>CM060405.1:180511857-181893139 GCA_030545235.1 Helianthus tuberosus
TTACTCGCATACGCAATCTTGAGACCCAGGATTACTACAACCTTCCTCCCCAGAATAACCCTGGGGAGTATGAGGTTCTTGTTAGGTAAGAATTCGAGCAAGCTCTCGATGTTCCCCATTATAGAACGGTCCTGGATAGAGAATATTTTGAACTCACAGTATTAGAAAGAAAGGTCTATTGCAAGATAGGCTTTTCCATCTTATGTTTGGTGAGCAAAAGATTTCTCGTATAATGGAACTTTCTCTATATCAAAGTATCCGTATGGAGGCCTATAATTTCCTTGAGGCTTCTGTGGAGCCGGTGAGCACTTTAGAGCATCCTTTTCAGAAGGATTTGATGGAAGGCACTTTGAATTTCTTTATCAAGGAATTAACCCAAAATGGGAGAAATTCCAAAATCTATAAGAATTTTTATATACACTTCACAGATGAACTGTTCCGCGTGAAGTTGGGATTACCTCTCCCTTAATATGATATTCATTTTGCACTCTTGGTCTTTGAACTAGTCATTAGTGGTTGGCTTCATTGGTACCCTTTCGGTATGCATTGCGAACACTTTCATTTTGAGCGTCTCATCTTGTCTATAGAAGTAAAACTCGAACGGATAGAAAAGATGGTCCAACTAAATAACTTTTTCTTTTTCATTACTTCCATGGTCGTGCCTCGTGGCACGGCAGCACCGGTACTATTGAAATGGTTCGTCAGTAGAGATGTTTCCACATGTGCCCCTTCTTCTAATGGTACTATAATTCCTATTCTTATCCCTTCAGTCTCTCTTTTGGTCTATCAACATTCCAGGAAATTCATACGCTCCACAGACGGAGCAAAAAGCGGAGTCTTCATTATAGCGAGCCGACCTATTCTATTACCAGACATCCTTGGGAGAAGCTCACCCGAAACTAGAGCTCGAAAGGCCTTATTTCGTTTGGTTCCTGTTCTTCATTTCCTTCTTATCTAAAAAAGGGGGATTTCTGGGGTGTGCTCCATTTACTATTCTTTCGTATTTTTTTTCTCTTTACCACGCGATAGGTCAGCGAAGCGTGAGTGGGCGCGGAGAAGGAAAGGCCAAAGACTTCGGCCTAACGGGAATGAGCAAGGACGAAATGACAAGATGAGGTGCCCTGGCCACCTCCATTTAGAAAGAAGGATCGAAGTTTTTGTGCCTGTAGCTTTACCCGTCCCCCCTTCATCAGGTGCTGCTTGTGTGGGGAGTGCGCCACCAGAAATCGGCTTGAAGCTCTCACCTTACCAACGAGCCGACAGCTGATGGCTGTTGGTCACGACTACTACAAAAAAGCTCCAATGAAGATGAATATTTCACATGGAGGAGTGTGCATCTTTATATTGGGTGTTCTTCTGTCGTGCGACCCGGCGGCTTATGTGCGACCTGTGGCCAACACCTCCTATTTATTTAGGGAGGGATACGTGAACTCTGATTCGATCCGGGTATTCAATCCAGCCGCTGAGATGCTCAGTTGACTCCTTAACCTTGATAGGAAGATGGCTTCTTCAATAATTCATGCATAAGGGTAAGGAACTTTGGATGAACTAATGTGAATGGGTGTAAGCCTAGCTGCTCGGAAAAACACCTAGTGCTGACCTCACTGAGAGACACGAAAGCGCAGGTAACGCCAGTTGGCGAAGTGGCGTTAAACATCCCTAGCGGTACGAAAAGAGAGGTCGTGATGATATCATCTACGTCCGTACCGCTCCTCGTGGAGTAGATCCCGCATCCAACCAAGTCTTTGAACAGGGAACGGGATAATTCCCACTACCGCAGGCAGGCCAGCCGGGCCGTGAGCACGGTGGGGACGGGCTTCCCAAAAAGCCAGCCCGGGCCGGGGTCAGCATAGGATGAAGGGGACGACCCTAATGTTGTGTTAGCAAAGCCAACTTCTTGGGTTTCGGGCGGAGAAAAGCAGACGTGGGGACTCAGGTCGGGGCGCAGCGTAACTAAGGGATTCCATTTAGGGCGAGACAAAATGGGCGGGCACGGGCGGTCTGGTGTCCGAGTCGATTGGTCAGACGATGAATACTTCATTTATTAGATTAGTATTAGCCGCATGTCCCGGAATGGAATGAGATGGAATAGAAAAAAAAAGGGAAGCGCTATCGGGTAGGTTTTTTGGGAGGGATAAGCTTGTGAAGAAGGAAGCTTATCCCCACCCCGACTGTCAGCTGCTGGCTCACTCCATCTCTCCTAAACTTCCCCAGGGTTTCGGTCCGAGCTGTATGAGTCAGAAACTCGTCCCATGTACGATTCGGGGCCCGAGCCCCATCCCAGCAGTAAGGGTGCGGCTTAGGTTAGCTAACACAAAGAAGATACAGTTCACTCAACGATTGCCTTTGGGTTCTGAAATCCATATGGGGAAGGAGTGTTGTTGTTTGCAAGGTCTCGATTATTTACATGGACCCACTTTTCATTCAATTTGTGGGAATTTTCTGATCTATAAACCATCCCTAACTATGAGAATGGATGTTGAATTTGGGATGATGAATCACTTCGTGTCGACCTGTTGCCAATAAACTTTCCGGCCTCATATGAGAATGGAAAACTGGAGTATTTTCTACATCGGTGGATGAAGAATCACGAACATAAGAATTTCTGGTTGACCATGTTCCTAGAAAAAAAGATACTTTCAAGAAACCACAAACACGACTGAAGTGGCTATACATACAAATCCATTTACGGATCAATATGCTTCGATTAGAACTTCCAGTTCCAGAACAGGTGGCTGGTATACTACCATAGTGAAACTGCCTTTTATTTTCTTTATTCAGATCAGATTTATGTTGGCTTCATTGGGCGGATTGCGTAGTTTGTTACGTCAGCTCCAAAAGGATAAGTTGCCTTGGAATCGATAAAGTTAAGTGTTGTTGGTCCCAGTTTGGACTTAAAAACTTCTTTTCACGTAATATGGCAAGTGATTTCAGTAGATGTGAAAAAGATGTGCGGAAATGGAAATCAGACTTTCAAGAAACAAGACCTACAAAATTATCAAGTTTATATCACTTTGAAACAAAATAGTTTCCAAGGTGATTGTAAGATTATTATCTAATACAAATGAATCTTGAATTCTGTGGGTGAGAGGGCAATGGAGTTTTGTAGTATGTATAAATGCTAAGCTTAACTCATTGTCTTCTGCTTGGTGAGCCTTCTATTTATAGAAGGCTGGGTACATGAATAAACAATTGTTTATTCATGCAATAAGTCCTACATAAAGTAGACATTTGACATATTCATTGAATCCAACACTCAAGTTGCCTTTGTAATCATGATATCCAATAATGTCAAGTTGCTTCGGTTATTGTGGCAGGATAGAGCTGATTTTTAGACAAGTGGGGTATTCATCAGAATTTCTGATAAACCACTTCATCAGAAATTCTGGTGAACAAATCATTAGAAAATCTGATGATCAGAATCGTCAGAAACTGATGATATTTCATCAGAAATATCATCAGATTCATCATAAATGACCTTCTCTGATAATCTTCTTCAGCTCTTGATCAACTTGTTATTCTTTGAAGTAGATGTTGTTCATTTTAGTTGTCCTATCCGATCTTCTTCTTCTTGTTGTGATCTTCAGGACTGTTGTCTTCTTCATAGATCAAGTTGAATCTAATTTTCTTCAATACTTACAAATAAAGTTTCCTAACAGTTTCCCCCTAAGTATTGTAAGAAAATGAATTATCTCATGATCAGAAAATTTCCAAACAGTGGAAACTTAACATTTGCAAATTTAAACCAGTTACTGATGTTCTGAAAAAAAAATTACATAAAAGATGAAAATTCAAATAAACAAGTTCTTCAAGTCAGCTTCAATTTCTTGTGCACATCTCCTTTCTTTAATTGCTTCTTGTAGGAGATGTACTTGTTGCAGATGTCATACATGTCATTATACCAGGTTCTTGCTTGAATGGAGATGTACTTGTTGCAGATGTCATACATGTCTTTATACCAGGTTCTTGCTTGAATCCATTCTTCAATCATTTGTTTAATTTCTTTTCTATGTCCCTCCAAGTTCTTTCCTATCTTCTGAAGGTGTTCTTGTCTGTTGTTCATGTTAGGATCGGAGGCTCTCATGATTGTGTTTGTTTGTGAAAATTGAACAATCAATGAATATGAAACCATGTAAAGTGCAGCAGAAATGAACAACAAACTTTGTAAACACAATCAAAGAGAGAAACAGTTTTGATAAACGCATGCTTGACATTAAGTTGAAAGATTTACAATACAATTCAAAAGATTGCAAACATGCTTACAAACTAAGCTCCCCCTCAGCCTGATACTACATGGTTGGTTGCACAAGATGAAAGGATTGAATTGAGGAGAAGAACTCGCTCAAAACGATCAAATGGAACAGTACCCTGTACTGTTCCATTTATAGACAAACCAAAACCACTGAGGCATCTCAGCTGACGTCACCATGAAAGCGACGTCTAACAGCCTAACAACCTGTAACAACTGATCCTATACAAACACTGCTAAACCTAACCACTGACTATGTATAAAACAGATGACAAGCTAAACTACTGTTCTCTTCTTATATCAGTGCTTTCCTCAAGGTTGATCAATCCTTGATTGGGCAGTGCTTTGCCATCAGTAGATTGTGCCAGCAGTGTTTACTTCTCAGCGGTTTTCTGGGTTTCATCAGTAGTTAAAGGAGCAGCAGCAGTTGTATACGGGTAGTGGTTATAAGACCTTCAGCTGTTATAATCACTTTCAAGGGAGAAGACTTAGTGTAAACAGCTGCTTATTGTGAATCCACTGTTGTGAACTAGTTTTGGCTTTCATTATCTGTTCCTCTGGTAGGGTTCAATCCCAACAATCTCCCCCTGGAACAGATAATGCCAAAACACTTCATTATTTTGGATCTTTATTCCTCATCAGCAGTTCCCTTGCTTGTCTTTTAAATTCTTCTTCAAATTCTTTGGAACTTGTGTCATCCTCATCCCTGCACAATGAAAGTTCAAGGAGATCCTGCAAATCTTCAACACTAAGGCCTAGTGCTTCTTTCCTTGATATGTACTTCATCTCACCATTGGATCTGACCACGGTCAATACATAGGTCTTTTGATCAGAGAGCCACTTTAGTACTTTTGAACCCAATGGGTTTCTTGGGAGAGATTTATTTCCTGATGAGCTTGGAGATTTTGGTCTTGAGAAAAATTGTAACGCAGTATCCTGAACTTCAGACATTCGTTTAAAATCCTCTTCTATGACTTCATTTGCTACAGCTATGTCTTCTGCAACTTCTTGTTCAATCAGCTCTTGCCTTTTTCTTTGTTCAAGTTCAGTGTCTGTGATATCTGCTGCAGGTTTGGTTAATACCTTTTTGAAAAGGTTTTGAAGGCTCACTGAACTATCTTCTTTTAGACCCATTTTCTTGATGGCTTCTGTGAAGTACTCAGCTTCCTTTTCTTTTTCTTCTTCACTGGTCAGCAGTTTTCCTTTCTCTTGGTTTATCACAAGACTCGGGTCAACTGTTGATGTGATCAGTGTTTTAAGAGCGTCAAGCCGTTGTTCTAGCTTGTTGTAGTCAGGCTTCTTAGAAGTGTATGGGACTGTTATTCTTCTTTTCTTAAGCCTTTCATAAGCTTCGTCGGTATACTGCTTTGTCCATTTTGCTATGGCGTCAGCAGTATCCACTTTAGCATCTATCAGTTCCTGTTTTTTTCTTTTTGTACTCGGATGTAAGATCAGCAATGAGCTTTTTATATTTGTTCCAATTTGGAGCTGTCTTCTTCTTTCTTGGATCATTTTTAATCCTTTCAATTCTGTTTGCTTCATGCTTTAAGGCAACCATTGGCCATTCTTCAAATTGGTTTTCTTCAGCTTGATAGAATTTTTCTTTCATGATGTATGCAAGATAACTTTTTCTCATTTCTTTTCGTTGATCTGCTTTTTCTTTGCTCAGATCTTGTGCATAGTTTTCCATCAGCTTGACTTTTGTGAGCAAAAATTCCAATTTTTCAGAAATGGCTTCATCACCTTGATCTTTGCATTCGAGTTTAGCTCTAATCTTTGCTTGCCTTGCTTTCATCTCAAGATATTCATCCATGTCTTCTGGGACTATGAAGCCTATGAGAGAAGGAAATCTTCTTTTTGAAGGATCATCCTCGGTGTAAAATTGTTTCATCTCATTTTTCACAGCTTCTAGTTCCAGTGGATATTTAGCAGCAACAGGATCATACTTTTCATCAGTAGCCTGAGTTGTTTCTCTTTTTCTTTTGTGAAGCTTTGGAGGGAATTTTGGTTGTGATGTAGGGATGATGAGAGCAGTGGTGGATGGTTGACAAACAGCTGTTGAAACAACTGGTGTTTCAACCTCTGTTGTCATTACAACTACTGATTTGTCAGTAGATGTCTTCTGCTTTTGAGCAGGGGTTGAAGATGGTGAGGTAGTTTTTGATGGTGGTGGTGAATCATCAGGTATGAGGATCCTTCTCCTTTTTATTGTAGGAGAGGCTGATGATGTCTTGGGTGGCTCAGTGGTTTGAGATTGAGTGGCAGTGGTTTGTGATTGACTAACAGTTGTTGAAACAACTGGTGCTTCAACCACTGTTGTCATTACAGTAGATGTTGTAACATCTCCTGTCTTCTGCTTTATGGCAGGAGATAATGATGATGATGTGATTTTAGATGATGATGGTGGTAGGGCAGTGGTTTTGGTGGCGTGTGATGGAGTGGTGTGTGTTGAAGAGATGGCCGCTGTTTGGCTAGCAGTTTTTGTAACTACTGCTGTATCAGCTGATTTTGTGGTTTGAGGTTTGGAGCCTTTGGGAGGTGGTTTAGATGTCTGTTTTTCTTGTTCTGGTTCAATATACAGACCATCTTCTATTCCCTTCTTTTTCAACTGGATTTTCTCCCCCTTTTTGGCATTATCTGCAAGGGGGTTATCCATGAAGAGTATAGTGGAAGGAACTTTTCTAGAGGTGCTTTGGAGATGAGCCTTGATAGCTTTGATGTCTGCTTGAGTATCTTTAAATCTTGACTCCACCATGTTTGTCAGCATTTTTACATGTATTTCATGTTGCTGGTCAGCCATTTGTTTTTGCTTTTCAAGCAGGGGTTGAAATAAGTTCCACAACTCATTTGCAGCAAGTGCAGGTTGTGCAGATGCTTGAGCTGGAGCAGCAGTGGATTGTGCTTTTTGAGCTTTTAGCAGCCGTTGCACCATATCCTTTATTTCAGCAACTGATGTTTCAAGTTTCTCAACTCTGCCCGTCAATTCCTGATATTTTGAATCATCATCCAATTTAATGGAATCATCTGTTTCCCCACCAGCAGTGGTTGTATCAATGTGTGACTTAGGAACTGAGTCCCAAAAATCACCCATTGATGCCCCTTGTTCTTGATACTGGGGACTTCTTTCTTCAGCACTTGATAACCCTTTGATGGTACCAGTGGTTAAAACTAACTCACTGGTGGTTACCGAAGGTGCTATAGAAGAAATTTCATTCAAGGGAGTTTTACTAATGAAACAACTGTCCAACTGAAGATCTGTTGATCCATCACTTGTAGTTGCTGCTCCACTTGAACTACCACCAAGAGTTACTTGTAAATCAAGGGGTGTAACCTCCTCAGTTGTTGCTGGGATAGCAGGGGTAGTAGCATCAGACCCAGTCACTTGTGGGAGTATACTCTCAGTGATAGGTGATAGAGAGGAACTGGTTTGTGTCTGAGCTATAGCGACTGCATGCAACAAAGGTATTATAGATTGTGGTAATATGACTGGTGAGGGTATGGGTGTTGAAAGAGACATGTCCTTGGGATCAGGACCGAGGAAGATGGATCCAATTGGGTCCAGAGCTTCATATTGTGGGGTCCCTGTGCTTACAACCTGATCCTTTTGTGAGGATGCAGGAGGAGTTTGAGGCAATGGTGGAGATCTTTCTACCAACTGCTGTGAGGAAGTAGCAGCAGTGGTTTTTGGTGACATTTGTGTTGTCACTGGCAGTTGCTCTGGGATCTCATCTTCCAGAGTTGCCTTTTTCTTGGGTTTGGTGGGCTTTTTGTAAGACTTCTTTTTAGTCTTTTTGGTAATGTCAGGTGTGGGTTTCAAAGCAGTGGTTGTGCTGCTATGATCACCTGGAGCAGTGGGCTCAGCAGCAAATGTCTGAGGAGCAGTGGTAACTGCTAAATTCTGCTCAGACACCTCTGCTTTTGTTTTTATTGGTGCCATCATTCTAGAAAATGTTTCAGTTGTTAACCCTTTTATTTGAAAATAGGCACCCTGTTTGAGCAAATTTTCATTTTCTTTTCCAAATTTTTGTGTAAGATAGTAGCTTAGAAACCTTGGAAAAAGTAAAAATGATTTGCTATCAACATTTTTTACCAAGTCATTAAAGATCTCCTGGGAATAGTTGTAATTTTCATTCTTTAAAATAGCATAACCCAGACATTGAATCTTCAATGGTATTTCGTTAAATGCAGTTGTTTTATTTGAAACACACATCAAAAGTGTGTGAAATAAAAACCTTAGTGCAGAAGGGAAGTAACCTTTTTGTAAGGTATCTACCTTTGATTGTTCTGCATATCCCCTTTTCAGAAAATCAGCTTTCAACTCGTTTTTGGGAAAAGATGTTTTACCTTTCTGATCATTGAGTTTGAAGACTTCCGAAATGGACTGAGAAGTGATTTGAATCGCTTTACCCTGTATGGAGGAGTTGATGGCTACTACTTTATCGTCTTTTTTTTCAAGCGTAGCATTTTTCCAAAACTCTCTTTAGGTTTGCAAGTAAATGGGAGCATCTGCGGTTAACAAAGTTTTGTACTTTGATTCAGATAAGGTGTCGATGATGGAATCGAAGGTGTGGTTATTTGTGGGTTTTGTGAGTAGACCTAAATAGTTATGAGGGGATTTGTATGATATTTCAACGGGTTCAGCGGCCGTTTGAGCGACCTCTTTGGAAGATGATGGTGATTTTGGTTTTGATTTTGATTTTGATTTCGTCATTTTGAAAAGGAAGAAGAACAGAAAATGATTTAGGATGGAGGGTTGAAAACTGCTTTGAGAAGAGAATTTTAGAATTCAATTTGACAGTGTAAAACCCTGTTTGGGGGTTTTGATCAGGGTTTTATTAAGGAGAAAAAAATGAGTGCTGATGTGGCAGTGGTTACAAAGATCTGAGGGCTAAAAACTGACCACGTGCCAACCTCTGATGAAATGGATGAAGAGTGAAGGACAGTTATTTTGAGAACCACTGATGTACCAAGCCTCAGTAGTTACAACGGTAATAATGTGATAACAGTGGATGATTTTTACTATCAGTAGATAGCATATCAGTGGATAAGACACTGATTTTGAACATCAGTGCTTGCCAATAAAATGAAGGATCAGTGGCTGACTTTCAGCGGTGGACAGAATTTAGGAAACAGATGTTGGAGCAAAACAGTGGTTAGGAGTAAGGTAATGGTAATGATTTGAAAGATTAGTATGTCAGCAACTGTTTTGAGAATTTTCATTCAAGGTTTTGCCACATGTCATTTACATATTTTGAGTCTTTTACGACTCCCAGACAGTGGATTAGTACCCCAGATGATGTAAACTTTTTACCAAGGCTACTCATTCTTGCTATAATATTTGAATTAAAACAAGAGTACCCCAGTATTTCAAGATCTTTTGGCAATCAATAATTGATCAGTTTTAAGTCAAACTTGAGTTAGATATGACCTTGATACATGTACCAATTTCCTTTTGATCTGTTTTGAGGACAATATAACCAACAAAAATAAAGGTTATACATCCTGACAGGAGATTGAAACCTTTACTATAAAAAACCAGTAAAAGTTCAAAATATATTATTCTTAAAAAAAATGAAGAATGATATATCCTGCATTATTTGAGAGAATCCTTTTTCAGAAAAAAATAAATAAAGGATTTTCTAAGACCAACATAAAAAAGAATCTGGTATAATTTTCCACTGAAACTCCTAATCATATCAATCTCAAGCTTATAAAATGGTCAGTGGTTTGACAACAGTGGTATGAAATTGTAAATACATTTTGACCACTGTTTGGTACCATTTTCTTGTTGATTGATTGACAACATAAACGAGGACACAAGATCACATGAGTTTTCAAAAACCCTGGTGTAGATTTTATTACCATGTGATGATTCGGAGAATTTGTCTAGTCCTTTTGAAAGTTTATTCTCTGCGAACACTATTGTTACCTGAACCTTTTCCTGAACCAATGAATGCACATAGTTGCTTAATGACCATTGTTACTCCAATTTTTGACTCTAAAGTGTTTTATATTTATACTCTTTTCTTTTGACTTCAAAAGTTTTGAGATAAACACACTTTTAGAGCTTTTATGATTATCTTCTTCCCTTTTTATCCTTCCCATTCATAAGTACTGAAATACTCACTGGGAGGCATTATTGAAGGAATACTCATTCCAAAATCATTTTGCAGTAATGTTTTGAGAGATTTGGTCATTTATACACATGCTCATGCCAAATTTCACATCACTTATGATCTGGACATTTTTGACCCCTGATTTTCTTAATGTAATTTTAACAAGGTTGGTTTGTTCCTTTTGAGGATCTCAACCTGTTTTTCATCACATAAGATCAAGTGACTAAAGTTTTAATTTCCCTCTCTTTCGTTAGCAAAAACACTAATGTTTTTATGAACATGGGTTTTTGTTAATCCGAGGTTGATTACTTTCGCATCTAATATAATGAAAACATCACAAATTTCATAACAACAGTTGAAATCAATTTTGAAAATAAGAAATAATCCCATAGTTTAACAGATATGTTTTCAGATCTAAAAACCATGAGTGTCTTGTGCATGATATCACTTGTTGTGTGAGATTTGTGTGTCTTATGACATCTTGGTTGTTTTACAGAGTATTTGAATAGCAACTTTAAGCGTTATCACTCGTTACTCTGTTTTTCAACTAAATACAACCAACCTTAGTATCAATGAATTTTGAGCCGAACTGTTATGTCAAATTGATTGTTAGATCGAATTTGACTGTCCAAGCTCTGATACCAATTGTTAGGATCGGAGGCTCTCATGATTGTGTTTGTTTGTTAAAATTGAACAATCAATGAAAATGAAACCATGTAAAGTGCAGCGGAAATGAACAACAAACTTTGTAAACACAATCAAAGAGAGAAACAGTTTTGATAAACGCATGCTTGACATTAAGTCGAAAGATTTAGAATACAATTCAAAAGATTGCAAACATGCTTACAAACTAAGCTCCCCCTCAGCCTGATACTACATGGTTGGTTGCACAAGATGAAAGGATTGAATTGAGGAGAAGAACTCGCTCAAAACGATCAAATGTAACAGTACAAGGTACTGTTCCATTTATAGACAAACCAAAACCACTGAGGCATCTCAGCTGACGTCACCATGAAAGCAACATCTAACAGCCTAACAACCTGTAACAACTGATCCTATACAAACACTGCTAAACCTAACCACTGACTATGTATAAAACAGATGACAAGCTAAACTACTGTTCTCTTCTTATATCAGTGCTTTCCTCAAGGTTGATCAGTCCTTGATTGGGCAGTGCTTTGCCATCAGTAGATTGTGCCAGCAGTGTTTACTTCTCAGCGGTTTTCTGGGTTTCATCAGTAGTTAAAGGAGCAACAGCAGTTGTATACGGGCAGTGGTTATAAGACCTTCAGCTGTTATAATCACTTTCAAGGGAGAAGACTTAGTGTAAACAGCTGCTTATTGTGAATCCACTGTTGTGAACCAGTTTTGGCTTTCATTATCTGTTCCTCTGGTAGGGTTCAATCCCAACCGTTCATTCCTTTCATGATAAACTTCAGCGTCTGATTTGAGTACTTGCAGATATCAACACTTCTTAACAGAGCTTTGTTTCTATCAATATATCTGAAGATGACACAACAGTTATGACTGTTAGTTTTACTTGGTAGTTCAATGATGTCTCCAGATCTTGCATCTTCCAATATCTCTGGGGGAACTTTTGTCTTTGGTGATCTGACATACACCTTTTTGTTGTGCACATGTTCATAGTTGATACATAAATCAAAGTCTGAAAAATCCATTCTTTCAAACAGCTGTATTCCAGCCTTTGATATGCCCTTTAATGCCCTTCTGACTTCTTGGGTGTTTTTCTTTTCCTTTTCATAATGATCCTTCATAAACAGAATGTCCAAAGGATGTAAATTGTCAGCAATTTCTTCGTCAGTCACTCTCTCTTCTTTCCCATTTTCTCTGAGGAGTGCGTATCTGTTCTGCACATAAGTTCCTCCAATATCATCAGTTGCAACTTTTACTTCATCCACTTTTATGATTCTTTTTACTGGATTTTCATTCTTGTAGTGAATGCTGCTTGAACCTCTTTTTATCCTCTCTTCCCTTAAAGCCAATCTGACAGGAGTCAGTGGTCTTGGTGCATCATCTTCTTTTGTTAAATAATATTTCACCAGATTGTATTAAGGGAATATCATTATATCCCTGTCAATCTCTCTAACCAAGACAGGCTGAGTTTCAGAGATTTTTCTTTTAACAACCTGTATTTTTCTTGAATCACCTTCTTGTTCCCATTCATTCATTGCTTGCAGATTCATGAATTTGCTCATGGCAGAGTCATCAGACAATGTTGGTTTTGGGACAGTTTGAGAAGTTATAAGTTTCAAATTTGAAACGGCTTGAGGTTTTGAAGTTGCTAACCTTTTCAACATTTCATCTCTTGAGACATTTGGAGGTGGACCCATCATTGTGGTTCCAGCTTTGGTGGTTGGTGTAGCTGATGATTGCTGTGGGGTTAACTTTGGAGCTTCTTGGTGTGAACTTTCAATAGGAATTTCTTTCATGATTTCTTTGGGATCCACTTTGGCCAATCTTGCAATGTTGAATTGCATTTTCTTCACCAGTTGTTGCACCTCTTTCACCTGATTTGAGTTACTGGCCATGCTTTTCTGAACTTTGGTAAATTCAGTTTGAGCTTTCATCTGTATTGCAGCCCATTCTTTTGACAGCTTCTCAAGGGCATCTGTGATACTGTTGTTGCTTGCCCTTAGGATGGTGACTTCCTCCAAAACTCTGTTTGCACTGCTTGATTGTCTTGATTCCACAGCACTTGCAACTTGTGCCTTGATCTTTTCTATTTCTGTGAGAATCATCTGAATTTCTGATGCAGATATGTTGGATTCTGGTGCTTTTTCTTTCATCTTTTGAAGAGACTTTAGTGCTTCAGTGTTTCTTTCAGTTTGTGTGTTTATCACCTCCGCTGATTCTGATAAAGTCTTTATGTCTGCCATTTGACCTTGTATTTCTGAAAGCAACAAATCAAGCTTTTCTTCTACTGGATTTTTTTGCAGGCTTTGTAAACACTTTCCAGCACAGTTTCCAAATTTTCTTGGTTCATGGGGTTTTCAGGGATATATGGAACAACAAATGTTCCTTCTAACATTCCAGCTGCAAACACATTTGCTGCTGTTTTGGAAATGATAGGGTCACTTTTGGCTTTACCAGATTTTGGTGCAACCTTAAGTGTACCAGAATTATCTCCACCAGTGGTGAAAAACACATTTTCATCCTGGATTTCCTTATGTCCTTGAATCATATCAATATATGATTCTCCATAAGTTTTTGAGGTAAACTGATTACCTTTTGCCAGATTTCCTTGAGCAGTTCCCTGATCTCTATCTGTTGGGATCTCATCCTCTTCCTCATTTTCTGATTCAGAGTTGAGATTAATGGAACTAGTAACCTCTTCATCAACATCAGTTTTTCTATATTCTACTTTGTAAGAAACATTAATTGAACCTTCTGACTTTGTTTCTTTTGATTGAGTATCAACTAAAACAATGTTTAAAAGAGATGTACCAGCAACCCGAGATTCATCATGATGTATAACTTCAGTGGCTTCATGTGCAGTACCATCAAAGTGAGTTTCTTCATAATGTTGTTCTTCAGCATCTTCATGAGTTCCTCCAGCAATGTGTGATTCTACATAGTGTTCATGCACTTTTTGTAGATGAAAATCAAATTCATGATGAATTCCTCCTTCATGAATCTGTTGACTCTCAGCATGTTCTGTCTTGTTTTCTGGTGACTTAGGTATCTCCAGAACTCCTTCTCCTCCTGCAGCCTCTGTTTCTGATGACCAGGACTTCTCAACTTCTTCTTCTTCTGGTGATGAAGAACAGTTAACAACTTCTTTGCTGGGTTCTTCTGTTGGAGAATCTGATTTGGTCAGAAGTTCTTCATGTTGTATTCTGTATTGTGAGTCTGGTGCAATGAGGCATAGCATGCTTTCTGGTAACTCTGGGATATCTTTGTCAGATTCCCATCCATGATTGGAACTCCAGGCCTTCATGGTATTTGAACTCCAGATATCTTCCAAAATTGGAATTTCTATATCCCTTTCAACAAATGTTTCAGAAATAAAAATTGAGATTAACCTTGGATATGGCAGATGTGAGGTTATTCTTCCATTTCTGGTGAGGATTGATCTTTTGAGTAGGTTAAAAATTTCTGACCCATAATCAATTTTGAACCTAGTTATGAGTCCATACATGATTATCAGAATGGCTTGACTGACTTGATCAGTTCCTCTTATCTTTGATGTGAGACATTTGTTTAACACTTCCATCAGTACTAGCCAGATGGCTGGCATTTCATTTCTTCTTATTGCTCCAATTTTGTTGATATCCTTTTTCTTGTAACCAAGCTTAATGATAAAGCTTATCAATTCTTCTTTGCTTGGTGCTTCAATGTAACTTTCAAGAACTGGAAGTTCAAGCCATTCTCTTACCCTTGCAGGGGTTAATGTTACAAAAACATTTCCCCATACAAGAGCAGTGACCTGATTTTCTTCATCTTCATTAAAAGTGTGAACAAATTGCTGTAGTAACTTTTCTGGTAATTCTATTTCTTTTGTTAGTGCTCCTGAGATTGGACTTTCATAAGATATTCTACCAGAAGTTGACATCTTACATCATATTCCGAATGCTCTGTATTCATCAGCATATTGTTTTCTTTCATTGGTAGAAATTCTGTGTCTTTAACAAAAGGTACTTCATGTTGAACAATTGGGATGTTGAGGTTCACTTATGCCATTGTTGAATTTTGTGAATTAGGGTTTGAAATTTAGGGATTTTTGGATTTTGATTGAGGAACAGGGGATGTTTCGGTTTGAAGTTTTTGTGAAGAAGGTGAGTGATTTTTGAATTTCTGCTAAGTGTGAGTCATATAGTGAGGGTTTCAACAAAGAATTGTGGGTTTATGGAGTTGAGTGGATATGGAACGTGTCATGTAATGGCGGTTAAAAGATCCTTAATTGTCTTTATTACCGTTAGATCGTGTGATGTGAGTTTTGGTTCAGAATGTAACCGTTGGATCGTGGGTATCAAGACATTAATGACGGTTGATCGTGTAATCGTGGTTATGCCCTTTCAACTTGTAGTTTCTTCAATCATTCCTTCACAAAAATGTTAAACTGAATTTTGATTGGAGAAAACTATCGGTTATATGACACCTTTTCATCTTTGTGGACCCCATTTTGTAAAAGGTCCAATCAGATTTCTTCATCTGCATCCTCTCTTTCTTGTAAGTCAAAGTCCCATTCTGATGATGTCATCAGAAATTCAACATAAATTCTGTTAAAAATATGTATTGCTTTTTGTTCTGACTTCTGTTAACCTTTTAGATTTGGTCAACAGAAGTCAACAATTTTCAACATAATTTCTTGGTTGTGTTTCACCCTAAACTTGTGACCCTTTTCAGCAGATTTTTGAAGTTTCTCTTTTTGATTGATATAAGAGGCCCCCCCCTTTTTTTTGAGATGAGAGGGAATGAGATAAGATCAGAAGACTCACAAATGATTCTCTGGTGGCATCCAAGTCTCTTGGCTTTTTCTGATTTTTTCTAAAACTTTTTATCATTTTGAAGTTTTAACAGAAAAATAATTTAGAGATGCATTTTAAGTTTGACTTACCAGATTTTGTCTCCTGTCATCAGAAACTCAGAATTTTGTGTCAAAATTTTGTTTTTCTGATGATCATGTTTCTCATTTTTCTTTACCCATTTTTCTTTTTCCCAAACCATGAGCCAGACAATCAAAGCAATATAAGAAATACACTATATTAACATATTATCATGAAGAATATCTACACAAACTAAGTTTAAACAAAGAAAAACCTAATCAAGATCTACCCCTTCTCCATGATCCATCTCAAGGAGCACCCATAGATCAGTCACCAACCTAGAATTTTGATCAGTAGGTCTGAGCACACTGAGATTCATGTTTTGTTGAAGTCTCATTTCAGCTCTGAGATAACCTTTAGGAACACCTCCAAAGCCTAGCTGGCTTGTGATTATCCTCATCAGAAAACGAGGATAAATCAAGAATGGCCTGCCAGACCACATATTACTTGCAAAATCTTTCATTAAGTAATAAGAGAAATTGTAAGGTATGTCTAATATGAGTGCTCGAACAGTTTCCATCAACCTATGGGATGCTTCATGATGATTAATGACCTTCTTTGAGAAGCATGCACCCATTTGTGTGACCAGAAATTGCCATGGCTTGATGAAGCCATTTTTGGTGATTGCTCGTGGTGAGTTTATAGGATTGTAACCCATCTGTCCCAAGGTTTCTTCTATTTCAGTTTTTGTGAACATCAGAACTTCACTATCATTATTGAGTTGTAGAACCGTCCTGATGATACCTTCATTTACTCGAACCCTTTGGTTGAGCACCATACTTTTAATAAATATATGTCCTCTATTCTAATATTCTGACAAAGTTGCATTTTGCCAGAACATTTGAAGAATTTCTGGGTAGACTATTATATTGGCTATGAGGGCATATTTCAAGTTACTTCCCATGAGCAGATTCAGCACGGTTTGGCATCCTTCCCAGTGAGGACCCTCAAAGTTGGTCTTTAGTTTGTGGTTGTGGTAAGGATGATGAGGAAGTGGGAAACGATCAGCTTTTATGGTAAGCATTTTTGTGATTGTGAGAAAGTGTGAGTGTTGAAGAAGAAGATGAAGTTAAGTTTTCTGGTGTTTCCTTATGTGATGGTGACAGTCTTTGCTTAAGGAGGTGAACATATATAGTAAACTTAAAGTTTGCCATAAATGACATCTACCTACTTATAAATTTTGTTCATTACAATCTTTGTTATTAAAATTTCTATCAGATGGCATAAAGAATATCTGAGATAAACTCTCCTGCATTAAATGATTTAGGCGGCCATTTTCTGATTATATATCATGATTACCTACCAATATGTTACTTCAGTCTCCTTAATATTGATGAGGTGTATTTAATGAAGGAGAGAAAAAGCTTTATACCCACTAACGAGTTCCTAGAAAATCTTCTGTCATATGACGTTATCAACACTAAGAGGAAAAATAAAATGCAGAGAAAAAAAAATAAAGAAGACTAAAACGAAAACACTACAGTTTATGAATTTGCAGCTATGAGATATAGATAAAGATGATGACATGCATGAATTTGTTCTAATAATCAATCAATGATTCTGATTTTTCAAAATGTTTTCTGATGAGTTACCAGAATTTCTGATGATTTATCAGATATTCTGATGATATATCAGATTTTCTGATGATACATCAGATTTTCTGATGATACATCAGATTTTCTGATAATTTATCAGATTTTCTGGTGCTTTATCAGATATACAATCCTTTTCTTTTGATTATCATTGAGACAAATTGTTCAGCATTTTTCTAGTAATAAGGTTATTTGAAAGACCTTTATCACAGAATTGACCAAGATTTAGCAGATTGTACATTAAGACTTCAACATAGGCTACTTTCTCTATGGTCAAACATCCATACCTTATGCATCCATATCCCATGATCCTCCCTTTTACTCCATTTCCAAAATTTACTATTTTATCCAGCTTTGAAACAAAGTTGCTGAGTAAGCTCCTGTCCCCAGTCATGTGCTTGGAGCTTCCTGAATCGCAGTACCAGATCTGCTGCACATGATGGTCCTGAAATGGAAAAATTAGAGGGTTTTTGGTACCCAGGCTTGCTTGGGTACTCTTTCTGATGAGATTTTAATCAGATTATTTTCTCTTAATGGCCTTTCATCAGAATATCTGTTGTATGCTGAACCATAAACAGATTTTTCATTTTTCTTTTGGAGATGGTGTTGAACAAGCTTCAGTATATCAACACACATACAAGATTTATCAGAATTTTCTGATATTCTTTCTTGTGATGGAATGAGTGGATAATTTTGAAAAGATGAATGAACTGCGTCTGGAGTCTTTAAAGATTGTTGTTTACATTCACTTCTTTTTGGTTGAAAGTTGGGTTTTTCAAAAGAGTATTCAGAACAGGTTGACTTGCAAGATTCAGAATCATATTCAGATGAAAATTTATCAGAAATCTGATGGGTTGCTTTTACAAAGACAATGGGTTTATTTTCTCTTGGTTTTACATATCCTAAACCCTCTCATTTGTTCTTTGGTGTGGACTCAATGAAGTTTATGAATTCTTTGGCTTGTTGAAAACCTCTTACATTAATTTCTTTATCTTTAATTTTCTTATAAAGATCTTTTCTTTCATTTTCATAGAACTCAATTTTAGCTCTTTGATCTAAATTTTCTTCTATAAGTAATTGGTTTTCAAGAATGATTTTATTCATGGTCCTTTGCAACTCATCAGATTTTTTACTATCTGATTTCTGCTTATCTTGCAGATTTAGAAAATATGACATGAGCTTGTTTAGCTTGTGTTCAAGATCAAGATTGTCTAAATTTACCTTTTGTCCTGAAGTTTCAGGTATGTCATCAGAAAGTGCCATGAGGCAGAAGTTAGCCATTTCTTCCTCTTCTTCATCAGAAGAGTCATCAGAAAGCCATGCATTTGTCCCTGCAATTAAACTGACTTGCTGCTGCTTCTTAGCTTCTTCTCATAATAAGCAACATCTTTCTGTTTCTTGGTCTTGCATTCTGATACATAGTGACCTCTCTGCTTGCACTTGTAACACACAACTTCAGCCTTCCCCTTATCCTTAGATCTACATTCTTCCTTAGATCTTCCATCCATCCTCCCTCTGTCACTTCTCTGGTATCTCTGGCCTCCTCCCCTCAACCTCTGCTCAAATGATTTGGTGAGCAGTGCTATTGCTTCAGCAAAAGCTGAAAAATCTGATGATGTATCGGAAATTTCAAGATTTTGGCTATTTGATGGTTGTGGATCATTGGTAGGTGGTGTTCTTTGTGAGTTTGAGATAAGAGCTAAAGATCCCCCTCTTTGAATGGTTTCTTCAAATATTTCTTCCTCTCTGGGGATCAGGATGCTGTATAAGTCATGAAGACTCATATTTCCTAGTTCTAAGGTTGAGGACAAAGTCATGGTTAGACTTCTCCATTCTCTAGGTAAAGCATCTAGAAATTTTATGTTTCTTTTATCATTTGATTTTGTTATACCAAATTTCTTTAGCTCGTTCAAAAGTTTTGTAAATCTTTGATATGTATCATTTAATCTTTCATTGGGTAAACTTTTGAACCTCTCATATGAGGAAACATTGTTTGTTCTCTTATTTCTTCTCATCCTTTCTCCTCCTTCACAAAGATTTTCCAACTGATCCCATATTTCCTTAGCTGATGCACATGCATCAACTTGTGAAAATATGTCATTGGGGATGGCCATTATCAAAAGTGACTTTGCCCTTTCAACCCCAGCCAACTTTTCCGTGTCTTCCGTGCTCCAGTTTATTTCACTTTTGGGAGCTCGGGAGGTAGGGATTGCAGGTGATTGGTCAGTTGCTGGAATAGTTGGTATTTCAGTCATTGGTATATGTGGACCCCTTTCAATGGATTGAAACAGAGTTCGGTCATGACCATTAAGGAAATTGACCATCCTGATTTTCCATTGGGGGGTATTCCTCTCTGACCAGAGTCAGAGGTTTAGACATAGAACCAATGTTAAAAGCATTATTCCATGATTGAAAGCTGGCCATATTTAGAGAAAAGAAGATGAGCGATTGATCGTTTGAAAATAGTTTATTCAATCTACTCTGATACCAATTGTTGGTCCCAGTTTGGACTTAAAAACTTCTTTTCACGTAATATGGCAAGTGATTTCAGTAGATGTGAAAAAGATGTGCGGAAATGGAAATCAGACTTTCAAGAAACAAGACCTACAGAATTATCAAGTTTATATCACTTTGAAACAAAATAGTTTACAAGGTGATTGTAAGATTATTATCTAATACAAATGAATCTTGAATTCTGTGGGTGAGAGGGAAATGGAGTTTTGTAGTATGTATGAATGCTAAGCTTAACTCATTGTCTTCTGCTTGGTGAGCCTTCTATTTATAGAAGGCTGGGTACATGAATAAACAATTGTTTATTCATGCAATAAGTCCTGCATAAAGTAGCCATTTGACATATTCATTGAATCCAACAGTCAAGTTGCATTTGTAATCATGATATCCAATAATATCAAGTTGCTTCGGTTATTGTGGCAGGATAGAGCTGATTTTTAGACAAGTGGGGTATTCATCAGAATTTCTAATAAACCACTTCATCAGAAATTTTGGTGAACAAATCATCAGAAAATCTGATGATCAGAATCGTCAGAAACTGATGATATTTCATCAGAAATATCATCAGATCCATCAGAAATAACCTTCTCTGATAATCTTCTTTAGCTCTTGATCAACTTGTTATTCTTTGAAGTAGATGTTGTTCATTTCAGTTGTCCTATCCGATCTTCTTCTTCTTGTTGTGATCTTCAGGACGGTTGTCTTCTTCATAGATCAAGTTGAATATGATTTTGTTCAATACTTACAAATAAAGTTTCCTAACAAGTGTAGTTCATAATTGCATAAAAGGAGGAGAAGTAGTGGCTGCAGCGCGTTGAGGCACTTCTTCGACGATTCCCGTATGCCTGGCCTACCGGCCCGCTCTGAAGAATTCATGGGTCGGCGGGCAGGCGAGACAGAATGGGTGGGCACTACTAACCAGGACAAGCCCAATTCCCGCCGATAGGCGCCGGATCCTTGCCTTATATGATAGTTGTGCCCATGGCTCGAAGGAGCCTTAAGCACTTGTACAATGGTTCAAGTAAAGGCTCCCTCCTACTCATTGCCCAGAGCCTTGACTTTCCATGTTTTTAGTCAAATGTGCGCTAGCGCGCTACAACTAGCACTTTTTTCTCTGATAGACTCGCTTCTTCAAGCTCCGCCCCTTATTGAAAAAGAAAATAAATAAAAAGCGCTAACGCGCCTTTACTTTTTTGAGGAGATATAAAAAGAAGCAACCTTACTAAGAAAATGTAGGCTTGGGCTCGAAAGCAAGAAGCAACGGCTTTCGTGCTTGTTGGAGCTATTAAGCATCTTAGACTATTGCATTCCATTTTTCAGTTGGACAGAAAGGTGGAAACTTTCTGCGGGATCCTTTTTCTGCGGGATGCTCTTTTGCGCTACGATGTACTTTTTTACTATTTAAATGCGCCACTCCTTCTTTTGTCATGTATCTGTAGCTGCTTTTCCCGCACTCTCTTTTATCCCGCCGAAGGTCCCTCTTACATAATAGGGGTTAAGTTAAGGAGGGTGCACACCATGGTCAAATCTGCATGAAAAACCGGGGGGAATCTTGAGTCTTTAGTATTCTGCTCCCGCACCCCCTATCTCTTAAAGGCTCTGCGCTCTTGCATTCTAATTGATCCTGTGCAATGTTGTAATCCTGCTGTTCCTTTATCCCCCGCTCCACAGCTGCTGGAGACTTAGACTTTGAGCCTTTTGCGGTACTGATTGATGTTATGGGGGATTACTTGGGTTGGCCGGGCTGTTTGTTTGCGAAGGCCGAAGGACTTAAAAATAAGTTTTTTTTGTTATTGGACAGAATCGGTGCCGTTTTCCCACGCCTCATTTTCCATAATATGATTATGAGCTGCAGAACACTTGAAGCTGGAATTTTAGCATTGAATTTGGAACACAGGCCAAACTACGCTCCTAGGCTCCCTTCTTTGAGGTTGATTCCTCCAGATCAAATGACAAGGAACCAAAAAGCAAAGATGGCAGTGGAGGAATACAGAACGATTTGGAGATGCAAATGGAATGGCATTAGAGGCTGCTTCTATGAAAGCACCTGAGTTAGTGATGCCAACAACTTGTATGAGATAATGCTCTAATGGACAGGATGGAAATGCTAGTTCATAGAGAAATTGACCCACGTAGGGAAGATGATGAGCAACTGGGATTCCCCATGATAAGAGATAAGGCCTTGGTCCTATTCCACTTAGAAGTAGAAGCTGAGGGCTTCCAATGGCTCCAGCTGAGACAATCACTTCACCATGTTCACGAACCATTGCATGGTGATACTTCCGATTCTAGTCTCTATACACAACCCCTATTGCTGTCAGACCAAAGCATAGTTCCTATCCGATCAGGGAGCCAATACAAAAGGGGTCAGAGCTATCAGTGGCTTCCTCCCTAGCTCTACTGGTAAGGCAGATAAGGAGGCTAGCTGTAATGGCTTGCATGTCGGTCTCTTTTATGTAGCAAGGTTGGTACACAGAACTATCATGCCAGACTAAAGGAAGCCAATCAATGCAAATGATTGAGAGCATACCCATTACAGTAGCGGTCAAGTGAACACTTTCCGAACACTAACCCAATTGGATGGGAAAGTTAGCATTCACAATAAAGACTAATAACAATGAGTGAAGCAAACTTCTGACAAAAATAGAGGGGATCATCGTCGACTTCTCATGGACTAGCCCACTTACCTATTTTGCGATCTCAAACCTTGGAGAGGAGTTTAAACCATATTTTAGGGTTATATTCAAGGGGATTTCCCAATGGGTAACTCAAGAACGACTGCCAAAGCCGCTGCTGATGAAGATCAGACCAGAAGCAAAAGTGTTGATTATAGACCATGTAGAAAGAGAAGATTGATGAGGAAGAACCCAATCAGGAGAGAAAAAGCAATTCCTCTCCTTTCAGTCGAGCTACTTCGTTCCTCACCTCCTGGAACAAAGGGTGCTTAAGTAAGAAAGTCAGATAGGTAGGGTTCCAATCCTGATGGGAATCGAGCAAGTGGTTGTAGGTAGACGTATTAGAGGGCGAGAAGAAGGAAATGAAGATACGTTAGTTTACCAAACTCATTGCATGGAGGTAGTATCCGGGAAAGGACCATTCACTTCAACAGATTCATCTTTCCTCTTCCTTTTCCATGTGACACCGGCCCTAACTATAACTAGTCATTCACACGGGAAAGACTTACTTTTTATCGATTCGAGGATAGAGTCGACAGACTAAGCACCAACTAGATCGCCTATGAGCAAACTACGCACAAAGACATTTGAACCTCAGATTATCTTATTCATAGGCTACCGAGGGCCTGAACGTGCTTCGGTAAGGTCAAGTGGCAGCCACTTGACCTTACCGAAGCACGTTCAGGCCCTCGGTAGCCTATGAATAAGATAATCTGAGGTTCAAATGTCTTTGTGCGTAGTTTGCTCATAGGCGATCTAGTTAGTGCTTAGTCTATCAACTCTATGATCTCCGGACTAGGAGAAAAAAAGGTCGGAAAATAGAATATGTTTTACCCTTTCCTTCTATTGTTTTCCTTTTTCGCCGGGAGACTTGCTCAAAGGAAATATTTCAGGAAACGGGCTATTCCCTCAATGAATAAGAGTTTTTCCAGAGAATTCTGGAGATATTTTTCTTTGCCAACAATCTAAGCAGGATTATCCATCCCACTCCAGAAGCTTGCATTCACGAGTATCTCTAAGCTTTTGTGTGACATGGATCTTCCTTGTATCTCAGAGGTTGCGTATATAGAAGATGGATTGGTTTGGTGCGCATGATGGAGTAATCTCTTCGTCTAATCACGAGACCACATGTACTTTATGTACTTTATCTGGGATTGATTCCCGTAAGGTGGATTGCTTGCTGTGCAGCTAACTATCGACCCCTTCCTTCTCGATCTTTATAGGACTTATTAGTAGCTTGAAGTCTGTCTCCTTTCACAAAATCCCTAAGAGCCACTTGGTCAGAGAGAGAGAGGGAGAGAGAGAGAGATAGATGATGTTTACACCACCTTTCATCAATGCATTAATTTGATGTTGGGGCTAAACCTTTTCTTGTTTGGCCCATGAGGATACTTTCACTCTACTTGCTCTTGTTGCATGCTCCTCCGCTTGTCATGAAAGATTATGCCTTGAAGAATGAACGACTTAGAGATCAAACTCCAATGCTAGGAAACTTCCGAGACTAAAGCCCCCTTACCAAGAGCACAATGATAAGCAGGTACAGGATCCAGCAAGATGGGAGGAAGGAAGATTCGAATGATAGAACAGCTGACAGCTACTTGGTTAGGCGGCTCAGTGAGACAGGGAAGGGCGAATGAAATGGTGGCTCAGGGAGCCAAATACATGAATAAAGGTAGACTGTAGAGCTATCACTGCTAGACTGCTATAGTGAAGCTCTTACTGCCTCTCGTGAGAGAGATCCTTGAGTGGAATCTAGGCCGCTGGAAGTTGTTAGCTAATCAACTTGCTTGCAAAGCGGCGTGAACTCTTTCAGACCCTTGCACACCTTTTTTAGCCGGCCGGTAACTAAACGGCTAGCATGACTTTCTAACCGGCCTTCTCTTTAATAGAAATTTCAGAGAGTAGATTCGTTCAATATCCAAAGCACTGAGACTAGGTTGACAAGCTCATTGGCAAGACCGGAGGGGCTAGGTCGGAAATCAGGTTGGTTGCACGTTGCTTTGTATTTAAAGCAGTGTGCGGCCTCTTTGCAGAAGGCCTATGCTGGCGATAAGGTGAAACCCAAATTGCTACCAGTGCCAGTGTCTCTCACTAGGAGCAGTTACCCTCGTATCATCCCGTCTTTCCATAGAAGATTGATATTACGGAAGCTGATATTTTTGTGCAATTCTATTTGTCGTTCTTCTCCTTGTCTAAGATTATTGTCTTAGCCAAGCGAGTCTGAAAATCGACTTTTACATCCATTATCAGTCCTGTTGATGATATCAAAGCCATGACAGAGGTGGTCTCGGACATGAAAGGGTGTCTGAAGGATCTAATGTTGCGGTATGTACCGCGGGTCAGGGATATTCCGTTGTACCAAGGGATGTCTTTTGATCCGACTTGGAAGGCTCTCCCCACGCATCGTTTGATGAGAGAGGTGTTGCAGAAGCGGGCCAAACAACCAAAGTCGAAGGTTATTCGCTTCACTTGAAAGTAAAATTTTCACTTCGAGGCTTTAAAGAAAAGAAACTTATAGATTGGCTTGAAAATTCCCAGAGATAAAAATATTAATTAGAAGAAGAGGTCTTTCTTGATCCTGGAGAGGTAAAGATTGAGATAGGTTGTTAGAGTCATTTCTATTACTGCCTAAGAGCCCTACCCCTACTTATGATATTGCTTGAAAGGCGTTGGTTGAGTGACTACACTTGCCCCTTTGACTGCTGGATTGATTGACTTTGCCAGCTTCAAACCCTACTGTTCTAAGGATAAGGAAATGAACTGAAAAGGGATGAAAATATAGCTCATATTCTTCTCTTCCTTTGACCAACCATCTATCTAGTTAGCTTCCTCGGTGAAAGAAAGGGAAATAATTTTGAATATTAGCTCTTCCGGAGCACTCTCTTAGCTTAGCTATCTACTATGGGATCTTATCTAAAGCCTACGATATTTGACTTCTCTCTTTTCCTTGATATGCTTCCGGTGCGCTTCAGGGGTTCTCGAGTCGGGTATCCTAAGCTTTAGAAAAAAAGAAAAGAAAATTGTTGTCTCGTATCCAAGTTGCATCAATCAAGTCAGGGAAAGATTTTGAACAAATAGAATATTCATAACCGGAATCATGAATTGGATTCGAACTGATATCTCTGTGAGACTTTCCCTTTAGTCGATCATGATGGGAAGATCCCGCTACCCAGGATCTCGGCACCCCTCCCACCTTTCGGTGAGATATTAGCCTGACAAATTCAACCATTTCCCCAGCTTGAATCTCGTTCAACCCATAAACACGTGCAATCCCATCTCCAACTGAGACCACTCGACCAATCTCATCCACTAGAAAATTCGTGTAAAAGTTGCTAATTCTACTTTCTAATAGAGTCGTTAGTTCAGCAGCTACTAAACTACGACGCTACCTTGCTGAACTCATCCAACAAATATAGTAGCTCCTGGAATCTCAAACTATCAATGTTATTTATCAGAATATCGTAGTAGGTTTCCCTAAGAAAGCCGGGCTTAAAATGAATAATGTTATTCACTTATTCCCATATAATAACCGAACCGCTTCATCCCCAAAGGTTTTCTAAATAGCTTCAGGCATGGTCAAGCCCGGTGGTAATACCATCCCGACTTCACGTAAAAGCCTGCCGCACTCATTACCTATTTCTTGGTATAATTGGAAAAAGTCAAATGGAGCGCTTCACGCGTCGGATGCTACTGAAGAGGCAACGGAAGCCGCGGAAGAGGCAGCGGAATCCCAATCCGTCTCAATCTTAGCCTCAACCCGGCTTTTCTCCGCGCGCTCAATTCTGTACAATTCTATACTATTCATAAAATTGAGATTCTTTCGTTTTCTTCCTTATCAGAGAGGGGCCCCTTGTTGAGCGGGGCTTCTTTTTTTTTTTTTTTGAAAAGGGGGAGTTTTGTTAATAGGAACAAGAACGTGTTTTATGTTATAGACCCCGTATCAAGATTCTCTTTTCTCAGGGCGACTTTTTCGCTCAATGAAAAAAAAGCTTTAGAGCTCTTCCCATCCCTATTGAGATCATCTAAAAAGCTATAGAGCCTTTTCAAGGACGACTCCCCTATAGCGCTATTGGGGGAGTTGAGTGCCGCATCCAATACCCGGTCGGATCAAGAACCTGGATTCGCTGAAAGATCTGAACCTTGACCTCGAAGAGGTCTTCCGGTTGCGTACGAGCGAAGTCTATTTCTTCGGCACTAGGAATGGCCTTCGAAGATAAAATTCGCCTTTGTATGGACAAGACGGAATCGCCCCCGATCAGCTCATCAGGTTCATATGGAAAGCGACCGGGGCTAGCTGGCCAGGTATGATCCCCGTCTGATCTACTGGTTGAGCTCCCTTCCCTCTCTTCCGTTCTGTCTAATAGTCAGTCCCCGCGCTTCTTCTGGCTTCAGTCAGTATGGTTGCTTCCTTGGTTCAGTCTCTCTTTCGGTTAAAAAGATCCGTATACCCCTGGCCTTCCTATTGGCTCATCAACCCGCCATTCAGTACCGTCCGCATCCGCTGTCACAGGTTTTTTAACCCTTAGACGAGTCTCGCTTGGAGTAGTACTCTGTACTCTCCACTACTTGTAATGTCCATTTACTACTATAATGCCTACTTGCAACAATGCCCGCATTAAACGCCGATTCTTCCTGTGCGACGTGCTCCGCCTCTATGGGTCATCAGTTCGAGTGGCATCCGTGTAGTCTGTGCCACTTGTTTCTATCTCGGGTGACTCTTGCCTAGATAGCTCAGGCCGTACCGTCACTGGGGCTTGCTTTCCGTGCGTAGGCAGTGTAAGGACCTGCACGAAAATGTCCTAAAACACTCCGTAAGTGAAAACCCGAACCCCTAAAAACCCTAAATTTCATGAAAAATCAAGAAAATCCAAATTTATCAATCTGTCGCCTGCCATGTAAGAGTTAAGCAAGGCTTAGGCGGGGCGCGACAACCTTACAATTCTTCGGATAAGCTTTAGGGCCACGTGTCAGACACGTGGCAGACCTACGCCATGACACGGCAGCCCTAGCCGTAGCTCGGGTGGCCCTCGCGGGCCACGTAGGATGCCCTTTGAGTTTACGCGGGCCGCGACAGACTCAAAAATCAGCTATAAATTGGACGTTGCATGGCCTTTCTTCTGTGTTCGAAATTTCAATTCAAAAATATCTAAATTCTGCTTAAAACGTGTGTTTAAGGGTCGAGACACTGCTACGATTACAGGGTAATAACTCGATCACTGCTATGATACAATGTCCGATCGATTGAAACCGATCCGATGGATGTTTAAGTGCTGCCTGAATTCGGGCTATACTTTGTCATTCGTCGTGAGGGTTTTGATTTCGTGAATTTATCGTAAATGTTGTATTAACTTACTAACCTAGTTTCGTTTGCATTATTTAACTAGGTTACCAGGCTTAATCAGTAGGCAAAACTCTGTCCAGTTAAACTTCCAATGTGAGTCATTCTCTTTTTACCAAGTTATTTCCAAAAACCTATTTATTTTCAAAGTTATAATTACAGGGATTAAGTCTTTGTAATCTTCAATTACAGCCGGTATGTGGGGTTTTGTATACATTACTTGATAACCGTCACCACTGGACAACGGGTTAGCCAATGGGTGATATGACCATAGTCACAGATAAGGTCGAGTGACAAATACGTTTTGGGTAATTGGTTGATGTAAACATTGTAGTCGCCGTTAATACTGTAATTTATAACAATGTGTCGTTTTGTACTAAATGAATGACTCGCCAGTATTTCCCCGCTGATAAAATCTTTTTAAACATATTTTAGGTGATTTACTATGAACAAGGAAAAGTGCCGTGTAGCACTACCAGCTTGGATAAAGTGGCTCAGTAAATAAATAAACATGTTTTTTTGTAACCAAGGGGTTTCCCAGTGGAATTCCTTTATTGTAAATTACGGGGTTTGTCCCAAAACTTGAAATAAAATAATTGGGTATTTTCTGTTTAAATGATCCGGTTAAAAATTCCGCTGCCAAATTAAATACTAATACCATGGGTTTCTATCCCGCAACATTCGAACCTGGAAACTGGGTTGGTGGCCATGACAGAAAAAGGTGGTATCAGAGCCACTGATTTAAGCCAATTAAGTATTTAGAAATACTTAATTTTTCAGATTGCCATTTTTTGATTCTGTGAAAATTTAATTTATAATAAATAAAATTTAAATTTGAATTTTTGTGCGTTTCTTCATGTGTGCTAAAAGCATGAATGAACTGCCGGAAGCACTCCGAAACTTTACCATCCATAAGACTGATATGGATACAACACGAACCCAGTCAGGGTACCAGGCGGATACCGAGGAGCCACTAGTGTTTCAGGCCCAGCCACATGAGAAACCAAAACCCAAAAAGAGAAGAAGGTTGTTGGATTGGAAACGCGGAAGCAAGAAGAAACCCGCTGCCCAACGGGTAAAGAAAATGGAGGATCCAAAGGGAAAGGGAAAGGAAGTTGGGGAGAGTTCCGGACAAGCCCAGGAGATGCCACCTTGGGAAGAGCTTGATAGGAAACTGGCGAATTGTGACCTCATCGGACCTGCTGACGAAACCCTTTTCAATTTCCCCGCCCAATCAGAACTTCCAATTAATTTGGAACATGCTATTCCAGACACCATTGTCAACCCCCAACCTGTTACAGGGAAGCTGGAAGAATGGTGGACGAGCGACTGGCAGTTTCAGAACTTCATGAATAACCCAAATGTTTACTTTCCTCAGTTTGATCCTGAACCTGCACCATTCCCACCTATGAGCTCGGAAAACGTTGCCGAATTACGCCGCTACGGCGAGGAACTGGTGGATGCGGGAAATCGGATTCGGGAAGTGGGGGAAAACATCACGTGGAAGTACGACGAGAGGGAGCGTCGTTTCTGAAGGGCTAGTTAACCAAGTTGCATGTTTTGTATAAAATTATTATGTGGAAAAAAAATCAGAATCTATATATATAATAATAATAATAATATAATATTGTATAATAATAACTAAAAATAAAACCTTTGTAAAATAAATGGTGTGTATTGATGCATAAATATTATATAAATATAAATGTCGCAAGGTCACGATTTTGGCTATATGTGTTGACATGATTATGTGTGATTGCTTTATTGTGTTTGATTGCTATCCATTCTGTGATAGTAATATATATATATTGTTAATGATTCAGATGGAAAACGCAAAAAACCAACCGGGAAACGAAGTTAACCAATCCGAATAAAATAATGAAGACCATTTTCTTAATAGGCAAGATATAGAAAATATTGTTGCTCAGGGAATAGCCAATGCTATCCCAGCAATTGTTGCTGCCGTTAAGAATCCTGCTGAACCTTCCTAAGCCAACCATAGTAAACGCACCCGCGATAATAATTTTAGTAACAGTGTAAATGGAGGCGGCAATAATGATAATAATGTGGTTCAAGCCCCAATACTTAAGAAAATGAAAGTTGCAACACCTGGTTGCACTTATAAAGAATTCCTTGCCTATAAGCCAGTCGAATTTGCAGGCAATGAAGGGGCGACTGCCGCATTGCGTTGGTTAGAAAAGACCAAAGCAGTAATTAAAATCAGTAAGTGCGCAGAGGAAGACAAGGTTATGTATGCATCCCACCTTTTCAAGGAAGAGGCGTTAGAATGGTGGAATACAGTGCTGCAGGCTAAGGGAAGTGACGTGGCTTATGCCATGAGCTGGGAGGAATTTAAGGAATTAATAGAAAGGAAATTTTGTCCCGCCTACGAAAAGGAACAAATGAAAAATAATTTCCCAAATCACTGGATGGTGGACGTGGACTGTCGGGGGTATACTTCGAAATTTTTCGAGTATGCTAGAATTGTACCAACTCTGGCCTCGCCAGAACCGGTGCTTATTTCTCGCTATATTTGGGGACTAATTAGCAAAATTCATGATATAGTCAAAGCTGCGAGACCCCGCACAATTGACGATGCTGTCAAACTGGCCAACACCTTGACTGACGGACTGGTGCGCACGAAGGAAGAAAACAGGAAAAAGAAATTGGCCCAAAAGATTACCCAAGGATTTCGTGGGGGTAATAATAGTAGTAATTTCAAGAAAAAGGGAGCTGGGCAATCTTCCACACCTCTATTCTGCAGAAACTGTCGAAAGAAACATTTTGGTAAATGTCAAGAGAAGTGTAATTTCTGCAAGGCACCGGGGCACCGAGAGGAGGAGTCCAGGAAGAAATCAAAGATTTGCTTCAATTGCAGAGAAGCTGGGCATTTTAAACCAGAATGCCCAAAATTGGTTAAACCAGCTGATAACAAAGCCAAACCTGCTGAAGGAACTAATAAGAAGAATGCAAGAGCCTTCCAGCTGACTACCCAGGAAGCAGATCTGATTCCAGATGTGATAGCTGGTACGTTTCTTGTACATGACGTTTACGCAAAAGTATTATTTGACTCTAATGCAAACCAAAGTTTTATAAATACTTCATTCTGCCAAGCTCTTAAGCAACCTTTAACCAAACTTAGCCAGATTTATACGGTAGAAACGAGATATGGAAATTCTGTTAACATAGATAAGGTTCTGCAAGAAGGAAAGATAGAACTCTGGGGCCATAACTTTTCTGCAAACCTTCTACCTATGAAATTAGCAGGATTCGATGTCGTATTAGGAATGAATTGGTTAGTAGCCAACCATGCTCGAATCCTTTGTGATTAGAATTCCATAGAAATTCATACAACCGCAGGAGAAGTAATTTTGGTTACAGGAGATAAGCCACGTAAACCAATGAAGTTCATTTCAGTAATGAAAGTTGCTAGTTATGAACGAAAACAAGGAATAGTGTATATGATTTCGGTAATCATTAACACTAAAGAGCTACCTGGACTACCACCAGATAGAGAAGTAGAGTTTAGAATTCATCTAATTCCTGGAACTACACCAATAGCTAAGGCACCTTATCGATTAGCACCCACAGAAATGATAGAGCTGAAGAAGCAGTTAGATGAATTATTAAGCAAAGGATTCATACGACCTAGTTCATCCCCTTGGGGAGCACCATTGTTGTTCGTGAAAAAGAAGGATGGTTCAATGCGAATGTGTATCGATTATAGGGAATTGAATAAGGTTACAATTAAGAATCGATACCCATTACCTAGGATTGATGATCTTTTCAATCAACTTCAGGGAGCTAGATACTTCTCTAAGATAGATTTGCGCTCCGGATACCATCAGCTGAAGGTACATGAAGAAGACATACCTAAAACTGCTTTTAGGACAAGGTATGGTCACTATGAGTTTACAGTCATGCCATTTGGACTAACAAATGCTCCTGCAGCATTTATGGACATGATGAATAGGATCTATAAACCGTATTTGGATAAATTTGTAATTGTCTTCATCGACGATATACTTATTTATTCCAAAAGCCAGAACGAACATTGGGAGCACCTGCATGCACTTTTAACCTTATTAAGGAAGGAAAAGCTTTACGCCAAATTTTTGAAATGTGAATTTTGGCTACAAGAGGTGCAATTTTTAGGACACATGGTGAATCACGAAGCCATTCACGTGGATCCCTCCAAGATAGAAGCGATCACAAATTGGAAGGTCCCGCAATCAGCTACCAAAGTTAGAAGTTTTCTGGGATTAGCTGGATACTATAGGCGCTTCATTAAAGACTTTTCTAAAATAGTTGTTCCATTAACTAAACTAACCTATAAAATAGTTAAGTTTGAATGGGGACCTAAGCAAGAAGAGGCCTTTAGGATTTCAAAGCAAAGATTAACAAATGCCCCAATTCTAGCCTTACCAGTCAGAACCGAAGATTCTGAAGTCTTCTGCGACGCTTCTAAGTTGGGATTAGGATGTGTGCTAATGCAACGCAAAAAGGTAATTGCGTATGCATCAAGGCAGTTGAAGAAGCACGAATAAAATTATACGACTCATGATTTAGAATTAGGAGCAATAATTTTTGCCCTTAAAATTTAGAGACATTATCTGTATGGGAGTAAGTTTACAGTCTATACAGATCATAAAAGTTTAAGATACATATTTAGGCAAAAAGAATTAAACATGAGGCAAAGAAGATGGATGGAAATTCTAAGTGACTACGACTGTGATATTCAATATCACAAAGGGAAGGCGAATGTAGTAGCAGATGCCTTAAGTCGTAAGTATCATGAAAAGCAAAGGCGAGTTCGTGCTCTTAGATTAAATCTCCAATTAGATTTAATGGAACAACTGAAGAACATTCAAGAAATGGCTATCAAGGATGATGCTGAAGGAATGAAAGGACTGATAAAGGAATTAGAGCAAGGGACTGATGGAATTTGGAGATTCCATAAGAAAAGGATTTGGGTACCTAGGCAAGGAATTTTAAGAGATAAAATTTTAGAGGAAGCCCATAAATCTAGGTATACAATGCACCCTGGTAATAACAAGATGTACCAAGATTTGAGAAATAACTTCTGGTGGATAGGAATGAAAAAGGACATAGCTAGATACGTTTCTAAGGGTCTAACTTGTTCACAAGTTAAGGCAGAGCACCATAAACCTTCAGGGTTACTTCAACAATTAGAAATGCCTGTATGGAAATGAGAACTAATAACAATGGACTTTGTTACTAAGTTACCCAAAACCAGGAAAGGTAACAATGAAATCTGGGTGATTATAGATTGATTAACCAAATCAGCCCATTTCCTGCCAATGAAGGAGACCTTTGGCATGGAAAGATTAGCAAAGTTGTACGTAGATGAGGTAGTATCCTTACATAGAGTCCCACTCTCCATTGTGTCAGATAGGGATAGTCATTTCACTTCGCATTTTTGGACAAGTTTCCAAGAAGCAATGGGGACACAACTAAATTTAAGTACTGCATACCATCCCCAAACAGATGGATAAAGTGAAAGAACGATTCAAACCCTTGAAGACATGCTCAGAGCATGTGTAATCGACTTCGGTGGAAACTGGGATGACCATTTACCACTAATAGAATTCTCCTATAACAATAGTTACCACACCAGCATCAATGCTGCCCCGTTCAAAGCATTGTATGGACGAAAGTGTCAAACTCCCGTATGCTACATAGAAATAGGAGAAAGTCAATTATGAGGTCCCGAGATTATACATGAAACCACCGACATGATAACTCCAATAAAGGAAATACTAAAAACGGCTCGAGATCGTCAGAAGAGTTATGCAGACAATCGACGCAAGCCGTTAGAATTTCAAGTTGGAGACAAGGTACTCTTGAAAGTTTCTCCTTGGAAAGGAGTAGTTCGATTCGGTAAGGAAGGAAAGCTAAGTCCAAGGTACATAGGACCATTTACAGTTACCCAACGAATTGGACCAGTTGCTTATAAATTACAACTACCAGAAGAGCTAGCCGGGGTACATGACGTGTTTCATGTATCTAACCTCAAGAAATGTTTATCTGACGAATCCCTGGTAGTACCTCTTCAAGATATAGAGGTAAATGAAAAGCTAAAATTTGTTGAGAAACCTCTTCAAATTGAAGACAGAAAGGTCAAACACCTTAAATATAAGAGATTAGTACTGGTCAAAGTCAAGTGGGATTCAAAAAGAGGACCTGAGTACACATGGGAACTGGAATCGGAAATGAAGCGAAAATACCCTTACTTGTTCCCGTAAATCTCGAGGACGAGATTTAAATAAGGTGGGGAGGATGTAAGGACCTGCACGAAAATGTCCTAAAACACTCCGTAAGTGAAAACCCGGACCCCTAAAAACCCTAAATTTCATGAAAAATCAAGAATATCCAAATTTATCAATCTGTCGCAGGGCCGCGTAAGAGTTAAGCAAGGCTTACGCGGGGCGCGATTGCCTTACAATTCTCCAGATAAGCTTTAGGGCCACGGGTCAGACACGTGGCAGACCTATGCCATGACACGGCAGCCCTAGTCGTAGCTAGGGTGGCCCTCGCGGGCCGCGTAGGATGCCCTTGGAGTTTACGCGGGCCGTGACAGACTAAAAAATCAGCTATAAATTGGAAGTTGCATGGCCTTTCTTCTGTGTTCGAAATTTCAATTCAAAAACGTCTAAATTCTGCTTAAAACGTGTGTTTAAGGGTCGAGACACTGCTACGATTACAGGGTAATAACTCGATCACTGCTACGATACAATGTCCGATCGATTAAAACCGATCCGATGGATGTTTAAGTGCTGCCTGAATTCGGGCTATACTTTGTCATTCGCCGTGAGGGTTTTGATTTTGTGAATTTATCGTAAATGTTTTATTGAGTTACTAACCTAGTTTCGTTTGCATTATTTAACTAGGTTACCAGGCGTAATCAGTAGGCAAAACTCTGTCCAGTTAAACTTCCAATGTGAGTCATTATCTTTTTACCAAGTTATTTCCAAAAACCTAATTATTTTCAACGTTATAATTACAGGGATTAAGTCTTTGTAATCTTCAATTACAGCCGGTATGCGGGGTTTTGTATACATTACTTGATAACCGTCACCATTGGACAACGGGTTAGCCAATGGGTGATATGAACATAGTCACAGATACGGTCGAGTGACAAATACCGTTTTGGGTAATTGGTTGATATAAACATTGTAATCGCCCTTAATACTGTAATTTATAATAATGTGTCATTTTGTACCAAATGAATGACTCGCCAGTATTTCCCCGCTGATAAAATCTTTTTAAACATGTTTCAGGTGATTTACTATGAACAAGGAAAAATGTCGTGTAGCACTACCAACTTGGATAAAGTGGCTCAGTAAATAAATAAACATGTTTTTTTGTAACCAAGGGGTTTCCCAGTGGAATTCCTTTATTGTAAATAACGGGGTTTGTCCCGAAACTTGAAATAAAATAATTGGGTATTTTCTGTTTAAATGATCCTGTTAAAAAATCTGCTGCCAAATTAAATACTAATACCACGGGTTTTCTGTCCCACGGCATTCGAACCAGGAAACTGGGTCGGGGGCCGTGACAGGCAGGGTCCCTTCGGAAGTCGAAGCCAATCCAGATTCCAGAAACACACAAGCTACGACTTTCTCCTTCGGACCCTCACAAGCTATGGTTATAGCTCCAGAGACCGAGTCGATCCTAGCTTCCCTCCACCTCAGCTTTCCTTCTTTCTTTGCCTCTCTATTCTATGTCTGTTGCTTGTTCCCTTCTCTTTCACCATGGAGATGTGATTACAAGATTTGGATGCCAACAATCTCGATAAAACGAACTGTTCATGCCAATACACAAGGGTGACATGAAGAAAATATACTAATTTCCTTTCCCGGTTTTGATACCATTTTATTACTGACATGACAAAAAAGAAGCGAAGTAAATTTGCCTTGAATGAACGATTCTTCCTTTGTTGAGATAGAGTCGACAAACTAAGCTAAGCGTTTTGACATTTTAAAAAAGAGGATCCTAAGTTCTCAATATGGGCGTATAACCAGTTTTTACTTTTTTGAGGACCTAAAGCGGGCATTGATCGATAGTACACCTTTCTATTCCTATTCATATTATTTATTCCAATTTGGTTGGTTCACCCGCGTTGAACGTGACGAGAATAGGCTTTTCCAGCATAACCACCGGCTTCTACAATCTAGCTGGAATCCCTCCCCCCTTCGGGGTCGAGTTACTTTGTTCCCTTCTTTTTTTTGCCAATAATATCATTTCATGTTCCAACCTGGGCATTATGGTGGAGACACGAGAGATCACATCTGATCCTATGATCCATCCTGCAATGAAAATGAATTCTTGGTAGGTTTCGCAATCAATCCTTCCTGGGCGAAATGGGTTGAGTCTTTCCTCAACCCAGCAGCAGCAGATTGCGCGGCACCTAGCGAAGCTATCCATTCTAACCTGTCTTTGCCTAGCAAGATGCCTCTAGTTCTCCCTCCGCTTGCCTATCTCAGTAGGAAATTGGAACAGTCTCCGATTTACAAGGCGAAGCCGAGGCAAGAGCTATACCTTCTGGAACCAGAGCAATAACTACTATAAAGGAAGCAGATGCGTAGGAACGATCCCTAAAGCAAATACTCAGAATGCTCCACGACTAGGTATACCCATTCAGACTCGCTTTTGTTCAATTATAAATAAATAACCACTTTAATGGAGATTTATAGCATCATTCAAGTAAATACAGATTAAGATCGTAAAAACATAAGCTTGTAATATAGCTACACCTAATTCCAGACCGGTTAATGCAAGAACTATAAATAAAGGACCAAGATCCCCTATAAAATACAAAAGATCATTCATACATAGCATAGTCCAAGCAAACCCACTTAAAATCTTTACTAAACTATGACCGGCCTTCATATTAGCAAATAAACGTATTCCTAAGCTTAATGCGCGAAAACAATAAGAAATTAGCTCAAGGAGTACTAAAAAAGGTGCTAATGGCAGTGGTACTCATGCGGGTAATAAGAAGCTTAAAAAATGAAGCCCGTTTCTTTGAAATCCCACTATAGTAATGCCAATAAAAATAGAAAATGAGAGACCTAAAGTAATGAGAAAATGACTTGTAACTGTGAAGCTATAAGGTATCATACCCTGAAGATTACAAAATAACAAAAAAGTAAAAGTGACCAAGATGCAAGGGAAAAACGTTTGTTTAACATTTCCTGAAAGACCCCCTATTTATTCGTTTACCAGGTTCAGCACGAAATCATAAATAAGCTCTACCAAGGATTGCCAAGCATTTAGTACTAAGTTTCCTCCTCCTTTTTTAGTAACAAAATGAATCAGAAGTAGGACCAAACTGAGAGTTAGCAGCACAAACAAAGATGAATTTGTGAATGAGAAATACAAGTTTCCTATATTCATAGGAATCATTGGGAGAATGGAAAATTGCTCAAGCGGGCTAGGTGCCTGGGTCCGAGTCTGCATCTCAGCAAAAGCACTCAGGTTATAATAATAATTATAATGGTGATGGGGATAATAAAAAATCAGTGGGTTGTTAGTTACAGTTCTTTCAATCGTTACATAATAATCCTTTACTACTCTCATAACTGGTGTGTGGTTAATAAAAAAATATACTCCTTCATAAAATTGAGATTCTTTCTTGTAGTTCCGCTTCTTGCTTGAAAAATGAGGACAGACTTGTCAGAAATAGTTGGCTTGGTCCGACCAAGAAAGGCATGGGAGTTGTTGGGCATAAAGAAAAGATGCTTCTAAAGATCTATTTCTTCTCTTATGATATTTCTAGTTGGATTAAAAGATCGCTCCTAAATGAAGTCTCTCTTACAGTTCAAGAGTTTCGAAAGGCTCTTAGCACGGGAAGGGTATTTTACTTCTTAGAAGGAGATAAACTACCTAGATCTTTGTATGTATGGGTCTCTTTAATTGAAGATAGGAAAAAGATAGAGGAAATGGCGGAGCGAGGTCGAGCTCTTGTTCCTCAAACACTAAGACTGAGATAGCAAGGAGCCTAGACGGCCCAAAGGCTGGTCTCTCACTAAAAAACAATACAAGAACCAAGTTATTTCAGTACCGAAATTAGTCATTGTTGAGTCTCAAGGTAGTCTGAGAGATAGAACCGGTGTTTTTGGCTGTCTACTTGTGTAGGATCGATATTCGACCTGAATGAGTCGGTCTGAGTCAAATCTAGGTCACTAGAGAGGCGGAAACAATCTAGTAACTGAGAATCGGTGTTAGAATGTGAGTTGAAGCAGAGAAATACACTTTAAACTGGTTTTCCATTGATATTAGACGTTAATACACGGAGAAAATTTGGCAGCACTTCGTTACAACTTTCACCGAACCGTATCAAATGGAAAACCCAACACCCCTATATATAGGGAAACCATTCCGCACGAAATGACCAGGTCCATTTCATACGAAATGGCCAACTTCAATTTCGTACGAAATGGCCTAACAACCCATTTCGTGCGAAATGGTACATAATACACATAACTTTACATTTTGACACTTTACACCCTATTACAAGCTATTTGACATGACCTAGACTGTAGACGTAGGCGATAGACATAATGTACCAACAAACTCCCCCTTGGATATTGCCGGAGTCTTCAGTCAGGCGGTCTTCAAAACTTTTTCATAGAGACTTAAACTTTTCTTCTCTCTGCTTAGGCTTTTTCTTCAACAAACTCTTCAATCTTTCGTTCTCTTTAGCAGCTTACAGCTTTTCTTCAGTTTGGATCTGCATCCATTTACTTCTAAGCAGTTTGTCTTTCTCTTCACGTTCCTTCCTTTCTTTCTCAGCTTTCAGAGCCTCTTCTTTCTCAATCTTTCTCCATCTTGATGACCACACATTCTGAGAATTGATTCCTTTCTGAAAGCAGATAGTAGCGACCTTTTGAAACTGCAATGCTTGGTCTTTATCTTCTTTCTTGTAACCAATTTTGTTCACGAACAAACACTCTATATCCTTCGCTGAGCAATTTACTAACCACAATGGATCATACACATAGATATGTCTAACTTCATTTTCCAATCTGTATGTGATCACAGCTTCAGTTGACAAGCAGCTGTATACCCAACATAAGAACCCTTTGTGAAAATCTTGCTCCATTTTTGGCAACGGTATATTCTTTATCACCCTGGGCTTCTTAATCTGCAAGATCGTCTCTTCAACACCTGTTACTGGATCTATCCTCTTCACTTTCTTCGGATAGTGAGGCTTCCAGTGTTTGAACTCTTTAAATGCTTCAAACTTCATCAGACCCCAGGTAGGCATATCTCGCTCTCTGACAGGATAATTCAATGTTCTGACTTTTGGAAGTTCTTCTACATCCCACCAAGGCAAAGACATAATATCTTGAATATAAGCAAAATATTGAACTCCAAACTTGTAAGAACGGTTTTGACTCCGAAACGATTGCGAAACGAACGTATAACGTGCGGAATCCGTACACGAACGCAACCTAACACACACGATGTAATATAAACGTGATTCTATATAAGATTTGATAAAAAAAACAAGCACCTCGAATCACTTTCTCTCTCTAGATTCTCTCTCTAGATTTAGAAAGCTCTAAATGTTCTAAATGGCAAAAGTCCCTAATCTATCACATAATCTCCTATTTATAGTCCAAGGCATTTAATGAGATTTCTCATTATTACAATTATGCCACCTTGCCTTTTTGTCTAGCTATCACTAATATAACGACTCGTTTTCTTCTGTTTCTCGCTATTGCTCGGATTGACGAAGGCGATAGACATAAATGTACTAACAGACTCCCCCATGGATATTGCCGCAGTCAATCTCGATCATTGAGTCAATCTCATAGCGTCTTCTTTTTCTCTTTTAGTCTTCTTGAACAGAATCCCGGTGGATCTGTCTTCAGCTTCAGCTTCTCCTTTCTGTAGACTCTTTTCTTCATCAGGCTCCCCCTTTCATCAAGCTTCCGTGCTTTGGGATCGACACCTTGCTTTCCATATACAAGCTCTTCTGGGATAGTCACGTGGCTTCTTGAATGCACGATCCCCCTTGCTTTGAGCTCGTCTTCAGACTCCCCCTTAGACTCGGCTTTTGGGATCGTAGTCTGGTACAACATCTGCAATCCTCAAACGTTTATAAGTACAAACATTTTGAAATTGTTCAGGAATTGTAATATGTCTCTATTCAACTTTCTAAAACACTCTTAAACAAATTTCATAATTTTGGCAGTTTCATCGAATCGAATCGGAAACTAGCTCTATAACAGTATAAGCATCCAAATCCCTCACAGTTAATCAACCAAGTCCAAACTAATGACCTTGGAGATATTACAAACTGTTTTTGAATTTTTGATTTTAATTCAAGTTTCAAATTAATGAACTTGTTTTATTTTCAGAAACACAATCAACATACTTAGATTTTAAAACTCAGCATTTCAGACATCGGTTGTCGAAAATAAAACAGAATCAAAAATCTTTTTGTATTTTTCTGAAAATATAAAGCAGTAAAGAAATATGTACAAACATATTTACAGACAATATTTTTGTTTGAGTATACGTCAGAGGATCATATCAGTTTACGACAAGTCACAAGTACCGTTGAGCTTAGTTACACATTAAGAATTAAACAATTCACTTAGATTGTCGATATACTTGTCCACTTAAATTTTCACACAAATTTCAACTGATTCAGGATATGAATTAAGTGTTTTAAGAACTTAAACTCATTCATGTGTCCCACCTCTTGAATATACTCCCGTAACCAGATCCCAATATTCAGTCTTACAGGTGAGTATACCTAGATGATATCTGTAAGGGGATAAATTATAGTACGAAACCGTGAGAGCTCAGGTCAGAACTTCCGTTCAGCAGAGAGATGACGGCTCGACTTTTGGTGTGTCCCCTTTAGAGGATCTTTTGTATTACAATAGCAATGACTATCAATTTTATTGTTTCATCAATTTGCTGAGGGCGGCGCTATATTTTAAGCAATGCAGAAAGTATTCTCCGGGGACTAGGCCATTGCTTTCGCAAAATCAGAAGTCCCGAGATAATACCCCAGATATCACTAAGCATAAAGACCTAGTATCTCAGAAAGAGGGGTCCTTCAAACGAGATTTTAGGGGTTACCTATATATCCAAGTAGTGTTCCCCACGAAATAAGTAAGTTTGAATTTAGGTTTATATCCCGAAAAAGTTTACTAAATGTATAAAAATCTACAGGCATATCATCAGTGAGACTGTTTAACGCTATTTAATCATTACATTTCTTTAGCATACTGTAACTGTCTACTGATGTACTATCATTTCCTCTTTTTACGCAAAAACTCAATTTTTGAATTTTATCATGTTTTTGACTTTTTCAAATTTTCAAATGTTTTTGTATTTTCTAACAACAATATATCTCCCCCTAAAATTCAAAATCATTTAAAAAAAAATTGACAACCAACACTGATAGCTTTGTCTCGCCATCCATTTTCTGCTAACTATGCCCTGTTTTGCAGAAAAACTAATATAAAGTACCCCCATGATTTACAACCCATTGATTTTCGACAGTTTGAAAACCGTTTTTCAATCTAGTGAAAGTAATCATGTTTGTTCAGCCGTGAGGGTTTCGGCGTATTCAATCAACACATATTTTTGTAATTTTCTAATTTTGCAAATATAAAAACAAACATATTTTTGATTTTTCAAGTTTTTGACAAAACATAAAAACATATTTTTGGTTTTTAAATTTTTAAATTTTTAGGGTTTTTGAAAATATTGTTTATTTATGTACAGAAAAACAAATAAACTTCCTGTTTCAACCAACACAGGATCCAGCAGCCTCCTCTCCTCGTTGTGCCAGGCTGCTCCAACCTCCATTCTCACAATCTTTGGTTTTGTTGAGCACCTGCACATTTAGACTACTTGATTACTTGAACAATTTAGCCCAGGTCTGTTGGACCTTAGGCATTTCAACACAATAATTTACATTCAATGCTGGAAACTCTTTGTCATCTTTCACAAAAATCTTTTCAACTTTTACTTCAACTTTTTCATCTTTTTCAAGAATCACCTGTTTCTTTACACTCCATGTTTGACCTTTCGGAGTACCTCTTTTGTAAAAATGAGACTCTTTTTGAACATTTTGTTTTTGAACAACTTTTGGTTTCCAAAATTCTTGTGGTTTTGTCATATCAACAGATGTTTTCCAACTTTGAGTTGTTCTGACTCTGGGTGTGTGAGAATTCCAAGTCTGTCTAAAATCGAACCTGTTAGAAACAAACTTGTTTGTGTTGTACCTCCAAGTTTGTTTTGAGTCAAATCTGGTTGACCTTTGTCTCACATTCTCAGATTTTTGTTTTTCAGCATCAATCTTCTTTTTGTCAACATCCACAGGTTTTAGATTAGGACACTTGCGTGCAAGATGTCCTTTTTGATCACATTTGAAACATGTTCTCATGGACACATCTTTGACCTGTGGTTGTTGCTTTTGCTTTTTAGCAAAGAACTCATCATTAGACTGTCTCAATTTGAGTTCTTTTTCTTCTGCTAAACTGTTTCCTTGAACAAAACTCATTTTTGCCTGATAATTTGGCATTTCATTTTTGTTTCGATTCTGTTTCTTCTTATAACCCAACCCAACCTTCATGTTTTTCTTCTTGTAACCAGGTTTGTTATACGAACCTTTAAGACACTTACCAACAAACTTTGAAATCTCAGACTTCTCAATCTCAACCATTTTAAAAACTTTATCAACCTTTTCTGAAATCACATTTTGAATCGGGAATACAACATCTAAGAACAATTTTTCCGATCCAATCATGGTATAAACCAATCCTTTTGAATCATCATTCAAACTTTTCTCTGATTTTGTATTTTTCAGATAACTATCATGAAGATTTCCTTCATCTTCATCCTGTGATTCAGATTTACCTGTATCAACCGACTCTTCTTTCAACACACTTTCAACGACTTTACCTACCACCTCTGAATCATGAGAATCATCAGATTTGGAATAGGTTATGTCAATGTTGTCTGGCAATTGGTCTACCATGTTGAAAGCTTTTTCGACCTTTTCCTCATCATAAAATGCAAATTTTCCCAGTGGTGGAACTTGATGAAACTCTGAGCCAATGCCTTTTTTGTTTTGCTCAGACTCACCATCTCCCGGTTTTATATTGAAAATTCGTTCAAGCACATATGACGACACATGATAACTCTTTAACTTGTTGTTATCCTGTTCTAGATCAGCAATCTGTCGCTTTAGCTTAGCAACATCCTCAATATAGGAATTAACAACATCATGTTTTATGGAATACATTCGTTTAAGTTCTTTAGTTGTTTCAGAAAGATAATTCATTCTTGATTGAGCATATTTCATTTCATCTTTCACCTTTTCGTATGACTCTTTCGTAATATGATATGCTAATTTCATTGAGTCATATTCTTTCTTCATTTCTTGACAAGCAATTTCTTTTTGTGAACATTCTTCTGTCATTTTAGAAACATTTTCTTTCAAAACTTCATTTTCTGTTTCTAACTTTTTTCATTTTTCTGAAAGTTTTTCATCATTTTCTTTTAAAACTTTTTCTTTTTCTAGCATTTCCTTGCATTTTTCTTTAAAAATGTTTTCAATTTTAGTGAATTCAAGATCTCTTGTTCTGAATTGCTCATCTTTTTCAGTACAAGCTCTGCACGGTTCCATGCATTTCTTGCACTGTTCAACAGTTTTTAAGATTTCAGAGTTAGAATTTACCTCAGTGATTGGCACTTCGGTGTTTTTAGCTGCCTCTGTCTGTTTCAACTCAGCAACGTTTTGATTTTCTTCAACATCGACTTCATCACCAGAATTACCAGCTTTCAAATTCTCATTCTTTACTTCTTCTTCTGCTTTCTTCACATTTTCTTCGATCTGCTGTTCTTCAGTAACAGCTTTCTCAACCTCTTCATTCACAACAACGTTTTCTTCAATCTTTTCAGCTTTAACCTCTTCAGTAGTTTTCTTCAGATTGTTCACCATTTCTTCAACACTCTTCTTCATTCTCTCTTCATCCCTTTTTCTCAGACACGATGTCATGGCATATCTGACCTCCTTTTCATGCCTTTTAGCATATGTGTCATCTTTCATCACATTTCTATAATATTCGGCTCTTAAAGGAACTATGAGAATAACATCATCAAAAATTATGTCTTTCTTTGGAACAACTGGTTCTCCTTCTCTGTTGAAGTAACACTCTCTCTTTCTATCCCATCTTCTGTTGCTCACTGCACTCTCATACTCTTCTTGCATTTCATCCATTCTGTTCAACACAAAGTTTCTTTCTTTGTAAGTTTTCTCACTCAAAATCTCTTCTCTGGTTTTCTCTTTGATTTCAGCCATGATGTTATCTCCTTGAATTACCTTGAATCAAACAAACAAACAGTGATTAGATTTAAAAATTATCAAATTGCTGAATAGAACGGGTATCCGATCGAGTAAGTCAACAAAATGAATTTGTGAAAATGGATTGGGTGGGGATTCGTTCGGGCGACAATATGTCTTGGATCGGGTGGGAATCCGCTCGGGCGGGTATCCGATGCTATGACCTGATTCACAACAACAAATGAAATGATTAGGGTCGGGTGGTAATCCGTTCGGATTTCCACTCGATTTGTTGCACTTTGAACTTGAACAAACAAAATCCTTTGAATAGGATTGTGACCTGATCGAGAAGGTCAAACAAAGTCAAACTATTTAAGAATTTCAATGAATCGGATGATTATCACAAAGAATTAACTATTCAAATTTGACTCTATACAAGACTTTACCGAATATCATATGCAATTTAAAAAAAAAAACAATCTTGGGCCCGATAACGAACACTTTTAAGGATCTGACAGTTCACATGGTTATTTATTAAACTCACCAATTTCAATTAATATTTCACAAGTAGTAAGAAGTGGCCGACAAACTATAGAACTGACAACACTTTTGATAACACTTTGTGATTGGGCCGTGAATCTTTAATAGTCACAATTAATAATGGCCGGCTATATATGATAACATCTAAATTCTCATTGGGCCAACAATATCGTGAACAGATTCAAGTTTATATTAATTGAATCAATTAATTGGGCTTACGTGAAATCAAATACTGAAAATAATTAATACTATCACATGTACGATAAACGGTGCTGACACAATTTAATGATCACATGCAATCCTGATTCATTCAAGACCGACAAACACTTTGATTGAACCGTCCAACTTTAATCACGTGATCAACTAAACCAATTTCAAACAGGAATCGTGTTTCAAACAGTACCCTTAAACGGTCATACCCTCAAACAGTCACACCTTCAAACGGTCACACCTTCAAACGGTCACACCCTCAAACTGTCACACCCTCAAACGGTCAGTCATTTTCAAACGAAAAGGTGCAGATTTCAAACGGTCACATGCATTTTCAAACGGTCAGTCCAGTTTTCAAACGGTCACACCAATTTCAAACGGTCATACCAATTTCAAACGGTCACCCGCTGTTTCAAACGAAATCGGACCTAAAAACTCGAATTTCTCCTAAACGGCTAGGAATTAGGATCTGAAACTTGGTAGGGTTGTAAATCAGATGTTTTCGCACAACATATCAAAAAATCAGACGATTTGAACCATAAAAACCTGTTCAATTTGATGAAAATCAGTGTAAAACGTGAAAATATGAAAAAGATGAAGAAGTAATGCAATTCGGATCTGAAATCTGATAATTTTCTGCGCGGAAATGTGTGATAGATCAGTGCAATTGAGCTCCTGCTCTGATACCACTTGTAGGAACGGTTTTGACTACGAAACGATTGCGAAACGAACGTATAACGTGCGGAATCCGTACACGAACGCAACCTAACACACACGATGTAATATAAACGTGATTCTATATAAGATTTGATAAAAAAACAAGCACCTCGAATCACTTTCTCTCTCTAGATTTAGAAAGCTCTAAATGTTCTAAATGGCAAAAGTCCCTAATCTATGACATAATCTCCTATTTATAGTCCAAGGCATTTAATGAGATTTCTCATTATTACAATTATGCCACCTTGCCTTTTTGTCTAGCTATCACTAATATAACGACTCGTTTTCTTCTGTTTCTCGCTACTGCTCGGATTGACGAAGGCGATAGACATAAATGTACTAACAAAACTCTCGTCTGATAGCATACGCGTTCACCTGCGGTAGATATCGCCAACTGATTATGTCGCCAAGAGAAACTTCTCTGTCTCTTTTGTAAAACTTCAACGGTCTCTTGAATTTTCTCTCAGTATCTTTTCTAAACCATTTCTTTCATTCTTCGCGACGTTCATCTTTCGATGTTCCATCAAAATTTTTATTCTTTAAACATTCTTCAACTCTCCTTCTTAACTCATCTATGTTTGCTTGACTGAAGAATTCAACAAGCGTCGGAAAGTTAGAAGTATCAACATGAGCACTTTCAGATTGATCCTCATCACTCCAATCTTCAACTTCAACCCTGTCATAATTATCAGCTTCTTCAACGTACTTATACTGATAATCGGGCTGCTGATTGATATCAAACTGATTCATTTCTTCTTCAAAATCAAACTTGAAGTTAATATCTTCAATATGCGTCATCTTGATGATTTCATCCAGAGTATAAGTATGCCTGATTTCACCTTCTTCTATATCAGGTTCAAGACGTAGAATCAATTTTTCACAATCATTAACATTCTTATCATCAACATGCTCCCCCTTACCTTCAGCATTCTCAGGCTCTTCATTTGCATCATCTCGAAGATAATCATCAACATTTTCTTCTTGAGATGCTTCAGTGACCTTTATTCCTGAAGAACCTTGATCATCATCATCTCCATCACTATCATCACTACTGTTAACAGAATAAACATCATCAGCATCATCTTTCAAAGCATTATCATCATCTTCTTCATCTTCAACATCTTCATCATTATCACCAGATACTGAAGATATTGGTAGAACAGACGATACTGGATCTTCTATTGGCTCCGACACAACAATTGCCTTTTCAACATTTTCACCTTCAACACCTTTGCCCTTATCTTTCATTTGAGCTTCCATATCAGCTTTTCGTTTAGCTCTAACTTCCTCAAGCTGTATCTCCTTGAATCTTTGTTCAATTGGCTTGCCAATCAAATCTTCAATCACTTTTCTCAACATATAATCTTCGTGTTCTCTTCTTGCATTATTTGCCTCCAATTCTTTGTTTTTCAACTCAAAGTACTTGTTCTGTTCATCTCTCCGAGCCTTTTCTTCTTCTAACTCAGCTATTCGAACCTTCAGAATATCAATATATGCTTGATCCGCTTCAACTTTCTTTAGCAAAGATGAATTTTCAGCTTTGACAGACTTGACATGCTTCTCCAACTTCTTATTCTCCACTAACACTTCATCCACCTTCTTTTGTAACTTTTTCACCACATCATCAGTTACAAAATTAAAATCTCCAATGTCTTCAAAAGGAATATTCTATGGAACGTGAGGAAAATCTTTGAAACCAGAAGATCCAGGAGTGGTTTGAATTTGTGGTTGTGTAGATTGAGGTGTTTGTAAGACATGTTGTGAAGTAATTTGAGGTTGTTCAAGGATATGTGATTGATGTGGTAGTGATTGTGGTGGTTGTTGTGGTGGTGGTGATGGCGGTTGTTGTGGTGGTGGTAATTGTTGTTGTGGTTTCAATGGAATCTTGAATTTCAATCTACAAGCTGCAGTAGGATCAACACGCTTTCTCGTAGTTGACTTCTTTCTTCCTCCTGACTATGGTATTACAGTTTGAACATTCTCTGGAGACAGAACATAATCATCATCATCATTTCTGTAGGATCGAGAATCGATCTGAACGAGTCTTCAGAAGAGCTCTAAACTGATTCAAAGGCGGAATTCGATGAATCAGAGTTTGTTTCAGCTTGATATTCACTAATAATTGTCTCTTGTATTGATTCTAACAAGTTTACAGACTTGAAGACACTTCGGCAGAGCTTCGCTACCGGAATCCAAAAGTTACAAATGAAAAACTCAAGTCACATATTTATACTATTTCCACTTCGTTTGAACAGGCATTTCCAGTTCGTTTGAACTGTCCACTTTGTTTGAACTGTCCACTTCGTTTGAACTGTCCACTTCGTTTGAACTGGCTTGTTCACCTTTGTTTCCTGTTTATCTCGAACTGCGTGACTTGATCTTTCATTACTAATCTAAGACTCGAACGAAGATGAAGTCGACAGACAACTGCACTAACAGACTCCCCCTTGAATGTTGACGGAATCTTCAGTGAGAGTCTTCATCATGACGACTCTTCAATCTTGATCAGTCTTCTTCAGGAACTCTTCCTGGAATCATGAATCCGGATCTTTCTCTGGCTCTAACTCTCGTCAGACTCCCCCTATCATCAAGTTGGGATCGCCGTCTGGAATTTGTTATCACCAGTGAAATCAAATCATGGCTTTTTCAATTTAAGCTCTCTTCAGGTTCTGATGCATCTCCTGGCTTTCCGTAGCAACAGGATCAGAAACCTACATATCTCAAACACACAATTTACAAACCAACAATGTTGTGATTCAACTTAATGAATCAACTAAACATTTGAGAATCACTTTCATTTAAAATTGATCAAGAATTTAAAACATTCAAAATTCTGATTCAAATTAATGAATCATTTTAAACATTTCAAACCAATTAACCAACCCAACTGTTCATCTTGTTTAGCCTTTGAGATTTTGAATATCAGCTTTTCAACATCAGTTGTCAAAAATCTTTTTGTTTTTTTTTTCAAACTATGAAACACAAACGCAATAACAGAAATTAAATGCAGAAATGAAATATGTACAAACATATTTTTGTGAGTTTGCAAAAGAGGATCATATCAGCTTTTAGACAAATCACAAGCACCGTTAAGCTCTTAATCGCTTTAAGCTCTAAACGATTCACGTTGATTGACGATATGTTTGTCCTCTTAAGCTCAATCTAAAAACTTTCGACATGCTTACCGATACGTTTAAGGTATATTAATTTTGCACTAAGCTCTTATGGACCCCACGATCTCAGCATATCCCCTCATCATGCAATACACTAACTCAAGTAATGCCTTTAAACTTTTATCAACTGTGATTTGTGCGAAAACAAAGCAGAATGTTTAAACATTAACAATCAGGTCGATACTTCCGTATACGCAGAGAAAGTCCAATGTTTAAACAAAATAAGAAAAATAAAACAAGTTGAAGTTGTTTAGGCTTTAACCACCAGGTCGATACTCCCGTATACGCAGAGGAGGTCCAAAGCTTAAACGAAACACCAAAGAAAATAAAGCAGAACGTTTAGGCAACAACATCCAGGTCGATACTCACGTATACGCAGAGGATGTCCGATGCTTAAACAAAATAAAGAAATAAAACAAGTTTAAATCTTTGCAAAATAAAATGCACAATCACAGCGACTTTTCAGCAAAGTTGTGAAAGTTCACGAACTTAACCAGTTTTATGTCTTTCGACAATCAGCGATTACCAAGTAGGCACACAGTCAAGAAGGACAAAACTAAGTACTATGCTTTCAATCATGTTTCCCACTAGAACTAGGCTTTTTCATTTAGGTTTGTATCGTTATCGCAAATCTACTAGTCTAGCTGAGCCTACCGTCACATCTTTAGTAAGATCGCTTATCACATTTTGACTTTACATTTCTTTAGCATGCTGTGACAGTCCAACTGATCTACTATCATTTCCTCTTTTTGACAACAAAACTCATTTTTCATTTTATCATGTTTTTGGCTTTTTCAAATTTTCAAATTTTTTTTAAATTTTTACTCCCCCTAAAATCAAAATATGTCTCAATTTTGATTTTCTGGGAAAATTTGAAAACCAACTGTACAAGAAATGTGACAACAAGATGAGAATTGCTTCAGTTCTCCATTCACTTGGCTTGAACAATCAGAACTCCCCCTGACAACAAAACATTTTCCCATAGTGATTTCAAAACACTTAAGTTTGTTTTAATCAAAATGGTTTTTCCGGAAAATTAGTTTTGTTTACCAATCATTTGTAGATTCGGGGTCACTTCATCACCTTGTTCTTTATACACATGACAGATTTTACAATCACAGTTTTAGATCTCAAGCATCACTTGTAGAAAATCAAGTACAACTTAATGTCCCTGATTTACCACATGTAAGGCGAAAAATCACCAGAGTGAAATTTCTCAAGAAATGTGCCCATTCATGTTCCACACTTACCAACCTGGGAACTCCGGCAAGTCAGGTTTTTCATTTGAACAGATTCACCCAAGCCTGACGATCCTTGGGTGCTTTTGAATTCTTGTTCAACAATGGTGGAAAATTTGCATCATCCATTGTTAGACCAGAATTCTCAACTTTTACCTCAACAAATGGCTCTTCTGGTTTTACCATACCAGAATCATTGCCTGAATGTGGCTTGTCTGGCTTTGATGAGCCAGATTCATTGCCGACATGTGGCTCCTTTGTTTCCACAGAAACAGATTCATTGCCACAAACTTTCTTTTTCATCTTTCTCTCTTTCATCCTCAGATTTGTATCTGATGAATCCGTTTTGCATGATTTGTCATTCTTTGGCGAGCAAGACAATTTATCAGAACTTTTATCTGTTTTACCAATTGTATCCGAGGACAAAATCCTTTCGAGATACTCTCTCGCTTTCTTCCTCTTCTTCCTCAGTCTGTCTTTCTGCCCCTGTGAAAGCTTTACTTTCTTTTCTTCCACTTTCTGTTCTTTGGGCTTGACATTGACTGGTTTATTTGCCACTTTCTGAGATTCAGCCCTCGATCTTCCCTTTGATCTCATTGGGCAATCTCTGGCAATGTGTCCTTTGATATTGCATTCAAAGCATCTTCTCGTCTCATAACTCCAACTCTGGCAGTTAACAGCAATGTGTCCTTGATAGCCGCATCTGTAACACACTCTGTTATCGTACCAATCACCATTTTCAGTCCAAACATTCAGATCATAGCACTGTTTGGCTTGGTGATAATCTTTCCTCCTCTTGTTTGCTGGATTTGGCTTTTGAGCTCTGTGGTCCGACATGCACCACTCATTACCAACAAAGTTTGAATTTTGAATTTTTACTTTTTGTAATTTTTGATTGCGATTGGATGATTGATCTGATGAACTTTTATTTTCTTTTTGAACATTTTTCAAACTTTTCTCTTTTTCTTTTTGTTCCACTTTCTTCTTCAAAGGTTTTTGCTTAGAGCATTCTCCCTTTTCAGTTGATTGTGGAACAGTTTCTTGAAACTTTTCTTTTAACTTCAAAAATAAATTCTTTTTCTTCATTTTATCTTTTTCATCATCAGATTTCTCATCACAATCTTCAACTTTGACTTTATCAAAGTTTGTGACATTGTCACTTATTGGAACTGAATTAACAGGTTTTGGACAGGAAATAGCTGAAGTATTTACAAAAACCTTCAACTTTTCTTCCCATTCTCTGATTTTACCTTCTAACTCTTTGATTTTCTTTCGAGCACATGCAGCTTCTGTTTCAAGTCGAATAATCGTCTGAAGATGAGAATTTATCATTTGTTGCTTTTCAATGTTATTCTTGCTAAAAACAGATCTCCCATCTTCAAGAATTTTTATTTGACTTTGAAATTCTTTTTCAATTTTTGATTTTTCATTTCCAAAACTTTTAATTTTATCTTCAAAAATTTTTCCATTTTCTTTCAACTTCTTGTTTTCTGATGTCAAACTGTTCAAGTCATTTAACAGTTTAACATTTTCAGATTTTTGCTTCTCACAAATTTCCTGCAAAATAAGAATCTGTTTAACATCAGTTTGCTTCTCATCCTTCAACTTTTTGACTTCCAATGTCAAACTTTCCACATCTTTCAAGAGTTTGCCATTGTCAGCTTCAAGTTTATCACATTTAGAGCACCCTGATGCAGAACTTGAAGATTCATTCTTCACAAATTCTTCATTTTGTGAAACTTCCTTTGTTCTTGTCTTGAATGATCCTGCACAAAAAATTTTAACGAAATTAAGAGGATTCGCATTTTCATCAATATAACAACCCCTCTTGTTATCATATTTCATAACATTTTTTGCCTTAACACATTCAATAATCCTTTTGTTCATTTCGTCAATCACATCTAAACTCATATCCATCAAATGTGTTTCCAAGACCTTTATCAATTCTTTCTTTTTCTTTCCATTTTCATATTCATGAGTTTTAAGTTTGCTAATGAATTCTTTTAGATGTAATTTTGAAAAATTTGATTCATTTCTTAAATTTTTCAAAAATTCAATCCATTCAATAGGTAATGCATCGGCAACCTTTGTTATCTTTTCAGCATCTGTCAAGAATATCTCATGATCTTTTAGATAACCAAGTAAAACATTATATCGATTTACTAGATCATCCAATGTTTCATTTTTCAAGCACACAAAGTATTTAAACCTTTTCTCCCATCCAATCTTTTTCACCATTCTATAACTTTCATCTATAAACCCTCGATTCCAATCATTAAATTTCTCAAAATAATAGTTTTCTTTTTCATCAAACATCACTTCCATTTTTCAAATAGTCCCAACAAATTTCACTCAAAACACACTTTCAATTGTTCCAAATATGAAGTGGGCTGCACTAAACAATGATTGGGCCTATTAATGTAGCAAGCCGACAACAACTTTGACTAAAATCTGATTTGACCGTAAATGATTAATCACATGAAGCCAACAACTATTCACATATCGATGAAATCAATTCTCACATGCAATATTCAGATTTTAAATTGAGAGTCAATTGTGATTGGACCTAAAATACCACTAAGCCGACTTATTATATGCAATTTTTAAGATAAATGGCCGACACTCAATCATGTGATTACTTTGAAGATAATTGGACCGATCAACTATTCAGTCAACACACATGGCCATTTCATTTAAACTGATCAACATAAGCCGTCAATTTAAAAAAAATAATGTGAAGCTATTGGACCGTCATTTTACCAACCACGTGCGACCTGGACTGATGACTGATAACTGACTGGGATTCACACGAGACAAACCTCTTGTCAAATGATCTGACCTCTCAAACGAACTAGACCCGAACCTCAAACGAACTGAAGTTTAGACGTACTGAAGTTCAGACGAACTAAGGATCAAACGAAGTAAGTTCAGACGGACTGGACCTTTCAAACAATCGGAGTTCAATTCAAACGAACTAGTAAGATGGTCCCTTCGTATGAACTGAAACGAACTAGGTTACTTCGTCTGAAATAAGGTCAAAAATACAAACGACCTGATCTTAAACCACACGAACTGAGCCAAACATTCATGATTTTATCAAGATTTGATTCGAATTATGTTCTGAATTCTTCAAGGATTGATCTATAACAAAATCCGATCACACTGATGTGATTTCCGTTCAATATTGTCCGCTGAATCGTCGTAGATCTGATATCAAAGTTCTGTTCGTGTGAATCAGACAAGTCTCAAACGAACAGATCGTTTTTTTTATCAAATTGATTGAGTTTTAATCTGATTTTTGGTCGAATACATTTACTAATTGTTTAAACCACAGTTACGCACAATATACTTCAATTTCAAACCATTTTAACCAGAAAATCTAGGTTAATTTTGAAAATACGTGACAGAAAGGTGTAAAAGTTAGAAATCTTAATGAAATCGAGCTAAAATATCAAGAGCTCTTCCTCCTGAGCTCTGATACCACTTGTAGGATCGAGAATCGATCTGAACGAGTCTTCAGAAGAGCTCTAAACTGATTCAAAGGCGGAATTCGATGAATCAGAGTTTGTTTCAGCTTGATATTCACTAATAACTGTCTCTTGTATTGATTCTAACAAGTTTACAGACTTGAAGACACTTCGGCAGAGCTTCGCTACCGGAATCCAAAAGTTACAAATGAAAAACTCAAGTCACATATTTATACTAATTCCACTTCGTTTGAACAGGCATTTCCAGTTCGTTTGAACTGTCCACTTCGTTTGAACTGTCCACTTCGTTTGAACTGGCTTGTTCACCTTTGTTTCCTGTTTATCTCGAACTGCGTGACTTGATCTTTCATTACTAATCTAAGACTCGAACGAAGATGAAGTCGACAGACAACTGCACTAACAATTTCCACTCCTCTTTCTTTTCTTCTGTTTTTCTTTATCAGACGTTACCTTTTTCCAACGTTCGGTTTCATCAACCTCTGAATCAGATGAACTTTCCTCTACATCATCACCAACTTTCTCACCAGCTGCTATTTCAGTTTCTACATTATCATTAAGAGTTTTTAACAACTGCTCTGTTTCAAATGATAAACGTTCTTCATCTATGTTAACATCAACTTCAGTTTCCTCTTCCTCTGGTTCATCGATTAACATTGTTTCTACCGCTTTCTTCTTTCTCTTTTTCTGCGGTTGAGAGGAAGAACCTTCTTCAGCTTGTACTTTCGGAGTTGTCTTTTGACGTGTGCGTATATATACATAATTTTGCAATGAATTTACACACGATTTGGTTTTAAATTTATAAAACTGATTATTACTTTTACATCAAAACACACACGAAAGAGGCAAGTGTACCCCGTCACATATGTAATAAAGTATCGGTAAGAACCAAGTATCGATCCAAGGAAATGGGCGGAGAAATAATACTAGACCTTTTTCACTAAACTACCGGTAAAAACATAGGTTTGTTTGATTTAAACTAAACTAAAGTAAGCATAAACAAATACATAATAAAAACATAAAAGATAATAGATAAAAAGCCTTGCTAAATACACAACCACAGCATGTCAACTAAGTCGGTTTTGGCACTAGAAGCATTCGATCAATTTTCCAATTTAAGACAATTAGTATCCCTTTCGGGAATCCTAACATGACAATCATTCGGAAAGCTAAAACGATAAACACACTTTAACCACCTAAAATTGTTCTTTAATGTGCAATTGATAAATGTCTATGAAAATCTCTTAAAAATAAGCTAGTCATCCGTTAGGAGTTTTCTAACCGCACTTAATCAAGGAAAGAGACACCGATAAACACAATGCAACCACCGAGACAAGCATAAACTAGATTAAATCACAACCGAGTTCATTTTACAAATCTTGCACAATAATTCACTAAGATAGCAATTTTGGCCTAAACTACTAACTAAGCTAACAAATCATGGCAAGAATTTATAACGACACCATCTAACCCGTTAAGGTCCTTACGTGACGGCAAGCTCTCTTGATTAACAATAATTACATTTTATTAAATCACTAATCATTTCTAATATCATGATGCATACATTTAAACCAAGCTAAACTAGTTAACCAAGTTCAAAGTTTACTAATACAAGATTAATTAAGCTTCATTCTTCAACTATCTTAACTAACCAAGCATCAATCATCCAACATAATTACTTATAATCAAGAATTCAATATCAATAACAAGGTTGCAAACTAATCATCAAAGATTAACATAGAAAATACTTCAAAGTGTCATTACAAACAAAGTTTATCAAACTAATGGTTATAATCTAGCAAGGGATTGTTGTGTTTTTGCCCAAAGGCTACAATAATACATAAACATTAATCTAAGTACTTGAAAGATTAACAAAATCATGGAAAGATTAGAAAACCAAACCATAAACAAGTACTAGACTAAGGATCCGGGTAGTAATGGAGCTAAACGGCACAATGTGGCTTGAATCCGGGTCAAAAGCAAAGCCTCCGGAGCCTGTAAATTCGCCTGTGAAGCTCCTAAAAATCCAGAATCCCGAACAGAATGTTTCTGTTCTGTTTTTATATTTTTTCGCTGTCGCACGGTCGTTCTTCAGATGGCACGACCGTGCACTTTAAGCAATTATTAGGGATGGGGCACCATACTGCATACGTCATCAGATCTTTGACTAGATACGATATCGCACGACCGTTCTTCAGATGGAACGGTCGTTCAGTTCCGGGTTCTTGTTGCACGAGCTGCTGGGCCGGGCGTTCATCACCGAGATCAGGCTGGATCATCGTAGACGCACGGTCGTTCTTCAGATGGCACGTCCGTGCATCACCGAGCTGACCTTAAATGCCTTGCACGCCTAGTCGCACCCTCGTTCAATGCCGGGTCACTGAGTATTTGTCGGAGATGCACGGTCGTGCATCAGGTCGCACGACCGTTCCACAGGCCCAGGTCAGAATCCTTAACAGAATGTCCGCAGCTTTGTCGTTTTGTCCGGAAAATCCTCGTTTTCGCTATCATCTTGTCTGGTATGCTGTTTTAGGCCTGTAAACAAAAGTATAGATATTTAAGTATCCGAATGACGGTTTTACGGCCAAAAACGCATAAAATAGGGGTAAAACGGGGGACTAAAATATGTGTAAATTAACGAATATCAAATCTCCCCACACTTGAACCTTGCTTGTCCTCAAGCAAGCTAAACTAAAAAGCAATAAAAGACATAAACAAACAAGAACGAAAATTTACACACTATTTTATTTAAAACTACTATAAACGGTTAGCCGGTTTGTCGAAAGACAACATCAAAAGACTCAAACCCAACAAGCATATGCAATTAAAAAGCGACAACCAAAAAGCCGTGACTTCACATTTAATTGACTCACATGTTAATCTTCACACGACTCACAATGTTCACACACTCGGTTTTATTTATGAAACATACATAAAATGTGTATGTGTAAACACTCAATGCCTAGTCAATGAAATGTGCAATATCATAAGCTTGTCATAAGATCTCGTCTCCACCAACTAACATGCAAACAAGTGTAAATCAAGAGGTCTTTACGGGTTATAACGTTAGGCTTGGGCGAAGGGTATGGAAGTGGATATTTAAAGTGGCGAAAATGGTTAAAACTCGGTTTTAGCGTTTAACTAGCAAGAAAATAAAACAACTATACATACAAACGCCTTAAAAAGGCGACTAAAGTGCAATCGAGCTAATCAACTAAATTTTAACATTTAAGCATTCAAAATTGCTCGATTTCTATCAACTTCACCCTATTTTAGGGTGTTTTATTTTCTGTTTTTTTTTTTTTTTTTTTTTTTTTTTTTAACATACAAAACTATACAATGAAAAATAAACAATAACAAGCTAGTTAAACTATTACTTTAACCGAGTTTCAACACTAAAAAGGTTTAAAACATAAAAAGGCTAAATTTGGTTAAGTGGGCGATAATGTGGGTAAACAAAGGTGAATGTGAAGGCTCGACAAGGTTAATCCTAAAGGGTAATATAAGGTGAACGGGAAGCACAACACAAAGAACAAGGTACACAACAAAGGGGTAATCTAAGTGCCTCTATCACTTTTACACAAATTCACAAGTTCAAGGTCTTAACAAGTATACTAGTGACAAGTTCTAAATTGCACATAACATCCGGCTCACTCCTATATCCGAAATGAACAAATATATAACAATCAAGGCTCAAATATGCTCACGTAACGGAAGGAATGGGTAAAAGTGTGAAAACTATCATGCAAGTCTTTCTTTGTTTGTCACGCTTTCCGGTTTCCTTTTTCAAAAATATTTTGCTTGTCGAGTTTTTATCAAGTCCGAAGCTTTCTAAAACACAAACAACCGGTTTATTTACCAACATAAATACAAAACACAAGTATTTTTGAATGATTTTTCTGATTTTCTGATTTTTTTTAATAAGAGGACAAACAAAGTTAACCCCCTCCCCACACTTGAACTTCGCATTGTCCCCAATGCGAGACCCGAAATATAGAGAAAGGGATAAAAAAAATACTCCCCTCAAGATGATGTTGGTGCCACGAGACTTCCGAAGCTGTATCTGGTACGTGCTCTGGTCCAAGATCCGATAGATAAAACCTGCGAGTATGTCACATGTGCACCCAAAACATAACAGAAATAGAAAAATCACAAAATAACCATAATATACATAAATACTAAAATCCAAACAAAACACAAAGGAAATTGTCTGAAATACATAACCGGGGTGTTTTAAGTAATAGTCAAAATAAACACCCAAAAGTAAATAAAGTACTGAAACAGAAAACACCACCAACTGCTATCACCACTGCCAACTACTCATCTCCATCATCATCATCATGTCTCGTATAGGACGGGCCGGCATCGCCATGACCAGGGGGTTCCACGGTGGGAACTGCGGAGGGTGCTGAAAGTAGTCGGGGTATGCGTGATGCATCTCCCCGAAAAGATAAGAAAATCCCGCAGACACCCCCTGGTATAAAGCATCCTGGCTCTGCCGAAGCTGGTCATGTGTGGCCCGAATCTGAGCCTGACTGGCTCGAATCTCGTCCTGGCTGGATCTAATCTCATCGAAGTAGGTACCATGCTGCTCCTGCGTCACACGCATATCCTGGAACTGCTGGTAGAACGCGGGCCAGTCTTCATGCTGATGAAATGCATGGTGCTGCGGCGAGTGTGGTGGTGTCGGTGGCTGGTGCTGCTCGTGTTGCTCCTCCATCTCAACATCCTCATCATGTTCCTCCTCAGCTGGAGGCAACGGGTCCCAGACCTCGTTATTCAACCCTCTCAACCTATCCCCCCTATCAAGCTCTACAATCACCCCCATGAACTTCAGTGACCGGATATCGACATGAACCCCCTCAGTAATCAAAGTGAGACCCTGAAGAACCTCCTCAGTCATATAGCCTTCATTGTAGGCTATTTCGGTCACATACGAACCGCCATGTATCTCAGTGTTCGCATGTCGCCCCGAGCTCTTGACGAAATACTCAGCCATGCGTGCGCCCAGGTTGATTGGTGCTTTGTCAACCAACGCATATAAAAAGATCAAGTCAGGTGTGGGACAGTTACCGAGACTGTCCATGCGACCGCATATCGAATGGCTGAATACATGGTGCATCACTCGCACCAGAGGGTCTCGGAGTCGCGAGGCCATTGACATCCTCGGGTTGTAGGGCTCCCCAATAGCGTTTTCTGCCCAAAATGCATCCCGATCTGCATCAGAAGGGAAGGTGAACTGTTCAGTGAAGACATCTTCATCATCCATGTCGTCCCTAGTATAAATCCCTAGCCTCCTTCCCAAACGACCAACCGACCAACTATGCCATTGCCCACATAACCTAAAAGTTACCCGCTTCTTGTAGCGAAATTTAGGTCTTCTATAAGCAGCCGGCTTTTCATAGGAATAAGATGCAAAGAACTCTATAGTCAACTCCCGGTAAACGGGTCGGTTGCAACCGACCAGATTTGCAAGCGGGCGACTCATCATGTCGTCTAGTCTGTCATACTGATTGAGTTCACGCATGACTTCCCAATCCAACCATCGTGGGACTCCGAACTGTCCCCGCCTTTCCCACAAGGCGTCGCGCTTCGGGATGCATAAAGCTTCTTTCTCGATGTTGGGGTCAAACTGAAGGAAATGATGGTCCATCTGTAATGGGGAACATTGTTAGAAAGACAGAAACATGAGAGATATGAATTGAAAACAGCCGAGCAGCAAATTATGAAGAAACTGTCTAACTGATCTGGGCATATGGCACGGTCGTGCGACGAGATGCACGGTTGTGCGTCACCGACGACGAGTACCAAATGCCCAAATATGTCGGAACTGCACGGCGTGCGATCTGTGGCACCACCGTGCAACACCGAACAAACAGCAGATATCGTGAACAAGCCGGAATGGCACGACCGTTCCATCTAAGGAACGTCCGTGCAACACAGTGTCTGCAGATTTCGACCCCTGTACTTAGAACAACCTGATTTTGCAAAATATCAACAAGTATTGGGCCAACAGGGGTCTGAAAGTCAACCGGGTGTTCACGATACTTCGATTCAACAAGGGTTAGGGTTTTGATTTGTTTATGAAGAGAACCCTAATAAATCTCTTGAAGAATCGGAGGAAATCTAACCTAGAAAGCAAGGAAACAAGAAATCTACAACTAGGAACGTACCGTGCGAAGAAGGGTGTGAGATCGTACGAAAAACCGTGCGAAAATGATGAAGAATCGCTCTGGAATGGCCTGCAGCGACTAGGGTTTCGCGAATTGTGAATGGGGGCTGCAGATGAGGGTATTTATAGTGCCAAAAGACAAAACTGCCCTCAGCCTGACGCACGGCCGTTCTCCGTGTGGCATGGTCGTGCGTCGCCGACATCGCCCAAACCCTAATAACTTTGCTCGAAAATGCACCGGGGGTGCGATCCACCGTGCCGGCCCTCGGTGACGCACGGTCGTGCGTCCCGAGGAACGGTCGTGAATCAGGTGCAGATCAGAAAAATCTGCAGAAGCTATTTCCAGCAACTGTTTCGGCCGTTTTTCGCCGTTTTTTCGTCACACCAACTGTTCTAACAATATTGCAATACAGAACCTTCGCTCGGCACGTAAGAAAACTAAACAAACTAACGTAAACTACCTAACTAACCTAAATTACGCTAAAACTACAAAAATACAAAAAAGGACTATTTTACCCTTATAGAGCCAAAGACGCTCCTGCTACATTTTTGTCGGCGAGTCAGTAGCGTAGACTCATGCTAAATTTTTGTCGACGAGTCGATAGCAAGACTCAAAGCTAAAACTGGAAAAACTACTAAAAAGACGACACTACCCCTAAAGCGCAAAATACGCTTTTGCTACATTTTTGATCCGCGAGTCAGTAGCGTAGACTCTCTCCTCCCCACACTTATGATGTGTGCGGGGTTTGGAGTTCAATCACCTCCACCGCCGACTCTATCGGCCCGGCAACGTACAACTTCAACCGGTGACCATTTACCTTAAATGTAACGCCATCCGCGTTCTCTACTGCAACAGTACCATACGGAAATACTTCCTTAACCGTGTATGGTCCTGTCCAGCGTGAATGAAGCTTCCCAGGAAATAAGCGCAGCCTTGAATTGTACAGAAGAACAAGATCACCCGCTTGGAATTCTTTATGGTCCTTCAAGCGTTTGTCGTGAAGTTTCTTCGTGCGCTCTTTGTAGAGTACGGAGCTCTCATAGGCTTGGTGCCGCAATTCTTCCAATTCATGAATTTGGAGAAACCGGGCTTCACCTCCGGTTTTTAGGTCCAAATTCGCGGTTTTCAAAGCCCACATAGCCTTGTGCTCCAACTCCACCGGTAAATGGCATGCCTTTCCGTATACCAACCTAAAGGGGGTGGTCCCTATAGGGGTCTTATAAGCTGTACGGAATGCCCACAATGCATCCTCGAGTTTGTCCGACCATTCCTTGCGGTTCGTTCCAACCGACCGCTCAAGGATGCGCTTAAGCCCATGGTTCGTGACCTCCACTTGCCCGCTCGTCTGCGGATGATAGGGCGTGGACAAACGGTGATGCACACCGTATCGGGACAAAGCCTTTTCAAGCTGTGTATTACAAAAAAGAGTCCCTCGGTCACTAATGAGAGCTTTCGGAGCGCCAAATCGGGCGAACAAACTCTTAAGAAACCTCACAACTACTCTGGCGTCGTTAGTGGGTAAGGCTTGCGCCTCCGCCCACTTTGATACATAGTCAACAGCCACGAGTATGTACTTGTTTCCACGTGAGGGGGGGGGGGGGGAATGGTCCCATGAAGTCTATCCCCCAAACATCAAAGACTTCACATACCTGTATCCAGTTCTGGGGCATTTCGTCGCGTGCCGATATGTTCGTCGCCCTTTGACAAGCATCGCACGCTTTCACCCAACTCTGCGCGTCACAGAAAATGGTCGGCCAGTAAAACCCGGAATCCAACACCTTCTTCGCGGTGAAGTTGGCTCCGTGGTGGCCTCCGGTAGGTCCCTCATGACATTGGCGCAGAATGTCGGTCACCTCAGACCCTGATACACATCTTCTGATCACCTGATCAGCACCCACCTTGAACAAGAAAGGGTCGTCCCATATGTAGTGCTTTAGATCTGAAAAGAATTTCCTCTTTTGCTGGTGAGTCAACCCTTTTATCAGAATTCTACAAGCAAGATAGTTCGCAAAGTCGGCGAACCATGGCGACTCATCACATATCTCAACACCCATCAAAGATTCGTGTGGGAACTTGTCATTGATTGAATCCCAACGCGAATCCTCGATGTCTCCGTGCTCTAACCAAGACAGATAGTCGGCTGCTACATTCAAAGCACCCTTTTTATCTTGTATCTCAATATCAAACTCTTGCAGTAACAGGATCCATCTGATTAGACGCGGTTTAGCGTCCTGTTTGCTGAAGAGGTATCTAATGGTTGCGTGATCAGTGTATACAACGGTTTTCGAAAGCACCAGATATGATCTAAATTTATCGAATGCGAAAACGACCGCCAAGAGCTCTTTTTCAGTCGTGGTGTAATGCTCTTGAGCGTCGTGAAGAGTTTTGCTCGCATAATAGATCGGATGGAAGTGCTTTTCCTTCTTTTGACCCAGAACGACCCCTATAGCGTAATCACTCGCGTCACACATGATTTCAAATGGCAGACTCCAGTCCGGTGCGACTAAAATAGGGGCCTCAATCAACTTCTGCTTGAGGAGGTCAAAAACCCTCAAGCAATCATCTCCAAACACGAACGGAGCATCTTTCTCCAACAAACGGGTCATGGGTCTGGCGATTTTTGAAAAATCTTTGATGAATCGCCGATAGAACCCGGCATGACCGAGAAAGCTCCGTATAGCTCTAACAGAGGTGGGGGGCGGAAGTCGTGATATAACGTCGACTTTAGCTGGGTCGACTTCCATGCCCGCGTGAGAAATTTTGTGTCCCAAAACTATGCCCTCCTTCACCATGAAGTGGCATTTCTCCCAGTTCAGGACCAGATTAGTCTCCTCACACCTCTTCAACATTCTTTTCAAATTTTCCAGACATTGATCAAAGGAATCCCTAAATACCGAGAAGTCGTCCATGAACACCTCCATGGAATCCTCAATCATGTCGTGGAAAATGGCGACCATACATCGCTGGAAAGTAGCCGGCGCATTACACAGCCCAAATGGCATACGCCGGTAGGCGAATGTACCGAAGGGACAGGTAAATGTGGTCTTCTCCTGGTCCTCAGGAGCGATAGGAATTTGAAAGTAACCAGAGAACCCATCCAGAAAACAATAATATAACTTCCCTGACAGACGCTCCAACATTTGATCAATGAATGGAAGTGGGAAGTGGTCCTTGCGAGTGGCGTCATTGAGTTTGCGATAATCAATGCAAACCCACCATCCAGTGACCGTCCTGGTTGGAATGAGCTCATTCCTATCGTTTGTGACCACAGTCATGCCCCCCTTTTTGGGCACTACCTGCACAGGACTGACCCAAACAGAGTCGGAAATGGGATAGATCATACCAGCATCTAACAACTTAATCACTTCCTTTTTAACGACCTCTTGCATGTTTGGGTTCAGCCGCCTCTGGTGCTGCGCACACGGCTTAAACTGATCCTCCATGAGAATTTTATGTGTACAGAAGGAGGGATTTATTCCTTTTATGTCCATGATTTTCCAGGCGATTGCTTTCTTATGAAGTTTCAACACATTAAGCAGTCTGCTCTTCTCTTCTCCCGCCAATCCAGATGAAATAATGACAGGCAAATGACGCTCCTCATCCAGAAATGCGTACTCCAGGTGCGGTGGGAGCTCTTTAAGCTCCAAGGTAGGAGGATCTTCCACTGAAGGCTTAGACTTCACTTCACTTTCGCGATCAATTTCTGTGAATCGATCCGGACTCTGGGGACCATCATCACCAATCTGATAGACTGGCTGCTCTAAATAGTGGCCTTCATGCGTAATGCCATCTAAGTCCCCACACAACAGATGTGTGTCCGAATCTATCTCCTCGATCGTACCCTGGAAATGCGTGCTCACATAAGTGTCAACGATGTCGACATAATAGAGCGCGTCGTCTTGACTCTGAGGATGCTGCATAGAACGTTTAATGTCAAACGTCACATGCTCATCATCTACTCGGAGTGTAATTTGGCCCGCCGCCACGTCCACAATCGTCCGGGCGGTATTCAGAAATGGGCGTCCAAGTATCAGAGGCACTCTCGAGTCTTCATCCATGTCCAGGATAACAAAATCCACGGGAAATACAAACTTGTCAATCTTAACAAGCATATTCTCTACAAACCTGCGTGGATACTTGACAGAACGATCCGCAAGTCGAATACTCATCCTCGTAGGTGACGGCTCACCTAGATCCAACTTTGTAAAAACCTTATAGGGCATAAGGTTTATACTCGCTCCTAGATCTGCTAACGCGTTACTGACAGACATATTGCCAATTAGGCAAGGAAGCGTGAAACTGCCTGGATCTCCCATTTTTGTAGGCAGGCGATTCTGGAGAATAGCAGAGCAGCTTTCATTCATAACCACACAAGACATGTCCTCGAGCTTTTGTTTATTTGAGAGGATGTCTTTCAGAAACTTGGCATACTTTGGCATCTGGGCCAAAGCTTCAACAAACGGTATGTTTATATGCAATTGCTTAAACATTTCGAGAAACTTACCGTTTTGTTCATCAATCTTCTACTTCTTCAACCTTCCTGGATAAGGCACTGGAGGCATGTAACCTGTGACCGGCTCCTGGACTTGTGCTGTACTTGCTGGGCGTAGCCTGGCTTGCACCTCGTCTGGTGTGTCGGTCGGGACCGCTTCAGTGATCGGTGGTGAGTCCGATATGACGGGTCCGGTAGGTTTTCCACTCCTGGTCATCACATCGTTCACTTCCCTGTGCGGGCCCGGGTTAGGTTCGGTATTACCCGGAAGACCACCCTGGGGTCTCTTTGACATCATCTGTGCCAGCTGACCAACCTGATTCTCTATATTCTGAATCGAGGCCTTGTGGCTCCTCATTTCTCCCTCATGAGAGAGAAAACGATCCTCGCTCTGCTGGTAGCGTTTTTCAGCTAACTGATTTGCGCTCGAGGAGCTAGTGAGAAGCTGGGCCATCATATCCTCTAGCTTGGAACTAGCCTGAGGGGCCTGCTGCTGGGAGCTGCTCCCAGTGCCCTGATTCGGATATGAGTATGGACGCTGCTGATAGGGTTGGTTGTACTGCTGGAACTGCTGACCCTAACCTTGACCCTGCTGCGCTGGAGCGCGCGGAGTGAATCCCAAAGGATTTGATTGCCTGTATTCGCACGCCACCCAAAATTTGGGTGATTTCTCCAACCGGGATTATAGGTGTTACTGTAAGGGTTGTTCTGCGGCCGCACTTGATTACTCACGAAATCTACCTCTTCGTGGCCCTCGTATCCGACTCCCTGAAAACATGCCCCAGGCTCGTGTGACACTCCACACTGGTCACAACCCGAGCCCGCATGCGCAATCATCTGGGACCTGTCGAATCTCGATGCGAGAGCCGAGATTTGTGCAGTAATGGCCGTATAGTCGTCTACAGCATGAACTCCTGCACGGGATCCTGATGATGATGATGTAGCCTGACTTCTATCTCCTTCGCAGCGAGAGCTAGACTTCAACGCAGCCTTTTCAATGATATCGTAAGCCTCATTGGGCGTCTTTGTCCCCAAATCGCCTCCTGAATTCATATCTAATCGCTCCTGCGTATTGTAGCTAAGCCCCTGATAGAATGTCAAGACTAGCTGTCTCTTGGTGAAGCCATGGTGTGGAACATCAAGTAACAGATCCTTGAATCTCTCCCAAGCTGCATGCAAAGACTCTCCCTCATCCTGACGAAAGGTCACCACTCGGTTCCTTAACTTGGTTGTCTTCTCGGGTGAAAGTACTTTTTCATAAATAGCTCCGCCAACCCATTCCAGGTCCTGATGGACCCAGCTGGCAGTGATATAAGCCACGCTCTGGCTTTGTCACGCAGTGAGAAAGGAAACAACCTCAACCGACCGGCATCCTCCGAAACATCCCTCATCTTAAACGTGGAACAAACTTCGAGAAAAGCGGCTATATGTCGTCCGGGATCCTCATGTTCGCGTCCGTCGAACTGCACCGAATTCTGCACCATATTAATTATACTAGATTTAATTTCAAAAACAGGTGCATCTATAGTAGGTCTAAGGATACTCGGCTCCAGGCCTGTCGCTCCAGGCTGATTAGACTCATTCAACGGTCGCTCATCGTCTGCCATGATTACGTTCCCTCCTGAGCTCTCGGCTTCAGCAGGTACCACCGACTCCGGCCCACCACTGGCGAGCAGTAGCCCAACCGCCCGACCTTTCGCGCGTAGACGTCTCCTAAGATCACGTTTGGGCTCGTCTGACGGTTCAACAAGTTCTGGAGCGGGGGTCGAGAACATTAACCTGCAAACGAAAAGTTGACACAATGAATATTTTATTAATTAAATAATGTTGTTCTTTTTTTTTCCAGCTGAATAGAAGCAGAAAATTATTATAAATGGGCTGAAAATTTTATAAAAATTCGAAAATGGGCCCGAAATTTTATAAAAATTCAACACAATAAATAAATGAATTGACTAATACAAAAATGGCTTTAGGGTGCCGAAAACCCAAAGAATAAGTGAATAAATAAATCTAGATCAAATAAATATACTTCAATTTCAAATCATTTTAACCAGAAAATCTAGGTTAATTTTGAAAATACGTGACAGAAAGGTGTAAAAGTCAGAAATCTTAATGAAATCGAGCTAAAATATCAAGAGCTCTTCCTCCTGAGCTCTGATACCACTTGTAGGATCGAGAATCGATCTGAACGAGTCTTCAGAAGAGCTCTAAACTGATTCAAAGGCGGAATTCGATGAATCAGAGTTTGTTTCAGCTTGATATTCACTAATAACTGTCTCTTGTATTGATTCTAACAAGTTTACAGACTTGAAGACACTTCGGCAGAGCTTCGCTACCGGAATCCAAAAGTTACAAATGAAAAACTCAAGTCACATATTTATACTATTTCCACTTCGTTTGAACAGGCATTTCCAGTTCGTTTGAACTGTCCACTTCGTTTGAACTGTCCACTTCGTTTGAACTGTCCACTTCGTTTGAACTGGCTTGTTCACCTTTGTTTCTTGTTTATCTCAAACTGCGTGACTTGATCTTTCATTACTAATCTAAGACTCGAACGAAGATGAAGTCGACAGACAACTGCACTAACAATTTCCACTCCTCTTTCTTTTCTTCTGTTTTTCTTTATCAGACGTTACCTTTTTCCAACGTTCGGTTTCATCAACCTCTGAATCAGATGAACTTTCCTCTACATCATCACCAACTTTCTCACCAGCTGCTATTTCAGTTTCTACATTATCATTAAGAGTTTTTAACAACTGCTCTGTTTCAAATGATAAACGTTCTTCATCTATGTTAACATCAACTTCAGTTTCCTCTTCCTCTGGTTCATCGATTAACATTGTTTCTACCGCTTTCTTCTTTCTCTTTTTCTGCGGTTGAGAGGAAGAACCTTCTTCAGCTTGTACTTTCGGAGTTGTCTTTTGACGTGTGCGTATATATACATAATTTTGCAATGAATTTACACACGATTTGGTTTTAAATTTATAAAAGTGATTATTACTTTTACATCAAAACACACACGAAAGAGGCAAGTGTACCCCGTCACATATGTAATAAAGTATCGGTAAGAACCAAGTATCGAACCAAGTATGGATCCAATAAATATACGTCAATTTCAAACCATTTTAACCAGAAAATCTAGGTTAATTTTGAAAATACGTGACAGAAAGGTGTAAAAGTCAGAAATCTTAATGAAATCGAGCTAAAATATCAAGAACTCTTCCTCCTGAGCTCTGATACCACTTGTAGGATCGAGAATCGATCTGAACGAGTCTTCAGAAGAGCTCTAAACTGATTCAAAGGCGGAATTCGATGAATCAGAGTTTGTTTCAGCTTGATATTCACTAATAACTGTCTCTTGTATTGATTCTAACAAGTTTACAGACTTGAAGACACTTCGACAGAGCTTCGCTACCAGAATCCAAAAGTTACGAATGAAAAACTCAAGTCACATATTTATACTATTTCCACTTCGTTTGAACAGGCATTTCCAGTTCGTTTGAACTGTCCACTTCGTTTGAACTGTCCACTTCATTTGAACTGGCTTGTTCACCTTTGTTTCCTGTTTATCTCGAACTGCGTGACTTGATCTTTCATTACTAATCTAAGACTCGAACGAAGATGAAGTCGACAGACAACTGCACTAACAATTTCCACTCCTCTTTCTTTTCTTCTGTTTTTCTTTATCAGACATTACCTTTTTCCAACGTTCGGTTTCATCAACCTCTGAATCAGATGAACTTTCCTCTACATCATCACCAACTTTCTCACCAGCTGCTATTTCAGTTTCTACATTATCATTAAGAGTTTTTAACAACTGCTCTGTTTCAAATGATAAACGTTCTTCATCTATGTTAACATCAACTTCAGTTTCCTCTTCCTCTGGTTCATCGATTAACATTGTTTCTACCGCTTTCTTCTTTCTCTTTTTCTGCGGTTGAGAGGAAGAACCTTCTTCAGCTTGTACTTTCGGAGTTGTCTTTTGACGTGTGCGTATATATACATAATTTTGCAATGAATTTACACACGATTTGGTTTTAAATTTATAAAAGTGATTATTACTTTTACATCAAAACACACACGAAAGAGGCAAGTGTACCCCGTCACATATGTAATAAAGTATCGGTAAGAACCAAGTATCGATCCAAGGAAATGGGCGGAGAAATAATACTAGACCTTTTTCACTAAACTACCGGTAAAAACATAGGTTTGTTTGATTTAAACTAAACTAAAGTAAGCATAAACGAATACATAATAAAAACATAAAAGATAATAGAGAAAAAGCCTTGCTAAATACACAACCACAGCATGTCAACTAAGTCGGTTTTGGCACTAGAAGCATTCGATCAATTTTCCAATTTAAGACAATTAGTATCCCTTTCGGGAATCCTAACATGACAATCATTCGGAAAGCTAAAACGATAAACACACTTTAACCACCTAAAATTGTTCTTTAATGTGCAATTGATAAATGTCTATGAAAATCTCTTAAAAATAAGCTAGTCATCCGTTAGGAGTTTTCTAACCGCACTTAATCAAGGAAAGAGACACCGATAAACACAATGCAACCACCGAGACAAGCATAAACTAGATTAAATCACAACCGAGTTCATTTTACAAATCTTGCACAATAATTCACTAAGATAGCAATTTTGGCCTAAACTACTAACTAAGCTAACAAATCATGGCAAGAATTTATAACGACACCATCTAACCCGTTAAGGTCCTTACGTGACGGCAAGCTCTCTTGATTAACAATAATTACATTTTATTAAATCACTAATCATTTCTAATATCATGATGCATACATTTAAACCAAGCTAAACTAGTTAACCAAGTTCAAAGTTTACTAATACAAGATTAATTAAGCTTCATTCTTCAACTATCTTAACTAACCAAGCATCAATCATCCAACATAATTACTTATAATCAAGAATTCAATATCAATAACAAGGTTGCAAACTAATCATCAAAGATTAACATAGAAAATACTTCAAAGTGTCATTACAAACAAAGTTTATCAAACTAATGGTTATAATCTAGCAAGGGATTGTTGTGTTTTTGCCCAAAGGCTACAATAATACATAAACATTAATCTAAGTACTTGAAAGATTAACAAAATCATGGAAAGATTAGAAAACCAAACCATAAACAAGTACTAGACTAAGGATCCGGGTAGTAATGGAGCTAAACGGCACAATGTGGCTTGAATCCGGGTCAAAAGCAAAGCCTCCGGAGCCTGTAAATTCGCCTGTGAAGCTCCCAAAAATCCAGAATCCCGAACAGAATGTTTCTGTTCTGTTTTTATATTTTTTCGCTGTCGCACGGTCGTTCTTCAGATGGCACGACCGTGCACTTTAAGCAATTATTAGGGATGGGGCACCATACTGCATACGTCATCAGATCTTTGACCAGATACGATATCGCACGACCGTTCTTTAGATGGAACGGTCGTTCAGTTCCGGGTTCTTGTTGCACGAGCTGCTGGGCCGGGCGTTCATCACCGAGATCAGGCTGGATCATCGTAGACGCACGGTCGTTCTTCAGATGGCACGTCCGTGCATCACCGAGCTGACCTTAAATGCCTTGCACGCCTAGTCGCACCCTCGTTCAATGCCGGGTCACTGAGTATTTGTCGGAGATGCACGGTCGTGCATCAGGTCGCACGACCGTTCCACAGGCCCAGGTCAGAATCCTTAACAGAATGTCCGCAGCTTTGTCGTTTTGTCCGGAAAATCCTCGTTTTCGCTATCATCTTGTCTGGTATGCTGTTTTAGGCCTGTAAACAAAAATATAGATATTTAAGTATCCGAATGACGGTTTTACGGCTAAAAACGCATAAAATAGGGGTAAAACGGGGGACTAACATATGTGTAAATTAACGAATATCATCTTTCTACTCCTTTTCTTCTTTTCTTCTTTCAAAAACCATTCATTTTGAGTTTCCTTGAATTCTGCTAACGTTTTTAATTCGTCTGCTGCACTTTTCTCCTTCATCTCTTCATCATTTCTCCACTTCAAATGATTAACTGGATCTACATAATCAGCACTCTTGATAAATCCAATGAATTCTGCCTTTGTTTTTTATTCTGGATGATTTTTGTGATATCTGGATAATATGATCAACGTATCATTATCCATGTGATACAGCGCCTACATATCATTATCTTCATTTTTCTCTAAATCCGGATACGCATGATCAAGCATCATTTGTACAAATCTCGGATATATCCAGGTTTTAGTGCCTAAAGTAATATTTTCTTTCATGTAATGGAAGATGATTTTCAAAAAATTGTATTTCTTGTTCAACACTAAAGCAGTAACCATGTTCATCTGGTAATCTCTCATCACATCATAACCACCCTTTCTATGACTGAGAGCGTCAATCACTAAATGAATGAAAAACTTGTAAGGCTTTGAGAAACACGAATTCAAATAGTTTGCACTGTTCAGCGGACCTTTATACCCTATCCTCAACATACATCCCTTAACCATTATTTCTGGAAATTTCGTCGGAGAATCTTCATCATCAGGAAAATCTAATACTTCACGGACGAGTTGTTCTGTGATGACGATCTCTTTGTCTTTACCATTTAAGCTGAAAATTGATGTAATCACTTTACTTTTTTCATCATACTTGGCATTTTTCCAGAAACGTTCAATATGAGATCTGAGCACATTATGTTGATTCGTCAATGCCTTCTAGATAGGTAATCACTTCATGAATTCCAGAATCTCTTTGAATGCAGCCATCTTTGGAAGCTTTTCATCATAAACACAACATATGTTGTGTAACGGATCAAACTGCACATTCGAAGCCTGAAAAATCCAACAGAAACACAAGTTAACTACTTTGAACAATTTTCAAAATAAACCATAATTCACACGAAATGACTTTCAAGCGAAATGGTGTTCAAACGGAATGGCCAGTTTTCAAATGAAAAGGTGCTTGAAGCGAAATGAAGTTTGAAACGAAATGATGCCTGAAGCGAAATGGCCATTTCGTTTGAATCGGTAACATTAACCAATGAACCATTTCGTACGAAATGAGTCGTCATTTCGTTTGAAATCAGATTCATGAACAGTAAATTTACAGATGATTACAACATGATCTGATGATGAAATTGAAACCCAAGATATGTTCTATGACAGATTCCGAGTACATGGGTGTGTTTTTTATTCATTTTAGACCACAAACAAACCCTAGATCTAAGATCAAACATCCAGTTCTACCGAGTTTATATGAAATCACGATATCTAGTTCAAATTGAACCCCTAGAACTGATCTACATCACAATCCGATCACACTGAAGTGATTTTCATCCAATTTGGTCCATTATTCAACCCTAAATCTAGATCAAAGTTCCTGTTCATCGAAGTTCAACAGATCTGGGTTAAATCAACATCAAATCTTACCTTTCCCATGATCTAAGTTGTGTAAACCAACTTAAACAATGATTACGAGCAACAGAACAACAAGATTCAGGCTTGAATCGATGAAATCAGAGATTTCGCATGAAATCGCCTTCTGAGAGTGAGTTTGAAGCGAAATGGAGAAACTGAGGTTTCAAGCGAAATGGAACCCTTTATATAGACATGTCCATTTCGTGCAAAATGGACATTGAGGCAGTTGTGACACTTTCAAGCGAAATGAACATTTGAAACGATATGGCCATTTCGTACGAAATGGTCATTTCATTTGAAATTTCAATTTTCCAAAATTTTTCAAATTTTTACCTTTTTTTTATTTATGACATTTTACCATCACACCCAGTTAACCAAGTCCAAGTTAATGACCCTGGCCAACTGTTTAGCCTGCCAAGTCCAAGTTAATGACCTTGGTTGACCAATTTATAAACTTGCTGACTTTTTGAAATAGATTTAAGTTCAAATTAATGAATTTTTAAACTTTTTGAGCAATTACCAACACCTTTTCACAAACTTTTGCTTATCCAACCCACATATTCCAACTTGTTTAGCATTGTAAGACTTTGATCATCAGATCCCCAACGTCCGTTGTCGAAAATAAAATGAAAAATCAAATCTTTTTGGATTTTATAACATTTTGCTAAACAAACAGAACATCTTTTTGGATTTAAGAAACTATAAACTGTACACACATATTTTTGGTGAGCGTGTTAGGGGATCATATCAGCTGCCGACAAGCTACAAATACCGTTAAGCTTAGATTTCATACTAAGCATTAAACAATTCACAGTGATTGCCGATATACTGATGCATTTTAAATTTTCACCCAAATTTCAATTTGTTCAGGATACGAATTAGTTGTTTAAAGGCTTAACTTATATGCGTGTACCACCTCAGAATATACTCTCGTATCCAAACCACTATATTCAGTCTTACAGGTGAGTGCACACTAATGATATCTGTAATTGGGTTAAGTGCGAGGCCATGAGAGCTCAGGCTATTGCTTCCGCAAAATCAGAGAGATGATGGCTTGACTTTGGGGATCTTCTTTACAACATCACATGATTGACATTTTTCAATGTTTCATCATTTTTATGCTAAGGGCGGGCTTTACGAATAAAGAAGTGCAAAGTATTACACGGGGACTAGGCTATTGCTCCCGCAAAATCAGAAGTCCTGGTATAATACCCCAGATATCAAGACGTACAAAGACCTAGTATGTCAGAAATAGAGCCTTTTAAACAGGATTTCAGGGGTTACCTATATATCCGAGAGATGTTCCCCACGTAAAAGCAAGAAATGATTTAGGTTTATATCCCAAACAAACTTACTAAATGTGTAAACACCTATCGGCATATCATCTGCAAGACTGCTTAACACTTTTTAAACTATACATTTCTTTAGCGTACTGCAACTGCCTAGCTGATGTACTATCATTTCCCCTTTTTACACAAACTCTTTTTGTCTTTTTCACTGTTTTTGGATTTTGAAATTTTATCATGTTTTTGTATTTTCTGAAAACTTTCTCCCCCTAAAATCAAAAACATATTTTTGTGTTTTTGGTTTTATCAAAAGCAGAAAATAAAACTGTACAGAAACTTGACAAAAAGACGTAGATCACTTCTGATCGCCGTCCTCCTCGGCTTCACACTCAACAACCCTCCCAGAAAACAAAATTTTCAACCCGTTTAATATCAAAAGACAGTTAAATCTCTTTTTATCAAAAGGTTTTGTGTAAAAATCAGCTCTCTGATCATCGGTGTGTATATGATCAATTCGAATCAATTTATTCTCGTAACAATCACGGATGAAATGATGTCGAATTTCAATATGTTTCGTTTTAGAGTGATGAACCGGATTTTTAGTTATATTTATTGCTGCCTCATTGTCCACAAAGATTGGCGTGTCTAAGAACTGCAAACCATAGTCCCTCATCTGCTGTTGTATCCAGAGGATCTGAGAGCAACAGCTGGAAGCCGAAACGTATTCAGCCTCACAGGTTGAGAGAGCGACTGTGGTTTGTTTCTTGCATTGCCAGGTAACAAGTCGAGTTCTGAAGAACTGACAGCCAGCAGTTGTGGACTTTGCATTTTGCTTACAGCTCCCGAAGTCAGAATCAGCATAACCAGTAAGAGAAAAGTCACCAGATTTAGGATACCACAAGCCGGTGCTTGGGCAACCTTTAAGATACCGTAAAATTCTCTTCACAATCATCATGTGTGACTGTCTCGGGCTTGACTGGTATCGGGCGCAGAGGCAAGTTGGATACATGATGTCCGGGCATGACGCTGTCAGATACATTAATGAACCAATGATCGACCGATAATGCGTCTCATCCACTTTTTCTCCGCTTTCATCCGGACAAATCCCATGATTTTGAGCCAAGGGGGTTGAGATTGGAGATGATTCTGACATATTGAACTTGTCAAGCACATCATTCATGTATTTTGTCTGGTGTATGAAGATTCCTTCGGGCATTTGCTCCACCTGAAGCCCTAGGAAGAACTTCATCTCCCCCAGCGAACTCATTTCAAACTTCTTCTTCATAACCTTCTCGAACTCTTTGCACAATTCGTCGTTCGTCGATCCGAAGATTATGTCGTCAACGTAAATCTGCACGATGAGTAGATGCCCTGCAACCTCTTTTGTAAATAAAGTGCTATCGATAGTCCCTCTGATGAACCCGTTGACCAGTAGATGTTGGGTAAGCATCTCGTACCAAGCTCTCCAGGCCTAGTGTAATCCGTAAAGCGCTTTGTCGAGTAGATAGACGTTGTCTTTGTGCACTGGATCAGTGAAACCCAGTGGTTGTCCGACATACACTTCTTCTTTGATCTTTCCGTAGAGGAATGCAGATTTGACATCCAATTGGTAGACCTTGAATCCTTTCCAAGACGCGAATGCCAGGAAGATTCTAATTGCCTCGAGTCGAGCAACAGGCGCATACACTTCAGTAAAGTCGATGCCTTCTTGCTGACTAAACCCTTGGACTACCAAACGTGCTTTATTTCTCATGATCACCCCTCTATCATCTCGCTTACACTTGAAGACCCATTTGGTCTTGATCAGTTTTTGATTTTCAGGTAGATCAACCAATCTCCATACTCCAAGCTTCTCAAACTGTTGCAGCTCTTCCTGCATTGCATTCACCCAGCTATCTTCAGTTAATGCTTCTTTGTATGTCTTTGGCTCTACCTGCGAAATAAAGCATTTCAATGAGAATTCTTCCTGTAAAGGAGCTACAGAAGAATAAAAACATGTAAGCCCTTTGTTGATTTGGTCGCGTGTTTTCACTCCACTTTGAAGATCTCCAATGATTTGTTCTGAAGGATGATAAGACAAAGTTCTCGGCATGACTGTGTCTGGCACGCTCACTTCCGATTGCAAGTTTGTGATATCCTGATCACCCGTGTGATCCACAGCTTCTGAAGTTGCAACATTTGGTTCCTCGTCAAAAATCGGATTGGATTCCGATTCTGAGTCGTCAGATTGATCAAATGTCGGAGCTGGTTCTTCTGAGGTTTCGTGTGTCGTTCCACTTGGACCGGCCTCGTGATCATTTGCACCCACGGTGGGCTGAGAAACTACCAACGGTCTTGGCACTTGTTCTTGTGACATAGATTGCTGATGTTGGTATAGTAATGCTATTTCCTCCTCACTTGGTTCAGTCGGCATATGGAATGACTCCCAGAGTTTGTCGTAGTCAAACATCAATCTTTTTCTGGGAAGTTGTGCCAGAGCAGTAAACTTCTGACAATCAACATGCTGAACTTGAATAATCTTCCCCAAGCATGGAACAAATACTCTCTTCAGTGGACTCACATAACCTACAAAAAAACCTTCGTTAACTTTCGCACCAAATTTACCATCTGGATCAATAAATGTGCAAGGTGATCCAAAAGGTTCTAAGAATTTCAGATTTGGTTTATAGCGATGAAGTAATTCGAAGCAGGTTTTCTTGTACTTCTTTACTGTAAGAACACGATTTAACGTGTAACATGTTGTAGCAACTGCTTCACTCCAAAAGAATATCGGCAATTTGGAATCGGCTAGCATAGTTCTAGCTGTTTCGATCAATGTGCGATTCTTTTGTTCTGCGACACCGTTTTGCTGTGGAGTATGTGGTGCGCTGAATTCATGAAGAATGCCTTTGTCATTGCAGAATTCTTCCATACGGTTGTTTTTGAACTCTGTTCCGTTGTCGCTTCGAATTCTTCTGATCGGCAGTTTATACAGCGTCTCCATCTTTTTGAATAAAATCATCAACGAATCAAAAGTTTCATCTTTTCTTTCAATACACATCACCCATGAAAATCTTGTAAAGTCGTCAGTGACCACAAGACAATATAAATCTGCACTTACACTCTTCACATTTACCGGTCCGAACAGATCCATATGGAGTCGTTCTAGCGGTAGTCTGATAGAGTTCAAGAGCTTCTTTGGGTGTGACTTCTTTGTTTGCTTACCCTTCTTGCATTCTACACAATCATCATTCAGATGGAAATTTTTCAGTTTAACACCTTCAACAAGATCATTGTGAACTAAGAAATTCATTTTTCTCACATGAATGTGACCCATCTTACGATGCCACATTCTTGATTCTTTTTCAGTTGCTTTTGTTTTAGTTACAAAACATTGTTTCTTTTTGTCTGATGTTGTTGCGATGCTCATGTCTAGTACATATAAATCGTTCTCATGAGGAGCTCGCATCAACACCAAATCTTCAGGAATTTTAAAACCAGGTTTAATGATCAAACACTCATTTTTTGTAAAATGAACTGTGAACGACTTGTCACAAATCTGCGATATGCTCAATAGATTGTTTTCAAGTTCAACGATGTAGTTCACTTTATCAAACGATACAACTCCATTTGTAAGAGTTCCTTCACCAACGATTCTTCCTCCCTGCGTTCCTGCAAATCCAACATATCCTCCATTGATTGATTTGACATCATAGAGCAATGCTAACATTCCCGTCATATGCCTCGAGGCACCGCTATCCATGATCCACTTGGAGATGATCGACCTCGGAAGCCCCTGCACACATCAAAGACATTCACTCAAACAATGATGCCCAAGATTTCTTTACATTTGGAACACTACCAAATATAAGATCACGATCCACATCAACTTTTGGAATGTTGAAAACAACGTTTGGAACAATAGTTTTTTACTTTGATTTTAGATCTCCCTCGTTGATTGGTGGGAATTCCTCAATCAATTTGTCCAATTCAAACTCAAGATTCTCAACATCGGTTGCAAAAACTTTTGATTCAGATTTTAAGACCTTTTCCATTTTCTTTTCTTCAAACGATTATTTAGGCTTTTCCACCCATGATTGATTTTGAAAAATCTTTGTTTTAGGATAAACCTTTGAAGTCTTTGGAGATTTTGAAGATTCACCAATCTCAAAAGTTGATTTTGGCTTGTCCTTAGACTTCAACGATCCACCGAGTTTCAGAATACGCATGGGGGAAACCATCGGTGTTTTTCCTTTCACATCATTTGAAGTTTTAGGTTTGGGTTTCTGGAAAACTGGTTTTTCAATCCTCTTAACGCACTGTTTGGCCATGTGACCAATTTCATTGCAGCGGTAACAGACTCTTTTTTCATATTCAACAAAAGTAGATATGTTGGTCTCTTCTTTCAACTTTTTCACTGCATTGAAATCATCAATTGCTTTCTGACTAAAGATATAATCTTTTTCATCAACTGTGTTCTTTCCCGCAACAAATACATCGCTCAACTTTTCTTTTGGCTTAATCTCTTTTTTAGCCACTCTCTTCTCAAAACCGACACCTTTCTTTTTGAAATTGTTACCATGTCGTTTGTTGTGACCATTGTTACCCACCCTTTCTTTCTTTCTCGGGTTGTTTGGTTGTTGTTTCACAAAATATTTTCTTGGTTTTGATAGAAACACATTGTTGTTGATCTCTGAAATGTCAATTTCCACAAGTTTGAACACTTTTTCAACATTTTCCAATTTTGCATTCTGAATTGGATACTCAAAATCAGTATAGAGTTTGTCAGTTCCGATCATTGTGTAAACCACAATGATCGAATCGTCATCCACAACTGTATCTGATTTTGGGATGAATTTGTCCAGAAAATTTCCATCATCTTCAGACTCAGAATTGGAATTCTCCAAATGAATTTTAACCGTTCCGAAATCAGAGTTATCACTGTCTTCATCCAACACTTGATCAACAACAGTTTTAATCACTTGTGACTCGTTGTCAGTGTCAGATGGAGAGAATGCAACATCAATGCTTTCAGGTAACTCATTCTCCACAGTTCTTAATTTGAGATTCAAAGCTGCTTCCACCCCATCTAGATATTTCTGTGTATAATGATTCCATATTGTGGGTGGAACATTGTTGAAAGCATATTTAGCTTCAGGTAGTTTAGGAACAATTTGATCAATCACATAAGATGAAGCAATATAACTGATCAATTTCTTATCAACTCTTTCTTTTTCAATACGCATCAATTCAAGTTCCTTTTTCAAAGATGCGATTGTGTCCAGATGAATGTTTATCTCCATTTGCTTTTCCATGACAGTTTCTTTGAACAACTTAGTAGCTTTATCATTTTCTATAATTTCTTTTTGAATCATTTTGATTGAACGTGTTAAAGTGTCATAAGCTTCTTTTACATCGTTAAGATCAAATTTTACTTCGTCAGTATATTTCTTCAATTCTTGAAACTGTTTGTCTTTGTCAAGACAATCCATGCACGGTTTTAAACAGTTTTCGCATGGTGTTTCAGGAATTGAATCAATCTTTTCAAAAACCTTTTCATCTTTATCAATTTTAATTTTTGGTTTACCAAACCCGTCAGACTCAGACTCTTAATTTTCTTCTGATTTGATATCCAGATTTTCTGATTTGAACTCGGACTGCTTTTCGACTAACTCCTTTTTTATTGGCTCTGTTTCGACAGACTCCGTTTTGATAGACTTCGTTTCGACAGACTCCGTTTCAACAGATACTGACTCTTGAGTTTTGTCTACCTCTTTCAGCTTGACCATCGGCGCCTTGTCAGCTATATCCTTCAGAGTTTCTTCATTCATCTCTTTAGTAACATCTATGATTTCTTCAATCGGAGCTTTTTCTTCGTCATATTGTGGACAAAAACCTGTAGTTGGCTCGCTGAAGAATCCTGCAAAAGAATCAAACATGTTAGGAGGCATTATGGATTTAAAAGAATTAGCAATAATCTCCTGTTCTGATTGATAATAATAAACTTCTGATGCTACCTCTTCAAGCTCTGCCAGACTCTCTTCACTCGATACTTCACCGACTTCATCAGTTTCAACAACACATTTTGGCTCCTCAATAATCTCCGCCATCATAGCAAGACCATCACTAGGAACATATTTATCCCAACTAAACCCTTCCGGCATCTTCTCATCATCCTGATTTACCAAAAGAACCTTTTCTGGTTTGTTTTCAATTTGAGGTCTTTGATTCAATGGTTGTTGACTATTCTTGTGATAGATTGCTTGTCGGTAGTAGTCATTTGTGAACGGATTCTGATGATTGTTCACTTCCCTGTTTGGACACTCACGTTTGAAATGCCCTTTTTCTTTGCATTTGAAGCAAGTTACTTTCGATTTATCAAATCAAAGCTTTTGATCAGGTCCTGAGAGACTGTTTTGTCTGGTTATTTCCATAAACCTTTGTGCTCTCCTCACTAAGCTTGCCATGCCCCATTTGATATCTATGAGTTCCAGCTCCTCTGGATTAATCTGATCGTAGTCTTCTTTCTTCATGTCAGGATTACCAATTCTTCCGGCAACAAGACTTTCATAGGACTCAAGTACTGAAGCAAGTAGTGATATATGCTGTTTTGCTGCTGATTCTGTAAAATCTTGACCATTCTTGATGTTCACAACTATATTTGTTGGTGCATATGTTTGTTGACTTCGTCTTGTATCAAGTCATGTATAGAGATAGGATAGAACAGAGCTCAGTAGCCTAGAAAATAGGTTTTTAGGGTTGTTGGACCAGTTCACACGAACTGGCAGATCCTGTTCATGTGAAGTGGCGAAATGCCAGTTCATATGAAGTGGTAGTGTCTAGTTCATGTGAAGTGGCCACTTCACATGGAATGGCAATGTCCAATTCATGTGGACTGGCCTGCCTATATATAGTGAGCTCATGTCTTTCATTTGTAACTTTGTGATTCCGGAGCTGCGGTGCTGCCGAAGTGTCGAGTGATCTGTAAAAGCTTTCAAATCAATATACAAGATAGTTAAAGTGATTTCTAGTGTGAATCAAGCTGAACAAAGATCAAATCTCTGTATTCCGCCTTTGATTTGATCCAAGAACTCTTCTAATCGACTCTTTAGGTTGAATCTCGATCCTACAAGTGGTATCAGAGCTCAGGAGGAAGAGTTCTTACCGATTTCAGGTTAATTTCACCAAAATTTCTGTTTTCTACTCACATTCTTCACATCTTTTAAAATTAACATAATTCTAACGGTCAAAATGTCTTGATTTTCACATATATCGTGCGAAACAATGTTTTAATCAATCCTTGAAAGAATCAGATCTAAAATCGGCTTAAAACTTGATCATTTTGACAAAATTCATCCCGAAAGTTCGTCATATCTCCAGTCTACATGGAGTGAACCTTCCAGTCCACATGGAGTGAACCTTCCAATCCACATGAACTGAAGATTCCAGTCCACACGAACTGAAGATTCCACTCCACATGAACTGACCATTGTTCACTCCACATGAACTGACCATTATTCACTCCACATGAACTGACCATTGTTCACTCCACATGAACTGATCATTGTTCACTCCACACGAACTGACCATTGTTCACTTCAAATGAACTGACCTTTGTTCACTTCACATGAACTGACCTTTGTCCACTTCACATGAACTGGCCATATGCCACTTCACACGAGTTGACCTTTCAGTTCGCATAAGACATCCAGTTCGCACGAGAAGTTTCCAGTACGCACGAGGTGGTTCATATCAGTTCGCATCAAGTTAGTTTGTTTGAGTTTGATTACTTCACATGAAGTGACATTATTTCATCAGTTCACACGGTGTGGATTTAGACCGAGTTCGTTTGAATCTTGTGATTTTGTGAACTTTCAACACTGAGACATGGAAGAAGAATTTTACAATGCGTTTGCTACTCCGGTTACTCCAACTACAGTTGCTGAAACTGTTTATAGTGAGAATGAGACAGGAACTTATCAAAAACTGCCAAAGCTTATGTACATTGAAGATTTTAAAGGATGGCAAAATCGTTTTGAAAACTGGGTGCAAGCCTATAAGTTTGATGCATGGTGCTCGTTAGATGTAGATTATGTTAAACCAAAAGATGAGCGTGGGAATGAAAAAGCTTTTAGTGACTATTCAGATGGTGAAAAGTTAAAATACACCAGTGAGAAAATGATGATTAGCATTCTTCAACAAGCGGTAAAAGAAGATATCTTTGTTTTGCTTCAACATGAAGACACTGCTAGATCAATTTGGTTGGCATTGATTCAAAAGTTTAAGGGAAGTGCTGATATGATAAAAAAATAAACGTGCTTTACTAAAGAAATCATTTGATATGTTTGTAGCTTTTGAAGATGAGACGACTAAGAAGACTATCGATAGATATTGTCATCTTGTTCAGGAAATGAGAAGATTAGAGATCAAGAAAGAAGACAATGAATGGGTTGATAAACTAGCTGATGCGCTACCACAGAATAAATGGGGAACTTACTTGTTAATCTTAAAACATATGAGAAAATCTGAAAGTATGAATTTGGCTAAGTTCATTCATAGGATTGAAGAACATGAATTGGATATTCAGAAAACTGCTATCATTAATAATCCAAATGCTCAACAAGATGTTAGTCTATACTACAGAGGAAGCAAATTTGAGACTACTCCGAGTCCGAAGATTAAGACTGCTTTCAGTGCTGATGGTTCTTCTGGAACAAATGTTAGCACTAGAACTCAGAGTGGTGGATATTCATCATCGTATTCAAGTTTTGATCCAAATTTCACAACACCAAGTCCTCAAAGACAGAATTCAACAAATTTGCAATGCAATGTTACATTGAATATTCAAAATGGTCAAAATCTCTCTCCAGAAATGGCAAAGCAACACATGGCATCACTTGTTAGTATGCAAGAGTCTTATGAAAGTTTAGTTGCTGGAAGAATAGGCAATCAGATGCTTACTAAAGAAGATTATGACCAGATTAATGCTGAAGAACTTGAGTTGATGGATATCAAGTGGTGTTTAGCCAGTGCTGTAAGAAGAGCAGAAAAATTTACACAAATCACCGGTAGAGATGATCTTCGTGATGTTGCTACATCTCCGTTAGGGTTTGATAAATCAAAGGTTACTTGTTTTCGTTGCCGAGAAAAGGGGCATTTTAAACGAGAGTGTAAAAACAAAGAAGCTACCGGAAGACAAGATCCATTTGGAAACAACGATTATCATCGAAAACCAATTTATCATCAGATTGCTCAACAACCTTCATCATCTCGTGCCATTGAAGATGGACAGAAGAAAGCTTGTTTGGTAGATCAAGATGATGAAAGGTTACCAGAGGGATTTAGTTGGGATAAATACATTCCAGATAAAGAGTACTTAAAGAATAAAGCCTTTGTTGCTCAAATCTTGGAAGAAGAAGTAGTCAAATCTAAACCAAAAAGAATGAAGATTTTCAGATCATCTGAAAGTGATGAAGACACTGATGATGAGGAAGAATACATTAATAATGCTAGAAAAAATTTAGACTCATTCAGTTTTAATTTGTTTTTTGCAGATAAGATTGAGATGTTGAATGAGAAGAAGGCTGCTAGAATGAAGAAAGAGTTGGAAGCAAGAAGAATTGCTGAAGAAAAGGCAAAAATGGAAGCTGAAAAAGCAAAAGTTGAAGAAAATTCAACAGAAAAGGTCGAAGATGAAGAGTGTGAGGTAAAAGTAGAATTTGATGAAGAACCAATGATTGGGAAGGTGGTGGAGAAAATTGTTGAAGTGGAGAAAATAGTTGAAAAAATCGTTGAAGTTGAAAAGATTGTCGAAGTTGAAAAGATTGTTGAGGTCACAAAACCTTGTCTGAAATGTTTGGAACCTTGCAAACAGTGTGAAGAAAAAGACATGAAGAATAGTGAGCTAGAAGAGTTGAAAGAAAAATTGTTGTTTGATGTGAAGTATGTGAAAGAATCATATGATGTGTTGAACAGAACAGTTGACAATTTGAACAAGACAAACCTAGAAATGGGAGCTGCTCAAACAATGATGAGTTCAACATTAATGACTAAGCAGAGGGTCATCAATGAGTATATTGAAGACTGTGCAAAGCTGAAGCAGGATTTGGAACTCGAAAAGATTGAAAATGAAAGAATCAAACGATTGCTGTTGAGTTATACAACTTGTGATTATTTGATTGACAGAGTTTATCCTATTGTTGCAGGTCTTGAAGCTTTTCAAGATAAGAAGACGAAAGAGGATACTGGTAAGAAACAAAGTGTCAAGTATAACAAGTGTCCGCCTCCGATCTGGGAAAGTTATTCTCCCAGAAAGCCAAATGAGGAACGATTAAAAAAGGCAGTCAACATAAAGTTAAAGTCTGAAACCATTGATGAGTTACCTGACAATATTGACGTCACATTCACAGCGTCTGACACTGATCATGAGTCTGAGAAATTAAAGAAAGTGGTCGATCAGGTGTTGGATATGGATGAAGAGTCAAAGTAAGAGTCTAAATCTGAAAGTTCGAGTTCATCAGACAAGAGTCCGAGTTCACCGGTCAAACGGGTTTACAATAAAGAATTTCTGATGTCGAAAAATAATTTGAATGACGAACCAATCAAAGTGGCATATACTTTGAATGATTCTGACAAATTATTTTCTGATGAAGAATTTCCAATAAGAAGTGTCAAAACTGAACATATCAAACAGGTTTTCAAATTAACAGAATTTAATATTTCTGAAATAAAAGATATAAATCTTACTAAAAAACCTAAAAAGTACACTTCAAGAGTTCAACAAAGATTGAACAAGAAAAAGGGTTACAGTTCTGGTTATGGTTTTCAAAAGAAACCAAACCATAATGGTAATTTCAAAAAGAATGGTTTGGGTTTTATTCTTCCAGAAAATTATAAAAATAAGAAAAATTTTAAATCAAAAACTAAATTTGTTGCAGGTACAAGTTCAGAAGAAGAGAAGGAGAAATTGTTCAGGAAACAGTCAAATCAAGAGTTTCTCGCTAAAAGAAAGAAGAATATGATGATGAGATCTGAATGAAGAATTGACAGAAGAACCTGTTTCAAGTGTCAAGAAATTGGACACATTGCTTGGAATTGCCCCAAGTCCAACAATACAAAACAGGAAGTTTTTTCTAACTCAGATTTGAAAAAGAAATGTCTTGATAAAACAGAACAACCAGCAGAAAAATTAAAAGTGTTCAAAAATTCGACTTTCGAAGTTGGTGAAAGTTCGAAACGTTTTTACAAAAGAAGAGTCGATTTAAACAAACAAAGATGGGTTGTTAAAAGTTCAGAGAGTAGTTCTGACAATGAATTTGACTCGTCAAAGTCAGAGGAGTCATTTGTTGTAAAAAATGTTGAGAATTCTGTTCTAGAATTGAACGATGAAAACTTTCCGAAATTGTCAAAAGAAAATTTAAAGCTAAAAGTTGGAAAGGTTGAGATTTCAGATCAATTCTTTGCTGGTAAGGAAGAATTTGATGCTGAAAAGGTTTTCAATGGAAATGTAAAACATATCTTTGGGAAGATGGTTGACGGGAAGGTAAAGGGCACAAAAGAGTTTTATAAATCGAAAAGATGGTGGGATAGAGTTGAATCAAAATCACCCAAGGCTGGTCAAGCTTGGGTGACAACATTCTCTACTTAAAATTCTGACTTGCCAGAGCTCCCAAGTTGGTAATCGTGGAGCATGAATCGGCATCTTTCTTACAAGTGGAAAATGTTTTTGTGAAAAATCTTCAAGTGTTAAATTTTACAAGTGGTTGAAAGAACAATGTGATGAAACCCCAACAAAACTAATTTTCTGGAAAAACCATTTTGATTAAAACAAACTTAAGTGTTTTGAAATCATAATGGGAAAATAGTTTGTTGACAGGGGGAGTTCTGATTGTTTACGCCAAGTGGATGGCAAATTGAAGCAATTCACATCAGTTTGTCAAATTTTCTTTAAATGGTTTTGAATTTTAGGGGGAGTAAGAAATTTCAGAAAATCCAAAAACACTAGAAAATTTGAAAAAGCCAAAAACATGATAAAAATGAGTTTTGTTGTGAAAAAGAGGAAATGATAGTACATCAGTAGACAATCACAGTACGCTAAAGAATTGGAAAGATAAAATGTAATAAACGGTCTCATTGATGATATGCCAGTAGGTTTTTACACGCTTAGTAGATTGTTTTCGAGATATAAACCTAAATATCATTGCTTACTTATTTCGTGGGGAACATCTCTCGGATATATGGGTAACCCCCGAAATCTTGTTAGAAAGACCCCTCTTTCTGAGATACTAGGTCTTTATGCTTAGTGATATCTGGGGTATTATCCCGGGACTTCTGATTTTGCTGAAGCAATGGCCTAGTTCCCGTATAATACTTTTCGCTTGCTTGAAATAAAAGCATCACCCTCAGCATAAAAATGATGAAACATTGCAAAATGCTAATCATGTGCTGTTGAAGAAAAGATTCTCTAAAGGGAACACACCTAAAAGTGGAACCATCATCTCTCTGATTTTGCGAAAGCAATAGCATGAGCTCTCATGGTCTCGCATTTAACCCCTTACAGATATCATCTAGGTCTACTCACCTGTAAGACTGAATATTGGGATCTGGATACGGGAGTATATTCTGAGGTGGTACACGCGAATAAGTTTAAGTGCTTAAAACACTAATCTCATATCTCGAAACAGTTGAACTTTGTGTGAAAATTTAAGTGGATCAGTATACTGACAATCTAAGTGAATCGTTTAAAACTTAAAGTGTTTAAAGCTCAATGGTGCTAGTGATTTGTCTCAAAAACTGAAAACTGATATGATCCTCTTACACAAACTCACAAAAATATTGTCTGTAAATATTTCTTTACTGCTTTCCATTTTAGAACAAAATTCAAAAGGATTTTAAGTGTGTTTTAGCATAAAATTTTGAAAAAGTCAAAAAGATTTTCGACAACTGATGTTTGAAAAGCTTATTTTCAAAATTCAAGCGCTAAACATGATGAACAGCAGGTTTGGGAGAGTTTGTGCGAAATGATTTTGAATGTTTAAATGGTTCATTAATTTGATACCAAATTTTTGATGGTTATAAAGACAAGTGGTTTAACAGAGATCATAACTAATTGTGGTTGTGATATGATCTTACAAGCGATCTCTACCAAGTGGATTCTAAAATTGTTAAATTCTTAAAAATTGTGAATTTATTTTTAGGTAGAGCATGTGCAGGAAAATTCCAGACTGCGATTCCAGCTAATTGAAAGGGGGAGTCTGAATATGAAAAAAAAGGTAGGTTTCAGATCATGTAGCTACGGAGAGCCAGGAGACGTTTTGAATCTGTGTAGAGACAGATTCAAATCCTGGAGTAAAGTTTGGAAAACCAAGTTGCGGTCATGAAAAAGAAAGAGAAAAAGAGAAAGATGGATGGAAGCTTACAGTGTCAGATACTTTGGAAAAGAGAGAGAAGACTGATCGAGACTGAAGACCAGCATGCCAAAGACTCGTCAACATCCAAGGGGGAGTTTGTTGGTGCATATGTCTGTTGACTTCGTCTTGTATCAAGTCATGTATAGAGATAGGATAGAACGGAGCTCAGTAGCCTAGAAAATAGGTTTTTAGGGTTGTTGGACCAGTTCACACGAACTGGCAGATCCAGTTCATGTGAAGTGGCGAAATGCCAGTTCATATGAAGTGGTAGTGTCCAGTTCATGTGAAGTGGCCACTTCACATGGAGTGGCAATGTCCAGTTCATGTGGACTGGCCTGCCTATATATAGTGAGCTCATGTCTTTCATTTGTAACTTTGTGATTCCGGAGCTGAGGTGCTGCCGAAGTGTCGAGTGATCTGTAAAAGCTTTCAAATCAATATACAAGACAGTTAAAGTGATTTCTAGTGTGAATCAAGCTGAACAAAGATCAAATCTCTGTATTCCGCCTCTGATTTGATCCAAGAACTCTTCTGATCGACTCTTTAGGTCGAATCTCGATCCTACAATATTGGAAGAGTCAATGGAAGAGTCAGCAAGGCAAACATCAACTTCTGCTTCCGCATAAGCCGTGCTTGCTTCTCCTGCTCTTCTAATTAGAGAACGCACTAAAAGCATACCTTATCTCAGGGGCATGAGTACACTGCTTTCACACTCGAACTTTCCTACTGTGTGCTATGTGCTTTCAAGTAATAAGACTTTTCTAAACGAACCACTACTGACGAAGTGCCCCATACATGCACTTAAATAAACCTTCTTTTAGGAAAGGGATAAGTTGTAGACATCTGCTTAGGTTATTAAGGCACTGCAGTCTTCTTCTTTCGAACTTGATGCTCTCTTGTTCTTTCCAGCTTTACTGCTGTTCTTAGTTATGGATTGGCTTTTCTTCCTGGTGCTTCCCTTCCAACACTTCGGTTCTATTGAGACAGTCAATCACTTTTGCTCTGCTTTGTATGCCAAGTAATAGTTGGACTGTAACTAGATTATACTCTCTTCTTATTCATGATTGTTGAGTTAGATGCCCTACTCAAAAGGATCTCTCCCTAAAGCTATAGACCGATCCCTGTTTCTATCTTCCTCACTTGATCTGCCCGTACTCTCTTAAGTCGACTTCTTTGTTGCCTTTTCGCGGAAAAGTGATTTTATAGCAAGCTTCTTTGCTGCTTTCTAGTATACTGATTCTCTTTCTTATGTTGTTTTCCGCCTGTAGTGTTGTTCTGACCCTACTATTGAAACACTGGATGCTCTTGCTGCTCCTCTAGTCATTAAACCAGCGCACTCCAATACAAGCTTCTCTTCTTTAATGAATGGGACTGACTCGGCTAAGTAAAGTGTAGTATCGGCACTTACTCGTCTTTAAGGAAAGGGAGCAGTAGACTTCCTCCCTTCCCTCCCAGTGTCCAGTGGCTCTGCTCTAGGAAAGAGACAATCACTTGAGCTTTTTTCTCTTAATGGCGATGATATTATATTCCCTGACAGTGCCCCCCTTAAGTCGACTAACTCTACTAAAGATAAAAGCGCTCTCTGCTCTTCCAGTAAGCTGTTGGAGCTAGTACTTGACTGCTATCAGAGTTAGAAAACAAGTATCCCCCTCTCCCTTACTGTGAGGATGGCACTAAAGGATAACCTGAGATAAGGTATGGAAGCAGTCTGATTATTTCCACTTGAGTTCGACTCGAAAGGTCTTTCAGTGACCGAGTTCAGTGACCAAGGCTAGGAACAACTCACTAGTCGAAAAAGACACAGCTAGTCTTGGGATCAAGGCTTCTTTCCTTTGCTGAATCAGGAATAGCCGACTCCAGGTAAATGCTTTTCCCAGCTCAAAGGCGATGAAGAGTAGATCCCTTTTTCCTGGCTATATGATATCATATCAGACAGAATAGACCGGGCTAAAGAGCACTAACCGGGAGCGAAGGGTCCAGAAGTGAGCGGAAGGAAAGGGAATGAGTGCGCCGCAAGACCAGAGAAGGCAACTTATGAAGTGACCTTAACTCGGGAACGGATTCGATAGGGCCGCGAGAACCCTTGTTTTTGTCTTTCTCTCGCGTCCGGCTATTCCTGCTGAGTCCCCACTCTGGTTAGACGGGAAAATCACTGTAGATAGCGATAGAAGACGCGGTACACAAAGTGGTCTTAGCATGATGGGAGAAAGGGAGGATGTGGGACCATTCCTGATATCCACTCATTCGATATACGACTTCGAAAGCTTACACGTACGAAATAGCCTAGGAAAGAAGAATCGAAAGCATCGAAGCGCTAGCAGACCCAAAAGCTAGCACGGAAAATAGGGAGCATTGCGCCTTAGCCGACTTCCAAGGCTTGTTAGGCTTGGCCTGATAGAAGGAATGCGGACGAAGAGCTTTCTTAGACTCCCAAAACATAGGAGTACGGTCATAGAACGAGTCCCGAACCCGAAACGGTCAAAGGTCAAAGATGGACCTGCCATACTCTAATTGATAGAATTTGGGGCTTTTAGATTTAGACTAGTGTTTTGATGAACTTGAAAGTATGCTATTGTTATATATCATACTAGTATATTGTGTGTAAATTTTGGGAATTTTTAGATATCAATTGGAATTTTGGTGAATTATTTATATTTTAATCACTAGATAGATCAAATAAAAATACAAGTTTATCACAAATAAATTCTATAAATATTTTTACGGATTTTGTTATAGGGTCTATGATTGTTTTCAGACTCTTATATAAATTTTCTATAAGTTTAGATAATTATCTTATCAATGGATTTTCTTTTAAGTAAATAAAATTTCTTTATAAAATTTATTATTTTAAATTAAAAAATGTGATAACCATGAAATCTAAGGTATGATTTTGTTAGATAAATTCTATTAATTAATTGAAATTGGTAGCATTTAACAATTATGATAACATACTAAATTGTATTACTATATAATTAATCATGACAATTTGTACAAAATATTGATTTGTATATTATTTTGAAAACTCATATAAGTCCCCATGTAACAACTCTCACTAAAAAGTCCTAATTATTACTTTAATTGATCATTAGGAAACCCTAATTGAGACACCCAAGTGATTCCGCACAAACCCTAAAATTTTCAGAATAATCGGAATCAGAATTAAGGGCCCCTAAAACTAAGGGGGGGTTAAACCCTAGTGGACGATTATCCACTTTAAACGTTGTCACATAACTGAAATTTGAAATTGTAGAGTCAGCTGAGCTAGTCCCAATCGTGGCTACCCTATAGGCTAGTTTTATGCCTTACGCACCGTAGCAATACGGTCCTTGCGGTGCGCAAGGACCCTTACGCACCGTAAGGTTGGGAGTGTTGCGGTGCGCAAGGTTGACGAAAATTTATATATAAATAGAGGACATTGGCACTTGAATTCTGGACTTACAACGTCGAAAGAATTCGCACTATACACTGAGATACAAACTGAATACTCTAAATTACACCCCCGGGTCTCGAAATTCTGCCGCAAAACAGGGTATTAGCACGATCGCTGCTACGATTCGTTTTCCGATCGATCAATGTACTCAACGGGTGTTTAAGTGCTGCCCACATTAGGGTGATGCTTTGTCATTAGTCGTTAATTCGACAGATGTTAAGCATAGCACTTTGTCACTCGTTGTGATGGTTGATCTCGTGAGTTATCGTAAATGCTGTATTGATTACTAACCCAGTTTTGTGTGCATTGTTATCTAAATTAGGTTAACCAGGCTAATTCATAGACTAGACTCTGTCCGTATTAAATCAGCAATGTGAGTCATTCTCTTTTTATCAAATTACTTTCCAAATCATGTTTAATTTCAAAGTTATAATTACGGGGATTAAGTCTTTGTAATCACCAAGTTACAGTCGGTATGTGGGGTTTTGTATACATTACTTGATAATCGTCACCATTGGGGCAGCCAATTTGGGGATATAACCATAGTTACAGATTCGGTCGAGTGACAAATACCATGGGTAGTTGGTTTGATATCAGAAAACATTGTAATCGCTCTTAATGCTGTAAATTATAACAAATGTGTCATTTTAGTAAATAGAATGATTCACTCAGTATTTTTCCGCTGACAAAACCTTTTTCAAACATGTTTCAGGTGATCTGTTGTAATTCAGGGAAAGTGCTGAGAAGCATTTCAAGCTTGAGAAAGTGGCTCATTATAAAGAAATAAGTTTTGTAATATAATGATTTCGTAGTAAAATCTTAATATTGTAAATTATCGGGGTTTTATCCCGAATTGTGAAATAAAATAAATTGGGAAAATTTTAGCTTTAAACGATCCTGATAAATAAACTTCCGCTGTTAAACTCAATTAAATAAATACCACGGGAATTTCTGTCCCGCGGCTCCTGGAATGGGTCAAACCGGGTCGGGGGCCGTGACAGAAAAAGGTGGTATCAGAGCCATTGAGTTAAGCTAATTAAGTATTTAGAAATACTTAATTTTTTTCCTGATTACTATTCTGTGATTATGTGTTTTATTAACTGACTATTTGTTAGTTACAGTATGGGTAAACAAAAGCTGTCAAGTATCTATCTTAAATTAGATAGATCATTCAATGAGAAGGGAAGTTCATCCCGAACCAAATCCTCGAATCAGGCTGAAATTCCTGAAGAAGGAATATTTGTGCGAAAGGCACAATACGAGGAATCACTTTCTCCTAGAAAGAGGGAGATGATTATTAAGAAAAGTAAAGAGAAAATCCGAGAAAAGAAGATTAAACGGGAAACCCAGGAATTAATCAATAAATCACCTTGGGAAGATAAGCTAGATGAGAAATGGGCAAATTTATATATGCTAGCCACAGTAGCAGAAAATATAAATCTTTAAATATTTTAAAGTTTTAGCACCTTACCCTTACAATCTAGAAACCCTGTGCAATAAATAAAATTTCAAACCCTAAGTGTGTTTTCCAGTTATCTTTGTAATAAATTAGTACACAGTATGTAATAAATTAAAAGGTTATTTATGAATTTTAACTTAGTATTTTATGCATTTTGCATATATGCTACATCAGCATGAGTGGGATATCTGAAGCTTTTCAGAACCTTAATCTTTACCCGGTGAATATCGAAGTTTCCAAAGAATTTACTGGATACTTTCCTGATATAGAACAACCTGTAGAATTCAATGCTTCACCCTTGAAAAAGCCAAAACCCAAGAAAAGAAGGAAATACGTTTGGGGGAGTCGTATACGTAGGAAAAAGCCAGCTACAAAACTTCCCAAAATAAAGAATCCTTTGAAAAAGGGAAAAGAAATTATAACCGGAGAAAGTTCTAAACAACAGGAAATGGAAACTGAAGACAAGGAAGAGGTTAAGGATATAGGAATGCAGATGGAGGAAGGTACTAAAGAAATAGTAATGGAAGTTGGGCAAGGCTCTAGACCAACCCAAATAGAAATCGGAGAGAGCTCCAATCAAAACCAGGGAAGGACCTTTCAAGATGAGATAGATTTTCTATTGGCAAGCTGTGAAACTATTCAGCCTGTCAATACTAATATTTTTACCTATCCTGTAGAAAACCAACTCCCTATGAATTTTAAACCAGCAATCCCAGAACCCATAGTTCACTCCCAACCTTTAGAAATGGACGAATGGTGGACAAATGATTGGCAATTTCAAAATATTGTCAACGATCCTTATTCCTTTTTTCCACAAGTCGATCCAGAACCCCTACCTAATCCACCAATGAGTAACGAAAATATGGCTGAACTTCGCCATTTTGGTGAAGAGTTGATGGATGCGGGAAATAGAATCAGGGAAATAGGGGGACAAATTGCCTGGAAATATGATGAAAGGGAGCTTCGTTTTTAGGACGACAAGTGATGAGAGATAGTAGGATGGTAAAACTGTGGTTGTGTAATAGTAAAAGTAATAGTAAAATTAGTCTGTAAAATAACTACGAATAAAACTCTGTAAGATATTGGTGTGTAATGATGCATACTATCCAATATATAAAATGTAATCGAGAAATCGATAGTTTTGCCTATACGTGTGTTGAAAAATTTATTTGATTGTTTATATATAAATGTTATCTAGCAGATACTAATAAAATTTATATATATTATCAGATGGCAAACAGTGGTAATGAACCTATAAATGAAGTTAATCAGTCTGAGCAACATTCAGGAGATCAATATATGACTAGACAAGATATTGAAAATATTGTTGCTCAAGGGATAACCAATGCTATTCCTGCAATCGTTGCTGCTGTAAAGAATCCAGTAGAACCGCAACAAATCGTTCCTAGTAAACTTAATACTGAAGATAACTTCAGTAATAGTGTAAACAGAAGCAATAATCATGTTAATCATGAACCACGACAAGCTCCATTACCCAAGAAAATGAAAACTGCAACGCCTGGTTGCACTTTCAAAGAATTCCTTGCCTGTAAACCCACTGAATTTGCAGGCAATGAAGGAGCAACTGCATCACTGCGTTGGTTAGAGAAAACCGAAGCAGTCATTGCAATAAGTAAATGTGCTAAAGATGATCAGGTCATGTACGCATCAAATCTCTTCAAAGAAGGAGCACTCGAATGGTGGAACACTGTGTTACAATCAAAAGGAAGAGTAATAGCTTATGCTATGACTTGGGAAGAATTTAAGGGTTTTGTGGAAAGAAAATTCTGTCCCGAGTATGAAAAGGAACAGATGACGAATAAGTTTCTAAATCATCGGATGATGGGTGTAGATTGTCGTGGTTATACCTCGACATTCTTTGAATATGCTAGAGTGGTACCAACACTGGCTTCGCCAGAACCGGTACTCATTTCTCGCTACATTTGGGGATTAATTAGCGAAATCCGCAATATCGTTAAAGCTGCGAGACCTCGCACTATTGACGATGCGGTAGAATTAGCTAATACTCTAACCGATGAACTGGTACGCACAAGAGATGAAGACAGGAAAAAGGAACTGGCTCAGAAGATTACCCAAGGATTTCGGGCGGGTAATAGTAATAATTTCAAGAAAAGAGGAACAGGGCAATATTCAAATCCACCTTTCTGTAGAAATTGCAAAAGGAAGCATTACGGAAAATGTAATGTAACCTGCAACCTTTGCAAGGGTATAGGACACCGTGAAGAAAACTGCAGAAAGAAAACCGTAATCTGTTTTAACTATGGAGAAGCAGGGCATTATAAAACAGAATGTCCTAAATTGGTTAAACCAGTAGACAACAAACCTAAGACAAATGAAGGAGCTACTAAGAAGAATGTCAGAGCATTCCAGCTAACCACTCAATAAGCTGAACTCATCCCAGATGTAATAGCTGGTAAGTTGTTAGTTCACAACGTGTACGGAAAAGTATTATTTGACTTTGGTGCAAACCAAAGTTTTATAAATACTTTATTTTGCCAAGCTCTTAAGTTACCTTTAACCAACTTTAGACAGATTTTTACAGTCGAAACTGCAGATGGGAATTCAGTTAAAATAGATCAGGTTTTGGAAAAAGTAAAAATAGAACTTTCAGGTCATAAATTTTCTGCAAACTTATTACCTATGAAATTAGCTGAATTCGATGTTGTATTAGGAATGGATTGGTTAATAGCCAACCATGCTCGAATTCTTTGTGATCAGAATTCCATAGAAATTCAAGCACCTACTGGAAAAGTAATCATGATTACAGGAGATAAACCACGTAAAACCATGAAGTTCTTATCGGTAATGAAAGTTGCTAGTTATGAACGAAAGCAAGGAGTAGTATATATGATTTCAGTAATCCTTAGTACTAAGGGAAAAGAACTCAAGGAAATTCCTGTAGTCTCAGAATACCCAGATGTATTCCCAGAAGAGTTACCTGGATTACCACCAGATAGAGAAGTAGAATTTAGGATTCATCTAATACCTGGAACTACACCGATAGCCAAGGCACCTTATCGGTTAGCTCCTACCGAAATGTTAGAACTAAAGAAACAATTAGATGAATTACTAAGTAAAGTATTCATACAACCTAGCTCATCCCCGTGGGGAGCGCCAGTGTTGTTTGTTAAGAAAAAGGATGGTTCGATGAGAATGTGTATTGATTATAAAGAATTGAATAAGGTTACAATTAAGAATCGATACCCATTACCTAGGATTGATGATCTTTTTTATCAACTTCAAGGAGCTAGATATTTTTCTAAGATAGATTTACGCTCTGGATATCATCAATTGAAGGTACAAGAAGAAGACATACCTAAGACTGCTTTCAGAACTAGGTATGGTCATTACGAGTTTACAGTCATGCTCTTCGGGTTAACGAATGCACCTGCAGCATTCATGGACATGATGAATAGGATCTGTAAACCGTACTTGGATAAATTTGTAATTGTCTTCATAGACGATATACTTATTTATTCCAAAAGTCAGGACGAACATTGTCAGCACTTGCATGCACTCTTAACTTTGTTAAGAAAAGAAAAGCTGTACGCCAAATTCTCGAAATGTGAATTTTGGCTAAAGGAAGTGCAATTCTTAGGACACATGGTGAATCACGAAGGTATTCATGTAGATCCTGCTAAGATAGAAGCAATTACCAATTGGAAGGTTCCACAATCCGCAATGGAAATTAGAAGTTTTATAGGATTAGCTGGATATTATAGACGGTTTATTAAGGATTTTTCCAAAATAGCTGTACCATTAACTAAGCTAACCTGTAAAGCCACTAAGTTTGAATGGGGACCCAAACAAGAAGAAGCTTTTAGAATCTTGAAACAGAAACTAACCCATGCACCAATCTTAGCCTTACCAGAAGGAACTGAAGATTTTGAAGTATATTGTGATGCTTCAAAATTAGGATTTGGATGTGTGCTTATGCAACGCAAGAAGGTAATTGCGTACGCATCAAGGCAATTGAAAAAGCACGAAGAAAACTATACGACTCATGATTTAGAATTAGGAGCCGTAATTTTTGCCCTTAAGATTTGGAGACATTATCTGTACGGAAGTAAGTTTACTATCTATACAGATCACAAGAGTTTAAGATATATATTTGGGCAAAAAGAGTTAAACATGAGACAAATGAGATGGATGGAAATATTAAGCGACTACGACTGTGATATTCAATATCATGAAGGAAAAGCAAATGTAGTTGCAGATGCTTTAAGTCATAAGTATCATGAAAAACAACGACGAGTTCATGCTCTCAGATTAAATTTACAAGTAGATTTAATGGAGCAATTAAAATATGTTCAAAAGACAACAATAGAAGACGTTGCTGAAGGAATGAAAGGACGAATTAAAGAATTAGAGCAAGGAGCTGATGGAATTTGGAGATTCCACAAAAGAAGAATTTGGGTACCAAAGCATGGAGAATTAAGAAATAAGATCCTAGAGGAAGCCCATAAATCTAGGTATACTATGCACCCAGGAAACAATAAGATGTACCAAGATTTAAGAAAGAACTTCTGGTGGATAGGAATGAAAAAGGATATAGCACGATATGTTTCTAAATGTCTTACTTGTTCACAAGTTAAGGCAGAACATCAGAAACCTTCGGGTCTATTACAACACCTAGAGATGCCTGTATGGAAATGGGAGCTTATAACAATGGATTTTGTTACTAAGTTACCCAAAACCAGAAAAGGTAATGATGCGATTTGGGTAATTGTGGATCGATTAACCAAATCTGCTTACTTTCTGCCTATGAAAGAAACCTTTAGCATGGAAAGATTGGCAAAGTTGTATGTAGATGATGTAGTATCTCTACATGGAGTTCCACTCTCCATTGTATCAGATAGGGATAGTCGATTCACTTCCCATTTTTGGAAAAGTTTTCAAGAAGCAATGGGAACTCGACTAAACTTAAGTACTGCATATCATCCACAAACAGACGGGCAAAGTGAAAGGACGATCCAAACTCTAGAAGACATGCTCCGGGCATGTGTGCTAGATTTTGGTGGAAATTGGGACGATCACTTACCATTGATTGAATTCTCCTATAACAATAGTTATCATTCAAGTATCGAAACTGCTCCATTTGAAGCATTGTATGGAAGAAAATGCAGAACTCCAATTTGTTGGGCAGAAATAGGAGAAAGTCAATTATCAGGTCCGGAGATTGTGCAAGAGACGACTGACAAGATTACTCAAATTAAAGAAAGACTGAAGACGGCTCGAGATCGCCAGAAGAGTTATGCAGACAATAGATGCAAGCCGTTAGAATTCCAAGTTGGAGACAGAGTACTGTTGAAAGTTTCTCCTTGGAAAGGAGTTGTGAGATTCGGTAAGAAAGGAAAGCTAAGTCCCAGATACGTAGGACCATTTCCAGTGATCCAACGTATAGGACCAGTTGCTTATCGTTTACAACTACCAGAAGAATTAGCTGGAGTACATAATGTATTTCATGTATCCAATCTCAAGAAATGTCTAGTAGACGAATCTCTGGTAGTACCTCTTCAAGACATAGAAGTAAACGAAAGTTAAAATTTGTGGAGAAACCTCTTCAGATAGAAGATAGAAAAGTGAAGTTTCTCAAGCACAAACGCCTAGTGCTAGTTAAAGTAAAGTGGGATTCAAAGAGAGGAGCTGAATACACTTGGGAGCTGGAATCAGAAATGAAGCGAAAATATCCACATTTATTCCAGTAAATCTCGAGGACGAGATTTTTATTAAGGTAGGGAGAATGTAACAACTCTCACTAAAAAGTCCTAATTATTACTTTAATTGATCATTAGGAAACCCTAATTGAGACACCCAAGTGATTCCGCACAAACCCTAAAATTTTCAGAATAATCGGAATCAGAATTAAGGGCCCCTAAAACTAAGCGGGGGATAAACCCTAGTGGACGATTATCCACTTTAAACGTTGTCACATAACTGAAATTTGAAATTGTAGAGTCAGCTGAGCTAGTCCCAATCGTGGCTACCCTATAGGCTAGTTTTATGCCTTACGCACCGTAAGGTTGGGAGTGTTGCGGTGCGCAAGGTTGACGAAAATTTAGCTATAAATAGAGGACATTGGCACTTGAATTCTGGACTTACAACGTCGAAAGAATTCGCACTATACACTGAGATACAAACTGAATACTCTAAATTACACCCCCGGGTCTCGAAATTCTGCCGCAAAATAGGGTATTAGCACGATCGCTGCTACGATTCATTTTCCGATCGATCAATGTACTCAATGGGTGTTTAAGTGCTGCCCACATTAGGGTGATGCTTTTTCATTAGTCGTTAATTCGACAGATGTTAAGCATAGCACTTTGTCACTCGTTGTGATGGTTGATCTCGTGAGTTATCGTAAATGCTGTATTGATTACTAACCCAGTTTTGTGTGCATTGTTATCTAAATTAGGTTAACCAGGCTAATTCATAGACTAGACTCTGTCCGTATTAAATTAGCAATGTGAGTCATTCTCTTTTTATCAAATTACTTTCCAAATCATGTTTAATTTCAAAGTTATATTACGGGGATTAAGTCTTTGTAATCACCAAGTTACAGCCGGTATGTGGGGTTTTGTATACATTACTTGATAATCGTCACCATTGGGGCAGCCAATTGGGGGATATGACCATAGTCACAGATTCGGTCGAGTGACAAATACCGTGGGTAGTTGGTTTGATATCAGAAAACATTGTAATCGCTCTTAATACTGTAAATTATAACAAATGTGTCATTTTAGTAAATAGAATGATTCACTCAGTATTTTTCCGCTGACAAAACCTTTTTCAAACATGTTTCAGGTGATCTGTTGTAATTCAGGGAAAGTGCTGAGAAGCGTTTCAAGCTTGAGAAAGTGGCTCATTATAAAGAAATAAGTTTTGTAATATAATGATTTCGTAGTAAAATCTTAATATTGTAAATTATCGGGGTTTTATCCCGAATTGTGAAATAAAATAAATTGGGAAAATTTTAGCTTTAAACGATCCTGATAAATAAACTTCCGCTGTTAAACTCAATTAAATAAATACCACGGGAATTTCTGTCCCGCGGCTCCTGGAACGGGTCAAACCGGGTCGGGGGCCGTGACACCCCAAATAGGAGAACCCAATTTCCTAAAATTTATATATTGTCCGTTCGTTTAGGATTTCGGTTATTCATTTTAGAGTGATTATCATTTTAGATATAATCCGGTTCTTGTCGTGCGGTATTTCACAAGACTAAGCAGAAACGCAACATGTGAGTAGATTCTACTCTTTCCCCCGTTTTGCCATTAACTCTTTTTGGGTGTATCTCGTGCTCGATTTCAAATTTATTAATTAAATTGATAACATGCTTTTCGATGTGTTTCTATGTGTCACTTGTTGCTAATTTCTATTGTTTCTCTATACGTGCATCTATGTGTTACTCGCTTTATGTCACAGGTTTCGCGTGGATCCACCTGGCTGACCGGTTCCCCACGGCCATGGGTTGAACTCGGTATCGCCATCATTGTTTCGCAGATTCGCCTTTCGGGGCTTGAATCTCTATGTGTCTATGGTTACTAATGTTGTTATGTTTGTGTGGCTTATGAGATATTTGTTGAACTCTTGTTATATTGAGGGACCTAGTTTCACATTTGATAATGCATGTTAAAAAGTAAAGTTTTCTAAAATTAATAAAGCAAAAACGCTTTTAAATAAAAAACCGAATCTATTCACCAACATGTTTGTTGACCCAAAACTCTTTTACGCGTGATACAGGTACATAATGGTGGGCGGATTTTGAGTTGAAGACATGTAGGATTGCCTTAGTAATAAACCGGCTATGATATGTTGGTTTTATTTATTTGATTTTGAAACTTGACATTAATATTTGAATTCTATGTTATGTGTGACAAAATTTAATTTTGTGTCTTTAAATATTAAACTTATAATAGTGTCGTGAGCTATGGGCAATCATCATGTAACACCCGTGTCACTCCAACCATCAGACAAATGCCAAACCAATGAAATATAGTATTTCATACTTGGGATTTGTAAAAATATGTGTATCGTTTACACATATCAATTCTTGTTCAATTTCAAGCTTTAAATCGCTTTCTGGAGGGTTATACGCGCTCTGATGTGTAGATATAACCAGTTTAATCCAACGAACACTCCGGAATAGTGAAATAGGCTTAACATACCTCAAATAACCTATACATAACTTAGATATAAGTTTTGGAAGGTTTGGTGTGGTGAAATCAAAGTTTAATCGCTTACAGGGACTAAAGTTGACAAACTGCGAAAGTATGCCAATTTGAACTGTAACAGACATTCCGGAACATGACCATAAGTTAAACACACCTTAAATATCCTTTATATAGCTTAGAAATAGGCTTTGAGGGGTTCGGTGTGCTAAAATAAACTTTTGGGTCATTCAGGGACTAAAAGTGTCAAAAAGTGCACAAGTTTGCATTTTCGCGCATAACTTACGTTCTGGATATATCCGGACACCCAAAAATTTATGTAAGCATGACTATATTATGCTTTAGTGTTTGGATTGCCAAAAATCCATTCGTCGCGTCTTTTGGTTCGTTTTTCGCGCTTATGCGCATTCCGTCGTAATTAACCGAACATCGCGTTCGTACGGCCAAACGAACCGACATCTGAGATATTTTTGAGCATGTTTTAAGTTCCCTATACTTTAACTTCATTTTAGAGCTTTGAAATGGGGTTAACGGGCCTTAAACGTGTCAAAAATGGCCTAAATACAGTTCAGGGACCAAAACTGTAATTCTGCCAAAGTTAACCCATACGATGCGTATGGTATATATACCATACGATGCGTATGGGGTCTCCAGACCAGGTGCAATGTTTGAACAGCCTGTTTGCAGCTGGTTTCCACTCCCTTTTCCTTTGCCAAGTGTTGATACCTTATGGTGAGTGGCCAAATTAGTCACCATAACATTCCGACAAGTGTACGGTATTGATCGTGCCTCCTTTTCCATGAAACGATCTCAACGGTTACCCGAAAACTATATATACCCCATTACCCCCATTGCATTTCTCACTAGAATTCTGATTTTGAGAGCTCTAAGTTGAAACCATTGTTTCATACCTGAGTTCTTGAGTCGGGATTAGCATTCGGGGACCCTGGGTTAGTATTCTTTCGTTCTTTTCCTTATTTTACTGCTTTTCGAGTCAGAAAGTCAAACTTTGTTTGACTTTCAGCGTTGACCAGTAATGGTCAATGCGAAGTTCGTTTGAACTTCGCGACATGAGTGTAATCACGTTGGTCGTAGTCCCTTGAGACTATGCCCACTGATTACCACGTTGTCTAGGGTCGTAGGGTAGGCGATCTGATAAATCGCCTATACCTTCGAACCCGACCCATTTGGTCGATCATTAGGATCCGACCAAATACTTTAGGTGACCATAGTAGGTAGGGAATAACCTTCCGAGGTTATACCCTATGGTCACATCGTTTAAGTAGTTGTATGATAGGTAGTTTATATGCCTTAGGTAAATTACCAGAATACCCTTTTCATGTATAATTGGTAATTAAGCATATGTAACCTAAACCTTTGTCACATAACTGATTATGTAACATGATTAGGCATATAACACTTGTCATAGGGCTAGTTAGGCGGTCCAAACGCGTTTCACGCGAACGACGCGTTAAAGTAGCATAAGCTACCTAAACGGGTCGTAATGGGTCGACAAGAGTTAGGTTAAGTTTCATTTAGTATGTAGGCTTTGTTAAACCATATCACATGAGTTCCTACACTCATTTGGTTTACAAACCCTCATGCTACCCAGTCTTCCGATTTAGGTCCGGTTTATTAATGTAGTTACCTATATTAGGTGCCGTTTGATATTCCGCGATCTCTAGCATTGCTTGGTGGTTATCCTAGGACTTCTGAGCAATCTCATGTGAGTACATAGACCCCTCTTTTACTGTTTTCCAAACTGTTTTGGGGTGGAACACATGTGCCTACTTGTTACTTTCATGCTTTCCTGTTTTCACATCATATACTGGTTATGTTCATTAGTACACTATTAGTACATCGTTTTACATTACATTTCTGTTGCATATGTTTACTCAGCATATGGACACATTATCTCAGTTCACATGCTATGTATGTCTGTTGTTGCATACTTAGTACAGATATTTCAGTTCACATGCTATGTATGTCTGTTGTTGCATACTTAGTACATATATTTCAGTTCACATGCTATGTATGTTTGTTGTTGCATACTTAGTACATATACTTCAGTTCACATGCTATGTATGTTTGTTGTTGCATACTTAGTACAGATATTTCAGTTTACATGCTATGTATGTATGTTGTTGCATACTTAGTACACTTATTATTCATTACATGCTTACATTTTGGCAATTGGTTTAAACATAGACATTGTACATTGTTGGTTTGGTTTGAGTAAGTGATTAAGTAACGAGGCGTGTGTAATATGATACAAGCATGGTGGATACGCCGCTGGTACTTCCTATATATAAGTGTTTGTATTGTATTACATATTGTAGCGTTATTTGAATCATTTCAGGTTGAGACATAGAACATTTTATACAAATAACATATTTTTCACAAGACATTGATTTACAAACAACTTATCTAATACAAACTCATTTTACATGGTTATTCATTTAACCATACATTATACATTATTTATACATATCATCTGATCTTATCGATTTTCAAATGATTTACAAAACAAAGCAAACAAAAAGGTTCATGACTAAACATTTTCTCAAACATAAGTCATGAAACCTATTTTCACAAAACCTATGTATCTCACCGGCATTTTTATGCTGACGTACCATATTTTCACATGTGTTTTTCAGGAACTGTTGCATAAGATGATCAAGATACACATAGGCAGACTTGGGCTTTAGTGACAATAAAAGATGCAAGACTAGTTAATTATGTTGTATTTCTTTGTTTGTTAAGACATTGTAACACTTTTAATCAATAAAACGAAACTTCAATTGCCATGGATTTGAAACAATTAATTCTGTTACAACACTCCCCGACGTTTCCGCCACGTTTTGTATGTTCCACGTGGTCGGGGTGTGACACATCATGCCCCGTACCATTCCGCTGCGGGTCGGGGTGTGACAGTCAAGCTTTTAGAGGGGAAAATTTTGAATGACCCCGACACAGTCTAGTTACTACTCAACCTGCAGTTCGAGTATATTTGTGATCGTATTTTTATCCATTGATCAAACTACATCTAGAAGTTATTGGGACATTTTAGTATGGACAAAGCTCAACCTTAAAGTATGTTAAAGATTGTTCAGTCACTTGTTATAAGAATGACTATTATCATCTCATACCAAAGTAGATATTTTCAGTCTAGAAGTACCATAGTTATGCATATGTGCATTAATATGTTATGCTAGATATGTATCGTTATAATATCTTTCACTTGAGTTTATTGTCATGATATAACCTTTGTCAAGCGAAGAGACATTAGAATGAGCTCAAAGAAATTTTTTAGGTATAAACGATATTTGATTATATTTTACTAACCCATCAAAACAAGTTTGGTTAGTCTTGTAGATGCAGGAATGTAACAAAACATAGTCGTGGACATATGGTATTTTTTTGAAAGGAGGCACCAAAAGTCTCGTTAGAAGATTATACAACATTGCTCAACATAAAGGATTGCATATTAAGGGATCGAGCGACAAATCATTGGCTACAAAAGCTTTGTTCGACTTTCAAGGACGATGGACACACGTCACTTAAAGGATACATGTCAAAATGAGGGGGAGACTTATTCAAGTTGTACTCTTATTCCCTTGACTAAGTTTTGTCCCATTGGGTTTACTTAGTAAGGTTTTTAATGAGGCAACATTATCAGCGGGAGATAATGCGCATTACACGCTACACTCTTTTTACCTTAGCTATGGTTTTGTCCCACCGGGTTTTCCTAGTAAGATTTTTAACGAGGCAGCATCAAGCGTATTATGTTGATAACCAAGGGGGAGTGTTATGAATATATTTATTATTGATGTGGTTATCAACACCTAAAATAGATTAGACTTGTTCCATAAGTTTTCCTCTATTATATATAGTCTCTTGTATGTTGATGTGTGCAAAATGCAACATATAAATTACATCAATTGTGGCATAAAACTGACCCTTTTTAGTACTAATGTTGGAAAAAGTGTGCTTTTGTCTTCCTTTTGTATTTTCAAGATTAAATGAGCTCAAATTAACAAAAGAAGCAAAAAGACAGCAAAATCTAACATAAATACAAGAAAAGGAACAAACGTGACATGCCCGACCCCACGACAGCATCTTCCCAAGCAAAACAAGAAGACAGAAGACTGAACACGCCCCGTGCTCAACCAGCACGGGGGCGTGCCCAAGTGTCAGCAGAAAAGACAAAGTGGTAGAAGCTTCTATTACCCACCACGGGGCCGTGCTCAGCGGGCACGGGGCCGTGGTCAACTATAAGATTCGCAGAATCTAGGCAAATCTTCATAGTACAGATATGCTTCTGCACACGGGGTCGTGCTCAGCGGACACGGGGGCGTGGTCAACTAATAAAGACAAGCTGCAATAAATGAAGAAAGAGAAGGATGTGGACACGGGGCCGTGCCCACTGGACACGGGGCCGTGCCCATTGGACACGGGGCCGTGCCCGAGCTTCTGATCGGCCTATAAATAGGAGTGCTTGACTTAAGCTCAAACCATCCCCTGGCACACCACCTCTCTCACACTTCACCCACCACCCACCACCACCATAACACCATCATCCACCACCATCATCCATTGTCCATCATAGAGTGTGTGAGTCGTCTCGGGATCCAAGATTGATCGTAAGAGTTCTTGACAATCAAGGCCATGTTTGCCTAAGTCTCTTACATCACTTGGTGAAGACAAAGTGTCTAGTGTAATACTTTTTATTTTTAATCTTTTCGCACTTTTTAATTGGTTATGTATTAATGACTTTAATAACTAGTTTCTTATGTTGAAGGTGATTCTTCCTTATCGTTTGTCCGTGGTGTCTTGGCATTATTTTACTGTCTATATAAAATAATAGATTTTCACCATTCATATCTCCACGGTCTATATGGAGGTATGTTGGCTACCTGGTCGGGGGTTAAGGGAACGGTTTGGTAAGAGTCTTGCCGTTGTTCAGCGTTTAGAGATCCTGCAAGGGACCTGTGTCAAATTTAGTAGGACCTCCTTCAATACTTAACGGTATTGGATGGCGGGGGTCCAAACTCTTTGATCCCCTCATAAGGTAACTACTATTAATACTATAACCCGGCTACTTAGGACTGTAACGTCACCTCCAAAAGTGGGGCCTACCATAATTTGCATTAATAACTTAATTCATTATTTTTCAATAATCCGACCCTTTAGGATTGTATCCTTGCTGACTCAAACTACTGGGTTGAGGGTAACGTAACCTTCAAAAGAGGGACCTACTACAATAACTAAGATAATCTCTTAAATAAGTGCAAAAGTGAGGAAATAATCAAAGGTTACACTAAACACGAGTCGGAACCAAGTGATTCATCTTGTCTATCTGTTTTTTCTTTTATTTTTATTTTTATTTTTCAGCATTTTAGTTAATTTTCTTAGTTTAAAACATTTTTCTAACTTTTTGATTTGATTAGACGTTGAGGATAAACCGGTACTAAAAGCTCTTGTGTCCTTGGACGACTTCGATATCTAACCAACACTATACTACGCTCACGATGGGTGCACTTGCCCATATGTGTGTTTAGTGTTAGTAAATATCGTGTTTTATAAATTTAAAACTTGACTAAAAAGTGTAAAAAGGGCTTAAAATATATTTAAACTTATATATACACTTCACACGCATCAAGTTTTTGGCGCCGTTGCCGGGGACACAAGGATTTTAAGAAAGTTAGGAATCAGCGGCCTAATCGTTTTTCTTATTTTTCATTTTTTTAGGATTTTTTTTAGTTTTTCGGCTTCTGCAGAGCTCAGCACGGGCCGTGCCTGGTCGGACACGGGCCGTGTCCAGCCTTGTTACTGGCAGTTTTTATTTTCCGAGTTACAGAGAGCTGAACACGGGGCCGTGTCGGTGCAACACGGGGCCGTGCCCAACTCCCAGTAACAGGGATCCGGAAAACAATCACTGTAACTCCGACCACGGGCCGTGTTCACTGAACACGGGGCCGTGGTGAATCTTCTGACCAACGTTCTTTTCTGTTTTTGTTTCAGGACTGGGAACCCAGGCGCCACGTTTGAACTTCCTACATAGTGCATGAGCTCCAGTTCTAGTAGAGACATAAAAGAACCTCTAGAAGAACCCGAACGCTTTCTCAGAAAAAGACTTAAAGCTAAAAACCAAGAGAAAGTTTTGGGGGACCCACTTCCGATGGCGGACCAACGTACCCTCATGGATTACCTACGACCCACTGTAGGTAATCTCGGCGCCGCTATCAATGCACCAAATGTCGAGGCCAATAACTTCAAACTTCGGCCGCATTTGATACAAATGCTTCAAAACTCCGCAACCTTCCATGGGCTTGCGGACGGGGATCCCCATCTACATATTACTAATTTCTTAGAAATATGTGATACCTTTCGGATCAATGGAGCATCAAATGACGCCATTCGCCTTCGGATGTTTCCATTTTCACTAAAAGACCGAGCTAAGGCTTGGCTTAACACCCTCCCAGTTGGCTCGGTAAACACCTGTGATGAACTAGCCCAAAAGTTTCTATATAAGTATTTCCCTGCTGCTAAAACGGCTAAATTAATGACTGAAATTAATACATATTCACAAGAGGATGGGGAATCCTTATATGAAACTTGGGAAAGGTTCAAGGAGCTACTAAGAAAGTGTCCTCATCACGGTCTTGCGGTATGGCAACAAGTATCCACTTTCTACAATGGGTTGTTGCCACACACAAGACAAACACTTGATTCTAGCTCCGAGGGACTTTTAGGTAATCGTCGCCCAAATGAAATATATAATCAAATTGAGGAAATTGCCCAAACCAATTTTCAATGGCACACTCCTCGAGGCAATAATTCTATTGCCCCGGGCGCCCATAAGGTTGATGAAAGCACTTCTTTACAAGCCCAAATCGAAGCCCTTTCTTCAAAAATCAAAAAGCTAGAAATGACAAAAACAGTCTCGGTTATGGCTTGTGAAGGGTGTGGTGGGCCACATGAAAATTGGAGTTGTATGAAAGAATTGATGAACAAACGGAAACGGTAAACTACATTGATAACAGACCTAGGCCGTCGGGTCCTCCAACGGGTACCTACAACCAAGGATGGCGTAACCACCCAAACCTTGGTTGGAGAGATCCCGGCAACAGTAGTAACCAACAAAACCAACGAACTAACTTTCAACAACCACAAAACTTTTCTCAACAACAAGGTGGACGAGAAAGGCTTGAAGATACTGTATCTCGCCTCATTTCCGAAACCGAAAAGAAAAACTCGGATCGATTTCAGCAATTGGAATCGAATTTTAGAAATCAACAAGCTAGCATTCAAAACATTGAAAAATAATTAAATCAAGTAGCTCAGAATTTCTCCGAGAGACCACAAGGCGCGTTACCTAGCAATACCGAAACTAACCCAAAAGCACAAGTACATCTCATCACATTGAGAAATCGAACCGTGGGTCCCGAGGAGGCTCCATTACCGCCAGATGAAAGAAGCCAGTTCAGCCAAACCACGACTCCACCCGCACCCCAACCAGAAAAGGCTTCTTTACCAAATCATGAGCCCACCAAGACTCCTCCAATTCCATACCCCGGTAGGTTAAATCGTCAAAAGACCAATGAGCAATTCGCAAAGTTCAAAAATTTACTAAAACAATTGCATGTTAATATTCCTTTTATTGAGGTCCTTACCCAAATGCCTAAATATGCAAAATTTATGAGGGACTTCCTCACTCATAAAAGGAAAATTGAATCATTGCAATTAGTTAACTTAGGCGAAGAATGCTCCGCCTTAGTACTCAACAAACTCCCACAAAAGAAAATTGATCCCGGAAGCTTCACGATTCCCTGCTCGATTGGGAAATCCCCCGTTCGTAATGCCTTAGCCGATCTTGGGGCTAGCATTAACCTCATGCCCACATCGATGTTCAAACGACTCGGCCTAGGAACAACGAGCCCTACAAAGATGAGCATACAACTCGCCGACAGATCCGTCAAATTTCCACAAGGTGTCGCTGAAAATCTATTAGTCAAGGTTGGCAACTTCGTTTTCCCAACCGACTTTGTCATCCTAAACATGGAAGAAGATGCCGATGTCCCTCTCATTCTCGGGAGGCCATTTCTAGCCACCGCCCAAGCAGTGGTGGATATGAATGACGGAACACTAACATTGAAGTTTGGGGACGAGGAAGTAAAGTTTGGAGTGGGGAAGAGAGTAGAAGACGAAGACCCGGTCGACTACATGAAGGTCATAGACTCAAGCTTGGATGACGCTCTCGACGGTGTAACATGGGATGCGAAACATCCCACTTGAGTGACATATGACCAGGCTTTGGGTCTAGCCAAGGACCCTTATAAACGTGGCGCACCACGGAGGCATTCCGCGGAACTATCCTTAGTTTAATATAGATTAGTTTTTATCTTTTCTAGTTAATTTTCAGGAATAAAACACACTTGAGATGGCAAAGGAAACAAGGGAAGCTTGAACCAGCACCCCATGCAGGAAAACAGGGCCGTCCGACGATTTTCTTCGTTTACAGTAAGCTCGGCACGGGCCGTGTCCGCCCAACACGGCCCCGTGCTGCACAGTCTGCAGAAAAGACCCAGTTCAGGTAACTGGACACGGGCCGTGTTCACCCAACACGCCCCCGTGTCCAGGCTTCTGTTTCTTTTGTTTAATTTTTGTTGCTGGCACTTGAACACGGGGCCGTGCTCAGCGCCCAGTAACACAAAATTTTTGCTTAAATCACACCTTTTACACATTCAATCAACCTAAAAACTTATTTTTGGGACACATTAAGGACAATGTGTAATTTAAGTGTGGGGGGGGGGGGGATGCTAAAACCTTGAATCTTGCAAGTCCTAAATACAAGCCTTACACAAAACTCTATTGGAACCGCTAATCACCCCAAATTTTTTTCAAAAATTTTCATTTTTTTACTTGTCTAGGTTTAACTTGGGAATTTCAAAGTTCTAAAAAGGTTATATTTTTACAAATTTACAACCGAAAGCGTCGTGATAAAAAGAACCAACATAAGAAAATTATGAAAAGGCACGACAAGCTTAGTTAAAATTTAATTATATATACTTGATCACATAAAAACCCATTCCCACAAAAGTGAGTTTTGAGCCTTTATTGAGCATACAAATATATATCTTTAAACTAAATGCTCATTTTTCGTTTCTTGTGTGAATAGCCGCTTGGTTCTTACGACTCTAGAACTTGCCATGACGATACATTCCCGGTCCTTACCAACTTAAACCCAAGTAAGTAAATGATGGAGGCATTAGGATTAACCCCTTTTATTTCTACACCATTATTTATTTTATTTTTTTACCACCTACCCAAAATCCCCCTAGTTAGCCCTTTTGAGCCTAAACCTTTTCATTTCATAACCCAAACAAACATCCTTTCACCCACCAAAATCTTTTTCATTTTTAACCCTTTGTTTTAGTAACTAGCTCGGTTCTTTGTATGACTTTAAACAAAAAAAATGTTGATGATGAAGCAAAAACAAATAAACAAGCAAGTTCATCAAAAATAACTTTGTTTGAAAAATAGCTTCATCAAAATAAAAAAAAATTGAGAAATAAAAAGTCTTACGAAAACCGATGCTTTTTACGCTTTTCGCCCTTTCTACTAACCACTAACCCAACCACCTACCTTTAACCCAAGCCTAACCCTTCACCCAAAAAGTCATCTTGATATTTACAAAGGTATATAGTTAAAAAAGGAGGAGGATTGATTGCTTGGCAAGCTTATGGTAGGAGTAAGTTCCATGCCGCTCTCGAGTGATCCACTAAAATACATTTTCGGCCGAGTGTTGAGTGATCCCCCGTGAGGTGTGTGAACTTGTATATAAAGAGAATTTTAAAAAGGCATGTTATGCCCTAATAAGTAGTTTATCTTATGGAAAATTTTAAATAAATCATGACGAATAGGATTGTAAATAAATAAAAATAAAACATAATAAAGAATCTTGGAAATCCCGACACTCTATGACAAGCCTAAAAACTTTCTCTTCTACTCATTCCATTTGGGAGTGTAAAGCCACATTATAAAGACTTTTGCTTGAGGACAAGCAAAGATTCAAGTGTGGTGGTATTTGATGTGTGCAAAATGCAACATATAAATTACATCAATTGTGGCATAAAACTAACCTTTTTTTAGTACTAATGTTGGAAAAAATGTGCTTTTGTCTTCCTTTTGTATTTTCAGGATTAAATGAGCTCAAATTAACAAAAGAAGCAAAAAGACAGCAAAATCTAACATAAATACAAGAAAAGGAACAAACGTGACATGCCCGACCCCACGACAGCTTCTTCCCAAGCAAAACAAGAAGACAGAAGACTGAACACGCCTCGTGCTCAACCAGCACGGGAGCGTGCCCAAGTGTCAGCAGAAAAGACAAAGTGGTAGAAGCTTCTATTGCCCACCACGGGGCCGTGCTCAGCGGGCACGGGGTCGTGGTCAACTATAAGATTCGCAGAATCTAGGCAAATCTTCATAGTACAGATATGCTTCTGCACACGGGGTCGTGCTCAGCGGACACGGGGGCGTGGTCAACTAATAAAGAAAAGCTGCAATAAATGAAGAAAGAGAAGGATGTGGACACGGGGCCGTGCCCACTGGACACGGGGCCATGCCCGAGCTTCTGATCAGCCTATAAATAGGAGTGCTTGGCTTAAGCTCAAACCATCCCTTGGCACACCACCTCTCTCACACTTCACCCACCACCCACCACCACCATAACACCATCATCCACCACCATCATCCATTGTCCATCATAGAGTGTGTGAGTCGTCTCGGGATCCAAGATTGATCGTAAGAGTTCTTGACAATCAAGGCCATGTTTGCCTAAGTCTCTTAGATCACTTGGTGAAGACAAAGTGTCTAGTGTAATACTTTTTATTTTTAATCTTTTCGCACTTTTTAATTGGTTATGTATTAATGACTTTAATAACTAGTTTCTTATGTTGAAGGTGATTCTTCCTTATCCTTTGTCTGTGGTGTCTTGGCATTATTTTACTATCTATATAAAATAAAAGATTTTCACCATTCATATCTCCACGGTCTATATGGAGGTATGTTGGCTACCTGGTCGGGGGTTAAGGGAACGGTTTGGTAAGAGTCTTGCCGTTGTTCAGCGTTTAGAGATCCTGCAAGGGACCTGGGTCAAATTTAGTAGGACCTCCTTCAATACTTAACGGTGTTGGATGGCGGGGGTCCAAACTCTTTGATCTCCTCATAAGTTAACTACTATTAATACTATAACCCGGCTACTTAGGACTGTATCCTTGCTGACTCAGACTACTTAGTCGAGGGTAACGTCACCTCCAAAAGAGGGGCCTACCATAATTTGCATTAATAACTTAATTCGTTATCTTTCAATAATCCGACCCTTTAGGATTGTATCCTTGCTGACTCAAACTACTGGGTTGAGGGTAACGTCACCTTCAAAAGAGGGGCCTACTACAATAACTAAGATAATCTCTTAAATAAGTGCAAAAGTGCGGAAATAATCAAAGGTTAGACTAAACACGAGTCGGAACCAAGTGATTCATCTTATCTATCTGTTTTTTCTTTTATTTTTATTTTTCAGCATTTTAGTTAATTTTCTTAGTTTAAAAAATTTTTCTAACTTTTTGATTTGATTAGACGTTGAGGATAAACCGGTACTAAAAGCTCTTGTGTCCTTGGACGACCTCGGTATCTTACCAACACTATACTACGCTCACGATGGGTGCACTTGCCCATATGTGTGTTTAGTGTTAGTAAATATCGTGGTTTATAAATTTAAAACTTGACTAAAAAGTGTAAAAAGGGCTTAAAATATATTTAAACTTATATATACACTTCACACGCATCATATGTCTTGTAATATACACCTCAATCAATAAGATCAATCTCTTTCTCCATACTGTTCTTTATATTCATTTTGCTATTATGCTAGTTTCACAACAAATTGAACATTTTTCATATTTTGTTTCGAATTCTAGTGTGAGAAACAATAAATCTTACATTTGTAACATTTTCATATACTTTTTTGGTTTTTAGGATTGTAAAAATAGGTGATTCATTTTGTTCTGCGTGTTCTCATAATATATATATATATATATATATATATAACATGCAATGTATTAAACCATTATAACAACACCGTTGTATTGTGTAATAACACTATTATAAATTTAAGGGGTATTGGATTTAAATAAACTCAACTTTCGCCAATTGGCCGATAACACTCCCAACTTTCGATTTGTACACCAGCACTCCCAGCTTTCAACTTATTGGCCGATAACACTCCCTAACTAACTGAACCATAACCTAGTTAGTTTTTGCTGATGTGGCATCTGATGTGGCCTTTTTTGCTAACGTGGCATGTGACGTGGCGGCTGATGTGGCATTTTTGATGATATGGCCGCTGATTATAGAAAAAGGCCATCAAGCTATAAAACCCACATTACAAGTACAAGTAAAAGAAATTAGACAAGACAAAACAAAATATTTATTTTATGACATCTCTCACATTAAAATCCTTCCATCTCTCCCAATCTAAATCTTTCACCTTTGACCTTTTTTAATCCATAAGAACGAGTTTTCCTTTATCTCTTCCACCGTATTTGTTACAGAAAGTATGCATTTATCAAATTCCAGCGAATTCCTTGACTTCCAAATTTGCCACATGGTTGTCATTATAATGGCCTTTATTAATGTCTTCCAATCCTTCGATCCTATGAGCTTTTCCACACGCTGCAATATATCTCCAAAGTTGTTGATTTCACCCACAACCGAGAGCTTTAGCCATAACCACACATTCCAGCATGTCACACAAGCCATTAAGCAATTAAATAGTAAGTGTTCTACCGATTCCTCATCTACCCCACACCTCGAACAAAGTTGGCTTTCTAGACCAATACCTCTACGATTCAATTCTACTTTGACTGGGATGCTATTTTTTTGCAGCCCTCCAAACGAATAGGTTGACCTTCGGCGGAACCCATTTGTTCCGGTAACCCCATTCCACATCATCAATATTTTCTTATTTCTTATTTATTTCTCCCCTTAGCATCGCAACAGAAAGTGTCTCATTTTCTTTTGATTTCCATCTCCAAACGTCTTCATTCCCACAAGTGTTGTATCCATTTAATACTCCCAATAATTCAATGTATTGGGCCCATTCTTAAGTGTTCTTTGGCCCACAAACCCATTCCCAAGCCCAAACGTGCCTTTCATAATTTTTAGTAGCACAACTGTGTACCTTTATGTTTTTTTTCTTTTGCCAAGCTATATATAGCAGGGAATCTATCTCTCAGGTTTGTTTCACCAGCCCATATATCAACCCAGAATTTCGTTTTTTTTCCATTCCCCAACTTTACAACCAAGTTTTTGCATAATGATAAATTTACCTTTGTTAATTCTTTATCCACCCTAATAATATATTTCCACGTACTGCTTAATTTATTTTTTGAACGGATAAACATAACTGACCTTTTCTTCGTATGAATAGCTTCGGCTAATTTAACCCAAAAAGCCTCCGGATTTTCTTTATACTTCCACCACCACCTCTCTAAAAATGTAAGTTCAGATTTGACTGTTTGCAGCATGGGAGCAGATTACCCAAAAAATACCTGGGAACAAAAAAAGATATCTTGGTAACAAAAACTATAGGGGGCTGTATTGGCGAGATCCAACGGTGGAGGTTTGCACTTCTAATATCCCCTATCCATAATCCCCCACACCCTTTTGCTTTTACCATTTTATCCCATGCAACGCACCTCATTTTGCATTTCCTGTTCTTTTTACCCCAAACAAAGCCCCGTCTCATAGCTTCAAGGTCCTTAATCACATTTTAGGAACAAGACACAATGATAAATAATAGTTTGGTAGTGCTCCAAGGACCGCTTTTGTTAAAACAATTCTACCCGCCATCGATAAGCATTTAGCCTTCCAAGACGACAACTTGGAATTAAATTTATCAACTATAGGTTTCCAATATTTTACTATTTTCATGTATGCCCCAACCGGAATCCCCAAGAAAACGAATGGTAATTTTTCAGCCTTACAACTTATTTCTTTCGCCATTTTCTCCGCTATTTCTTTACGAATCCCACCCCAAATAAATTACATTTACCCAAATTTACCTTCAAGCCCGAACATAAATAAAACATCTTAAAATCTGGTTTACATTTTTAATGTTTCTATCAGACCATTCACCTAGAAATATTGCATCGTCCGCGTAACAAAGACGTGAGATCATTGGTCCCCCATTTGTCACCGAGATGCCTTTAAATAACCCAATCTTTATGGCCCTTTTTATTATAACGTCCAAAGCTTCTAATGCTAGGATAAAAAGAAAAGGCGATAAAGGGTCCCCTTGTCTTAACCCACGAGACAATTTAAATTCCGCCGTAGACTATCTATTTACCAACACGGAAGCTCTACTCGACTTAAGACTTGCCCCTACTCATTTTCTCCACAAAAGTGCAAAATTCATGTCTTTCAAATTGGAAAGCAAAAATTTCCAATTTATAGAGTCATATGCTTTCTCAAAATCCACTTTAAAAATAAAAATCAATTTTATTTTCATTTTTTGCCCAAGATATTATTTCGTTAACGATTAAAGGCCCCTCCAAAATATATCTCCCTTCGATAAATCCCGTCTACGTGTTACTTACAAGGTTAGGTATTACTGGTTTTATTCTCCTAGCAAGGACCTTTGCAATTATCTTGTACATGGTACCAATTAATGATATGGGATATAAATGTTTAATTATAGTTGGATCACGTACCTTTGGCATTAGTGCGATGAACGACGCATTGCATCCCGCCGGAATATTTGGTTGTCTGTGTAACTGTTGCATCATCTTAATAACCGGATCCTCAAAGAAGGCCCAATACTTCTTAATGAGTTTAAACGTTAGCCCATCAGGCCCGGGTGCCTTATATCCCCTACAGGCCCAAACCGCATCGATCACTTCTTGTTTAGAGAATTCCCCAACTAATTGCTTCGCCTGTTCATCCAAAATTTTTCGAAAGTCTCTTCTATCCATTGATGGACGCTTTCCCAATGGTTCCTCAAACATTTTCATAAACTCCTCCATAATGCCTTTTTTTACTTCTTTTGGCTCACAAGTCGCCTCCCCCTCCCCTCCCCTCCCCCCAATTACAATTATGTTTATACGGTTCCTAGCTTTCCTGAAGTTTATCATTTATGGAAAAAGCCAGAGTTTTCATCTCCCAGTTTTACCCTATTCAACTTTGCCTTCTGTTTTAAATCTGCGAGCTTTTGTTTCCCGTACTTCCTAATTGTTAGTCTCCCTTCTCTCCTAACTTCCTTTTCTTCATCTTTTAATATTTTCTTTTCCGCTTCCTTTTCTATCATCTCCACCAATTTTGTAGCTTCCAAAATTTCTTTTTCTTCTTCTCCTCTTTTCTCCACTCTTTTATTTTAGTCATTAGATTTTTAAGAATTGCTCCAAAGTTTTTGAAACAATCCCCACTCGTCGCATGTGTATCAAAGTACCCTTTGATTGTTTCATCAAAACCTGCTTTCCACATCCAAGAATTGTACAATCTGAATGGTATCGACCCATAATCCACCGTTAGGCACGTCAATACCAATGGATTATGATCCGATAAGTAACTAGGTATTGCTTCCAGTTTTGCCCCTTGCCATTTATTCATAAACGAGTCGCACACCAAAACTCGGTCAATTTTGCTCATACAAGAGCCATTTTCTGGCATAAAAGTTAACCTCGATCCTGTCATCTGATATTCTAAAAGCCCTGCTTCAGCTATGAATCCATTAAAAAACATGGCACTGTTGACATCAAATTTTGAAAACACCCTATCCTCTTCCTCTCTAACTTCGTTATAATCTCTAACCATAATCCACATCCCCTCCAAAAAAATGCTTAATCCGTTACAGATCCACCCATAAGTTTCTTTTTTTATCGTGTTGTTTGGAGCATATATATTAACCATGTTTATTTTTTCATCCAAACCTTCAATCTCCCCTGAAATAACCACAAAAAAAATCCTGCTTAATTGTATATGTTCGATTGAAAATCGACGGGTTCCACACAGTTACTAGACCCCAGATCTTCCCTGTGCATCTACTATCTCTATCTCCAAATCATCATTTGGCCAAAAATTCCTAACTGTTTCTACACTTAAGTTGCCCATCTGTTTCTCCTGCATGCATAGACACTGAATCTTATTCTCCACTACCAAATTTTGATGATATGGCCGCTGATGTGGCATTTTTGATGATATGGCCGTTGTTATGGTTCGGTTAGTTAGGGAGTATTATCGGCCAATAAGTTGAAAGTTAGGAGTGCTGGTGTACAAATTGAAAGTTGGGAGTGTTATTGGCTAATTGGTGAAACGAGTTCGATTTAGTTAAACGAGTAAGAGTGTAAGACATGTTAATCCAAAACTTGTTTATATTCAACTAGTAGTCTAGTGCAATAATAGGGCAGCTCTTCCGTTAAGAAAGTAAACTTTTTTTTATTATTGCTATAAAACTAGTGCTAAAATTAAGCGCTCAATGACGGGTGTGAAACATAGATACTGTGAGGATGTTAAAATTTGTAATGCTCAGATTTGACAAAATTAAAAAAATTAATTTAATTATTAAACTTTGAAGAAAAAAATATAAAAGGAAAAATTAAACAAAAATAAGTTAAGAGGTTGACTTTTCAATCCTAGTGAATTTAAAGAGAAGAGATTGATTTTGCAATTCGGATAAACTTAAGAGAGAGGGGGGGGGGGGGGGGGGGGGGGGGGGGGGGGATCCTCCGATTTTATTGCCTTTTTGGACCATATATCACTTGCAAAAAATCTTTTCTATCTATAACAACGTGTTTAGGTTCAAGTTGTCTTAACGTTAATTGCACATGTGGGGGGGGGTCCCCCGATTTTATTGCCTTTTTGATCATATATCACTTGCAAAAAGTCTTTTTCTATCTATAACAACGTGTTTAGGTTCAAGTTGTCTTAACGTTAATTGCACATGTGGGGGGGGGGGGGGGGGTCCCCCGATTTTATTGCCTTTTTGATCATATATCACTTGCAAAAAATCTTTTTCTATCTATAACAACGTGTTTAGGTTCAAGTTGTCTTAACGTTAATTGCACATGTGTGTGTGGGGGGGGGGGGGGGGTCCCCCGATTTTATTGCCTTTTTGATCATATATCACTTGCAAAAAATCTTTTTCTATCTATAACAACGTGTTTAGGTTCAAGTTGTCTTAACGTTAATTGCACATGTTAACTTGTCAACTTGAAGAGGAAGAAGTGGACTTGAAGCAAGTAAAGATAGCAGGGAAAGAACTTGGGTAATTTCTTGATGTACCATTAGGGTATTTTAACGTTTGTTTTAAGATTGATCCTAAATGATCTAATATCAATTTTAGGTGGCATTTCAAAATTTTGAAGTGTTGAAATCTCTTGGACACAATGAGTTCAACATTTGAAAGAGTGAACAAATTTGGATAAAACATATACTTTCAACTCACATAGTCTATTCAAAAAATTTTACTAAGAGAAAGATGATTGAGGCAGTGCAAGTGGAATGGCAGATCATGACACTCATAATATAAAACTCTGGGTTCTAAATACATATCGAGATGGAGCTTTGAAAAACAAGGACCATATATTAGTTTTGATCAATGGATGAGATTTAAACTCAAGGGAATTTTCAAAATATCCCAACCCATGTTATACACTACTAGAAAAATGGAACTTTTCAATATGTTTTTCAGTTGCAAATCTGAATTTACGACGCATTTGTCACAAAAATCTAACGTTGGAAAAAGCCCCGTGGAAAACTTTTTGCAACGCATTTACTACACAAATTTCAACTTATTTGCAATGGAAATATTGTGTTGGAGATTTGTAACGCATTTCCTACGATTCCTTAATTACTCTTGTATAATATTTGTGACGCATTTGCAACGGAAATATGGCATTGGAAATTTATTTGTAACGCATTTCCTACACTATTTCTTAAAGAATTTGCAACGCATTTGTAACGAAATACTTAAAAAAAATATTTTAATTTTCTGTATAATAAATTTTTTTTTAAATTGCATGAAAAATCACCAAAAAATATATAGAAAAGATTAAAAAAACCTGCTTTAAATTCACTGTACTTCGAAAATAATACATAACGCACGTTCTAGTGTTTTTAAACCATAAAACTAACATGCGTATACGTCTAAAAAGACAAATAAATGATAAACAATTGAAACTTGTGATTGCCAACGTCTCGTAAAGGTTACAGAGTGTTTCAAGCTTCCAGTCTTCTTTCTCCACATTCAAATAGAACTGTTTGATACCTTCCAAAGTGAGTTCATCACACTCCATAAGAATCCTAACCAGTTTGTTGCGGATAACACGCCAACATGAACTTTTGATGGCAACAACTGGAAGATATCATAGATCCGGAACCAAAAAAACCACTTGTTAGACGCTAATTACTTCTAGTAAAATGTAATTTGACCATATATACCTAATCGTTGAACCCCGTTGAAAGCATTTCATCAGCCTCATCAAGAACAAAGGGGCTGTCTGTGCAACAGGTCAAAAAGACGTCCAGGTGTGCCAACAACGGGTACCTCGGCTGAGAGAATATGTTGGTCCTCACAAACACTGGTCCCACCTAGGGGTGCAGATGAGCCAAGCGGCTCACGAGCTACTCGAGATCAGCTCGAGAAAAAGCTCGAAACGAGCCTCGAGCCTTATCGAGCTCGAGCCTAAAACAAAGTTCGTTTATTTATCAAGACCGAGCTCGAGCCTGGCGTGTATAGCTCGTCGAGCCTTATTGAGCTTTAATGTAATATTAGTTTATTAATATTTAATGACATTTACCCCTTATTTAAGGTTGTTCTATCCTCACCCTTTTGGTCACGACCGAAGAACAAAATAAATTAAAATAAACTCAAATTAAACTAGCTATTTATGAATTAAAGCAGCATTAGATGCAGCTTACATTTCCAAACAGAAACTGCATCGATTACCTGAGTCATGAGCAACCCATAACCTTTCTTGCCTTCCCTTCTGAACCAATCTTGCCCAAATCTAAGACAATATAAACTAACAGGTTGCGTTGGGTAATAAACGACTTAACGGGTCAACTGAGAAATCATAATGCATACAAATCTAAGACAATTTTCAACCAATTGACAAAAAAAGGGTGTCTATACACTAACCATTACCCACTGTAAACACTTCAAGTCGTCAGCATTATCACTATCTTAACAAACACAAGAAAAAGAAAAAATCAACAGATAACACTTGATTACCTCAATAATTTTCACCATCATTCTCTCTGGTAGTAGTGATCCATTGGTTGTACCTTAAAGCCCAACGTCAACGACACTGGTAACTCAGCTAGCAGGAGCCACCGACGCTTGCACCTTCATGAACGATTACGATTAAAATCAAAACACCAATCAGAATCACATGATTATGATAATTCTAATTCCCCTGAAATGAAAAATTTTATGTTGAAAAGGATCTCAATGCACCTGCCAGACGATAAATCCGATGATACAAGCTCTGCAAATTCGTTTTTTTTTTTTTTTTTTTTTTTTTTTTGCATTGTACGTGAAAAAATGGTAAACCGTAAGGTTAATCGTACATCATACCGTTGAGTTTCGATGAATTCATCAGCAAATAAGGGTTTTAATCTAGCAAATATGGATGCAAGTGGTTTCTTGAATTGAATATAAGTAAAATCGTTTAATATGCATTTCATTAATGACCACTAGGTCTAATTAAGAAACACTTTATCGGCAGTACATGAAACACAACCATTCTATAGAACCTACGTCAAATTTCAAGTAACAGTCACCGTAGATAGTAATAAATATTGCCTACCTCTCTTCTTTTCTTTTACTTTCATATCTATATATCATCCCCCATGTCATACATTTAATGTAACACCCATGTCATACATTTAATGTAATTACTAATATATTAGACCATGTGTAGCGATAAGGGTGAATAATGCCCCCACCCTTGGACGTTTTCCGTCATGTGGCGGTACAGTCAGCAAGGGGCATTATTGGGCGTTTTTCTAAAATGGTTGTAGTGGGGATGTGGGCATTATGTTAAAAGGGTGTAGAGAATTAAATAAAAATAAAAAACCCAACAAAAAAAAAGCTATTGGCCAAGAAAAAGGAAGATGGCCCTTCACTTTTGCACAAAGTGTGATTTAAAAAACGCCTCGGGGGCTTTTTTGAAAAATAACGCCCAATGATGCCCAGGGCGTGGGGAGGGGGCGTGTTTGGTGGCAAATTTTGAAAAAATATCGCCCATTACACATGGTCTTACGAACCAAAATTGTGGTAATATTGTCATAAACGATATACTTCTGATCTACGACGGTGAAATGGGACCGGTTAACAACAACAATCAATTGCTTACCGATGAAAGTTATTCGAACTGTTGAATATGATTATTGCCTAATTGGTTCAATATTAGCACCCAAATTTCCTTCGGTAAATTCGTCGTAGTTGTGATTCATGATCTGATCTGGTTATTGATCGATAAACTGGAAGATGAATGGATTGAAAATGTGAAGATTGTGTGATTATGGAAGTGATGGATTCAAATTGGATTAATTTGGTGATCCAAGAGAAGTGGTGAAAATTTGGGGATTTAGGGTTTTGAATTTTAATTTGGCAAACGTACTTTGACAGAAGGTGTGGTTTGCATAGTTTGAGATTTTAAAAGTGATGGCAGAAATGTAAATTGATGCAGCGTTTATAGGGTCCCGTAATGTAAGGAGTTTTTTAACTTTTAATCCGTTACAAATGGGTAGCAAATTGCTACGCAATTCCAACATAGTAATTAATAATAAATTAGAATTAGTAGGTTTAAGTAAGTTTACGTTGCAATTGTGTTGCAAAATAGTAAAATTGTATTTGATAATAGTACATTAATTAAGTTAATAGTTTTAATGAAATATTTCCGTCACATTTGTGACAAAATCAGGTTTTTTTGTTTGTGTCGCTATTGTGTCAAAAATTTGTTTGAAAAATTATGGGTTTATTTTCCGTCATATATGCGTTGCAAATATCTCAGAATTTGTAACGTATTTTTCGTTGGAAATTTTCGTAACAAATTGAAATTTTCTAGTAGTGGTATAAATACTCACTCAACTTGTGTAACTTTTCCAAAAACATTACTAACTTTACATTAAAAGTTTGTTATAGTAAGCCTTGATAAACAGATACCATCAAGGCCGCAATAAAACATTTATTTAGTAAAGCTATTTATATATCAACAATGATAACGTTAATAATAACAATTAAAGACTAGAGAAAGTAACGAAATTATTTGTTTATCAAGGTCATTCCTTGTATTGATGAACTCAACAATCCTATAGTCTTTAAATTATAACAATCAACTTAAATAGTTTTCGCCATTATTCAGTCGATTCGTTGAAAATTTGTACAAAGATCCAAGAACTCGTAGACATTACATATTATTCATTTAGCAAGATTATGTGTATTCATGGAACAAAGAACAACTAGCAGACTTCACATATAAATTAGTTTTAAAAGCCACAAGTGTTAAAGGAGAGTTTAAACTGCAACATCTGCATATGAAGGGAATACCTTTTCCACATCAATAATGTCTCCAACACTCACAATCTTCCCCATGTTAGTCTTATCTTCACACACCAGCATCTGCCCTAGGTAAACCTACAAAATTCATTCAACCCATTTAAATACTTTTGACTCACATGCGTGTGCACATAAAGGAAGACTTAAAGGTGTTAGGCCACTTACCCCCTTAAATTGGTTGGTCTTGGTGTCCACTTCCAGGACTTTAGATGATCGGAACTTCATCATGGTTTCGGTTGGTTCACTTCCTTGCGTTCCATCCTCTTGATTGATAGTAGGTACCTGAGAAGAAAAAATAATAACAATATTACGAAAGCCACAAGAATGTACTTTTTTAGTTTAAGAATGATATAGAGTACCAATTCGGGAAAATTCACGGCCCCACACTACAAGAAACCTGAGCAATAGGGGCGACGACTGTCGTCGCTATTAATGGCCAAAATCGTCGCTAAAGGCAATAGTGGCTACATGTTGTCGCTAAAGGCTAAGGATTTGAGGGAACAAGAGGATGTTGGCGGTGCAAAGGACGGCAGTCAGTTCTGGGTTGCAGGTGGCATGAAGGCGATGGAATCGTCCGGGTGGCGTGGTGTGGTTTGGGGGAAGGAGGAAGCGTTGTTTGGTAGGGGTAAACAAGCCCGCCAAGGGTTTTAGCTCTTTACATGTGAAGAAAACACATCCACCGTAGATCCTTTACCTCACGACGGCTTGAAATCATTAAATAGCTAAAACACGGATTTGACTTTTAGGGGCGACTTTTTATATGTCGCCCCTAATGCTATGTTTTCTTGTAGTGCCACCAATACCTTGCTAACTAATGATGTGAGTAGATAACTTGCAACTTACGCTAGACATGTGATAGATACCGGAAAATAAAGGGCTGATTTATTGAAATAATAAGATAGTTGGCCTGATTCGAGATGGCTAATCTCCAATACAAAAACACTTAGATAATCAAACTAAACAAGACATAGAAAACTAGGGCAGAAATGAAATACTTAAATAAGAAATAGAGAGGTTACTAATCCTAAAGTTTAGCCCTTAAATTCAGCCCTTTGACTCGTTCTTGATTTTCACTCCAATAGCAGTCAACCCCCATTAATTCAGCCCTAAATCTTTGCTCTTCATTGATTGGGTCAAGGTAATTGAACCGAGACTCGTTGGATCCAGATGGGTAAACCCGCTGACAAGGTAGAGTCCTATCAATACTTCCCTCCCGGAGAAACGACTTGTCCTCAAGTCGATTTGGCAAAAACTGATATGCTCCTATCATTAATTGTTCCTTGAACGGTTCAATGGAGAGATGGTGGCATGTAGTAGAGTTTTGAGCTGCTTGTTGGTCGGTGTCGAAAACCCACCTTTGTGCCATCCCATACTGATTTGGCAGGTCATTTTGACACCTGGTTGAAGTTGGCAGTGATGCGATCGGTGGTACAAGAACTGCTGGAAAGTTTGTCCCTTGTGTGGGCATGGTTGTAAACAACACGGTGGAGGGTACTCGTAGAACAGGTGTGATTGTTGGTGATGGTGGAGGTTTGTTTGAGGACGTAGTGAGGCAAGAAGAAGTGTAGGTAGCGATGTGCTTTGGTGGCAATTCAACGGTAATATGTGGTGGGGTGGCAGAGAGGTAGGCGGTGGATATGCTACTGTTGGGGGTTGTGCTAGAGGAGATGGTGGTGTAGAGGCGGGAAATGATGGTGAGGATGGTATGGTCCCCTTGACCAGATTCGTCAATGGGTCTTGAGGTTCATCCTCAGGTTCTAAATTATGTTTAGGATGAGCAATGTGAGTAGGGATGATAGGATCAATCGCTAGACTAGAATGTACCATGATACCGGATGTTCCATACATCTGGGCCTTGATTGTTTCAACATCATTCTTCATGGCTACAAAAATTGAATCCAGCCGCGCTCCTATGGCTGCTAATTAAGCAGCGATAGCATCTCTGTAATCTCTGGGTTTCTGATCCATCTTCTCTTCGTTTCCCGGCAAGGGAACCAAATGATAGATACCGGAAAATAAAGGGCTGATTTATTGAAATAATAAGATAGTTGGCCTGATTCGAGATGGCTAATCTCCAATACAAAAACACTTAGATAATCAAACTAAACAAGACATAGAAAAAACTAGGGCAGAAATGAAATACTTAAATAAGAAATAGAGAGGTTACTAATCCTAAAGTTTAGCCCTTAAATTCAGCCCTTTGACTCGTTCTTGACTTTCACTCCAATAGCAGTCAACCCCCCATTAATTCAGTCCTAAATCTTTGCTCTTCATTGATTGGGTCAAGGTAATTGAACCGGGATCCGTTGGATCCAGATGGGTCAACCCGCTGACAAGGTAGAGTCCTATCAACATGTGACCTATAAGTTGTTAGAGGGGAATGAGAAGCGTTCCACCCCTTGAAGGTTGATAGGCATGCAATTGTTAAATTCAAGTTTTCAAAATAAAAGACAGCGTAGACGAAACCTGTGTGTTGGGTGTGAACCAGTGGGCTTCGAAATACTAGCCCACTAGGTTTGGGTCTATTTGTACTTAACCCCTCATCGGGGGTAGGGGGATTAATCTTTCACTGCCTCTCACAACGCAGATGCTTCTCGTAGTATAATATACTGATTTGATTGTCAGAGTATCGGCGGGGCTTTAGCCCCATGGACCTTCTAACGTGTTGTTTCATGGTGTATACAACTTTGTATTTGGCTCAGGAAGACAAGATATAACACAACACCACCACTCGGACTACCTTGAACTAGAATGGTCTCCTTCCTGCGTAGTTGCTGAAGAGGCTCAAGCCCAGTGACGCGGATCTTTGTAATCACACAGACAATTTATGTTACAAAAGTAGAGAATGATTGCAATACCTTACAACGGGGGCAAAGCATGACACCTTGAAAAGTCAACCCATTTATTTTAATTTGTTTCCACAGGTCCTCAGCAAATGGTTCACAACCACTAACATAGATGCTGCACAATGCAAAAGCTTGGATCAACTTGGTTATGTAGAGTATAATCGATATAATTTTTGGTAAAGTAATCAAAACCACGACAGCTAAGCTAATGTGGAAAACACGTACTTGGGTCTAAATCGGTTTATGTTGACTGGTTCTTTTAGTTGCTCGTTCACCGCATCCAATGAAGGCTGCAGGACTTAAAAGAGATTCATAGATCAAGCATACAAAACAATCATACCATTTAAAGAGTCAAAATGAGTCCATGAGAGATTAACTCTTTATATAAGGGTTAAGTAAAGGCGTTCAAAAAATAGGAAAACCGAAGCAAGTCGGTTAGTTTAGTATCCAAACGGTTTGGTTCAGTTCGACAATTCTAACATCAGAAAACGCATACCATGCAATACAATTTTAATGAAAATTCTCCGCCCTAGAAATTAACTATCTATGTAAGGGCTAACTAGAGGCGCTCAAAAACAGGCAAACCAAAACAAGTCTGCTGGTTTAAGATTCAAACGGTTTGGTTCAATGTTCGGTTTTTGTGGTTTGGTCATATTTGAAACTTGGGACCGACAATGTAAACCAACAAGACGTTTAACCTTTATTATTTATGTATTTCTTTTCAGTTTTGGAATATGTACTCATGTATATGCATTATAATCATCAACCTTGTTTATCATTTTAAAAAATTTCAATAGGACTTTGAGAAAACTATGGGTGAAACCGCCAAACTGCCAAAACTTAAGAGATGATTCCGTAAAACCGCCCACTCCAGCTGACCAATCCAACCTAGGAGGATGTTTAGTTTGTTTTATCATTTTCCGTAACGGTTTCGGCTCATAATTTTCGTCAAAACCACCCGAACAAGACCTCGAACATTGCTAGTTCTAACCTGGGAGATTAAAAGGTAGGGGAAAGCATCTGGAAATTTCACATTGAATCCAGTAGCAAATCGAGGGTTAGTGGGCCTAGTCTCTGACTCTATACATATAAAACAGAACAAATTAATATGTCTTGTATTGTATGTTTGTAGTATAAAAAGATCAATGAAAAAGCTAGCTTACTGTAATATGTATTGGATTGTACCTTCATTAAACCGCACCAAGCGGCTAGGTTTCCCCAGGAAATCAGTAAACCATTTAGCTGCCTCGTCTCCCTCATCCAAGGCCGAGCCTGACCATTCCCAGATCGAGACTCCATCAGACCGTAAGCCTGGTTTAGTCAATGACACCTTGAGCTCAGCCATCCCGGGAGCACGTACCACTGCAAGAACAAAATCAAGTGAATCCAACAACAACTTTTCTGCCCAAAAACTATTTCATGTTTAATGTTTGTATACATTTAGCAGAAAAACAAACTAGTCAATTCGATTTTAGTAACTACTTCAGCTAAACCCTTTTCTAAAAGTACTATGTTTTTGAAATCTGACCCATGTCAAGATAATCCAAATAACCTTTTTATCTTGTAAACATGTCAAAATATAAAGGTTGGTTTTAACATAGATTCAATTCAATTAAATTGGTTATTATACAAATAACTTAGCTATAAAAGTTGGTTCTCAAAGATGTCACAACTGAACTAAGGGTGTTCAACATTTAAAGATGTCACAATTTGAAGAACTCGTTTCATGGATTGTAATGGAATTGGAATGGGAATTCGTGCAGAAATTGAAATTTGATTTGTAACTTAGGTGCGTCTGTTTTGCAAAATGGAAATTCCCTTCCTTCCCTTGTTCAATTCCATTTCATTTTCTTGTTGAAACCAACAAAATAAGGAGTGAAATCAACATTCCAATTCCCTAAGATTCCATTTCATTCTGTGAAGCGAACACTGCCTAAGTCGATTAAGAGTTGATGTATTCTGTATCAAGTTCACTTGGTGTATTATTTTGTTCGATTTCAAATTCATTTAGACTTCATCAAAATAGCCGAACTCAGTCATCATTAGAATTTAATTGCTGGATTCGAATTCAGTAATCAAACTCGAATCCACCTTCAAAAGTTCCAAAATTAGAACAACTCGAATTCTTGGAGTATTTGAAATTCGATTCGTTTCACAGAACCATTGGCTTCCTAGTGAAATACAAGTTTTTGTCAGGAAGAATTACATACCCAAGTAAGAAGAGTTGTTAGGCTCCCAGCCCAAAGAAAAAGCCTCGAGAGGTAGTTCCACTTGAACCAGAGCGAACTTTGGCTCGACCCTTTGAGTGGACCCTCTGCCTTTCGAGCTAATCACCATCCAATGACGGTCCCACACAAACCCTGTTCAACAAAGTTCACAATATTATTAACTTGATTGTAAGTGAATACTATAAATTGAGAAATTTGAAGCAGAATAATACCTGTAGGAGAAAGGGGTGCTTTTGAGACAGAAATGCCCTTGCATGATTTGATTGGATAGATGAAGATCGATTTAACCGTCGGTGCTCCTCCACTGGCGGCGGTGGCTGAGCTTCCGTGTGTTCTCTCCTCCGCCATCTTTGTCTCTCTAGTGGTGTTGGGAGTGTTAGCTCCATTAGATTGATGTTTTGTCTTTTTTCACTGATGTCGTTGTATAAGTTAGTTAATATTTTTGAACTCTCGAGTGGTGGTTGACTGGTGTTGGAGTCTTTTCTCCAGTAGATTGATGTTTTGTCTTTTTTCACTTGATTTCGATCTATAACACCCATAGATGTGTGTGCATATATATCAAATGGCCTTTGCTCTAATTGGTAAATCTTGTATGGATGTGTGTATATTATTTTAGAAACAAGTGTTTTTTACATGCTTGCATAGTTAGTAATAAAAATTTAGAAATTATAAATGATATTTTGAGATAATATCTAACGGAAATTACATATAAGCAGGTATTCTAATTAACAAAGAAATGATATTGAAAATGGTAAAAAAAAGTAGGTATAATTCATAAAGACTTCTCTCTTCTATTACCATAATTTTTCAAAATTAAAAAATAGAACACGAATGGGTGACATAAAAGAAGCAGGAAAAAGATTCTTGGACTCATATGACTGTGAGCCGTGACACAACCAGTTATCTATTTATTAGGCGTGTGTATATATTTGTGTAACCTGCTTAATATTTAGTGTTCATGAAGTTGTATGCATCATGTCGGAAGAGCAGGGTGTTGGTGATCTGTTTTTGGAGAGCCAAGGGAAACGAAACTTGGTCTTTGTTTTGACCACATTTACATGCTCTTCAAGGTAAGTTGTTACTCTAGTTCAAACTTTCTTGTTATGTTATTTTTATTCTTATTTTTTATAAATAAATTACAATGCTCTTTTGTTAGGACGCCTGTAATAGAAAAATACAACCAACAAAATCTTAGATTTTCGAATAAAATCAAGTAACTCAGATGTATGTAAAGATTTTACTATATTCGGATTGATTATATCTCCATGAAAAACAGGGACAATATAATGTAGGGAAAATTACACAAATGTGATTTGACCAACCAAAATTACTAAAATGTCACCCTTATGCGTCTTTTGACAGACTCTTGCGACATGCGATGCGTCCGTCTGTCAAGTTGAAAAGTCCATGAATGAGGAGCTTACATGTGTCCGACAAAGGTGATGTGTCGACGGCGGACTCCTCCTATGTACTTGGCAGACTCCTCCTATTGTACTTGGCAGACTCCTCCCATGTACTTGGCAGACTCCTCCCATTGGCTCGACTGACTCTTCCCAACGGCTTGGCGAACTCCTAATATTTTGGCCGACTCCTCCCATTGCTCGGCTAACTCCTCACATTTCTTTTAATTCTATCAAATATTTATATCTATTTAATATAACATTATAACATAAAACATTAGAACATAACTTAAAAATTAGAAATATAACATAAAACATAACAACATAACTTAAACATTACAACATAACTTAAATATTACAACCTAAAAACGTGACATAGCATGTTATTTAAAAAAAAGACACTTAAATATAATTTTTCAAAATTTCAAAAACCGAAAGGTGTTCAAGAGGTGTAATTATATGGCAAATTGAATTTAAATAAGGGGTAATCACGAGAATAGCCAAGAATTGGTCAACTTTTCCAAAATAGCCAACGAAAACGCCTCAATAAGCCGTTTCAAGAACCTGACATGGCTCAAAAAATCCTTTCAAATCAACCAACCAATGGTTGCCACGTGTCTCTCTCTCTTTGAAATTTCTCTTTCCTCCAGCTTTTTCTCATTTGCGTTTCATCTCTCTGATCCCTTCTCTCTCTCAAACTGTAACAACCCGCACGTTCGTGCGTTGTTACTACTCGTTATACTCGTTACGCCTAGCACCAGAGATTCAGATCATAATGTGCCTATATCGCATACATCGCTACATCGCAGTATTTTCGCATACTTTATCGCTATCGCATCACGTCACACTTGCTGACAACCACGATGATGTCGAGCGAGGACCAATTCTACCCTCCTTGATAGCCGTGATGTGTCGCAACGTAGCAATACTCAAAAACGCACTCGCAAGCACGCGTAACTCGATTATCGCAGGATTGGAATACGGATATGTATATACGACCCAACGTGACTAACTATAATAAATATATGAAAATGTGGATGAAATGTGTAACCAAACTATCACAACGCTTAACGACCGAAACGAAACACTGAAACACAACTCACCGGATGCCACTGATCGACTGACCGCCCGATCGGATGGCCACCCGATCGACGTGCCACCCGATCGAGGTGCCGCTCGATCGGACAGCGTCCTATCCGATTCACTGCACCGCCTTTCTCCTCCTAGCCTATAAATACCCCACTTGTCACATCAACAACAGTTGATGTGACTGCCCTCGCTCGACCAGACACCTTCTCGCCTTTTTCACTCGATTTCCCATAATTCTTGTAAGTTTTCACCCTGAATCTTGTACTTCTATGATCTACACACACTCATTCATCATTCTTGTCATCAAATCTCACTTTTTCCCCGTTAAATCTTTGGATTTGAGCCGTTCTAAGGTGATGTCATCATGGAGTTCTTAGGAACAATGAAGTGTGACCTCATCTCGTCAAGAACAGTCCAGATCTGATAGATTCCACGGTGTATAAACACTAATCTCACCTAAATCTAAGCCGAATCTAAGTTTTCTAAACTCTTCTTCAAACTTTCTTAACTTCTCACTCAAAACCGATAGCAACAGAGCTCGTACAGGCCTTCTACTCAGTCTCTAGTGAAGTGTCGGTTTGAGAACTGGTTCCTATCAACGAGATGACCGGCTTATCATGTTGAACACGAACAACCGTCGAGAACAGTTAACTGATCGGATAGGGTGATTCCCATCCAATCCAATGACTTGGACTCGGTGGAGTTTCCATTGTTTAGCTCGTAGTCATACCGTCTCGATCAAATCACAGAAACTTAACAAAATCAACAAGTTGTGAAACGATCAGGCTGCGGGACGGATTGCTGTCCAATCAGGTTACCGTCCGATCGGACTGCCACCCGATCGACCCGCAATCCGATCGGATTGCACTTGGTATCAAGACTTCAAAAATTTTCAAACACTCAAAGATCTGAACGACGAACGGATTGCCGTCTGATCGGATTGCCGTCCGATCGAACGACCATCCGAACGACTGACTTTGGATCCTCAACACTTAAACGTTTTACAAATCTTCATTGCACATCAGTTCCAATGGATTGTCACCCGATCGGACTGCCGCCCGATCGAGTGACCAGTCTGCTGTGAGCTTATCATCAACCAAAGTGTCTTGTCAATCGGATCACCGTCCGATCGAACAGCCACCCGACCGAGTTGCCACCCGATCAACCGGCCGATCGATCGACCGACCAGAAGGGTAGAGATACTTCTCTGTTTTCAAAATGCTACAATAAAAACTTCAAAAGGCAAACCATCATGCACAAACACGTCCATACCAATGAGGTGACAATCCAATCGAATGGCCATCCGATCTGATGACCATCCGAACGGATTGCCACCTGACTGACCGACCGGCCATCCGATCAGATTGCCATCCGATCAGAGTACTGTCCAATCCATTGACACCTTGCTCCGTTTCACGCACTATAAACTCAGGCTAATCTCAGACGCGCCCCCTTCAATCCAACCAAGTTGTGCTTGCTTGCCGAAAACCGACTGTGAGTATACTTGAACCCTTTTTGCTTTTGCACTTTTGGGTGTAACATACGTTGCTATCAAATCAAATCACATCAAATGCTTAAACTATTTATCACTTGTGAATGACCAACGTGAATAGTTATACATGATACTAGTTACATATGTGCTAGGACTTATACTCGCGACGTCCCATCATGACTAGTATAGTACTAGTGCGCCCGACGGGGTCTAGTTTAGCAATCGCGATCGAAGCTCGAGGACTTAGCTGGTAGTATCAGTTTTGTGAGTATATATGTCGTGTATTACGTTTATGTATGTGGAAATTCGCAGCTTTTATCTATTACACTATTACATATCAAACCTGTATGCTCGCCAATACTTTTGTATTGACATTATTTTAACGTATGTTGCAGGTCTAGTCGCAGTCCACATCAAATCAAGCTAGGAAGTCTAGAAACACACCTAAAATCTAGGTTGTCGGATTTGTATTATTTGAAAGAACATGAAATTCGTGACAGCTTATGTGATTGTATTTGTTTACTAGTATGGGATAATGAACGCATTAAATACTGTCGCAATTTAGTTGTTATGGATTCTCTTGAGCAATCTGATTCGCCTAGTGCCGTGCCCCGATGATTCCGCCATCGGTTGGGGTGTGACACAATCCCATGTCCATACAAATCAACCAACTCAGGTATATAAATATGTGTAGTGTATATATTTGTGTATGCATAGACAACAATTTCTTCATCCCACTTTAATGTAAAGGCGGTGATTTAAGGTGGTGGTTGTGGTGGGTGGAGGGTGGTGGTGCTCGGTGAGGGTGGTGGTTGGTTGCAGGGTGGTGGTGCTCGGTGAGGGTGGTGGTGGTTTACGGTGGTGGTTGTGGTTGGTGGAGGGTGGTGGTACTCGGTGAGGGTGGTGGTTGGTTGCAGTGTGGTGGTGCTTGGTGAGGGTGGTGGTGGTTTACGGTGGTGGTTGTGGTTGGTGGAGGGTGGTGGTGCTCGGTGAGGGTGGTGGTTGGTTGCAGGGTGGTGCTCGTTGAGGGTGGTGGTGATGCTTGGTGAAGAAGAAGAAGAAGAAGAAGAACTCTACTGAATTGGGTCAAACAAAGTGGATGACAGACTTTGAAGTTTGATTGACAATAAACAGGGAGATGACAGAGAGAGAGGGGACTGAATGGACAGAGGTGCAGAAAAAATGCAGTTGCACACGTGGCAGAAGGTCATTGGGCGTGAGGAAAGCTCTTTTTTAGCCGCGTGGGAATTCGTGAAAGCCCATTTTATGGGGTGTCAACTGGCTAATTTTGAAATTTTGGCAAAGTCTTGGCTATTCTCGTGATTAGCCCTTTAAATAATCTCAATTTTCTCAATTTGGTCGATAATAATCTCATCTCAGGTTATGCCGATAATAATCCGAACTGGTCCACTTTTGGCTGATAATAGTCTACGTTAAAATAGCTTAACGGAGTTATTTTTTTCTGATTTACAAACCGATGTTTTAGGGCTTTTGATTAGAACGAGTATACGAGTTGATTGATGTAAAATTTACCTCGAAATACTGTCGTTAAAACTTATATTTGAGTTTAATACATGCTATGTCACGTTTTTAGGTTGTAATATTTAAGTTAGAGTAAATTACGTTTTTGGCCCCTATGGTTATATCAGTTTTACTATATTAGCCCAAAATAAAAAATTTTAACGTATGTGGCCCCATTGTCTCTATAACTAATTATTTTGGCCCCTGAGTCTAACTCAAACCCAAACTCTGGTTAATTATTAGTCACATGACATGCACATGATGGGTAAATTGGTAATTTCCCCTCCCCTTTACTTTAATTACTTTATAAAAAACTAGGTTATCACCCGGGAGCTTCCCGGGTTGTACTTTTTAAATGATGTAAACAACTAAAGTAAAAAATTTATTTATATAATGTACGATGTGTGGGAAAAATAAGTATATTTATAGATTAAAAAAATACTAACTATTGAAAGTTTAATATTACATTTTTTTAATATTATTAAGTTTCGAAAGAAAGAAAACGACATAATTCATAAATCTATGTCAAATACATACAAAAGAACTGCAACCGTATCACACACACATGCATATATATAGGTTATTGACCAAGATACTACATGGGTTGAATCACAATTCCGATGTCGATTAAAAAAGCGTTCATATTGTGGTTTAACTTTCGGCCAATTTCATTGTTATCATATTTATCTAATATTACCCATTTAACTTGTTAAAAGTAGAGAACAACCTGAAAAGAGCTGATCAAAATACAATGGGTCAATCCACCACCTCTACATGTATCTATTATTATTACCCAATTCACTCATGTATTTCGACCCGCACGTTGTTGTGCATTAAATGACGAAGCGGGTTGATTTTGCATAACGTGCTCGGAAGCTTTGTATTCCCTGTTAAGAGTTGTTTCACGCACCAAAGTATTCTCTGCCAACCCACCTATGTTTTCAAAGAAGCAAGCATCCAACATATGTTTTTTTATTTGAAATTTTGATCCACAAAATATGAGTTGAAGCATTGGAACTAAACAACAATATGCATGATTATTTCCTAACAATATTACATAAACTATTAAAGTTCATCATCAATAGCCTACTTATTAAAGATGTGTGCTAGGTTAAAGCTTGGAAATATCTATAAAATGGTACTATTGAATCTTTTTTAAAAGCTTACGTTACCAATGCATCTATGCCGGTTAATTAACAACCACCTAATATGCACTTCCAATACTTTAACCCATGACCTTTGGTCGCCATCCCAAATATGCACTTCCAATATTTTAACCCATGACCTTTGGTCGCCATCCTCTGAAAAACAATATAAAAACTTTTGTTAGTGAAGCAATTACAATCCTTCTCTACCTGCTTCTAAAATACAAGGTGTCACCATGTAATACTATCATGTTAGTTACCGTGGATTACAAAAAAAAAAAAGACAAAAGTCAAAAGAACAGAACAAAAAATAAGAATGCTCTCATTAAAGGATGAATTTTTGCATATGAATGAAGATTATGTACCTCCATGTTTGGTTTTTAAAGGGGAAGCAAATTTGGGACTGCCCACTTCTTATAATTGAACCAAAATTAAGTAATTACCAGTGGTAAAATGGTAATCCGACCCATTTAGGGTTGGGTTTAACGGACAGAATGTAAGAAAAAATAACTTTAAAGAACCAAAAAGTGCTCCAGCTCTTGTTATACTATATATCACCTGTTTTAACCTAAAATTTGTTACGACCTGTTAACCAACCTGCTTATTTTGCTACCTCTACATGAAGGTGACCTATCAAACTAAAGAAAGTTTTAAAGCATTGAAGCATCATTACCGGAAAGCATTAACTTAAAATCCTACAATTCTTGCTTGGTCTTTATCCTCCTTCGTCTGCAAATACACACAGTGGCGCAACCCCCGCTCCCTCATCCCCGAGAACAGGCGGCCGCGAGCCAGATTTGGTGGTATCTCGTATTGTCTAATTTGGCAGCGGAAATTTTCATCAGGACCGTAGTTAGGAAATATTGATCAGAGTAAAATACCACATTTTCATAATATTAAACATATGGGATAAAACCCAAGTTCATAGTACACACGTTTTCATAGAAATAAATCCCATTTTATTTAAAAACATCTATTTTATTTTTAGGTAACTTTATTGCCACTTTTCCAAGCCTTCAGTGATGCCCAGCTGGCTTCTATTTGGCTTTCACAGTTTGTTACCTGAAACGCGTTTTAAAAACATTTGTCAGTGGGAAATACTGGTGAGTGAATCCCAGTTTAATCAAGTTTAAGTAAAACCCAGTGTACAGTATTGAGGGCGATCTCGCAATTATATTTGTTTCCAAGACATATGTCACGGCCCCCGCTCCGGTTTTACCCGGTCAGGAGCCGCGGGACAGGAACACGTGGTATTAATGGATGCGACAGTGGAAGATTTTTAACAGGATCTTTTTAAAACTAAAATGCCTGAATATTTTATTTCATAATTCGGGATACAACCCCGTAGTTTACAATATAGTGATTTCACTGGGAAATCTTTATTTTACAAAACATGTTTCTTTATTTATATTGAGCTACTTCTTTAAGCTTGTAGTGCTTCATGGCACGTTTCCGGAATCACAACAGATCACCTGAAACATGTTTGAAAAAGGTTTTGTCAGCAGGAAATACTGGTGAATCATTCTTTTTACTAAAAACGACGCATTGTTATAATTTGCAGTATTAAGAGTGATTACAATGTTTCCATATATCAACCAACTACCCACGGTATTTATCACTCGACCACCCATTGGCTATCTCGTTGTCCAATGGTGTCTGTGATTATGGTCATATCACCCCTTGGCTAACCCGTTGTCCAATGGTGACGGTTATCAAGTAATGTATACAAAACCCCACATACCGGCTGTAACTTGGAGATTACAAAGACTTAATCCCTGTAATTATAACTTTGAAAATAAACATGATTTTGAAAGCAATTTGGTAAAAAGAGAATGACTCACATTGCAGATTTAATACGGTCGGAATCTAGCCTACTGATTAGCCTTGTTAACCTAGTTTAACAATAATGCACACGAAATTAGGTCAGTAACTAATACAGCATTTATGATAACTCACGAGATTAAACTCTCACAACGAATGACAAAGTGCGATACTTAAACATCCATCGAATTCACGACGAATGACAAAGCATAACCCTAATGTGGGCAGCACTTAAACATCCATTGGATAGTTTCAATCGATCGGACATTGAATCGTAGTAGCGATCGAGTTATTACCCTGTTGTTGCGGCAGCACTTCGTGAATTGTGTGTGTTTTGGACTGTTTCTACTATATCTCAATGTACGTTTTGAATTTTAACGTCGAACGAACGCAGAATTGCAATAGCCAAACTCCCCTATTTATACCTGGAAAACGGCGCCCTCGCGTGGCGTGAGGGGCCGTCGCCTGGCGCGAGGGGTCCCCTACTAGCATAGGGTAGCCTCGTGTACGGGTAGCTTAGTTGAGTTGGTCTTGCGTTCAATTTCAATCTACACGTAAAACTGTCAAGATAATATCAACTAGGGTTTACCCCGCCTGAGTTTTAGGGGCCCTGATCCTGATTCCGATTGTTCTGAAAATTTTAGGGTTTATGCATGATCACTTGGGGGTCTTAATTAGGGTTTCCTATTGGACAATTAAAGTAATAAATAGGACTTTTAAGGAGAGTTGTTACAACATATCAATTAACATCCACGGTACTGTCGAACCCGACTTGTGGAAATGTTAATCCTTGACCAGGTGGTAACAAATTTTATATACAAAACCCCAACATACTCATCATAATTGTATTCTTACAAATACTCAATAAATGTTATTCGCATGGAAAAGTATTTAAGGTTTTGTAGTTAACAAAAAGTTTACAAAAAGTGGATCAACTCACATTGCTGTCTTAGATTTTCCGTAAGGGTTTCCTGGTGACAATCTATAATTTACACAAATGCACACGCGTTAGTATAATAACCCATTTTAACATTAGTAATACCCTCCCCGAGACGGCATTCCAACGACTACGTCGGGCAGAACCACGACAGCCGTTACGGAACCCTAGATCAATCGGGCAGCGTATCTAATACGTATCCAGGGGTTATAATACTTACAACGGAGCAGAACTTCGCTATTAGGGGGTATAATACCCGAGTATAATAAGCCTACTATCAGAAATTGAGATTGAGAAAGAAAGAAATGAACGACGGAAAATGAAAACCCGTTGCTTTCTTATATAGGTGCTGATCTTGGTTCTCTCGCGGCCCGCGTAACACAAAAGAAGGGCCTACACAGCCCGCGTTGACCTCCGGTCAATGCGTAGCTGGGCTGGGTCATCACATAGATCTGTCGGGTGTTGGGCCACGTGGCCACACCGGGCTGCGCCATATTTTTAAGTTCACGCGGCCCGCGTAAGGCTTAAGGGTCCTTTACGCGGCCCGCCTCAACTTAATATTTTCAGTTTTTAATTATTTTTAATACTGTTTAATGTATGTGAGGCTCGTTTTCGCATATGGGGTGTATTTTGGGACATATTGGGATATTTTAAAATATATTGGGGGTGTCGGAAAATATTCGAGGGTGTCGGTTTATTTAGGATTGTTACATCCTCCCCACCTTGTTTTTGAGCTCGTCCTCGAGATCTACCGGAACAAGTGTGGATATTTCCTTTGCATTTCAGATTCAAGCTCCCATGTGTACTCAGGTCCTCTTTTGGAGTCCCACTTCACTTTGACCAAAACTAATCTTTTATGCTTGAGGTTCTTGACTTTCCTGTCTTCAATTTGTAGAGGCCTTTCTACAAACTTGAGTTGTTCATTTACCTCTATATCCTTAAGAGGTACTACCAGTGATTCATTGGCTAGGCATTTCTTGAGATTAGATACATGAAACACATCATGTATTCCTGCCATTTCCTCTGGCAGTTGTAGCTGATAGGCTACAAGTCCTATTCTTCTAATAATCTCAAAAGGTCCAACATACCTGGGACTTAGCTTTCCCCGGTTGATGAATCTTACTACTCCTTTCCAAGGAGAGACCTTCAATAATACTTTATCTCCTACTTGAAATTCCAGGGGTTTGCGTCGGTTATCGGCATAGCTCTTCTGTCGATCACGTGCTGCTTTCAGTCGTTCCTTGAATTGAATAATCTTGTCAGTTGTCTCTTGTACTATTTCAGGTCCAGATAGTTGCTTTTCCCCAATTTCTGCCCAACAGACTAGGGTTCGGCACTTTCGTCCATAAAGTGCTTCGAATGGTGCAGCATTGATACTTGTGTGATAACTATTATTGTAAGAAAATTCTAATAAAGGTAAGTGATCGTCCCAATTACCTCCGAAGTCAATTACACAAGCTCTAAGCATGTCCTCCATTGTCTGAATTGTTCTTTCGCTTTGTCCATCCGTTTGAGGATGATAAGCTGTGCTCAGATTTAACTTGGTTCCCATTGCCTTTTGAAAACTTGACCAAAAATGAGAGGTAAAGCGGCTATCTCTATCAGAAACAATTGATAAAGGTATTCCATGTAATGAAACAATTTCATTTACATATAATTTAGCTAATTGTTCCATACTGAAAGTTTCTTTCATTGGTAGGAAATGAGCTGACTTGGTTAGTCTATCTACAATCACCCAGATTGTATCATTACCTTTCTTTGTTTTGGGTAATTTAGTAACAAAATCCATTGTTATTAATTCCCATTTCCACACTGGCATTTCTAACTGTTGCAATAGGCCTGAGGGTTTCTGGTGTTCAGCCTTAACTTGTGAACAGGTTAAACATTTAGAAACATAGGCTGCTATGTCCTTTTTCATCCCTATCCACCAGAAATGTTTTCTTAAATCCTGGTACATTTTATCACTTCCTGGATGCATCGTATACTTAGACTTATGGGCTTCTTCTAATATACGATGACGTAGGTTTCCTAATTTAGGTATCCACATTCTTATTTTATGGAATCTCCAAATTCCATCTGTTCCTTGTTCTAATTCCTTAACCATACCTTTTAGTTTTTCAACATCATCCTTGATTACTGATTCTTGTGCTTTTCTGATTTGATCATTTAAATCTACTTGTAGATTTAATTTAAGAGAACGTACCCTTTTTGGCTTTTCATAATACTTTCGGCTTAAAGCATTTGCCACTACATTTGCTTTTCCTTCGTGATACTGGATATCACAATCATAATCACTAAGCAATTCCATCCATCGCCTTTGTCTCATATTCAATTCTTTTTGCCCGAAAACATACCTTAAACTTTTATGATCTGTGAATATGGTAAACTTACTACCATAAAGATAATGTCTCCAAATCTTAAGGGTAAAAATTATAGCTCCTAATTCTAGATCATGGGTTGAGTAATTCTCTTCATGATTCTTAAGTTGTCTAGACACATAAGCTATAACCTTTTGGCGTTGCATCAACACACATCCATAACCTAATTTAGAAGCGTCACAATAGACTACAAAGTCTTTAGTTCCTTCTGGTAACGCTAATATGGGTGTATGGGTTAATCTTTGCTTAAGAATTCTAAATGCTTCTTCTTGTTTTGGTCCCCATTCAAACTTAATGGATTTATAGGTTAACTTAGTTAAAGGAATGGCTATTCTAGAGAAATCTCGAATAAATCTTCTATAATAACTGGCCAATCCTAAGAAACTTCTAACCTCGGTTGGTGACTCAGGGGTTTTCCATTTAGTTATTGCCTCGATTTTTGTGGGATCCACATGAATTCCTTTATGGTTTACTAAGTGCCCAAGAAATTGTACCTATTCTAGCCAAAACTCGCACTTTGAAAACTTAGCATAAAGCTTTTCCTTTCTTAATATACTTAAAAGTGCGTGCAAATGCTTTGCATTATCTTCCTTATTTTTAGAATAAATGAGAATATCATCTATGAAGACAATTATGAATTTATCCAAATATGGTTTACATATTCGGTTCATCATGTCCATAAATGCGGCTGGGGCATTGGTTAAACCAAATGGTATGACAGTTAATTCATAATGGCCATACCTCATTCTAAATGCGGTCTTAGGAATGTCCTCTTCCTGTACCTTTAATTGATGATATCCTGACCTTAAATCGATTTTAGAGAAAAATCGAGCTCCTTGCAGTTGATCGAACAGATCATCGATTCTCGGTAATGGGTACCGATTCTTAATCGTGACTTTGTTCAATTCACGGTAGTCATTGCACATACGCATTGATCCGTCCTTCTTTTTAACGAACAGTATCGGCGCTCCCCATGGCGATGAACTTGGTTATATAAATCCTTTCTCTAGTAACTCATCTAACTGTTTCTTTAGTTCTTGCATTTCGGTGGGTGCCAAACGGTAAGGTGCTTTGGCAATCGATGTTGTTCCTGGTAGTAGATGAATTCTGAATTCAACTTCTCTGTCCGGCGGTAGTCCTGGTAATTCTTCTGGAAATATATCTGAAAACTGAGACACTACTGGAATGTCTTTTAGTTCTTTTCCTTTAGTGTTAGTGATTATAGAAATCAAATACACTATAGAACCTTTTCTTATATAACTTGCAGTTTTCATCACAGAGATGAATTTAGTGGATCTAGATGGTTTATTTCCTTTAATTGTGATCGTTTTACCTTTTGGTGAATTTACTTGGATTGATTTTTGATCACATAAAATACTGGCCTTATTGGCTATTAACCAATCCATTCCTAATACAACATCAAATCCTGCCAGATTCATTAGATACAGATTGGCAATATACTTTTGATTTAAAATTTATATTCTTGCTCCCTGCAAGATTTCAGAAATCCTAACAGTTTTTCCATTAGCTGTCTCTACTAAACATTCTTGTGGTAGTTTAGTTCATGACTGATTTAGAAGTTTGCAAAAAGAAGTATTAATAAAACTTTGGTTCGCACCAGAGTCAAATAATACTTTAGCAAAAACATCATTAACTAAAAACGTACCAGCTATCACGTCTGGAATCATCTTGGCTTCATCTGCAGTCAGAACAAATGCTCTAGCATTTTTAGTGTTCCTGTTGTTCACAGCTGGAGCCAATTTCGGACAGTTTAGCTTGATGTGACCTTTTTCTCCACAGTTGTAGCATAGTCCATTACTGGATTTCCTCCTGCAATCTTCTTCCTTGTGTCCTGGCATTTTCTAAAAATTGCAAAGAGTGGAGCATTTTCCCGAATGTTTTTTCTTGCAGATCTTGCAGAATGGTGCAGAGGTAGAACCCATATTCCTACGGTTGTAATTCCCAGAACGGAATTCTTGAGTAAGTCTTTGGGTTAGGTTTCTCCTCTGGTCTTCTTCTCTAGTACGAATTAACTCATCTGTCAAGGTATTCACTAGTTCTACAGCTTCTTCTATAGTTTGAGGTCTAGCTGCCTTGACTACGTGTCTAATTTCTCCAATTAATCCCCAGATATAACGGGAGATTAACACTAGTTCAGGTGATGCAAGGGTTGGTACTATTCTAGCATATTCAAAGAATGTGGTAGTATAACCCTTACTATCTACCCCGGTCATTCTTAAGTTTAGGAAATTATTAGCTATCTGTTCCTTTTCATTAGGATGGCAGAATTTCCTTTCTACCGTACTTTTTTTAAATTCCTCCCATTCCAGGTTGTATACCCTATCACTTCCTCTTGACTAGAGGATAGTGTTCCACCATTCTAAGGCTGATTTCTTAAACAGATTAGAAGCAAACATTGTTTTTTCTTCTTCAGCACACTTGCTTATTTTTAAAACAGCCTCAGTCTTCTCTATCCAGCGTAGAGCTGCAATGGGTCCTTCATTGCCCGAGAATTCTATTGGTTTGCAGGACCATAATTCTTTGTAAGAACAACCATAAGGTATGGTTCTTCTTCTTTTGGGAATGGGCATTTGAAGTACAGGGCCATTGTTCACGCTGTGTTCTGGTTCAATTGGTCGCTTACTGCTATGTTTACTTTTATTATTCGCTTCTTGAATCGTTTGAATAATAAATGGCATTGCATCTATGATTCTTTGTGCCACTATGTGTTGAACGGCGCTATTATCCATTTGGTTTCCATTGTTATTGATGCTCGGATTCTCATTAACCACGTTAATGTTACTCTGGTTATCGTTATTCAGATTTCCTTGATTTCCTTCGTCGGCCATCTGAATTTTAAACATTTACCCCATATTAATATCACAAAATAGTATTTAATATAGTCAATCACATGACACGCAATTTAGACAAAAGCGTCGATCATTGCGACTTTACTCTATTCCTATATTGGGCATCTATTACAAACCAGTACTGAAATAAAATTACAATACCGACTGAAATAAAAATTAAACTAATAATAGTAGGCATCCGTACACATATATTTTATTTTATTTTTATTTTATTATTTTATTATTATTACTATTACGTTCCCACCATCACATTACGAATATGGATTCATCCAAAAATCCATATTGCGCTCGTCGTATTTCCAGACGAGTCTCTCTCCCACCTGTCGCATTCTCTCACTGCTCTCTAAAATTTCCTCACCAAATGTCCTAAGTTCTTGTACGTTTTCTGCACTCATTGGGGGTGCAGGTTCTAGGACTGGGTTCGGAATCTGGGGTGCGGGTTCCTGATATGGGGGTGTAGGTGCCTGAAATCGGTAAGGATCTTCTAAGATTTCCTTAACGTATTCATCGTGGTAATAGGGATCCAAAGGGTCCATACCTGGATAGGCTCCTATGTTCTGCATGGGTGTATCTTCATGTATCGGGTAGCGTTGCACATAGTCCCTAACTTCATCCCACCAGGGATCGTAATTTGGGTCTAGGAGGTTTGGTGCAGGTACCCTAGGTATTTCTTCCGGGTTGAAGTCATGTATCTCTACTTGGTTTTCAGGGTTTTCTATTTCCATGGGTTGGTCAGGGATTAGTGGTTGTGGTTTGGGTGCTATTATTTGCTCCAGATTAGGGTCAGCTGCAGTAGTTGCTAGGATGTGAATATTGGCTATACCCCTATTTATCATATCCTGGGCATAGGCATCTGTCTCTCTTTTGGCTGCTGCTAGTACCCTCTGGTCTTGTATCTTTTTCATACGTTTTCTACGCTCATGTGCCCCTCCACTGAACCATCCCCTCTTTTTCTGAGGAAATGGCTCTTCTGACTGAGCCTTAAATACAAAGATTCCTTCTTCCGTATCAGCAGAGTACCCTGAGAGGGCAGGCTGAGAAGAGGAGGTACCTTCGCCTCTAGGCGAACCAGACAATTGACGGTACGCGTCAGATGGTCCTTGGTAGCTCATACTGTAAACTAACAGATAGTCAAATAACACATAGCAATAAAATACAGTTATGCACGTATTTCTGTAATTTATTTCCTACCACTTTACATTTTGATGTCAGCAGAACACTTCTGTGGCTGAATCAGTGGCTTAGCTCTGATACCACCTCCTGTCGCAACCCCCGCTCCCTCATCCCCGGGAACGGGCGGCCGCGAGCTAGATTCGGTGGTATCTCATATTGTCTAATTTGGCAGCGGAAATTTTCATCAGGACCGTAGTTAGGAAATATTGATCAAAGTAAAATACCACATTTTCATAATATTAAACATATGGGATAAAACCCAAGTTCATAGTACACACGTTTTCATAGAAATAAATCCCATTTTATTTAAAAACATCTATTTTATTTTTAGGTAACTTTATTGCCACTTTTCCAAGCCTTCAGTGCTGTCCAGCTGGCTTCTATTTGGCTTTCACAATTTATTACCTGAAACGCGTTTTAAAAACATTTGTTGGTGGGAAATACTGGTGAGTGAATCCCAGTTTAATCAAGTTTAAGTAAAACCCAGTGTACAGTATTGAGGGCGATCTCGCAATTATATTTGTTTCCAAGACATATCAATTAACATCCATGGTACTGTCGAACCCGACTTGTGGAAATGTTACTCCTTGACCAGGTGCTAACAAATTTTGTATACAAAACCCCAACATACTCATCATAATTGTATTCTTACAAATACTCAATAACTGTTATTCGCATGGAAAAGTATTTATGGTTTTGTAGTTAACAAAAAGTTTACAAAAAGTGGATCAACTCACATTGCTGTCTTAGATTTTTCGTAAGGGTTTCTTGGTGATAATCTATAATTTACACAAATGCACACGCGTTAGTATAATAACCCATTTTAACATTAGTAATACCCTCCCCGAGACGGCATTCCAACGACTATGTCGGGCAGAACCACGACAGCCGTTATGGAACCCTAGATCAATCGGGCAGCGTATCTAATACGTATCCAGGGGTTATAATACTTACAACGGAGCAGAACTTCGCTATTAGGGGGTATAATACCCGAGTATAATAAGCCTACTATCAGAAATTGAGATTGAGAAAGAAAGAAATGAACGACGGAAAACGAAAACCCGTTGCTTTCTTATATAGGTGCTGATCTCGGTTCTCTCGCGGCCCGCGTAACACAAAAGAAGGGCCTACGCGGCCTACGTTGACCTCCGGTCAGTGCGTAGCTGGGCTGGGTCATCACATAGATCTGCCGGGTGTTGGGCCACGTTGCCACACCGGGCTGCGCCATGTTTTTAAGTTCACGCGGCCCGCGTAAGGCTTAAGGGTCCTTTACGCGGCCCGCCTCAACTTAATATTTTCAGTTTTTAATTATTTTTAATACTATTTAATGTATTTGAGGCCCGTTTTCGCGTATGAGGTGTATTTTGGGACGTATTGGGATATTTTAAAATATATTGGGGCTGTCGGAAAATATTCGAGGATGTCGGTTTATTTAGGATTGTTACACACAGGTTACAATAAATTGATGAATTACATATTTTAGAAAAACAATTAAAGTTGGCTTAGTTACCGAGGGCTGTTTTGTTGCTTGCTCCTGTTTATTGTACTTTGCGCACAACAAAAAATCCATGCTGATATATGGCGAGTGAATCTTTTTCCAACCTTGTCATGGGAACAACCAATAGTAGATTGTCTAATGTCCTGCTAGTAAATAAGATAACCAAAAATGAGAAAAAAACGTTCACCTATCAGGGAATAATATAATATATTTAACTTGAACTGAAAGCAAAAATGAGAAAAAAAATCTCCTTTGCTGCACACTATTAGTTGTTTCTTTGTTGTAGACCACAAAAACTTCTTAACTAAAAGCAACATCTGAAGCTATGATAGCATGGAGTAGTTGAATGTATTTAACTTGAAATTGCCACAGAATAAATAAAATCATGTTCTATTGTTATAAGTAAAGCTCGCAATTTCAACCCATATGTCTATGAACCGGTCATTCTAGGTTATGTTTTGTCTCTAATGTGTCAAAGGGGTTTAATCAATAAAATTATCTTAAAAGAGAACAAATCAAAAGGGTAAGTGTATTTTTTATTTTACTTCCCTTGTATTTCAACCTCTTCAGGATGCAAGAAAACACCTACTAAATATACTATTTGTCATTGATGCATCAGCATATATTAATCGGTTAATCTACCTGAATTTTTTCCTACCTTAACCTCACATAATGAGTGCCCTGCATATCTCATTTCCATGATCAAACTGATCTCCAAATAACATCATATATAACCAGATTATATTATAAAAAAGAGCTCAACCAAATAAGATTTGATCAAGATACTCAAATTAGTACCATGTAAACACAATATTTGTCTGATTTTTGACTTGAGAAAAGTCTTAGTCCACATTCCACCGGCACAAAGAGGGTGACCAGCCATTTGGGCTCTATTATGTTTTTGAAACAATGGAGGTCTGCTCCTACAGCCAACCTACAACATAAACACAAATCCTAATTTCTAGTAGTCCTTGGAGAAGTTCCAAATTAGGGGAATCGAGAAACTTACCAATCGATTTAGCCTCATTATTGCTATGAAACCTGGCCTCTTTGCTAAAGCAAAAGAAACACTATTAAAATTACTGGACTGTAAAACTTTTTGATTAAAAAATAAACACTTTCGCTGATTTAAACACGGTATAGAAATATCAAATGCGATTTAATTAAGAACCATAATCACAACATTAATCAAGAAACCATTATGAATTAAAGAAATCATGGTAAATAAGATATTTACTCACCTGGGTTTGATGAACTAAAGCCCCAATTTGAAATCGACTTTTGTGAAATCGTATGAATTCAAGCAATGTGGCCAAAATGGTTTGAACTTGAAAGCATACAACTTGTATTTCAGAGCACAAACCAGTTTCAATTTATCATCTTTTATTTATGTAGATCTTAACGTGCGAGAGGTGACAGATCTAACGAAAGCATACAACTTTTGATTTTGATTTACCTGATGATAATTGAGACATACAACAGCAGGCGATCTGAGTCTGAAGAATCCATAACGTCACAGTGAATCGACGAAAGGAGAGGAAGTGGTTGGTTCTATTCAAGATCCAGATCTAGATCTAGGTCTACCGGAGATTTGGATTTTCGCCGGAGTTTAATTTCTGGAATTTTTCTCACTACAGATGAACAGATGCACAGACGGAGATTATAATGAAACAAAGTGGTCTTCCATGGGAAAGATTAGGTTTAGGGTTTGGAGATCTAGGGACTGAATTTGAAATTTGAATGAGATAAGTTTTTTTTTGGAAAGCTGGAGAGGGAAAGTTGTTTTCAGAATCAACCTCTTTTAACACGTGATACAGTTTGACTTTGGGATTTATTAAAAAAAGGAAAATTCTTACAAAATTACACATCAGCTGAAACCAACGTGGAGGACTTGTTATGTTGACACATATGATTTTTAACTTTTGCTTTATTATATTTAGAGATAAAATAATAATTATCATCTGCACATCATTATCTTCTTACCCAAATCTTCATCTTCAAACCCAGATCTTCAAAGACATGACCCCGTTCAACCATCATCATCATCCCCTACTTCTAACTTACACTACTCAATTCAAGACTATCATATACACTCCTCCCTTGTTCTTCTAAACTATTTCATATCACCTCTAATATCCTCACATAGGTTTAATGAAGCATACAACAATAACAGTGAAAGTGAAGACAAAAACCTGTTAGAAATAAGAGCGAGAACGAGCAATGGCGGAGCGAGTCTAACGGCGATCGCTTTTTCGAGAAGCTTCCAGGCAATCGGAACATTATTGGACCAACAGATATTCGAAACGAGCAATTGAGCAACCTGCGGCGACGGTAGAGAGATTCCGGCAGATATTAAACTCGACGACAGCTCAGCCACCCAAATTAACGGATCTGTGCCGTTGCTTTGAGCACACTTCGTCATTTACATCACTCTGTCCCATACTTGAGTGTATCTGAAATATGGGTTTTGGTTAGGGGATGATGGTTGAAGGGGATGATGTATGTGGGTTTGAAGATGAAGATTTGGGTAAGAAAACGATGATGTGCAGATATAGTTATTGTTTTATTTTTTATAAAGTATTTAAAAGTAAAGAGGAGGGAAAATTACCAATTTACCCATCATGTGCATGTCATGTGACTAATAATTAATCAGGGTTTGGGGTTGAGTTAGACTTAGAGGCCAAAATAGTTAGTTATAGAGACCATGAGGGTACATATGTTAAAAAATCTTATTTTGGGCTAATATAGTAAAACTGATATAACCACAAGGGCCAAAAACGTAATTTACTCATTTAAGTTATGTTGTAATGTTTAAGTTATGTTGTAATGTTTTATGTTATATTTCTAATTTTTAAGTTATATTATGTTTTATGTTATAATGCCCGTTGTGGTTTCAGATTTGTGAATCATATTTTGTCATGTTTTTGCACGATCTTATATATTATCCATCCATGGCAATTTGCTGTTTGTTCATTACGTTGAATATGTTGTGTTTCGTTATAGTGTTTCAATGGTTTTTGCAATTACTTTAATGATTTTGTGCCCAATAAAATATATATATACTAATTAATGACCAATTCCCCACTATTGTGTTCGAAGTATTTATGTAGTATCCTAAAATATTCTAATGACCAATTTTGTTGGGTTTTTCAATCGACTCACTATTTATATTGTTGGAGGCATCATGTGGCATCACAATTTGTTTTGTTGTTCGAACCATCATGTAATATCACAAATGTTTATTGTGTGGATTTATAATCCAAAATTTTGCTAGGTTCTTCAATCTACTCACTATATATGTTAAGAACATTCATTTCCTTTTCTATAAGAATGCTTCAAACTAATGCAGTGCCACTATTAATTCAAAAAGAGAATTTCAATGTATTTGATATTGAGACGTCTAAGCTTTAAGGCCTGTTTAGCCTTTTTTTATGTTCCTTATTTTGTTTTAATTCTTATAAATAAGAGAGAGAGAGAGAGTGGCGGAGAAAAAGGCGGTGACTGGCTTACAACAGTGGCATCATCGTCGGCTTAGTTTTCGCTTCCATTCAAGTATCTAATCCCTCCGGGTTTTTGTTTTTTCTTTGTTGATATGGACCACCCAATCCGAATAAAACCTAGAGTTTTTTTATGCATTCAGATTCTTCACCTAATTCTTTATGGTTGTTGTGGCATGTTTTCTTTAGCTTCTAAATTTGGAGAGATCCAAGTCTTTCTACTTTGGATTTTCAAGTAGCTGTTGTGTTAGTTTTGAACTTCATTCTATTTGTTTATCAAAAAGCATAAACAAAGCGTCTCACTCTGCCCAACTGGCTGATTATTTCCATATTACTCGTTTTTGCTCCATTTGCACCAGGACCTGGCCCAACACAAAATAATGTAATATAACACTAAAAACTAAAAAGAATAAACAAAAATACGGGACAAATATGTGCATTTTACCCTACATCAAGCCGATCAGGTAGGTGAGAATACATAATTCATCACGGCTTTTAGCCTATTAGCGAGGGTCTTGGCAATGACTTTATACACCACACCAATTATAGAGATGGGTCTAAAATCTCCCAAGGTTTGAGGGTCTTCAGACTTGGGAATAAGCATGAAAAAAGATTAATTGCATGCGTGATTGAGTTGGCCTATGACATAAATTGGTGCATCATCTATATGAATTTTGGTTTTCCCAAAACTTTTTCATGAATTTGAACGTGAAACTGTCCGGGCCTGGCGCCTTATCCCCACCACAACCCCACACTACGTCTTTTGTTTCTTTCTCCGAAAAAAGCTTGTCAAACCTCTTTCTTGATTTAACGAAAGCCTTTTATAATCATTTATAACAAGCCCCAGTCTCCGTTTCATTTTTTTTTTTTTTTTGAAAGTTAACTATTATTCACAGGCCCACCCTCAACCGAGAGCAGCCAACAACACAAAACCATTACAACATATTAAACGAGCACCAGTCGTTCCAACTAATGTTTTTATTGTTCGACCTATTACGATACCAAAGGAAGCCTAAAACTTTAACATCTTGAAAAATCTCTATAATCTCTTTTCTATTGTTATTGAATCTTCTATCATTTCTAGCCTTCCACACGCACCAACAAGCAACCGAGACAATACCTTGAAGCGCTTCTTTGGCCTTCCGCTCCAGCCCCGCATGCTCATGAACAGTCAATAAGTCCCTTATGGAGAAAGCGAAAATGGGGCTAATTTTGCACCAATTGCTAATAAGAAACCAAACACTCGAAGCAACCAGACAAGAACAAAAGAGGTGTTCCGCAGTTTCTTCACTATCCTCGCAAAGAGGGCATAAAGCGTCACCAGTAAAGCAATTACGTTTAGAAAGAGCGTCGGCCGTGGCAATCCTACCCATTTCTGCTCTCCAAATCAATATATTACATTTCTTTGGAACCCATTTCGCCCATTTAAAAACGAAAAAGTTGCTGAAATCAAAACCACTTCTTAGGAATTTTTTAACTTCTCCGACAGAAAACTCATTATTATTACCACCTGACCAGGTCCACCTGTCCCGAGAATCGTTTAGCACCTTGCCATTCAAAAACGCCTCTAAGTCATTCAGCTCAATCAGTTCGGATTCCGAGGTCAATGGCCTAGACCAAACCCACATATTAGAGAACGACTCGGAACCGTAATGGAATCTACCATGCACCCAGCACCTTTTATCAACTTCCAGGCGAAACAGAGCCGGGAATCTAACCTTGAGAGGGTACTCGCACGCCCACGGGTCAATCCAAAACCTGATCGAATTTCCACTTCCGATTCTGCCAATGAACCTCTGGGACAGCTTAGAGTCTCCGACCTTTGTCTTTTCAACCTCAGAAACAATATTTTTCCAGATGCCTTTTACACTGTTGTTGCTTGGCACCGAATTCCAACAATTCCTACCCCGATGGATCGAGTCAATCACCTTTCTCCATAATCCTTTTTCATCATTTTTATATCGCCAGTACCATTTGGAGAGTAAGGAGACATTTATGTCCGCCAGATTTGATAACCCGAGGCCGCCCATATCAACAGGAAGAGAAACCCGCTGCCACGACACCCACGGAATTTTATAGGACTCCGAGTTACCCCCCCAAAGAAATTTCCTGATAATTTTTTCTAACCCCTTAACGACCCCCACAGGAGCTTTAAACAAAGACAGAAAATAGTTGGGAATGCTCTCGAGAACCGACTTGATGAGTGTCACCCGCCCTCCTATGGATAACACCGAAGCCTTCCATAACGCAAGCCTGGACTCGAACACATCAAACACCACCTTCCAGCTATCAAGCTTATGCATTTTAGCTCCCACATAGACCCCGAGATGCACGAAAGGAAAATTACCCGGTTTACAATTGAGCAAAGATGCCATTCTTTCCACTTCCGATGATTCGACTCCAACCCCGAAAAGCAGCGACTTATTAATATTTATCTTAAGACCGGCACAGAAGTAAAAGCATCTCAGCAATTTCAACACAGATTTCAGATTATTATCCGACCAATTCCCCATAAAGACACAATCGTCTGCGTACAGAAGGTGTGAGAGAATCGGGCCGTTGTTCGGAAGCTTAATTCCATCCAAAATACCCACCGAAACTGCTTTACGAATCATGCTCGAAAACGCTTCCATGACTAACAGGAACAGAAAAGGAGAGATGGGGTCGCCTTGTCTCATACCTTTAAAGCAGTTGAACTCAAAGGTCGGAGACCCGTTCACGAGGACCGCGGAACGAGTTGAGGATAGAATCCCAAAAATCCAACGACACCACCGATCCGGGAAACCCAATTGAGACATAACCGAGTTCACGAAGCCCCAATTAACGTTATCGTAGGCTTTAGCGAAATCTATTTTAAAAACAAAAGCTTTATGCTTAACCTTCTTTAACCATGCGACAGCCTCGTTCAGAATCAGCGGCCCATCCAAGATCAATCTATCTTTCAAAAACGCCGTTTGAGACTCAGAGACCACAGAGCCGATCACCTTTTTGATCCTATTAGCCAACACTTTTGACACGACTTTGTTTATGATACCGATTAAATTAATAGGGCGGTAATCCCCTAAGCCATCCGGATCTTTAGACTTAGGCACAAGCGTAATAAACGACGACGAGCACCCACGAGAAAAACAACCATCTTCGAAAAACATATCAAAGATGTCTACGAAATCCGCTTCAAGCATACCCCCAAAAACTTTTAATAAACTTCATATTGAAACCGTCCGGCCCGGGCGCTTTATCGCTACCGCACTCAAACACCGCTGATTTTATCTCTTCCCTGGAAAAGTTTTCGACGAGAGATCCGACTTCTTCCTTAGAAAGCTTGTTTTCGAAAGCGCAATCCAACCAAGGACGGTCCTTTAAATCTTCTTTAAATTTAACTCTAAAGAAATCGAACACAGCTTTTTTCACTCTGGCTGGTTTAGAAACCCATTCCCCATTCACCATAAGACCTGGGATACAGTTAGACGACTTCCTTTTGTTGACTAAACCATGAAAGTATGCCGAGTTATCGTCCCCCTCCATCGCCCAACGGGTTCTGGCCTTTTGTTTCAGATCTTTACATTTCATATCTTCTAAAAAACTCAGCTTTTTCTTACACTCCAGCCTTATCCACTCTTCCTCGTCGGATAGCTCCCTCTCTTCCATAATCGCGTCCAAATCTTCTAATTCTTCTTTAGCCCTAGTCTCCTCCTCGCCTTCTTTTAGCCGAAGCTTATCCCTCCAATACCTGATTTTATCCCTCAACAATTTAAATTTATTCATAAGCTTCAAATCCGGAGGCCCAACGAACCGAAAATCCGCTAAAGCTTCTTCCACCACTTTGTGAAAATCATCACGCTCCAGCCAAGAGCTGTAAAATCTGAACGGCCTCGGCCCATAGTTCAAGTTATTAACAGAAACCATAACAGGATTATGATCCGAAAAACCCCTTGGTAAGACTCTAACACACGCTTCAGGCCATCTATTCTGAAAATTTTTACAAACGAGCACCCGGTCTAATTTACTGAATTTTCTGCCATTAGCACCTTCAACCATGAAAGTAAACCTTGACCCCTTTACCTCGTACTCGCACAACTCACACTCAAAAATAAAGTTATTGAACTCTCTCGCACACTGAGGTTTGTATTTAGAGTTCTTCCTTTCCTCAGGAGATCTAACGGAATTAAAATCACCAACCACAGCCCAAACCCCTGACTGAGAACTTCTGACATCCAAAAGCCTGGACCAAAGGGCTCTTTTTTCCACCTGATTCTGGGAAGCATAAACATTCACAAAATTAACCAACTCGCTGAAACCCTTAATATAACCCGAGATAAGAATGAAATTTGGATCCTTAACCACCGAAACCACCGAGAAACACCCTTTTTCCCACACACAGAGCAGACCGCCCGACCTGCCCACAGGGTCAACCGTCTCTTTCTCCCAGTTCGAATTACCCCAGAAAGCCGAAATATCCGGATCAGGGATATCAGATCTCCCTGTTTCTTGAAATAAAATAAGCTGAACCTTCCCAGCCCTTCTTAAATCCCTAATCCACTTAGCTTTTTTTTCAACCCCCAATCCCAGTCTCCGTTTCATAGGTTCATCAAACTTCTTTATAAAAGCACTCCTTATCTTTTTTTTAACGTCACCGGATCTGAATAAGTGATCCCATCAATTTTTAAAGCTAATCCTCTTAACCCCCCTCCCCCTTCTAAAATGTATATACTTGTGAAAAAAGACGTATTTTCGTCCCCATACTTTATCAATTAACCCTCGCCTTTTGCTTCAATTCTTTACATCTTTGTTTCTCCATTTCTTTAGAACAACCTTCCAGTAGGGGACCCTGTCTGCTCTTTCTTTACTGTGAGGTCTCACCATCCATCCCACTTTCTCAATGTTGGCTATAGACTTTAAAACTACTGTTCTACTTTCCTCTTCTTTTTGCTTTCTATTTTCCCTCCAAACTTTAATTCTATTTTTAAATTCTTTTCAGCAATTCCAGTAAAACTTCCTCTTGAACCAACTCTACGAATCCCTCCGTCTCCAACCATTAACGGCTGTATAATTTAAAAGGTGTCGGCCCAAAGTCGACATTTGAACAATTAAGCACAAGAGGATTGTGATATGAAAGTTCGAGGTTCAGACGCGTGAACCAACAGACGCGTGAGGCCACTTTGACATAAATTCACACAAAACCAACACACGGTCGATTTTACTTAACTTGTACCCATCGTCAAGGTAATTTGTTACTCTAATTCAAACTTTCTAGTTATGTTATTCCTGTTCTTATTTTTAAATTACGTTGCTCTTAAAGGTAATGTGGATTACCTGGAATCAACTCTTTAATTCAACAAATTCACTATCATTTTAAGGTAAATAAAATTAGGTAAATGTAACTTTTCATGAAACGTTACAATAGTTGATAAAAAGTTACAATAAAGCCTCGTGACTAGAATAAAATATTACTTCTGGACTGCAGAAAAATATTTATTTAGCAGGCTATTATTTTTCTTAGAACAAAGAACGGCTAGTAGACTCCACAAGTACTGAAGGAGAGTTTAAACTGCAACATCTGCATATGAAGGAAATACCTTTTCCACCTCAATAATGTCTCCAACACTCACAATCTCCCCTTTGTTGGTCTTATGATCCTCACACACCAGCATCTGCCCAAGGTAAGGCTACAAAATTCATTCAACCCATTTGTTAGTCACACGCGCGCAGGGAGACATAAAAAGGTTGTAGTAGGCCACTGACCTGTCCTTTATATTTGGTGGTTGCAGTGTTCACTTCCAAGGCTTCAGCAGATCGGAACTTCATCATGGTTTTCCTTGGTTCACTTCCTATTGTCGCGTCCTCTTGATTGATAGTGGGTACCTAAGAAGGAAAAAATAATTATAATATCATGAATGCCACATGCCTGAAATACAGCTCGTTTAGTTATCGAGCCCGAAATACAAAGGAGCCTAAACGAGCCCAAATAAAATTATAGTTTTTTTGAACTAGAGTGATCTCCGTCCGGCGTTGCTGCAAAGGCCAAAGTCAAGTGACGCGGATCTTTGTAGCAACACAGACTAATTGTGTTACAAAAGTATGATTGTAATACCTTACAACGGGGGCAAAGCATGATGCCTCGAAAAGTCAACTCGTTAATTTTGATTTGTTTCCAGAGGTCCTCAGCAAATGGTTCACAGCCACTCACAAAGATGCTGCACATGTCCAAAAGCTTCCATCATGGTGTGGACCAAATACGAGTTTATTAGTCTTGGCTACAAGGCTAATGAGCAGTTCGGGTGGGCATGTCAAAATGGGTAAACATTTCCTTACCGGGTCATGTTCGACTGACCCATCAATACCAATTGTTTTCCTTTTCTTTTTCTTTTTTTTTTCGTTATTTTATTAAATATGGTTATAGAAACTATACTGTTAAAATAAGGGAAAATTACCAAAGTAGCCAAGAATAAACTTTGACCACCAAATTAGCCATTTGATGCCTCCTTGGAGCAGGGCATCACGGATTCAAATGTGCGGGATGCCTCTTTCAAGACCCCTCATGCCTCTTTAAATATGGAAGTGACACGTGTCTCAATGGATTGGCGGTGGTGGCGGTGGTGGTGGTGGTGACGGTGGTGGTGGTGAAGATGAAGTGGGTGGTAGGTCCCACATAAAATTTTAACTCATACCTGAGGCATTGGAAGAGTCTGCTGAGGGGCATTGGAAGAGTCTGCTGAGGCATTGGATGAGTCTGCTGAGGGGCATTGGAGGTACCTAATCATTGAGACACGTGTCACTTCCATATTTAAAGAGGCATGAGGGGTCTTGAAAGAGGCATCCCGCACATTTGAATCCGTGATGCCCTGCTCCAAGGAGGCATCAAATGGCTAATTTGGTGGTCAAAGTTTATTCTTGGCTAATTTGGTAAATTCCCCTTAAAATAATGATACACCTTTTTTAATAAATCAATTTATACGGTTATAAGCATTTGAAAAAGCTTTGCGTGACTTGTTACCTGTTTGACGCGTTGGAGATATAAATAAAACAAAAGTTGACATATTTATTTTGGTAATTTAGTCAAAACCGTGACCTCTTAGTTGATGTGTAAAACACGTACTTGGGTCTAAATCGGTTTATGCTGACTGGCTCCTTTAGTTGCTCGTTCAACGCATCCAATGAAGGCTGCAGGACTTAAAAGAGGTTCATAGATCAAGCTTACAAAACAATAACACATTTCAAAGAGTCTAAAAGGGTTCAGCATTCAGATAATGTGCCATTTAGATGGGCAGCACAACGGGCCACAATTCTTACATCAGAAAACACATACAACGCAATATAAATTTATTCAAAATTGTCAGCCCAAACTGAAGCAAGTCAGCCGACTTAAGATCCAAATGGTTTGGTTCATTATTCGGTTTTTTGCAGTTTGGTCGTTTAATCATTTGGTCATATTTGAAAGTTGAGACCGGCAGTGTAAACCCAACTGGTTATTATCATACCATGTTTATCATTTTAATTTTTTTTTAATACAAACTAGTAATTGTAAAAAAAAAAAATCGGGTCAAACCGCCAAACTGCCAAAACCGAAGCCTTAACCACTAGACCTGTAAAACGCTAACCAACCAAACCCAGCCGGTTTTGTTTGTCGTTTTCCGTGACGGATTGATTCATAATTTTCATCAAAACCATAAACTAGACCGCGAACATCCCTAGTGCTCACCTCGGAGATTAAAAGGTAGGGGAAAGCATCCGGAAATTTCACATTGAATCCAGTAGCATAATGAGGGTCAGTGGGTCGCGTCTCTGACTCTATACATAGAAAACATAACAAATTAATATATCTTGTATTGTATGTATCATGGATGCATGACCATGGACAGTATAGATATCAATGAAAAAGCTATCTTACTATAATATGTGTTGGATTGTACCTTCATTAAAGCGTACCAAGCGGCTAGGCTTCCAGAGGAAGTCAGTGAACCATTTAGCAGCCTCATTTCCCTCATCCAAGGCCGAGCCTGACCATTCCCAGACCGAGACTCCATCAGACCGTAAACCTGGTTTAGCTAGTGAGATCTTGAGCTCAGCCATCCCGGGAGCACGTACCACTGCAAGAACAACATCAAAGTGAACTCAGCAACAAATTTTCTGCCAAAATTGTTGCATGTTTTTATACATTTGGCAGCAAAAGTGCAAAATAAACCAGTCAAGTCATTTTTTTAAATTATCTTAGCTAATTTTTTTTTTCAAAAAGCACTCTATTTTTCCATGTCAAGATAATCCAAATAAACTTTTGTCCGGTAAACATGTCGAACTGCCAGTGCAGAGGCTGGGGGAACATGGGTCGGTCTATGTTTCAATCTTTAGATTTTCATAGTCAGTTGCTTTTTGTTATGAATGGTTTAGTTAATTCCAACTAATAAAGCAAATTGTATCTTGGGTCATATAAAATATCAGTAGGGCTGTAAACGAACCGAACGAACACGAACATGGCCATGTTCGTGTTCGTTCGTTAAAGAAATTAACATGTTCGCGAACTGTTCACGAACGCATACCGAACATAAGTTTATGTTCGTGTTCGTTCGTTAAGGAAATTCAATTGTTCACGAACAGTTCGTGAACACCGGTCTCGAACACAAACGAATGCAAGCAAACAAAAATGAACGCAAACGAACATTTAACTTGAAAATAAAAAAATGAAAACATAGTTATCCTTAAACATTGGATATAAGTAGTTAAATACACCTATCAAATGATAAATCAAAACACAAGAAGTCTACCACACCACCAAACGATGAATAAGGTTTAACTAACTTAGACATAATTATCCCCAAAAATGTCTTAGAATGTCCAAATTTTAGCTAACTTAGAAAAAATAGGGTTTCAAGTTTTCAATATGTTTAGATAAAATGTTTATTATTTATTATTTTTAATATAATCAAACGAACATATTACCGAACGTTCACGAACGTTGTCAAACGAACGAGACATGTGTTCGTGTTCGTTCGCTAAGCTAACCGAACTGATTTTTTTGTCTGTGTTCGTTCGTTAAGCTAATCGAACGATAAGCTAATCGAACGAACATAAACGAACTTCCCGCCGAACGGTTCACGAACTGTTCGCTGAACGTTCGGTTCGTTTACAGCCCTAAATATCAGCATTACTTTAATTTTATGAATAAAATAAATGACAACTAAAATTTTATTATAAAGAGTAAATTACAAAAATCGTCTTTTATGTTGACACTAGATTGCAAAGTGTGTACTTTGTCTTTAAAAAGTACAAAAAAACGTCAGTTGGGTTTACACTGCCGGTCTCAACTTTCAAATTAAAATGGCAGTTTGCCGCCGCTCTAAACCCTTGTTTTAATATTTTTGGAACCGGGTCTTTGATTGAAAAAATTGCACACCAATTGAATTTAAACACCACTCAAGAACCAAACTTTGGTGAAGTCGCAAAATCTCATTTCAACGATCAACTTTCAAAATTGTTTGATGTTTATGTAACAAAATATGGTTCAACCTCGTCACACATTCACGCGTCAATGAGAAACGCCGCTTTTGGTGAAGGTTCAAGTGAAATGGAAGATACCGATTTGTATGTTTATAACCAATTGTATGATGAGTCGAGTCAAATGCATCGTGGTAACACTAGTAGTAGTGAACTCGGTCGGTATGGTGGGTCGAACTTTCTACAAATGTTGAGTTCACAAGACTTTAAAAACTTTGATTTGTTGGCTTGGTGGAAAAGTAAGGAAGATCAATTTCCGATCTTAGCCACAATGGCCCGAGATTTACTAACGGTCCAAGCTTCCACGGTAGCTTCGGAAAGTGCTTTTTCTATTAGTGGTAGGGTGATTTCGATAAGGAGGACTCGACTATCACCTAAGGCGGTTGAGATGTCAATTTGCTTAAAAGATTACTTGGATGCGGCGGAGAGAATTCAAGACAAACGTTCACTCGAGGAAGAATTAGATTACGAAGGAGAACTTTACGAGAACGAGGTCGAAGCCGAATTGACAACCCCAATGACCGACGAAGAAGCCGAATTAGATGAATTCCTACGCAATAGTTCGGGTTCGGGTTCGGCCGAAGAAGATTAAACGACGCTTCTCAAGATATATTGTAGTTCCACTAAAAAAAATTATATATATTAGTGGACGTTCTTGCGGATTAATATTTTAAGTTTAGGCATTTCGTTTGTCATGTTTATCGTTCGTATTTCATTGTTATGTACAACCGTTTGTTCCAAAGCTAATGATATTATTATCGTTCGTATTTCATCGTATTTCATTGTTAATTTTTTGTATAAAAAAACTGCATTTATACTTCAAAAAATAACAAAAGTAGCTGAAATGTGAACAAAACACCCCATATAGCTGAAAAAATTGAAAAAAAAAACATTCTGTGAACTTCCTGCATGACATAACAGAACCGGTTTTTTTCCGGGTTTTTTTCCGGTTTTTGTAAACCGGTTTTTATAATTGGTTAAAGTCTAATCGGTTATTACTCGACAAAAAAAACCGGTTTTTAATCGACAAAAAAAACCGGTTTTTTTAAAAACCGGTTTAAACCGGTTACAACCGGTTAGGATCGGTTAGAATTTCTCCCCGTTAAAACCGGTTATTAACCGTAACCGGTAAATAAAAAACCGGTTTTTTTTTTTGCCCAAAATAACCGGACCGGTTATTAACCGTTACCGGTTTTTCAAAAAACCGATTTGTACACCTCTAACTTGATGTTCACTTTAAACAAAATTATTTTATTTAGGGTAAAATGACCAAAATACCCTAATGTGGGGTTTACTTAGTTAGATTTAACCATGAAATCTAACTGAGCTATGGCTAAAGGACATAACGTGCAAGGGTTTGCAAACATCGAGTACGTTTTTTTTTGTACTTTTTGAAGATAAATGATATGGTTTGCAATCCGGTGTCAACATAAAGGACGATTTTTGTAATTTACTCTATTATAAATTTGGTAACATAACTTTTAGTAACGTATAACATATTATTTATAAAAAATATAAAAGTTGGTTTAATTTTCGGTTCAGTTGTTATCAACATATTCATTACGGAACTATTGGTTTCTCAATCGATTTGGTTATTTTTATACAATCAATTCGGTTAACTTTATACAATTACGGGTTGGCTTTTCGGTTTTTTTGGCTACCCTAACGCAAATTTGTGGGTGGAAGAAAAATATACCCAAGTAAGAAGAGTTGTTGGGCTCCCAACCGAAAGAAAAAGCTTCGACGGGTAGCTCCACTTGAATCAAAGCGAGCTTAGGCTCGACCCTTTGGGTGTAGCCTCTGCCTTTCGAGTTAATCACCACCCAATGACGATCCCACACAAACCCTGCCACACGAACAACCGAATAATGTTAGCGTGCTGCCGTAAATAAGTTTAGCCCCGTTAATAAGTTTTTTAACCTCAAGCTAGCCTCGTTTATTATTTATTAAATACTTACTAATATTAATTTTATTCATATACAATTTATAAAATAATAATTCTAGTTATGATAATATTAATTATGTAACAACATCACACAAAATAAAAATATATATTTACAAAATAATAGGCTCATTAAGGTGGAGAGTCTAGTTAACCTCATGCTTGAACTCATGTAATTGATTTATACTAATCTCGTTTAAACTTAACTTGATTCAAATTTTTAACAAACCAATCTCGATCGGTTACAAACGGCTCATCTAATTATACGAACACAACATCCCCTCAAAGTTTATAGAATAATTTCTTATTGCTATTGCTTTAGCAGAGGTGCATGCTTCTAATCACAATGTACGCCGCAATGTGGCGGGGATTCTTTAGTTATAACTAAGTCGATTTAGGACCCGCACGTTATGTTGAACATGTCAAACGGAAAAAAATAGACGATATAAAAACGTTCACCCACACACGCACGTTGCGTCGTGTTAACTCACAAAATTTAGAACGAAACGTAAAAACGTTAAACTAAAGACACACGTTGCGATGTGTTAAGTCACAAAATTTAGAACGAAGCATAAAGCGAAAAATTTGCGGAAAATGAAAACTATAAAAGACCAAAGTTGAAAGTAAAAAAAGTTGTGAGATGTGTTAAGTCACAAAATTTAGAACGAAGCATAAAGCGAAAAATTTGCGGAAAATGAAAACTATAAAGAACCAATGTTGAAAGTAAAAAAAGTTGTGAGGATATATTGCAAAAGATAAAAAGTTTTTGGTTAAAAGTAAAAAAAACAAATAGTTTTGGGTTAAAATTAATTTATGAAATACTTTTGGGTGAAAAGTAAAAAAAACAATTTTTTTTAAAACCCCAAAGCCAAGGTTACAATAACCATAGAGTTAAATACCTGAATGGTCCCTGTGGTTTGCGAAAATTGCGGACTTGGTCCCAATGGTTCACTAATTACACACTTGGTTCCAGTGATTGCAATTTTTGCACTCGGGTGGTCCTTAACACTAATCTAAGTTAAATTTCTCAGTTAAGTGTGTGCAAAATTACTTATTTACCCCTGAACAATATAAAAATAATTAAAAAAATGACCACATTCATCTTCCCCATCTATCTCTCTCTCCTGCCATAACAACCACCATCCATCACCACCTCCACCACCGCCACTGCTCAACGTCACCACCCAAATCACCATCACCATTCACCCCGAAACCCCCCTTCCCCACCACCATGTAACCCACACTCACCACCTGCACCCTCACCCCGTAACTCCGACCATCGTGTCACCTGCAACTCCGACCACCGTGTCACCTAACCGTGTCACCTACAACTCCGACCACCACCACCACCGTCACCTTCAACCCACCATCATCATCATTGAAATTCTTCTATCCACAGGGACCAACCAGGCATTTAACTCTTGAATCAATAACAAACTTATAACCATAACCTAACAACCTACCGTAAACATTACCTGAGCCGGAAACCTAACAGCCGTAGACATAAGCGTATCGTCATCTCCAGCAGCACCGGTGATGTAAAACGCAACAGTACCGGTAGCATTAAAGCTAGCGCCACCGAACACATCGGCGATCAATCCAAACAGAACAGAGATGACGAATATGAGTGGGGAGGATTGAGTCACCTGAATTTGGAATAAAGTGACCACTGCATCGCCAATTGACGCCTTCACCAGCCCCATGGATACTTGTGGAGATTAATCGAGAATAAAGTGAGGGGATTTGGGGTATTGTAGTGATCCAGGGTGGGAAGGATTGTTTGGGATTTGTATTTTTGTATTTTTTTTATTTTTTAATTATTCAGGGACAATTTAGTAATTTCACAATGACTTAACTAGAAAATTTAACTTAGGTTAGTGTTAAGATCACCCGAGTGCAAAAATAGCAACCATTGGGACCAAGTGTATAATTAGTGAACCATTGGGACCAAGCCTGCAATTTTCGCAAACCACACGGACCAACTAGGTATTTAGCTCATAACCATATGCATAACCATTTTTTCTTTGAAAACCCAGAAAAGTCAAGATTACAATACATATATGAATAACTTTATAGTGTTTTAATTTAATGTTTTAATAATAAAAGAAAAAACATTCTCGGTAAACAAAAGGTTAAAAAAGCAGAGCAATAGTGCTGTAATAACTTGTACGGGTTGCATAAGAACTTGTACTTTATCATTAGGATTATTGATCCGATTGTCATTGAACAATCGAAACAGAAGAATTATATTAAAAAAACAGGGGCTAGCTATACCCCTAATAAATAAGTTTAGGCACTTAAGGAACAAGATTAAGTTATGGAGAGACGAAATATTAGCTAAAGAGAAGGAAACTTTGTTGAGTAATAAAGACGAACTGGAACAGTTGGACATTCTGTGTGAGAACAGGGACCTAACTGAGGAGGAAGAGTGGATCAAGTCGGAGTGTCTTAAAAATATTTGTGAGTTGGAACGTTTGGCAGCCTTAGACTTGAAGCAAAAATCACGTTGTAGGTGGGCGATTGATGGCGACGAGAACTCAGCGTTCTTTCACAGGCTTATAAACAACAGGAAGTGCAAAAACGGTATCCCTTGGTTATTTATTGGGGGCAGTTGGGTGACTAATCCTAAGAAGGTTAAAAACGAAATTTTTGGTTTTTTTAGGAGTCATTTTGAAGAAAAAGTTAGGTCTAGACCTGGCTTTTGTTGTCTGGGTGTTAAGAGGTTGACAGAGGATGAAGCTAATGTTATTTCAGGAATTTTCTCGTCGGAAGAAATTAAAGAGGCGGTGTTTGAGTGTGGGGCGGACAAGGCCCCAGGTCCCGATGAGTTTAATTTCAGATTCGTGAAGCATTTCTGGAGATTCTTGGAGGAGGATTTCAGATCTATTTTCAGCCATTTTTTTGCTTCGGGCGTCATTGATAGGAGGTGCAGTTCGTCTTTCATTGCCCTTGTTCCTAAAGTCAAAGACCTAATTGGTATGAAAGATTATCGCCCTATTAATCTTATTGGAGTCATAAGTAAAGTGATATCTAAAGTCCTTGCTAACCGCATTAAAAAAGTCATTGGGAAAGTTGTTTCGGGTTATCAGTCGGCTTTTGTGAAAGGTAGATACATCCTTGACAGTCCTCTTATCCTTAGTGAGGTTTGGTCGTGGCTGGTTAAAGCTAAGAAAAAGGCGTTCATTATTAAGATTGATTTTGAGAAAGCATACGACAACGTCAATTGGGATTTTTTGCTTAATATGATGTCTCAAATGGGTTTCTCGCAGAATTGGTGTAAATGGGTGAAAGGGGTGGTTTCTTCCGCTAGATCGTTGGTGTTAGTTAATGGCTCTCCCAAGTTTGAATTTCAGTGCCAAAAAGGTTTAAGGCAAGGAGACCCCCTATCTCCTTTCTTGTTTCTTATTGTCATGGAAGCTTTATCTTGCATTGTGTCAAAAGCTTGTGAGTCGGGGAAGTTGAAAGGGGTTAAATTGCCTAATGGGGGCCCGGTTATCTCGCACCTATTATATGTTGATGACGCGTTGATCATAGGGGAGTGGGAGGAGGAGAATATTCTTTCGGTGGCTAGAATCCTGAGGGTTTTCTACGCTTGCTCGGGGCTTAAAATTAATATCCATAAATCCAATCTTATGGGTGTGGGTGTCGCTGATGATGAAATCGACCGGATGGCTGTGGTTTTGGGATGTTCTAAAGGTTCCTTCCCTTTCAAGTACTTGGGCATTCCTCTTGGTGCAAACATGAATCGTGTGAACAACTGGGACCCCGTTGTATCTATTTTCAAGTCTCGGTTGGCCTCGTGGAAAGCTAAGCATCTATCTATTTGTGGTAGATTGTTTCTAATTAAAGCGGTGCTCGAGAGTTTGCTGATTTATTACCTCTCCATTTTTAAAATGCCTTGTAAAGTGACGGATATGTTAGAGTCTCTTATGAGGAATTTTTTATGGGGTGGTTCGGAAGAGGTCAGGAAAATGCATTGGGTGGCGTGGGATAAAGTCGCTTCCCCGAAAAAAACACGGTGGGTTAGGAATTTGCAAACTTAACACAGTTAATGAGGCTTTATTGGCTAAGTGGATTTGGAGATTTAAGGTAAAAGAAGGGAGCCTTTGGAGAAGTGTAGTCTTGGCGTGCCATGGCAGTAGGAGAAAATGGCAGTAGGAGAAAATGGCAGTGGTTGCCTTCTAAAGTGGGACAGTCGGGAGTTTGGAAAAATATCGCTAGAATGGAGTCTAAGATCACGCTTAAGGGAAAAAAAATTCATAGTTACATTAAAGGGGTCTTGGGGGATGGAAATAGTATAAGATTTTGGATTGATCTGTGGATTGGAGATGTTCCTCTTATGTATAGATGGCCCAATTTGTTTGCGCTTGAAAGATCTAAAAGCTGCTGGGTTCGCGATCGGATTTCGGTAGATGGGGTGCAGGGCTTGCCGGTTTGGGATTGGTTTTCATCCCCTTCTTCGTCTGCGGAGGTTGATGAATTGGCCGACTGTTTGGGCCTGATGTCCGGTGTTTTTTGCTCTTCGAGGAAAGACAAATGGATATGGACTCCTGAGGCTTCTGACATATTCTCTTCGAGTTCGGTTAAGGGTTTGGCCCAGTTGATTCCTGTCTCGGAGCCGGCTGTTTCGGTTAAAGGGTGTAAATGGGTGCCATCTAAAGTCAACATTTTTATTTGGAGGTCGGCCCTCGATCGCATTCCTACTAAACAAGCTCTTGCTAGGAGAGGTGTTACGGTGGAGTCGGACATATGTGGGCTGTGCGGGGATGTTTTGGAGACTACCGATCACCTTTTTACGGCTTGCAGCACTTCGGTTCAGGTCTGGAATCAGGTTAGTGTTTGGTTAAACATTCCTCAGATATATGTGTCCTCCTTTATGGACCTGTTGGGCGTTCATGAAGTTTCCGGTGGAAGTTCAGGCGCGAAGGAGATTATACGTGGGATTGTTGCAGTGTCTTGTTGGTGTATCTGGAAAGCGAGAAACGCGAAGATTTTTTCTAATGGGAGAGGTGGTAGTTCTGATATTTTTTGTGAGGTGAGATCTCTTAGTTTCCTATGGTTGAAAAGTAGGTCATCTCATGGTAACCTAGTTTGGAGAGAGTGGTGTAAGTGTCCCTTGTATATGTTGTAATTAGGTTTTGGTGCGGTCCTGCGTTTTAGTGTCAGGCCGGCCGGTTCTAATAAAGTTTTCCTTAAAAAAAAAAAAAAAAAAAAAAAAGCTATACCCCACATCCTCTAATCAAATCACACTAAAAAAAATTACTATTATTATTTTTAGGCAAAAGTTTCGATCGCCCACTTAAAAGTCATGGGTCTAATCTGACCACTGATTATAGCCCATGAATTTCAAACGGTTGTTTGTGAGTCTATTATTACAAACGCGCAAACGGCCGTTTGTTTGCAGTTGAACAGCCGTTTGATGACGTATAACAACTTGAATTTCAAACGGTCGTTTGTGTATAAGTTGAACAGCCGTTTGATGACGTAAAACAACATGGGATTAGAAAGTAAGGGTGTGGGTATAGCATGACCCAAAAAATAAGTACCTGTAGGAGATAGGGGTGCTTTTGGGACAGAAATGCCCTTGCATGATTTGATCGGATATATGAAGATTGATTTCACCGTCGGTGGTGCTCCGGCAGCGGTGCCGGCGGCTGAGCTTCCGTGTGTTCTCTCCTCCGCCATCTTTTTCTCTCTCTAGTGGAGTGGCGTGTGTAAAGTTGTAGTGGTTACTAAAAGGACGGTGGCTTCATGCACAAACAAATTAATGTTTTGTCATTGCATAGTGCTAGCAACAAGACAATAAGTTGTTAAATTGATGTTTCATTTTACAAGATGAGGATCAAATTATTGTCTCACTTGTTTTTCTCAATACGAATAATAATAAACTACTTAATTTTTTAACATCAAAATAGAAAAAAAGGAAAGAAAGAAAAATAAATGTTTTTTTAATATATAAACAACAAAGTAAATTTGTTATAGTGCTAAGTGATATTTTTTATCAATTTAAATTAAATTTATTATTTAGAAAAAAGGAAAGAAATAAAAATAAATGTTTTTTTTAATATATAAACAACAAAGTAAATTTGTTATAGTGCTAAGTGATATTTTTTTATCAATTTAAATTAAATTTATTATTTGATGTATAAGAATATTAATAAAATCTCCATGTTTCAATCTTGTTAGTTAGAAGGTTTTAAATGAAAAAGGATGCATGATTTATATATTTATTTGTTTCAAATTTTAAACATGTTAATTAAAAGTTATAACCCAAAAAAACGTTAAAATGGTGTAACCAATTTAGATTTATCTAAATGAGTCAAGATGTTCTTAATGTATTATAATCAAGTTGTGAATGGATTTGCAAGATGATTGAGGATTTGCAAGATGATTGAGTTAAAGGGGATGGGGTGGGGGCGTATACTAGCTGACCTTGTAAACTTCATATTCTAGTTTTAAACATCATTACAAGCTAGCATGTTTAATTAAGCATGCTAAATAGATCAACGGAAAATGATGTCACAAATCATCGATATCATACATTATCAACTCAGAAACGAACAAAAAACACCAAATACCCAAACCAAAATTGAATATGAATCTGTAATCGTTCAACAAATCATTACAACACAAAACTCACTCTAAAAACAACAGAAAGTTTATCAATATGATAAACTTCTCCAACAACGATTAAGAAGACCAAACGATAAGATTCCGAATGAATCTAAATATCTAATCTTGTTACAAACCCTAATCGCATACGCCTAGAGAGAGAAAGTGTAAATATTTCTGAGCTGAATGAACACTCAGACATGTATGAGATGTTATATAGCCTCCACAAGTGACTCACTCCATTTACATTATAATCCGAATGTCTGGCGTTCAAGCCTTTGTGTCTCCAATTTGACTCCACAAGCCCAGCTACTTGTTGAGGAATAAGTTGGGTCGTGTCCTGGCCCAAACGTTAACCCCGTAACACAACCTATCAGCTCCACAATTGTGCAAAACATGTTAAAAAAAACAAACATATTAACTTGAAATATTAAATTGTGCATTATGTATTATCATTTTAACCCCCCCCCCCCCCCCCCGCCCCTCAATTTAATATCCAAAACGTGCATACGCCAAATTTCTGAAGGACTTACTTTCTAATAAGCAAAAGTTAGAGGATCTATCTACTGTGACCTTAAATGAAGAATGTTCGGCAGTCTTGCAGAAACAAGTTACCTCCTAAGGTAGTAGATCCAGACAGTTTTACTACCCCGTGTTTAATCAGGGATCTTTCAGTAAGCAATGCTTTAGCTGATCTAGGAGCAAGCATAAATCTAATGTCTTATTTAGTTTTTGCTAAGCTAGGCCTAGGGGAACCTACTCCCACTCACATGAGTATTCAGTTTGCTGACCCTTCCGATCAAATATCCACAAGGGATTGTTGAAAATATGCTAGTAAAAGTCGACAAGTTTGTTTTCCCAATCGATTTCATCATTGTAGACATGGACGAAGATGATCATGTTCCCTTAATTTTGGGCCGGCCATTCCTAGCCACTGCTAGAGCTTTGATTGATGTTGTCAAAGGGAGACTTACTTTGAGGATTAGAGATGCTAAAATAGTATTTGAGTTGGAAGAACTCAGAAATCAAGCGTACGACAATTCGCTTATCTATAAAGAACGTACGAAGAAGATTCATGTCTGTCACTTGATAGGTGATGAAAACTTCAAGTGTGGGGATCGTGTACTTGTTTACAACTCGAGGCTACGCTTGTTTCCTCGTAAACTAAAGTCGAGATGGACTGAACCGTTCATTGTCAAAGAAGCATATACATACGAAGCGGTTGATCTAATAAGTGAAGATCGAGAAACGTTCAAAGTGAATGGCCATACGTTGAAACACTATATTTAAGGACCTATCAATTTGAACGAGGATGAAGAATTTGATCTCCATTCTATACAGGATGATTGAAATCCTAGGTTTACCTCCGGTAGATGGTCCGAAAATCATCTCATTTTAAGAATTCATGATCTAATCATCGAAATTTAGAAGCTACTGTCTTTTCAGAGCTTACGACCCGCCCGTAAGCCAGGCCTTATGATCGTAATCTGTTAAGTGGGCTCACCTAAAAAACTGAACCACTTCACGGCCCATTTGCAAAACCCTAGCTTACGGCCCGTAAGTATCGAAATTGCCATATGGTTGCCAAAATCTATAAATTGAAAGTCTGAAACCCTAGTTTTCTTATTCTACACACTTATGATTAAGAGAATTCAGACATTCTGCAAAACAATGGTGAATATAGAAGAACTGAAGGTATACTCTTGTTCTATTCGTGCTTTATGTGTTCTTTTTTCTTGCCAATTGTGATTAATCAGTTTTAAACATGTTTTACTTCGTAAATATACTATGTTGTTGAAACTGAGAATTTTGAATCGAAAAATTATAATCTGATCATGTACGACCTGTAAAGATCTACTAGTATATGGTTCATAAGCTGGTAATTGACCTAATTCTCTTTTGTAAACAGTTTTGCCATGAACAACTGACTGTTGCATACGACCTATACCACAGAAACGTGGTAGAGGAAGGCCGAGGGAAAACTTTGTTGTAACTCTATAATCCTTATCTTAGGTGAGTGTTGAGCCTTTGTACATATTTTCGTTTATTGAGAGATACTAGTATAGCTTTTCGTTGCAGAACTTGTGCATGTTATGCAATTTTCTAGTTAATACAATAATGACTATATAGATGTGATTAAGGCAAAAGTAGAATAATTATGAACCCTTGTTTAACCCTTTTTCATTTCATTTACCTACCTTTGATATTTTCTCTTAGAAACCATGTTGAGCCTTTAACCTTTTTTATGTGTTTACCCTATAATGTAAGCCAATATTGTCACACCCTGGCTTTGCGGAAGCGTGGTTAATTTTGGTGTGACTTCCTAATACCATAGCTTAACCATAACAAAGCTATATGAAATAAAATCATGCAAGATCATCCATTGGATTAAGTTTTAAAACCAGAGTAACATACCATTGTCTTATAGACTTACAACATCATAACATAAAACATTGTCTTGAGAAACATAAACATCAACATGAAATAAACGCAGTTTAAGATTTGTGACTTGTCCAGGAAAGAGTCACATTTCCTAAACTGGGATGACCTTGGAACTCTTATGCAGCGGGAAAACATAACATACCGTGCCAGATCTTTAATTTCCTGAAATACATGTAAGTTGAAAAATCAACAATAATGTTGAGCGAGTTCATGTGTAAGTGAGTAAGTAAACCTTTGTGAGTATAAAAATAGTCTTGGTATATAGCAAATAAGGGAATTGAGATCACCAATGGTTAGCAAGGCCACTGATATATGTGAAGTGCAAATAGGGAGACTCAAACCTAGCAGATTTCGCCACGGCATTAGTATGTGGACAAAGTCACCCCAAGGTCCATTTCTAGTTTGGCCTGGGGCTGGGCTCGCTACGCCCAGATAGATCTACCGCTCCTGTCCCTCGGTCCCGGTATGAGGACTAATGGCCTCATATTGCTCCTACCCACTCACATGATCTAAGTAGTAAACCTCCTTACGCTAACCATACCATGTATAAAGTACTTGTAATCAAAGTAACATGTATTTCACCCCCGCAGTTAAGAAAACTGAAAACAGTTAGAGAAAAGGGGGACATGAACTCACAGTGGTGCGTCTCTACCAAGTATGCCTCCAAATCGATCAGCTGTATGACGACCTACACGTGCTAACTCTATTAGACGGACGGCCGTGCCTTAGCTTTATGTTTTAAGTTTTTGGGAAATAGTTAGGCAACTATTTCGTGTTTACATTCTGTATACTTGGTAGTTATTCTCCTTCCCAAGGATGGGGGATTTAATACATGTGCGTTCGTATAATTCGGATTACACTATTAAGTCTCACTTAATATATTTTATTTCCAATCTCCAAAATATAAATATTCTTCCCAAAAATATTATATTTTAATACATGTGATTTTCCCAAAATAATACTTAGTAATATTATTTTTACTCTTAAAAATAATATTTACGTAGTTCACAAAATAATCATAAACACTTATACAAGTGGTGCTGTGAAAGAAGAATATATATACTAAATATATATATGTATCACGTTTTATTTTGTGAAAATCCCACCTCCGATGTTTTGTAAATATAGTCGTGGCGAAACTTTATATTTTGAAAACAAGTCAAAATGTATTTCTAACACTTATAGTGAAAAATATTTCTAAGTGTTAGGCTTTTTGGAAAAATTTCGCCAGAGTTTCCTCTGTAACTGGAGGTGGCCATGCTTTCAAGCGTATCATTTTCTTTTACAAATCGACCAACAATTTTCTCATTCAATCAAAACAATGTTCAAATCACGAACTAGTCAAAATATGTATATAAATCGCATAAATTTCATGAACTTGTGATTTATCCAAACTATGAAGTAAATCTCATTACTTTTAGTGGATTTTTATATAAAACAATCCGATTTTGTAAAAAAACTCGTTTTTATGGAAGTTCCGTCTTTACAACTTCTCGTCATCTTTTCCAAAAATAGTTATTTTGTTGAAACTTTGTGTTACACATGTGTTTACACACTTGTGTGTTCTAAAAACCATTCTTGTTAGTGTAAGATCCATTTTTAGAAAACATGATTTCTTTGACGCTTGGTCCTTTGAAAATACCACTTGCAGATACGTAGATCTGCTAGTTTTAAACACTATTCCACAAGTAAAACATTTTTACCCAAGTTCATGATTCGCGTGTGGTAGAGTTTCACCCTTTAACCCTTGTTCTATTCAAAACAACCTTATGTCACGATTCGTGACCATGACCAAACCGGGTTAAGTGGTGATCCGAGCTACCACAACATAGATCGGGTCTAAATAATCACAAATTTCAATTACTACAACATTTACACAACTAGTGAGCTTTTAACCATCATTTTTAGTGTTTTAAGTAGACTTTTATGCTTCATCTTGTAAGTTAACGAGTTTTAACCGTCATATATCGTATTAACCACTTTAAAATAGTTTAAGAAGGTGATTTAAGCAACATACCACTAGCTCAAGGCTAGGGAAGAATCTATGCGAAAAACGCGTGGATAAAAGCAAGATAAAGAGGTCCTTCGCCTTCCGATTGCACCAAGCTTCCTAATATGCGACCCTTAACACTTGTAGATGCTTGGAACTTGCAAGATCAAACTCGAAAATGGGTGGGTGTGTGGGTGTGGGTTCGGCCGAGAGCCAAAGGGAGAGAGATAGAGTAGTGTTCTTGTGTTGTTGTGACAAATGAACTTATGTGCATTCTCAAGTTACTTATAGACAATTGTGGGATTAATAACCAATGGATCACATGTCATTTAGATATTAGACAATGTGATTAAAATAATCAAAAGAAATCAAAGGGTGTCCCCTCTAGTTTGGGGCCGGTTAGCAAGGGGGGGGGGGGGGTCTTGGTCCATTTCCAAGTATTAGTTAGTTACTAGTTAGGTTAAGTTAGTTAGTTAGGTACTTAACCCGGTTAGTAGTGTGTAGTATGTTATGACGGGTGTTAGGGTATTCAGGGACCCTAACTGGCTCAGAAAAAGATAAATAATGTTTATGGCCGTATTTTCATGTCCCGGGTATAGTCCGGTTGTTCGGTTGGATAGTAATCCGTTAAAGTGCTTAACAAAGCTTTAAAGTGTCGTTAATACCCTTTTTAGTGACACAACTCATTTCTGACACTTTGGAAAGTGTCTAGTAATATTTTTCTCAAGTTTTGGCACTTTATTAGTTAGCTAAAAGCTGAATTATTATGTAAAGTGCTGAGTTTTGTACTTAGAGTACGTTTTAGGCACATCCAGTCATTGTGACTTATTCCTAGAGACGCAGTTCTACAACCCTTATATCCCTACACTCACCACTAGTGTAGCAAAATATTTCAGGCTCTTACAGGCCTTTAGAGGCAGTGTCTGCCTGATGCTGGCTTATCAGCATGTTCAATAGGTTATCCGTTATAGTGCTACTGTGCTTTTTGTGCATCATGTTTGTCACTAAGGTTCAGCATGTAAATAATGTAGTGACAGCAAGTAAAGTATGATGCAAGTAAGTACATGTATCAGTATTCAAGTAGCAGTTTATTCACAAGTTCAAGCAAGCACAGTAATTAAGCAATAATTAATTATTAATTAAGTCGTACGGATACCTGGTTTAGTGAGGGTTGTCACATTCTCCCCCCGTTAAATAAATTTCGTCCCGAAATTTTAAGTTCTGCTTGTAGATGCAGGGTTCTTAGGAAATAAGTGGGGGTACTTCTCTTTCATCCGGTCCTCACGCTCCTAGGTGTATTCAGGACCATGTCTGGCATTCCAACGAACTTTGACGAGCTTGACACTGCTCCGGCGGGTCTTGTTTACTTTCCAATCCGTAACCTCCACCGGTTCTTCAACGAAATGGAGCGTGTTGTCAACATGGATCTCGTCGATGGGAATGGCAATGTCATCTTGAGTTGGACTTTTCTTCTGGTTGGATACATGAAATGTATCGTGAACAGAATGGAGTTCAGCAGGTAGGTCCAACTTGTATGCTACTAGTCCTATTCTTTCCAAAACTCTGAAAGGACCAATGTAGCGCGGATTTAACTTCCCACGCTTTCCGAAGCGTGCCACACCCTTCCAGGGTGAAACTTTCAATAACACCATTTCTCCCACTTGAAACTCCACGTGTTTTCGGTTTGGATCCGCATAGGCTTTCTGTCTGTGGCGAGCTGCTTCGATGTGTTTTAGAATCTGCGCAATCTTGTCTGTCGTCTCTTGGATGATTTCGGGACCAGCAAGCTGCCTATCACCTGCGTCAGCCCAACATAGTGGTGATCGGCACTTGCGTCCGTAAAGGGCTTCAAATGGCGCGACACCAATACTGGTGTGGTAGCTGTTGTTGTATGAAAATTCGACCAAAGGCAAATGCTTGTCCCAGCTACCGCCCAAATCCATAACACACGCTCTCAGCATGTCTTCCAAAGTCTGTATCGTTCGCTCGCTTTGACCGTCAGTTTGCGGATGAAACGCAGTGCTCAGATTCAATTGTGAGCCAAAGGCTTCTTGGAAGGATTGCCATATCCTTGACACAAACCTTCCGTCTCTATCCGAGATGATCGAGAGAGGCACTCCATGACGTGCGACGATCTCTCTCATGTAAATTTCAGCCAATTTGCTCGTATTATCCTTCTCTCTGATAGGTAAGAAGTGTGCTGACTTCGTTAATCGATCCACTATTACCCAAATAGTGTCATGGCCTCTTGGCGTTCTTGGCAGCTTTGTAACAAAATCCATTGAGATTTGTTCCCATTTCCACTTGGGAATCTCGGGTTGTTGCAGAAGTCCTGAAGGCTTCTGGTATTCGGCTTTAACCTTAGCACACGTTAAACATTTTCTCACATAAACAGCAACATCACCTTTCAACCTAGGCCACCAATAGTAATCTTTGAGATCCTGGTACATCTTATCCGCTCCAGGGTGGATAGAGTACCGCGACTTGTGAGCTTCATCGAAAATAACCTTCCTCAAACCTCCAAACAAAGGAACCCAAATCCTTTTCTCAAAACATAACGTTCCTTCCTCGTTTGGTACCAAAAGCTTCTCCATCCCACGGAGATATTCTTCTTCAAGGTTTCCTTCCTTGAGAGCTTCTTTCTGCGCGGCACGAATGCGCAAGGAAAGATTGGTTCGGATAATCATTTCTAAAGCTCTAACCCTTATGGGCTTGATCCTCTCCTTTCGACTTAGGGCATCGGCGACTACATTCGCCTTCCCTGGATGATACTTTATCTCGCAGTCGTAATCGTTTAGCAACTCAACCCAACGTCTTTGTCTCATATTCAGCTCCTTCTGGTTGAATATGTGCTGTAGGCTCTTGTGATCTGTAAAGACTGTACACTTTGTACCATAAAGGTAGTGTCTCCAGATCTTTAATGCAAATACCACTGCGCCAAGTTCCAAATCATGTGTGGTATAGTTCTTTTCGTGCACTTTCAGTTGACGTGATGCGTAAGCAATAACCTTTTGGCGTTGCATCAACACGCAACCCAATCCTTGACGTGAAGCGTCACAGTATACCACGAAATCATCTGTACCTTCTGGTAGTGCTAAGATTGGCGCGTTGCAGAGCTTATCCTTCAGTATCTGGAATGCTTCCTCCTGTTTGATTTCCCAATCAAACTTCTTATCTTTCTGCGTGAGGAGCGTCAATGGTTGAGCGATCTTCGAAAAGTCCTCAATGAACCTTCGATAGTAGCCAGCCAAACCCAAGAATTGTCGAATCTCGGTTGGCGTCTTTGGCGTTTCCCAATTCTTGATCGCTTCGATCTTGGTTGGATCCACGTGGATTCCATCTCCATTTACCACGTGTCCAAGAAATTGAACTTCACGTAGCCAAAATTCGCACTTGGAGAATTTGGCATACAACTATTCCTTCCTTAGCAGCTCCAAAATAGCTCTTAGATGTTGTTCGTGCTCGGCCTTTGTTCTTGAATAAATCAAGATGTCGTCGATAAACACTATCACGAACTTGTCCAAGTACGGCTTGCAAACTCTATTCATCAAGTCCATAAAGACTGCAGGTGCGTTTGTCAAACCAAACAGCATAACAAGGAACTCGTAGTGTCCATAACGAGTTCTGAAGGCTGTCTTCGGGATACTCTCCTCTTGTATCCTTAACTGATGGTATCCAGATCGAAGATCGATCTTTGAATAAAAGCTTGAGCCTTGCAGTTGATCGAATAGATCATCGATCCTTGGCAGAGGATATCTATTCTTGATCGTCAGCTTGTTCAATTCTCTGTAGTCGATGCACATACGAAAACTACCGTCCTTTTTCTTGACAAACAGGACCGGAGCTCCCCAAGGCGAGAAGCTTGGTCGGATAAATCCCTTGTCTAACAACTCTTGAAGTTGTGTCGACAGTTCCTGCATCTCAGACGGAGCAAGTCTGTAAGGTGCCTTAGCCACAGGTGCGGCGCCTGGAACTAAGTCAATGCGGAACTCTACTTGTCTCTGAGGTGGCAGTCCAGGTAAGTCCTCTGGGAAGACTTCTGGATATTCCCTCACGACAGGGATGTCTTCTATTCTTGGCTCAGCAGCCTTCTTATCCACAATGTGTGCCAGGAAGGCAACATATCCCCTTTGCAAACACTTTCGCGCTTTCAGGCAGCTGATAATTCTTAACGGCGTATCACGCTTCTCTCCGTGAACCACAATTGTTTCGCCATCTTCGGTTGGGATACGAACGATCTTTTCGTGACAAACTATCTCAGCCTTGTTGCCTGATAACCAATCCATTCCTACCACCACGTCGAAGCTTCCCAACTGGACTGGTAGTAGGTCCAAAGCAAACTCACACTCTCCCAATTCGATCACACAACCTCTGATAACTTCATTGGCTTCTACTAACTTCCCATTGGCCAATTTGATTGAGTAGGGAATTTCTAATTTATTAGCGGCTAAACCAAGCATATTCTTAAACTCTAACGACACGAAGCTATAATCGGCACCAGTATCAAATAAAACGGATGCATAGCGCTGGTTTACAGGGAACGTACCAGTAACGACATTGGGGTCCTGGCGCGCTTCCCTCGCTTCGATTTGGAACACTCTTCCACGGGCTTGGTTTAATTCTGGGCAGTTCTTCTTAAAATGCCCAATATCGCCACAGCTAAAGCATCCAAGTCTTTGCCCGTTTCCACCTCCATTTCCAGCTTGGTTGTTGTTTTGGTTTGCATTGCTAGCCTGATTCGCATTGTTGCCTCGATTCCCGTTTCCTCCATTGTTCCCCTGTGGGCGATTTTCAATACCACCACGATTATTATTCCTATTCCCAAATCCACCTTGGCCTCCCCGGCCAGCACTAGCCCAACAAGAATCCTTCAAGTGGCCCGGCCTTCCACATGCTTCGCATACTTTCACACTACAATGGCCGGTATGATGGCGTTGACAGGTATTACACTTGGGCTGGGTGCCCTGATATCCTTTTCCTTTCTTTCCACTACCAGCTGTAACCTGAGCTGGCGTGCCTGATCCTCCTTTCTTAACCGCCACACTGGCGCCCTTCTTGAAGTTTGAGAACTTCCGTTTGTTACCTCCTGACGACTCGACGTGAGTCTCTTTCTTCTTAAGCTCAGCATCATCAAACTTGTTCAGGCGAATGGCCTCCTCTGTGAGAGCCACGCTCAAATCGATCGCCTCAGTAATGGTCGCAGGCTTGGATGAGGTTACCATGCTTATGATTTGAGGAGCTAATCCCCAAATGAAACGTTCAATCCGCTTGAACTCCGGAGTGACCATGTAGGGTACCACATGCGATAAGTCATGGAATCTTTGAACGTATTCTGCGATCTTCGGACCGTCCATTTTCAAGTGCCAGAACTCGGTTTCCAATCTCTGGATTTCTGCGCGAGAGTAGTACTTTTTGCGCATAAGTTCCTTCAGTTCGGTCCAGGTTAGCGCGTAGGCAGCAGCTTCACCAAGTGTCTGTACTTGCAAATTCCACCAAGAGAGGGCTCCATCCAAGAATAGCCCTGAGATATAGGTGACTTGCTGATCTAGCGCGCATTTGCTCATGCGAAGAACAGATTCAGTCTTTTCGGCCCAACGAACAAAGGCGACAGCACCTCCTGTGCCATCAAAGTTGACCGGCTTGCAGTCTAGAAACTGCTTGTAGGTGCATCCATGAGGTGGATTATTGTTGTTGCCAGTGTTGCCAGAGTTGCTTCCACTAGTCCCTCCTTGAGAGGCGGCGTATTGTGCAATGGCAGCAGCGATAATTTGCTGGAGTTCTGCCTCATTAGTAGGCATGTGTGTCTCACGTCTCGGCGGCATCTTCTAAAAGATGTGTTTACGTCGGTCAGGCCATAGTTATAATACATAAGTCAGGTCATAATTTAGCGTATGTATATAACGATAGTAATAGTACATAACATCTCATGTTATAATCATATCAATCACACAACATCCCATGTCACAAACATCAATCACACAACATCCCATGTCCTAAAATACAAATAACCAAATCAAGCATCAAATATGATGAGAATACTGCGATTGCCATATATCGAGACCACATAGTAAGCGTACAAGTACATCACAGTGTCATACAACATCAGTCGACTAAGGGCTACATCACCCTAGTCCAAAAACTATATCGAATCAGTGTCAATACATCAAATACATGTCAACAAAAATCAGAATCATAATGTAGTCTCCAAAAATGCTGTGCAGTCAAAAGCATTCGCCGTCTTCTCACCAATATCTACCTATACGGTACTGAAGAGCTCTACACGGATGGTGGTGGAGGAGGGGGAAAGTGAGTGTAAAACAAGCGGCGCAAATGGAGCCAGTCCTCCTCCATGGCTCTCTGGGTGCGTAAGAATGAAGCAACCTGCTGCTCCAGGGCAAAAAGGTGTGCAGCATAGTCTGGTGGTAAAGGTCGAGAGGGCTACAACGGAGAGTGGGTCTGACCCTGGCACTGACACGGCGGCGTCTGAGCTCTCTCAAGCTCCTGAATGCGCTGTGTGTGTGCCTCGTGCTGGGCGACAAAAGACATCAAAACGTCCTCAATAGTATACCCCATGTGGAAAGAATGGTAGGGGTCAGTCAGTGGCATAGCAGAGTGTGGTGCCCAAAGGAACGGCTCACTGGTGGGATCAAAAGGTGCCACATGAAATGGGGAAACAGTGGGAAAAGTAGCAGATGGTGGTATAGCAGGGATAGATACTGGTACATGCCCAAAAGGGTGTGCCGAAGAACCTTCTCCAGGTCGTGCTGGAGGTGTAAACCGAGGAAATGAAAAGGAAGTATCAATGTGACGGGTATCAGGGATCTGAGGGGGAAAAGGTGGGACCTCGTCATCAGCCGGAATCCACCCACACTGGGCGTGCTCGTCTCGGGGGTCGATCCGTGCCTCAAAAAGCGCACAATCAAACTGGGCTGGCATAGGATCATGGTGAGGTACAACAAGGGGGTCAACTGGTGCATCAGCAAAAAGTGGGGGATCAACGTGATCAGCAACAAGGACATGATCGCCCTCCAATAATGGAGCATCTATAGGGTGATCATCAATAGGTGGGTCAGCAAAGACAGGCTCAATAATAGGTGCGTCAGCATGAACTGGGTCATGCTCAAGTACTGGGTCAGGAGCAGGGTCTAGTGGCTGCTCGGGCTCATCAAAGGCCATCTCAAAATCAAACTCGGGATCGATGGGGTCAACTGGGTCGACTGGATCCTCCATAGGCTGATCCATGGGTATAAACTCTATATCCTCATCTGGGTCGAATCCTGGGGGAAAGACAGGATCGGAATCCTCCACATCATCGTGGTCGAAAGTAAAACTAGGAATAGGGGCAACAGAGGATGCCTGGTCGGGATCTGATCCATGAGAAAAGTGCTGCGCACTCTGAGTGTGTGAAGGTGCGGAGGCCACAGACTCGAAAGAGTCTGGGACCGGTGAGTGAGCAGGTGACTCCTCAGCGGGAGCATCTGCGATCAACAAAAGATCACCAGCAGCAAGAAGGGCCTCGCCCTGAACATCCTCCTCTAAGGGCTCGTCATCAAACAGATCGACGTCGTCATCATCGTCGGCGTCGAGAAGCAAATCATAGGTAGGATAAACAGCTAAGGGTATGGGAGCAGGGATCTCCACTAACGGTAGGTCCCCGGCCAAAGGGCCATCAGCGAGCTCATCAGCACCATCAGGTAAAGCGAAGGGCTGGAAATCATCCTCGTCCGTGCTCGTAACGTCGGATGTGTGAACCTCGCGCTCAGAAGACTCTAGGTCGTCCGATACTATAGGTCTAGGTCCTGTGGTGTCTGAATCACCAGTGCCAGAGGTGTCCATGGTGTCTGTAACATAAACACAAACATGCACAAACAGTCAATCATACAATCAGATAATCACATAAGTTACCAAGTAAGCAATCAAATAGTTCTCCTAGTCCCACTAGCCTCCCAGCCTCTCAGACTGCTCTTCCTAGTCCCACTAGCCAATTTCTCCTAGTCCCACTAGCCAATTCTCCTAGTCCCACTAGCCAATTCTCCTAGTCTCACTAGCCAACTACCTCGATCTCTCAGACCGAGCCTCGGCCTCTCAGACCGAGCCTCAGCCTTTCTAGACTGAGCCTATAAATAATGAATAAAATGTGCTCAACATTTGTTTATAAAAGTTTTGGATCTGGACTTAAGTGGTATGCAGAAAAATGTTTTCGTGAGAGCCCTAGTGATCATAGTCTAGACTCGAGAAAGAATCCTAGTTCGCTATGATCAGAGCTCTGATACCAAGCTGTCACACCCTGGCTTTGCGGAAGCGTGGTTAATTTTGGTGTGACTTCCTAATACCATAGCTTAACCATAACAAAGCTATATGAAATAAAATCATGCAAGATCATCCATTGGATTAAGTTTTAAAACCAGAGTAACATACCATTGTCTTATAGACTTACAACATCATAACATAAAACATTGTCTTGAGAAACATAAACATCAACATGAAATAAACGCAGTTTAAGATTTGTGACTTGTCCAGGAAAGAGTCACATTTCCTAAACTGGGATGACCTTGGAACTCTTATGCAGCGGGAAAACATAACATACCGCGCCAGATCTTTAATTTCCTGAAATACATGTAAGTTGAAAAATCAACAATAATGTTGAGCGAGTTCATGTGTAAGTGAGTAAGTAAACCTTTGTGAGTATAAAAATAGTCTTGGTATGTAGCAAATAAGGGAATTGAGATCACCAATGGTTTGCAAGGCCACTGATATATGTGAAGTGCAAATAGGGAGACTCAAACCTAGCAGATTTCGCCACGGCATTAGTATGTGGACAAAGTCACCCCAAGGTCCGTTTCTAGTTTGGCCTGGGGCTGGGCTCGCTACACCCAAATAGATCTACCGTTCCTGTCCCTCGGTCCCGGTATGAGGACTAATGGCCTCATATTGCTCCTACCCACTCACATGATCTAAGTAGTAAACCTCCTTACGCTAACCATACCATGTATAAAGTACTTGTAATCAAAGTAACATGTATTTCACCCCCGCAGTTAAGAAAACTGAAAACAGTTAGAGAAAAGGGGGACATGAACTCACAGTGGTGCGTCTCTACTAAGTATGCCTCCAAATCGATCAGCTGTATGACGACCTACACGTGCTAACTCTATTAGACGGACGGCCGTGCCTTAGCTTATGTTTTAAGTTTTTGGGAAATAGTTAGGCAACTATTTCGTGTTTACATTCTGTATACTTGGTAGTTATTCTCCTTCCCAATGATGGGGGATTTAATACATGTGCGTTCGTATAATTCGGATTACACTATTAAGTCTCACTTAATATATTTTATTTCCAGTCTCCAAAATATAAATAGTCTTCCCAAAAATATTATATTTTAATACATGTGATTTTCCCAAAATAATACTTAGTAATATTATTTTTACTCTTAAAAATAATATTTACGTAGTTCACAAAATAATCATAAACACTTATACAAGTGGTGCTGTGAAAGAAGAATATATATACTAAATATACATATGTATCACGTTTTATTTTGTGAAAATCCCACCTCCGATGTTTTGTAAATATAGTCGTGGCGAAACTTTATATTTTGAAAACAAGTCAAAATGTATTTCTAACACTTATAGTGAAAAATATTTCTAAGTGTTAGGCTTTTTGGAAAAATTTCGCCAGAGTTTCCTCTGTAACTGGAGGTGGCCACGCTTTCAAGCGTATCATTTTCTTTTACAAATCGACCAACAATTTTCTCATTCAATCAAAACAATGTTCAAATCACGAACTAGTCAAAATATGTATATAAATCGCATAAATTTCATGAACTTGTGATTTATCCAAACTATGAAGTAAATCTCATTACTTTTAGTGGATTTTTATATAAAACAATCCGATTTTGTAAAAAAACTCGTTTTTATGGAAGTTCCGTCTTTACAACTTCTCGTCATCTTTTCCAAAAATAGTTATTTTGTCGAAACTTTGTGTTACACATGTGTTTACACACTTGTGTGTTCTAAAAACCATTCTTGTTAGTGTAAGATCCATTTTTAGAAAACATGATTTCTTTGACGCTTGGTCCTTTGAAAATACCACTTGCAGATACGTAGATCTGCTAGTTTTAAACACTATTCCACAAGTAAAACATTTTTACACAAGTTCATGATTCGCGTGTGGTAGAGTTTCACCCTTTAACCCTTGTTCTATTCAAAACAACCTTATGTCACGATTCGTGACCATGACCAAACCGGGTTAAGTGGTGATCCGAGCTACCACAACATAGATCGGGTCTAAATAATCACAAATTTCAATTACTACAACATTTACACAACTAGTGAGCTTTTAACCATCATTTTTAGTGTTTTAAGTAGACTTTTATGCTTCATCTTGTAAGTTAACGAGTTTTAACCGTCATATATCGTATTAACCACTTTAAAATAGTTTAAGAAGGTGATTTAAGCAACATACCACTAGCTCAAGGCTAGGGAAGAATCTATGCGAAAAACGCGTAGATAAAAGCAAGATAAAGAGGTCCTTCGCCTTCCGATTGCACCAAGCTTCCTAATATGCGACCCTTAACACTTGTAGATGCTTGGAACTTGCAAGATCAAACTCGAAAATGGGTGGGTGTGTGGGTGTGGGTTCGGCCAAGAGCCAAAGGGAGAGAGAGAGAGAGAGTAGTGTTCTTGTGTTGTTGTGACAAATGAACTTATGTGCATTCTCAAGTTACTTATAGACAATTGTGGGATTAATAACCAATGGATCACATGTCATTTAGATATTAGACAATGTGATTAAAATAATCAAAAGAAATCAAAGGGTGTCCCCTCTAGTTTGGGGCCGGTTAGCAAGGGGGGGGGGGGTCTTGGTCCATTTCCAAGTATTAGTTAGTTACTAGTTAGGTTAAGTTAGTTAGTTAGGTACTTAACCCGGTTAGTAGTGTGTAGTATGTTATGACGGGTGTTAGGGTATTCAGGGACCCTAACTGGCTCAGAAAAAGATAAATAATGTTTATGGCCGTATTTTCATGTCCCGGGTATAGTCCGGTTGTTCGGTTGGATAGTAATCCGTTAAAGTGCTTAACAAAGCTTTAAAGTGTCGTTAATACCCTTTTTAGTGACACAACTCATTTCTGACACTTTGGAAAGTGTCTAGTAATATTCTTCTCAAGTTTTGGCACTTTATTAGTTAGCTAAAAGCTGAATTATTATGTAAAGTGCTGAGTTTTGTACTTAGAGTACGTTTTAGGCACATCCAGTCATTGTGACTTATTCCTAGAGACGCAGTTCTACAACCCTTATATCCCTACACTCACCACTAGTGTAGCAAAATATTTCAGGCTCTTACAGGCCTTTAGAGGCAGTGTCTGCCTGATGCTGGCTTATCAGCATGTTCAATAGGTTATCCGTTATAGTGCTACTGTGCTTTTTGTGCATCATGTTTGTCACTAAGGTTCAGCATGTAAATAATGTAGTGACAGCAAGTAAAATATGATGCAAGTAAGTACATGTATCAGTATTCAAGTAGCAGTTTATTCACAAGTTCAAGCAAGCACAGTAATTAAGCAATAATTAATTATTAATTAAGTCGTACGAATACCTGGTTTAGTGAGGGTTGTCACAAATATTACCCTTTGTTAGCATATTCATTTCATTACCCTTTGAAGTATGATTCAACGAAGAAATGACAATCAGGAAAAAAAAAAAAAAAGAGAGGTAAAAAAAAAAGAAATATTTGTGGGGATTAGAGATCCTAATGAAAATATGAAAGAAGGACCGAAAGCCATTAAAGAAAAAGAAAATAGAAGATGAAGATTGTCAAAAGATCTGAAAAGAAGTTGAATTATAGTTGTTTTACCCTTTGTGTTTAACCCTTTTCATTTGTTTATTTACTATCTTTTTACCCTAAAGCCAAAAGCCTTAAAAGTCCTTATGATTTGTTAGTGTTATTTGTGGATACGGGTAGTTGATTTCTATACACCCTTTTGTGATCTAAATCCCTATAAAGCTCCTCTCTTACGTGTTTTGTCACTTGTCATATAATGTCTCACAAGAAGCTTTATGACGACTAATTATAACCTAATGGAGATTCCATTTGTTACATAAAATGGTCAAGGAAGATGTAGAATGATAACGAGTGAATAAGTGGAACCACTTGATGGGTAATGGGTGTTATGTACCTCACTTATCTATTTATTTACTCATCTCATTCAATTCTTGGCTTTTCTATACTTTTGAGTTTTCTAAACCTAATAATTTGGCTAATTTCTACATATGATGACGTGGATGTTATTGAAAGGGAATTATTATATTTTTCATACTTATCGTTTTAAAAATCTATAAACACTAGGAAAATCGTTTTTTAGTACATAAATTACTTTTTCCTTATAAATGTTTCCTTTCCTTAAAAAAATTATGTTTGTCACTTTGTTTTATAATTTAGTTTTATAACATATTTTATAATTTACTTTTACAACGTATTTTGTATTTTTGTTTATCGCTAAGGACTATTATAGGTAGTGGGTGAAAGCCTCCCTTGATCCATTCGGAGGGTTTTCCATTTGCCGAAAAGAAAATCCACATAAACATCCATGACCAAGCCTGTCATGCTGATTGCCACTCTCACCCCCAAGCCCTTAGCGACACTTTGTTTGATGCCCCTTCGACACGGTGTTTGGTCCCCATATGGTCTGACGTGACTATAAGCGCTACACCACTACACACAAAATAAATATGTTCAATTTTTAACTTGACGTCTTTAAAAAAAGTAAAGCATATATATGATTTAAGATATATTAGAATCATAGAAAGGGTTAACACTAAATTTCGTAACAACCGATTATCCATCCAAAAAAAAAAAGCAAAACAATACTAGTGAGTTTTCAAACACTTAAAAGAACGATAAGATTAAAAAAAAAAAAAAAAAAACCTAGATAATTCACAAACTGAAAATATTTTGAAATGCCTTAATTCACCAATAACAAACTATTTGGTTAGTCGTTTTCAATCACAAGCCCCAAGATAAAAGGAGAAGGACACCAATAATTTGTTTTAATAGAAACTAGGTTAGAACCCCGTGTATTACACGGGTTGAATAAATGTAATTTTATATATTAAATAATAAAAAGTTATATTTTTATGAACTCCGTATATTGTACGGGCATAAATAAATGTAATTTTATATATCAAATAATAAAAAAGAGTTATATCTTTGAAAACCACGTGTATTACACAGATTAAATAAATGTAATTTTTATACTAAATACTAAAAACGTCGTATCTTTAAAAAAAGTCGTGTATAATCGGGTTGAATAAATCTACCAAATAATAAAAAAAAATTACATCCTTAAAAACCACATATGTTACACGTGTTGAATAGATATAAAAAAGAGTTATATCTTTAAAAACCATGTGTATTACACATATTAAATAAATATAATTTTGTATATTAAATACTATGTAGTATCTTTAAAAAATCCGTGTATAGTTGGGTCGAAAATTTTACCAAATAATAAAAACATTATATCCTTAAAAACCTATTGTATTATACGTGTTGAATAAATCTAATTTTACAAAGCAAATGATAAAATAGTTATATCTTTAAAAACTTCGTGTATTACACGGGTTATATAAATGTCACTTTGTATAGTAAATAATAAAAAAGTTATATTTTTCAAAACCCCGTATTTTAGATTTGTTCAATAAATATAATTTTGTATATCAAATAATAAAAAGTTATATTTTTAATAAATTAGGATAACATTTAATATTAATTTATTATTTATATATTTAATATAAGATAAGTAGTAAAGAGAGGTATTTGTTTTAAAAATATATTAAATTAATAATTTAGATTTGAGGATAATATTTTATTAAAGTATGATAAGATTTAATATTAATTTATTATTTATTTATTTAGTTAATATAAGATAAATACATTCAATGAATGACACGTGTCCAAAATTTGTTTCTTTTATTATAGTAGATAGATTTTGAATATTTTCAGAACTAGACCGGACGTTGAATCGGCCTTTTTATTGGTTCAATGGTCCAACCGGTCGGACCGGACATAAGAACCGGAAGGTATCGTAAATACTATAAAAATTAATAGGGTTAAATCTGAAAAAATATATAAAAAACCGGTCCAACCCTTCCAAAAACCAGTCCAACTAGCTGTTCCCAGTCCAACCGTCGGGTCGCCAGTTCAACTCCGGTTCAATGCATTTCCAGCCCGATACCATGACCCGGACCGACTCAACCTCCAGTTCCCGGTCCGATCCGGGTTTGAAAACACTGGAAATTTTGCTTCAGTTCTTAAAACGAGTTGATTCACCACTGTTATAAAACTAATGGTCATTGGTCACTATATCTTTTTTAACGACAAATTTAAATCACTGACGGACAACTAGAGTATCATTGTGTCACCAGTGAAACCATCTGATCATATTCATCTCCACTAGTCTATAATGCCTATACACCAATTCAGGAGGTAACCCAGTCTATAAAAACCTTCTTGTGGAAATCAAACCTAGGATCTCATGGTCTCTAAATCTTATCACACACCCAAGATGCCATGGCTTTAATATGGGCTCATTGGTCACTATATCGATCAGTGGTTTAGTAAAAAGCTGACAAGTTAAGATATTGTATTATAAATATTTGTCTCGTACGTATTACTTTTATTATGTAAACATTTAAAGAGCCAAATTTCGAAACAAATGGATGTTTACTATATATAAAACATGGAGTGTGAGCCTAGAGAATAACTTGCAATACCCAAAGTCCAAATCTTGGCCCTATTACCTCGCCAATGACTTCGTGAAACATAAACAAAAACAAAATTCAAGTTGGATGATATATTAACTGTCCCTCAACTTATGACCCAGATACATATTCATCCCTAATTAAAAAAAACGACTTTACCCCTAATAATTAAAAACATATATTTTAGTCTTCATCTTTTACTTTTACTTTGGTTCATTTATTATAGTTTTTCATAAAACTGTTCATATAGATAACCAAATTAACTTACTCAATAAACCTTGATTTTTTTACAAATAATAATCTTATACAATATAATCAATGTAGGGACTAAAATAGATATGTGTATACAATAAGGACCATAGATTATCATAACGTAAGTCTAAAGACTAGTTATGTAACTATCGCCAATAAAAACAATATTTTCTGTTAACCTTAGTTTCCAAATTCCAATCTGAACCACCTGTGATTCGTTCGAGTTAATTACTTGATCTGTTTTTATTGTTTTGAAATTGGAATCATGAATGATGCAGATGTATCGAAACAAATACAACAAATGGTTGCATTTATTCGGCAAGAAGCCGAAGAGAAAGCCAACGAGATCTCTGTCTCCGCCGAAGAGGTTCGTTTATTCGTGTTATTCGTTTACGTTTTGAAATATATAATAATGTGATTGTTGTAATGTATGTATGTATGTTTTGTTTTTATATGATTCCTCATGATCCACATTCATGCACACGTTCATAATTGTTTAAAACCTAATGAAATTTTGCATTAAAAAATAAACAAGTGTATATTAAATTATTAATTATTAATGGTGGTCGTATTTTATGATTCTAAAATTGTCATTGATATAAACAATCGATGATGATTTGAGTCCACTACATAGCCATTTTTTAACACTGAACATAAATCGTGTTTGTTGTATCTTGAAATTACGCTTTTTGTACGTAAAAATGTCTTTTTTCTTTAACTGTGATACATAAGTTGTTAGGCGCTCTCTAGCCGATCGAATGGGGATTTGAGAGTAATCGGACATGTTAAATTATAAAAAAAAATTAGTTTTTGGGAAATTATATATATGTCAAATATCATAAGTTTATTAATATTTATAACAAAACATGTGAATATTAATATAAATAAAAATTAGATGTTTAAATAATAAAGTATTTCAAAAATTCATATTCTTTTTTAATATGATAGACATAGGAATAATGTTATATTTTTTTAAAGTCAAACTTGACCCGAGTTGACATACTAGATCCGATTCTGGTCGTTTGATCGATTCCGAGTAATTAGACGGAGTTGAAGAAAGTCGTCTCGGTAGCCTCTGAGACCTTGTTTTACAACATTGATTGTATCTTGAAATTAATAATAAACGTGAAACTCTAACCTCAATCAAGTGATACATAATACAGCTATATACATATGATACCTTGATCTCTTTTTAACTCTTGTTATATATACCAAACTGTATTATGGGATTGTCGACGACTATCTATTTAAAATTAGTTTTGCATTGAATGCTTCCACTTGCGTATTAACTCAAACAAACTTACAAAATAACATTTTATCGAACATGGTTTAGGAATTCAACATTCACAAAATGCAAATAGTTGACACCGATAAGAAGAAAATCAAACAGGAATTCGAGCGCAAGACAAAGCAAGTGGAGGTCAAAAAGAAAATGTAAGTTTGCACCCCTCGCGTTAACTTACTTCTATCTCAGGCTCGGGTCAAAACAGGTCGTTTTAAATCTTTTAAAATTACCAACTTGGGTCAAAAGTTGAGATTTCTATACTAACAAGCTTTACATAAACACGAGTTATGAAGTTTTTTGTGTTCTGATAACGGGTTATGTTGGTTATAGTGAATACTCGATGCAGTTGAACGCATCACGGATCAAAGTTCTTCAAGCACAAGATGATCTAGTAACCAGTATGAGAGATGCTGCTAGCAAAGAGCTTCTAAATGTTTCTCATAACAAAAAGACATATAGAAAGCTTATTCAAAGCTTGATTGTCCAGGTTCATGTCATTAATTTAAATCTTCTAATTAATTAATTAATTAATACTCTCTTGATCATTAATAAAGATTAGTAATAATTCAATCATGTACTTACTCCACACTCTTTAAACTTGTAGAGTCTACTAAGGCTAAAAGAGCCATCCGTATTGTTGCGGTGTAGAGAGGTTGATTTGTCTCTTGTTGAATCCGCTTTAGAGGATTCTAAAAAAGAATATGCTTCGAAAGCAAAAGTACAAGCGCCGATGATCAATATCGACAAAACCGTGTTTCTCCCACCGCCTCCAACCAGTGGCGACCCTCATCATCCTTCATGGTAATTGTTGAATTTTTGGTTATGATTTTTTCAACACATACTCCAAAAAAAAAAAAACCTTATAACAAACACTACAATGTAACATAAACTTAGGGTTGTGTTAGTTTATGCCTTTTAACCCTATAAGGCCGCCCATCTAACGCAAGTTGGGTATTGATGAGCCCTGTGAGTTTTTCAGTGTTGAATTTTCACGGTTATAAGAAATATATACATAAACTAAAAAATTTTAAGTGTGGTTTTTAATTGTCTAACTTGCGTTATATTGTTAAACAATTTTGACAGCTCGGGTGGGGTTGTGTTAGCTTCTGTGGACGGGAAGATTGTTTTTGAGAACACCCTTGATACCCGACTCGATGTTGCTTACCGCAAGAAGCTTCCCGAGGTATGCATTCCAAGTTCAAAAACCGTTTATAGGACATTATGCATAATAAATGAAGGGGTAACTTTGTAAAATAGTAACCAAGTTTTCTATGTGTTCTATTAAAGTCACTCAATCTTTTTTTGTCCTTTTAAAGTCACTCAACTTTCATATGACGTTCCAATTTTGCGCAATTACTAGGTTACCAGGTTACCTTGATGATGTGTCAGGTAACATTTTATTTTATTTTTATTTTTAATGCTTGCGTGAATAGAAATACAATTTTTTTGTTTCTTTAGTCGTAAAATACAACAATTTTTCACTAAATCTAAATTTTCTTTTATCTAATCAAACCTGCAAAGTGCAAATGTCCCTTTTCGTTCCCATTTGTTCATATAGAAACCATATTTTATTCTTTAAACACATTTTTCAATCATCAAATCACTAGAAAACATTTTTTATTCATTAAGCCTATTTTTCATTTATCAAATCTCAAACCCAGTTCTTGTTTTTATTCATTGAATACCCAACCCCATTTTATGAATCTTCAGCAAATCATGGCACAAATGTTACTGCATCCTGGATGAACATATAGATTTTTATTTAGGGTACGTTGATTTTTGAGAACAAATGTTTGGGACGGTTGGTTAATCCAAAATATCGAAATTGTTATTAATTAAAATGTATATCATTAATTATAGATCCATATAATGACCTGACACATCATCATGGTAACCTTGTAACCTGCTAATTGCATAGGATTAAAACACTAAATGAAACTTCAATGACTTTAATGAGACAAAAAAAGATTGAGTGACTTAATTAGAACAGAGTAAAAACTTGATTACTATTATGTGATGTTTTCCCAATAAATGAACGCTAAACATGTCCTTAATGATTAACAATTGTGTTATTATTATATCTGCTTATTTATGTAAACTTATAATTAACAATAACTATAAGTTGATCAATGAACATGAATTTATTGAGAATATAAACAAACGGTTGTTACACATAGATGTTAGGGCTTTGTTTAGTAAACTTTTTAGATTTTATTAGTTCTAATATTAAAAATTATTATATTGAAGATTTATTATTATTATTATTATGCAGATTCGCAAGATCCTTTTTAAGGAGTAATTGGACATTATCTTGGCAAATATGAGGGCCGAATAACATTTGACAATTGGAAAACTGAAAATAAGCAATTCAGTGAGTTTCATGAGACTGAGTTGATTTTTTCTATTATTATTAGTTTAATAAATAAATTGGATCTTTGTACAAGTCTTTTAGTCAATAAATGCTCTTTATATTTTCGTAGAACCATGTCACGTATGTAACTAGCTTAGCTACAACTACATCAGGAAACAATAAAGTAAATATTATGTTACTTGTTTTGAATTTGAATTAACATTTTAAAAAAATATATGAAATTAAAAATTTAAAACTAACTAATTACACTTATAACCCGAATTGGAATCTTGTAGATGTTAAACAAATAAATTTTAGTAACTTTTAAAAGATTAGGGTGTGCTTGATTACGGAAAAATCAAAGTGTTTTATAAAAAATCAGAAAAATGTGTTAAAAATACTCTTTTTTAAAAGATTCATGAAAAATAGAAAACTCGATATTTTATAACTTCAATATGGAAAAAAGTATTAAAATATTGGTGAGTGTTACTATCCACACGACCGCGCACCTTCGTTGTTGCTACTACCTTTGTCAGTAAACGGTAGTCAAATACACACACCTTTGGAATATAGTCGTTCCTGTGAACTTTCAAAAAAAATTAGGCACCGGGTAAGAAAAAGAATTATACCCAAAGTTGTGGTTAAGAGAAATACAATTAAAAAAATAAAACCTTGGTGATGGAGCGAAAAAAAGACCTCTACATTATTTTGAGATGGTATTTTTCGCTCCACCACCTATACTTTTTTCCATAATAAATGGATGCATATACTATATATATATATATAGGGTCAGGATCATTTCAGAACCATAAATATTTACAGAACTCGCATAACTCCTAATAAACAATCTTTTTATTTACATATTTTTATGTTTAGGATAATTTTATCATTTATTATGTGTATTTTTTACGATTACATACATGTTAAGAGTAATTTTATCATTTTTTATATGTAATTTTATAATTACACATATGAAAACTAGTTTTTTACATATATGTAATTAGTTATGACATATATATATATAGGTAGAGGATCTTGTAAAAAAGGCCTAAAGTGTGAGAATGGTAAGAAAGAATCTCAGCCATTAGATCTTTTGATCTAATGGTTGAGATCAATAGGGACCAAATTGCGGTTTTCCGACAGAAACCGGAGTAGTAATTTTATATTCAAGCAAAGAAGTCATGTCTGTAGACGACGAGCCACCAGTAAAGGCCGCAAAGCCATCTCCATCTAACGAACCAGAGAAGTGGGTACTCAACAATGAATACCCCGAGAAAACTATTTTGCTAGGACACGACATATCACCAGCAATCCGCGCAAGACTGAAAGAACTTCTACTCGAAAATATGGATATTTTCGCATGGTCCCCAGCAGACATGACCGGCGTGCCAAGAGAGGTGACAGAACATGGTTTGAATGTTCGACCTTCAGCAGAGCCAGTAGCACAAGGAAAGCACAGTCTCGGTCCGGAAAAGACTCGCGCAATGAATGAGCAAGTGGCAGAACTACTTCAAGCCGGCATACTGCGCTAAGTCAGATATCAAACCTGGGTAGCTAACCCAGTAATGGTGTAGAAGCATAATGGCGGATGGCGCATGTGCGTTGATTTCAAAGACCTCAACAAGGCTTGCCCGAAAGACTGTTATGCTCTCCCAGAGATAGACAAGAAGGTGGATTCCTTAACATCTTTCCGTTGGAAATGCTTCCTAGACTGTTACAAAGGTTATCACCAAGTACAAATGAAGGAGGAAGATGTACAAGACAGCTTTCCGCACGGACTGTCACACCCCTTTCTAAGGCGGAAACACGAGGTGTGATCCTAAAAGGTTCTCATTGCATATGGATGGTAAACATACTACATGATCATAAAACAAACTCCATAATGCCATTGATATTAAATATCCAAAACAAAAGTTAAGTGCTTACATCACATGAAAGATAATTGTTTGAAAAGTTTACAACTTCATTTCAAAGACAAATATCGAGGTTTTGATCATTATATCACCATATGAGGTGGAATATAACAACCAACTCCCACAAAAGAGGCATTGGAGTCCTAACACAACATATCTAAAAACACAAACAACATCCTTGAGCAAGAGGGACCGCGCATACATCCACTTGGTTACCTGAAATACATGTAAGTTTTGAAAAATCGTCAACATAAGTTGGTATGAATTCATGCAGTTTTGTGTAAAACATTTAAGTATAGTTGTAAGAATTATGGTATGAGATTGTGATGCGTGTTGTCGTGTATATATTTTTAACTATATTTTTAGCCCTTTTTTTAACACTTTAGTCAAGTTTTAAATTTATAAAACACGATATTCTACTAACACTAAACACACATATGGGCAAGTGCACCCATCGTGAGCGTAGTATAGCGTTGGTAAGATACCGAGGTCGTCCAAGGACACAAGAGCTTTTAGTACCGGTTTATCCTCAACGTCTAATCAAATCAAAAGTTTAGAAAAAGGTTTAAACATGAAAATAAAAACTAAAAATGCTGAAAATAAAAATAAAATAAAAACAGATAGACAAGATGAATCACTTGGATCCTACTCTCCTTTAGTGTAACCTTTGATTATTTCCGCACTTTTGCACTTTTTAAGAGATTATCTTAGTTATAGTAGTAGGCCCCTCTTTTGAAGGTGACGTTACCCTCAACCCAGTAGTTTGAGTCAGCAAGGATACAATCCTAAAGGGTTGGATTATTGAAAGATAATTAATTAAGTTATTAATGCGTAATGTGGTAGGCCCCTCTTTTGAAGGTAACATTACCCTCGGCTAAGTAGTTTGAGTCAGCAGGGATACAATCCTAAGTAGCCGGGTTAATGTATTAATAGTAGTTTACATATGAGGGGATCAAGAAATTCGAACCCCCGCCATCCAATACCAGTGGGTATTGAAGGAGGTCCTACTAAGCTTGACCCAGGTCCTTGCAGGATCTATACACTGAACAAGGAAAGACGCTTACCAAACCATTCCCTTAACCCCCGACCAGGTAGCCAACATATCTCCATATAGACCGTGGAGATATGAATGGTGTAAATCTTTTATTTTATATAGACAGTAAAATAACGCCAAGACACCACGGACAAATGATAAGGAAGTTTCACCTTCAACATAAGAAACTAGTTATTAAAGTCATTAATACATAACCAAATAAAAAGTGCAAAAAGATTAAAAATAAAAAGTATTACACTAAATGCTTGTCTTCACCAAGTGATGTAAGAGACTTAGGCAAACATGGCATTTGATTGACAAGAACTCTTACTATCAATCTTGGATCCCGAGACTACGACACACACTCTATGATGGATGATGGATGATGGTGGTGGATGATGGTTGTGATAGTGGTGGTGGGTGGGTGAAGTGTGAGAGAGGTGGTTTGCCAAGGGATAGTTTGCAAGTGAGCCAAACACCCCTATTTATAGCCTGCACAGAAGCCCGGACACGGCCCCGTGTCCACCCATCTTCTCGTTCTTCATTAAATGCAGTTTGTCCGCATTAGTTGACCACACCCCCGTGTCCGCTGGGCACGACCCCGTGTGTAGAAGCATTCTGTACTATCAAGATTTGCTTAGATTTTGCGAATCTTAGCGTTGACCACGACCCTATGTCCGCTGGGCATGCCTCGTGTTGGGTGATAGAAGCTTCTACAACTTTGTCTTTTCTGCAGACACTTGGGCACGCCCCCGTGTTCATTGAGTACAGGGCGTATTCACGTTTTTGCTACAACTTTGTCTACAACTTTGTCTTTTCTTCTGATCTCTTGTTTTTTGCTTGGGAAGATGCTGTCGAGGGGTCGGGCATGCAACGTTTATTCCTTTTCTTGTATTATTGTTAGATTTGGCTGCATTTTTTGCTTCTTTTGTTCATTTAAGATCTTTTAATCCTGAAAATACAAAAGGAAGACAAAAGCACACTTTTTCCAACATTAGTACTAAAAAAGGGTTAGTTTTATGCCTCATTTGATGTAATTTATGTGTTGCATTTTGCACACATCAAATACCCCCACACTTGAATCTTTGCTTGTCCTCAAGCAAAACTCTCTATAATGTGGCTTACACTCCTAACTGGAATGGGTAGAAGAGAAGGTTTTTAGGCTTGTCTTGAGTGTCGGGAATCCAAGATCTTTATTAGGCTTTATTTTTATTTTATTTACAATCCTATTCGTTATGATTTATTGAGAACATTTCATAAGAAAAAATACTTATTTGGGCATAACATGCCTCTTTAAAATTCCATTTATATACAAGTTCACATAACTCACGGGAGATCACTCAACACTCGGCCGAAGATGTATTTTTGTGAAACACTCGGGACCGGCATGGAACTTACTTCTACAATAGGCTTGTCAAGCAATCAATCCTCCTCCTTTTTAACTATACACCTTTGTAAATATCAAGAGGACTTTTTGGGGAAGGGTTAGGCTTGGGTTAAAGGTAGGTGGTTGGGTTAGTGGTTAGTAGAAAAGGGCGAAAGGCGTAAAAAGCGTCGGTTTTTTTGTAAAAAAATTTGTTTTTTTTACTTTTATTCTAATGGAGCATTTTTCAAACAAAGTTCTTTTTTTTATGAACTTGTTTCTTTATTACATCATCATTTTTTTTTGATAAGGAAGTCACATGAAAAACCGAGCTTTTTACTAAAATAAAGGGTTTAAAATGAAAAAGGGTTTTGGTGGGTAAAGGGTGTTTGTTTTGTGGGTTTAGAAATGAAAAGGTTTAGGCTCAAAGGGGTTAACTAGGGGGATTTTGGGTAGGTGGTAAAAAAAATGGTGTTGAAAGAAAAAGGGTTAGTCCTAATACCTCCATCATTTAGTATGAAAAAGTCGGCTGGGATGACAAATTCTCTGACTTTAACCAATAGATTTTCAGCGACACCTTGTGGATATTTAATGGACCTATCGGCGAGTTGTATGCTCATTTTTGTAGGGCTTGTTTTCCCTAGGCCGAGTCGGTCGAACATAGATGCGGGCATGAGGTTGATGCTAGCCCCAAGGTCGACTAGTGCATTGCGTATGGGGGATTCCCCAATTGAACAAGGGATGGTAAAGCTTCCGGGATCGATCTTCTTTTGCGGGAGTTTGTTGAGTAGCAAGGCGGAACATTCTTCACTTAAATTAACCAATTGCAGTGACTCAATTTTCCTTTTGTGAGTGAGGAAGTACCTCATAAATTTAGAATATTTAGGCCTTTGGGTTAGGACTTCAACAAATGGAATATTAACATGCAATTGTTTTAGTAAATTTACGAACTTTGTAAATTGCTCGTCGGTCTTTTGGCGGATTAACCGACCGGGGTATGGTACTGGAGGATTCTTGGTGGGCTCTTGATTTGGTGGAGGGGCTGTCTCTTGTTGTGGTGCCGGTGAAATTGCGGTTTGGCTAGATCGGCTCCTCTCAGTTAGAGGTAGTGGAGCATCCTCGGGACCCACGGTACGGTTTCTCAACGTGATGAGATGTACTTGTGCCTTTGGGTTGGTTTCGGTATTGCTTGGTAACACGCCTTGTGGTCTCTCAGAGAAATTTTGAGCTAGTTGATTTATTTGTTTTTCAATGTTTTGAATACTAGCTTGTTGATTTCTAAAGTTCGATTCCAGTTGTTGAAATCCATCCGAGTTTTTCTTTTCGGTGTCGGAGATGAGGCGAGATATGGTATCTTCAAGCCTCTCTCGTCCACCTTGTTGTTAAGAGAAATTTTGTGACTCGTTTCTTGGTTGTTGAAAGTTTGTTCGTTGGTTTGGATTTTGTAGGTTACTACTATTTACAGGTTCTCTCCAACCAAGGTTAGGGTGGTTACGCCATCCTTGGTTGTAGGTACCCGTTGGAGGACCTGACGGCCTAGGTCTATTATCAATGTAGTTTATCGATTCTGTTTGATTATCCATTTCTTTTATACAACTCCAATTTTCATGTGGCCCACCACACCCTTCACAAGCCATAACCGAGGCCGTTTTTTCCATTTCTAACTTTTTGATTTTTGAAGAAAGGGCCTCGATTTGGGCTTGTAAGGAGGTGCTTTCGTCAACCTTATGGGCACCCGGGGCAATAGATTTTGTGCCTCGGGGAGTGTGCCACTAAAAATTCGTTTGAGCAATTTCTTTAATTTGATTATAAATTTCATTTGGGCGACGATTACCTAGAAGTCCCCCGGAGCTAGAGTCAAGTGTTTGTCTTGTGTGTGGCAACAACCCATTATTGAAAGTGGATACTTGTTGCCATACCGCAAGACCATGATGGGGACACTTTCTTAGTAGCTCCTTGAACCTTTCCCAAGTTTCATATAAGGATTCCCCGTCCTCTTGTGAGTATGTGTTAATTTCAGTCATTAATTTAGCAGTTTTAGCAGGAGGGAAATACTTATATAAAAACTTTTGGGCTAGTTCATCCCAGGTGTTTACCGAGCCAACTGGGAGGGTATTAAGCCAAGCCTTAGCTCGGTCTTTTAGCGAAAATGGAAACATTCAAAGGCGGATGGCGTCATTTGATGCTCCATTGATCCGAAAAGTATCACATATTTCCAAGAAGTTAGTGATATGTAGATGGGGAACTTCGTTCGCGAGCCCATGGAAGGTTGTGGAGTTTTGGAGCATTTGTATCAAATGCGGCCGAAGTTCGAAGTTGTTGGCCTCGACATTCGGTGCAATGATAGCGGCGCCAAGATTACCTACAGTGGGCCGTAGGTAATCCATGAGGGTTCGTTGATACGCCATTGGAAGTAAGTCCCCCGAAACATTCTCTTGATTTTTAGCTTTAATTCTTTTTCTTAGAAAGCGTTCGGGTTCGTCTGGAGGTTCTTTTTTGTCTCTACTGGAACTGGAGCTCATACACTACGTAGAAAGTTCAGGTGTGGCGCCTGGGTTCCAAGTCCTGCAATAAAAACAAAAAGAACGTTGGTCAGAAGTTTCACCACGGCCCCGTGCTCGGATGAACACGGCCCCGTGGTCGGAGTTACAGTGATTGTTTTCCAGATCCCTGTTACTGGAAAGATCGACACAACCGCGTGTTGCACCGACACGGCACCGTGCTCAGCTCTCTGTAACTCGGAAAATATAAAACTGCCAGTAACGATGATGGGCACGGCCCGTGTCCGACCAGGCACGGCCCCGTGCTGAGCTCTGCAGAAACTGAAAAATTAAGAAAAATCCCAAAAAAACAAAAAATAAGAAAAACGATTAGACCGTTGATTCCTAACTTTCTTAAAATCCTTGTGTCCCCGGCAACGGCGCCAAAAACTTGATGCGTGTTGTCGTGTATATATTTTTAACTATATTGTTAGCCTTTTTTTTAACACTTTAGTCAAGTTTTAAATTTATAAAACACGATATTCTACTAACACTAAACACACATATGGGCAAGTGCACCCATTGTGAGCGTAGTATAGCGTTGGTAAGATACCGAGGTCGTCCAAGGACACAAGAGCTTTTAGTACCGGTTTATCCTCAACGTCTAATCAAAAGTTTAGAAAAAGGTTTAAACATGAAAATAAAAACTAAAAATGCTGAAAATAAAAACAGATACACAAGATGAATCACTTAGATCCGACTCGCCTTTAGTGTAACCTTTGATTATTTCTGCACTTTTGCTCTTTTTAAGAGATTATCTTAGTTATAGTAGTAGGCCCCTCTTTTGAAGGTGACGTTACCCTCAACCCAGTAGTTTGAGTCAGCAAGGATACACTAAAGGGTTGGATTATTGAAAGATAATTAATTAAGTTATTAATGCGTAATGTGGTAGGCCCTCTTTTGAAGGTGACGTTACCCTCGGCTAAGTAGTTTGAGTCAGCAGGGATACAATCCTAAGTAGTCGGGTTAATGTATTAATAGTAGTTTACATATGAGGGGATCAAGAAATTCGAACCCCCGCCATCCAATACCAGTGGGTATTGAAGGAGGTCCTACTAAGCTTGACCCAGGTCCTTGAAGGATCTATACACTGAACAAGGCAAGACGCTTACCAAACCATTCCCTTAACCCCCAATCAGGTAGCCAACATATCTCCATATAGACCGTGGAGATATGAATGGTGTAAATCTTTTATTTTATATAGACAGTAAAATAACGCCAAAACACCACAGAAAAATGATAAGGAAGTTTCACCTTCAACATAAGAAACTAGTTATTAAAGTCATTAATACATAACCAAATAAAAAGTGTGAAAAGATTAAAAATAAAAAGTATTACACTAAATGCTTGTCTTCACCAAGTGATGTAAGAGACTTAGGCAAACATGGCCTTTGATTGTCAAGAACTCTTACTATCAATCTTGGATCCCGAGACTACTACACACACTCTATGATGGATGATGGATGATGGTGGTGGATGATGGTTGTGATGGTGGTGGTGGGTGGGTGAAGTGTGAGAGAGGTGGTTTGCCAATGGATGGTTTGCAAGTGAGCCAAGCACCCCTATTTATAGCCTGCACATAAGCCCGGACACGGCCCCATGTCCATTGGGCACGGCCCCGTGTCCACCTATCTTCTCTTTCTTCATTAAATGCAGTTTGTCCGCATTAGTTGACCACGCCCCCGTGTCCGCTGGGTACGACCCCGTGTGCAGAAGCGTATCTGTACTATCAAGATTTGCTTAGATTCTGCGAATCTTAGCATTGACCATGGCCCCGTGTCCGCTGGGCACGCCTCGTGTTGGGTGATAGAAACTTCTACAACTTTGTCTTTTCTGCAGACACTTGGGCACGCCCCCGTGTTCATTGAGCACGGGGTGTGTTCAGCCTTCTGATATCTTGTTTTTGCTTGGGAAGATGCTGCCGAGGGGTCGGGCATGCCACGTTTATTCCTTTTCTTGTATTATTGTTAGATTTGGCTGCATTTTTGCTTCTTTTGTTCATTTAAGCTCTTTTAATCCTGAAAATACAAAAGGAAGACAAAAGCACACTTTTTCCAACATTAGTACTAAAAAAGGGTTAGTTTTATGCCTCATTTGATGTAATTTATATGTTGCATTTTGCACACATCAGATTGTACTTGAAAAAGTCTACTTTAAATGTAAGGAAATTGAGATCGCTAATGGTTCGCGAGGCCACTAACATATGTAAGACATAGGAAGCATGCAAACCATAGGCATTTTACTTGTCGATTCACGACTAGAGACACAAAAGCACTCTCGGTAACAAAGTGGCCAAGAGTGTGGCTGCCTGAAACCCATTAGATCTAACCTTTTGTTCCGCGGTCCAGGACTTACGTTGATTAATGGTGCTAATGACACCCTATTCGTGCCATGATCTATAAAGTCATTCCTTAGTTTTGTTTCGTCATACCACAGTAGATGTATTTTCCCCAAGTTTAGAAAACAAGAAAATGCTTAAAAGTGGGGACACGAACTCACTGTTTTGCGTAACTTGCGTCGTAAACTTCACCGGCTGTTTAGTAAGCGTCGTGACATATAATTATTCTATGTATGTTAGTCACTAGACTTGTAACACACAAGTACAAGTCACCATCTTTAGCTTATGTATTTGTTCTTTGTATGTTCATCTTTTGTGAGGGTCGTGCCCTTGTTTGTCGGGTCTTGCCCGTTCATTGTGTCTTGCACTTTGAGTATGTATGGTCTATTGTAAATATATATTTACTTTTCAAAAACATATATTTATTTATGTAGAATATGTCAAATTAATAAGTGTTAAAAATAAACTTTATTTTTAACTTGACCATATACGTTACTTATATTTTTTTTTCAAAAATAAATATAAGTATTTTGTAAGATAATATTCGCAATATTATTTTTGTGCAAGTGTACTTAGGAAAGTATACTTGTATTTCTATGTAAATACTGTTACGTATATTGTTTTTCCAAAAATAAATATAAGTATTTTGTGAGATAATATTCGCAATATTATTCTGTCACACCCCTTTTTAGGGCGGAAACACGAGGTGTGATCCTGAAAGGTTCTCATTGCATACGAATGGTAAACATACTACATGATCATAAAACAAACTCCATAATGCCATTGATATGAAATATCCAAAACAAAAGTTAAGTTAAGTGTTTACATCACATGAAAGATAATTGTTTGAAAAGTTTACAACTTCATTTCAAAGACAAATATCAAGGTTTTGATCATTATATCACCACATGAGGTGGAATATAACAACCGAATCCCACAAAAGAGGCATTGGAGTCCTGACACAACATATCTAAAAACACAAACAACATCCTTGAGCAAGAGGGACCGCGCGTACATCCACTTAGTTATCTGAAATACATGTAAGTTTTGGAAAATCGTCAACATAAGTTGGTGTGAATTCATGCAGTTATGTGTAAAACATTTAAGTATTGTTGTAAGAATTATGGTATGAGATTGTACTTGAAAAAGTATATTGTAAATGTAAGGAAATCGAGATCGCTAATGGTTCGCGAGGCCACTAACATATGTAACGACATAGGAAGCATCCAAACCATAGGCATTTTACTTGTCGATTCACGACTAGAGACACAAAAGCACTCTCGGTAACAAAGTGGCCAAGAGTGTGGCTGCCTGAAACCCATTAGATCTAACCTTTTGTTCCGTGGTTTAAAACTTACATTGATTAATGGTGCTTATGACACCCTATTCGTGACATGGTCTATAGAGTCATTCCTTAGTTTTGTTTCTACATACCACAGTACATGTATTTTCCCCAAGTTTATAAAAAACAAGAAAATGTTTAAAAGCGGGGACATGAACTCACAGTTTTGCGTAACTTGCGTCGTAAACTTCATCGGTTGTTTAGTAAGCGTCGTGACCTATTATTCTATGTATGTTAGTCACTAGACTTGTAACACACAAGTACAAGTCGCCATCTTTAGCTTATGTATTTGTTCTTTGTATGTTCATCTTTTGTGAGGGTCGTGCCCTTGTTTGTCGGGTCTTGCCCGTTCGTTGTGTCTTGCACTTTGAATATGTATTGTCTATTTGTAAATATATATTTCACTTCTTAAAATATATATTTGTTTATGAATTCTTTCTCACCGATATAAGGGTTAAAAATAACTATATTTTTAACTTTTCATATATGTTACTTAATTTATTTTCCAAAAATAAATATAAGTATTTTTGTGAGATAATATTCGCAATATTATTTTTGTGCCAAGTATACTTAGGAAAGTATACTTGTATTTCTATGTAAATACTTGTGTATTTTACATTATTTGCCAAAAATCAATACTTTGATTTTTATTACTTTCCGGAATTATGTTTCTTAAAAATAATGTATTTTTAAGTTTTGTAGGGAATATATATATTTTGTCATGCTATAAAATATATATTATTATTTCTTGTTATTCACCCGGTTTTTGTGTAATTTCCATTACTTTGTAATGGTTATATATTTGTCAAAAAATATATTTATGTCCAAAAATTGTCCTAAGTCCAAATATTTGTGGAATATATTTTTACAAATATATTTTCTTGTATTGTCCAAATACTCTTCTTAAGAGGAATTTTGTATACTTGAATACTTAGGTATTCTCATGTATTTGTATGTGTATTTTGGTATTTATACTCCTTGGGAGTATTTTGTGTATTTTCAAGTTCCTAATACACTACTACATATAATACACACAATATACACTTAGTACAAAATTTGGTGATCACTAAATATATATATTTTTCCTAAAATATACATACTTAATATAAGTTTTACTTGAAGAAATCATTATCTTTTAACTTGAAATTTCATACAAAAATTGGGAAACCATGGTAAATATTTTTAGGTGAATTTTTGGGGAATAAGGTTCACCAAAACTTATATTTTTCTAAGTGTCAAAATTTTATAAAAATTTTGACATAGTTTCCCCTAAAAATGGAGGTTTCCCATATTTTCAAAACATGTGTTTATTTTCTTTTCATCACCAAAAATAATTTCCAACAATTTATACCAACAACATACACTAATTTCTTCGTATGAAACATTATGGTGAACTTGATTTGTGGTTAAAAATGTGTAGTCTTTAAGATCTACACTTAACATACAATGATCTTTCCAAAAACAAGTTCTCTTGTAATTGTAAACAAACTTTTATGAAACGTTAAGTTACTAACAAAACCATCCATGAGTTTTATGGTCTCAAAGTCTTAAAAATCATGCTAAAAAATCATCTTTATTTTCATTAGAAAGATCCTTATGTTTAAAACCTTGTTTCATCATGGATCTTCCAAGATCCACACTTAACATCTTTAAATCTTACATTAACAAGCTTCTTGAAGAACCATTAACAAGCTTTTCATAGATTTTAGTTTCAAAAGTTAGTTTTATACACACTGTTACTTCAAGATTACAAGTTCATGCTTAAAAATTCATTTTTCAAGTTCACATAAGTGTTTCACATGTTCCTCTTCAAGTTTAACCATGGATCTTTCAAGATCCATGCTTAAACTTATTAGATCTAAGCTTCTAACAAGCTTAACATACTAGATCTAAACATACACACAAGATTTAACAACATCAACTTCATCACATACACTAAAAATCACTAAAATTACTTGTTTTCTTCATGATTATGTTAGATCTTCTCATATTCATCCTTTAAAGTTTAGTTACTTAGATGGTGAGACTTGTACATAACATAAACATGAACTAAATTAGTGATTAGAATGCTTACAACTAGCTCTATTGGCTAGGGAAGTGGCACAAGAAGGAAGATGATGAAGATGGAAGAAGTGGTTAATGGCTCCTCCAAGTGGTCCTTCAAGTTCTAGCACCTCAAGCCTTCTTAGTTAGCCTCCATAGACCTTGTAGTGACCTTGGAATGCCTTGAAATGGATTGAAAATGGATGATGTATGTGGGTTGTGTGTGAGCCGAGAGCAAGAAGAGAGGAGGAAGGAGATGGTGATTTTTTTTTAAATGAGAAAGATAAGGGAATTAGTGTTCAGTTTATTACTTATAATCTCCAACACCCTTTTGTCCACAAGATTACATGTTCAATATCAAGGGAGTATGTTGAATATTTTAATCAAAATAATGGTGGGGCCTTTGGGGCCGGTTTTGGATGAAGGGGGGGGGGGGGGTAAAGTGCAAAGTTTCGGAAGTTGAAGGTTATACTTGAAAACTAGAAGGTTTAAGTTAGTTTGAGTGTGTTAAGGTGTTTTTATGATTTTTAAGGTGTTCTATCACCCATACTAGCTTAATATCATAAAAACATTGCTTGTAGTTAAATTTTTATGTTTCGGGTAGTGTCCGGTTATTTGTTTCGTTACGGTTCGTTAAAGTGCTAAATTGCGCAGTTTTACTAGATGTGAAGCACCTTTTGTGACAATTTCAATTCCCGACACTTTGTAAGTTATTCTGGACACTAAAACATAAATTTTGCATAATATTTTGGTGTTAAATTACTGTTTTTAGCTTATTTTCTGCTGAATTCTGCTGAATTCAGCATTTAAAGTGAGTTTCGGGTGTCTTTTAGTGCATAGTTTAGCTTCCGGAAAGTTTATATGTTAACCCTTGTATCCATACTTGGGTTTTAATGTGTTTTAGATGCTGGACCTATTCCTAGGCCCTAAGTCTATTATCTGACTGCTTTCTGCAAAAGTGCTGACACAGTGTGTCTTACCGGTGAGTTTACTAGTCTTTCTGACACAACGCTTAAAGTAATGCACAAGGAAACATTTGAAGTATAAACATGCATGAATTCATATGTAAAGCAAGTAATCACCTAATGTTGACGTTTAAACACATAATTGCTGTTAATAAACAATAATTAAAATAGTACGAAAATTACCGGTTTGTTGCTAGTTGTCACAGTCTTCCTCCGTTAAAAGAATTTTGTCCAGAAATTCAAGCTGAGTTATCTCTCGCAAGAGCTTTCTTGAATAGATGGGGGTACTTGGCTTTAAACCAGTCTTCGCATTCCCATGTGTACTCGGGTCCGTGTTTAGAGTTCCAACGTACCTTGACAAGTTTAATGCGACTCCTCCTTGTTTTCTAGATCTTCCAATCCATTACCTCAACAGGCTGTTCTGTAAATCAGAGTTTGTCGTCGATGTGTACCTCATCCGCAGGGATGATAACTATTTCTTGGGTTGGACTCTTTTTAAGGTTTGACACATGGAACGTATCTTGTACACCGTTCATTTCTTCCGGTAACTCCAATTTGTTTCCTACGGTACCAATCTTTTCCAAGATCCTAAATGGCCCAATGTATCATGGATTCAACTTTCCACGTTTTCCGAACCTTGCCACACCTTTCCAAGGTGAAACCTTTAACAAAACTTTGTCTCTCACCTCGAAGTCTAAAGGCTTCCGTCTTCAATCGGCGTAGCTCTTTTGTCGATCACGAGCCGCCTTGATGCGTTCTCGGATCTGCATGACTTTGTCGGTTGTTTCTTGAACAAGTTCGGGACCAATCAACTGTTTATCTCCAGCGTCTGCCCAACACAACGGTGAGCGGCACTTGCGGCCACATAGCGCTTCGAACGGTGTGGCTTTTATGCTCGTATGGTAGCTGTTATTATAGGAAACTCAACTAAGGGTAGATGAGTATCCCAGCTGCCGCCTAAATCCATCACACATGCACGAAGCATATCTTCCAGTGTTTGTATAGTCCGTTCGCTCTGACCGTCTGTTTGCGGATGGAAGGCCGTGCTTAGATCCAATTGAGATCCAAAGGCCTCTTGAAAGGATTGCCAGATCCTTGATATGAAAAATCCATCTCTGTCTGAAATAATCGAAATTGGCACTCCATGACGTGCCACTATCTCTTTAAGGTATAGTTCAGCCAACTTTCCAGTGCTATCTTTCTTTCGGATTGGTAGGAAGTGTGTAGACTTTGTTAATCGATCCACTATTACCCATATCATATCGTGCCCTCTAGGGGTCCTGGATAATTTCGTTATGAAGTCCATTGAAATTTAGTCCCACTTCCATACGGGAATTTCAGGTTGTTGCAATAGACCGGAAGGTTTTTGATATTCGGCCTTGACCTTAGCACAGGTTAGGCACTTTCCAACATAAATAACAATGTCGCTCTTGAGATTTGATACATGAAATACATCATGTATTCCTACCATTTCCTTTGGCAGTTGTAGCTGATAGGCTACAGGTACTATTCTTCTAATAATAACATACCCGGGGCTTAGCTTTCCCCTTTTGATGAATCTTACTACTCCTTTCCAAGGAGAAACTTTCAATAACACATTGTCTTCTACTTGAAACTCCAACGGTTTTCGCCTGTTATCAGCATAACTCTTTTGTCGATCACGTGCTACTTTCAGTCGTTCCTTGACTTGAACACTCTTGTCGGTTGTTTCTTGTAGTATTTCTGGTCCAGATAGTTGCTTTTCTCCAATTTCTGCCCAACAGACTGGAGTTCAGCACTTTCGTCCATAAAGTGCTTCGAATGGTGCAGCATTGATACTTGTGTGATAGCTGTTATTGTAAGAAAATTCTATTAATGGTAGATAATCGTCCCAATTACCTCCGAAATCAATTACACAAGCTCTAAGCATATCTTCCATTGTCTGAATTGTCCTTTCGCTTTGTCCGTCCGTTTGAGGATGATAAGCAGTGCTTAGATTCAACTTGGTTCCTATTGCTTTTTGGAAACTTGTCCAAAAATGAGATGTAAAACGACTATCTCTAGCAGAAACAATTGATAAAGGAATTCCATGCAATGAAACTATTTCATTTACATACAACTTAGCTAACTGTTTCGTACTGAAAGTTTCCTTCATTGGTAGGAAATGAGCTGACTTAGTTAGGCTGTCTACAATCACCCAGATTATATCATTACCTTTTCTTGTTTTGGGTAATTTAGTAACAAAATCCATTGTTATCAATTCCCACTTCCACATCGGCATTTCCAACTGCTGCAATAAACCTGAGGGTTTCTAATGTTCAGCTTTAACTTGTGAACAAGTTAAACACTTAGAAACATAAGCTGCTACATCTTTCTTCATTCCTATCCACCAAAATTACTTTCTTAAATCGTGATACATCTTATCACTTCCAGGATACATCGGATACTTAGACTTATGGGCTTCTTCTTATATACGGTGGCGTAGATTTCCTAATTTAGGTATCCACATTCTTTTCTTATGGAATCTCCAAATTCCATCTGTTCCTTGTTCTAATTCCTTAATCATTCCTTTCAATTTCTCAGTATCATCCTTGATTACTGATTCTTGTGCTTTCCTGATCTGTTCATTTAAATCTACTTGTAGATTTAATTTAAGAGAACACACTTTTTTTGGCTTTTCGTGATACTTTCGACTTAAAGCATCAGCTACAATGTTAGCCTTTCCTGCATGATACTGGATATTACAATCATAATCAGTAAGTATCTCCATCCATCGTCTTTGTCTCATGTTTAATTCCTTTTGCCCGAAAACATATCTTAAACTCTTATAATTAGTGAAAATGGTAAACTTACTACCGTAAAGATAATGTCTCCAAATTTTCAGGGCAAATATTATGGCTCCTAATTCTAAATCATGGGTTGAATAGTTTTCTTCTTGATTCTTAAGTTGTCTAAAGGCGTAAGCTATAATCTTTTGACGTTGCATCAACACACATCCATATCCTAACTTAGAAGCGTTACAATAGACTACAAAGTCTTCAGTTCCTTCTGGTAACGTGAGTATGGGTGCGTTGGTTAATCTTTGCTTAAGAATTCTAAAGGCTTCTTCTTGTTTTGGTCCCCATTCAAACTTAACAGATTTACAGGTTAATTTAGTTAAGGAAATGGCTATTCTAGAAAAATCTCGGATAAATCTCCTATAAGAACCGGCCAATCCTAAGAAACTTCTAACCTCGGTTGGTGATTCAGGGGTTTTTCATTCGGTAATTGCCTCAATCTTTATGGGATCCACATGAATTCCTTCATGATTGACTAAATGTCCAAGAAACTGTACTTCCTCTAACCAAAACTCGCACTTCAAAAACTTTGCATAAAGCTTTTCTTTTCTCAATAAACTTAGAAGTGCATGCAGATGCGCTGCATGTTCCTCTTTACTCTTAGAGTAAATGAGAATATCATCTATAAAAACAATTATGAATTTATCCAAATATGGCTTACATATTCGGTTCATCATGTCCATAAATGCGGCTGGGGCATTGGTTAAACCAAATGGCATGACAGTAAATTCATAATGGCCATACTTTGTTCTGAAAGCGGTCTTAGGAATGTCCTCTTCCTGTACCTTTAATTAATGATATCCTGAACATAAATCGATTTTAGAGAAAAATCGAGCTCCTTGCAACTGATCAAACAAATCATCGATTCTCGGTAATGGGTACCGATTTTTAATCGTGACTTTGTTCAATTCACGGAAATCAATACACATACGCATTCACCCGTCTTTCTTTTTGACAAACAATATTGGTGCTCCCCATGGTGATGAACTTGGCTGTATGAATCCTTTCTCCAACAGTTCGTCCAATTGTTTCTTTAACTCTTGCATTTCTGCCAGAGCCAAACGGTAGGGTGCTTTGGCAATTAGTGCTGTTCCTGGTAGCAGATGAATTCTGAATTCAACTTCCCTGTCTGGCGGTAGTCCTGGTAGCTCTTCCGGGAATATGTCTGAGAATTGAGATACTACAGAGATATATTTCAATTCTTTTCCTTTAGTGTTAATGATTACTAATGATTCTTTTCTTGCATAACTTGCTGTTTTCATCACAGAGATGAATTTCGTAGATCTAGACGGCTTATCTCCTTTAATTGTGATATTATCACCTTTTGGTGAATTTACTTGGATTGACTTTTGATCACATAGAATACTGGCTTTATTGGCTACTAACCAATCCATTCCTAATACAATATCAAATCCTGCCAGATTCATTGGATAAAGGTTTGCAATAAACTTTTGATTTAAAAATTCTATTCTTGCTCCCTGCAAGATTTTGGTAATCTTAACGGTTTCCCCATTTGTTGTCTCTACTAGACCTTCTTGTGGGAGTTTAGTTAATGGTTGATTGAGAAGTTTGCAAAACGAAGTATTAATAAAACTTTGGTTTGCACCAGAGTCAAATAATACTTTAGCAAAAACATCATTAACTAAAAACGTACCGTCAATCACATATGGGATCATCTTTGCTACCTTTGCAGTCAAAACAAATGCTCTAGCATTTTTAGTAGTCTTGTTGTTCATGGCTGGAGCTAGTTTCGGACAGTGTGGCTTGATGTGACCTTTTTCTCCACAGTTGAAGCACACTCCATTACTAGGTTTCTTCCTACAATCTTGTTCCTTGTGTCTTGGTATCTTGCAGAAATTGCAGTAAGTGGAGCATCTTCCTGAATGCTTCTTCTTGCAAGCCTTACAATAAGGCGCAGAGGTAGAACCTACGTTTTTCCCATGGTTGGAACTACCGTAGCGAAATTCCTGGGTAAGCCTTTGAGCTAGGTTCCTCCTTTGGTCCTCTTCTCGTGTACGCACTAATTCATCAGTTAGGGTGTTTGCTAGTTCTACAGCTTCTTCTATAGTTTGAGGTCTAGCTGCCTTGACTATATGCCTAATCTCACTAATTAATCCCCATATGTAACGGGAGATTAATACTGGTTATGGGGATGCAAGGGTTGGCACTATTCTAGCATATTCAAAGAATGTAGTAGTGTAACCCTTACTATCCACTCCAGTCATTCTAGGGTTTAGGAACTTATTTGCTATCTGAACTTTTTCATTGGGAGGACAGAATTTCCTTTCCACCATGTTCTTAAATTCCTCCCATTCCATATTATAAAACCTGTCACTTCCCCTGGACTGGAGGATAGTGTTCCACCATTCTAAGGCTGAGTTCTTAAACAGATTGGAAGCAAATATTATCTTATCCTCTTCTGTGCACTTGCTTATTTTTAAGACTGCCTTAGTCGTTTCTATCCAGCGTAAAGCTGCAATGGGTCCTTCATTGCCCGAGAATTCTATTGGTTTACAAGACCAGAATTCTTTATAAGAACAACCATAAGACATGGTTCTTCTTCTTTTGGGAATGGGCACTTGAAGTAGGGGTCCATTATTTACGCTGTGTTCCGGTTCAGTAGGTCATTTACTGCCATTATTACTTTTATTATTATCCGCCTCCTTAACTGTTTCGATAATATATGGCATTGCGTCTATAATCTCTTGTGCCCCTATGTGTTGGATGGCACTGTTATCCACTTGGTTTTCATTATTATTGTTATTCTGGTTATTGTTATTCTGGTTTTCCTGGTTCACTTCGTTGTCCATCTGAATTTTAAACAATTTCCACATATTAATATCACAAGACAATATCCAGTACAAACAATCACATCACAAGCATATTGATCCAAAATCGTCGTCATTGCGACCTTTACTCTATTTTATATATTATGCGTCTGGAACCGAAATCTAAAATTACAATACTATTATGCATCCGTAGCTGTTGTCTAGAAATATATATATGTATATATATTTTCAAACATACACACATATTATATATATATATATATATATCTATATATACATATATATATATTACTACCACTACTGATAGGGGTTCATCCAAAAGTCCATGTTACACTCGTCATATTTCCAGACGAGTCGTTCCCCTATTTGTCTCATCCTCTCACTTCCTTCTAAAATCTCCTCACCAAAGGTTCGGAGTTCTTGCACATTCTCAGTGCTCATGGGTGGTGCGGGTTGTCGCAACCCCCGTCCCCTAACTACCCGGGAACGGGCGACCGCGGCCAGTTTCGGTGGTATTCATGTTTATCATTTTGGCAGCGGAAATTACATCAGGACCGTAGTTAGGAAATATTTTATCAGAGTAAAATACCACATTTTCATAATATTAAACACGTGGGAATAATCCCAAGTTTCAAATACACACATTTTCATAGGGATAAACCCTATTTTATTTAATAAAAACATCTCTTTATTTTAGGTAACTTTATAGCCACTTTTCCAAGCCTTCAGTGCTGTCCAGCTGACTTCTATTTGGGTTTCACATTTTGTTACCTGAAACGCGTTTAAAAACATTTTGTCAGTGGGAAATACTGGTGAGTGAATCTCAGTTTAATCAAGTTAAGTAAGACCATTGTACAGTATTGAGGGCGGTCGCGCAATTACATTTGTTTCCATCTACTTTAATTACCACCCACGGTACTGTCAACCCGACTTGTGGTCATGCTATTACTCACAATGTAGTAACAAATTTTGTATACAAAACCCCAACATACCGATGATAATTGTAGAATACAAATACTCAATCACTGTTTAATATAATGTTAATCATATGAGGTTTTGTAAAAACAATTTGCAAAAAGGAGATTAATCACATTGCTGTCTTAGGGTTTTCTTTTGTAGGATCGTTTTGACGACCAAATGAGTCAATCAGAGACAATACACAACTGTTTGAGAGGCAGAAACAAACAAACAGCCTAGAATCAGTGTAGAAATAAGTAGAAACAGAGTATGATACTTAAAACAAGCTTCTCATTGATTTTAGACTTGATTACACGGTGAAAATTGGATAGCACTTCGTTACACTTCACCTAATTCCGTGCCAAATGAGAAGCTACACTTGCCTATTTATAGGCTTCTAATTTCGCATGAAATGACACATGTCATTTCAAGCGAAATTAACAATTCTAATTTCGTTTGAAATGACCATGTGTCATTTCAAGCGAAATTACAACAAAACATCATAAAATTACACTTTTAACCCCTGTAAACCCTATACAAACATGACCTAGACTTAGGACGTAGGCTATAGACATTATGCACCAACAAACTCCCTTGGATATTGTCGGAGTCTTTAGTCTGGTCTTCAGCGCTTTCTTTACATTGACTTGAATTTCTCTTCTCTCGGCTTAGGCTTTCGCATCAACATCTTCCTAAGCTTCTCGTTCTCATCAATCTTTTTCTTCTCTTCAACAGCCATTCTTTGCACCACAGTATGCCTTAGCATATTGTCTCTATCTTCTCGAGCTTTCCTTTCTCTTTCAGCCTTCAACTTTTCTTCTTCCTCAATCTTTCGCCATTTAGAAGACCATTTATTGTCAGCACTGATTCATTTCTGAAAGCAAATGGAAACAACTTTCTGAAACTGCATTGCTTGCTCTTTGTCTTCGGCTTTAAATCCAATCTTGTTAACAAACAAGCATTCAATGTCTTTTGCCGAGCAATTTACCAACCATAAAGGATCATACACAAAGATGTGTCTGATTTCATTTTCAGCTCTATAGGTGATCACAGCTTCAGTCGACAAACAGCTGTATACCCAGTACAAAAACCCCTTATAAAAATCTTGTTCCATTTTCGGTACTGGAATGTTCTTGATAACTCTAGGCTTCTTCACATGCAAGATTGTTTCTTCATTTCCAGTTTCAGGATTCACTCTCCTCACCTTCTTCGGATAGTGAGGTTTCCAGTGCTTGGATCCTCTGAAGGATTCAAATTTCATCAGACCCCAGATGGGTACATCATGCTTTCTTACAGGATAATCCAGAGTTCTAACTTTCGATAACTCTTCGACATCCCACCAAGGTAGTGACATGATATCCTGTATGTACTCAAAATACTACACTCCAAATTCTCTCCGAATAGCATACACATTTACTTGTGGCAGAAAGCCCCAGCTGATAATATCTCCCAGTGACACATCCCTGTCTCTCTTATAATACTTCAATGGCCGCTTGAATTTTCTTTCAGAACTCTTTCTAAACCACTTCTTGCGTTCTTCGCTCTGTGCATCTTTCGTAGTACCATCAAAATTCTTATCTTTCAAACATTCTCCTACCTTCCTTCTCAACTCATCGACGTTCTCTTGACTGAAAAACTCAACAAGAGTTGGAAAGTTTGATGTATCAATATTCTCATTCTCTTCGTCATTGCAGTCTTCAACTTCAACATGATCATAATTATCAGCTTCCTCAACATACTTGTACTGAGACTCTGGCTGCTGATTCATATCAAACGCATTCAACTCTTCTTCAAAGTCAAACTTGAAGTTAGGATCATCAATACGTGTCATTTCAATAATATCAACCATGGTGTACGTATGTCTGATTTCTCCTTCTTCAACTTCAGGTTCAAGACGCAAAATTAACTTTTCTCTTTTATCAACGTTTTGATCATCAACATTATCCCCTCACCTGTAGCATCCTCAGGCACTTCATTCACATCATCACGAAGATAATCATTGACATTCTCTTCGTTAGATGCTTCTGTAACTTTGATTCCTGTACCACCCTGATCATCGTCATCATTATCATCATTACTATGACTGCTTGCAGAAAATACATCATCTGCATCATCTGTTTTGTCTTCATCATCATCCTCATCAATCTCTTCCTCATTATTAAAAACATCATATATTAAGACATCTTCTTCAAAAATAGCAGAAATTGCAGATATCGGATGAGGATTCTCAATAGATATATCTGATGGAATGATTGATCTTTCTGTGACTTCAGAACTACCTTCAATACCTTTACCCTTATCTTTCAAAACAGCTTCTAAATCAGCTTGACGTTTTGCTCTAACCTCCTCAATCTTTATTTCATCAAATTTCTCCTCAACAGACTTTCCAAGCAACTTTTCTAACACTTTATTCATCATGTAAATCTCGTGTTCTTTCATTGCTTTAGCAGCTTCCAATTCTTTGTTCTTTAACTCAAAGTATTTGTTCTGCTCATCTCTGCATGCTTTCTCTAACTCTAATTCAGCAACTTTCACTTTTAGAATATCAATTTCTGCCTGATCAGCTTCAACTTTCTTTAACAATGAAGAATTTTCAGCTTCTACAGACTTAACACGCTTTTCCAATTTCTTCTCACGATCAACCAACTTTTTATTTTCAACCAACACTTCTTCAACTTTCTTTTTCAAACTCTTAACTTGCACATCAGTCGCAAAATTGAAATCACCAATGTCTTCAAGAGTAATACCCTCAGGAACATGTGGAAAAGTCTTGTAACCAGAAGAACCAGGTGTAGTTTGGACAGGTGGTTGTGTGGATGGTGGTGTTTGAAAGATTTGCTGAGATGTAACAACAGGTTGTTGTACATGTGGAGGTGTAGCAATATGAATATGTTGTGGTAAAAGATGTGGTGGTGATTTGATTGGTGATGGTTGTCTTGGTGGTGATTGATGAATTGGTGAATGAATTAGAGATGGTTGATGTAGAGGTTCAGATGGTGGTGATGGTTATTTACTAGGTTCCTGGTTTGGTTTCTTCTTTAACAACACTTTCAATCTTTTTGCAACCTTCGGAGTAACAACTATTTTTCTTGCAGATTGTTTCTTCCTACCACTAGATGATGGAGGCGTCTGAGATTCTATCACATTCTCAGGAGAAGGATTGTATAACTCATCATCTTTATCTTCTTTCCTCTTTCTCTTGAGCTTCTTTTCTTTTTCAATCTCAGCTCTAATTCTTGCTGCACGCTCAATTTCATCAATTTCTTCATCAGATGAACTTGAAGAACTGCTATCTGCATCATCACCTTTATCACTAGCAGTCTTTCCTGTTTCAGCATTATAATCAGTAAGAGATTTCAACAACTTTTCAGATTCAGGAGACAAACGAACATTTCCTTCAACATTAACTTCTGCTTCAGTTTCAGCTTCATCTTCTTTATCAGATTCATCCACAAGCATAGTTTCAACAACCTTCTTTTGACGCTTCTTAGGTTGTGATGAGGAACCCTCCTCCACTTGAACTTTCGGAGTTGTTTTTCTACTTCTCTTCTTTTTCTCTTTTAAGAACCACTCATTTCGAGTTTCTTTTAAGCTTTCAAGTGTTTTTAATTCATCTGCATAAACCTTCTCTTTCATTTCTCTTTCATTTCTCCAGTTCTGATGATTGATAGGATCTGGATCTTGATAATCCTTATCTTTGATGAAACCAAAAAATTCAGCTTTCGTTTTTGGCTCTGGATGATATCTGGCCAATTGTTTCACAGACTCATTATCCATGTGAGATAATACCAACAGATCATTCTCTTTATCTCTCTCCAAATCAGGATAAGCGTGATCTATCAACATTTGAACAAATCGTGGATACACCCAAGTCTTGTTCTTTGAAGTAATGTTCTCAACCATATAATGAAACACAATCTTCGAAAAATGGTACTTTTTGTTTAACACAAGAGTTGTCACCATATTCATTTGATAATCCCTCATTGCATCATAAGCTCCCTTTCTATGACTTAGAGCAATCAACACTGAGTGAGTTAGAAACTTGTAAGGCTTGGAAAACTTTGATTTCAAGTAGTTAGCACTGTTTAGTGCACCATTATAACCCATCCTCAACATGCAACCTTTGACCATCCTTTTAGGGAACTTTGACGGAGAATTTTCATCGTCCGGAAAATCTATCACCTCACAAACTAAATGCTCTGTGATAATGATCGGTTTGTCTTGGCCATTCAGACTAACAATTGAATTTATTGTCTTGTTTTCCTCATCATAAGTGGCATTCTTCCAGAAACGTTCAATGTGCGAATCAAATACAAGATGTTGATTAGTCAACGCTTTTTGAATCGGTAGCCTTCTCATAAACTCCAGAATACTCTTGAATTCGGTCAACTTTGGTATCTTCTCCTCATCGAAATCACAACAACTGTTGTGTAATGGATCAAATATCACATTTGAAGCCTGAAAGAACAACATACAACCAAGTTAAACACTTTAACAAATTTTTTAAATCAAACAACATTCAAACAAAATCATCTCATACGAAATTACAGTTCATGCGGAATAATCAGTTTGAAACGAAATCACATATGACAATTTGAAGCGAAATTACAAAGTGAAACACAATCATAGTTTGAAACGAAATTACTTTACAAGCGGAATCACAGTTCAAACGGAATATCATTTTGAAACAAAATGACATTTGAAACGAAATACCATTTGAAGCGGAATTAACATGTTTCAAACAAAATTTCTCAAATCTTTTCTGATGATGAAATTAATCATCTGGGTTTGTTCTAAATTGAATTCCGAGCACAAGGGTATGTTTGATTTTCAATTTTGACCACAAAAATAACCTAGATCTACATTCAAAGTTCAGTTCTACCAACTTCAAACGGAATCAAGTTATACAGATCAAATTAAAGCCCTAATCACGATCTATATCACATTCCGAGTTCATTAATGAGTTAATCGATCATTTTACCCACATACAAACCCTAGATCTAAGTTTTTAAAACATGTTCATCGCCGACCAAAAGAAATCAGGTCAGATCTGGGTCAAATTAACATGATATCTCACCTTTCCCATGATCTAAGATGTGCAAACCAAACTTAGATCAGATTTCAAACAACAATCGGGCAAAATAACAGCTAGTAATAAATGGTTTTGTGATTTCGTTCGAAATTGCCTTGTCAGAACCTTTGAAACGAAATAAGAATAATGAACCGTCCAAACGAAATCATACCCCTTTATATAGACAGCCTAATTTCGTGTGAAATAGGCATAGGGACATGTTCAAGCGAAATCACCAATTTCAACCGAAATTACTTATTAATTTTTCAATTTTTTTAACTTTTTGATATTTTACCGACACACCCAGTTAACCAAGTCCAAGTTAATGACCCTGGTCAACTGATTAGCCTGCCAAGTCCAAGTTAATGACCTTGGCTGACCAGTTTATGAAGATGCTGATTTTCTGAAACAATTTTAAGTTCAAGTTAATGAACTTTTTGAACTTTCAAACAATTACCAATCACTTTTTCTCAATCTACTGCTTACCCAACCCTAATGATCCAGACTTGTTCAGCACATAAGACTTTGATCATCTGATCCCCAATGTTCGTTGTCGAAAATAAGATGAAAAGCAAATCGTTTTGAATTTTTGAATATGGTAAGCAATAAACTGTACACACAATATTTTTGTGAGTGTGTTAGGGGATCATATCAGCTGCCGACAAGATACGAGCACCGTTAAGCTTTGATTACATTTTAAGTATTAAACAGTTTGCATTGATTGCCGATATACTGATCCTCTTAAATTTTCACACAAAGTTCAATCTGTTCAGGATACGGATTTAGTGTTTTAAGACTTAAGTTTTACATGTGTACCACCTCAGAATATACTCCCGTATCCAGATCTCAATATTCAGTCTTACAGGTGAGTATACCTAGATGATATCTGTAAGGGGTTAAATGTGAGGGCCGTGAGTGCTCAGGCTATTGCTTACGCAAAATCAGAGAGATGATGGCTTCGACTTTTCGTGGGTTCCCTTTAGAGAATCTTTTCTTCAATAGCACATGATTAGCATTTTGCAATGTTTCATCATTTTTTTATGCTGAGGGGGGGCTATTATTTCAAGCAAAGTAAAGTATTCTCCGGGGACTAGGCCATTGCTTTCGCAAAATCGGAAGTCCCGGGATAATACCCCAGATATCACTAAGCATAAAGACCTAGTATCTCAGAAAGAGGGACCTTTCAAACAAGATTTCGGGGGTTACCCATATATCCGAGAGATGTTCCCCACATAAAAGCAAGTAATTATTTATGTTTATATCCCAAACAAATCTACTAAATGTATAAAAACCTATCGGCATATCATCTACAAGACTGCTTAACACATTTAACCTTTACATATCTTTAGCGTACTGCATCTGTCTAGCTGATGTACTATCATTTCCCCTTTTTACATAAACTCATTTTCAGTTTTTCTAATGTTTTTGGATTTTTGAAATTTTATCATGTTTTTGGATTTTCCAGCAAACTTTCTCCCCCTAAAAACAAAGACATATTTTTGTGTTTTTATTTTTATCAAAAGCAGAAAATAAACTGTACAAAAACTTGACAACATAACGTCGATCACATCAGATCACCGTCCTCCTCGGCTTCACATTCAACAACCCTCCCAGAAAACAAATTTTTCATCCCATTTAATTTCAAAAGATAGTTAAATCTCTTTTTATCAAACGATTTGGTGTAAAAATCAGCTTTCTGTTCATCGGTGTGTATATGTTCAATTCGAATCAATTTCTTCTCGTGACAATCACGGATGAAATGATGTCGAATTTCTATATGTTTAGTTTTAGAATGGTGAACCGGGTTTTTCATTATGTTAATCGTTTTTTCATTGTCCACAAAAATAGGCGTGTCCAAGAACTGCAAACCAAAGTCTCGCATCTGCTGTTGGATCCAAAGGATCTGAGAGCAACAGCTCAAGGCCGAAACGTATCCAGCCTCGCAAGTAGAGAGCGCTACTGAGGTTTGTTTCTTGCACTGCCAAGTGACTACTCGAGTTCCGAAGAACTGACAGCCTGCAGTGGTGGACTTAGCATTTTGCTTGCAGCTACCAAAATCTGAATCAGCAAAACCTGTGAGAGAGAAATCGCCAGACTTAGGATACCACAAGCCGGTGCTTGGGCAGCCTTTCAAATACTGTAAAATGCGTTTCACGATCGTCAAGTGTGACTGACGTGGGCTGGACTGATATCGGGCGCATAAACACGTCGGATACATTATGTCTGGACGAGAAGCAGTAAGATACATCAAAGATCCAATTATCGACCGGTAATAAGTCTCATCCACTTTTTCTCCACTCTCGTCTGGGCAAATTCCATGATTCTGAGCTAGGGGAGTTGATGTCGGAGTAGATTCAGACATGTTGAACTTTTCCAGAACATCGTTCACATTTTTAGTTTGATGAATGAAGATTCCCTCGGGCATTTGCTCCACCTGTAGCCCTAGGAAGAACTTCATCTCCCCCATCGAACTCATCTCAAATTTTGTTTTCATCACTTTCTCAAATTCTTTACACAAATCGTCATTTGTCGAACCAAAGATGATATCGTCGACGTAAATCTGCACGATCAATAGATGCCCTGCAACCTCTTTAGTGAACAAAGTGCTATCAACTGTCCCTCTGGTGAACCCGTTGGCCAGCAGATGTTGGGAAAGCGTCTCATACCAGGCTCTCGGGCCTGGTGAAGTTCGTAAAGCGCTTTATCCAGAAGATAGACTTTGTTTTTGTGTAGTGGATCAGTGAAACCCGGCGGTTGTCCAACATACACTTCTTCTTTGATTTTACCATACAGGAATGCAGATTTCACATCTAATTGGTAGACTTTGAATCCTTTACAAGACGCGAACGCCAGGAAGATCCTAATCGCCTCAAGTCTAGCAACAGGTGCATACACCTCTGTAAAGTCAATGCCTTCTTGCTGACTAAATCCCTGTACTACCAATCGTGCTTTGTTTTGAACAATGACTCCTATATCATCCCTTTTACATTTGAATACCCACTTTGTTTTGATCAGCTTTTGATTTTCAGGAAGATCTACTAATCTCCAGACTCCCAGCTTCTCAAACTGCTGCAGCTCTTCCTGCATAGCATTAACCCAGCTTTCTTCAGTTAAAGCTTTTTTATACGTTTTTGGTTCAACCTGCGAAATGAAACATTTAAGAGAGAACTCTTCCTGTAAAGGAGCAACAAATGTATAAAAACATGTAAGAGCTCTGTTGATCTGATCCTGCGTTTTTACTCCGCTCTGAAGATCACCGATTATCTGTTCTGAAGGATGATAAGACAGAGTTCTTGGCATAGCAGTGTCAGGCACGCTCACTTCCGATTACAAGTTCGTAATGTCTTGATCACCGGTGTGATCCTCAGCTTCTGTCGTTGCAACATTTGGTTCCACGTCAAAAGTCGGACCTTCTTCCGATTCTGAGTCATCAGAATTATCAAACTGTAGGATCGTTTTCAGACCCGAACGAGTCGATCAGAAGATTTTAACTTGACACGAAAGGCGGAAACAGACGTGTAGAGGTCAATTCAGCAAGATATACACTTTTAACTGTTGTATGATTGATTATATAACGTTTTACAACCTGACAACACTTCGGCAGCACTTCGTTGCTCTGGCCGGAAAGTTACAAATGAAACAAGACATGAGGGTATTTATAGGGAGGACCCTTCCGTTTGAAGGTGTCATGGCACTCTTCAAACGGAACCCTTCAAATGGTTACATCTTCAAACGTACACATTCAAACGGACTACATGACAAATACATTCTGTTTCATCATCATATGTTTCTTTCACGTGATGTTTTAAGATGTGATGTCATCATTGTGATGTCACATGATGTCATTTTGATGATGTCACAGTCTTGTTTAGATCCGCAACGAAACCGAGACTCGATATAAGACGAAGACGACAGATGTATGCACCAACACAAACGTTGGAGCTGGTTCCTCCGGGGGTTCGTGTGTCGTTCCACTTGGACCGGCCTCGTGATCGTTTGTACCACTTGTAGGATTGCTTGAACCCACGTCGGGCTGAGAAACTACCAACGGTCTTGGCACCTGATCTTGTGACATAGATTGTTGATTTTGGTATAGTAAAACAAGTTCCTCTACACTTGGCTCAGTCGGCAGTTGGAAAGACTTCCAGAGTTTGTCGTAATCGAACATAAATCTTTGTCCGGGAAGTTGTGGTGGAGCAGTATGCTTCTGACAATCAACATGCTGAACTTGAATTATCTTCCCCAGGCACGGTACGAACACCCTCTTCAGCGGACTCGCATAACCTACAAAGAAACCCTCATTACTCTTAGCACCAAACTTACCATCTGGATCAATGAAAGTACAAGGCGATCCAAACAGTTCTAAAAACTGCAAATTTGGTTTATAACGATGAAGAAGTTCAAAACAGGTTTTCTTGTATTTCTTCACTGTGAGAACGCGATTCAATGTATAGCACGCTGCTGCAACTGCTTCACTCCAGAAAAATATCGGCAACTTGGAATCGGCGAGCATCGTTCGAGCTGTTTCAATCAAGGTGCGATTCTTTCTTTCAGCTACACCATTTTGCTGTGGAGTGTATGGTGCACTAAATTCATGAACAATTCCTTTCTCATTGCAAAACTCGAGCATCCGATTGTTCTTAAACTCCGTTCCATTGTCACTCTGAATTCTTCTGATCGGCAATTTGTACAGCGTCTCCATCTTCTTGAATAGAAACATCAACGACTCAAAAGTTTGATCTTTACTTTCCATACACACTACCCATGAAAACCTTGTGAAGTCTTCAGTGACCACAAGACAGTACAAGTCTCCGCTCACACTCTTTACATTAACTGGTCCGAAAAGGTCCATGTGTAACCTTTCGAGCGGGACTCTGATTGAATTTAATAACTTCTGCGGGTGTGTCTTCTTCGTCTGTTTTCCTTTCTTGCACTCTTCACAATCATCATTTAAATGAATTTTTTTCAAATTTACACCTTCAACAAGATCATTGTGTACAAGAAAATTCATTTTTCGCACATGAATATGGCCCATCTTTCGATGCCACATTATTGACTCTTTTTCAGTCGCTTTCGTTTTTGTCACAAAATGTTGTTTCTGGTGATCTGTTGTTGTTGCAACACTCATATCGAGAACATATAAATCATTTTCTCGTGGAGCTCGCACCAACACCATGTCCTCAGGAATTTTAAAACCAGGTTTTATGATTAAACATTCATTTTTAGTAAAGTGTACTGTAAATGACTTGTCACAGATCTGTGATATGCTCAACAGATTGTTTTCGAGTTCGATTATGTAATTCACTTTTTCAAACGACACAACTCCATTTGTTAGAGTTCCTTCACCAACTATCCTGCCACCCTGATTTCCTGCAAATCCAACACAACCATCGTTGATTGATTTAACATCATAGAGTAAAGCCAGCATTCCAGTCATATGCCTTGAAGCTCCGCTGTCCATTATCCACTTCGAGATTATTGACCTCGGAAGCCCCTGCATACATCACAAAAATTCATTCAAACAATGAAGCCCATGATTTCTTTACCTTTGGAACACTTCCAAACACAATATCACATGACTCATCAACTTTCGGAATGTTAAAAATGACGTTTGGAACTTCAGGTTTCGGCTTTGATTTAAGATTTTCCTCCTTAATTGGTGGAAATTCTTCAAGTAACTTGTCTAGTTCAAATTCCAGTTTCTTAACGTCATTTGCACACACTTTTGGTTTAGATTTTAACTCATTTTCCATCTTCTTTTCTTCAACTGACTATTTTGATTTTGCCACCCATGATTGGTTTTCAAAAATTTTTGTCTTTGGATAAATCTTTGAAATCTTTTGAGTTTTCGAAGATTCACCAATCTCAAATGTTGATTTCGGCTTATCCTCGGACTTCAAAGATTTACCTCTTTTCAAAATTCGAACAGGAGAAATCATTGGTGTTTTGCCCTTATCATCAGTTGAAATTTTAGGTTTGGGCTTTAGCAAAACTGGTTTCTCAAGCTTTTTCATACACTGCTTGGCCATGTGACCAATTTCGTTGCAGCGGTAACAGATTCTTTTGTCATATTCGACAATAGTTTATCTGTAGGTCTCATGTTTCAACTTCTTAGGTACATTGAAATCGTCAATGGCTTTTTGACTGAAGATATAATCCTTTTCAGCATCAACACTAGGACCGGCAACAAAAATATCACTCATCTTTTCTTTTTGCTTGACATTCTTAGCCATCCTTTTTTCAAAACCAATACCTTTGTTTTTGAAGTTATTACCATTTCCTTTGTTAGACCCATTTTTACCCACCCAATCCTTTTTCCCAGGGTTGTTCGGTCGTTGTTTCACAAAAGATTTTTTAGGTTTTGAAAGAAACTCGTTATTGTTAACCTCAGAAATATCGATTTCAACCAGTTTAAACACTTTCTCAACATTTTCCAATCTGGCATTTTGAATTAGATACTCAGAATCAGAATAAAGTTTGTCAGTTCCGGTCATTGTGTAAACCACAATGATCGAATCATCATTCACAACCTTTTCTGATTTTGGTATAAATTTGTCTAAGAAGTTGCCATCTTCTTCAGAATCAGAAATAGCGTTTTCAAAATGTGTTTTCACAGTATCAAACTCCGAGTTATCACTTTCTTCATCTAACACTTGATTAACAACGGTTTTGATCACCTGTGACTCATTATCAGTGTCGGATGGAGAAAATGTAACATCAATACTCTCAGGCAATTCATTCTCAATGGTTCTCAATTTGAGATTCAAAGCAGATTCCACCCCATTTGGATACTTTTGAGTGTAATGATTCCACATTGGGGGTGGAACACTTTTGAAGACAGGTTTTGCATCAGGTTGTTTCGGAACAATTTGCTCAATAACATAAGATGAAGCATCATAACTCATTAGTTTCTTATCAACCCTTTCAGTTTCAATTCTCATTAACTCAAGTTCTTTTTTCAAAGAAGCAATTGTGTCCAGATGGATGTTAATTTCCATCTGTTTATCCATAACAGTAGATTTTAGCAATTTTGTGGCTTTATCATTTTCAAAACTTTCTTTTTTAATCATTTTGATTGATCATGCCAAAGTGTCATATGCTTCTTTTATCTCACTGAGATCAAATTTTACTTCATCAGTAAATTTCTTCAATTCTTGAAATTGTTTGTCTTTTTCTAGACAATCCATGCATGGTTTTGAACAGTTTTTGCATGGAATTTCAAGAATCGAAACAAACTTTTCGGTAACCTTTCCTTCTTGATCAATTTTAAAATCTGTTTTACCAAAACCATCAGACTCTGACTCAGACTCGTCTCCTGATTTGATCTCCTCATTTTCTGATTTCTCGTCAGACTGCTTTTTGATTGTTTCGACAGACACACTTTCAACTAACTCGGTTTTGACAGACTTTGATTCGACAGATTATGTTTCTACCTCTTTTAGCTTGCCCATCAATGCTTTGTCAGCAATCTCTTTTAAAGAATCTTCATTTTTTTCTTTTGAAACGTCTATTATCTCTTCAACTGAAACTGGTTCAACATCATATCTTGGACAAAGACCAGTAGTTGGCTCATTGAAGAAACCTGCAAAAGATTCAAACATATTAGGAGGCATTATTGATTTGAAAGAACTAGCAATAATCTCCTGTTCAGACTGGTAGTAATAAACTTCTGCAGCAATTTCTTCAAGATCAGCTAAACTTTCTTCAGATGTCACTTCATTGACTTCTTATGTCTCAACAACGCATTCCGGTTGTTCCACAATCTCTGCCATCATTGCTCTACCCTCACTACCAGGGATGTACTTATCCCAACTAAAACCTTCAGCAACCTTCTCATCATCTTGATTGACTAAAAGAGCTTTCTCCGGCTTGTTTTCGATCTGAGTTCATTGGGTGAATGGTTGTTGACTTGTCTTATGATAGATCGCTTGTTTGTAATAATCATTTGAGAAGGGTTTTGATGATTGTTAACCTCCCTGTTTGGACATTCTCGCTTGAAATGTCCCTTCTCTTTACATTTGAAACATGTGACTTTCGATTTATCAAACCCAAGCTTTTGATCTGCTCCTGAAAGACTGTTTCGACCAGTAATTTCCATAAAATGTTGAGCTCTTCTCACCAAGCTTGCCATACCCCATTTGATGTCGATCAACTCCAGCTCCTCTGGATCGATCTGATCATAGTCTTCCTTTGTCATATCGGGGTTCCCAATTCTACCTGGAACCAAGCTTTCATACGATTCAAGCACCGAAGCAAGAATTGCTATGTGCTGCTTCGCTGATGATTCAGTAAAGTCTTGAGCATTCTTTATGTTCACTGCTATGTTGCACAAAATTCCTGGACCTTGACTTTGACTATTTGATCCCGACGAACTTTGAGTGTATGATTGATCAGGTGAGTTTTGAACCTTTGGATTTGGCTCAAAACTTGCAAATGGTGAACTATTGTTGCTTGATGTGACAGGTGATACTCCGGATGTTGAATCTGCACTAAAGGTTGTCTGCACTTTTGGACTTAGATTTAATGTTGCTGGAGTACTTCCTTTGTAATATAATGAGACATCTTGTTGAACACTTGAAGACTTCATCTTTCTAATCTTTGTCAACTCAAGCTCGTGTGACTCAATCTTTTCAATGAATGTGCTAAGGTTGAATCCCACATACTCCAAATTATTCTTCAACACCAACAGATAAGTTCCCCATTCATCATATGGCAATGTATCCGCCAATTTATCGACCCATTCTTCATCCGTCTTGGTTATGCCCAACCTCTTCATCTCAACAACCAGATGGCAATATCGTTCAATCAACTGCTTTGTTGTTTCACCTTTTATGCCCGTAAAGATATCAAACTCTTTCTTCATCAAAGCAGTTTTGCTTTTGATCATAGACACGCTCCCAAGAAACTTTACTTTCAACGAATTCCAAACAGATTGTGAATTACCCTGATGTTGTAGCAGAACTAAGATATCCTCTTTGATGGCTTGTTGTAGAATGCTCATCATTTTCTTTTCTGCCTTGAAATCTTCTTGTTCTTGTGGAGTCAAACTTCCAATTGATTTCTCTAGACCCGAACCATTCTTTGGAGGAGCATATTTAGATTCGATTTTCATCCAACATTCGAAATGGTTAGCTTGCACCCAAGTCCTAAACCTTTCCGACCACCCAGCATACTCATCAATGTTCATCAACTTCGGAGGTTTCTGCATAGTGCCGAGTTCATTTTCCATGTTCACATTTTGCACGATACTGGCTGGTGTTTGTGCTGCCGTCATTCCCCCCACCGGCAAAGAAGTTGTAAAACTCTTGATTATCCAATTTACGAAAACAGTTTTGGAAAATTTTTAAGTTTTGAAAACAGGTTATTTTCAAGCGAAAACACTTTCTACACAAAATGAACTTCAAACGAAATACCACGAACGAAATGGACTTTTACACGAAAACAACCTTTTTAAACGAAATTAGGTTTTCAAACGAAATTACTTCTCAAACGGAATCAACTTCAAACGGAATAGCACTTTCAAGCGAAATCAAGTGCCATTTCAAACGGAATTACTTTTTCAAACGAAATCAGATGTAATTCAAACGAAATTAGTAATTTCGTGTGAAATTACCTCAACTTTTCAAACGAAATCAGGTGTCTTTCAAACGAAATCAGTAATTCTGTGTGAAATTGCCTCAACTTTTCAAACGAAATCAGAGGCTCGTTCAAACGGAATTAACTGTTTAGCCCATTTTTGTCACTTTTAAACTGAATTTTGATCTGATTCTTTCAAGGGTTTGTTAAAACTGTATTTTACACACAATATCAAAATATCAATCCATTTTGTCCATGAATTTGTCCAGAAATCCAAAAATGAGTAGAAAAGGCACTGATTCAAGTGTATTGACTCATCCTGAGCTCTGATACCACTTGTAGGATCGTTTTGGCGACCAAATGAGTCAATCAGAGACAATACACAACTGTTTGAGAGGCGGAAACAAACAAACAGCCTAGAATCAGTGTAGAAAAGAGTAGAAACAGAGTATGATACTTAAAACAAGCTTCTCATTGATTTTAGACTTGATTACACGGTGAAAATTGGACAGCACTTCATTACACTTCACCTAATTCCGTGCCAAATGAGAAGCTACACTTGCCTATTTATAGGCTTCTAATTTCGCATGAAATGACACATGTCATTTCAAGCGAAATTAACAATTCTAATTTCGTTTGAAATGACCATGTGTCATTTCAAGCGAAATTACAACAAAACATCATAAAATTACACTTTTAACCCCTGTAAACCCTATACAAACATGACCTAGACTTAGGACGTAGGCTATAGACATTATGCACCAATATCTTTAAGGATTTCCTGGTGATTATCTATAAATTACACAAATGCACACGCATTAGTATAATAACCCAATATTTACATTAGTAATACCCTCCCCGAGACGGCATTCCAACGACTACATTGGGCAGAACCACGATAGCCGTTACGGAACCCTGGATCAATCGGGCAGCGTATCTAATACGTAACCGGGTTTATGATACTTACAACGAGGCAGGGCTTCACTATTTAGGGGGTGTAATGCCCGCTATTAATTCTAATATTCAGATTTTGAGAGAAAGATCGAAGTTTTGAATGAATTCTCAACTGAATCCGATCCCCTCTATTTATAGTGCCTGATCGGCACTCTGTCGCGCCCCGCGAAAGATAAGAAGGGGGCTTATGCGGCCCGCAAGAGACCACGTGTCTCGTATAGGGCTGCTGAGTTGTCCTCGTAGCTTCGACACGCCCTGCCACGTGGCGGCACCGGGTTAAGCCTGGTGGCCAGGCTGTCGCGCCCCTCGACGGCTCACGGGGTATCTGTCGCGCCCCGCGACGGACCATTGAACTTTGTTTTTATTTTATTTTTAATTATATAAAGGTATTCGGGGCCCGTTTTCGCATACGGGGTATGTTTTAAGACATATAGGGACATTTTAATTATATTAGGGGTGTCGAAAAAATATTTGGAGGGTTGCTATTTCATCCCCACCTTGTTTTAGAACTCTTCCTCGAGGTCTGCTGGAATAGGTGCGGGTCTTTCCTTTTAATTTCCAATTCAAGCTCCCAAGTGTATTATGGGCCTCTTTTGGAGTCCTATTTTACCTTGACCAGAACTAATCTCTTGTGATTGAGGTTCTTAACTTTCCTGTCTTCAATCTGTAGAGGCCTTGCTACAAATTTTAACTGCTCATTTACCTCTATGTCTTTAAGAGGTACTACCAGTGATTCATCAACTAAGCATTTCTTGATATTAGTTACATGAAATACATCATGTATTCCTGCCATTTCCTCTGGCAGTTGTAGCTGATAGGCTACAGGTCCTATTCTTCTAATAATCTCGAAAGGTCCAACATACCTAGGGCTTAGCATTCCCCTTTTGATGAATCTTACCACTCGTTTCCAAGGAGAAACTTTCAATGACACTTTGTCTCCTACTTGAATTTCCAATGGCTTTCGTCTGTTATCAGCATAATTCTTTTGTCGATCACGTCCTGCTTTCAGTCATTCCTTGACTTGAATAATCTTGTCAGTTGTTTCTTGTACTATCTCAGGTCCGGATAGTTGCTTTTCTCCGATTTCTGCCCAAAAGACTTGCGTGCGGCACTTTCGTCCATAAAGTGCTTCGAATGGTGCGGCATTGATACTTGTATGATAGCTGTTATTGTAAGAAAATTCTATCAGTGGTAAGTGATCGTCCCAATTACCTCCGAAATCAACTACACAAGCTCTAAGCATTTCTTCCATTGTCTGAATTGTCCTTTCGCTTTGTCCGTCCGTTTGAGGATGATAAGCGGTGCTTAGATTCAACTTGGTTCCCATTGCCTTTTGGAAACTTGTCCAAAAATGAGAGGTAAAACGGCTATCTCTATCAGAAACAATTGATAAAGGAATTCCATGTAATTAAACTATTTCATTTACATATAACTTAGCTAATTGTTCCATACTGAAAGTTTCCTTCATTGGTAGGAAATGAGCTAATTTAGTTAACCTGTCTACAATCACCCAGATTGTATCGTTACCTTTTATTGTTTTGGGTAATTTGGTAACAAAATCCATTGTTATCAATTCCCATTTCGACACTGGCATTTATAGTTGCTGCAATAAACCTTAGGGTTTCTGGTGTTCAGCTTTGACTTGTGAACAGGTTAAACATTTAGAAACATAAGCTGCTATATCCTTTTTCATTCCTATCCACCAAAAATTCTTTCTTAAATCTTGATACATTTTATCATTTCCAGGACGCATTTTATACTTAGACTTATGGGCTTCTTCCAATATACGGTGGCGTAGGTTTCCTAATTTAGGTATCCACATTCTTTTCTTATGGAATCTCCAAATTCCATCTGTTCTTTGTTCTAATTCCTTAATCATTCCTTTCAAAGTTGTCAGTACCATTCTTGATTACTGACTCTTGCGCTTCTCTAATCTGTTCATTTAAATCTACTTGTAGATTTAATTTAAGAGAACGTACTCTTTTTGGCTATTCATGATACTTTCGACTTAAAGCATCAGCCACTACATTTGCCTTTCCTGCATGATACTGGATATTGCAATCATAATCACTAAGTATCTCCATCCAGCGTCTTTGTCTCATATTTAATTACTTTTCCCAAAAACATACCTTAAACTCTTATGGTCGGTGAAAATGGTAAACTTACTACCGTAAAGGTAATGTCTCCAAATCTTAAGGGCAAAAATTATGGCTCCTAGTTCTAAATCATGGGTTGAATAATTTTCTTCATGATTCTTAAGTTGTCTAGATGCATATGCTATAACCTTTTAACGTTGCATCAATACACATCCATAACATAACTTAAAAGCGTCACAATAGACTACAAAGTCTTCGGTTCCTTCTGGTAACGCTAGTATGGGTGCGTTGGTTAGTCTTTGCTTAAGAATTCTAAAGGCTTCTTCTTGTTTTGGTCCCCATTCAAACTTAACAGATTTACAGGTTAGCTTAGTTAAAGGAATGGCTCTTCTAGAAAAATATCGAATAAATCTTCTATAATAACCGGCCAATCCTAAGAAACTTCTAACCTCGGTTGGTGACTCAGGGGTTTTCCACTTGGTAATCGCCTCGATCTTGGTGGGATCTACATGAATTCCTTCATGATTGACTAAATGTCCAAGAAACTGTACCTGTTCTAACAAAAACTCACATTTTGAAAACTTTGCATAAAGCTTTTCTTTTCTCAATAAACTTAGAAGTGCGTGCAAATGCTTTGCATGTTCCTCTTTACTCTTAGAGTAAATGAGAATATCATTTATGTGCGTTAGGTGTGATAGGTTTTTAATGTATATTTTAAGCCCTTTTACACTTTTTAGCCAAGTTTTAAATTTATAAAACACGATATTTACTAACACTAAACACACATATGGGCAAGTGCACCCATCGTGAGCGTTGTATAGTGTTGATAAAATACCGAGGTCGTCCAAGGACACAAGAGCTTTTAGTACCGGTTTATCCTCAACGTCTAATTAAATCAAAAGTTTAGAAAAAAGGTTTTAAACTAGAAAAATAAAACTAACTAAAATGCTGGAAAAAAAACAGATAGACAAGATGAATCACTTGGATCCGACTCGTGTTTAGTGTAACCTTTGATTATTTCCGCACTTTTGCACTTTTTAAGAGATTATCTTAGTTATTGTAGTAGGCCCCTCTTCTGAATGTGACGTTACCCTTAACCTAGTAGTTTGAGTCAGCAAGGATACAATCCTAAAGGGTTGGATTATTGAAAGATAATTAATTAAGTTATTAATGCTTTGGTAGGCCCCTCTTCTGGAGGTGACATTACCCTCGGCTAAGTAGTCTGAGTCAACAGGGATACAGTCCTAAGTAGCCGGGTTAAAGTATTAATAGTAGTTTACATATGAGGGGATCAAGGAGTTCAGAACCCCGCCATCCAATACCAGTGGGTATTGAAGGAGGTCCTACTAAAGTTGACCCAGGTCCTTGCAGGATCTATACACTGAACAATGCAAGACTCTTACCAAACCGTTCCCTTAACCCCCGACTAGGTAGCCAACATACCTCCATTTAGACCGTGGAGATATGAATGGTGAAAATATTTTATTTTATATAGACAGTAAAATAATGCCAAGACACCACGGACAAACGATAAGGAAGACTCACATTCAACATAAGAAACTAGTTATTACAGTCATTAATACAAAACCAAATAAAAAGTGCGAAAAGATTAAAGATAAAAAGTATTACACTAAACACTTGTCTTCACCAAGTGATGTAAGAGACTTAGGCAAACAAGGCCTTTGATTGCCAAGAACTCTTACGATCAATCTTGGATCCCGAGACTACTCACACACTCTATGATGGATGATGGATGATGGATGATGGTGGTGGATGTGGGTTGTGATGGTGGTGGTGGGTGGGTGAAGTGTGAGAGAGGTGGTTTGCCAAGGGATGGTTTGCAAATGAGCCAAGCACCCCTATTTGTAGCCTACACAGAATCCCGGACACGGCCCCGTGTCCATTGGGCATGACCCCGTGTCCACCCATCTTCTCTTTCTTCATTAATTGCAGTTTGTCTGCATTAGTTGACCACGGCCCCGTGTCCACTGGGTACGACCCCGTGTGCAGAAGCGTATTTGTACTATCAAGATTTTCCTAGATTCTGCGAATCTTAGAGTTGACCACGGCCCCGTGTCCGCTGGGCACGCCCCCGTGGTGGGTGATAGAAACTTCTGCAACTTTGTCTTTTCTGCAGACACTTGGGCACGCCCCTGTGCACACTGAGCACGGGGCGTGTTCAGTCTTCTATTCTCTTGTTTTTTTCTTTGGCGGATGCTGTCGAGGGGTCGGGCATGCCACTTTTATTCCTTTTCTTGTATTTATGTTGGATTTGGCTGCATTTTTGCTTCTTTTGTTCATTTAAGCTCTTTTAACCCTGAAAATACAAAAGGAAGACAAAAGCACACTTTTTCTAACATTAGTACTAAAAAAAGGTTAGTTTTATGCCTCATTTGATGTAATTTATATGTTGCATTTTGCACACATCAAATACCCCCACACTTGAATCTTTGCTTGTACTCAAGCAAAACTCTTTATTTTATGGCTTACACTCCCAAATGGAATGGGTAGAAGAGAAGGTTTTGGGCTTGTCATAGAGTGTCGGGATTTCCAAGATTCTTTATTAGGTTTTGTTTTTATTTTATTTACAATCCTATTCGTCATGATTTATTTAAAAATTTTCATAAGAGAAATTATTTATTAGGGCATAACATGCCTCTTTAAAATTCCATTTATATACAAGTTCACATACCTCACGGGGGATCACTCAACACTCGGCCGAAGGTGTATTTTTGTGAAAACTCTCGAGAGCGGCGTGGAAGTTATTCCTACCATAAGCTTGCCAAGTAATCAATCCTCCTCCTTTTTAACTAAAAACCTTTGTAAATATCAAGAGGACTTTTGGGGAAGGGTTAGGCTTGGGTTAAAGGTAGGTGGTTGGGTTAGTGGTTAGTTGAAAAGGGCGAAAGGCGTAAAAAGCTTCGGTTTTCATAAGACTTTTTGTTTTTATGACTTTTTATTTTGATGAAGCAATTCTTCAAACAAAGTTCTTTTTGATAAACTTGTTTGTTTATATCTTTTGGCTTCATCATCATTTTTTTTAATAAAGAAGTCATAAGTAAAACCGAGCTTTGTTACTAAAATAAAGGGTAAAAGGGTGTTTGTTTTGGGTTAAGAAATGAAAAGGTTTACGCTCAAAGGGCTAACTAGGGGGATTTTGGGTAGGTAAAAAAAAAGAAAAATAATGGTGTAGAAATAAAAAGGGTTAGTCCTAATGCCTCCATCATTTACTTACTCGGGTTTAAGTTGGTAAGGACCAGGAATGCATCGTCGTGGCAAGTTCTAGAGTCATAAGAACCAAGAGGCTATTCACACAAGAAACGAAAAATGAGCATTTAGTTTAAAAATGTGTATTTGTATGCTCAATAAAGGCTCAAAACTCACTTTTTGTGGGAATGGGGTTTTATGTGATCAAGTATATATAATCAAATTTTAACTAGATTTGTCATGCCGTTTCATAATTTTCTTATGTTGGTTCTTTTTATCACGACGCTATCGGTTGTAAATTTGTAAAAATATAACCTTTTTAGAACTTGTAATTCCCAATTTAAACCAAGACAAGTAAAAAAAATGAAAATTTTTGAAAAAATTTGGGGTGTTTAGCGGTTCCAATAGAGTTTTGTGTAAGGCTTGTAATTAGGATTTGCAAAATTCAAGGTTTTAGCATCCCCCCCACACTTAAATTACACATTGTCCTCAATGCGTCCCAAAAATAAGTTTTTAGGTTGATTGAATGTGTAAAAAGATGTGAAAAAGCAAAATTTTATGTTACTGGGCGTCTGGACACGGCCACGTGGTGTCCGGGCAAGGCCCCGTGTTCAGATTGCTAGTAACAGAAAATAAAATAGAGTAACAGAAGGCTGGACACGGGGGCATGTTCAGTGAGCACGCCCCATGTCCAGATACCTGAACTGGGCATTTTTCTGCAGATGGTTGAGCACGGGGCGTGTTGGATGAGCACGACCCCGTGTTGAACTTGCTGTAATGAAGAAAAATCGTCGGGTGGCCCTGTTTTTGTGCATGGGGTGTGGGTGCAAGTTTCCCTTGGTATCCTTCACCATCCCGAGTGTGTTTTATTCCTGAAAATTAAAACTAAACTAGAAAACATAAAAACTAATCTAAGCTAAACTACGGATAGTTCCGCGGAATGCCTCCGTGGTGCGCCACGTTTATAAGGGTCCTTGGCTAGACCCAAAGCCAGTCATATGTTACCCAAGTGGGATGTCTTGCATCCCATGTTGCACCATCGGAGAGCATCATCTAAACTTGAGTCTATGACTTTCATGTAATTGACCGGGTCATCGTCTTCTACTCTCTTTCCAACTCCAAACTTCATTTCCTTGTCCCCAACCCTTAATGTTAGTGTCCTACCATTCATGTCTACCACTGCGTGGGCCGTGGATAGGAATGGTCTACCTAAGATAAGTGGTACTTCGGTATCTTCCTCCATATCTAGTATGACAAAGTCGGCTGGGAAGACAAATTCGCCGACTTTAACCAATAGATTTTCAGCGACACCATGTGGATATTTGACCGACCTATCGGCGAGTTGTATGCTCATTTTCGTAGGGCTTGTTTTCCCTAGGCCGAGTCAGTCGAACATTGATGCGGGCATGAGGTTGATGCTTGCCCCGAGGTCGGCTAGTGCATTGCGACTGGAAGATTCCCCAATCGAACAAGGGATTGTGAAGCTTCCAGGATCAATCTTCTTTTACGGGAGTTTGTTGAGTAGCAAGGCGGAGCATTCTTCACTTAAATTAACTACTTGCAATGATTCGATTTTCTTTTTGTGAGTGAGGAAGTCCCTCATAAATTTTGAATATTTAGGCATTTGGGTTAGGACTTCAACAAATGGAATATTAACATGCAATTGTTTTAGTAAATTTGTGAATTTTGTGAATTGCTCATCGGTCTTTTGGCGAATTAACCGAACGGGGTATGGAACCGGAGGATTCGTGGAGGGCTCTTGATTTGATTTAGGAGCCGCTTCTTGTTCGATCGTCGATGGAATTGTGGTTTGACTAGATCGGCTCTTTTCAACTGGGGGTAGCGGAGCCTCCTCGGGACCCACGGTGCGGTTTCTCAATGTGATGAGATGTACTTATGCCTTTGGGTTGGTTTCGGTATTGCTGGGTAATGCGCCTTGTGGTCTGTCGGACATATTTTGAGCTAGTTGATTTATTTGTTTTTCAATGTTTTGAATACTAGCTTGTTGATTTCTAAAATTCGATTCCAGTTGTTGGAATCGATCCGAGTTTTTCTTTTCGGAGTCGGAGATGAGGCGAGATATAGTATCTTCAAGCCTCTCTCGTCCCCCTTGTTGTTGTTGAGAGAAATTTTGTGACTCGTTTCTTGGTTGTTGAAAGTTTGTTCGTTGGTTTAGATTTTGTTGGTTACTACTATTGCCGGGTTCTCTCCAACCAAGGTTAGGGTGGTTACGCCATCCTTGGTTGTAGGTACCTGTTGGAGGACCCGACGGCCTAGGTTTATTATCAATGTAGTTTACCGATTCCGTTTGATTATCCATTTCTTTCATACAACTCCAATTTTCATGTGGCCCACCACACCCCTCGCAAGCCACAACCGAAGCCGTTTTTGCCATTTCTAACTTTTTGATTTTTGAAGAAAGGGCTTCGATTTGGGCTTGCAAGGAAGTGCTCTCATCAACCATATGGGTGCCCGGCGCAATAGATTTGTTGCTTCGATGAGTGTGCCACAGAAAATTGGTTTGAGCAATTTCCTCAATTTGATTATAGATTTCATTTGGGCGACGATTACCTAAGAGTCCCCCGGAGCTTGAGTCAAGTGTTTGTCTTGTGTGTGGCAACAATCCATTGTAGAAAGTGGAAACTTGTTGCCATACTGCAAGACCATGATGAGGACACTTTCTCAGTAGCTCCTTGAACCTTTCCCAAGTTTCATATAAGGATTCCCCGTCCCCTTGTGAGTATGTATTAATTTCAGTCATTAATTTAGCCATTTTAGCAGGAGGGAAATACTCATATAGAAACTTTTGGGCCAGTTCATCCCAGGTGTTTACCGAGCCAACTGGGAGAGTATTAAGCCAAGCCTTAGCTCGGTCTTTTAGTGAAAATGGAAAGATTCGAAGGCGGATGGCGTCATTTGATGCTCCATTGATCCGAAAGGTATCACATATTTCTAGGAAATTTGTAATATGTAGATGGGGATCCTCGTCCGCAAGCCCATGGAAGGTTGCGGAGTTTTGAAGCATTTATATCAAATGCGGCCGAAGTTCGAAGTTGTTGGCTTCAACATTCGATGCATTGATAGTGGCGCCGAGATTTCCTACGGTGGGTCGTAGGTAATCCATGAGGGTACGTTGGTCCGCCATTGGAAGTGGGTCCCCCGAAACTTTCTCTTGATTTTTAGATTTAAGTCTTTTACTGAGAAAGCGTTCGGGTTCTTCTAGAGGTTATTTTATGTCTCTACTAAAACTGGAGCTCATACACTACATAGAAAGTTCAGATGTGGCGCCTGGGTTCCAAGTCCTGCAATAAAAACAGAAAAGAACGATGGTCAGAAGGTTCACCACGGCCCCGTGCTCAGGTGAACACGGCCCGAGGTCGGAGATACAGGAGTTGTTTTCCGGATCCCTGTTACTGGGGAGCTTGACACGGCCCCGTGCTGCACCGACACGGCCCCGTGCTCAACTCCCTGCGGAAAATAAAAACTGCCAGTAACAATGCTGTGCACGGCCCCGTGTCCGACCAGGCACGGCCCGTGCTGAGCTCTGCAGAAACTGAAAATTTAAGAAAAATCCTAAAAAAAAGAAAAATAAGAAAAAACGATTTGGCCGTTGATTTCTAACTTTCTTAAAATCCTTGGGCGCCAAAAACTTGATGTGCGTTAGGTGTGATAGGTTTTTAATGTATATTTTAAGCCCTTTTACACTTTTTAACCAAGTTTTAAATTTATAAAACACGATATTTACTAACACTAAACACACATATGGGCAAGTGCACCCATCGTGAGCGTAGTATAGTGTTGGTAAGATACCGAGGTCGTCCAAGGACACGAGAGCTTTTAGTACCGGTTTATCATCAACGTCTAATCAAATCAAAAGTTTAGAAAAAGGTTTTAAACTAGAAAAATAAAACTAACAAAAATGCTGAAAAATAAAAATAAAAAAATAAACAAAAACAGATAGACAAGATGAATCACTTGGATCCGACTCGTGTTTAGTGTAACATTTGATTATTTCCGCACTTTTGCACTTTTTAAGAGATTATCTTAGTTATTGTAGTAGGCCCCTCTTCTGAATGTGACGTTACCCTCAACCCAGTAGTTTGAGTCAGCAAGGATACAATCCTAAAGGGTTGGATTATTGAAAGATAATTAATTAAGTTATTAAGGCATATTGTGGTAGGCCCCTCTTCTGGAGATGACGTTACCCTCGGCTAAGTAGTCTGAGTCAGCAGGGATACAGTCCTAAGTTGTGACAACTGGCACAAAACCGGTAATTTCCGTACACTTTAATTATTATTTAATAACTGCAATTATGTGCTTAAATGTCAACATTATCTGATTACATACTATACAAGTGAATTCATGCACGTTTTATACTACAAGAATTACTTTATGATAGCGTTGCGTCAGAAATACTAGTAAACTCACCGGTAAGACACATTGTGTCAACAAATCTGCAGAAAGCAGTCAGACAATAGAATTGGAGCCTAGGTGTAGGTCCAATGACAAGAATACATTAAAACCCAAAAGTACATACAAGGGTTTATATATAGACTTTCTGGAAGCTAAAATACGCACTAAAAAGCACCCGAACACACTTTAAGTACTGAATTTCATACAATTCAGCAAAATTCAGCATTTTGACAAGTTAATGACATGTAAAAATATGACAAATTGATCCAGAATACTTTCCTAAGTTTCGGGAATTGAAAGTATCACAAAAGGGGACATAAAGGACACTAAACGGTGCAATTTATCACTTTAACGAACCGGTATTTAACCGAACAACCGGACATTACCCGGAACACCAAAATATTACTAGAAGCATTGTTTTAATGTTTTTAAGCTAGTCATGATCCCCGAACACCCTAACACCCACTAAAATCATCTAATAACTAACACTTGTAACTAGATACTTGGATTAGAATTATGAACTAACTAAGTGGTTAAAAATTACACTTAACCCCCCCCCCCCCCATTGCATGTGAACGGTCACATGTGGGCCTCCACCAAGATCCTCACTTGATCCTCCATAATCTCACATAATATTCCATAATATTCACTTAGGATTTGATGAGATTTTGGTTGTACTTGAGGGAACATGAGATCCATTGGTTAAAACATGAAAATGGTTATAAGAATCAAGACCTCATCTTCTTCACATAACTCACCACCACTCTCCTATCTTCTCCTCCTCTCTCGGCCGTGAATAGGCACCCCCCCCCCACCATCATCATTCACTCACATCCATCCAATCCAAGTATTCTTCAAGGTGCTAGAAGGTGAATTAGGAGGCTTGGTGTTCACGGATCTTGAAGGACCTCTACCACAAGCTTTTATCCACTCGTTTTCTCCATTGATCTTCCCTAGCTTTAAGCTAGTTATAAGACTCTTGCACACTCTCGTTTACTTCATGTTTTAGTGGATAAAAGTTATATCTTGATGAAATCATATGAACACTAAAAGACATACACATGAATCTTGAAACGTAAGGCTTGTACTATGATGAAATAGTGTTGACATGATATTGTTTGGTACATGAATGATATTTGATAGTTGTTTACTAGAGATGATGATGTTAATATTCATATGAAGCTTGCTAGATTGTGATTAAACACATGATCTAACAAGATTAGGAGATGATTATGTGTTTACACAAAGATGATCATCTTCTTGATTTAACATGAACTTGAAAGTAAAATGATTTTTGGAAAATAATAAACAAAGTAAACTAGTAAATTTGTAGATCCAAGATTTATAAATGATTTTCCAAGAAAACCAAGTCCAAAATATGATTTTTAAAGGATCATGGGTTTTACTTAAACCTACACTATTTTCATTAGAAAAACAAGTGTATAAACACTAATGAAACAATAAAAATACAAAAGAAGTAATTTTAGAAAAATCATCTTACAACTTGTAAATGGCTAAATCTTCCAAGAAAGTGATTTACAAACAAATAACCATGTTTTTAGGGGTAACTAAACCTACTAAATAACATGGTAAGTTACTACAAGTTTTTACAAAACTTCAAGTTCATGATGTAGTGTGATTTACTTGATTTTGGTACTTAATAAGTGTTGAATAAGTTGTTGATGTTGATGATGATTTAAAAAAGAAAATAAACACATGTTTTGAAAACATGGGAAACCTTCATTTTTAGGGGAAACTATGTCAAAAATTTTATAAATTTTGACATTTAGAAAAATATAAGTTTTTGAGAAACTTATTCCCTAAAAATGTATCTAAAAACTTTTACCAAGGTTTCCCTAACTTTTGTGTTAAGAAATAACGATTTCTTCAAGATTAAAATTGATATTAAGTATGTATATTTTTTAGAAAGATATATATATTTATTGATCACCAAATTTTGTGTTAAGTGTATGTAGTATGTGTTATATGTGATAGCGTATTAGGACTTGAAAATACCCTAAATACTCCTAAGGAATGAAGATACAAAAATACACATACAACATACTTAGACAAATACAAGAAAATATATTTATGAAAATATATTACTTGATAGAATAAATAACTTGGACAAGTTATGAACATGAAATGAAGTTTTGGACAAAATACATAATTCGGGTGAAAAGTACAAGATACTTATATTTATTTTTGAGAAAATAATATAAGTAAGATACAAAGTTAAAAATATAAATTATTTTTAACACAAGAACACATAGACAAAAGATAGTGACTTGTACTTGTGCGATACAAGTCTAGTGACTAACGTTAATAAAACACGTCTAGGTCACGATGCTAGATAAGCAAATCCGGTGAAGTTTACGACACAAGGAACGCAAAGTTGTGAGTTCATGCTCCCCCTTTTCTTTTAACTGTTTTTAGTTTTATAACTTCGGGGGTGAAATACATGTTACAAATGTTACAATGTTTATAAATGGTATGATGGATACAAAAACAAGAATCACTCTTGGTGATAACTAGTACCAAGTATGACGCGTTTTAATGAATGATACGAGAAATCGTGTCACGAATAGGGTACCATAAGCACCATTAATCGTGTACATATTAAGACTGCAGAACAAAAGGTTAGATCTAACGGGTTTTTGGGCAGCCACACTCTTGGTGAGAACGAGTACCGAGTACCGAGTAGTGCTTTTGAGTCTCAGAATCGACAACTAGAAAAATGCCTATGGTTTGGTTGCTTCCTATGTCGTGTCACATGTTAATGGCCTTGCAACCCATTAACAACCTTGATACATATAAAAATACGTGATTTATACAAGAGTACGTGATTTATACAAGAATACTTGATTTATACAAGATACATACCATGTTTTTCATACAAAGTATACAAACGTTCAATACAAGAACTGCATGAATTCACACCAACATTATGTTGACGTTTTTTTCCAAAACTCACATGTATTTCAGGTAACTAAAGTGGATGTGCGCGCGGTCTTACTCATGCTCCTGGATGTTGTTTATGTTTATCCTTAAATAAAGTTGTAAACTTTCAGACAATATGTTGTCATGTGATGTAAACACTTAATCTATGTTTTCAGCAACGTAATGTTATGGGTATTTGAAGTTATTTTTACGAGCATGTATTATGTTTACCTTTCGTATGCAATGAGAACCTTTCATGATCACACCTCATGCTTCCGCCTAAGAAAGGGGTGTGACAGATTGGTATCAGAGTTGCGATTGTGGTGAACCAGGATTCCTTCTCGACTCTAGTCTACAATCTTTAGGATCCTTTCACGAAAACAATTTTTCAAAAAGTTTTCATTGCATAAAACTTTACGCGACATCCACAACCTGAAACTGTTTACAAAGAGTCAAGAAAAGACACTACGAGACTTAGGGTGCCCTGGAGTAGCACTTGACTGTAATTAAGAATTACTTGCAATTATGTGTGATAATTGATATATACATATACAAGAAGTAGAATACCACAAGTACACGTGACTTTACCTGAAATCAGTATCTGAAGGAAGAGATACGGGGATGAAACGAACTGTGTGGACTGTGCAAGGAGTTACGTAATTATGGATGCATACATAATTATGGAATTCAGTGCACAGAAACCACAGCAAGTCTTGTCACGTATAGATTCCCTCACTACAAGAAAAGGTCGAACGTGAACACCCTTTCCCCCCAGCCTACTAAGTACTCTGCTGGAGTAATAATTGTTTGATATCACTTATGTGGTATATGCCTATGTATATATACTACTACTGTCTCGTGTGACGATATCAAACAAATTTCTAACCTTATTGTGTGATGTTCTTTCAGAACATGGCACCTAGGAGAATTGTGAACAATCGAGATTCTGATCAACCTCCTCCTCCCTCACTGCCAAGAACTGTTGAAGAGCTTAACGCTCTATTGGAAGAAAGGATCTCCGCAGCTATCGCCCAGTACGAGGCGAACCGCACCGGAGACAGTGGAGGACCAAGCAATGCTAGACGTAACGGACATGGAGAAATTTATGAACGGTCTTTGTTTCATTATTTCTTCGATTGCTCACGTGTGAGTTGGTTGGATCAATTACAGGCTGCACCTTCAAGCAGTTTCTCGACTGCAAACCGCTGAACTACAACGGCACTGGAGGTGCAGTCGCGTTTGTACGCTGGACGGAGAAGACTGAAGCCACTATCCGTATGAGCAAGTGTACCGCGGATCAGCAAGTCACTTTTGCTACTGGGTTGTTTGTTGATGAAGCTCTGACTTGGTGGAACTTGCAAGTCCAAACCCTGGGTGATGATGCCGCTTATGGCCTGACGTGGGATGAACTAAAGGAACGAATGAGAGAGAAGTATTGCTCACGTGCTGAACTCCAAAGGTTGGAGACTGAGTTCTGGAACTTAACCATGGAAGGTGTCGACATTACTGGTTATACCCAAAGGTTCCACGATCTGTCGAGGGTGATCCCCTATATGATGACTCCTGAATTTAAGCGCGTTGAACGCTACATTTGGGGATTGGCCTCAGAATTTCGCGGCATGGTAACTTCGGCCAAACCTCAAACAATCACTGAGGCTGTAACTCTGGCTGTCAGCCTTACTGAAGATTGTGTTCGAATGAAGAAGTTGTCACTGAACCCAACAAAAAAGACCGAGACGTATGCTGAGTCGTCTGGTGACAAGAAAAGGAAGCATGCGAATCTGAACCAAGCAACCCGCAACAACAACAAGGGTTTCAACAACAAGAAACGTGACACCAAACCGCCTCAGGAGGCGAAAACTCTTGCAAACATGAATGATGCTTCTACCAAAAGATACCAAGGCACCCTGCCTAAGTGCCAAAAATGTAGGTATCATCATGAAGGAGCTTGTCACATTCCAAGATGCGACAAATGTGGTAGGTTGGGTCATCAAACAGAAGACTGTTGGGGAAAAGGAAGGAACGGAAATGGAAATCGCAACAGTACTGGTAATAGGAATGGTGGAAATGAAAATGAAAATGGCAATGGTAATCGGAATGGGAATGGAGCTGGGCAAAACCAAGGATGCTTCAGTTGTGGAAGCAAAGATCATTTCATAAAAGATTACCCAAGGGGAAACAATGCTCAGGCTCGAGCATTTGTGATTGGAGCAAGGAACGCACGTGAGGACCCTAATGTGGCCACCGGTATGTTTCTCATTAACAATCACTTTGCATCCATATTATTTGACACTGGTGCCGACTATAGCTTCATGTCTGTGGAATTTAAACGTATGCTTGGAATAGAATCTAGTAGATTAGATATTCCTTACTCCATAGAGCTAGCCAATGGTAAACTTGTTGAATCAGGCGAAGTTGTTAGAGGCTGCTCATTAGAACTTGGTGAATGAAATTTTAGCATCGACCTCTTACCTATTCAATTGGGTAGCTTCGATGTAGTGGTCGGAATGGACTGGTTGTCCAAGAACAAAGCTGAAGTTATTTGTCATGAGAAAATCATTCGCATCCCTTTAGCGAATGGTGAAACTCTCATCATGCATGGAGAAAAACGAGACGCGCCTCTATGAATCATCAGCTGTATGAAGGCACAGAAGTGCTTAAGGAAAGGATGTGTTGCTTTCCTAGCGCACGTTGTAGATAAGAAAGCTGAAGAGCCGAAACTTGAAGACATTCCTGTGGTGAAGGAATTCCCTGATGTTTTTTCCGAAGATCTGCCAGGATTACCTCCTCAATGACAAGTCGAATTCCGTATAGACTTGGTTCCAGGAGACGCTCCTGTAGCCAAGGCTCCCTATCGGCTTGCACCATCCGAAATGCAAGGATTATCCACACAACTCCAGGAGTTGTGGGATAAAGGATTCATAAGGCCAAGCTTCTCACCTTAGGGAGCTCCAGTATTGTTCGTGAAGAAAAAGGATGGAACTCTGTGGATGTGTATCGATTACATAGAACTGAACAAGCTCACAATCAAGAATCGGTATCCACTACCGAGGATTGATGACTTATTTGATCAGTTGCAAGGATCAAGCTACTATTCCAAGATCGATATTCGATCTGGATACCATCAGTTAAGGATACAAGAAGAAAGCGTACCAAAGACTGCATTCAGAACACGCTATGGGCATTACGAGTTCCTTGTGATGTCATTCGGACTGACGAACGCGCCAGCGGTATTTATGGATCTGATGAACCGCGTATGCAAACCATATCTCGATAAATTCGTGATTGTATTTATCGATGATATCCTGATTTACTCGCGAACGAAAGAAGAACACGAGCAACATCTTAGAACCATTCTGGAACTACTGAAGAAGGAGAAACTTTATGCAAAGTTCTCAAAATGCGAATTTTGGATTCGCGAAGTACAATTTCTTGGTCACGTTGTGAATGAGAAGGGCATTCATGTAGACCCATCCAAGATAGAGGCAATAAAGAATTGGGAAGCCCCCAAAACCCCAACTGAAGTTCGACAATTTTTGGGCTTAGCGGGCTATTACCGACGGTTTATTGAGAATTTCTCAAAGATAGCTCAACCGCTAACTACCCTTACGCAGTAAGACAAGAAGTACGACTGGGGTGATAAGCAGGAAGGAGCTTTCCAACTGCTTAAGAATAAGCTATGCGATGCACCAATACTATCCTTACCCGAAGGCACTGAAGACTTCGTGGTATATTGCGACGCTTCGCGCCAAGGTTTGGGTTGCGTGCTTATGCAACGCCAAAAAGTCATCGCTTACGCTTCAAGACAATTGAAAGTACATGAAAGAAACTACACCACACATGACTTGGAACTAGGCGCGGTGGTATTCGCATTGAAGATCTGGCGACACTATTTATATGGTACTCGATGTACAATCTTCACAGATCACAAAAGCCTACAACACATATTTGATCAAAAGGAATTAAACATGCGTCAGCGACGATGGGTCGAACTGCTAAACGATTATGACTGTGAGATTAAGTACCATCCTGGAAAGGCAAACGTTGTAGCAGATGCGTTAAGCCGAAAAGAAATGGTTAAGACCCTAAGGGTTCGAGCATTAGAAATGACTGTTCGAACGAACCTCACTACACGTATTTGTGACGCACAACAAGAAGCCCTTAAGATGGAAAACCGTAAAGCTGAATACCTCCGGGGTATGTTGAAATATATGGTGCCAAATGAAGAGGGAGCCTTATACTTTAAGAAGCGTATTTGGGTTCCGCTCTATGGCGGTATTCGAGAAGTCATCCTTGATGAAGCGCATAAGTCGAGATACTCGATCCACCCAGGATTGGACAAAATGTATCAAGACTTGAAAGAATATTATTGGTGGCCGAGACTCAAAAGTGATGTTGCTATATATGTTGGAAAGTGCTTAACCTGTGCTAAGGTTAAGGCTGAATATCAGAAACCATCTGGCCTACTACAACAACCAGAGATACCCATGTGGAAGTGGGAGCAAATCTCGATGGACTTCATAACAAAATTACCCAGGACCCCTAGAGGGCACGATATGGTATGGGTGATAGTTGATCGATTGACGAAATCTGCGCATTCCTACCGATCCGAGAAAAGGATAGCACTGGAAAGCTTGCGGAAATATACTTAAAGGAAATCGTGGCACGTCATGGAGTGCCTATCTCAATTATTTCAGACAGAGATGGACGCTTTGTCTCAAGAATCTGGCAATCCTTTCAGGAATCCTTTGGATCTCAACTAGATCTAAGCACGGCCTTCCATCCGCAAACAGACGGTCAGAGTGAACGAACCATACAAACGCTGGAAGATATGCTTCGTGCATGTGTTATGGACTTAGGCGGCAGCTGGGATACTCATCTACCCTTAGTTGAGTTTTCCTACAATAACAGTTATCATACGAGCATAAAAGCCGCACCGTTCGAAGCTCTGTATGGCCGCAAGTGTCGCTCGCCCTTATGTCGGGCAGACGCTAGAGACAAACGAATGGTTGGTCCTGAACTTGTACAAGAGACAACCGACAAGATTATGCAGATCCGAGAGCGCATTAAGACGGCTCGAGATCGACAAAAGAGCTACGCTAATTGAAGACGAAAACCATTAGAGTTCGAGGTGGGAGAGAAGGTGTTGTTAAAAGTCTCACCTTGGAAGGGCGTAGTAAGATTTGGAAAACGTGGAAAGCTGAATCCACGATACATCGGACCATTCAAGATTTTGGAAAGAATTGGTACCGTGGCATACAAATTGGAATTACCGGAAGAACTTAATGGAGTACATGATACGTTCCATGTATCCAACCTCAAGAAGAGTCCAACACAAGAAAACATGATCATCTCTGCGGATGAAGTGCATATTGATAACACCCTCCGATTTACAGAAAAACCCGTTGAGGTTACCGACTGGAAAGTCAACAAGACCAGGAGGAGCAGTGTGAAACTTGTCAAAGTACGCTGGAACTCTAAGCACGGACCCGAGTATACGTGGGAACGTGAAGACCAGTTTAAAGAAAAGTACCCCCACCTGTTCAAGAAAACTCCTGCGAGAGATAGATCAGCCTGAATTTCGGGATGAAATTCTTTTAACGGGGGGAGACTGTGACAACTGTCACAAAACCGGTAATTTCCGTACACTTTAATTATTATTTAATGACTGCAATTATGTGCTTAAATGTCAACATTATCTGATTACATACTATACAAGTGAATTCATGCACGTTTTATACTACAAGAATTACTTTATGATAGCGTTGCGTCAGAAATACTAGTAAACTCACCGGTAAGACACATTGTGTCAACAAATCTGCAGAAAGCAGTCAGACAATAGAATTGGGGCCTAGGTGTAGGTCCAATGACAAGAATACATCAAAACCCAAGAGTACATACAAGGGTTTATATATAGACTTTTCGGAAGCTAAAAATACGCACTAAAAAGCACCCGAAACACACTTTAAGTACTGAATTTCATACAATTCAGCATTTTGACAAGTTAATGACATGTAAAAATATGACAAATTGATCCAGAATACTTTCCTAAATGTCGGGAATTGAAAGTATCACAAAAGGGGACATAAAGGACACTAAACGGTGCAATTTAGCACTTTAACGAACCGGTATTTAACCGAACAACCGGACATTACCCGGAACACCAAAATATTACTAGAAGCATTGTTTTAATGTTTTTAAGCTAGTCATGATCCCCGAACACCCTAACACCCACTAAAATCATCTAATAACTAACACTTGTAACTAGATACTTGGATTAGAATTATGAACTAAGTGGTTAAAAATTACACTTAACCCCCCCCCCCCCCATTGCATGTGAACGATCACATGTGGGCCTATACCAAGATCCTCACTTGATCCTCCATAATCTCACATAATCTTCCATAATATTCACTTGGATTTGATGAGATTTTGGTTGTACTTGAGGGAACATGAGATCCATTGGTTAAAACATGAAAATGGTTATAAGAATCAAGACCTCATCTTCTTCACATAACTCACCACCACTCTCCTATCTTCTCCCCCTCTCTCAGCCGTGAATAGGCACCCCCCCCCCACCATCATCATTCACTCGCATCCATCCAATCCAAGTATACTTTAAGGTGCTAGAAGGTGAATTAGGAGGCTTGGTGTTCACGGATCTTGAAGGACCTCTACCACAAGCTTTTATCCACCCGTTTTCTCCATTGATCTTCCCTAGCTTTAAGCTAGTTGTAAGACTCTTGCACACTCTCGTTTACTTCATGTTTTAGTGGATAAAAGTTATATCTTGATGAAATCATATGAACACTAAAAGACATACACATGAATCTTGAAACATAAAGCTTGTAATATGATGAAATAGTGTTGACATGATATTGTTTGGTACATGAATGATATTTGATAGTTGTTTACTAGAGATGATGATGTTAATATTCATATGAAGCTTTCTAGATTGTGATTAAACACATGATCTAGCAAGATTAGGAGATGATTATGTGTTTACACAAAGATGATCATCTTCTTGATTTAACATGAACTTGAAAGTAAAATGATTTTTGGAAAATAACAAACAAAGTAAACTAGTAAATTTGAATATCCAAGATTTATAAATGATTTTCCAAGAAAACCAAGTCCAAAATATGATTTTTAAACGATCATGGGTTTTACTTAAACCAACACTATTTTCATTAGAAAAACAAGTGTATAAACACTTATGAAACAAGAAAAATACAAAAGAAGTAATTTTAGAAAAATCATCTTACAAGTTGTAAATGGCTAAATCTTCCAAGAAAGTGATTTATAAAACTAATAACCATGTTTTTAGGGGTAACTAAACCTACTAAATAACATGGTAAGTTACTACAAGTTTTTACAAAACTTCAAGTTCATGATGTAGTGTGATTTACTTGATTTTGGTACTTAATAAGTGTTGAATAAGTTGTTGATGTTGATGATGATTTAAAAAAGAAAATAAACACATGTTTTGAAAACATGGGAAACCTTCATTTTTAGGGGAAACTATGTCAAAAATTTTATAAATTTTGACATTTAGAAAAATATAAGTTTTTGAGAAACTTATTCCCTAAAAATGTATCTAAAAACTTTTACCAAGGTTTCCCTAACTTTTGTGTTAAGAAATAACGATTTCTTCAAGATTAAAATTGATATTAAGTATGTATATTTTTTAGAAAGATATATATATTTATTGATCACCAAATTTTGTGTTAAGTGTATGTAGTATGTGTTATATGTGATAGCGTATTAGGACTTGAAAATACCCTAAATACTCCTAAGGAATGAAGATACAAAAATACACATACAACATACTTAGACAAATACAAGAAAATATATTTATGAAAATATATTACTTGATAGAATAAATAACTTGGACAAGTTATGAACATGAAATGAAGTTTTGGACAAAATACATAATTCGGGTGAAAAGTACAAGATACTTATATTTATTTTTGAGAAAATAATATAAGTAAGATACAAAGTTAAAAATATAAATTATTTTTAACACAAGAACACATAGACAAAAGATAGTGACTTGTACTTGTGCGATACAAGTCTAGTGACTAACGTTAATAAAACACGTCTAGGTCACGATGCTAGATAAGCAAATCCGGTGAAGTTTACGACACAAGGAACGCAAAGTTGTGAGTTCATGCTCCCCCTTTTCTTTTAACTGTTTTTAGTTTTATAACTTCGGGGGTGAAATACATGTTACAAATGTTACAATGTTTATAAATGGTATGATGGATACAAAAACAAGAAGCACTCTTGGTGATAACTAGTACCAAGTATGACGCGTTTTAAGGAATGATACGAGAAATCGTGTCACGAATAGGGTACCATAAGCACCATTAATCGTGTACATATTAAGACCGCAGAACAAAAGGTTAGATCTAACGGGTTTTCGGGCAGCCACACTCTTGGTGAGAACAAGTACCGAGTAGTGGTTTTGTGTCTCAGAATCGACAACTAGAAAAATGCCTATGGTTTGGTTGCTTCCTATGTCATGTCACATGTTAATGGCTTTGCAACCCATTAACAACCTTGATACATACAAAAATACGTTATTTATACAAGAGTACATGATTTATACAAGAATACTTAATTTATACAAGATACATACCATGTTTTTCATATAAAGTATACAAACGTTCAATACAAGAACTGCATGAATTCACACCAACATTATGTTGACGTTTTTCCAAAACTCACAGGTATTTCAGGTAACTAAAGTGGATGTGCTCGCGGTCTTACTCATGCTCCTGGATGTTGTTTATGTTTATCCTTAAATAAAGTTGTAAACTTTCAGACAATATGTTGTCATGTGATGTAAACACTTAATCTATGTTTTCAGCAACGTAATGTTATGGGTATTTGAAGTTATTTTTACGAGAATGTAGTATGTTTACCTGTCGTATACAATGAGAACCTTTCATGATCACACCTCGTGCTTCCGCCTAAGAAAGGGGTGTGACATAAGTAGCCGGGTTAAAGTATTAATAGTAGTTTACATATGAGGGGATCAAGGAGTTCGGACCCCCGCCATCCAATACCAGTGGGTATCGAAGGATGTCCTACTAAAGTTGACCCAGGTCCTTGCAGGATCTATACACTGAACAAGGCAAGACTCTTACCAAACCGTTCCCTTAACCCCCGACCAGGTAGCCAACATACCTCCATATAGACCGTGGAGATATGAATGGTGAAAATCTTTTATTTTATATAGACAGTAAAATAATGCCAAGACACCACGGACAAACGATAAGGAAGACTCACCTTCAACATAAGAAACTAGTTATTAAAGTCATTAATACAAAACCAAATAAAAAGTGCAAAAAGATTAAAGATAAAAAGTATTACACTAAACACTTGTCTTCACCAAGTGATGTAAGAGACTTAGGCAAACATGGCCTTTGATTTCCAAGAACTCTTACGATCAATCTTGGATCCCGAGACTACTCACACACTCTGTGATGGATGATGGTGGTGGATGTGGGTTGTGATGGTGGTGGTGGGTGGGTGATTTGTGAGAGAGGTGGTTTGCCAAGGGATGGTTTGCAAATGAGCCAAGCACCCCTATTTATAGCCTGCACAGAAGCACGGACACGGCCCCGTGTCCATTGGGCACGGCCCCGTGTCCACCCAACTTCTCTTTCTTCACTAATTACAGTTTGTCCGCATTAGTTGACCACTCCCCCGTGTCCACTGGGAACGACCCCGTGTGCAGAAGCGTATCTGTACTATCAAGATTTTCCTAGATTCTGCGAATCTTAGAGTTGACCACGGCCCCGTGTCCGCTGGGCACGCCCCCGTGGTGGGTGATAGAAGCTTCTACAACTTTGTCTTTTCTGCAGTGGGTCCCCCGAAACTTTCTCTTGATTTTTAGCTTTAAGTCTTTTTCTGAGAAAGCGTTCGTGTTCTTCTAGAGTTTCTTTTATGTCTCTACTAGAACTGGAGCTCATACACTACGTAGAAAGTTCAGATGTGGCGCCTGGGTTCCAAGTCCTGCAATAAAAACAGAAAAGAACAATGGTCAGAAGGTTCACCACGTGGTCGGAGATACAGTAGTTGTTTTCCGGATCCCTGTTACTGGGGAGCTTGACACGGCCCTGTGCTGCAAAGACACGGCCCCGTGCTCAACTCCCTGTAACTCAGAAAATAAAAACTGCCAGTAACAATGCTGAGCATGGCCCCGTGTCCGATGTCACACCCCCAAAATCCACCTGCGGAATACCACCGCTTGGAGGCGTGACTGACCAAGATCCAGCCACCAATCATAATAAACAAGCATGTAAGTGATTATAAAACTCCAACCAATACAATTGGTGTCCAAACAAAACATAGTTTAAGTTGCAAGCGGAAGCATAATGTTTAAAACCAAAACATAAGTTTAATTGTATCAAAGTTTAACATGGCACACAGTTGTCCATGTCCCACAACGACTCCCTTCCATGCAAGCTCCAGCTAAGTACCTATTGACCTGCAAAGAATGTAGTAACGAGTCAACAAGAATGTTGAGCGAGTTCACAGTTGGGTGTTCGTTTCAGATTGTTTCGAAAACGGTTTCCTTTATCTGGCATCCTGCCGTGGTGGTTACCCCATAGTTGAAAACGTGATTTGTTTAACCCAATTTCTCTGGCAATCCAGCCGTGGGGGCTACCCCATGTTTAATTATCTGGCTCCACGGCCGTGGGGGCTACCCCGTGTATGTTACTAGACTCGTTACCATATCGATTGCTGACTGTAGTCATGTTTATGTGCCCTGAACAGTCAATGTCTATCATCATTGACGTTCCCAGATCCATTAGTTCATGCCCGTCCTCTGCGGCACGGTGTGAGGTTTGTCAAACCTAAATAGCGCTATCTAACTAATGACCCGCTCGCCATTGGCCCGGCGATTATGTCGATATAAAAAGGAGGGACTTCGTGATAGAGTTTTGGTCTAGTGAAAGTTATCTGTCCAAGAGGACGAGGACTTATATTCCTGAACCAGCACTGTCCTACCCAATAAAGGACAAGGAACCCATGTTCCTTAACCCTATTCCCAACCCCTGGGAATCCCATGCTTTGTAGAGAGTGTGAACTCACCTTGGGTTGCTCGGCAGTTTAGTTTACTTGGTTAAGTATGCTGGTCACCACGTCCTAATATGGTCACTGTTAGTGCAGTTGTCTGTCGACTTCATCTTCGTTCGAGTCTTAGATTAGTAATGAAAGATCAAGTCACGCAGTTCGAGATAAACAGGAAACAAAGGTGAACATGCCAGTTTAAACGAAGTGGACAGTTCAAACGAAGTGGACAGTTCAAACGAACTGGAAATGCCTGTTCAAATGAAGTGGAAATAGTATAAATATGTGACTTGAGTTTTTCATTTGAAACTTTTGGATTCCGGTAGCGAAGATCTGCCGAAGTGTCTCCAAGTCTGTAATCGCGTTATAATCAATATAAGAGACAGTTATTAGTGAATATCAAGCTGAAACAAACTCTGATTCATTGAATTCCACCTTTGAATCAGTTTAGAGCTCTTCTGAAGACTCGTTCAGATCGATTCTCGATCCTACAAGTGGTATCAGAGCTCAGGAGGAAGAGCTCTTACCTTTCAGCTCGTTTTCACGGAGAAATTCTGATTTCTACTCCATTCTTTCACATTTTTTAAAATTTTTTCGAGATTCGTCAATTAATATGATCTGATTTTGACATATATCACCTAAAATTGTGCTTTAATAAATCGGTTAACAAACTACATGGTAAAATCGACCTAAAATTGATCAATTTTATCAAAAATAAATCAGTTCGTTTGAGACTTCTCTGATTCACACGAACAGGAACTTTAGACTCAGATCTACGTCGATTTAGTGGACGATATTGAATGAAAATCATCTCATTGTGTTCGGAATTCATTGTAGAACAATCCTTGAACATATCAGATCTTAATTCATCCGAAAACTTGATCAATTTGTCAAATAATTTCCCGTTCGTATGAAGTGATTCATCAGTTCGTCTGAAAAGTCATACGAAGTAAGACCAGTTCGTTTTAATGTGATTAGTTCGTTTGTGTCTACTTCGCATCAGGGTCCTCTTCGCATCAAGATCAGTCCGTCTGAACTTCAAATCGTTTGAACCTTAGATCGTTTAAATCTCAGTTCGTCTGAATCGCTAGTTCGTGTGTACTTCAAATTGTTTGAACCTTAGGTCGTCTGAATCACAGTTCGTCTGAAGTGTCTATTTCCGTTTGAAAGAAGTTCAACAGTCTTCACGTGAATTATCATAAGCGGTCCAATTAAAATTCAAGTTTCAAAGTTGTTGTCGACACATGTTACATAAAAATCAACGGCCCAATTGATGAATTAAAGAATCAGTCAACTAATTTGTGTTGGTCCAATGAGAATTAAGTGGTGAATCAAAGTATGTCAGCTCAGTGGGATTGAAATTAGCAATTGCATGTGTTTATAGGCCCAAGGTTGCCATGTGATAAGATTCATTAATTCAAGTTATCGGGTTTAGTGGGTTTGTTGATCAAATTAAATCAAGTGTTAAGATTGTTGGACCATCAGACTTTTAAGTGATTGGTATTTCGCTTGAACAGGTTGTGGTTGAAATATGGCGAAAATATTTGATGAAAAAGAAAATGATCATATTGAACGATTAAATGATGGATATGGTTGGTATAGCAGTTATGAACAAGATGATAAAAGGATTTGGATTATGCGACTTGAAAATTTTCTGTGTAAAAAGAATGAGACATTGGAGGAGTTGGAAAGCAGATTTAACTATTTACTGGACAAATTGAAAATATATGAGATAAAGTTGACAGATGCTGAAAAAGTATCAAAGCTTGCAGATGCATTACCTGCAGAATGGGATGATATTTTGAAAAATCTAAAATTGAATTCTGGTTTCTCTGGGATCTCAAAATTATGTCCATCAGAGCTCTTCAAAAAGCTCAAAACACACAGTTATGAGAATGATAATAAGAAAAGAGAATTGATGGATAAAATAAAAAGAAACCTAGAGAACATAAGTTTGAATGTAATTGTTGAAATAGATAAAAGAATATGTGTGTGTCTTGCAGCAAAAAATGTCATGAACTATGACATTAAGAGGGGTTGTTATATTGATAAGAATGCGAATCCTCTTGATTTCGTTAAAATTTTTTGTGCAGGAACATTCTGGAAAGAGACAGAGAAAATTTCAAAGAATGAAGAATCTGAAAAGCTTGGATCTTCGAATTCCGAATCAGTATGCTCTAAATGTGTTCAATTTGAAGCTGACAATGACAAACTTTTGAAGGATGTGGAAAGTTTGACATTGGAAATCAAAGAGTTGAAGGAACAGGTTAAAGAAATTTCAGCTTTCAAGGATGAGAAGAAATCTGATGATAAACAGATTCTTGTTTTGCAGGAAAATTTTGAGAAGTTGAAATCTGAAAATGTCAAACTGTTGAGTGGTTTGAACAGTTTGACATTAGAAAACAACAATTTGAAAGAAAATGAAAAAGATTTTGAAAAGAAAGTAAAAAATTTTGAAAATGAAAAATTAAAAATTGAAAAAGAATTTCAAAGTCAAATAAAGATTCTTGAAGATGGGAGATCTGTTTTTAGCAAGAATAACATTGAAAAACAAAAAGTAATAAATTCTCATCTTCAGACAATTATTCGACTTGAAAAAGAGGCTGAAAAAGCTCGGATTAAAATCAATGAGCTTGAAAAAAAATTGAAAGGTTTTGAGACTTCGTCATCAACACCAGATTATCCATGTCCAAAACCGATCAATTCTGTTCCAATAAGTGACAATGTCACAAACTTTGACAAAGTCAAAGTTGAAGATTGTGATGAGAAAACTGATGATGAAATTGAAAAAGAAAAATATTTTTGAAATTAAATGAAATGTTTAAAGAAACTGTTCTACATTCTACTGAAAAAGGTGAATGCTCAACGCATAAACCTGTAAAGAAGAATGTGGAACAAAAACAAAAAGATAAAAAACCGAAAAATCTTCAAAAAGAAAATAAAAGCTCATCAGTTCAATCATCCAATCGTGATAAAAAACCACACAAATTAGAAAATCAAAACTCAAAAATTGTTGGTAATAAGTGGTGCAGGTTTGACCACAGTGCTCAAAAGTCAAATCCAGTAAACAAGAGGAGCAAGGATTATCATCAAGCCAAACAATGCTATGATCTGAATGTTTGGACTGAGAATGGTGATTGGTATGATAGCAGAGTGTGTTATACTTGTGGTGTGAGAGGACATATTGCTGTTAACTGCCAGAATTGGAGTTATGAGACGAGAAGATGCTATAACTGCCAAATCAGAGGACACATTGCTAGAGATTGCCCAATGAGATCAAAGGGAAGATCGAGGGCTAAATCTCAGAAAATGGCAAAGAAACCAGTCAATGTCAAAGCAAAGTCCAAGAACAGAAAGTTCTAAAACCGAAAGTGAAGATTTCGCAGGGGCAAAAAGACAGACTGAGGAAGAAGAGGAAGAAGGCGAGAGAGTATCTCGAAAAGATTTTGTCCTCGGATATAACTGGTAAAACAGATAAAAGTTCTGGTAAATCGTCTTGCTCGCCAAAGAATGACAAATCAAGCAAAACGAATACATCAGATACAAATCTGAGGACAGAAGAGAAGAAGAAGAAAGTTGTTGGCGATGAATCTGTTTCTGTGGAAACAAAGGAGCCACGTGTCGGCGATGAATTTGGCTCTTCAAAGTCAGACAAGCCACATTCAGGCAATGATTCTGGTATGTTAAAACCAGAGGAGCCATTTGTTGAGGTAAAAGTTGAGAATTCTGGTTTAACAATGGATGATGCAAATTTTCCACCATTGTTGAACAAGAATTCAAAATCACCCAAGGACAGTCAGGCTTGGGTGAAACTATTTAAATAGAAAAACCTGACTTGTCGGAGTTCCCAGGTTGGTAAGTGTGGAACATGAATCGGCACATTTATTGAGAAATTCACGAAAGTGATATTTCGACTTACAAGTGGTAAATCAGGGACATTAAGTTGTACTTGATTTTCTACAAGTGATGTTTGTGGATTGATCTTTAAAATGTTAGTTTTTGCAAGTGGTTGAAGAAAACAAGGTGATGAATGATCCCCATATTTGAGAAATGACTCACAAAACTTATTTTTCGGAAAAACCATTTTCGTTAAAACAAACTTAAGTGTTTTGAAATCACTATGGGAAAAAGTTTTGTTGTCAGGGGGAGTTCTGATTGTTCAAGCCAAGTGAATGGAGAATTTAAGTGATTCTCATCATGTTGTCACATTTCTTGTACAGTTTGTTTTCAAATTTCCTAAAATGTGTTTGCATTTTAGGGGGAGTAAGAATTTTTAGAAAATCCGAAAACATTTGAAAATTTGAAAAAGCCAAAAACATGATAAAATGAAAAATGAGTTTTGTTGTATAGAAGAGGAAATGATAGTAAATCAGTGGACTATCACAACATGCTAAAGAATTGGAAAGTTAAAAGTGATAAACGGTCTCACTGATGATGTGCCAGTAGATTTTTGCACATTTAGTAGATTGTGACGAGATATAAATCTAAATTTCAAACTTGCTTATATCGTGGGGAAACATCTCTCGGATATATGGGTAACCCCCCGAAATTTCGTTTGAAAGGTTCCTTTTTCTGATATACTAGGTCTTTATACTCAATGATGTCTGGGGTATTATTCCGGGACTTCTGCTGAACGGTAGTTCTGACCTAGTCCTTGAATAATACTTTCCACAAATGCTTGAAACATAGCATAAACCCTCAGCAGGCAGATGAAACAATAAAATTGATAGTCGCTGCTGTTGTAGCTAAAAGATCCTCTAAAGGGGACATACCATAAAGTCGAAGCTGATATCTCTCTGCGTATACGGAAGTATCGACCTGAGATCCCTCGGCCCTCGCATTACCTAATTTATGTACAGATATCATTTGTGTCATAATTACCTGTAAGACTGAATATTGGGATTTGGATACGGGAGTATATTCTGAGGTAGGACACGCGATTAAGTTTAAGTACTTAAAACATTAATCTCGTATCTCGAAGCAGTTGAACTTTGTGTGAGAATTTAAGTGGACCAGTATACTGACAATCTAGGTGAATCGTTTAGAACTTAAAATGAAATGAAGCTTAACGGTGTTGGTGATATGTCTCATAAACTGATATGATCCTCTTACACAAACTCACAAAAATATTGTCTGTAAATATTTCTTTACTGCATTTCTTTCTATTCAAAAATTACAAAAAGATTTTCAGTGTGTTTTAGCATAAATTTTGAAAAATCCAAAAAGATTTTCGACAACTGGTGTTGGAGAGCTGATATTCAAAATTTCAAGTGCTGAACATGATGAACTAGTTTGGGAGTGTGTGTATTGAATTGAGAAATTTATTTTGAGAAAGAAGTTTGATTAGTTAATCAAGATCATTAATTTGAACTTGATGTAACTTTTTCAGTAAGTTTTCTTATTGTTTTTAAGTAAAAACTTATGTGGTGGTGAGAAAATGTGTGCAGGAGTTGAGCTGAACAGAATTAAAGCCAGGATGTGATCTCTAGGTGATAGCTAATTCCAGACAGCGATCCAATCATGATGGGAGGGGGAGTCTGACGAGGTTAGAGCCAAAGAGAAGATCCTGGTCTATGCTAAGAAAAAAAGGAGATCGATCAAGATTGAAGAGTCGTCATGTTGAAGACTCTCACTGAAGATTCCGTCAACATTCAAGGGGGAGTCTGTTAGTGCAGTTGTCTGTCGACTTCATCTTCGTTCAAGTCTTAGATTAGTAATGAAAGATCAAGTCACGCAGTTCGAGATAAACAGGAGACAAAGGTGAACAAGCCAGTTCAAACGAAGTGGACAGTTCAAACGAAGTGGACAGTTCAAACGAAGTGGACAGTTCAAACGAACTGGAAATTCCTGTTCAAACGAAGTGGAAATAGTATAAATATGTGACTTGAGTTTTTCATTTGAAACTTTTGGATTCCGGTAGCGAAGATCTGCCGAAGTGTCTCCAAGTCTGTAATCGCGTTATAATCAATATAAGAGACAGTTATTAGTGAATATCAAGCTGAAACAAACTCTGATTCATTGAATTCCGCCTTTGAATCAGTTTTGAGATCTTCTGAAGACTCGTTCAGATCGATTCTCGATCCTACAGTCACCAGTATAGGTCAGGTTTGGGTGTAAAGGAGTCATGTATATCTTACACGTATCTAACACATAGCATACATGACATATATATATTCTCTAAGTTATTGGGCCTGTCCTTGTTCTTAAACAGTAACAGTTAACACACAGCCCAATTAACAGTAGCACATAATCTAGTTAAACAGTAATAAGCGTGAATAGTCCAAACAATTCGGCCCAATAACGGAAACAAGCAACCCAGTCGAGACAAGGTGGTCTCGACTCGAGATCATGCAGTCTCGAGTCGCAACCGGGAGTTCTCGAGTCATGACTGGCTGGTCTCGAGTGGTGCAGGCATGAGTTGGAAACTTAGAGGTCTCGAGTTCAGTCTCGATTCGAGACCATGAGATCTCGAGTCGAGACCTTGCTGGTTCCGAGTCCTTGAAGCTTGTCTCGAGTTGACACGTGATGGTCTCGAGTCGCAATCACTGCGGTCTTGAGTTGTAGCTTAATGGTCTCGAGTCGTCACGTATATGGTCTCGAGTCGCAACCGGAGGTCTCGTCTCGCACCCTGCTGTTTCTAGAACATTTGCCCAGCTTTTTGTACTAGCCAATAACATTGCATAGTCGTGATTTAGTGTACTATCCTATGAGAATTCACAAACATGTTTTCTTGTCTAACAATTCACCAAAATGGATCAAACAACAGGTTTTTCAAATATTCAAAGCACATTCATCATCTATTCATTACCTAATCATATGGTTCATCACTTAGGGTTTTATCATAGCAACATGCTCATTCCAACAAATCTATCCTAGCATGAACACACGGCAAAATCATCATCATTGGCCCTATATCTAGCACATAGTCACCGGTTCCTCCTTAGATTTAAGTTTATTTATGCATTTGTCATAAGAATCTTGCACACCATTTATAACAACATCCTTATTCAATTTAACTCATGACCAAGCATGTGGATCATTTACAACCAAGAACTTAATCATTCAACGTCTTTAACCGATCATCTACATTATTTACTCACACAAATTATTCATGGAAAATATTTAAACAAAGCATGCATATCATTTATCAACCAAGCATCTTTCATCAAACAAACACCTTCATTATAGATAAACAACAATCTTCATGCATTTTGTCACTAAACAACTAAAGGAGACACTAACCGGCTAGATACTCTAAGTGTGAGGGTATGAAGAGTCGATGAGTGAACTTCCGAATGATGATCCCAAGCTCGATCCGAGAGTCCTAGTGTTGCCGGTTGGATCCGACAGAAGGATGAGAGGAGGTTTGTGGTGGTGTTCTAGGGTTTTAGTGAGAGAGAGTGTGTGTAGGTTGCCCAAAAATGGAAAGGTTGGCTATCAACAAGGGTTATATACTAGCTCCAAGTTGGTGCACCCTAATGGGTTCCGGATGGATTAAAGCAGGTGCATGGCCCAACCGGCCCAACTATTTTACTGTTCACTCGAGACCAAGCGGTCTCGAGTCGGGTCCTTGTGTTTTGGTTCCGGTTCACTACATACATACTTGTATAAAAACTATACTTTATACGTACACCTTAATAACACATAGCACATCAAGATAATCACGAACTTTCATTTACTAATATGTAAACACATAACGTTCAAGCATGTTACATCGAGATATAATGAAGGGTTCTGAATTACGAGTTGTCACATTATCCCCAAGTTGAAAGAAATTTAGTCCCGAAATTTGGTAAGTACTCACTGAGGAAGCTAGTTAAGTTATATGATTTTCCTGGTTTTCCTGGGGTGTCACATCCTCCCCCCGTTGATCTGGAATTTCGTCCCGAAATTCCGTAGCTTCAGCCTCAGTAGTGGTTGTACCGTTTGCGAACAGTTGGGGATACTTTTGTTTCATCTGATCTTCGCGTTCCCAGGTGAACTCTGGTCCGCGACGTGAGTTCCAATGAACTCGAACGAGAGGTATTCTAGTGTTCTTGAGGACCTTAACATCCTGGTCTGTGATCTCAACTGGTTCCTCGACGAATCGTAACTGCTCGTCGATGGTGAGCTCCTTCAAGGGAACTACGAGGGTCTCATCTGACAGACACTTCTTCAGATTTGACACATGGAAAACGTTGTGAACTGCGCTGAGTTCTGCTGGTAAGTTCAGTTTGTAGGCCACCTTGCCTATTTTCTCGATGATCTCAAAAGGTCCGACGTATCGTGGGTTAGTTTGCCTCGTTTGCCAAAACGAACCACACCCTTCCAGGGTGAAACTTTGAGTAGTACACGCTCCCCAACCTGGAGCTCAAGTGGTTTCCTGTCCCTATCGGCGTAGCTTTTCTGACGGTCACGAGCTGCCGCCATGCGTTGTCGTATTTGAGCAATTCGTTCGGTTGTGTCTACCACAAGTTCTGGACCAGTGATCTGACTATCCCCCACCTCTGCCCAACAAAGAGGTGACCGGCATTTAAGCCCGTACAATGCCTCAAACGGAGCAGCTTTAATGCTGGTGTGGTAGCTGTTATTGTACGAGAATTCCACAAGTGGCAGATGTTTTTCCCAGCTGTTGCCAAAGTCGATTACACATGCACGGAGCATGTCTTCTAAGGCTTGAATCGTGCGCTCAGACTGTCCGTCCGTCTGAGGGTGGTACGCTGTTCTCATGTCTAAACGTGAGCCAAAGGATTTGTGCATTGCTTGCCACAGTTCTGAAGTAAATCGTGCATCACGATCCGAGATAATGGAGGTGGGCACCCCGTGCCTCGAGACAACTTCCTTAAGGTATACGTCTGCTAGAGTGGAGAACTTATCTGTTTCCTTGATAGCCAAGAAGTGTGCAGACTTTGTGAGTCGATCCACGATCTCCCAAATAGTGTCATTTCCGCGCTGAGATCTAGGCAGGCCAGTAACGAAATCCATGGAAATTTGCTCCCATTTCCATTGAGGTATCTCTGGTTGTTGGAGTAGGCCTGAGGGTTTCTGGTATTCCGTCTTAACTCTCGCACAAGTCAAACACTTGCTGACGTAAGTTGCTATGTGGGCCTTCATGCTAGGCCACCAATACGTAGTTTTGATATCGTGGTACATCTTGTCCGAACCAGGATGTACCGAGTAGCGAGACTTGTGTGCTTCATCCATCACAAGCTCTCGTAAGTTGCCATAGAGTGGAACCCAAATGCGTCCTGTTACGTAGTATGCACCGTCTTCCTTTTGTTCTAATTGTTGCCTTGAGCCGCGTAGGGCCTCGTCCCTGACGTTTTCTGGATTCAATGCCTCTACCTGAGCGTCTCGTATTTGGGAAGGAAGACTAGAATGTATAGTGAGTTGCAAACCTCGTACGCGCTTAGGCGCAGTGTCCTTTCGACTGAGGGCATCAGCCAAAACATTGGCTTTGCCTGGGTGATATCTGATCGAACATTCGTAGTCATTCAGTAGTTCGACCCATCGTCGTTGTTGCATATTCAGTTCCTTCTGTTTGAAGATATGCTCGAGGCTCCTGTGGTCGGTGTAGATGGCGCACTTGGTACAGTACAGGTAATGTCGCCATATCTTAAGTGCAAAAACAACAGCTCCCAGCTCTAAGTCGTGTGTAGTGTAGTTTCTTTCATGAACTTTGAGTTGGCGTGAGGCGTAGGCTATAACCTTATCCCGTTGCATCAGTACACAACCAAGACCCTGAATTGATGCGTCGCAGTAGACCACGAAGTCGTATGTGCCCTCTGGCAATGAAAGGATAGGTGCGCTGCACAGTCTATCCTTTAAATGTTGAAATGCTAACTCCTGTGCATTTCCCCATCGATAAACAACGCCTTTCTGCGTTAGTGAGGTGAGAGGCTGTGCAATCTTGGAAAAATCCTTAATGAACCTCCTGTAGTAACCTGCCAAACCCAAGAATTGGCGAATTTCCGTTGGTGTACGAGGTGCAGGCCAGTTCTTAATCGAGTCTACCTTGGATGGATCGACGTGAATCCCATCCTTGTTCACCACATGGCCAAAGAAATGGACTTCATGAAGCCAGAAGTCGCATTTCGAGAACTTTGCGTAAAGCTGTTCCGTTCGAAGGAGTTCCAAAATAAGTCGTAGATGTTGCTCGTGTTCCTCCTGACTCTTGGAATAGATCAAGATGTCGTCGATGAAGACTATAACGAACTTGTCCAGGTACGGCTTGCACACTCGATTCATCAAGTCCATGAAAATTGCAGGCGCGTTTGTCAGCCCAAAAGGCATGACTAAAAACTCATAAAGTCCATAACGAGTTCTAAAGGCCGTTTTGGAGACGTCCTCTTCTCGGACTCTCTCCCGATCTCAAATCAATCTTTGAATAGTAGCTCGACCCTTGCAGCTGGTCGAACAAGTCGTCAATACGTGGTAGAGGATAACGATTCTTCACGGTCACCTTGTTGAGTTCCCGGTAGTCGATGTACATTCTGAAGGTACCGTCTTTCTTCTTCACGAATAATACTGGAGCTCCCCAAGGCGAAGAGCTAGGACGAATAAAACCCTTATCCAAGAGTTCTTGTAGTTGCGTAGAGAGTTCTTTCAACTCTGATGGAGCTAGGCGATACGGTGCACGAGCTATAGGCGCTGCTCCAGGAGCTAGCTCGATTTAGAACTCGACCTGGCGATGAGGCGGAAGGCCAGGTAATTCCTCAGGAAATACCTCAGGATAGTCGCGTACAATCGGAAAATCTTCTATCTTCTATTCTTCCTTCGAGGTGTCTGTAACAAGAGCCAAGATAGCGATGTGCCCCTTTCTCAAACACTTTTAGGCCTTAAGGAAAGAGATGATGTTCTCGACAGCACCCCTCTTGTCGCCATGAATCATGAGAGGTTCATCACCGGAACCAGGAATACGAACAATCTTCTCGTTGCAAAGAATCTCTGCTCGGTGTTGGGATAACCAATCCATCCCAATGACAACGTCGAAACTATCCAAGACGATAGGAATAAGGTCGATGGAGAACCCTTGACTACGTGTGTGGCCTCTAAACTCTTACCATTTGCTAGCTCTACAGTGTGCTTGTTGTTCAAAGGTGTTGGAATACGCTTAAGCATTTGACTAACTTCTAGTGACACGTAGCTAGTATCGGCACCCGAATCAAATAAAACTGTAACATAAAAGTCGTCGAGAAGGAACTTACCCGTCACAACATTGGGGTCATTCCTTGCTTCACCTTGACCAAGCACGAACACCCGCCCCCTGGCTCCATTGTTGTTGTTGTTGTTCCCATTGTTACCATTCCCCTGATTGTTGTTGTTGTTGTTCTGGTTCCTGTTCAGTTGGGGGCAATCTTTCTTGAAATGGCCTTCAGCTCCACACTGAAAGCACCCTTTGTTGATACCTTGCTGCTGCTGCTGCTGTCGCTGGTTCTGAGGGGCTTGTTGTTGATGATTCTGGTTTGCGGGGTACAAGCTTCTGCAGTCCTTGGCGGCGTGACCTGGCTTGTTGCACCGATGACAGTTACCCCTGGTGCATGGCCCGCTGTGGTGTAGGTTGCAGCGATTGCATTTGGGGTGATTCCCCTTGTACCCACCATGACTTTGACCACCAGATGATTGCTGACTGGGGCTCTTGTAGTCATCAGTCTTCCTCTGCTGAGACTGAGATTGCACAGAAGTTGAACCTTTGCTTGAAGCTCCATCCCATTTTCTCTTCTTGTCACTAGGAGCATCCGAAGTAGTTGTAGCACTTATACGCTTTGGTAACCTGTTCTGCTCCACCGCCTGATCCGTGAGACGGTGAGCCAATTGAACAACTTGCTGGATGGTGGCGAGGTTAGCTGAAGTCACATGACTTTGGATCTCTGGCACTAAGCCCTTGAGGAATAGTTCGATGCGTTTGATGGGTGGGTCTACCATAGTAGGACACAATAATGCAAGCTCATTCGATCTCTTAGTATACGCCTCAATTTCTGACCCCGTCATCTTGAGGTTGTAGAACTCGACTTCCAGCTTATGAATGTCGTCACGACTGCAGTATTCCTCCTTGATCATTTCTTTAAAAATTTTCCATGGGGTGGCGTTAGCAGCAACCAACCCCAGCATTTGGACCTGAGCATTCCACCATGTGAGAGCTAAACCCTCGAGCGTACCGGTAGCATACTTCACCCTGCGCGCCTCAGGGCATTCACACATTTCGAAAACTGACTCGAGCTTCTCAAACCAGTGGAGGAGACCTACAGCTCCTTCAGTGCCGCTAAAAGTAGTGGGTTGGCAGTCCATAAAAGTTTTAAAGGTGCACACAGGTGGCTGAGCATGTTGACCTCCTACGTGTGCAGCTGCCAGTGCCGCAGCAACTCGTTTGTTAATCAGGGCCGTCAGCTGGGCTTGAGTCATGTTAACGCGTCCAGACATGATCTTCATATCAAGAGGAACATGAGTGAGAGGGGTTCGCGAAAATGCGATGACAGAAGAGAGTAGGCACACACGTTTTCAAGCAACAGTAGTTATACTAACCAAGCATACCATGAGCAATGCATTATGTAACTAACAAGTTGGCAATATATACATAGATCATATCACCTAGAATGTCTAGCCTTGCATGTGGAGTGAAGCGTCGTTGTGGATCGTAGAGCACTGTACAGGTTATAGTCTGGTTTTAACAAAAACGTTTTTCCTTTATTAAAACCAAGTTCTCTATAACCAATGGCTCTGATACCAATCTGTCACACCCCCAAAATCCACCTGCGGAATACCACCGCTTGGAGGCGTGACTGACCAGGATCCAGCCACCAATCATAATGAACAAGCATGTAAGTGATTATAAAACTCCAACCAATACAATTGGTGTCCAAACAAAACATAGTTTAAGTTGCAAGCGGAAGCATAATGTTTAAAACCAAAACATAAGTTTAATTGTATCAAAGTTTAACATAGCACACAGTTGTCCATGTCCCACAACGACTCCCTTCCATGCAAGCTCCAGCTAAGTACCTATTGACCTGCAAAGCATGTAGTAACGAGTCAACAAGAATGTTGAGCGAGTTCACAGTTGGGTGTTCGTTTCAGGTTGTTTCGAAAACGGTTTCCTTTATCTGGCATCCTGCCGTGGGGGTTACCCCATAGTTGAAAACGTGATTTGTTTAACCCAATTTCTCTGGCAATCCAGCCGTGGGGGCTACCCCATGTTTAATTATCTGGCTCCACGGCCGTGGGGGCTACCCCGTGTATGTTACTAGACTCGTTACCATATCGACTGCTGACTGTAGTCATATTTATGTGCCCTGAACTGTCAATGTCTATCATCATTGACGTGCCCAGATCCATTAGTTCATGCCCGTCCTCTGCGGCACGGTATGAGGTTTGTCAAACCTAAATAGCGCTATCTAACTAATGACCCGCTCGCCATTGGCCCGGCGATTAAGTCGATATAAAAAGGAGGGACTTCGTGATAGAGTTTTGGTCTAGTGAAAGTTATCTGTCAAAGAGGACGAGGAATTATATTCCTGAACCAGCACTGTCCTACCCAATAAAGGACGAGGAACCCATGTTCCTTAACCCCATTCCCAACCCCTAGGAATCCCATGCTTTGTAGAGAGTGTGAACTCACCTTGGGTTGCTCGGCAGTTTAGTTTACTTGGTTAAGTATGTTGGTCACCACGTCCTAATATGGTCACCAGTATAGGTCAGGTTTGGGTGTAAAGGAGTCATGTATATCTTACACGTATCTAACACATAGCATACATGACATATATATATTCTCTAAGTTATTGGGCCTGTCCTTGTTCTTAAACAGTAACAGTTAACACACAGCCCAATTAACAGTAACACATAATCCAGTTAAACAGTAATAAGCGTGAATAGTCCAAACAATTCGGCCCAATAACGGAAACAAGCAACCCAGTCGAGACAAGGTGGTCTCGACTCGAGATCATGCAGTCTCGAGTCGCAACCGGGAGTTCTCGAGTCATGACTGGCTGGTCTCGAGTGGTGCAGGCATGAGTTGGAAACTTAGAGGTCTCGAGTTTAGTCTCGATTCGAGACCATGAGATCTCGAGTCGAGACCTTGCTGGTTCCGAGTCCTTGAAGCTTGTCTCGAGTTGACACGTGATGGTCTCGAGTCGCAATCACTGCGGTCTCTAGTTGTAGCTTAATGGTCTCGAGTCGTCACGTATATGGTCTCGAGTCGCAACCAGAGGTCTCGACTCGCACCCTGCTGTTTCTAGAACATTTGCCCAGCTTTTTGTACTAGCTAATAACATTGCATAGTCGTGATTTGGTGTACTATCCTATGAGAATTCACAAACATGTTTTCTTGTCTAACAATTCACCAAAATGGATCAAACAACAGGTTTTTCAAATATTCAAAGCACATTCATCATCTATTCATTACCTAATCATATGGTTCATCACTTAGGGTTTTATCATAGCAACATGCTCATTCCAACAAATCTATCCTAGCATGAACACACGGCAAAATCATCATCATTGGCCCTATATCTAGCACATAGTCACCGGTTCCTCCTTAGATTTAAGTTTATTTATGCATTTGTCATAAGAATCTTGCACACCATTTATAACAACATCCTTATTCAATTTAACTCATGACCAAGCATGTGGATCATTTACAACCAAGAACTTATAATCATTCAACGTCTTTAACCGATCATCTACATTATTTACTCACACAAATTATTCATGGAAAATATTTAAACAAAGCATGCATATCATTTATCAACCAAGCATCTTTCATCAAACAAACACCTTCATTATAGATAAACAACAATCTTCATGCATTTTGTCACTAAACAACTAAAGGAGACACTAACCGGCTAGATACTCTAAGTGTGAGGGTATGAAGAGTCGATGAGTGAACTTCCGAATGATGATCCCAAGCTCGATCCGAGAGTCCTAGTGTTGCCGGTTGGATCCGAGAGAAGGATGAGAGGAGGTTTGTGGTGGTGTTCTAGGGTTTTAGTAAGAGAGAGTGTGTGTAGGAGAGTGTGTGTAGGTTGCCCAAAAATGGCAAGGTTGGCTATCAACAAGGGTTATATACTAGCTCCAAGTTGGTGCACCCTAATGGGTTCCGGATGGATTAAAGGAGGTGCATGGCTCAACCGGCCCAACTGTTTTACTGTTCACTCGAGACCAAGCGGTCTCGAGTCGGGTCCTTGTGTTTTGGTTCCGGTTCACTACATACATACTTGTATAAAAACTATACTTTATACGTACACCTTAATAACACATAGCACATTAAGATAATCACGAACTTTCATTTACTAATATGTAAACACATAACGTTCAAGCATGTTACATCGAGATACAATGAAGGGTTCTGAATTACGAGTTGTCACATCCGACCAGGCACGGCCCGTGCTGAGCTCTGCAGTAACTGAAAATTTAAGAAAAATCCTAAAAAAAGAAAAATAAGAAAAAAACGATTAGGTCGTTGATTCCTAACTTTCTTAAAATCCTTGTGTCCCCGGCAACGGCGCCAAAAACTTGATATGCGTTAGGTGTGATAGGTTTTTAATGTATATTTTAAGCCCTTTTAACCTTTTTAGCCAAGTTTTAAATTTATAAAACACGATATTTACTAACACTAAACACACATATGGACAAGTGCACACATCGTGAGCATAGTATAGTGTTGGTAAGATACCAAGGTCGTCCAAGGACACAAGAGCTTTTAGTACCGGTTTATCCTCAACGTCTAATCAAATCAAAAGTTTAGAAAAAGGTTTTAAACTAGAAAAATAAAACTAACTAAAATGCTGAAAAATAAAAATAGATAGACAATATGAATCACTTGGATCCGACTCGTGTTTAGTGTAACATTTGATTATTTCCGCAATTTTGCACTTCTTAAGAGATTATCTTAGTTATTGTAGTAGGCCCCTCTTCTGAAGGTGACGTTACCCTCAACCGAGTAGTTTGAGTCAGCAAGGATACAATCCTAAAGGGTTGGATTATTGAAAGATAATTAATTAAGTTATTAATGCATATTGTGGTAGGCCCCTCTTTTGGAGGTGACGTTACCCTCGGCTAAGTAGTCTGAGTCAGCAGGGATACAGTCCTCACTAGTCGGGTTAAAGTATTAATAGTAGTTTACATATGAGGGGATCAAGGAGTTCGGACCCCCGCCATCCAATTCTAGTGGGTATTGAAGGAGGTCCTACTAAAGTTGACCCAGGTTCTTGCAGGATCTATACACTGAACAAGGCAAGACTCTTACAAAACCGTTCCCTTAACCCCTGACCAGGTAGCCAACATACCTCCATATAGACCGTGGAGATATGAATGGTGAAAATCTTTTATTTTATATAGACAGTAAAATAATGCCAAGACACCACGGACAAACGATAAGGAAGACTCACCTTCAACATAAGAAACTAGTTATTAAAGTCATTAATACAAAACCAAATAAAAAGTGCGAAAAGATTAAAGATAAAAAGTATTACACTAAACACTTGTCTTCACCAAGTGATGTAAGAGACTTACGCAAACATGGCCTTTGATTGCAAAGAACTCTTACGATCAATCTTGGATCCCGAGACTACTCACACACTCTATGATGGATGATGGATGATGGTGGTGGATGTGGGTTGTGATGGTGGTGGTGGGTGGGTGAAGTGTGAGAGAGGTGGTTTGCCAAGGGATGGTTTGCAAATGAGCCAAGCACCCCTATTTATAGCCTGCACAGAAGCACGGACACGGCCCCGTGTCCATTAGGCACGGCCCTGTGTCCACCCAACTTCTCTTTCTTCATTAATTGCAGTTTATCTGCATTAGTTGACCACGCCCCCATGTCCGCTGGGCACGACCCCGTGTGCAGAAGCGTATCTGTACTATCAAGATTTTCCTAGATTCTGCGAATCTTAGAGTTGACCACGGCCCCGTGTCCGCTGGGCACGCCCTCGTGGTGGGTGATAGAAGCTTCTACAACTTTGTCTTTTCTGCAGACACTTGGGCACGCCCCCGTGCTCACTGAGCACGGGCGCGTATTCAGCCTTCTGTTCTCTTGTTTTTGCTTTGAAGGATGCTGTCGAGGGGTCGGGCACGCCACTTTTATTCCTTTTCTTGTATTTATGCTGGATTTGGCTGCATTTTTGCTTCTTTTATTCATTTAAGCTCTTTTAACCCTGAAAATACAAAAGGAATAGAAAAGCACACTTTTTCCAACATTAGTACTAAAAAAGAGTTAGTTTTATGCCTCATTTGATGTAATTTATATGTTGCATTTTGCACACATCAAATACCCCCACACTTGAATCTTTGCTTGTCCTCAAGCAAAACTCTTTATTTTGTGGCTTACACTCCCAAATGGAATGGGTAGAAGAGAAGGTTTTGGGCTTGTCATAGAGTGTCAGGATTTCCAAGATTCTTTATTAGGTTTTGTTTTTATTTTATTTACAATCCTATTCGTCATGATTTATTTAAAACTTTTCATAAGAGAAATTATTTATTAGGGCATAACATGCCTCTTTAAAATTCCATTTATATACAAGTTCACATACCTCACAGGGGGATCACTCAACACTCGGCCGAAGGTGTATTTTTGTGAAAACTCTCGAGAGCGGCATGGAACTTATTCCTACCATAAGCTTGCCAAGTAATCAATCCTCCTCCTTTTTAACTAAAAATTTTGTAAATATCAAGAGGACTTTTGGGGAAGGGTTAGGCTTGGGTTAAAGGTAGGTGGTTGGGTTAGTGGTTAGTAGAAAAGGGCGAAAGGCGTAAAAAGCTTCGGTTTTCATAAGACTTTTTATTTTTATGACTTTTTATTTTGATGAAGCAATTCTTCAAACAAAGTTCTTTTTTTATAAACTTGTTTGTTTATTTCTTTTGGCTTCATCATCATTTTTTTTAATAAAGAAGTCATAAGTAAAACCGAGCTTTGTTACTAAAATAAAGGGTTTAAAATGAAAAAAGGTTTTGGTGGGTAAAAGGGTGTTTGTTTTGGGTTAAGAAATGAAAAGGTTTAGGCTCAAAGGGGCTAACTAGGGGGATTTTGGGTAGTAAAAAAAAGAAAAATAATGGTGTAGAAATAAAAAGGGTTAGTCCTAATGCCTCCATCATTTACTTACTCGGATTTAAGTTGGTAAGGACCGGAAATGCATCGTCGTGGCAAGTTCTAGAGTCGTAAGAACCAAGCTGCTATTCACACAAGAAACGAAAAATGAGCATTTAGTTTAAAGATGTGTATTTGTATGCTCAATAAAGGCTCAAAACTCACTTTTTGTGGGAATGGGGTTTTATGTGATCAAGTATATATAATCAAATTTTAACTAGATTTGTCATGCCGTTTCATAATTTTCTTATGTTGGTTCTTTTTATCACGACGCTATCGGGTGTAAATTTGTAAAAATGTCACCTTTTTAGAACTTGTAATTCCCAATTTAAACCAAGACAAGTAAAAAAAATTAAAATTTTTGAAAACATTTGGGGTGTTTAGCGGTTCCAATAGAGTTTTGTGTAAGGCTTGTAATTAGGATTTGCAAAATTCAAGGTTTTAGCATCCCTCCCACACTTAAATTACACATTGTCCTCAATGTGTCCCAAAAATAAGTTTTTAGGTTGATTGAATGTGAAAAAGCAAAGTTTTATGTTACTGGGTGTTTGGACACGACCCCGTGGTGTCCGGGCAAGGCCCCGTGTTCAGATTGCCAGCAACAGAAAATAAAATAGAGTAATAGAAGGTTGGACACGGGGGCGTGTTCAGTGAGCACGCCCCGTGTCCAGATACCTGAACTAGGCATTTTTCTGCAGATGGTTGAGCACGGGGCGTGTTGGATGAGCACAACCCCGTGTTGAACTTGCTGTAATGAAGAAAAATCGTTGGGTGGCCCTGTTTTTGTGCATGGGGTGTTGGTGTAAGTTTTCCTCGGTATCCTTCACCATCCTGAGTGTGTTTTATTCCTGAAAATTAAAATTAAACTAGAAAACATAAAAACTAATCTATGCTAAACTAGGGATAGTTCCGCAGAATGCCTCCGTGGTGCGCCACGTTTATATGGGTCCTTGGCTAGACCCAAGCCAGTCATATGTTACCCAAGTGGGATGTCTTGCATCCCATGTTGCACCGTCGGAGAGCATCATCCAAACTTGAGTCTATGACTTTCATGTAATTGACCGGGTCATCGTCTTATACTATCTTGCCAACTCCAAACTTCATTTCCTTGTCCCCAACCCTTAATGTTAGTGTCCCACCATTCATGTCTACCACTGCGTGGGACGTGGCTAGGAATGGTCTACCTAAGATAAGTGGTACTTCGGTATCTTCCTCCATATCTAGTATGACAAAGTCGGCTGGGAAGACAAATTCGCCGACTTTAACCAATAGATTTTCAGCGACACCTTGTGGATATTTGACCGACCTATCGGCGAGTTGTATGCTCATTTTCGTAGGGCTTGTTTTCCCTAGGTCGAGTCAGTCGAACATTGATGCGGGCATGAGGTTGATGCTAGCCCCGAGGTCGGCTAGTGCATTGCGACTGGAAGATTCCCCAATCGAACAAGGGATTGTGAAGCTTCCAGGATCAATCTTCTTTTGCGGGAGTTTTTTTAGTAGCAAGGCGGAGCATTCTTCACTTAAATTAACTAATTGCAATGATTCGATTTTCCTTTTGTGAGTGAGGAAGTCCCTCATAAATTTTGAATATTTAGGCATTTGGGTTAGGACTTCAACAAATGGAATATTAACAAGCAATTGTTTTAGTAAATTTACGAATTTTGTGAATTGCTCATCGGTCTTTTGGCGAATTAACCGACCGGGGTATGGAACCGGAGGATTCTTGGGGGGCTCTTGATTTGATTTAGGAGCCGCTTCTTGTTTGGCCGTCGGTGGAGTTGTGGTTTGACTAGATCGGCTCTTTTCAACTGGGGGTAGCGGAGCCTCCACGGGACCCACGGTGCGGTTTCTCAATGTGATGAGATGTACTTGTGCCTTTGGGTTGGTTTCGGTGTTGCTGGGTAATGCGCCTTGTGGTCTCTCGGATATATTTTGAGCTAGTTGATTTATTTGTTTTTAAATGTTTTGAATACTAGGTTTTTTTATTTCTAAAATTTGATTCCAGTTGTTGGAATCGATCCGAGTTTTTCTTTTCGGAGTCGGTAATGAGGCGAGATATAGTATCTTCAAGCCTCTCTCGTCCCCCTTGTTGTTATTGAGAGAAATTTTGTGACTCGTTTCTTGGTTGTTAAAAGTTTGTTCATTGGTTTAGATTTTGTTGGTTACTACTATTGCCAGGTTCTCTCCAACCAAGGTTAGGGTGGTTACGCCATCCTTGGTTGTAGGTACCCATTGGAGGACCCGACGGCCTAGGTCTATTATCAATGTAGTTTACCGATTCCGTTTGATTATCCATTTCTTTCATACAACTCCAATTTTCATGTGGCCCATCACACCCCTCGCAAGCCATAACCGGCTATCACATCCGGAATCATCTTGGCTTCTTCTGCAGTCAGAACAAATGCTCTAGCATTCTTAGTAGTCTTATTGCCCATGGTTGGAACTTGTTTCGGACAGTTCGGCTTGATGTGACCTTTTTATCCACAGTTGAAGCACATTCCATTATTTGGTTTCTTTCTACAATATTCTTCCTTGTGTCCTGGTATCTTGCAGAAATTGCAGTAGGTAGAGCATTTTCCAGAATGTTTCTTCTTGCAGGCCTTGCAGTAAGGTGCAGAGGTAGAACCTATATTTTTCCCTCGGTTGGAATTTCCATAACGAAATTCTTGGGTAAGCCTTTGAGCTGGGTTCCTTCTCTGGTCCTCTTCTCGTGTACGCACTAATTCATCAGTCAAGGTATTTGCTAGTTCTACAGCTTCTTCTATAGTTTGAGGTCTAGCTGCCTTGACTACATGTCTAATCTCACTGATTAATCCCTAGATGTAACGGGAGATTAATACGGGTTCTGGTGATGCAAGGGTTGGTACTATTCTAGCCAAAGAATAATGTAGTGTATCCCTTACTATCTACTCCAGTCATTCTAAGTAGGGCTGGCAATTCTGACACGAACACGATAACACGACACGAACCTACACGAAGTTATCATGTTTCGTGTTTAACCTTAACAGGTTTCGTGTCTAAAACAGATCGACACGATAAGACCTTAATAGGTTTTGTGTCTAAACATGTTAAAACCCGTTAACCTGTTAAGACCCGTTAAGTACATGTTAATAACTAAAAATTAAAAAAATATTTTATGTGAGTGTGGACATGGGGTCATCAGTCGTGGGACCTTGGATGAATTATACATAAAACACAGTTCTTTTTCCACAATCCAAACCCTAATTTTTAATCTCTCTCACAACCACCACCATTCCCAATTCAGTTCACCGCTTCCCCAAATCGATCATGTTCGTGTCTTAAACAGGTCGTGTTTGTGTCTTAATAACAGGTCGTGGTGTGTCTTAAACATATCGTGTTCGTGCCTTAAACAGGTCGTATGATACGTTGGTAATTTTTTCGTGTCTTAACAGGTTGTTTCGTGTAACCTGTTTATTAACAGGTTCGTGTTCGTGTTTCAAAAATCTAACACGATAAAATTTCGTGTCGTGTTCGTGTTTACGTGTTTCGGGTTCGTGTTTTATCGTGTTCGTGTCTTAACAGATCGGGTTGACCCGTTATGCCAGCCCTAATTCTAAGGTTTAAAAACTTATTTGCTATCTGTTCTTTTTCATTGGGAGGGCAGAATTTCCCTTCCACCATGTTCTTAAATTCCTCCCATTACATATTGTAAACCCTATCACTTCCCCTAGACTGGAGGATAGTATTCAACCATTCTAAGGCTGAGTTCTTAAACAGATTGGAAGCAAACATTATCTTATCCTCTTCCGTGCACTTGCTTATTTTTAAGACAGCCTCAGTCTTTTCTATCCAGCGTAGAGCTGCAACGGCCCCTTCATTGCCTGAGAATTCCATTGGTTTACAAGACCAGAATTCCTTATAAGAACAACCATAAGACATGGTCCTTCTTCTTTTGGGAATGGGCACTTGAAGTATGGGTCCATTGTTTACGCTGTGTTCTGGTTCAGTTGGTCGCTTACTGCCATTGTTACTTTTATTATCTGCTTCCCTAACTGTTTTGATAATATATGGCATCGCATCTATTATCCCTTGTGCCACTATGTGTTGAATGGCACTGTTATCCACTTGGTTTCCATTATTATCATTGTTCGTGTTATCGTTATTCGGGTTATTGTCATTCTGGTTTTCCTGGTTCACTTCATTGTCCATCTGAATTTTAAACATTTGCCAATTATTAATATCATAAGATAATATTTAATACAACCAAACACATAATATGCATATTGATCAAAATCGTCGAACATTGCGACTTACTCTTTCTTATATTATGCATCTAATACAAACTGGAACTGAAATTTAAAATTACAATACAACTGAAATTGAAATTACACTACTAGTAGGCATTTATAGCTATATATATTTTTTTTCAAACATACACACATATTATATATTATTATTTTATTATTATTACTACCATCATTATCACTGATATGGGTTCATCCAGAACTCCATATTACGCTCGTCATATTTCCAGACGAGTCGTTCTCCAACCTGCCTCATCCTCTCGCTATTTTCTAAAATCTCCTCACCGAAGGTTCGGAGTTCTTGCACATTTTCTGCACTCATTGAGGGTGTAGGTGCTGGGACTGGGTTTGGGAACTGGGGCATGGGTTCTTGGTAAGGATATGATTCTCTAAAATTTCCCTGATGTATTCATCGTTATCATAGTAGGGATCTAGAGGGTCCAAATCTGGGTAGGCTACTACGTTTGGCATGGGTTGGTCTTCTGGTATCGGGTAGCGTTGCTGGTAATCTCTGAGTTCGTCTAACCACGGGTCGTAGTCTGGGTCTAAGGGATTGGGTGCTGGTACTCTAGGTATCTCTTCTGGGTCAAAATCATGCATTTGGATTTGATTTTCCGGGTTAGCTTCAATCCCCATTGGTTGTGTGGGAAACAGTGGTAATGGTTGGGGTGCTATGAGTTGCTCTAGATTAGGGTCTGCAGCTGTGGTTGCTAGGATAAGAAAGTTTGCTAAACTTCTATTGAGCATATCCTGGGTGTGGGCATCTGTTTCTCTCTTGGCGGCTGCTACAACATGCTGTTGTTGTAACTTTTTCATTCTTTTCCTACGTTCTTGCGCTCCCCTACTGAACCATCCTCTCTTTTTAGGAGGGAATGGCTCTTCAGACTGAGCCTTAAACACGAATATGACAACTCGTATTTCCAAACCGATCTTTGTACTTTGATGTAACGTATGTGTACGATATGTGACTTTTATGAAAGTGAATATTTATGTGAATGTTATGTTATTACGTGCTTGTGAATGTATGTATGATAAGCGCACAACACACACTCGACCGCACAAGCCATTCGGGCTACACAACTTGTACTTGGACTCTTAGGGCAGCCCAAGTGTGGGTTCGGCCCATCCCCCTTAGTCGAATAACACATGGGGCGCTAGCACCCATCTCACACTTTACCAAAAACAAACAAACCAACAAACCCTAGTGCTCTCTCTCCCTCTCGTTTTTCTTGGAACCCGACGGCTGCTCTATCCTTATTCGAAGTCAGATTTTCACCGGTTTGATCATTCTTGTTCGGTTAGTGTTAATTGTTATTCGATTTTGTATGTTTTAAAAACACTTTTGACTATTGTTTGCATCATGGAGTAACTGTTGACATGTGATGATTAGTGAATGCTTTGGAAATTGTATGCATGTGAGTAGCAATGGATAGGATTGTCAGCCACTATACATAAATCGGTCCAATTATATTTGATATGTGTGAATTGTGCATTAGAATTTCATGTGTCAATAAATCAAACTTGCAGCCACTATATGCTTTGGTCAAATAGCAACATGACAACAATATAAAATTGTCGGCCATGAATGGTTATTTTAATAATGATTTTATGTATAGATTCATGGGTGATAGAAGTTGGTATCAATAAATCAGAAAAAAAAAGTGATCGGCCACATGAGAACATAGGGAATTGTATAAGTGAATTGAGATCTGACCACTTTTTGACTAAACAAAATTGCCATGTGAAAGTGATGATTACTTAATTGATGATGTATGGCCATGATTAATTATATGAATGATAATTGCATGATTTGTTTGATTATTATATTACATGAACTGATTGTTAATTGGACCGAATATATATATATATGTAATTTTCGGCTGTGTTATGATTAAGATATGAGGGTTGTTAGTAATCGAGACTATGAATCTTGTTAAATGGCTGATGCTATGTTTATTGTTCATGTACTGATTATGGTTAATATGTAAAACAAGATAAAAATTCTTGTATGATCGAGTAGGAGGTTAGTTAGAATTGGTAATTTTGTTAATTGATAAATGCTAAATTTGGAAATCATTGAATCTGGTAACTTATATGCATAAAAATCGGAAACTTAAAAACAATCGCACAAGGCATCTTGGTAGCACAAGATGTCCACTCGTACAAGGGGACCAGTCGCATAAGAGAACCTGATCGCACAAGACATGTCCAGTCGCACAAGATGTATGTTGGTCTAACTGTTTGGGCCGGTTGTTGATTTTGGGCTGGGCTGGTAAACGGATCGCACAAGACTATTTGAATCACACAAACTGTTTAATTGTTTAATGTTTGGGCTGTATATGTATGTTGGGCCGGGTTACTCTATTGTGTTTCAATTGGGTGATCGCACAAGATAAATGGGTTAATGAACTTGTGCGAGCCCAACCTCTTGGGCCGTACAAGTTGGGCGCTTTATAGACTTGACTGTTCGATTGATTTACGTGGTTGCCATGATCTATACGTGTGCGTAACTGTTAGCTTATGTGTAAACATACGTGCGATACTTGAACCAAAACCTGACTTGTATAATAACCATGATAGGACGTGGTTGACCACTAGCATTTAGACCTGATCTTTCTGTGTAATCTGCCGAGCAAACCAAGGTGAGTTCACACTTCGTTACAAAGCATGGGGTTCCCAGGGGTTGGGAATGGGTTAAGGAATATAGATTCCTCGTCCTGTTGAGACGTAATCAGGAACATAGATTCCTCGTCCAGTATGAGACGGATTTAACTATACTAGACTAGAACTCTATCAACGAAGTCCCTCCTTTTATATCGACTTAATCGCCGAGGCCAATGGCGAACGGGTCATTAGTTAAATAGCGCTATTAGGTTTAACAAACCTCACACCGTGCCGCAGAGGACGGGCGTGGACTAATGGACTATGGCACGTCAGTGATGATAGACACAGACGTTAGGGCACTTAAACATGACGAACGTTAGTAGTCGATATGGTAACGAGTCTGGTGAATTAAACATGGGGTAGCCCCCACGGCCATAGAGCCGGGCTGGAATAGCCAACGTAAGAACGGGTAATTAATAAACATTTTTCGAACTATGGGGTAACCCCCACGGCTGGATAGCTGGTAAAGAACAAACTGTGCTTTCGGAATAACTATAAACTGGACAACCAAACGTGAACTCACTCAACTAGTTGTTGACTCGTTACTACATGCTTTGCAGGTCTATAGGTACTTAGCTGGAGCTTGCACAAGGAAGAGTCGTTGTGGGACATGGACAACTGTGTGCCATGTTAAACATTTGGTTAATTGAACTTTTGATTTGGTTTTAAACATTATGCTTCCGCTCATAACTTAACTATGTTTGTTTTGGACACTAATCGTGTTGGTTGGACTTTTACATTTAATTATTTACTTGTTCAATATGATTAGTGGTTGGATCCTGGTCAGTCACGCCTCCAAGCGGTGATACTCCGCATGTGGATTTTGGGGGTGTGACAGATTGGTATCAGAGCCATTGGTTATAGAGAACTTGGTTTTAATAAAGGAAAACTTTTTTGTTAAAACCAGACTATAACCTGTACAGTGCTCTACGATCCACAACGACGCTTCACTCCACGTGCAAGGCTCGACATTCTAGGTGATATGGTTTGTGTTTTATTGCCTACCTGCTAGATTACGTAGAACTTTGCTCATGATATGCTTAGTAGTATAGCTAATGTTGCTTGAACACATGTGTGTGCTTACTCTCTTCTGTCCTCGCACATTCGCGAACCCCTCTCACCCATGTTTCCTTGATATGAAGATCATGTCTGGACGCATCAACATGACTCAAGCCCAGTTGACGGCTCTGATTAACGAACAGGTTGCTGCGGCACTTGCAGCCGCACAGGCAGGAGGTATACCCTGCAGTTTATAACTCATTCTAGGATCTTTAGATCCTACTCTCGTGAACCTATCTTTGTGTTAAACCTTGTCCTTTCTTGCACTCGCAACAGGTCAACATGCTCAGCCACCTGTGTGCACCTTCAAAACTTTCATGGACTGCCGACCCACTACTTTTAGTGGCACTGAAGGAGCAGTAGGTCTCCTCCACTGGTTTGAGAAACTAGAATCTGTGTTCGAAATGTGTGAATGCCCTGAGGCACGCAGGGTGAAATATGCTACCGGCACTCTCGAGGGTTTAGCCCTCACATGGTGGAACGCTCAAGTCCAAATGTTGGGGTTGGTTGCTGCTAACGCCACCCCATGGAACAATTTTAAAGAGATGATCAAGGAGGAGTACTGCAGTCGCGACGACATTCATAAGCTGGAAGTCGAGTTTTTCAACCTCAAGATGACGGGGTCAGAAATTGAGGCGTTTACTAAGAGATCGAATGAGCTTGCACTACTGTGTCCTACTATGGTGAACCCTCCAATTAAGCGTATCGAACTATATCTTAAGGGCCTAAAGCCGGAGATCCAAAGTCATGTGACTTCAGCAAATCTCGCTACCTATCAGCAGGTTGTTCAGTTGGCTCACCGTCTCACTGATCAGGCGGTGGAGCAAAACAGGTTACCAAAGCGCATTAGTGCTACAGCTACCTCTGAACCTCCCAGTGATAACAAACGTAAATGGGATGGAGCTTCAAGCAAAGGTTCAACTTCGGTGCAATCTCAGTCTCAGCAGAGAAGGACTGAAGAGTATAAGAGTCCTAGTCAGCAATCGTCAGGTAGCCAAAGTCATGGTGGATACAAAGGAAATCACCCCAAATGTAATCATTGTAACTTACATCATAGTGGGCCATGCACCAGAAGTAACTGTCATCGGTGCAACAAGCCTGGTCATATTGCAAGAGAATGTAGGAGCCAGTTTCCCGCGAACCAAAATCGGCAACAACAGCGAGCCCCACTAAATCAACGTCAGCAGCAGCAATAACAGGGTAACAACAAAGGGTGCTTTCAATGTGGAGCTGAAGGCCACTTCAAGAAAGACTGTCCTCAGCTGAACCAGAACAAAAATAACAACAACAATCAAGGGAATGGGAACATTGGGGGCAACAATGGCAATGGGGCAAGGGGTCGTGCGTTCGTTATTGGCAATGGAGAAGCAAGGAATGATCCCAATGTTGTGATGGGTAAGTTCCTTCTCGACGACTTTTACGTTACTGTCTTATTTGATTCGGGTGCTGATACTAGTTATGTGTCCCAAAAGGTTAGTCAACTGCTTAAGCGTACCCCAACACCTTTGAACCCCAAACACGCTGTAGAGTTAGCTAATGGTAAAAGTATAGAGGTCACACACGTAGTTAAAGGTTGTAATCTTGTTCTTGCTGATCATACTTTCTCGATCGACCTCCTTCCTATCACTCTGGGTAGTTTCGACGTTGTCATTGGGATGGACTGGTTATCCCAACATCAAGCTGAGATCCTTTGCAACGAAAAGATTGTCCGTATTCCGTGCTCAGGTGAGGAACCTCTTATGATTCGTGGCGACAAACGTGGTGCTGTTGTGAGCATCATTTCTTCCCTTAAGGCCCAAAAGTGTTTGCGTAAGGGCCACACTGCCTTTCTGGCTCTCGTTACTGACACCTCGAAGAAAGAGAAAAAGATAGAAGACTTCCCGATTGTACGCGACTATCCTGAGGTATATCCTGAGGAACTACCTGGTCTTCCGCCTCATCGTCAGGTCAAGTTTCAAATCGAGTTAGCTCCTGGAGCGGCACCCATAGCTCGTGCACCGTATCGTTTAGCTCCATCAGAGTTGAAAGAGCTATCTACGCAACTACAAGAACTCTTAGATAAGGGTTTTATTCGTCCTAGCTCTTCGCCCTGGGGAGCTCCAGTGCTATTTGTGAAGAAGAAAGACGGTACGTTCAGAATGTGCATCGACTACCGTGAACTGAACAAGGTGACTGTGAAGAATCGTTACCCTCTTCCACGCATTGACGACCTATTCGACCAACTGCAAGGGTCGAGCTACTACTCAAAGATTGATTTGAGATCAGGGTATCACCAGCTGAGAGTCCGAGAAGAGGACGTCTCCAAAACAGCCTTCAGAACTCGTTATGGACACTATGAGTTTTTGGTCATGCCTTTTGGGATGACAAACGCCCCAGCGGTCTTCATGGATTTGATGAATCGAGTGTGCAAGCCTTACTTAGACAAGTTCGTTATAGTTTTCATTGACGACATCCTGATCTATTCTAAGAGTCAGGAGGAACACGAGCAGCATCTACGACTTATTTTGGAACTCCTTCGAAAGGAACAGCTGTACGCCAAGTTTTCAAAATGTGACTTCTGGCTTCGTGAAGTCCATTTCTTAGGCCATGTAGTGAACAAGGATGGGATTCATGTTGATCCATCCAAGGTAGAGTCAATCAAGAGCTGGCCTGCACCTCGTACGCCAACGAAAATTCGCCAATTCTTGGGATTGGCAGGTTATTACAGGAGATTTATCAAGGATTTCTCCAAGATTGCTCAGCCTCTTACTTCACTAATGCAGAAGGGCGTTGTTTATCGTTGGGGAAACGCACAGGAGTTAGCGTTTCAGCACCTAAAGGATAGACTTTGCAGTGCACCTATCCTTTCATTGCCAGAGGGCACAGGCGACTTCGTGGTTTACTGTGACGCATCCATTCAGGGTCTTGGTTGCGTATTGATGCAGCGGGATAAAGTTATAGCCTACGCCTCACGTCAACTCAAGGTTCATGAAAAGAACTACACTACACACGATCTATAGCTGGGAGCGGTTATTTTTGCGCTTAAGATATGGCGACACTACTTATATGGCACCAAGTGTGCTATCTACACTGATCACAGAAGCCTCGAGCACATCTTTAAACAGAAAGAACTTAATATGCGACAACGACGATGGGTCGAACTGCTGAATGACTACGAATGCTCGATCAGGTACCACCCGGGCAAAGCCAATGTTGTGGTCGACGCCCTCAGTCGAAAGGACACTGCGCCTAAGCGCGTACGAGCTTTACAACTCACTATACAGTCAAGTCTTCCTTCCCAAATACGAAATGCTCAGGTAGAAGCATTGAAACCAGAAAACGTCAGGGCTGAAGCCCTACGCGGCTCGAGGCAACACTTAGAACAGAAGGAAGACGGTGCTTACTACGTCATGGGACGCATTTGGGTTCCATTTTTTGGCAACCTACGAGAGCTTGTGATGGATGAGGCACACAAGTCTCGCTACTCGGTACATCCTGGTTCGGACAAAATGTACCACGATATCAAAACGACATATTGGTGGCCTAGTATGAAGGCCCACATAGCAACTTACGTTAGCAAGTGCTTGACTTGTGCGAGAGTCAAGGCGGAATACCAGAAACCTTCAGGCCCACTTCAACAACCAGAGATACCACAATGGAAATGGGAGCAAATTTCCATGGATTTTGTTACTGGCCTGCCTAGATCTCAACGTGGTAATGATACTATTTGGGTGATAGTGGATCGACTCACAAAGTCTGCTCACTTCCTGGCTATCAAAGAAACGGATAAGTTCTCCACCCTAGCAGAAGTATATCTCAAGGAAGTTGTCTCTAGGCACGGAGTGCCCATCTCTATCATCTCGGATCGAGATGCACGTTTTACATCAGAACTGTGGCAAGAAATGCACAAGTCCTTTGGCTCAAGGTTAGATATGAGCACAGCTTATCACCCGCAAACGGATGGGCAGTCGGAACGTACCATCCAGACCCTCGAAGACATGCTTAGGGCATGTGTGATTGATTTTGGCAATGGCTGGGAAAAGCATCTGCCACTTGTGGAATTTTCGTACAACAATAGCTACCACACCAGCATTAAAGCTGCTCCGTTTGAGGCATTGTACGGGCATAAATGTCGGTCACCTCTTTGTTGGGCAGAGGTGGGGGATAGTCAGATTACTGGTCCAGAACATGTGGTTGACACAACAGAGAAAATTGCTCAGATACGACAATGAATGGCGGCAGCTCGTGACCGTCAGGTTGGGGAGCGTGTACTACTCAAAGTTTCACCTTGGAAGGGTGTGGTTCGTTTTGGCAAACGGGGCAAACTTAACCCACGATACGTTGGACCCTTCGAAGTCATCGAGAAAATAGGCAAGGTGGCCTACAGACTGAACTTACCAGCAGAACTCAGTGCAGTTCATGACGTTTTCCATGTGTCAAATCTGAAGAAGTGTCTGTCAGATGAGACCCACGTAGTTCCTTTGAAGGAGCTCACGATCGACGAACAGTTACGATTCATCGAGGAACCTGTTGAAATCACAGACCGGGATGTTAAGGTCCTCAAGCGTACTAGAATACCTCTCGTTCGAGTTCGTTGGAACTCACGTCGCGGCCCAGAGTTCACCTGGGAACGCGAAGATCAGATGAAACAAAAGTATCCCCAACTGTTCGCAAACGGTATAACCACTACTGAGACTGAAGCAACGGAATTTCGGGACGAAATTCCAGATCAACGGGGGGAGGATGTGACACCCCAGGAAAACCAGGAAAACCATGCAACTTAACTAGCTTCCTCAGTGAGTACGTGCAAAATTTCGGGACGAAATTTCTTTCAACTTGGGGATAATGTGACAACTCGTATTTCCAAACCGATTTTTGTACTTTGATGTAACGTATGTGTACGATATGTGACTTTTATGAAAATGAATATTTATGTGAATGTTATGTTATTACGTGCTTGTGAATGTATCTATGATAAGCGCACAACACACACTCGACCGCACAAGCCATTCGGGCTACACAACTTGTACTCGGACTCTTAGGGCAGCCCAAGTGTGGGTTCGGCCCATCCCCCTTAGTCGAATAACACATGGGGCGCTAGCACCCATCTCACACTTTACCAAAAACAAACAAACCTACAAACCCTAGTGCTCTCTCTCCCTCTCGTTTTTCTTGGAACCCGACGGCTGCTCTATCCTCATTCGAAGTCAGATTTTCACCGGTTTGATCATTCTTGTTCGGTTAGTGTTAATTGTTATTCGATTTTATATGTTTTAAAAACACTTTTGACTATTGTTTGCATCATGGAGTAACTGTTGACATGTGATGATTAGTGAATGCTTTGGAAATTGTATGCATGTGAGTAGCAATGGATAGGATTGTCAGCCACTATACATAAATCGCTCCAATTATATTTGATATGTGTGAATTGTGCATTAGAATTTCATGTGTCAATAAATCAAACTTGCAGCCACTATATGCTTTGGTCAAATAGCAACATGACAACAATATAAAATTGTCGGCCATGAATGGTTATTTTAATAATGATTTTGTGTATAGATTCATGGGTGATAGAAGTTGATATCAATAAATCAGAAAAAAAAAAAGTGATCGGCCACATGAGAACATAGGGAATTGTATAAGTGAATTGAGATCTGACCACTTTTTGACTAAACAAAATTGCCATGTGAAAGTGATGATTGCTTAATTGATGATGTATGGCCATGATTAATTATATGAATGATAATTGCATGATTTGTTTGATTATTATATTACATGAACTGATTGTTAATTGGACCGAATATATATATATATATGTAATTTTCGGCTGTGTTATGATTAAGATATGAGGGTTGTTAGTAATCGAGACTATGAATCTTGTTAAATGGCTGATGCTATGTTTATTGTTCATGTACTGATTATGGTTAATATGTAAAACAAGATAAAAATTCTTGTATGATCAAGTAGGAGGTTAGTTAGAATTGGTAATTTTGTTAATTGATAAATGCTAAATTTGGAAATCATTGAATCTGGTAACTTATATGCATAAAAATCGGAAACTTAAAAACAATCGCACAAGGCATCTTGGTAGCACAAGATGTCCACTCGTACAAGGGGACCAGTCGCATAAGAGAACCTGATCGCACAAGACATGTCCAGTCGCACAAGATGTATGTTGGTCTAACTGTTTGGGCCGGTTGTTGATTTTGGGCTGGGCTGGTAAACGGATCGCACAAGACTATTTGAATCACACAAACTGTTTAATTGTTTAATGTTTGGGCTGTATATGTATGTTGGGCCGGGTTACTCTATTGTGTTTCAATTGGGTGATCGCACAAGATAAATGGGTTAATGAACTTGTGCGAGCCCAACCTCTTGGGCCGTACAAGTTGGGCGCTTTATAGACTTGACTGTTCGATTGATTTACGTGGTTGCCATGATCTATACGTGTGCGTAACTGTTAGCTTATGTGTAAACATACGTGCGATACTTGAACCAAAACCTGACTTGTATAATAACCATGATAGGACGTGGTTGACCACTAGCATTTAGACCTGATCTTTCTGTGTAATCTGCCGAGCAAACCAAGGTGAGTTCACACTTCGTTACAAAGCATGGGGTTCCCAGGGGTTGGGAATGGGTTAAGGAATATAGATTCCTCGTCCTGTTGAGACGTAATCAGGAACATAGATTCCTCGTCCAGTATGAGACGGATTTAACTATACTAGACTAGAACTCTATCAACGAAGTCCCTCCTTTTATATCGACTTAATCGCCGAGGCCAATGGCGAACGGGTCATTAGTTAAATAGCGCTATTAGGTTTAACAAACCTCACACCGTGCCGCAGAGGACGGGCGTGGACTAATGGACTATGGCACGTCAGTGATGATAGACACAGACGTTAGGGCACTTAAACATGACGAACGTTAGTAGTCGATATGGTAACGAGTCTGGTGAATTAAACATGGGGTAGCCCCCACGGCCATAGAGCCGGGCTGGAATAGCCAACGTAAGAACGGGTAATTAATAAACGTTTTTCGAACTATGGGGTAACCCCCACGGCTGGATAGCTGGTAAAGAACAAACTGTGCTTTCGGAATAACTATAAACTGGACAACCAAACGTGAACTCACTCAACTAGTTGTTGACTCGTTACTACATGCTTTGCAGGTCTATAGGTACTTAGCTGGAGCTTGCACAAGGAAGAGTCGTTGTGGGACATGGACAACTGTGTGCCATGTTAAACATTTGGTTAATTGAACTTTTGATTTGGTTTTAAACATTATGCTTCCGCTCATAACTTAACTATGTTTGTTTTGGACACTAAACGTGTTGGTTGGACTTTTACATTTAATTATTTACTTGTTCAATATGATTAGTGGTTGGATCCTGGTCAGTCACGCCTCCAAGCGGTGATACTCCGCATGTGGATTTTGGGGGTGTGACATATCCCATCTTCATTGTCAGTTGAATACCCTGAGAGGGCAGGCTGTGAAGAGGTGCCTTCGCTCTTAGGTGAGCTGGACAACTGACGGTAGGCGTCGGAAGGTCCTTGGTCGCTCATACTTGATGTGGGGTAAAATACACATATTTGTCCCGTGTAAATTGTATAATTATTGTATAGTTTTTTATTTGTTTTTATTTAGTTTTAGTATTATATTATATTATTTTGTGTTGGACCGGGTCCAAGTGCAAATGGAGTGAAAATGAGTAATAACTAAATAACCAGTCAGTTGAGTAGAGTAGGGCGCCAATGACCGAATTAAAATTGCCGCTATTTTCCATGATTGGGTCGAACCCGCGTATCTCTAAATTATAAAACAAGAAAAGGCTACTGCCTAAGTTATTAAACTAAGCCTAAAGATATTAAAACAAAAGTTAAATAAATAAAAGATATTATTAGTGGACAGTCTAAGGTTCTTTCAAAAAGGACATTGTAGGTGTAATAACATGAGCTTCCTATTGAAACTTGAAAGTTGAAATCTGGCTCGTTGTCATCATCTTGCCACCATTATTTATTATTTATTTATCCAATTTAATCATTTGTTGATTGTTGTTGGGGGGCAGGACGTGATCAGATGCATGAAAAGCCAATTTGGATGAATTTATTTTTAGTGGGCCAACAATCACTAAAATCCTCTAAAGTCCACATGATTCCTATTGGGCTGCAAACAAAAACAGACCTTGGACGTGATACATCTTCTGGACGAATAAGGAAGCAATATTAAACAATATTAATGGGTCTTAAATCAGCTATTGGGCCGAGAAGACATCAGACTTGGGGACGCAATCATAAAACAAATACATAGGCGGCAATACAGAGGAACATTCTGGATACATATTTAAAAAGCCATACATATATATTCGACAGAGGGGGAGAGCTGCACATTATTCTGGACGGCTACAAGATCAGCAAATTTGGGGGAAACAGCCATATAACGAGCAGATTCATCAGGGACGAATTTTATTGGCAAGGATCAAGGCTACGGAATCACGGGGATCGAGCGGGAAGCTTGAAGAACAAGGAACTACCGGGTTTTATTATTCGGTTTCTTTTATCTTCTAGTTTACTTGTTTTATTCTAATGAATTCTTGTTCTAAAACTTGTTTGATTGTTTTTAAAACCATGATTCTTGGCTAGAAACCTTTAACTACCTAGGTGTGACAATGGTTTAAATAAAGTTTGGATTTTTATTCGGTTTTTAAGTGGTTTATGGATTTTCTTGTATTGTAAAGGCTATGGAATTTTAACTTGGTGTATATGCATGCTTGATATTGTTTTATTGCTGATTGTTGCTTCGTATAATCCTTGGTGACGGTCTATATCATATAATAGGGTTATGCTAGAGTTCTTGATTTAGGTGAGTGTCTATATCACATAATAAGTCATTAATCCTTTAGGGTGAAAAGTGCAAAATTAACCTTAGAAGTAATATTCGGTAATTTAATAAAATCAAGTGTTCTGCTAATCTTGTCGCTGTGAGGCTCGAGGTTATTAATAGGTCTTGGTTTGGTTTATAACTAGGTCTAGGTTTTGTTAAAAATCGGTCTAGTCCTTAAACATTCTCTTGTCTATTAAACCAAGATTGAAACCCATAGTTGCCTTAGACTTTCGCGCTGTGAGGTAGATTGTCATATTAGGGCACTTTCAAGAAGTTAGAGGACTGTGAGGAAATCTAAAAACCGGTAAGCGTAACAGCCTAGGTAGTGCCACAAGAATCACCTTGAGAGGGATTGAGGGGCTTAGTTGGTATCTTAATAGGTTTAGCATTTAAAGATCCCGGTTCCATACCACAAAACTATCGAATAGAAATCCATTCCGAGTTAAGCTTGCGTCTAGCCTAGGTAGTCTTCATCGCCTCTGATTCAAGTCTTCGTCCAATTTCGTGTCTAGTTATTTTAGTATTATTTTAGTTTAATATTTAGGATTTTAAGAAACCCCCCAATCAATAAACAATTAGTTAAGTGTGTCAGTCTTAGTCTAGATAGAGTCTAGTTAACGTAATTAGAGAGTCTCTTGGGTTCGATACTCGGACTTACTTAGGCTATACTACATTGACCGGTACACTTGCCGGTTGTGTGGTCTAGGTTTTAGAGAGTCTTAGTTTATAAATTTAAAACTTTGAGTGTCTAGTTTAGGGTAAAAATTAGTTAGTTTAATTAGACCACTTTTAGCACATCAAGTTTTTGGCGCCGTTGCCGGGGACTCTTTGGCAATTGCGCTGATTACTCTATTTGGACTTAATTGACATTATATGTGCTAGTTGTTTTCTTTTGTTTGAGTCGTAGGAGTCTAATTGTCCGTGTCTTTTATTTTTCTTGAGTCTTGTAAATATGTGTGAAATTTGTGGAGGACCTCATTTTACTGTTAATTGCCCACAATATGAGAGGTCCTCTGCACAATGTTACGCTAACCCTTTTATGTGTCAAAATTGTGGTATACCTCACATCTCTATATTTTGTCCATATTTCCCGAGGTACTCCACACGTTATGTTAACCCCTATGTGCAGCCACAGCCATATTTTTCACAGGGGTATTCTTTGAATTATTTTTCACAACCATATTTTTCACAGGGGTTAGCCTGGTGGCCAGGATGTCGTGCCCCGCGACGGCTCACATAGTATCTGTCGCGCCCTGCGACAGACCATTAAACTTTGTTTTTATTTTATTTTTAATTATATAAAGGTATTCGGGGCCCGTTTTCGCATACAGGGTATGTTTTAAGACATATAGGGACATTTTAATTATATTAGGGGTGTCGAAAACATATTTTGGTGGGTTGTTATACTGGTACTCTAGGAATCTCAGCTGGGTCGAAAGCAGGTGCTGGAATTTTGGCTTTCTGGGTGGGCTTCGATGTCCATAGGTTGTGTTCGGAATAAGGGTAATGGCTGGGGTGCTATAAGTTGTTCTAGATTCGGGTCGGCAGCTGTGGTTGCTAGTATGTGGAAGTTTGCTAGACTTCTATTGAGCATATCCTGAGTGTGAGCATTCGTTTCTCTATTCACGGCTGCTAAAGCACGCTGTTACTGTAACTTTTTCATCCTCTTTCTACGTTCATGAGCTCCTCTGCTGAACCATCCTCTCTTCTTAGGATGGAATGGCTCTTTAGATTGTGCCTTGAACACGAAAATCTCATCTTGGTTGTCAGCCGAATACCCTGAGAGGGTAGGCTGTGAAGAGGTGTCTTCGTCCCTAGGTGAGCTGGATAACTGACGGTAAGCGTCTGAAGGTTCTTGGTCGCTCATACTGTAAACTAACAAATTGTCAAATAACACACAACAATAATATACAGATTATGCACATATCCATGTAAATAATTTCCTAACATATTGAATAATATTTTGGGTGTCAGCAGAACACTTCTGTGGCTGAATTAGTGGTTGTAGCTCTGATACCACCTTCTGTCGCAACCCCCGTACCCTAACTACCCAGGGACGGGCGGCCGCGACCAGTTTCAGTGGTATCGGTGTTTATCAGTTTGGCAGCAGAATTTACATCAGGACCGTAGTTAGGAAATATTTTATCAGAGTAAAATACCACATTCTTATAATATTAAACACACGGGAAAATCCCAAGTTTCCAGTACACACATTTTCATAGGGATATAAACCCTATTTTATTTAAAAAACATCTCTTTATTTAGGTAACTTTTATAGCCACTTTTCCAAGCCTTCAGTGCTGTCCAACTGGCTTCTATTTGGCTTTCACATTTTGTTACCTGAAACGCGTTTAAAAACATTTTGTCAGTGGGAAATACTGGTGAGTGAATCCCAGTTTAATCAAGACAGGTAAAACCGTTTACAGCATTGAGGGCGGTCGCGCAATTACATTTGTTTATTTTCTACTTTAATTACCACCCACAGTACTGTCAACCTGACTTGTGGTCATGTTACTACTCACAGTGTAGTAACAAATTTTGTATACAAAACCCCAACATACCGACGATAATTATAGAATACAAATACTCAATCACTGTTTAATATAATGTAAATCAATTCAGGTTTTGTAAAAACAATTTGCAAAAAGTAGGATTACTCACATTGCTATATTAGGGTTTTCCTTGGTGATTTCCTGGTGATTATATATTAATTACACAATGCACACGCGTTAGTATAATAACCCAATATTTACATTAGTTATAGCCTCCCCGAGACAGAATTCCAACGACTACGTCAGGCAGAACCTCGACAGCCGTTACGGAATCCTAGATCAATCGGGCATCGTATCTAATACGTAACCAGGGGTTATGATACTTACAACGAGACAGAATTTTGTTAATTAGGATATAATGCCCGATATTATTTTTGCTATGCAGAATATTGAGAGAGAGATCGAGAGAATGAACGAATGTAAACTGAAGGCCGATTGCATCTATTTATAGTGTCTGTTCGACACTTTGTCGCGCCCCGCGTAAGAGAAGGAGAGGGCCTACGCGGCCCGCGAGGCCAGCTAGGGTAGACCCTAGCTTGTCCGACTCAAACCCTAGACCTAACACGTCCACGACACGTCCACGACACGTGGCACGCTAGGGTTTCCGCCTGATCTCTTAGTTGTTGCGGCCCGCATAGAAGACTATCATGGTCTTCGCGGCCCGCGAGCGACCCATGTAACTTGATTTTATTTAATTTTTTATTATATAAGGTATTTTGGGTTCGGTTTTCGTATACAGGATGTATTTTAAGACGTCAGGGACATTCTAATTATATTAGGGGTGTCGGAAATAATTTTGGAGGGTTGTTATAGCTGGTCCCGTGGATATCCATATATGTTAGTCGTTGTTGTTCACCATGGCCAACGCCTCCTTTGGTTGCAGTATCACCCTTAGGTGATGCATATATTCTTCTTCACTAATGATATATATTTTGAATATATGTTTTGAACTTAAAAATATAATAACTATTTTAACAAAAATAAGGGAAGATATATTTTCGTTTGGAATCTTGAGGATGTTCAACACATAAATTTTAGAAACTTTTAAAAGATTAGCGTGTTTTGATTACGGAAAATCGAAGTGTTTTATAAAATCCAGAAAACTATAAAACGTGTTAAAATAATTGTTTTCATAAAAAAAGTTATGAAAAAAAGATAACTATAGTTTGAAAAAGTATTAAAAGTTAAAACATTGATTTTGTACTTTTTTATATACAACTTTGGTGATTGCTAGTATCCACTGCAGCCCAACTTCGTTGTTGTGATCACCTTTGTCAGTAAACAATCGTCGAACATGAACCTTATGACATCCATCTATGTTGCGCCTTTGTTGTTAAGTGTGACCAACGCCTCCTTTAGTCGCACTACCACCTTTAGGTGATGCGTATATTCATCGTCTCCATTTTTCTATTTTAAATAAACGTTTTGAATTTTAAAATATAATAATTTCTAAAAAAATAGATATAAGAAGTGAATAAATTTTTCTCACCAACCCCACCCTTAAGCTTTTAATTTCTAAATATCAATAGCAAAACTTTAGCTAAGGCTGGAGGGTGTGGTTGGAGCCCCCTAGAGGCTTTATCAGGCCACGTTAGCGTCACCTAGGATCCACCTCAGCCATGGAGCCCCTTTAATTTGCATGGTGTGGATGGAACCCCCTATTAAACAAAATTAAAAAAAAAATTCATTGGTTTAAATCAAGTGGGCCCCTCCTATAGCGCCCTTCTCAATCTTTATCATGATGGAGCCCCTCTTATGGCGCCCCCTTTAAATCCGAGGGTGTGGAGGTATAGCGCCCCCACACCCTCCGGCCTAAGAATATAAGGTATTTAAAGCAATGTTTGTTAATAAGTTTAAAGCTTTTGATACCAACTTCTCGAATACCATTTGACAATAATTACATGTTTGCGTATTTGTTTGTCACTTTGCACTAGAGATGACAACGACGTCAGGAATGCCATGATGTTATTCTCCATCCCCACTATCCAACACTAGCCTAGATATTTATCTCCACCCCCACATGAATGTACAACTATTTTTTCTAATAGCCAAATAGATAACAATAAAAATTCAAATTTACAACTTGGAAAGAGAATAAAAAAAATAAGTGTTTTTGAGTTAGATATAGAAAATTAGAAATACAGAATGAGATGTGAGATGTTTTTATAATATAAGTAAAATTTAGAGAAAATGATATTTTTAGTTAAATTATATAAGATAGGGATGAAGAAAGGAACGTGAGTACTCTGATGGAGATTTTGGAGATGATAACAAAGATGAAGATACCCAAAGGTGAATGCTCTGATTGACAAATTATCACCCTTGCCCCACGATTCCCTTCCATGTACTTAGCTAACTTTCCCGTCAAATTCGATTCTCGTGTGTTTTCAGGTGAATTGAATTTTGATAATTTAAACTAAAACCCGTTAGCCCGGTAATAATTCATATTGACAATTTGATCCTTTATACTTCTGAGTTTCACTCTCGGTTACAAGATCAATCCTATTGTAATGGAGAATTAACTTTGTTTGTCCCTAATAATATGACATATGATGTGACATCTGGTTGAAACATTGTTTAGATGTACACAAACTATTATGTTTACCGTACATTTTGAGTAAACTGTCAAAATGGTCCCTGAGGTTTGGTCACTTTTGTCACTTTAGTCCAAAACTTAAATCTTTTGAATCTGGGTTCTCGTGGTTTCAATTTTGTTGCCATTATCATCCAAAAGCAAAATCTGGACAAAATTTTCAGTTAACATCAAGTTTTTTTTGTCTTCTTCCTCCCTTTTAATGAAGGGCAAAATGATCAGATTTTTTTAAGAGTAAATTGCCATTTTGCCCCTAAAGAAAATGACAAAATAACAGGATTTTATAAGATAAATATGACCTTATTTCACTTTTGGACCAAAATGGCAATAAAACTGAAACCACAGGAACCCAGATGCAAAAGTTTTGAGTTTTGGACTAAAGTGACAAAAGTGACTAAACCTCAGGGACCAAAGTGGCAGTTTACTCTTTTTTTAATTTGTTATAAAAAAAATTAATAGACCATTTTGCCCTTCATTAAAAGGGAGGGAAAAGACAAAAAAAACTGGATGTTAACTGTAAAATTTGAACAGATTTTGATTTTGGATGAAACTGGCAATAAAATTGAAACCAAAGGAACCCAGATTCAAAAGATTTGAATTTTAGACTAAAGTAGAAAAAGTGACAAAACCTCATGGACCATTTTGGCAGTTTAGTCGTACATTTTTTATAACTTATAGTCGAGCTTACAACTCATTATTAAATCAAACATATACAACTACAACTAAATTTTCCATACATATAATTTATCTTAAATTTAGAAAATAATTTGAAGCATCAAAACTTCAATCATACACCTTAATCAAAATTTAATTAGGCTGTCTATTAATCTTGGTCACAAAAAGATCTTTAAGATCAGGAATTTCATCATTTTTCCAACAATAAATATAAAAAATAGACACACCAAAATCCACGGCATAAATTCTTGTATCTATCCTTGCAAGGAGCCAAAACAATCATCAAAAGCTGAGCAAATTGAAAGAAATTAAGTCAACATCACACCATCCCAAGAAACATGACAATTGACAAGAAATAGTGTTGATTGTTCTCTATCCAAGTAAGACGACCCGTAGTCGTCGGGTTTTGGCGTTTTTCCCCCCAAACACGCTTGACCACGCCACCACCTCCGCCCCTGTGGTCGTGTTTTTGCTCCAAATAAGTTCCGGCGTGCTATATTCCACACCCAGCCCCTTTCCTTGTGTCCAATCACCTTCATTTTCCTTTTTTGTAAAACCAAACATATTTTTTTAATGTTTTTTTATTTAATTTTATTACAAACATATTGTCTCACAATACCCACATCCCTACTACACCAATTTTAGAAAACGCCCCATAATGCCCTATTGCTGACTGAGCTGCCACATGGCGCAAAACACCCAAAAGTAGGGTGTTAACCACCACATTGTCTAAGTCTCAGTCCATTCATTTATCAGATTAATATAATAAAATAAAATGAAGGTGTTATTTCTACATACCCATGTTTGAGAGTGTTAAAAAAAAATCCGCCTCGGTAAAAAAACGAAACCCTACTCATCCTAAAATATACTCATCAATCACATATGTGAATTTAAAACTCATTATACGACCACAATTGTTATAAATAAATAAAACAAAAGTAGTTTTGTAAAATGATCGAACCTACCTACTTAAGTTTGTGTTCTGTGCAAATGTTGATTGTACAGTGGTTTATAAGAAGACTGTGGGATGGTTTTGCGGATGTCCGATGGTTTTGCCACACGTCTTCAAACCAAGTGTATGTTTTGAATTGTGGGACTCTTCTAACGCCCCCCCCCCCCCCCCCCCCCCCCCCATTAATTGGTATATAATATTTAAGTAAACATCACGTCATGAAACTAAACATGACAACTCACATGAAAATAGTGTTAATTGTTCTACTATCCATATGAGTCTCAAATCCAATTAATATAATAATAAATTAAGGTGTTATTTATTTTCAATCTAAATGCTCGCTTCTCAGGGGATGTTAAAAAAATAGCCCTCAACGAGATAAAATATCGAATCCTACCCGTCTTATAATATAAACTCATTAACCACAAAAACATCACAAGCCCTGTGAATTAAAAGAAATTAAGGTGATTTTTATTTTTTAGAAAAAGTACTTCATAACCTCTTTTGCCTTCTCCACGCAGACCACGTGCAGATGTAAGGGTCTGCAGCCTGTTTGTTTTTTGGAAGAGGTTTCATTAAAAAACTCTTCCCCACCACTTCCTCGCACAGACAAGTTCCCACATCTTCAATCCTCTTCTCCATCTCCCCTCTTTCAAAACACTGAACCCTTGCACCTTCTCCCCTCCAGCCGTACCTCACCTCCTCCGCCACCCCCTCCACCTCCGCCGGCCTTCCACCTTCGTCGCCCTCCACCTCCGCCGGCCATCCACTCCACCCGACACCCACCTCCGTCGCCTCTTTTGTCCGCCTCCGACCTGCTGCTGCCTCCGACATCTGCTACCGACAACCACTACTGGTATGTTCAGTTTTGTTTAATTTTTTTTTATGTTAAGGCTTTGATGATTGATGATTTCTTGGCTATGATGCACTGGGACGGGTACGGGGACGGGTACGGGAACGGGAAACGGCAAAACTAAAAAATTCAAGAAGCGGGGACGGGACGGGTACGGGAATAAAAACATATAAAAAAATAAATATATATTAAATATAATGTAACACAAAACCCCAAAATAGTTATATATTGATGTGAAGTTCAAAAATCCCATATCTTCCTAAATGATAATGTAACACATCTCAACCCCAAATGATCTTTTAAAATCAAAATTCTCTTTTACGTAATTTTTCCAATAATAATTTTTAATGAAATATCTGTAGTCAAAAATTTATCTAGTAATTAAAAAAAAAAGTCCTTCAACTACGTGTATAAATAAAAACTAAAAAAAAGATAAAATTAAATATATTAACATTATTCTAGGCCTACCAACGTGTGAAATGATACTTTGAACATTAAGCTTTAGTTAATATTGGGCTTTGCTTTAACTTTAAAAGAGGCCCAACTCACTGGTACTTATTAGGTTAGATTTTGTCTGTCGTCTTCTCCGGGAAATCATTTGCAGAGCCGCTATGCAATCGTCGACCGAAAAACCAGTCATTCCATGGTTAACTGCACCGATCTTCTCCGATCAACTGTCTCCGGCGCCGTGGTTAATCTCTCTTTCTCTCTCTAGATTCCGTTTTTTTTAAAACCCAAAAAAATAAACGGAAACATGCCGGAAACGTTTCCTGCATGTCCCCAAACGCCGTCCCCTTCTGCATCACGTTTCCACGCCGTACCCTACATGCCGGGGACGTTTCCCGGCCATCCCCGCGCCGTTTCCGTCCCCTAGCAGTCCCCGGGACGGGAGACGGCACCTCATAGGCGTTTCCGTGCTTCCGAGTTTCTTGGTGATAAATTGTTTGTTATTACTGATATAAGTTTAATGATTTCGATGTGTTTTTTGCTTTGATGATTAATGATTTCTTGGATTTGATAAAGTTAGAAATTAGGTTTTTTTTAGAAAGGGAAATTGGATTTTGATGATTTAAAGTATGATCTGTTAGTGTTTTTTAGTGTTTTTATGCTCGATCTGTTAGAGATAATCGTTGTAGATTTATGCTCGATCTGTTAGAGTGACTTTGAGCAGTCTGCAAAAGTTAAAAAACAAACGGTCTTTTTCTTGCAGACTGCAGAGGTTTGGTCCACCTCTTCTGCTACAGATGTCTACAGATGTGGTCCGCAGACTGCATACATTTTACCTCTGAAAAAACAAACAACACCTAAGTCAACGTCACCTTATCCCACTAAACATGACAATCGACAAGAAATAGTGTTGATTGTTCTACTATCCAGGTGAGTCTCAATCCATTCCTTTATCAAATCAATAGAACTAATATAATAAAATTAAGGTGTTATTATTATTATTATTATTATTATTATTCCAATCTACATGCCCGTTTCTTAAAATGTTAAAAAAAATTGAGTCTTTGACGAGATAGAAAAACCGAACCCTACCCGGCCTATAATATAAATTACTCAATCACATATATAAAAAGTAAAAACCTATAATACGGCGAAAACTTTTATAAAATAAAAGTAGTGTAACAAAATGATAGAACTTACTTACTTAAGCGAACCGTATGACTCTCCTAACGTTTTTTAGCCCCCACTCCTAAATTGACTAGTATATAAAATTTAATTTCGGTTTGATTGTTTGAAATTTGGGTCTTCTAAAACTGAGTGATCATTTTACCATTAGTTATTTAGTTTGGGTTTAAATTTTGAGCCTTAAAAATTGTTGTAACTCCAAGTATTAAAACAGATTGACCCAGTTAAAAGTAAATACAGAGATCTTTTAATATATATTATGTATATCATATTCATTGCATAAACATCAACGTACCAGAAGATTAAAAATGATTTTTATTTGAGTTCTTAATTCCGATGTCTAATGCACTTATTGATTGTGGGAATGGTATGTACAACGTGTTTTCGGTTAGTCGACATGCAGGTTTGTGTTAAATTTATCGTTCATATGCATGTAACACTATTTAGTTATTCACATAGTGAATTACCGGTTTTGGTGCGTTAAATTTATCTTACATCTGCATGTACCACTATTTTTTTTCTTTCCATAGTGTTTTAACTGCTTGTACCCGTGTTTATTGCTTTGCATAGTGTTTTATCATTTCAGATTTGGTAATGTGTGTTTTACATGCGGTAGTACGGTACCAATGTTTATTTCTTCACATGGTGTTTTAACGGTATGTGTCACACCCTGACTTTTGCGCAAGCGTGATTGTGTGTGACTTGCTTAATATCATTACATTCAATCATAACAACAGCTATACGATAAAACTAAAGATAATCATCCATTAAATAAGTTCAAAAACATAACAACATTGTCTTGAGACATAGACTTCAAATTCGAATTACAAACCATACGAATTGTTTAGAGTTCCGTAAGGACTCAACAAAAGACTTTAAAAAAAACCAGGCTTTGGAAGATGTGTCTTGTCCAGGATAAGACACACTATCCAAACCCTAAGACACCGGATGACATCTTTTATTCTTAACACAACTTGAAACATCCAAACGCCCGCCAGATCCACCTTTAATTCCCTGAAATACATGTAGTTTGAAATCATCAACAAAAGTTGAGCGAGTTCATGTGTTTGTTTGGGTGCGCGAATAAACCTTTGAAATCAGTGAAAGTATGTATGAATGTTTGTAAACCCTGGTATGAAAGCAACAAGGAAAAACAGATCATTAATGGTTTGCAAGGCCATTAATATGTGTGACGTGATGCAGGAAGGCTCAAACCTAGCAAATTTGTCTCCGGGAATAAGACATAGTCACCTCATGGGCCAAACCCCGGTCCACATGGGTGTAGGCTCGCTTGTAACACCTCGTAATTTTATGTCCAATAAAAGAAATACACGAGTCATGTAAGGCAAACGTGTTATAAACCCGGATCAAGTCAAAAGATGTATGGTAGGATTTAAAAGTGTCGACATGTTAGTTAATACCTCTGAGCGACCTCATTATAAATCCCAAACCTTAATATATTTGTAAACATCTGATATATTCAAATCCAGTTATTTTGAAAAAGTATAATTCAAATTGGCACTAGAAAATAGATTCCATACGACAAATTCCCTTCAAAAGCATTCTTCAAGAGAATCTAAGGCAACATAAGTGCATGGCAGCACATGCAAGGCATGCAAAGCCAGGTTAGATGGTCCCATTACTGGAAAAACGATATAAGATTCGAATGCTAAAGGTTGCATGGTCAAAGCCTAAGAGTTTACAAAATTTTGTCCTCTGATGAAAGCTTACGGACCGCAAAGTAACCACCTTACGGTCCGTAAGGTGGCGGAACTGAGCAAATAGAATTTAAAAAGCGGATACGGACCGCAAAGCCAAGCGCTTACGGTCCGCAAGGTTTGTAGCTGGGCAATGAAAATCAAGGACGGTTACGGACCGTATCGGCTTGTGCTTACGGTGCGTAAGAGATGGATATGGACCGCAAGAGTTTATACTTACGGTCCGTAAGACCGTCGCTGGCAGTTAAAAATTGGCAGTTGCCTGTTATAACCGGTTACACCGCCTTAGTTGCATGGTTTTCGAAATACAAGAGTTGGGCCAGTGGTTTTACATGCATAGGGACACATGGGATGATCAGGGAACTTTTGTAGACTTATGTGTGATGATCTTGTATAATTTGGGGTCCTATATAAGAACTTGAAGTTGCAACATTTGGACTTGCACATTTGAAGAGCACTCAAGGCACTACTCTGGAGCTTCTCTGGTCTTCAACAAGTTTCCTTAGGATCCATAATCGTGCTAAGGACCTTTGTAAGTGTCCTTAACTTCCTAATTTCAGTTCTAATTAGCTTAATGACCATAAGTCAAACTTATCGTAATTAAGGTTTGACGTCGTGATTAATCACTAATGGTCCAGTCATTAGTTAAATTAAAAGTAGTTTTGAGTTGGTAATTATGTGGGTAATAAACCCTTAAAAGGGTACCCTCTGATTCCCACTCTATCTAGGTCAATTGTCGGGTCAAAGTAAATTATAAATAGTCAACAGAAAGCTTATTTTCAAATAAACACATGATTAACAATGTAGAAGCCATACAAACTGTTTTATCACTAATATAACTTGGTAACTAATGTAAGAACATGTCTAAACATGTTCAACCCGACAATTTTCAATATAAGCTCGGTTCAGAACCGAAAGTCGCATAATTAGACTTTTGCTTTGACTTTCAGTTCTGACCCAATGTAGCATGATTTAGAAATTCCTTAGAGCTTTATTAGGACCAGGTTACATGTTAGTATAACCCTCTGTGATTATACAACTTGGTTCATTAGTAATCCGATTCATATGCATGCTTCCGATATATGCCTAATTGTTGACTATTATGCCCATAAGACCTTAAAACGTGATTTTTGAAAATGTAAAAGAATAGAAACCTTTATTACTGATTTATAGACTTACCCTAAAAATTTGACATCAGTTTGAGGTCTAGATTAGGAGTTATGCTCATTAGCGTAAATGAAAAGCTTTTTATTAATTAAACGGCGTAATTAGCATATAGTCTATCTAAACCCGATTTTTAATACCAAAATTTGTACCCACTGATATAAAATAATATTTTGGGATTTTTGAAGATTTTTATTTATTTTTAGGCTGAGCATAACATAGGGTTCTAAGCTTTGATTCGGTTATTGTCGGTTTTGCCCTTTTGGCCTATAAAATGAGTTTTACAAATCCGTTTGATACCAAACCTTTTTCTACTGATCTAATATGATAAATAGAATATTTTAAGCCTTCTGGAATAATAAAAATATCAGCTTTTCATATAAAACCCGGAAATCGCTTAAAACCGTCTTTTTACGCGTTTTAAGCGCATAGTATGTATTAAAACTATTTTAAATATATAAGACTTGATACCTACTGATATTTTAAGTAAATTATTATAATTTAGCAGTAAGCAAAAGTTTTAAACTCATATTTATATTAAATCTCTTTTATAACCTTTTAAATGACCAAAATACCCCTACGGGGCATAATTTGAGTTTAAATCCATTTTGGGCATAATAGAAGATATCTTACTGATGTCACAACATATTTAAGGCATATTAACTTAGGAAACCTGTATATGGCTCTTATGGTTATCCGTTATGCATTTTTCGCGTTCGGTTCGGTTTATGTAACCAGTTTGCATAAATTGACCGAAACGGGCCAAACCTTCTCATTTTTGTCTCAAAATCCAGAATGTGTTTAGTTTACCCATATTATACAAGTCTTCAAGCTTGTCGGGTCTAAATCGTTTGAACCGTATATCTTTCTTTAAAACTAACCGGTCTAAGTTTAGGCTTAATTAAGACCCGTTAGGAATCTAATAGGTTATTAAAACCCTTCGTTCCAGATTAGGAGACCCGGTAAAAGCTACGTGCACTTGCTGTTTATGAATTATACTTGCTCAAGTAAATACTTTTAACTTATTTTCTCTTATACGGGCTTGGGGTACGGTATATAAAATACCGCTTGGTCGGGCATTGAATTTTTGATCGTATGAAGGTTAATTTATTGATATGACCCGTTTAAATTGTTTTGTTTGCTTAAAATCTTTGGGGGGTTAATGACCATGTCCCGGATATCCTTGGCATCATTCATAGAAATGGCCACGACCTTAGCACGGGGTGTAGGCGTACACCCGCCTGTGCATATATAAATAATAAGGTATAACCGCCGGTTTCGAGAATAAACTCGTCGCGGGACTATATCATGTGGTGTGTCTATTAATCTTTAACCCGGTACTCAGCCCGGGCTACTGAACGTATAACGAACATATAATTCTTTTCCAAGTTTATATATAAATAATTATCCCAAGTTATAAAATGTTTTGTGCCTTGTGCATTCAAATCAAATTTTCTAAACCTTTTCAAAATGAGTCAGTTAATTGTATTTACCAGTGTAAACTGACGTATTTTCCCAAAAAGGCTAAGTGCAGGTACTAATCGAAATAGGCTGGCCTCTCCTTAGCATCAATAAGAGTCTTGCAAGCTTGGATGCATTTTAAATCTGATGAACTATGTTTCTTTTTATTTGATCCGCCTGTGGATCCATTACAGTCCGTTTTGTGATACTTTGATATTACTATATATTCGGTTTGTAGTGTGATTCATCTTTTGCTTCTGCTGTGCATTTTTAAATTGTGTTGTTTGACTATGATGATATCAACTACGTCACGATACTCCCCACCGGGCCTACCGGTAATACGTGGAAATATCGGGGTGTAACAGGTTGGTATCAGAGCCAACACTGAGTGAATTAAACACTAGCCTTTTGTGTTTAATCTCAGATACACAGTTGCACATTCCTCAATTTTCGAGTCTAGACAAAGAACTTAGGACAAATCCTCATTCGTTTTATTTTTGTCCTTTATATATTTCCTAGTTGTTATCCTTGTTTATGTTGACAGGTTCAATCATGCCACCAAGGTTCATCAGGGGAAGAGGAAAGGCACCAATCACAGGCCACGACCATGAAGCCGGGCCATCACACAGACGAACCCCACTGGCCTCAATGAGTACGAGTCCTCAGGAGCATTGGAGGACGTATATAGAGCCAACGAGGCGATCCGTCTCGCTAAGTTCGTCACCATCCTATCACCATTCCTACGGGCCTCAATCTGAAAATGAGCCCCATAACCCGCAGCCATCTTTCATCCCCCTCCAAAGATCCAGCCCTCACAATTTATTCGATGACCCGACACCTGTCTTCCGAAGCCGGTTCAACCCGGCAAAATACATTGAAGAACCAGTGGGTTTTAACCCACTAGGACCCGAATACCACTGCTCGGGCGACCATGCGATGGACATGGACGAAGACACGGATCCCGCCGAGCCTCCAACCGGGACCCCTAACCACCCCATCGAGGTCTCTGATGGGTCATCATTCCATGGATCACCATACCGTGGTCCAGACAGTTACGAGGCGAGATTCGCCCAGTATGATTGGGTGTTTACCCCTTCGTACCACTCCTCGCCTCACCAGCAGCAGCAGGATCCCTCCGAGGATTCTTGTTTTGTCGCGGTCACTCCACCGCCACCACCACCAGTTCAGCAACAGCCTCCGGAGCCACCGAGGCGAAGAAGATCGAACGCACGGATGTCCGTGCGAGGAGGAGTGCGTATAAACACCCCTCAACCTTCAAGTGGCAGCCACTACCAACCACTCCACGAAGACCCGCAGATGGGTGGACCTTCAAACCCCGTCTCGGAAGTAGACTCTGCGCCTGTCGCGCCACCACCGTTGGGTTTTGGCAACCCAATTCCTACATACGCCGGTTCGGCGGCGTACAACCCATTTGAGCAGCCGGCCCACACCAACTACAACTATGCCGAGGCTGACCCATACCTGGTAGCGGCGAACTACAACGCTTATCATCCCGAGGGGCCCTTTGGAGTCCCATATCAGACTGGGTATCCACCCTATGGGTACCAATACCCGCCACCTCCTCAACCTCCGCAGTATCAGCAGCCGCCACAGCCGCATTTGATACCACCAGAGCGACAACAGGAAGTTCTCGAAAGGTTGAGCCAGGTAGAGCGGGAAGTTCAAGCAGAGCGCCAGACCAATCGCGGATTCTTCAAAGGTTTGGCAAGCCTAATTAAAGGGAAGACCAAGGGAAAGGATTTTTGAAGATCCTTATTTATTTATTTATGTTGTAATCAAGTCCCTTGCGTGGGCATGTCTTTCTGTATTCCGCCCCTGTGTGGGCATGTTTTTCTGTTTAACCCCTGCGTGGGTATGTTAGGTTTGTTTCACCCCTGTGTGGGCATGTTGTTTCATGTAGAAGTTCCGTTTAGGGCAAACTTGTACTTTTTAATTTGGTAGTGGAATGGTTTAATCTAAATTTTCATTTTTGTTAAATTATATGCATAAATATAATATGTGAAATAAATGAAAAATAACATTCCTTTTATAAGACCTACCATTATAATAAAATAATAAAAATCTAAAAAGGACAAAACCTAGCCCATGTGTCATTTTAAGACAGGGCCAAGACGGTAGTTCCTCAAATTAGATGCAGGTCCTTATTAACATATCAATTTAGGATCGTTCTGCGTTAAATATTAAAAAGAATCTTGAAGGTAAAACCTAGCCTCATGTCATTCTAGATATGGCCAAGATGGTAAAACCTATTTAAAAGATTCAAATCCTTGTTAACATCAGAAAACATGTTAACACTCCTGGCAAAATGTGGTTCGATAAAATCGCATAAGTCATCTTTACATTGGATTCTTCCAATCCCCTCCTTATTTATATTAAACACCAAATAGGGATCTAATGCCTACGGGCTATATTCATTGTCATATAAGACAAAAGACAGTTGTGGTCTTCGACCCCCTGTTAAGAAGAGGTAATAAACTATGATTAAAACCTCAATACCTTGATCCTATAAGATCATGATTAAAAATTTAAAACTGTCCATGAGACTTAGCCTTTTATGCCATTAGTATATTTTAATTATAACTAAGGATTAATATAATGAAAAATCTTGAATATATATATATATATGCTTATAAAAAATTAATCAAAATGGTTTCTTAATACCATGATTAATAAATCATCTAGAATGATAAAACTGTTATAAACCTCTAAATGAATTAAAATCATTATTTTATGTAGCAATCAAACTACATGCCTAGGTCAAACGAGGTCAACAGTCACCCCAGAGATAATCATGACACCTCCAGAGTCAACGTAGCAGGAGCAGAATTACAAGCATTGATAGATAATGCTGTTACGCGAGCTTTGGACAGGCAGTTCAATGAATCCAGTGGTACGCATGTCAGGACCCAATCTGTACCACACTCTAAAGCACCCTCTAGAACTCACACCGCTCACAAAAGTGATTCTCATCACTCATCAAATCAGAGGAGTGTTCCATCTAAGAGAGTTGTGTTAAATCAAGAACCACGTGATAAGGGTTGCTCCTATAAGTATTTTGTTTCATGCAAACCCAGGGATTTCACTGGAGAAAAAGGGGCTATTGACTGCATGACATGGTTAGATGAGATGGACACCGTGGTTGATATCAGTGGTTGCGCTGTTAAGGATGTGGTAAAGTTTGTATCCCAATCATTCAAAGGTGAAACACTAGCTTGGTGGAGGTCTTTGATTCAAGCCACTTGGAAGATTCCATTGTGCAATCTGTCTTGGGAGCAGTTTGTGATGTTGATTAAGGAGAATTACTGCCCTCAACATGAGGTTGAAAAGATTGAGTCTGATTTCTTGTCTTTGGTGATGAAAAACCTAGATTGTCAAGCCTACCTTACGAGCTTCAACACTATGTCAAGACTGGTTCCGTATCTGGCAACTCCGGAACCCAAGAGGATAGCTCGTTTCATTGGGGGTCTAGCCCCAGAAATCAAGGCCAGTGTGAAGGCCTCCAGACCAACTACTTTTTGGTCTGCAGCTGATATATCATTGTCCCTTACTTTGGACGCGGTCAGGCAGAGATCGCTGAGAAACACAGATGCTGAGAAGAGGAAGCGTGAGGATGACAACTCACGACGTTCAGACAAGAAGCATAAAAGAAACAATGACCACAAAAAGAGTTCTGGAACTAAAAAGGATGGTCAACAGTCGGGTGATAAGCCCAAGTGTAAAGTCTGTAAGAAGCATCATTTCGGAAGGTGCAGATATGAGTCGAAATCCCAGTCACAACCGAGAGCTTGTGGGATTTGCAAATCTTCTGAGCACAAGACCTTAGACTGTAAGAAAATCAAGGATGCTACTTGCTATAACTGCAATGAAAAAGGGCATATCAAGTCCAACTGCCCAAAGTTTGCTAAGAAGGCTGAAGATGGGAAAAAGACCAATGCTAGGGTCTTCCAGATGAACGCACAGGAAGCGATCCAGAACGACAATGTCATAGTAGGTACCTTCCTTATTAATGATGTTTATGCAAGGGTGTTATTTGATTATGGAGCAGATAAGTCATTTGTTGATGATAAGTTTTGTAAGCTGTTAAACCTGCCTGTTAGAACCCTAAGCATAAAATATGAGGTTGAATTAGCCGATGGCACCATAGAAACCGCATCAACCGTGTTAGATGGACATTTCATATCCATTAGGAACCACTCTTTTCCATTGTCCTTACTTCCTTTGAGGTTAGCTGGGTTCGACATAGTAATAGGCATGGATTGGTTATCCCATAACCAAGCTCAGATTGTGTGTGACAAGAAGCAAGTAGTGATCAAGACTTCGTATGGTGAGCTACTTACCATACAGGGAGATACGCGGTATGGATTGCCTAAGCAAGTGTCTATGCTTAAGGCATCAAGGTGTATGAAGAAGGGTTGTGTCATCTACATGGCACAAGTGACTATTGACGAGCTGAAGCCTAAAATTGAAGACATCCCCGTCATTTCTGAATATCCCGAAGTATTCCCTGAAGAACTACCTGGTTTGCCACCAGATAGGCAAGTAGAATTCAAAATTGATATTATTCCAGGAGCAGCACCTGTTGCGAGAACACCTTATAGGTTGGCACCAACAGAGATGAAAGAGTTAAGGACTCAACTAGATGATTTGTTGGCGAAGGGTTTTATTCATCCTAGTTCATCTCCTTGGGGAGCACCAATACTGTTTATGAAGAAGAAGGATGGATCGATGCGTCTATGCATCGATTATCGCGAGCTTAACAAGGTCACTATCAAGAATAGATATCCATTGCCCAGGATCGACGATCTGTTCGATCAACTGCAAGGAGTGAGTTATTTCTCCAAGATTGATTTGAGGTCAGGCTACCATCAGTTGAAGGTTAGAGATGAAGATGTGCACAAAACTGCATTTAGGACTCTTTATGGTCATTACGAGTTCCTGGTGATGCCTTTTGGGCTCACTAATGCACCAGCAGCGTTCATGGATCTCATGAACCGTGTCTGCAAGCCCTACTTGGATAAATTTGTCATCGTCTTCATTGACGACATTCTTATTTACTCGAAGGACCAAGCTGACCATAAGAAGCACCTTTGATGTATTCTGGAATTACTTCAACAGGAGAAGCTTTATGCCAAGTTTTCAAAGTGTGAATTTTGGCTTCGTGAAGTCCAGTTCCTTGGACATGTGGTTAGTGAGCGTGGTATCCAAGTGGATCCCGCTAAAGTTGAAGCTGTCATGAATTGGCAAGAACCAAAGATGCACACGGAAATTCGCAGGTTCTTAGGCATGGCAGGATACTATAGGCGATTTATTGAAAACTTCTCAAGAATTGCAGCACCCCTAACTTCATTAACCCGCAAGAATATCAAGTTTGACTGGGGGCCTAAGCAGCAAGAATCCTTTGACATTCTCAAGCAGAAGTTGAGCAATGCACCTGTGTTGACATTGCCTGAAGGGATCGAAGAATTCGTAGTTTATTGTGATGCATCGCACACAGGTATGGGATGTGTGCTTATGCAAAAAAGGCAAAGTTATTGCCAATGCTTCTCGACAGTTAAAGGTGCATGAGAAAAACTACACCACCCATGACTTGGAGTTGGGTGCCGTTGTATTTGCACTGAAACTGTGGAGGCATTACTTGTATGGTACCAAGTGTGTGATCTATTCTGATCACAAAAGCCTGCAACATCTGTTCAATCAGAAGGATTTGAACATGAGGCAGCGACGATGGATGGAAACTTTGAATGATTATGACTGTGAAATACGATACCATCCAGGCAAGGTAAATGTGGTTGCCGATGCCTTAAGTAGAAAGGAAAGGGTGAAGCCCATAAGAATCAATGCCAAGAGCATTGAATTAAGGAATAGTTTAAATGAAAGTTTGTTAGCTGCGTAGAAAGAAGCTGTACTAGAAGCTAACTATCCTGATGAGAAGCTAGGAGTAACTGCTGAACAGTTATCCTATGGCAAAGACGGAATACTGAGATTAAATGGACGAATATGGGTTCCAATTTATGGAGGACTTAGGGATGTGATCCTCCAGGAAGCCCACAGTTCTAAGTACTCCATTCATCCTGGAACTGATAAGATGTACCAGGATCTGAAGGCAAATTTTTGGTGGATAGGCTTGAAGAAGTCTATAGCTACCTATGTAGCCAAATGTTTGACGTGCGCGCAAGTTAAAGCTGAACACCAAAAGCCGTCAGGTTTGCTACAACAGCCTGAACTTCCCACCTGGAAGTGGGAAATGGTGACAATGGACTTTATCACCAAATTGCCAATGACGAAGAAATGGAATGATACTATTTGGGTCATAGTGGATAGACTGAATAAGTCAGCTCACTTCCTACCTATTAATGAAACACATAGCTCAGATAAGTTAGCTCAGTTATACGTGGATGAGACTGTATCTCTCCACGGAGTGCTAGTATCTATCATTTCTGATAGGGATACAAGGTATACCTCGCATTTCTGGTAAAGCTTTCAGCAATCCCTAGGCACTCGATTGAACTTCAGCACAGCATATCATCCGCAAACGGATTGTAACACCCCAAAAACGGGTTTGGTAATCAAACTCCGTTAATATTACTGACGGGTAAAATACCGTTAGTGGTAAAAATTCACCTGGTAAATATTAGGATTTAAATAAATAAATCTAATATTAATTAAAAGGAGGATAAATACTTTGAGAAAACAAAGTATATAAAAGGCCCGGATTAACGGGACTTAAAGTAAAAACAGGATGTGATTTCCCCAAACCCGCCAAGTAACTAGGAATATCAATCTAGTTAATTAAATGTTGTTAAAATGCCAATGAAACTTGATTAATAATACTCTTTATAAAAAGTTGAACAAGTGAGGGGACTAAACATGACAAAATTGAAAATAGTTTTATTTAATTAAAACAAAACACCAAAACACACACTTTAAGTGTGTGTTTGGTCGACATTTCCCAGGAGCCAAAAGGGGTTCTATCAAGTGAACCCTAAATCCACAAAATTGATCAAAATCAAGGAGAAGTCAAGCCAAGAATTTGGGGCTTTTAATAAAATCGTGATCACCAAGCTTTGGGGATCACAAGGTATGTTGAATTTTGATGTTTAGTAATATTTCAAAATTTTGATGAACTTGCATGAACGAAATTCTTGCATGAATGTTCAATGTTATAGTGATATTAGTGTGGGTACAAGTCTAGGAACAAACCCTAGATGCAAACTTGTAGAATTGTGCCATAAACTAGTGATTAATCCAAATAACCAAGTATGAGCTAAGTCGGTTTTGTTGATTTGATGAAATTGATGTTGTATTGATGTGTATAAACATCATATTAATTCATATGAATGAACTACTTGAACAAATTAGAGATGTTGTTAAGAGTTCATAAGTGATTAGAAGTGGGTTTTGACACAAGAGTTAAACCCATGGTTATGATGGTCAAAGTATATATGTGCATACAATGACTAAAATTACATGTTGATTTATGGTTACTTGAGGTATGAATTAGATAACATGTTAGTAGATGTAGCATCTCAAAAGATGACGCTCACTAAGTGGTTGATAATGTGCCTAAGTCGAGTCATGTGAACTTGTTAGTGCATCCATATTTGTAAATTGGTGGTTTGACTTTTAAAAGTCAAACCGACCTATGATAAGGTTCATTAAGAATAGTGGTAAAAGATTCATAAGGTGTGAAGGTCATGATCTTGAATGACTAATCTAACCACCTTGTGAATTATGATGATAGTTTGACGCCTAACGAGCTAGGTGGAAGCTTGATGAGTGAGCAGGTCAAACGAATCAAGAAGGAAAGGAAAAGCGTAGTTCGGATGCGAGGTAAGTAAAACTTACACCCACTTGTAGTATATGTATTTATTTTATAAGCGATGAATACGATAAAGGATTAGGTTCGAATTATGGGTTCCGACACGAAACGAAATGGGTTGGAACGAATAAAAATGTTTTAAACCATGATTAATGGTGAAAGAGGCAAAAAGGTAAATTAGTCATGAGTTGGTTAAGAATTAATGAGTTTTTCTTAAAGTTACCTTATAGCGTAACTAGTAATGGGAAAATGGGTAAAAATGGAAATTTAGTCAAGTATCGACTAAAGTAAATTAAAGTTCAAAGGACACCCATAGCGTAAGCCGAATGGGTTAAAAATATAAGAAATGATTTAGAAGAAAAGGGATCTAGTGAGAAAATCTGAAATGGGTCGGATGTGTGATTGGTAATTAAAACCCATGTTTTGTTACATATGAAAATGTTGGGCTATATAGGCCGAACGGGCCAAATGGTGGGGATAACGCCATTTGACGAAATCAACTAATGTGGTTGTCAAGTCATGTGTTTACAGGAGCGAATAGTAATTTGGGTAATTGGGTCGCCATAGAATATCGGTAATAAAAGTAAGGTGTCGAAACGGGTCACTAGGTTGACTCGAGCCAGGTACGTATAAATACGATTGTGGTTAAACATACATTTTTGGGTCAAATTAGTAGCAAATGTCCTTCGTCGTAAATGAGGGGCTAAAGTTGACTAAAATACCCTTGATGGGTAAATCGGGCAAACGACCTTTAAAGGTTGTTAGAAATAAGTGTTTTGATAGATTAAATCCTTAGGATAAGTATAAAAAAGGATAATATGGGACTTTAGTGTCCAACGAGTTGAAACGAGTATTTTCCGTAAAATGACATATCTGAAGGATAGAACTAGGAATAAATAGTCTATTACATTAAATCCACCACAATCATAGTTGTGGTGGAAAACCAATTAATATGGATGGGTGGAATTATGATGCATACAAGGAACGGACGTAAATTAAGTTTAAAAGGTGCATAAATACCCTTAACGGGTCAAAATAGAAGTATTAGTGAAACGGGTTAAGAATGTGTAATAACCCGTGATTTGAACCTTGTACAATAGGAAATAATCATAATAATATGTTTACAAAAGAAACAAGGGCCACAAACAAGTTTGTTAGATGAAATCACGAACGGGTCAAAAGTTGGTAAAAAGGGTACTAAGCCGAAGAGTTAAAAGTCTGAAATTTTATTATGTAGGATGTTGGATTTTAACTCCATTAGATGGAGAATTAAATTACGGTCGCGTAGGAAAAAGAATCGGGTAAAATGGATCTATAACGAAGAAGTTATGGTCGTTTCCGTAAAAACAGGCATAGCTGAAAATGCAGGACCCAGCTGTATACCTGCTGGAAAACGGTCTCCCTCGCGTGGCACGAGGGAGCAACTGGGTGCCTTCGCGTGGCGCGAAAGAGCACTGTTTTAGCAAAAAAAAAAATATTTTAATCAGTTTCGCTTTCCGGACTCGTTTAGATACGTTCTAAGTTACGTATGACTAATCTAACTCATGTTTTATGAGTTTCAGGTACAATTTTAGCACTGGAGGACGATCAAGCACAACGAAGAACCGAACACGATCAAGAAATAAGCTTCCGCACTATGTATCGTTGTTATGTTAAATAACGAACTCACACATGTTATGTTGTATAGTTTTAATTCTGTAAATAAAGTTTAATGAAACCCGTATTTTCAATGTATTGGAAATTCTAATTACCCGTTTATTTTCGTAAATTATACGAAAATCGTTAAATAATATTAAGGGTGTTACACGGATGGTCAAAGTGAGCGAAGGATTCAAACACTGGAAGATATGTTAAGGGCTTGTGTTATTAACCTAGGTGGAAGTTGGGATGAACATCTCCCATTGATCGAATTTTCATACAACAATAGCTATCACTCAAGTATCCAAGCTGCACCATTTGAAGCCTTATATGGAAGGAAGTGCAGAACGCCTGTTTGTTGGGCATAAGTTGGAGATGTCCAACTGACAGGACCTGATATAGTCCTGGAGACGACTGATAAGATTGTACAGATAAGAGATCGTCTCAAAGCTGCCAGAGATAGGCAGAAGAGCTACGCAGATAAAAGGCGTAACCTCTGAAGTTTGAGGTTGGTGACAAAGTGCTATTGAAAGTATCACCCTGGAAAGGAGTGATGCGATTTGGTAACAAAAAGTTAAGCCCAAGGTATATAGGACCATTCGAGATCATCGAATGTGTAGGAACAGTGGCTTATAAGTTAAATTTTCTTGAAGAGCTCAGTGGTATTCATAACATATTCCACATCTGCAATCTGAAGAAATGTCTAGTTGATGATTCGCTAGTCATGTCGCATAAGGATGTGCACATAGATGAGAGCTTAAAGTTTGTTGAAAAACCTTTGTCGATCGAGGATCGACAGGTTAAGAAGCTTCGAAGGAAGCAAGTGCCGATTGTAAAGGTTAAATGGGATGCCCGTAGAGATCCCGAGTACACGTGGGAAGTAGAGTCCACAATGAAAGAAAGGTACCCTCATTTGTTTCAGTAAATCTCGAGGTCGAGATTTCTTTTAAGGGGGTGAGGATGTAACACCTCGTAATTTTATGTCCAATAAAAGAAATACACGTGTCATGTAAGGAAAACGTGTTATAAACCCGGATCAAGTCAAAAGATGTATGGTAGGATTTAAAAGTGTTGACATGTTAATTAATACCTCTGAGCGACCTCATTATAAATCCCAAACCTTGATATATTTGTAAACATCTGATATATTCAAATCCAGTTATTTTGATAAAGTATAATTCAAATTGGCACTAGAAAATAGATTCCATACGACAAATTCCCTTCAAAAGCATTCTTCAAGAGAATCCAAGGCAACATAAGTGCATGGCAGCACATGCAAGGCATGCAAAGCCAGGTTAGATGGTCCCATTACTGGAAAAAGGATATAAGATTCGAATGCTAAAGGTTGCATGGTCAAAGCCTAAGAGTTTACAAAATTTTGTCCTCTGATGAAAGCTTACGGACCGCAAAGTAACCACCTTACGGTCCGTAAGGTGGCGGAACTGAGCAAATAGAATTTAAAAAGCGGATACGGACCGCAAAGCCAAGCGCTTACGGTCCGCAAGGTTTGTAGCTGGGCAATGAAAATCAAGGACGGTTACGGACCGTATCGGCTTGTGCTTACGGTGCGTAAGAGATGGATACGGACCGCAAGAGTTTATACTTACGGTCCGTAAGACCGTCGCTGGCAGTTAAAAATTGGCAGTTGCCTGTTATAACCGGTTACACCGCCTTAGTTGCATGGTTTTCGAAATACAAGAGTTGGGCCAGTGGTTTTACATGCATAGGGACACATGGGATGATCAGGGAACTTTTGTAGACTTATGTGTGATGATCTTGTATAATTTGGGGTCCTATATAAGAACTTGAAGTTGCAACATTTGGACTTGCACATTTGAAGAGCACTCAAGGCACTACTCTGGAGCTTCTCTGGTCTTCAACAAGTTTCCTTAGGATCCATAATCGTGCTAAGGACCTTTGTAAGTGTCCTTAACTTCCTAATTTCAAATCTAATTAGCTTAATAACCATAAGTCAAACTTATCGTAATTAAGGTTTGACTTCGTGATTAATCACTAATGGTCCAGTCATTAGTTAAATTAAAAGTAGTTTTGAGTTGGTAATTATGTGGGTAATAAACCCTTAAAAGGGTACCCTCTGATTCCCACTCTATCTAGGTCAATTGTCGGGTCAAAATAAATTATAAAAAGTCAACAGAAAGCTTATTTTCAAATAAACACATGATTAACAATGTAGAAGCCATACAACCTGTTTTATCACTAATATAACTTGGTAATTAATGTAAGAAGATGTCTTCAACCCGACAATTTTCAATATAAGCTCGGTTCGGAACCGAAAGTCGCATAATTAGACTTTTGCTTTGACTTTCAGTTCTGACCCAATGTAGCATGATTTAGAAATTCCTTAGAGCTTTATTAAGACCAGGTTACATGTTAGTATAACCCTCTGTGATTATACAACTTGGTTCATTAGTTATCCGATTCATATGCATGCTTCTGTTATATGCCTAATTGTTGATTATTATGCCCATATGACCTTAAACGTGATTTTTTAAAATGTAAAAGAATAGAAACCTTTATTACTGATTTATAGACTTTCCCTAAAAATTTGACATCAGTTTGAGGTCTAGATTAGGAGTTATGCTCATTAGCGTAAAGGAAAAGCTTTTTATTAATTAAACGGCGTAATTTGCATATAGCCTATCTAAACCTGATTTTTAATACCAAACTTTTTACCCACTGATATAAAATAATATTTTGCGATTTTTGAAGATTTTTATTTATTTTTAGGCTGAGCATAACATAGGGTTCTAAGCTTTGATTCGGTTATTGTCGGTTTTGCCCTTTTGGCCTATAAAATGAGTTTTACAAATCCGTTTGATACCAAACCTTTTTCTACTGATCTAATATGATAAATAGAATATTTTAAGCCTTCTGGAATAATAAAATTATCAGCTTTTCATATAAAACCCGGAAATCGCTTAAAACCGTCTTTTTACGCGTTTTAAGCGCATAGTATGTATTAAAACTATTTTAAATATATAAGACTTGATACCTACTGATATTTTAAGTAAATTATTATACTTTAGCAGAAAGCAAAATTTTTAAACTCAGATTTACATTAAATCTCTTTTATAACCTTTTAAATGACCAAAATACCCATACGGGGCATAATTTGAGTTTAAATCCATTTTGGGCATAATAGAAGATATCTTACTGATGTCACAACATATTTAAGGCATATTAAATTAGGAAACCTATATATGGCTCTTATGGTTACCCGTTATGCATTTTTCGCGTTCGGTTCGGTTTATGTAACCAGTTTGCATAAATTGACCGAAACTGGTCAAACCTTATCATTTTTGTCTCAAAATCCAGAATGTGTTTAGTTTACCCATATTATACAAGTCTTCAAGCTTGTCGGGTCTAAATCATATTCTATTTCGGTCTTCGCTTAATCGTGCGTTTGAACCGTATATCTTTCTTTAAAACTAACCGGTCTTAGTTTAGGCTTAATTAAGACCCGTTAGGAATCTAATAGGTTATTAAAAACCTTCGTTCCAGATTAGGAGACCCGGTAAAAGCTACGTGCACTTGCTGTTTGTGAATTATGCTTGCTCAGGTTAATACTTTTAACTTATTTTCCCTTATACGGGCTTGGGGTATGGTATATAAAATACTGCTTGGTCGGGCATCGAATTTTTGATCGTATGAAGGTTAATTTATTGATATGACCCGTTTAAATTGTTTTGTTTGCTTAAAACCTTTGGGGGGTTAATGACCATGTCCCGGATATCCTTGGCATCATTCATAGAAATGGCCACGACCTTAGCACGGGGTGTAGGCGTACACCCTCCTGTGCATATATAAATAATAAGGTATAACCGCCGGTTTCGAGAATAATCTTTAACCCGGTACTCAGCCCGGACTGCTAAACGTATAACGAACATATAATTCTTTTACAAGTTTATATATAAATAATTATCTCTATTTATAAAATGTTTTGTGCCTTGTGCATTCAAATCAATTTTTCTAAACCTTTTCAAAATGAGTCAGTTAATTGTATTTACCAGTGTAAACTGACGTATTATTCCAAAAAGGCTAAGTGCAGGTACTAATCGAAATAGGCTGGCCTCTCCTTAGCATCAATAAGGGTCTTGCAAGCTTGGATGCATTTTAAATCTGATGAACTATGTTTCTTTTTATTTGATCCACCTGTGGATCCATTACAGTCCATTTTGTGATACTTTGATATTACTATATATTCGGTTTGTAGTGTGATTCATCTTTTGCTTCCGCTGTGCATTTTTAAATTATTTTGTTTGACTATGATGATATCAACTACGTCACGATACTCCCCACCGGGCCCACTGGTAATACGTGGAAATATCGGGGTGTGACATCGCTACACCCAAATAGATCTATCACTCATGTCCCTCGGTCCTACTACGAGGATTAATGGTCTTAAGCGTTATACCCACCACTCACATGATCAAGTAGTACCCTTCCTTAGCTAACCATACCACATGTAATCGTTTGTAAATAGTTTGTAACATGTACTTCACCCCCGAAGTTCTAAAACTGAAAACAGTTAAAAGAAAAGGGGGATCATGAACTCACAGTTTTGCGTTCTTCAATAGTAACTCAAATCTCCTTTGGATATACACGACTACCTACAACGTACTAGGGTCTATTAGACGAGCGGGTCGTGCCTTGACTTTGCATTTGCTAGTGTCTTTGAGTTACGTTTCTTTGTGTCCTTAATATTATTCCAAGTTATATAATTATTTTTAAAATAATAAATATTTTAACTTAAATTATATTTATTAATTTTGGAATAATTGTTAAAGCAATATATTTTAACTTGATACTTTTCAAGTATTTATACATGTATTTCCTTCCCAAGGGTGGGTGTAGTTGTATTCGTATCCTTATACTTGTATATTTTTGCCATGTATTGGGGTCGTATTCCGGAGTGTATTTATACGTACAAGAATACGTATTTTCTTATAATTGTTAAGTATTCTTATACTTAATTTTGTATAAATTTTCCCAGAATAATATCTCTAGTAAAAATACTTTAATATATATTTTCAAAATATATATTTTAAGAAATATTACTTAGAAAATTTATTTATTATTTTCCCTTGGCAAAAATATTTGTATTTTCATATAAGTTCCCAAAATAATATATTTTCAAGTCTAACTTGGAAAATATATATAAATCCATTTTTCTTCCAAAAATAAGATATTTCAAGTTTACTTAAGAAAATACATTTTCTCCCAAAAATAATGTATTTCATGTTTGTTTGAGAAAATATACACTTCTTTCAAAAATAATATATCTTCTAAAAATTTCAAGAAAAATATATATTTTCACTTGCCAAAAATAATATATTTTCTCCTTGTCAAAAAAATATATGATATAGTCTTGTAATAATTGTAAAAATCATATTTTTGTTTCCATGGTGTCCAAAATATTATTTACCAAAAATATACTTGTGAATAAATTTTCCGGAATATTTTTGTGAGTTATATTCCTTTGTTCTGTTTCACCAATATTTTGTGTATTCTTTGTATATTCACATTTTTGGAATTTTGGTAATATTTTGGATTGTAATTTTTGTATTTTGATGAGTTATATTATTTCAAGTCCTAAAATAATATAACTAATACACATAATATACAAATAACCACACACATGGTGACTTCTAAATATATATTTTCCTAAATACATATTTACTCACTTTTATTTATAAAAACCATCCTCCAATATTTATATTTTTGTAACAAAAATTATGGCAAACTTTATGTGAAAAATCCATGGTTTAAAATACACTTGTAAATATTTGTTTAGAAATATTTTTCTAAGTGTTTAATTTTTAGAAAATCTAATTTGGAAAAATATATATAAATCCATTTTTCTTCAAAAAATAAGATATTTCAAGTTTACTTAAGAAAATACATTTTCTCCCAAAAATAATGTATTTCATGTTTGTTTGAGAAAATATATATTTCTTTCAAAAATAATATATCTTCTAAAAATTTCAAGAAAAATATATATTTTCACTTGCCAAAAATAATATACTTTCTCCTTGTCAAAAAAAAAAAAATGATATAGTCTTGTAATAATTGTAAAAATCATATTTTTGTTTCCTTGGTGTCCAAAATATTATTTACCAAAAAAATACTTGTGAATAAATTTTTCGGAATATTTTTGTGAGTTATATTCCTTTGTTCGGTTTCACCAATATTTTGTGTATTCTTTGTATATTCACATTTTTGGAATTTCGGTAATATTTTGGATTGTAATTTTTGTATTTTGATGAGTTATATTATTTCAAGTCCTAAAATAATATAACTAATACACATAATATACAAATAACCACACACATGGTGACTTCTAAATATATATTTTCCTAAATACATATTGTCACACCCTGGCTTTGCGGAAGCATGGGTTTATTTTGGTGTGACTTCTTAATATCATAGCAACAATCATAACAATGCTATATGATAAAAACAAGAGATATTCATCCATTAATAAAGTTTAGAAAGATACCATGTTATGCTTGTCTTAAAACAGCTTCACAAAATAAGTTACAACCTTGACTTGATTTAACTGAGTTCATAAAACTTAGCAAAAGACTTTAAACAATACTAGGTTTAGAGATATGTAACCCGTCCAGGAAGAGGTTACACCTTCTAAACCCTACAACTCTGGATGACTTCTTTATTCAAACGCAGCTTGTAAAATATGCATACCGTGCCAGATCCATTAGTTTCCTGAAATACATGTAGTTTGAAAAATCAACATAAAGTTGAGCGAGTTCATGCGTAAGTGAGTATGTATAAACCTTTGAAATATGTTTGTATGTATGAAAATCCCTGGTATGTAGCAATTAAGGAAAAAGAGATCACCATTGGGTTGCAAAGCCAATGATATGTGTGAAGTGCTGTAGGAAGACTCAAACCTAGCGGATTTATGCGTCGGGAAACTCATAGTCACCACCTGGCCCATTCAGCGGACTCAGGAGTGAGGGCACGCTACACCCAAATAGATCTATCTCCAATGTCCCTCGGTCCTACAATGAGGATTAATGGCCTCCAGTTTCCGCCTACCCACTCACATGATCTAAGTAGTAAACCCTCCTTAAGCTAACCATACCATGTATAAAAGTATCCGTAATCATTGTAACATGTATTTCACCCCCGAAGTATAAAAACTGAAAACAGTTAAGAGAAAGGGGGGACATGAACTCACTGTATTGCGTCTTCAGTATGTGTAACCCAAATCTCCGCGGCAAACACGACTACCTACAATGGTCTAACGTCTATTAGACGAACGGGTAGTGCCTTGTCTTAGTATGTATGTTTTTGAGTTACGATTCTGGTATTATTCCAAGTTATAATAATTGTTTTTGTTTTGGAATAATTGTTTATGCAGTGATTCTATATTAATATTTCTCAAGCATTTTAGCTTTGTATTTCCTTCCCAAGGATAGGGGTAATCTATACTTGTATACTCGTATTCTTAAAATAACATATGTACCTGTATATCCTGCCAAGTAATGGCGTCGTATTTCGATGTTATTGTTCCAAATAAAAATATGTTAATATATTCCCAACAATAACATATTTCTGTTTCTACAGTTTCCAACATAATATTTTACCAAAATATACGTATACGTTATAATTCCGAAAAATATATTTTTAAGTCTCACTTGTCTAAAATGTTCTGATTCCAAAATATACATATTTTTCCCAAAAATATTATATTTTACTTCATACAATTTCCCAAAATAATACTTTGCCAAAATACACCCTTAAGAGTATTTTTCGAAAATACGCGCGTTACGTTTTAGAGTTTGTGTTGTAAAAACAATACCGACGTAACTTAAATATTTATTTGTGAGGGCGTTGGTATCGTTTTGGAGTCGTATTTTCATGATATATCAAGTAATATTATTTTTACCCTAAAAATAATATATCTTTAGTTCACAAAATAATCACGTAAGCACACAAGCGTTTTATTATGAAATATATATTCTCAATATATATTTTACAAGTTTCCTTTGCAAAAATCCACCTCCGAAACTTGGTCATTTTGTAATAAAAATCATGGCGAAATTTATATTTTGAAAACAAGTTAAAAATATATTTATAACACTTGTCACAAAAATATTTCTAAGTGTTATATTTCTGGAAAAATTTCGCCAGAGTTTCCTCTGTAACTGGAGGTGGCCACGCTTACTAGCGTATCATTTTCTTTTCATATAACACGTTAGATCGTTCTCAATAACCAACCCGACATTTAGACATGCAAAATACTACTTATATCCTTTCAGTTTTAATATACGAAACTGGGCTGTTTTCGGTTATTTTATTAAAATAGTTATCGCATTCCAAAAATTCCCACATTTTTACAGAATGTCTGTTATGACCCAAATATTATTGTGTAAAAATATCGTGGTCCAAAACATCACCAATATTTTGTAGAAATTCATTTTCCGGACTGCATTCAAATTTACCTTTTTTTGACTGCAGTTCACGGAATATTTTATTTAAAATTCATCGAGAGTCCGATTTACGAAATTCCAGTTGGAGGATCACGGCGACAACAGTGACCATCTACAGTATAAATTTTATGATCTAACTTTTCATAGAATTTAAGTTATGACTGAAAATATGACTCTCATTTACTGCTGTAAAAATGCAGCTTTAGCTGCTGTTATAAATCGACGCTTTAAAAATAGTAAACAAAGTCCAAAAATTATGATTCCGATGCCATTAGAACCGTATTTCATAGTACATAAACCTATACTTCAGAAAATACATTTTTCGTTAAGTTATGACCTGTTTACAGCCTGTTAAAGTCGGCTGGAAATGCAAATCAGCAAGCTGTTTATAGTATAAGTGCCATTAAAAGTACACATACGATTACCATTCATTCTAATACGATTAACATCAGACCCTAAGTCATTTACAGCAGATTTTTGTTCATTTAATCCAGATTTATCATGTATTATCACCTTTCATCTCGTGACCCTTGTGTAAAGCTTTTATGTTCATGCTTTAAGTTATGATCTTTAGAGTTCTCAAGTTTAACATCATGAATCATACTTTAACCACCTTCATAGCATGTAAAATGAATGGATCTAAGAGACTTACCACTAGCACAAAGCTAGGAGAGTTCGAGTGAAGAAATGTGGTGGTTAAAAGAAAACGAGTGAGGTCCTTGAGCTTCCGAACACACCAAGCTTGCTTGTATGATCTCTAGCACCATTGTGTATGCTTGGAATGTTTGAAGGAGGTTGAATGATGATGGTTGTATGGTGGTTAGGGGTGGGCCGAAAATGGAGGAGGAGGGAGCGAGCTTGGGGTGTTGTTGATGATGAAGTGAGAGATAATGGATGTCTAACATGTTTACTTATAGACCAATATTCACCAAGATCCATTGTATAATGTGTTGGTTAGATATTAGACAACACTAAATAAAATAATCAAAAGTGGTGGGGTGTGTCCCCTCATCCACAACCGTTTGAACAAGGGGGGGGGGGGTTATGGTTGGATTCCAATGGATAGTTAAGTGATTAGTTAGGTTTAGTTAGAACTTTAAATAGGTTATTAGTGTGTAGTGTATTATAGAGGGTGTTAGGTTGTTCGGGGACCCTAACTAGCTCAGAAAAGTGTAAACAATGTCATTGACAATAATTTTATGTTCCGGGTAAAGTCCGGTTGTTCGGTTGGATACTGATCCATTAAAGTACTGAATAAGCATTTAAAGTGTCTTTTGTAGTGTTTTTAGTGACACAATAAATTACCAACACTTTGGAAAGTGTCTAGAATTATTTTACCAAGTTTTTGCACCTTACTAGCATTGTTTAATGCTGAATTTTGTTTATTAAGTGCAGAATTCTGCATTTAAGGTGTGTTTTAGGCACTTCCCGGCACTATAACTATCCCCTACTGGCGCAGTTTAATGATTCTCACTTCCCTACACTCCCTACCAGTGTAGTAATCTATTCCCAGCTGTTACTGGCCTCAGAGACAGTGTCTGTCTAGTGCTGGAAATGTCAGCATGTTTACTGGGTTATCCGCTCACTGTGCTAACTGTGCTTTGTGCATCAAGTTTGTCACTAAAGTTTGTATAAATGGAGTGACAGTATGAATGTGATGCATATGTAAGTATATAATACAGAAATCAGAAAGCAGTTAGCTCAGCAGGTTGTAATCAAGCACAGTCATTAAGCACAAATTAAATATCAATTAATTGTACGGATACCTGTAATTTTTAGGGTTGTCACATTCTCCCCCCGTTAAAGAAATTTCGTCCTCGAAATTTGTACTACCTTAACTCCGTATGGTTATGTCACACGTGTATGTATATGAATAATATCAAGGTAGATAACCTTCAAACCGAATCAAACCTTACTCACATTTGGTGAATTCAAGAATATATATCAACCCGAATCCTAGGGTTAAAAGGTGTGTGCTCATAGTAGTTGATGTCAAGGGTACAAGACGTACTTGACGTGTAGCCTAGTGTAATCCAGCCAGCAGGGGGTCCACAAAAGAGGAGCCTTGACTAATAAGACTCTTCAAACGATCGATCGCAATATGCAAGCGAGTTTTCACGAAACATAGCACCCGCTATATAAATTCAAAAATCAACAACTCAATGAAATAGTAAATTGATCTGTCAACTCCCGAGTAGACGAATGGTAAGGTTCAGTGTGTTGAACATTTTGAATCGCAAGAATACGCCGAGTGAACACAAGCGAATCTGGTGTATCCTTGCTTTGATTTGTAGTTGCATCAGGAATGTTTAAATGACAAGTCAACAAAAGTTTATGTATCTTTGCGTGAAACGGTTGACCATGATTAGCACAAGCTACAAGTTTGTAATGACACCACAAGGTGCCGCAATGACATAATTCCATAATAGCGGTGATTGAACAAGTTCACCGCGTTTGAGACCAGATGAAAGTGTACCGTAACAAGCCTGGAGAATTGATTTTCACAATGTCATAAAGTTTTTCGGTTGAATATGGAACATCAAAGTGCCACTATTTTGTTAGAAGATGAAAAAGTTTTAAGTACTGTAAGGCATTTGATTGACAACGAAAGAATCGTTAGGAGGTACATGGTGCTTATGAAATGAATATATGTACCATTGTCTTAACACACGATTGTGTTGAGACTGCTTCGATCGTGGGTATCAAAGTGGGTTGTTAACAAATAAATAGGCAATTAAATCCGTGTATGAAATGAGTAACCCAATTAGCGCAAGCTTCAATTCTGTGAAAGTATCACTGCAAGGTATCGAAATCAATCAACGATTTAGTGGAGTCATAGACCAACCGAACCTGCTACGACTTGAAATGAAAGAATCTTTGCAAAACTATTTGAATATGATGCTCCCAATACATCATATGACGTCTGAAACTGAATATGCGAAGTGGATAAGTTCAAGCAATTGAACTTAATCTCAGTGTAGCCCGGCAATAAACGTACATATCAACAAGGGAATCTAAACAAGTAACTTGAAAGAAAGCGATTTCAAGAAAGCGTGTTGACTTGATAATAAAAGAGTCAACAATAACAATAATGTAGGCCATTCGAATCACGAATCAGTAATTAGATTTAGCATTTGTACTTTAGTGAAGCGTTTATTCGAAATGAAACCGCATGCGTAGTAAAAGGTGCATGTATAACATATGGGTTTTCAAGAAATGAAGCAATGTGTTTCTACCAACAGGGAGAAGTGACCAAGTATACGAAGCAAACGTGTGTTCGCTCTCAGCGAAGGAAATCAACGTGATGCAACTACTTTGAGGGGAGTAGAGATGCAAATATCTACTCGCTAGAAGTAAAAGTGAAGCCTTCAATGAAAGAAAATTTAAGTATTTCCTGTTTTGTTAACCGAAATGACATGTTTGTCAGGTTATTGATGTTTTATTGAGTTGACAGATATGGTTTCTAAGTAAAAACCCTTACGAGTTTTGGTCCTGGGTTCCCAAAGGTTCCTAATATATGTTTCCTAGATCCCCCAGATTTCGTATCCCGTGTAGATCTGGTTTGTGCATTATGTAGGAAACACTATTTTTGTGTACGTCTAAGAACAAGTCATTGTCCCACAATCTTCCTGGTATACTTTCTCCCCAAATTCACAGCTACTCGACCATCGATCAGTCGGGAAATACTTGTGGGATCCTCGCAGTTAATCAAATAAGTAAGTCGCCAGTTCTTAGCAGGAGTCGCTGACTCTTGTTGGCTAGCTCGTTCGGCTCCCGGTCATTTGAAAGTCATCGTCCTTTCTTTTGGCGAGCAGAACTGAGATTACCCAAAACAGAAGTTTTGGTCTGTTATCTTCCTTCTCTATCTACTACTGAAACTACACTGTCAATCCTTGCATCTCCGAAGATGTAAGTCGCTAAGATACATCGACTACAGGCGCGACGCCTGGAATCAAATAGACGCGCAACTCGACTAATCGTTGAGGAGTTAATCCTGGCAAGTCTTCGAGGAAGACCTTAGGATATTTCCTTATCATAGGAATATCTTCGCGCTTTGGTTCTTCCGCTCCTCCTGTCCCCGACATGAGCCAAGAAAACAACACATCCTTTCGCAACATTCTTCGTGCCCTCAAGCAATTTGTAATTTGCAAAGGCGTATCCCGCTTTGCGAGTCAAGATCGCTTCTTCGTCGCCATCGCGGTGCGGATATCAATTTCTTATTGATCATTCGTCAGCCAATCCCTCCAACTACCTTGTTGAAGTCTCCCAATTCACTGGCAGTAGATCAAGCGTAAACTTATGCTTTCCGGGTTCTATCCGGCCTAATTCAATTGCTTCGCTGGCTTCCACTATCTTCCTGATAGCTAGTACTATCGCGTGTGGATCATTTACTTGTTTCTAAACCAAGCATACTCTCAAATCTAGAGATGCGAGGCTAAAGTTTACAACAGTATCTAACAGCACAGATGCATAATGTTGAGTAATATGGGACGTACCGATATTCATGCTTGAATTCTTGGCGTGCTTTCCTAGCTCTTAAGCTTTTATCCTTGTGCCCGGTTCTTCTTAGGGCGGTATTTTCTGAAATGCTTCTTACTTCCACAGTTAAAACAGACTTCAGCACGTTTTTGTTTGTCACTCGTCCTGCCTTCGTCGTTGTCGTTGTTTCCTCTGTGATTCCTGCCGTTTTCTTGACCTTTATTTCCACTTTCAATAACTTGTCTACAAGTCTCCTTGGGATGTCCCCTCTTACCACAGTTATCACATTTTCCATATTTACATCGCCCGACGTGATAGCGTAGACAATTGTCACAATTAGGTAGGATACCCATGTAGTCTTTTCCCTTCTTGGCTTTCTTCTCGTTACTCCCCCTAGTAACCACCTTGAGATTTGCGAGCTTTCTCTTGTTATCCCCAGGTGACTCTACAGGAATCTCCTCTCTCTCTTTCGCAGTGGAAAATTCTCCTCGTCTAACTGCTTCTTCCGTGAGCGCCACGCTTATGTCGATAGCCTCGGTGATCGTTGAAGGTTTAGATGTTGTTACCAGACTTAGAATCTGAGGTGCCAATCCCCCTATGAAACGTTCAATTCTCTTAAACTATGGTCCTACCAGAAGCGTAGCAACTTGTGATAAATCGTTAAATCTCTGCACATACTCAGCTATCTTGGGTCCCTCCATTTTCAAGTTCCACAATTCAGTCTCCAACTTCTGGACTTCTGCCCTAGAGCAATATCTTTTACGCATAAGTTCCTTCAGCTCGTCCCACGTCAAAGCATTCGCAGCAGTCTCGCCCATTGTTTGAACCTGAAGGTTCCACATGATAGAGCCCCATCTACAAATAGTCTAGCTATATACGTGACCAGATGTTCGGGGTCACATTTGCTCAATCGTAAAACAGAATCCGTCTTCTCAACCCAGCGCACGAAGGCTAAGGCACCCCCAGTGCCGTCGAATTCTCGAGGTTTGTGGTCCAAGAACTGCTTGTAGGTGCAGCCCTTGCTGTGTTCGGGGTGAAGGGCCTCGAGTTGTGCGATGACTTGTGAGATGCGTTCTGGTAGCCGTGTCGTCGATGTGGGCGGGGGGTTGTTGGTATCGACGTTCCCTCGCATCGACATCTTTTGAAAAGAAGATTGGTTAGGTCAGGTCTTGTGAAGGACGCGAGCACACAAGTCTCTATTTAACGAATAAGACCTCAGAAGTGTATTACATATACGTATATACGCAGTCGTTATAACGTTCAATCACGTATTATCACAATTATTGCACAAATTGTAAATAGGAATGTAGCAAGTAAGCATGTAGCATTATAGTTGTAGCACAAATATGTAGAATAACAGCGTTCTTAGTGAGGACATAGCGACTAAGTTTTTCATTAGTTATTAGTCATAAATATTGTCGCGTGTTTAAAGATGATTGGGCTTTCATTATCCTCCGGCCACAATCACTATGTCTAACAAAAGGTATCACATTGAAAGGGACACAGGGTCACCCTACCCTTGTCCAACAAGTATATTAGTGCATCAAAATTTCGTAATCAGAAGTGGTCCTCAAAATTCTCCGCAATCCCGGCTTATCATTAATGTCTTTACCCAAGTGTAATGCAATCCGCATAATCCAGAAACCAACTATACTGGTGACTGAGTTGGAGGAGGAAAGAAAAGCGACTGCTAGCATGCGTAAACTCCTCCTCAAGCTCGTATATATATATCGAAGTAGTTAACTAATCTGCCGCCCGATAGTAAAGAAATAAGTATCAGAATCCTGGGAGCGGTGTAATAGCAACGGTCGAGACCGCAAAAGGAACCTTGATGTATGTGGCGAATCAAAGTATGCTGACAATAGACAGGGTGGAGGACGTGGTGTCTTACATAAACTTTTCTGACAAAATGCTGTCTTAGGATGTAGACATTTAAATCATGTTTTCGGTTATGTAATGTTTTGCATTTGAAGTTACCAATTGTGGTGTCAGCTCAATCTCCAACATTCTGCGACTCATATCCTCAAACTGCAGCTGATGTGACAGGTGTACTCATCCCGTGTGTGGCCTCCATAAAGTGTGGGATGGTAAGGGTCTAAAATTTAGCATAGTGCATTATAGGAACCATCGAAACGGTTTGCCCAGCGATGTAGAGATGAATGCATCAGACGGTGCGGCATGTGAGGTCGTAGAAAATGCTGTGGTGGCAAGAGGAATCGTCACGCGGGTACTGACCTGGAGCACCTTTCCGGGATGCAGGTATGTCTTGAAAGAAAGCGTTAGGCACGTTGGCGCAATGGACGTCGGTCTTCATAGGAGAAAGGAGCAACATCATCGGTTGCGGGTGCAAAAACAAACGTTTCAACCAATAAGGAAATTGTCAGGTGCTGGTACTGGGTTAGATAGTAGAGGTGCAATGTCCAGTAAGTCAAAAGAAACAGGGTCATGATCAAGTAGAGGTGCAAGTTCAGCAGGTGCAACGTCAAGCAGACACAAAAGGTGCAGAAGCTAGCTCAAGAGCAGGCTCTGGTTGTGTAATGGTGTGGTGTCTTGAGCAGGTGATAGAGCAACAGCCATGTCATCGTTGTCTTGTGTCAGTAGTAGAAAGATGAAATCCGGTCGTCTGTAGGGCTGCAAATTTCACAGACTCAAAGGAGTCTGTAACCGAGTGTATACTAGGATCGGAAGATAGCTTGTTGACGTTTTCGTTAATTTTCCATCATCGTGGGCGTTATCGGAAGGATCATCAATATCGCGTCAGTATCGTTATCAATTGTTCGTCGAGTAACCCAACCATCGGAAGGAATGTCCACAAGAGGCGCATTGTCGAGGATCGGAGCCATGGTGTGCTCATCATCAGGATGTCCAGTGACGAAGGGGTCATGGACTGTAATAAGAGTGACAGTAGGATTCTTGTCAGAGAAACCACCGGCAAATAGGTAAAGTATCACCAAAATCTGGTAGCGCAGACTGTTGGAAGTCGTCCTCGTCATTGTTCAGCATTTCTGGACCACTCTCATGGCCCGACGTAAATGTCTCTGGCGCAGATGCAGTCTCATCATTTGTGATAGCGGCCGTAGGGTTATCAATGTCTGATAGCTCGCCTTCTAAATAATGTGACGTATGTGCCGGTTCATAATAGTCATAGCGTGTATACCCATAGTAATTATTAGCAATTAGTGTATGCATATATTCATATGCACGTTTATCAAAAATCAGCAATTATGCGTGTAAGTAACAACAATGTAAGCATGTATTCATCCTAGTCTTCCCCAGACTATCCTACCCAGTCTCTCCGACTATAATCTCCCAATCTCTCAGATTGAATTCCTCAGTCTCTCAGACTAAAATCTCCCAATCTCTCAGATTGAATTTCTCAGTCTCTCAGACTACAATCTCCCAATCTCTCAGATTGAATTTCTCAGTCTCTCAGACTAAACTCTCTCAGTCTCCCTGACTGAACTCTCTTAGTCTCCCCGACTAAACTCTCTCAGTCTCCCCGACTGAACTCTCTTAGTCTCCCCGACTAAACTCCCTCAGTCTCCCCGACTGAACTTTAATCATAAATTCTGAACTCCCTCAGTATCCCCGACTGAACTATAATCATAAATTCGGAAATGTGTATTTGTGCCTTTTTGTTTGTAAAAATGTTTGTTTCCCTGGATCTGGACGTTTTGTGTATGCAATGAAAACATGTTGTGAAAACATTTTCGTGAGAGCCCTAGTGATCGTAGTCTAGACTCAAGAATGAATCCTAGTTCGCTACGACCGAAGCTCTGATACCAAGCTGTCACACCCTGGCTTTGCGGAAGCGTGGGTTTATTTTGGTGTAACTTCTTAATATCATAGCAACAATCATAACAATGCTATATGATAAAAACATGAGATATTCATCCATTAATAAAGTTTAGAAAGATACCATGTTATGCTTGTCTTAAAACAGCTTCACAAAATAAGTTACAACCTTGACTTGATTTAACTGAGTTCATAAAACTTAGCAAAAGACTTTAAACAATACTAGGTTTAGAGATATGTAACCCATCCAGGAAGAGGTTACTCCTTCTAAACCCTACAACTCTGGATGACTTCATTATTCAAACGCAGCTTGTAAAATATGCATACCGTGCCAGATCCATTAGTTTCCTGAAATACATGTAGTTTGAAAAATCAACATAAAGTTGAGCGAGTTCGTGCGTAAGTGAGTATGTATAAACCTTTGTAATATGTTTGTATGTATGAAAATCCCTGGTATGTAGCAATTAAGGAAAAAGAGATCACCAATGGGTTGCAAAGCCAATGATATGTGTGAAGTGCTGTAGGAAGACTCAAACCTAGCGGATTTATACGTCGGGAAACTCATAGTCACCACCAGGCCCATTCAGCGGACTCAGGAGTGAGGGCTCGCTACACCCAAATAGATCTATCACCAATGTCCCTCGGTCCTACAATGAGGATTAATGGCCTCCAGTTTCCGCCTACCCACTCACATGATCTAAGTAGTAAACCCTCCTTAAGCTAACCATACCATGTATAAAAGTATCTGTAATCATTGTAACATGTGTTTCACCCCCGAAGTATAAAAACTGAAAACAGTTAAGAGAAAGGGGGCATGAACTCACAGTATTGCGTCTTCAGTATGTGTAACCCAAATCTCCGCGGCAAACACGACTACCTACAATGGTCTAACGTCTATTAGACGAACGAGTAGTGCCTTGTCTTAGTATGTATGTTTTTGAGTTACGATTCTGGTATTATTCCAAGTTATAATAATTGTTTTTAGTTTTGGAATAATTGTTTATGCAGTGATTCTATATTAATATTTCTCAAGCATTTTAGCTTTGTATTTCCTTCCCAAGGATGGGGGTAATCTATACTTGTATACTCGTATTCTTAAAATAACATATGTACCTGTATATCCTGCCAAGTAATGGCGTCGTATTTCGATGTTATTGTTCTAAATAAAAATATGTTAATATATTCCCAACAATAACATATTTCTGTTTCTACAGTTTCCAACAGAATATTTTACCAAAATATACGTATACGTTATAATTCCGAAAAATATATTTTTAAGTCTCACTTGTCTAAAATGTTCTGATTCCAAAATATACATATTTTTCCCAAAAATATTATATTTTACTTCATACAATTTCCCAAAATAATACTTTGCCAAAATACACCCTTAAGAGTATTTTCCGAAAATACGCGCGTTACGTTTTAGAGTTTGTGTTGTAAAAACAATACCGACGTAACTTAAATATTTATTTGTGAGGGCATTGGTATCGTTTTGGAGTCGTATTTTCATGATATATCAAGTAATATTATTTTTACCCTAAAAATAATATATCTTTAGTTCACAAAATAATCACGTAAGCACACAAACGTTTTATTATGAAATATATATTCTCAATGTATATTTAACAAGTTTCCTTTACAAAAATCCACCTCCGACACTTGGTCATTTTGTAATAAAAATCATTGCGAAATTTATATTTTGAAAACAAGTTAAAAATATATTTATAACACTTGTAACAAAAATATTTCTAAGTCCAAAATTATGATTCCGGTGCCATTAGAACCGTATTTCATAGTACATAAACCTAGACTTCATAAAATACATTTTTCGTTAAGTTATGACCTGTTTACAGCCTGTTAAAGTCGGCTGGAAATGCAAATCAGCAAGCTGTTTATAGTATAAGTGCCATTAAAAGTACACATACGATTACCATTCATTCTAATACGATTAACATCAGACCCTAAGTCATTTACAGCAGATTTTTGTTCATTCAATCCAGATTTATCATGTATTATCACCTTTCATCTCGTGACCTTTGTGTAAAGCTTTTATGTTCATGCTTTAAGTTATGATCTTTAGAGTTCTCAAGTTTAACATCATGAATCATACTTTAACCACCTTCAGAGCATGTAAAATGAATGGATCTAAGAGACTTACCACTAGCACAAAGCTAGGAGAGTTCGAGTGAAGAAATGTGGTGGTTAAAAGAAAACGAGTGAGGTCCTTGAGCTTCCGAACACACCAAGCTTGCTTGTATGATCTCTAGCACCATTGTGTATGCTTGGAATTTTTGAAGGAGGTTGAATGATGATGGTTGTATGGTGGTTAGGGGTGGGCCGGAAATGGAGGAGGAGGGAGCGAGCTTGGGGTGTTGTTGATGGTGAAGTGAGAGATAATGGATGTCTAACATGTTTACTTATAGACCAATATTCACCAAGATCCATTGTATAATGTGTTGGTTAGATATTAGACAACACTAAATAAAATAATCAAAAGTGGTGGGGTGTGTCCCCTCATCCACAACCGTTTGAACAAGGGGGGGGGGGGGTTATGGTTGGATTCCAATGGATAGTTAAGTGATTAGTTAGGTTTAGTTAGAACTTTAAATAGGTTATTAGTGTGTAGTGTATTATAGAGGGTGTTAGGCTGTTCGGGGACCCTAACTAGCTCAGAAAAGTGTAAACAATGTCATTGACAATATTTTTATGTTCCGGGTAAAGTCCGGTTGTTCGGTTGGATACTGATCCGTTAAAGTGCTGAATAAGCATTTAAAGTGTCTTTTGTAGTGTTTTTAGTGACACAATAAATTACCAACACTTTGGAAAGTGTCTAGAATTATTTTACCAAGTTTTTGCACCTTACTAGCATTGTTTAATGCTGAATTTTGTTTATTAAGTGCTGAATTCTGCATTTAAGGTGTGTTTTAGGCACTTCCCGGCACTATAACTATCCCCTAGTGGCGCAGTTTAATGATTCTCACTTCCCTACACTCCTTACCAGTGTAGTAATCTATTCCAGGCTCTTACTGGCCTCAGAGACAGTGTCTGTCTAGTGCTAGCAATGTCAGCATGTTTACTGGGTTATCCGCTCACTGTGCTAACTATGCTTTGTGCATCAAGTTTGTCACTAAAGTTTGTATAAATGGAGTGACAGTATGAATGTGATGCATATGTAAGTATATAATACAGAAATCAGAAAGCAGTTAGCTCAGCAGGTTGTAATCAAGCACAGTCATTAAGCACAAATTAAATATCAATTAATTGTACGGATACCTGTAATTTTTAGGGTTGTCACACATATTTAGTCACTTTTATTTATAAAAACCAACCTCAAATATTTATATTTTTGTAACAAAAATTATGGCAAACTTTATGTGAAAAATCCATGGTTTAAAATACACTTGTAAATATTTGTTTAGAAATATTTTTTTAAGTGTTTAATTTTTAGAAAAATTTTGACATAGTTTCCCCTAAAAATGGAGGTTTCCATACCTTCAAGGTATATCAATTTCTTTTGTAGATTAACACAATTAATCCACAATCAACAATAAACAATCTTCACTTACCAATTTTTCCAAAAGCAAGCATATTTTACCACTTCATGAACTTGAAAGTTTATAAAAAGTTGTAGTAACTTACTAGTGTATTTAGTAAGCCTAGTTACCCGTTAAAGTGTGGTTGATTCTTTAAAAACATCATCTTTAAAGAAAATAGATCTTCACAACTTGTAGTCACATTTTCTAAAAATGTTTCTTTATGAATTTTTCTTGTTACACATGTTTCTACACTTGTTTATCCTCGAAAAATAGGGTTTATTTATTTAAAATCCAAGATTAAGTAAAACTTGTATTTCTTACTTGGTTTCTTGGTTTCTGGCTCATTCTGTGTCTTAACACATTGTATGTCTATGTACTGAACTCCGTCAGCATTTTCCCGGTTTGTCTGATAACTGTGCTAACTGTGTTTCGTGCATCATTTGAGTCAATAAAGTTCTCATGCAATAATGATATGACATTAAGCAATATATGATGCACACGTATGTATATGGCAATAATCAGTAAGCAGTTCATTGTAATTCAGCACAGTCATTAAGCACTAATCATGGTTTAATAGTTGTACGGATACCTGGAATTTTGACACTTGTCACATCCCCCCCTGTTAAGAAAATTTCGTCCTGAAATTTTAAGCTCTACTACTAGCTGCAGGGGAGTTGGGGAACAAGTGCGGGTATTTAGCTTTCATGCGGTCTTCACGCTCCCAAGTAAACTCTGGGTCGTGACGCGCATTCCATCGAACCTTGACGAGTTTAACACTACTCCTCCGAGTCTTGTTAACTTTCCAATCAGTAACCTCAACGGGTTCTTCGGTAAAGTGGAGTGTGTCGTCAATGTGAACTTCATCAGCAGGGATAACCATTGTTTCTTGAGTTGGACTCTTCTTCAGATTAGATACATGAAATGTATCATGAACGCCATTAAGTTCTACAGGTAGCTCCAACTTGTAGGCTACAGAACCAACCCTTTCCAGGATTTTGAACGGTCCGATATATCGTGGGTTTAACTTACCACGCTTCCCAAAGCGTGCCACACCTTTCCAAGATGAGACTTTCAGCAAAACCATATCACCCACTTCGAATTCCAAGGTTTTACGTCTTTGGTCCGCATAGCTCTTCTGACGATCACGAGCCGCCTTGATGCGCTCTCGGATCTGCATGATCTTATATGTCGTTTCTTGGACCAGTTCGGGACCAACCAGCTGTCAATCACCTGCATCTGCCCAGCATAACGGTGATCGACATTTGCGTCCGTAGAGAGCCTCGAACGGTGCAGCTTGAATGCTTGTATGGTAGCTGTTGTTATAGGAGAACTCCACCAAAGGTAGGTGAGTATCCCAACTGCCACCCATGTCCATTACACAAGCTCATAACATGTCTTCAAGCGTCTGAATCGTCCTCTCACTTTGACTGTCCGTCTGTGGATGAAAAGTTGTACTCATATTCAACTGAGAACCAAACGCTTCTTGGAAAGATTTCCAAATCCTTGTCACAAATCTTCTGTCTCTATCAGATATAATCGAGATAGGCACTCCATGACATGCGACTATCTCCCTAAGGTACAGCTCTACTAGCTTACCTGTGTTATCCTTTTCTCTGATCGGCAAAAAGTGCGCAGACTTTGTCAAACGGTCCACGATTACCCAAATCGTGTCAAGACCTCTGGGTGTTCTGGGAAATTTCGTTATGAAATCCATTAAGATGTGTTCCCATTTCCACATGGGTATCGCAGGTTGCTGCAGAAGACCTGAAGGTTTCTGATACTCGGCATTCACTTTGGCACAAGTCAAACACTTCCCAACATAAGTAGCCACATCGCCCTTAAGTCTTGGCCACCAATAATAATCTTTCAAATCTTGGTACATCTTGTCCGATCCGGGGTGGATCGAGTACCCCGATTTATGAGCTTCATTGAAAATAACATCTCTAAGACCACCAAAAGGCGGAACCCAAATTCATCCCATAAAATACAAGGTTACTTCCTCGTTGGGTACCAACTTCTTCTCCATCCCACGGAGATATTCTGCCTTTAAGTTTTCTTTCTTAAGAGCTTCTCTCTGTGCAGCACGGATGCGCAACGAGAGATATGTCAGGATAATCATCTCCAAAGCCCTAACCCTTATGGGCTTAATCATTTCTTTTCGACTTAAGGCGTCTGCCACCACATTCGCCTTCCCTGGATGATATTTGATTTCGCAATCATAATCATTTAACAGCTCCAGCCAACGTCGCTGTCTCATGTTAAGCTCTTTCTGATCGAAGATGTGTTGTAGGCTCTTGTGATCTGTAAAAATAGTACACCGAGTACCATACAGATAATGTCGCCATATCTTCAAAGCAAACACCACTGCGCCTAACTCCAAATCATGTGTGGTGTAATTCTTCTCATAAACCTTTAACTGGCGCGAAGCATAAGTGATAACCTTCTATCGCTGCATCAGAACACAGCCCAATCCCTGACGCGAGGCGTCACAGTATACCACGAAGTCGTCGGTGCCTTCGGGTAGGGATAAAATAGGTGCATCGCAAAGCTTATTCTTGAGCAACTGAAAAGCTTCTTCTTGTTTATCTCCCCATTCGTACTTCTAATCCTTTTGAGTAAGGGAGGTCAGCGGTTGAGCGATTTTAGAAAAATCTTCAATGAATCTGTAATAATACCCTGCTAAGCCTAGAAACTGTCGGATCTCGGTTGGCGTCTTCGGAGTTTCCCAATTCTTAATCGCCTCGATATTGGTGGGATCCACATGAATTCCATCTTCGTTTACCACATGACCAAGGAACTGTACCTCACGCAACCAAAACTCACACTTCGAGAACTTAGCATACAGTTTCTCCTTCTTGAGCAGCTCTAAGATGGCTCTAAGGTGTTGCTCATGTTCTTCCTTTTTCCGTGAGTAGATCAAAATATCATCGATAAATACAATCACGAATTTATCGAGATACGGCTTGCAAACTCGGTTCATCAAATCCATAAACACTACCGGTGCATTTGTCAAACCAAACGACATCACTAGAAACTCATAATGTCCATAACGAGTTCTAAAGGCAGTCTTCGGTATACTCTCTTCTTGTATCCGTAGCTGGTGATAACCTGATCGAAGATCGATCTTGGAGTAGTAACTTGAACCCTGAAGTTGATCGAACAAGTCATCAATCCTCGGCAAAGGATACCGATTCTTGATGGTTAACTTGTTCAGCTCTCTGTAGTCAATGCACATACGAAAACTATTGTCCTTCTTCTTGACAAACAGAACTGGAGCTCCCCAAGGCGAGAAGCTTGGTCTAATGAATCCCTTGTCCAGAAGCTCCTGGAGCTGCGTCGACAACTCTTGCATCTTTGAAGGCGCAAGTCGATAAGGTGCCTTGGCTACAGGCGCAGCGCTTGTAACCAAGTCAATATGGAATTCGACTTGTCGTTGGGGCGGCAATCATGGCAAGTCTTCGGGAAGACTTCAGGATATTCCCTTACCACAGGGATATCTTCGAGCTTCGGTTCTTCGGCTTCTTTATCAGCAACGTGAGCCAAAAAGGCAACACATCCTTTCTGCAAAAACTTTCGTGCCTCCAAGCAACTGATAATCCGTAGAGGCGTATCATGCTTTTCTCCGTGCACTACAATCGTCTCTCCATTCGCCATCGGGATACGGATAATCTTCTCATGGCATACGATCTCAGCTCGGTTACTCGACAACCAATTCATTCCAACTACTACATCGAAACTTCCCAATTCAACTGGCAGCAGATCAAGCGTAAACTCACGCTCTCCAAGCTCTATCACACAGCCTCTAATTACTTCGTTTGCTTCTACTAGCTTCCCATTAGCTAGTTCTATCGAATACGAAATATCTAACTTACTGGAAACTAACCCAAGTATATCCTTAAACTCTAGAGATACGAAGCTATAGTCGGCACCAGTATCAAATAGCACAGATGCAAAATGTTGATTGATAGGGAACGTACCAGTGACTACGTTCGGATCTTGACGAGCTTCCCTAGCTCCAATGTTGAAGACTCTTCCTTGGGCTTGATTGTTCTTTGGGCAATCCCGCTTGAAATGCCCAACATCACCACAGCTGAAACACCCTTGTCCGTTTCCAGTACCACCCTGATTATTGTTGTTATTTCCTTCGCGGTTTCCACTTCCGGCTTGGTTCCCGTTTATGTTTCCGTTTTCATTACCTCCCTGGTTATTCCTATTCCTATTCCCATTACCGTTTCCACCACAGTTACCATTGCCATTGCCAGTTCCATTTCCTCTCTGACCACCATTCCCACAACCATTACCAGCCCAGCACGTTTCCTTCGAATGACCATTCTTTCCACAGTTTTCACACTTCCTGAACTTGCACTGACCGGCATGATGATACTGACATACATTACATTTGGGCAGGGTGCCCATATATCATTTTCCTTTGTTCTCAGCAGTAGCAGCACCAGTAGCACCAACTTGTGCCTCCGCAGGTGGGTTAGCGTCTCTACGCTTGTTGGCATTGTTGTTTGCACGAGTACCCTTCTTGAAGTTTGAGAACTTCCTTTTGTTCCCTCCTGACGACTCGACATGAGTCTCCTTCTTCTTTTGCTCAGAGATTGAAAACTTGCCCAATCTAACGGCTTCTTCAGTCAATGCCACGCTCAAATCGATGGCTTCGGTGATCGTTGGAGGCTTCGAAGTAGTCACCATGCTCAGTATTTGGGGTGCCAATCCCCAAATGAAACGTTCAACTCGCTTGAACTCCGGTTCTACCATGTAAGGGACAACTCGAGACAAATCATGGAATCTCTGCACGTACTCCGCTATCTTAGGACCATCCATTTTCAGATTCCAATACTCGGTTTCCAACTTCTGAATCTCAGCCCTTGAGCAATACTTCTTGCGCATTAGCTCTTTCATCTCATCCCAAGTCATAGCATATGCTGCTGCCTCGCCTAGAGTCTGAACCTGGAGGTTCCACCACAACAGGGCTCCATTGAGAAACAATCCAGACATGTAAGTGACTTGGTGCTCCGGCGCACACCTACTCATTCGCAGCACAGAATCGGTCTTCTCATCCCATCTTACAAATGCTACAGCACCTCCAGTGTCATCGAAGTTCAGAGGCTTGCAGTCAAGGAACTGCTTGTAAGTACAGCCTGTACAAGCAACATCATTCACAGAAAGCATTAGCAAACGCACATGGAAATGTCCAAACGTATTGTAATGTGTCTTAAGTGACTTAAATATTACCGTGAGGTGGGTTATTTCCTGAGGTACCTCCGCTGTGTTCAGAGCGTAGGGTCTCATGTTGTGCGATTGCCTGTGAAATTCGTTCTTGCAGTTCTGCCTCGGTTGTGGGCAACTGAGTGTTCCTTCGAGGAGGTATCTTCTAAAAGAAGATTGTATAGATCAGGTCTTATTCGTTTAATAAATATATAGCACGTATATGTAATAGCATTCATTATAGCAAGTAATCATATAACATCACAATCATAGCACAAACATGTATATCAACAACGTGTTTAATGAGAACATGACGATTGAGCTTTCATTAATCATCGACCACAAGTATTGTTACATGTTTTTCAAGAGTATCGTATCAAAAGAAACACAGGGTCACACTACCCTTGTCCAACAAGTCTACCAATCTACAAAAGTCATACAATCAAAAGGTGGTCTCCAAAAGGCTTCTCTAGCTCAGCTCAATAGTGGTGCTCTCATCAAAAGCAATGCTACCTACATAAAACCAAAAACCAAAAACCAACTATGCTGATGGTGGTGGAGGAGTAGGTGGAGGAAAGAAAAGCAAGCTGCGCACTTGCACAAGCTCCTCCTCAAGCGCATAAACATGACACAACAGATAATTGACCTCTGCTCGACGGTAAGAAATCGAGCATCAAACTCTGGAAATGGAGTAAGAGGTGTAGGGGGATGCGAAAACGGAGACGGTGATGAACGAGGGGAACAAAAGCAGGCTGACACGGACATGGCAAAGGACGCGGTGTCATCTCAAGCTCCAAAATCCTATGACTCATGATCTCATACTGTAGCTGAAGTGATAAAAGTAACTCATCCCGTGTATAACCAGTAAAGTGTGAGGGATGGTAGGGATCAGGAATCGGCATGGTGTACGGTGGGAACCATCGGAATGGCTCATCAAGTGGTGAAGAAGTAAAAGGAGCAAAAGGTGCAGACTGAGGTATGTGTGGGGAAAGCTGCTGAAACATGAGGATCATGACTAGGCTGCTGGCCTAAAGTGCCCTCCCCTGCACAGGGTGCGGGTATGTCCTGCAAGAAAACAATAGGTAAATCAACACGATGAACATCAGACTCCACTGGGTGAAAAGGAGCAACATCAACGGGTGCGGGTGCAGGTGGAGGAATGTATGGCTCAATAACAGGAGGGTCAACGGGTGCAGGAACTGGATCAGGTATGAGGGGTGCAATGTCAGGTATGCCAAAAGGAATAGGGTCATGATCAGGTAAAGGCTCAGGATCAGGTATCGGCTCAGGATCAGCAGGTGCTACATCAGGCTGATCAACAGGAACAAAATCTAGCTCAAGACCAGGCTCAAGCTCGTGTGGAGGGGATGGTGCAGCTGACATGGCTGTATCATCGTCACAATCAGTGGCATAACGTCGCAATCCAATTGCCTGTAAGGCGGAAGAAGTCACAGACTCAAAGGAATCTGAGACAGAGTGTAAGCTAGAGTCAGAGGAAATCTCAATAACAGGGATCTCAAGAAGAGGAATAGCAACAACGTCCTCATCTAGCTCTTCATCACTAGGGGCATCATCAGGAGGACCATCAACAAACAGATCGAAATCATCATCAAACAGATCATCAAAAAGCCAATCCTCAGGTGGGATGACCATGAGAGGAACAGGAGCGAGGATCGGTGCCACGATATGCTCACCATCGGGATGCCCGATGATAAGATGGTCACGGACTGGAATGGGAATAACAAAAGGATCCTCGTCTGTACTACCATCAGCAAGCAGTAAGTCATCTCCAAAATCAGGCAACATCGTCGGTCGCTCTCAGTGCCTGAAGTAAAGATCTCCGGCTCAGGGGCGATCTCATCATCGGAAACAATAGCCATAGGGTCATCAGTATCGGACAATCCGCTCTCGGATGAAGACATAGTGTCTGTAACAGAACAATCACAACATATGCACATATATTAACTACTAACATTATGCAATCAAAGACAATGAAATCATGTAATCATGTATCCTCATCATTCCTCATGAAACCTTTCTATCCTTCCTAGTCTCCCAGACTAAACCACCTAGTCTCTCAGACTAAACCACCTAGTCTCCCAGACTAAACCACAAAAGTAGACCTTGTAATTGTGTTTCATGTCTTTCTGTTTGTAAAAACATTTGTTTCCCTGGATCTGGGTGTTTCGTGTATGCAATGAAAACTTGTTGTAAAAACATTTTCGTGAGAGCCCTAATGATTGTAGTCTAGACTTGAGAAGGAATCCTAGTTCGCTACAATCGAAGCTCTGATACCAAACTGTCACACCCTGACTTTTGCGGAAGCGTGATTGTGTGTGACTTGCTTAATATCATTGCATTCAATCATAACAACAACTATCTGATAAAACTAAAGATGATCATCCATTAAATAAGTTTAAAAACATAACAACATTGTCTTGAGACATAGACTTCAAATTCGAATTACAAACCATACGAATAGTTTAGAGTTCCATAAGGACTCAACAAAAGACTTTAAATAAAACCAAGCTTTAAAAGAAGTGCCTTGTCCAGGATAAGACACACTATCCAAACCCTAAGACACCGGATGACATCTTTTATTCTTAACACAACTTGAAACATCCAAACGCCTGCCAGATCCACCTTTAATTCCCTGAAATACATGTAGTTTGAAAATATCAACAAAAGTTGAGCGAGTTCATGTGTTTGTTTGTGTGCGCGAATAAACCTTTGAAATCGGTGAAAGTATGTATGAATGTTTGTAAACCCTGGTATGAAAGCAACAAGGAAAAAACATATCATTAATGATTTGCAAGGCCATTAATATGTGTGACGTGATGCAGGAAGACTCAAACCTAGCAAATTTGTCTTCGGGAATAAGACATAGTCACCTCATGGGCCAAACCCCGGTCCACATGGGTGTGGGCTCGCTACACCCAAATAGATCTATCACTCATGTCCCTCGGTCCTACTACGAAGATTAATGGTCTTAAGCGTTATACCCACCACTCACATGATCAAGTAGTACCCTTCCTTAGCTAACCATACCACATGTAATCGTTTGTAAATAGTTTGTAACATGTACTTCACCCCCGAAGTTATAAAACTGAAAACAGTTAAAAGAAAAGGGGGATCATGAACTCATAGTTTTGCGTTCTTCAATAGTAACTCAAAGCTCATTCGGATATACACGACTACCTACAACGTACTAAGGTCTATTATACGAGCGGGTCGTGCCTTCACTTTGCATTAGTTAGTGTCTTTGAGTTACGTTTCTTTGTGTCCTTAATATTATTCCAAGTTATATAATTATTTGTTAAAATAATAAATATTTTAACTTAAATTATATTTATTAATTTTGGAATAATTGTTAAAGCAATATATTTTAACTTGATACTTTTCAAGTATTTATACATGTATTTCCTTCCCAAGGGTGGGTGTAGTTGTATTCGTATTCGTATCCTTATACTTGTATATTTTTGCCATGTATTGGGGTCGTATTCCGGAGTGTATTTATACGTACAAGAATACGTATTTTCTTATAATTGTTAAGTATTCTTATACTTAATTTTGTATAAATTTTCCCAGAATAATATCTCTAGTAAAAATACTTTAATATATATTTTCAAAATATATATTTTAAGAAATATTACTTAGAAAATTTATTTATTATTTTCCCTTGGCAAAAATATTTGTATTTTCATATAAGTTCCCAAAATAATATATTTTCAAGTCTAACTTGGAAAATATATATAAATCCATTTTTCTTCCAAAAATAAGATATTTCAAGTTTACTTAAGAAAATACATTTTCTCCCAAAAATAATGTATTTCATGTTTGTTTGAGAAAATATACACTTCTTTCAAAAATAATATATCTTCTAAAAATTTCAAGAAAAATATATATTTTCACTTGCCAAAAATAATATATTTTCTCCTTGTCAAAAAAATATATGATATAGTCTTGTAATAATTGTAAAAATCATATTTTTGTTTCCATGGTGTCCAAAATATTATTTACCAAAAATATACTTGTGAATAAATTTTCCGGAATATTTTTGTGAGTTATATTCCTTTGTTCTGTTTCACCAATATTTTGTGTATTCTTTGTATATTCACATTTTTGGAATTTTGGTAATATTTTGGATTGTAATTTTTGTATTTTGATGAGTTATATTATTTCAAGTCCTAAAATAATATAACTAATACACATAATATACAAATAACCACACACATGGTGACTTCTAAATATATATTTTCCTAAATACATATTTACTCACTTTTATTTATAAAAACCATCCTCCAATATTTATATTTTTGTAACAAAAATTATGGCAAACTTTATGTGAAAAATCCATGGTTTAAAATACACTTGTAAATATTTGTTTAGAAATATTTTTCTAAGTGTTTAATTTTTAGAAAATCTAATTTGGAAAAATATATATAAATCCATTTTTCTTCAAAAAATAAGATATTTCAAGTTTACTTAAGAAAATACATTTTCTCCCAAAAATAATGTATTTCATGTTTGTTTGAGAAAATATATATTTCTTTCAAAAATAATATATCTTCTAAAAATTTCAAGAAAAATATATATTTTCACTTGCCAAAAATAATATACTTTCTCCTTGTCAAAAAAAAAAATGATATAGTCTTGTAATAATTGTAAAAATCATATTTTTCTTGTTACACATGTTTCTACACTTGTTTATCCTCGAAAAATAGGGTTTCTACACTTCTTTATGAATTTTTCTTGTTACACATGTTTCTACACTTCTTTATGAATTTTTCTTGTTACACATGTTTCTACACTTGTTTATCCTCGAAAAATAGGGTTTATTTATTTAAAATCCAAGATTAAGTAAAACTTGTATTTCTTACTTGGTTTCTTGGTTTCTGGCTCATTCTGTGTCTTAACACATTGTATGTCTATGTACTGAACTCCGTCAGCATTTTCCCGGTTTGTCTGATAACTGTGCTAACTGTGTTTCGTGCATCATTTGAGTCAATAAAGTTCTCATGCAATAATGATATGACATTAAGCAATATATGATGCACATGTATGTATATGGCAATAATTAGTAAGCAGTTAATTGTAATTCAGCACAGTCATTAAGCACTAATCATGGTTTAATAGTTGTACGGATACCTGGAATTTTGACAGTTGTCACAATATGTACCGGTGTTTATTTCATCACATAATGTTTTAATATTTCAGATTTGGTAAAGTGTTTTTACATGCAGTACTAGTGTTTATTTCTTCGCATAGTTTTTTAACTGCATGTACACGTTTTTATTTCTTCACATAGTGTTTTAACTGCATATACCACTGTGTAACACCCTTAAATTTATACTTGAATTAATTACTAATTTATACCAAAAGATAATAGCTTAACATAAGTTTCAGAATGTATCATAAACCTTAGTCAACTAATGACTAAGTTAGAACATACAAAAGTTGTCTGAGAATTTGTTTACAACCCAAGAACAAATGTTTAATAAGTTTAAAACATAGCGGAAGCTTCAAAAATCGTGTTCGGTTCTTCGACATCGCTTGACCACCATCCGTAAGATCCATCTAATCACCTAGGGTCAAAACCATTAAAAACATTAGTTTTGACTTTATTACATAAGACTTAGCATATGATTAAATCATCAATTTAAAATAAAATAAAAAAAAAATTCTGTTCCACCGTAATTTACGGTGAGTCCTGAGAATTCTTGGTGCACCGTAAATCAGGAGTTTTACACCGTAAACATTTAATATCCACCGTAAATTACGGTACTACCGTAATTTACGGTAGTACCTGGGATTCCATGTTTTACTTTGTTTATTCATTACACCAAGACCCCAACTCTCGGAATTCAGTTTTTCTATGATATTAATACAATAAGAATCTTGTAATTCTAGTATGTTATATAACATTCAAAATCAACAATCAACCTATCATAATCTGGAGCATTAATCATGTCTTGCTTAATTATCCGACCCGTTTGGCTTGTCTATGGAATTCCTTCCTTTTTGACAACTACCAACGAGTTCAATCCATCTTTCGACCAAATATTCAATATAGCAATATCATAGCTTATATTCATAACAACTTGTATTTTAAAATTCAACTAAACCAAATACAATGATCTAATTTTACTTAATGTAACGGGTCAAGTTACATACCTTAGCGCACGCCCTTCAATCGTGAGTCACCACCGGCTTGTCCACTCGACGTTCCGGTATCTTGTCCTATAGAGTTCAATTCAAGACATGTTTAGAACTCTCTTTTCAAATCATAATTCGCATAATACACCGAACATCATGATTATGCGTTTAAACTCGAAATTTCAGTTTTTAAGCCTTCATAGAGGCATTTCAACAAACACTTCATAAGCAGATTTTTACATGATTAAACATCACATCTTTAGTTTATCATTTAACCCCTATTTTCATATAAATCAACCAATTTACATGAATGTTAGCTTCTAATTGCTGAAATCACTTCCAGATTGCTAAATTACACTAGATTAACAATCTACATTCTAGTGTTCATCCAAATACACATGACCCACTAATCACCTATCATGGTGATTATGGATTCACCCAAAATTTCTTATGATATCAACTTCTATTGATCTAGGGTTTGTCCTTAGACACTATAGTTGTTCCTCAATCATCATAACATACACATGCAACCCTAATTCCAGATTTTTCCCAATTCATGAAAATTTCAAGTTGAGAGTAAATCCTTAAATTTTGCATACCTTGTAATCCTCTTGTGATGAGGATCACGATTCTATGCTCGGATTTTCGTTTGGACCAGATTTGCTCCTTCAATTTGTGGATTTTAGTAAAATTCTAGGTTTGGTTGAAGGTGGGTGTCGCCCCCCTGATGTTCTGGTCGACCAAGCTTCAAAGTGGGGTGTTAAGTTTATGTTTTATTTGTTTATTATAATTAAACTTTCAATTTTGACAACTTAAACCCCTACACTTTGATCAACATTGATTTTAGTTATTTTTAACTCAACTTTAGGTTATTTCTAGAGAACTAACTAATTAGGTTAAAATTCCTAGTTAGTAAATTCTCGTTTATTTAAACCTTACTAATTCCAGTTTAAGGTTTTATATTTTCGGGGTGTTACAAGTCCACCCCCCTTAAAAAGGGTTTCGTCCCCGAAACCGTAATACGTACCAAATAAAGTAGGGTGAAGACGTCGCATCTCCTCTTCGGACTCCCATGTAGTGTCCGAACCCTTCCTATGCTCCCATTTGACTTTGACTTGGTCAATTTGTTTATTTCGTAAACGTTTGACCTTTCTGTCTAAAATCTCAACCGGTCTTACCGCATAATTCAGACTATTATCCACTTCGATATCATCGTAATGGATATAGGTCGTTTCGTCTGCTAGGCACTTTCTTAATTGCGATACGTGAAACGTGCCATGTATCCCACTTAGCTCCTCCGGTAATTCAAGACGGTAAGCTACCTTGCCAACTCTCCCGATAATTTTAAATGGCCCGATAAACCTTGGGCTTAACTTCCCCCTTTTTCTGAATCTAATAACGCCCTTCCATGGAGAAACTTTTAGCATGACCATGTCACCGTCTTGAAATTCAATTGGCCTTTTCCTTTTATCAACATACGCCTTTTGCCTGTCTTGAGCCGCTTTCAAGTGTGCCCGAACTTTATCGATCTTTTCGTTCGTGGCTCGTACTATATCTTGGTGGGCGAGTCCACGTGGACCCACTTCACCCCAACACACCGGGGTTCGACACTTCCTACCGTAAAGCATTTCGTATGGTGCCATCTTAATACTAGATTGGTAACTGTTGTTATACGAAAACTCGACTAACGGTAAGTGAACATCCCAACTGCCTCCAAAGTCGATTATACACGCCCGTAGCATGTCCCCCAATGTTTGTATCGTTCTTTCACTTTGTCCATCCGTTTGAGGATGGTACGCAGTGCTAATGAACAATTTGGTCCCCATTTACTCTTGGAAATCTCGCCAGAAATTCGAGGTAAACCGGGTATCCCTATCGGATACGATGGACACCGGCACTCCATGACGTGCTATGATTTCATTGGTATAAACTTCTGACATCTTTTCTGACGTATAAGTCTCACGAATCGGAATGAAGTGAGCACTTTTCGTCAATCTATCCACCACTACCCATATGGCATCAAAACCACGATTCGTTTTAGGCAACTTGGTTAACAGGTCCATTGTAATATGTTCCCATTTCCAAACCGGAATTTCTAACGGTTGAAGTTTGTCGTATGGTTTCTGGTGCTCCGCCTTGACTTGTAAACATGTCAAGCTTTTTTCCACATATTTCGCCACGTCCCTCTTCATTCCGGGCCACCAATAATTTTGTTTCAAATCATTGTACATCTTGGTTGCACCCGGATGAATCGAATAACAGGATTTATGAGCTTCGTTAAGTAGAAGCGCCTTTACTCCACAAGTATGTGGGACCCATATCCTTCCGGATCGAGTCTTCAACCCATGATTCCCATCCGACAAATCTTTCAACTGACCAATTATTCTTTCTTTCTTCCAATTCTCTTCTTTTACTGCTTCTAACTGCGCCTCTCGAATACGTTCAAGTATACCCGAGGTCACCACGAGTTGCATCGACCTCACTCGTATTGGGACATAGTCCGCTTTTCTGCTTAGAGCGTCCGCTACCACGTTTGCTTTTCCGGGGTGATAATGTATCTCACAATCGTAGTCCTTCACAGTTTCCAGCCATCGCCTTTGTCGCATATTTAACTCCTTCTGATCAAAGAAGTATTTCAAGCTCTTGTGATCGGTGAATATGGTGCACTTTACCCCATACAAGTAATGCCTCCATATTTTTAATGCAAACACTACCGCTGCCAATTCGAGATCGTGCGTGGGGTATTTCTTCTCGTGTATCTTCAATTGTCTCGAGGCATAGGCTATTACCTTGCCCCGTTGCATCAACACGCAACCGAGCCCCGATAATGAAGCATCCGAATAAACCACCATGTCTTCAACTTCGTCTGGCAACGTCAGTACCGGAGCTTGAGTTAGCTTTTCTTTTAGCGTTTGAAAGGCATTTTCTTGATCAATTCCCCAAATAAACTTTGCTTTCTTTTGGGTTAGCTTGGTTAGCGGTGACGCAATTTTGGAGAAATCTTGAATGAATCTCCTATAGTACCCCGCAAGCCCCAAAAAGCTTCTAATTTCTGAAGGGTTCTTCGGGGAAGTCCATTTTGACACTGCCTCTATCTTTGACGGGTCCACCAATACTCCGTCGGCATTTATGACATGGCCTAAAAATTGAACCTCTCGTAACCAAAAGGCACATTTAGAGAATTTTGCATATAACTTCTCTCGCCTAAGTGTCTCTAACACTTCTTGTAAGTGGTGTGCGTGTTCAGCTTCACTTTTCGAATATACCAATATATCATCGATAAACACGATGACCGACTTATCCAGCATTGGCTTGCAAACCCGGTTCATGAGGTCCATGAAAGCCGCGGGTGCGTTTGTTAGCCCAAATGACATCACGAGGAATTCATAATGTCCGTATCTCGTGCGGAAAGCCGTCTTCGGCACATCTTCTTCTTTGACCTTTAGTTGGTGATACCCCGATCTAAGGTCAATTTTGGAAAACCAGTTCGCACCTTGTAGTTGGTCGAATAAATCATCTATCCTCGGGAGCGGGTATCGGTTCTTTACCGTGAGTTTGTTTAACTCCCGGTAATCAATACACATGCGCATGCTCCCGTCCTTCTTTCTTACGAACAATACCGGTGCGCCCCAAGGAGACACACTCGGCCTTATGAATCCCTTGTCAAGCAGATCTTGGATTTGGGACATCAACTCTTGTAATTCCGACGGTGCAAGTCGGTACGGGGCTTTTGCTACGGGTTTCGCGCCCGGAATCAATTCGATTCCGAACTCTACTTCCCGTTCAGGCGGTATCCCCGGTAAATCTTCCGGAAAAACATCTTCATAATCTCGTACTACCGGAACATTTCCAATCTTTCGTGATTCTTTCTCGGGCTCGTTAGCGTATATTATAAATGCCTTGCATCCTCGCTTCATTAGCTTGTGAGCTTTCAACATTGAGCATACTATGGGGTTGCCTCCTTTTTCGCCATAAATGGTGACGTGTTTCCCGCTCGGAGATGTTAGTTTTATCTCTTTACGAAAGCACACGACCTTTGCATGGTGTCGAGATAGCCAATCCATCCCAACGACTACTTGAAATTCTCCCATCGACATAGGAATTAGATTTATCAAATATTCTTCGTCGTCGATGCTCAGTTTACAATTTTCACATACATCACAAACAATAAAGCTTTTGTTATTACCTATCTCTACTTCTAAAGGCACAGGTAATTTTGTTAGAATAAATGAAGGATGTCGAATAAGTCCATATGAAACAAAGGATTTATTCGCACCCGTATCAAATAACACGTGTGCAGGAATCGAATTTACAGCAAATATACCTGAGACCACGTCAGGTTCAACCTTTGCTTCTGCGGCAGTTAGTTGAAAAGATCTTGCCTTTGCTTTCGGGGCTTCACCTTTCGATTCTTGCCCATTCTTCTTTTCAACCAGTTCCGGGCATTCCGACTTCTTGTGACCCGTTCGATAACAGTTGTAACAAACCGTCACTTTCTCCGGGCATGATATAGCCATATGTCCCGTTTTCTTGCATATGGGACAAGGCTTATCCTTGTAACGACATTCGCCTTTATGACCTTTCCCGCAGATTCTACAACTTGGCGACCCGCCTTTCGTCTCAGATTTCTTTGCGTTTTCGTTTGTTCGTGCCTTCTTAGTAGGGCTTGGATTCGCATCTTGTGCCCTTCGTTCACCCCGTTCTATGCACTTTTTCAATTCGATCTCCCTTTCCTGAGCAGCATTGACAATCTCGGTAAGGGTCTCGTATTTTGAAGGGGTTATGAACTCTCTATACTCCGCACTTAGCATGTTATGGTAGTAATAGACTTTTTGTTCTTCGTTTGTCACCAAATCATCACAGAACTTTATCTTGTCCATAAACATCCCCGTGATCTTGTCTATGGATTCACCCTTGTGTCTGAGTTGCATGAACTCTTCCTTGATTCTATTTATGACCGCTTTGGGACTATGGTGTTTAAGAAACAGCGTCTTAAACTCCTCCCATGTCATGGCCTTAGCCGCTTCACCTCCAATCTCCTTCTTTTTGTTATCCCACCAGTCTTTTGCTTGACCTCTTAATTGACCCGTACCATAAGCTACGTAGTCGTTTTCATCACAATGAGATCTCTCGAATACTCCTTCGATATCACTTAGCCATCGTTGGCATACAATTGGATCAACCTCTCCATTATATAATGGTGGTTTACAGGCCATGAATTCCTTGTATGAACAAGGCTTTCGTCCACCATGCTTTTCCTTTGCTGAATTGGATTCATCTTCCAATTTCTTGATCCTCTCTTCTACTATTGATAAAACTGTGTTTTGAATTTTATCAATAAAGCCTGACAAACTGTTTTCGATCGCCTTTCCTACCTGTTCGGCAATCACTTCTTTCATTTGTTCGGTGACTCTTGGCACCGCATTATCATTACCTCCATCAGCCATCTCTATTTCTGAAATGTTTACATAGATTGTTAAACATTCCATTTATAACACATGCTTTACTTGTTTTGATTTAATCAAGTTCATAACTTGATTTAATCATTCTTGTTTCAATTCAATCAAGTTCGTAACTTGATTTAATCATTCTTGTTTCAATTCAATCAAGTTCGTAACTTGATTTAATAATTCTTGTTTCATGCATTTCATGTTTTTTTGAGTGAGCTTACGCACTCTTTTCATTTTCATGCATATTTATTCGCTTCTCATTCTCTACGTAGTACATAATTTATTAACAAAATAAGTTAGTTCTTACCGGACAATCGATCAAGCTTGAACCGAACACTTATTGACAACCTTGAGCTCTGATTACCAACTTGTAACACCCTTAAATTTATACTTGAATTAATTACTAATTTATACCAAAAGATAATAGCTTAACATAAGTTTCAGAATGTATCATAAACCTTAGTCAACTAATGACTAAGTTAGAACATACAAAAGTTGTCTGAGAATTTGTTTACAACCCAAGAACAAATGTTTAATAAGTTTAAAACATAGCGGAAGCTTCAAAAATCGTGTTCGGTTCTTCGACATCGCTTGACCACCATCCGTAAGATCCATCTAATCACCTAGGGTCAAAACCATTAAAAACATTAGTTTTGACTTTATTACATAAGACTTAGCATATGATTAAATCATCAATTTAAAATAAAATAAAAAAAAATTCTGTTCCACCGTAATTTACGGTGAGTCCTGAGAATTCTTGGTGCACCGTAAATCAGGAGTTTTACACCGTAAACATTTAATATCCACCGTAAATTACGGTACTACCGTAATTTACGGTAGTACCTGGGATTCCATGTTTTACTTTGTTTATTCATTACACCAAGACCCCAACTCTCGGAATTCAGTTTTTCTATGATATTAATACAATAAGAATCTTGTAATTCTAGTATGTTATATAACATTCAAAATCAACAATCAACCTATCATAATCTGGAGCATTAATCATGTCTTGCTTAATTATCCGACCCGTTTGGCTTGTCTATGGAATTCCTTCCTTTTTGACAACTACCAACGAGTTCAATCCATCTTTCGACCAAATATTCAATATAGCAATATCATAGCTTATATTCATAACAACTTGTATTTTAAAATTCAACTAAACCAAATACAATGATCTAATTTTACTTAATGTAACGGGTCAAGTTACATACCTTAGCGCACGCCCTTCAATCGTGAGTCACCACCGGCTTGTCCACTCGACGTTCCGGTATCTTGTCCTATAGAGTTCAATTCAAGACATGTTTAGAACTCTCTTTTCAAATCATAATTCGCATAATACACCGAACATCATGATTATGCGTTTAAACTCGAAATTTCAGTTTTTAAGCCTTCATAGAGGCATTTCAACAAACACTTCATAAGCAGATTTTTACATGATTAAACATCACATCTTTAGTTTATCATTTAACCTCTATTTTCATATAAATCAACCAATTTACATGAATGTTAGCTTCTAATTGCTGAAATCACTTCCAGATTGCTAAATTACACTAGATTAACAATCTACATTCTAGTGTTCATCCAAATACACATGACCCACTAATCACCTATCATGGTGATTATGGATTCACCCAAAATTTCTTATGATATCAACTTCTATTGATCTAGGGTTTGTCCTTAGACACTATAGTTGTTCCTCAATCATCATAACATACACATGCAACCCTAATTCCAGATTTTTCCCAATTCATGAAAATTTCAAGTTGAGAGTAAATCCTTAAATTTTGCATACCTTGTAATCCTCTTGTGATGAGGATCACGATTCTATGCTCGGATTTTCGTTTGGACCAGATTTGCTCCTTCAATTTGTGGATTTTAGTAAAATTCTAGGTTTGGTTGAAGGTGGGTGTCGCCCCCCTGATGTTCTGGTCGACCAAGCTTCAAAGTGGGGTGTTAAGTTTATGTTTTATTTGTTTATTAGAATTAAACTTTCAATTTTGACAACTTAAACCCCTCCACTTTGATCAACATTGATTTTAGTTATTTTTAACTCTACTTTAGGTTATTTCTAGAGAATTAACTAATTAGGTTAAAATTCCTAGTTAGTAAATTCTCGTTTATTTAAACCTTACTAATTCCAGTTTAAGGTTTTATATTTTCGGGGTGTTACACACTGTTTATTTCTTCGCCTAGTATTTTGCTATTTTAGATTTGGTAAACTTTGTGTTATACATATTTTGCAATGATCAAATGGTGTTTTATGAGATTTAGTAAAACACACCATTTAAACTAGGGATGAGCAAACCTTAACCGTTCATCCAAATTACCTGATATTAAGCGACGGTAATGGATAATGCTATTTGATTAACCGATAAGTCAGTTATGAATATGGTTAAAGGTGTCCCATAACCGAACATTAACCGAATCAAACTGAAATCAATTAACACATGCTTTTAAAATATATTTATATTTAAAATATACATGTTCAAAGAATCAAACTTTATATACATAAAAATATATATGAAAGCTTTTTATGTTATATAATTAGTTTTAAAATATTAAAAAGATAAATATTTTATGCATGTGTATGCTATTTTTTACCTTTTAATTTATAAAACTATTGTAACTAAGACAATAATTGTATAATATGTTCATTCAGTTTAAATTTTAGTTTAAACTTATACCAGTTAATTAACCAAAATTAATCAAAACCAAACCATAACCGAGTCTCATAACCATTTAACCGAATTGAAGTTCAGTTATGGTTATGGTTAAAGAAATTCCAAAACCGAAGCTTGTGGTTACAAATATGGATAAAGGTAAAAACCAAACCGAAGCATCGTTTGCACACCCCTAATTTAAACTATAGAACACACCATTCTTTGAAACAGACTATCCAAACTTTAACAGACATACCCTCACCCAAACACCCTATTCATTATTCAAACACACAATTCCTCGCAATACAATACATCATGCCCTAAAATAGATCATCTAACCTTTAAAAGACATACAATCAAAACTATAAAACACGCCGTCATGTAAAACGCATCATTCCTGGTAAAACAAATCAACTAGTTGAAAAGAGATACAATCAAAACTATTGAATACTCTGTCATATAAAACACATCATTCCTGGTAAAACAAGTCATCTAGTTGAAACGTAACTTTTTTTAATATAGCAATATTGTACTCATATTAAAGATAAAACGCTTGTTATTATGGTGTAATTTTTTTTGTAAATAAATTAGGCATAAAAAGTTATTGGCGTTTAAAAAAGATAAAGGGAACTTGCAAGTGGGTTTCCTTAATTTAAGACAGTTGAATTTACCTTTATACCCTTAATCCAATAAATTAATCAATAATATTAAAGCACATATTACATTAATGCCACCCATTTGATATCAACCATTGATATAGCTTATCCAATGACCCACAACATTTCTTAGACTTTGTAGAAGAAAACACACTTTGTAGACGAACTCCACCTCTATATATAATATTATACGGACCCTTTTAAATTTTGGGCCCTAAGTCGTCGCCCACCATGCTCAGAGCCTTCCCTACGAATCTAGCATGAAGTACATATAGACCATTTACCAACTACAACCAAAATTTCCATACAATATAATATGGTGTTTTTATGTGTAAAGAGGTGTCCACTGCATCCACTCCATCTCCTTTTTCACTCCATCTCCTTTTTCAATTTGTCACATCCACATTAGTTGTTTTAACTTTTTAACGGTCGTTCAAGATTTGGCTATGCCACTCAGTGGCGAAGGTTGAAAATTTCCACCGGGGGGTCGGAAGTCACCGGACCTAAAAATTCTATATAAGTAAATTTTATTTTTATAAAACCGGGGGGTCGAAAACGTATATACCTAAAAAATTCTATACGAAACGTACATACTTAACACTACTGAGCGAAAAGTTCGGGGGGTCGGGCGCCCCTCCCGGCCCCTTGAAAGCTACGCCATTGATGCCACTTAAACGTGCGTATGTAAACGGGCTTTTAGCTCTGGAAATTTGTATTCAACTAGAGTTTAGCCCATGTCGATTCATTGTAAACGAGTGTGTAGTCATTGGCGAATAGTTGTAAAGAGATGTATTACCCTAAAAATCAATCAAATAAATACTAGGGCAAGTGGATTAGGGGGTGTTTGCTTAGCTTCCTAATTTATTTTAATGTGAGTCTTCCATGCATGGTATCCATCCTCATGAGTAAAAGTAAAGCCATAATGTAACTCATTTAGTAGAAGAAAAAAAAATACATTTAGTAGGTGGTACTTTTAGCATAACCTAAATATTTGAGTAGGTATGAGCTTGGTACCATACCAGTACCGAAAGCATCAATTCTGACTCGCCAAAAATGGTACTGGTACCGAAAGTGCTCGGTACGGTAAATATTCGAAAGTAAAAAAATGAGTAAGATACCATACCATACCGAAAGCCCCTAAAAAACACCAAAAACATGCATCGACAGTTTGTACGGTATGGTTCAACACCGGTATTTTTCGGTACCCATTATTGAATACTCATCCCTGGATTTGAGGAGTTTCACACAAATATAAACAAAAGAAAGTAGGGATGAGCTCGGTACCGTCCGGTACCGAAAGAACCGGTACCGAAAATCTCCAAAAGTGTGTACCGGTACCGGTATTTGAGGGTAAAAAGTGGTAAATACCGGTACCGAACAGGACGGTACCTAATCGGTATCGAAAATGTCAAAAGTCGGTACCGAATCGGTACCGAAAAAGTTTCAGGTTCGATAAATCCGATACCAAGTCTGATTTGCTCATCCCTAAAAGACACCAAAATTCACGGCACAAAATCTTGATTTTTTCTTTGCAAAAGCCAAAACCTCATTAAACTAAAAGGAAGATAAGTCAACATCACATCATCCCGCCCTTATCTTTGCACTATCCCACAAAACATCACACTCGACAAGACAATTTTGAGTGCGTCATCATCATTCATCAACCTTAAATTCAAAGAAACACACACACACACAAGTGTGTCTTTAGTGTGTATTGCTATGAATCTTGTTGATTGTTCTCCTATCCAGGTAAATCTCATACATTTCATTATTATTAAATTAATAAAATAAAATTAGGGTGTTCTTTTTACCAATCTGGTGTGAACATACTGACAATTTTAAACTTTGGAAATCCACTTTCTTGTATTATATTTGATTAATTGACTATTATGTGATTAGTCAAAGATTGGTTATCATATAGAAATTATTGTTCCCTTTTAATTATTTGGTACTGATTCTTTTTAACTTGTTAAGCTTGCTATTAGCTAAAATCATAATGGGTTGTTTTTATCTTTGACTTTCTTGTTCTCTGTGCAATCTTGATGAAGAACTCAACATAAAGCAACAATCTTTATTTATAAATCTTGAAAATTCAAGATTTTGTTGGGGGGTATTCTTGTAACTCCTCTGATTGACAACTATTTGAAGTAATTCACACATATTTTCAAGATGCTGGGATTAAAGTTTGAATCTTGTGGAAGATTTAAGTAAAATATCAAAACATATGATTCTCTTTTTGAGTGTTTGTTTATTTAATCAGAAGGTGTTTAATTTTATATTGCATTTATTGAAAATTAATTTCAGGATGATGGGGTTCAAGTTCAAATCATGTGGATGTGTTTTTGCTCTCACAGTTCATTGCTTGCTGATGATTACAGTTGCAAAAGTTACTGATCCTTCTGAAGGTGAACTAATTAGGGGGTGTTTGGATTGCTTGTTAAAACTGTTTATATGTTTATCGCACGTTTGGATGCAATAATAAGTTGTTTTGAGGGTGTTTGGGATTGCCACATAAGATGATTCTTCTTTTTATGTTCAGTATCTGCATTGACTGCGGTCAGAGGTAGTTTAGTAGATCCAATGAATCATCTTCATAATTGGAATAAAGGGGATCCATGTACATCAAATTGGACCGGAGTTATATGCGTTCATGAAACCAGTTCTGATCAATACTGGCATGTTCAGGAAATGTATATCTTCGTTCTCGTTTACATGTCACTTTGCCGTATTATTTTGTAAACCGATTTACATGGTCTGGTTTTTATTTTATTTGGTTAACAGACAGTTGCTAAACATGAATCTTTCTGGACGGTTAGCACCTGAACTAGGTCAATTTTCTCATCTAAGAGTTTTGTAAGTCATAATCACATTTAATGTATAATATATATAGAATACACAAGTTTCTTTAAGTTGTCAATTAACTCCATTTTGTGTTTAATTTATTGAAGAGATTTCATGTGGAATAATTTGACTGGAAGTATACCCAAAGAGATCGGAAATATTTCGTCGTTGGCACTCTTGTAAGTTCAAAACAAATCTACTCATAATTTTTACAAAAATTTTATTACTTTGTGCTTGTTTTTAATGTTTGTGAATTTTATGGCTTAATTTTTGTCTATTTACAATCTTGACAGGCTTTTGAATGGAAACAAATTATCGGGAAGTTTACCCGTTGAGCTTGGATATCTTACGAACTTAAATAGATTCCAAATAGACGAGAACCAGATATCAGGACCAATTCCAGACTCGTATTCGAATTTGGAAAAAATTAGACATATGTGAGTGAATCAGAAAATCAGAATTTAAGTGAATTTGTGTTTATTAATGTGATTACATGATATGTTTCTTTTTCTGAATTTTGCAGCCATTTCAACAATAACTCGTTGACTGGTCAAATTCCAGTGGTATTGTCCAATTTATCGACTTTAGTACACTTGTGAGTTCCCTTGGTGACTTTTGTAATTGTTTCATATATTTTGGAGTGTTTTATTTCGATCGTTTATGGGTAGGACTATAATGGGTCAAATAAAACATTAGTTAACAGGGCAACTAGTCAAATTGGTCAATGGGTCGAACAATTTGAACGTTGTCCATCGTCTATTTTTATGCTTACAACCTTGTAAATGATTTTTATTTATAGATTTGAGTATAATTATTATTATTATTAGTTTTAGTTTTGTAATTTTCATTATTAATTAACAAAAAAATAAATTTCGACAAAAGATGTTTGTAGGTCAACCAGTTACTTATAAAATAGGTCACCCAACGTCTGTTTTTAACGCATACAACTTTCAGAAATGTTTTTATTAGAAGATTTTAATTATTATTGTAAAATTGTTGTTTTTTTATTATAATTAATACATTAATCTTTTACAAAAGAATTAAATCTAGACAAAGAAATGTTTGCATGTCCGACCAAACCAACCCGTTCTGACACGTACTGACGAACGTCTGGTTTCAACACGAACCCATCTTGACCCGTTATATAATCTGCCCGAACTGCCCATTTTTCCATCTTTAATCTTTTTGCTAACTTTTATATGTCACATTTGTAGGCTTCTTGATAACAATAACTTATCTGGTTATCTTCCATCAGAATTTGGCAATTTTCCAAATATGCGAATACTGTAATATTCTCTTCTTACTTACACACATACTTATACCATAATGAATTACAACTAAAGAAATAAATAAATATTAAATACTCATGCATATGTCAATCTTATCTTGCAGTCAACTTGATAACAATCACTTTGATGGAGAAATTCCGTCTTCTTATGGAAATTTATCGGAGTTAGTGAAATTGTAAGTACTAATGATTTCATTTTGGAGAAATGTATGTTGTCACTGTAAACGAACCGAACGAACACGAACAGGGCTGGTCCGTGTTCGTTCATTAAGGAATGAACATGTTCATGAACGCTTACCAAACGAGATTTCTTGTTTGTGTTCGTTCATGAACACAAATGAACATGTTCATGAACACTTACCGAACGTAGACGAACCTTTAAATGAACTAACACACATGAGCGAACATAAATGAACACATTACCGAACGTTCACGAACATAAACGAACGAACGCAACCTCAGTTCATGTTCGTTTGTTTAACTTATCGAACAAAATTTCTTGTTCGTGTTTGGTCATTTATTAAACGAACGAACTTCCCACCGATCGGTTCACGAACTGTTTGCTGAACGTTCGGTTCGTTTCCCGCCCTAGTACTCATCTATGTGCATAAATTACAATTTTTTCCATGAAAGTAATTAATATGTTTTTTTTTCGAATGATTTTTACGTTTGTTGCAGGAGCCTTAGAAACTGTAGTTTGCAAGGAGTTCTCCCTGATCTTAGCGGAATATCAAATCTTAGCTATATGTAAGCAGTAAGCTCATATTTTCTACTCCATTGTGTGTGTGTGTGTGTGTGTGTGTGTGTGTGTCAATATATACATGTATGTATGTATTTAGTTATTGGTCTTATGTTGTTTGTCTGATAGTTTATTGCTTAATTTGACAGAGATCTCAGCAGAAATAGGCTCATTGGACCGATACCGTCAAACAAGCTTTCAGATCGTATGACAACTATGTAAGTTTAAAAATTTTACCCTTTTCCCGTTCTAGAAGTAGTTACCAACTTTAAATAGGCACAAAATAGAAATCTACTTGCAACTTATTACTGGTGAATTGCTGATGTGGCACTGATTATACCATGCTAGCGGCACGTCAGATGCCACATATGCAAAAAAAATATTTGGAATAATGTTGTAGGATAAATTCTTTTTCAAGTTTGAAAATTGATTTTTTTGTTAAGTTTTATCAGTAATAGTTATTTAAATGTCGCATTAGATGTCTATTCGAGTTTGAGTTCAACTTCTGTAGTTTTCATGTTCATAAATTTTTAACTATTATATATCTTGTGCAGTGATTTATCCGACAACCAGTTAAACGGATCGATTCCTGAAAGTCTATCATATCTTCCTTCTCTACAAAAACTGTGAGGCTTTTTTTTTCTTTTTCACTTTCTACTATTTAAAAATCATGTAATTTTACTATAAAATTTGAATATCGTAAAAATTGTTGAAATTTGCAGATCCTTGGAGAACAATCTTCTAAACGGGTCCATCTCCGCTGATCTATGGCAGAACAAGTCGTTTAGTGCAACCTCAACACTTTTACTGTAAGAAATATTGCATAATAAAAGTTCACTTCTCTTTAATATTAAGTTAATAACTTCAAATGTTTACTCTTGAAAGTCAAAGTCAAAAGTCAACCTTAGTTTCATTATTTATATTGATATAAATTCTATCACTCATATCTTGACCATGCGTAAGATATTTTCTGCAGCGATTTCCGAAATAACTCCATTTCAGACGTTAACGGACATTTAAATCCACCCGTAAATGCGAGCCTAAGGTTACATGGAAATCCCATTTGTCGAAATGCAAGCATACAAAACAAAGATCAGTTTTGCGGTCCTAAAGAATATAAAGATTACATACATCCGATTTCTAAAAACGTAACCGATTGTCCAATTCAATCATGTCCCGATTACTTCGAATATGTCTCCGGATCCTCAATCCCATGTTTTTGTGCCTCGCCACTTAGGATCGGATACCGTTTAAAAAGTCCAAGTTTTTCTTATTTTCCACCATATCAAGATCAGTTTGAAATGTATGTCACTAGCTCTCTTGCTTTGGACTTTTATCAACTACATATTGACTCAATTATGTGGGAGAAAGGGCCCCGGTTGAGGATGTATTTGAAACTTTACCCTAAAGCCGGCACCGAGGGTTCAAGTGTTTTTAGTACGAGTGACGTTTTAAGGATTAGAGGCATTTTTACGACATGGGTATTTCCCGGGAACGATTTGTTTGGACCGTATGAGCTTCTAAATTTCACTCTTGTTGGACCTTATGCACAATGTAAGTAAGCATTTTGCGTGTGATTATTAATATTATGATGATATTATCTTGTGTTATCGTAAGCTCACACTGTATTTTTTCTTTATAAATTTAGTGAATGTTGGGACACCGCGGAAAGGTATAAGTAAACATGTTTTAATAACCGCTGCAGTTGTGGCGGTTGTTTGTGCAATACTAGTTTCTTCAGCGTTGACTGTTGTGATCAAGAAACAACATGAGAGATACAAAATCACATCATCGAGAAAATCTTTACGTAAGTTTTCAATCTAGATGTGCGTTTTCAAAGTGAATATGATTTATGTGATATTAAATCTTTAGAATCTGTTAACCAACTATAATAAAACAGGCTTTGAAAGGTAGTGTTTGGATGTGCTTAAGTTGTTTGAACGGGCATTAAAAGATGTTATAAGCTATGCAGTTAATATCAGTGATTTATCACGGATATATCGGTTATCGGTCCCCATGTAAAATATCGGTGTCAAATACCGGTACCAATATTATCGTCAATATTGACCGATATATCACTGATTTTCCTGATATCAGTACCTTTCTTCTTAGGTCTACCATTTGTCTTTCTTATTGCTGCCATTATTTTAAGTCTTAATTGTTACTTGGTAGTGTTTCAAATCTGAATCAGTTCATACTTGCTACAATTGTTAGTGTTTTGCAAGCTGGAAAAGGTTAATTTGTTAATGGCAGGATAGTATACTGAATTGTTAGTTTTAAATTGCTATATATATATATATATATATATATATATATATATATATATATATATATATATATATATATATATATATATATATATATATATCCTGCATGATATTAAAATTACCGATATCCCACTGCGATAACCGATATCTCAAATATTGGTCCTAAACCGATATCCGATTTTTTACTGCATTAACTACATAGGTTATAAGTATAACTAAACCACTTAATTTGATGTTAGCTATTATGTTACTCTTTGGCTATTTGCAGTCTCAAAACTTTCAATCAAAATGGACGGTGTGAAAAGCTTCACCTTTCGAGAAATGGCGACCGCAACTGAACATTTTAGTGATTCAAGTGTCGTTGGCCGTGGTGGTTACGGGAAAGTTTATAAAGGAGTATTATGGGATAATACAACGGTAGCTATAAAACGTGCAGAAGAAGGATCATTACAAGGTGAAAAGGAGTTTTTAACAGAGATAGAAATTCTATCAAGATTACATCATCGAAATCTCGTATCACTTGTTGGATATTGTGATGAGGAACAAGAGCAGGTATTTTTTATTTTTATTTTGAGTAAAGTAGATGGATGCTCCCTGTGGTTGACCAAAATGTTGGATTTGCTCCCTAGCTTTCCAAAAGTACACCGATGGTCCCTGTGATTTGCACTTTGTAACGCATTTAGTCCCCAACTTTTGCCAAAAGTACATGGATGGTCCTTGTGGTTTGCACTTTGTAACGCATTCAGTCCCTAACTTGGCGCTGCTATAACCTTTGGATTTGCTAGTCAGGGACTAAATACGTTACAAAGTGCAAACCACAGGGACCATCCATGTACTTTTGAAAAGCTAGGGACCAAATCCAAGATTTTGGTTAACCACATGAACCATATGTGTACTTTACTCTTTTATTTTTTATATATAACTTAGACTAAATTGCCATTTTGGTCCTTGAAGTTTGGTCACTTTTGCGACTGTCATCGAAACGTTTGTTTTTCCGCATCTCAGTCCTCGTGGTTTCAAAATCTTATCATTTTCGTCCTTGAGGGCCAAATCTCGAGGGACGAAAGTCGCAATAAATTTGCGAAACCTCGGGGACGAAAATGGCAAGATTTCGAAAACCACGAGAACCCAAATGCGTAAAAACAAACTGAAAGTCTCAAAAGTTGTCAAACCTAAGGGACGAAAATGACACTTTACTCTGTAACTTATTATGATTTATTTATAGCATGAAGATGAAGAAATAGTAATACTAGTGTGTTATGGATTTATGTAGATGCTGGTTTATGAGTTCATGCCTCGGGGAACGTTGCGCGATTGGCTTAATGGTATGAAACGTTTTGAGATTTGAAGTTTGTATGCTCGGGTGGTGCTTGGAACGGGTTGTATCACTGATTATCTATGTGAAGAATAACAAATGTTACAACTTATTGAATGACAGATAGATCAGGGAAAGCATTGAGCTTCAGAATGCGGTTACAGGTGGCACTAGATTCAGCAAAAGGAATTCTTTATCTTCACACAGAAGCCAATCCGCCAATATTCCACCGTGATATTAAATCATCCAACATTCTTCTTGATTCTAAGTTCAATGCAAAAGTTGCTGACTTTGGGCTGTCCAGGCTGGCCCCAGTCTTGGATGAAGATGGAAGCGGTCCTAACTATGTATCCACGCTTGTTAGAGGAACGCCCGTAAGTATTATTCCATTCGAGCATGTTGGGTGATGGGTCAAACATTTTTTTCCAAACATTATAAATAATTGAGTAAAGTACATGGATGGCCCCTGTGGTTTATCAAAATCTTGGATTTGGTCCCTAGCTTTCCAAAAGTACACAGATGGTCCATGCGGTTTGCACTTTGCACATTTAGTCCTCAACTTTTACCAAAAGTACATGGAGGGTCCCTGTGGTTTGCACTTCGTAACGCATTTAGTCCCTAACTTGGACATGCTAAAACCTTTATATTTGTTGGCTGGGGACTAAATGCGTTACAAAGTGTAAACCCTAGGGACCATCCGTGTACTTCTAGAAAGATAAGGACCAAATCCAAAATTCTAATAAACCACAGGGACCGTCCATGTACTTTACTCTAAATAATTAGTGTGTTAACAATGATTAGAACAACTATATCATTTAACATGGGTTAGAAAGAACAATTTATGGTACGGGTTGGGTTGACATGAAAACACTTTTTTAAAACTTTGTAACAATATATTAATTTGAATTAAACCACTTACAAGGTGGTATGGGCTATACGTAAAACTTCGGCTGACTTTTTGACCCGTTCTACCCTGTGAACTATTTTCTTTTCAACTATTCTTTTACATTTCATTTGACACGTTCGTGATAAAACGTGACCCATGTTAACCCATTTATAAGTAAATTGCTCGACAACGTACACCTACTAGCTAGATATGTTCTAGTGAATGGAGAAACACACACTTTAGAGAAAATATAAAATATAATATGTCTCAAGGCATAAAAGGAGTCTTTCATGATTTACAATATAATATGCTCTTCTATGATAAGTTTCGTGTTTCCATATCTTATTGCAGGGCTACCTTGATCCCGAATATTTATTAACCCACAAGCTGACAGCCAAGAGTGACGTTTATAGCCTTGGTATTGTATTTTTGGAAATCCTGACTAGTATGAAAGCAATATCACATGGCAAAAATATCGTGCGTGAGGTACCATTTTTTCTTGTTTACATCATAAATATAGTTTCCTTCGAGGTGGAAAATTGGGTGGGTCGGCACGCTAGGTAACGGGTCATAATGGTCGTTTCTTTGTACTAGACAAAACAGATCAGATTGCATTGACATGAAACACTTTTTGTCCAGAAGCTCCAAACATTTTTATAAAAATAATCAGTATGTCAAAAATAACTATAAGTTATATTATTTCAATAATAATCTTAATTGTTTACAAAATCAGTTAAAGAACTTTTAAGTGTTAAAATACAACTAGGATTTTGCCCGCCGCGCGTTGCGGCGGCGCGCGACGGGTGGAAACATATAGTAAGACAAAACACGATTCGTAAAACGCAGTGCGTAAAAGACAATTACAAAAAAGTGTAAGTCACAAAGGTAGACACAAAGTGTACAACACAATGCATAAGACATTTCGTAAAATACAATGCATTGGCATTTGCAAAAGTAGGAGTTGTAGTCTAGGGGTTACAATTGCAATTTTTTAAAAGTTGGGTGGGGGTAAAAATGGAGTAATAGTGCAAGGGGTAAAAAAGCAAAGTCTAAAAAAGACAAAGTTTAAAAGTATAGGGGTGGTAGTGGAAATGTGTAAAAGATGAGGGGGAGGTTTAGGAACTAAATTTGTCATTTTGTGAAACTTTGAAGATGCCAAAGTCAAAGGGCTAAAATTGCAACATCGTGAAAGTACGGGGACAGGAAGGCAAAGCCGGGGGGAAACCCACCGACTTTCTCCTTTAAGATTGTAGTAGTATTTTGCCCGCCACGCGTTGCGGCTGCGCGCGACGGGTGGAAACATATAATAAGACAAAACATGATTCGTAGAACGCAGTGCGTAAAAGACAATTAAAAAAGGTGTAAAACATAAAGGTAGACACAAAATTTAAAACACAATGCCTAAGACATTTCGTAAAACACAATGAATTGGCATTTGCAAAAGTAGGAGTTGTAGTTTAGGGTGTTACAATTGCAATTTTTTAAACGTTGGGCATGTGTAAAAATGGAGTAATAGTCCAATGGGTAAAAAACAAAGTCTAAAAAAAACAAAGTGTAAAAGTTTAGGGGTGGTGGCGGAAATGTGTAAAAGATGAGGGGTGTTGGTAGAAATGTAAAAGAAGATGGTTGGTGGCGTAACTATGTAAGAGCTAAGGGGTTGATGGTGAAAAACCAAAGTAGAGGGTTGGTGCTGGTAAAGTTTGAAAGATGAGGTTGTGGTTTTAGAAATTCAAGTAGGATGTTTAGAGGCTAAATTTGTTATTTTATAAAAATTTAAAGACAAAGTAAAGGGCTAAAATAGTAAAATTATTAAAGTGAGGGGGGCATGGAGCAAAGCCGGTGGGATTTCCCACCGACTTTGTCCTTTAAGTCTTTAGGGTAATTTGGGTGACTCTCAAGTCTCAACCACCTGCTTGTTTATCTAGCTCCCTCTTTATAATTTTACTCGTTTGATCCGTTTAGATATAAAACATAACCAAATTTGATTGTTTATAAGTAAATGGTCGGGTAAGGCAGGTTGGGTAACCGGTCATAACGGGCAATTTTTTGGCAATAGATGCAAATGGGTCGAAATCACCACCTCTAAAATTCTCAGAGCATTTAGATTTGTTAAACAATGAAGGTATTTTATTTTATTTTATTTTTTTACTTTTTTCAGGTCAAAATAGCTCATGAAACAGGAACAATGTTCTCAATCATAGATAACAGAATGGGATCATACCCTTCTGAGTTTGTTGAAAAGTTTCTATCATTGGCTCTTTGGTGTGTCAATGATAAGCCCGAAAAAAGGCCATCTATGTTAGATGTAGTCCGCGAGCTGGAGCACATACTAGAAAAGATGCCCGATACGGGCGTTGACTTTTCAGAGTCTGGGTCAAACTATTTTGTGGAATCATCATCAACTTTTTACAGCTCATCAAATGTCCCGGGAAGTGATCTTAGCAGTGGTGACAATCCTGCGGTTTATCCTCGTTGATGCATGACGAAATTTTGCACCGAAATGAACATGTTTTACAAGTACAAATACATGTTGTCAATAAAGAAAAGTATGTTAAGAGAGTTGTATATAGAACCTAGAAGGGATTTTTCTTTTTAAAAAATAAAATAACAAATATAAATTTATACCTTTTGCTTCTGTATATAATTTTATATAACGAATACAAAATCCAAATATATATTATTTTGGGGGTGTTTGGATACACATTTGAAAGTGATTATATGATTTTGTATAATGAGATTCAGATAATTAGTTTTTGGATTTAATTTTTTTTATTTATGGTTTTAAGTACATAATTAAATTAAAATATAACTAGGGGTGAAAAGCTAATAGGCATTAGTTACTTTGTACAAATAATGTTTATATTTTTATTAGTCATTTTTTTAATAATTTCACCATACTATTAGGCTAAAACAATTAGTTTGCTCACTAATGGCTTTAAGCAAAAAAAAAAAAAGTGTCAAAACTGATAACTATTTTATTGGATTTGAAACAAATTAACCCACAACTATATATGTTGATTTAACTTGTGTAGCTTCCTAATCTCGTGTTTCATGTAACCTTTTGTATTATTGTATTTCCGGTTTCCGTATGTCTTTGTAGTTCTTTTTCAGCTTTCTGTTGATCATTCTAATATAATTGCCGTTAAAAAAATGAAACTAGAATATTCGGTTTTAAGTCATAACCAACAAAACTAGCGCCCACCCGTGATAAAAATAATTAATATTAACCCATGCGTGTTGTGCGTGCTAAACCGCCAAAAATATTAACATTCTCGAAACTTTAAAACTAAAAATTTAAGGTTCAGGTAAATGTATAAAATAAAATCAACCTTTACGTAAACCCACCCCGAGATCAGCAGGCATCGAACCATGAAAAAATACGAAAACATTGACGCAACAGTAAAAAATGTTAATAAGGAAAACTAAAAACGTTCTAATATCAAACCGGTATAATATGTATTCATGTAGCAACAATCTCACATGAATAAATCCAATGAATCTTATTTTACAAATGCATAACCCAACAAACAAGAATAATGAATCATTCCTTACTCTACACTTTATACTCCATCTTCCTACCATTCTATTTTTCTTTACAAACAAAATAAAAACATACAAATTTGAAAAAGAAACTCTTTGGTCAAAAGAGTCAACCTATACATTTCATTTCAATTTACATAAAAATACATACATACATATATATAGGGATATTTAATACATAACCAATTTTAGCATAGAACTGCAAGAATCACTACACTAATACCTATTATTTTAAATGTGATAACTTATTTTTAACCGCCTCCCTCTCTTTTCCACTAAGGTGATTATCGTCCATGCACTATGTACAAATGTATATTAGGTTCTCACAGTTCTCTATTTATAATTGTTGATGTATCGAACACGTCCTATATATACATAAAAATATGTATATACAGATACATGTACACATATTCATATATGTGTGTATATACATACACATATATGTATATATAACAAGGTGCATTCAATACATAACCGATTTAATGTAAAGAACTGCGAGAACCGAATAAGCTCTTATACATTGTGATGACCGGAGATAGTGGGAGAGAGAAAGAGAGACAGTTATGCAGTTTCATAACCGTCTTATATATCACAGTTAAACTAACATGTACAGTTGTTTATGCGGTTCCTGCAGTTCTCTACTAAAACTAGTTTTGTATTGAACGTCCCTCACATACATATATATGGGTGTCCATGCAGAAAATTTCATGTTTTGATGGTTACTGATTAACGACCGGTTTTAGCACGTTTCATGCCACTTGTGTTGAATGGTGACACACTGCCACTTGGCCCGGGACTCTCTTCTCTGAAATTTGAGTTTAGCATGGCTAGCTCTCGTAATTGCTGCCTTTTGATATAATCTTCAGATTCATCCTGTAAGTTTAAAAAATAAATGGATAAGGAAAGCATAGGTAATGAAAGTTCTATTGGTATACAACTGATTAATAAGGTGATTTTTCCTGCATTTTTAGAGTTTTTCAGGAATATTTTGATAACTTGTTCACAATTTGTAACAAATATAAGATATAAAAGCAGGTTGTAAAATTCTGAAGAAATTTTAGTTAGTTATAATGTAGCCCACTTGACTAAAAAGTCAAAAGGCCAAGAAATCATCCATTTGGTCGCATTAATCGACATACTTTGATATTTAATGTCGAACGAACTAGTTGCAGTTCCAAAATTGACATCAAGAAATAAGTCAAATAGTGCAAGAAATACTATAGATAGAAAGAAATGATATTAAAATGTAAATGAATGTAGAAAATTAGCGAATTTGCCAAAAACAAATTTGACTTCATTCTGCAACTAATAAAGTTTATTGGTTAACATTTGACTTTTGAGGTCAAGCAGGCAACTTCACAAAATCAAATTTTTTTCTTGCATTTTCTAAGTTATAGGGTATGTTTGGATGATTTATTCAAATTTACAGAAAAAAGAAGAGATAGGATCATGTCGGTATTCTTTTATCAAAAAATTCTTCTTTCATTTTGAAGTTAAAAAGTAGCCCATTTGACTTCAAAAGTCAAAATGTACAAGAAATGATCCATTTCCTTATAATTAAATTATTACTGATCATACACATGTACTTTTACTTGATACGCAAGGCAACGTTAATAATAAATACATCATAAAGTTAAAGAAAACCATAAACAGAAAAGGAATGATGTTAAAAAGAATGTAGAGAGCTTGTGAAAGTTGACTTTTTTCAAAGTCAAATGATTGCATTTTATCAAAAGTATCCTGTGTTTTCTAAATTTGACTTTTGACTTTTGAGGTCAAGTAGAATACTTTATATATTCAAGATTTTCCTGCTGTTTTATGTTTATAGAAAATAACAGGAATTATTTATTTCCTTGAGAAATTTTTTCTCAACTTTGAAGTTATAAAGTAGCCCATGTGACAGTTGACAAGCTCAAGAAATGACCCATTTGTTTATATTAGTGATCATGATTAAATTGTTAATTTGAGGAAACATCAAAAGGTACAAGAAATACTATATATAAACAAATGGTGTTAAAAATATAGAAAACTAGTAAAATTTATTAAAACAAGTTTGACTTTTAAAGTCAAATGTTGCAATTAATAAGTAGTGAAGACAGTGATTTTATTAAGAAAGATCCATACCACTGGTTTGAGCAACTCTTGAATAATTTCATGTGCCTGCCTCAGCCTTATATCAACAATGTTTGCAGGTAAATCAGCCTCGATTAAGATGTGAAGTGGCTCGTTTAAATGCTCATAGCCCGGTCTTCCCCGTAGCTTTTCTTCCTTTGATGTGTAACATATAAATAATCAGATATAGGATTTAAAAAACATGTTATAGCTGATCAAAGAAAGGATTAATGGCAAAAAAGTAGGATCACAATTATCAAATTTTGGGTTGTCATATCTACCCCATTTAATAAACAGCTCATGTTCGGGTTAACATGTTTATCTCACTTAATTAAACGCATCGTGTTCGGATTGACCTGTTTAACCCGTTCAATTATACATGCCGACTCATCAACCCATCTTATTAAAAGGGTCGACCCACCAACCTGTTTAGCCCATTTATTACAACCCTCTCGCCCGTTTAACTAGTTTAGATAGATGGGTCAAACCAGTCGTTTTCCGGTTACACGATTTTAAGTGCGTTAGTGTGTTTAGGTTAGGATTAATGTCTTTGAGAGGAATAAATATATGGGTCGTTTTCCGGTTCAGTGACTCAGCACGTCAACCCACCAACCCGACACAGTTGACACTCCTACGTAAAAAAGTAACCAACTTTCGGTTCATTTTCAAGTTCTGATAACCAATTTTGTTTTCACTACTAAAACCCAACTTTCAAACAATTTTATTTACAGTAATTTTTTTTACACCGGTGGAAATGTTGACGCAGAAATGACATCCCTGTACTTTTGAAAATACTGAGACATGTCAATACTTTTGAAAATATAGTGACATGTATTCAAGTAGCATTATCAAGGTTGAAAATTACCTTCAACCCAAAACTTTTAGAAAGTTGAGGTTTTTATGGGTGAAAACTAAGTCACTTCCTAAAATAGAAATCACACCAAAGTATTAACTCCCTTTGTCCTAAAAAAGAATGTCCACTTTTTAAGATAAATTATGAAGTTTCTCATTCTACCCTTGCGTAAACGCAATCATGAAACTGTGTTACTTGTACATTCCTAATAGCGTGTGGAGATCAAAAGGGTAAAATTGACATTTATCTATTATAAAATAAACTAACTATACATTCCTAAAACTTTATGGCTTTTTTTTCATGTGGACACTTCTTTTGGGATACAGGAAGTACCTTTCTATGCAATTAACCTTTTAAAGAAATCTTGAGTTTTCAAATTTAAACTAGCAAGAAATAGGAGAGAACCTTATCAGGATCCTTGATTGACCCTTTTCCTCGAATGTACACACGACAACCCGTTGTAGCTTCTATACGTTTTAGTGAATTGCCTCTCGGTCCAAGTAGCCGGCCTACAAAGTTAAACTAAAATCCAAACAGAATATGTCATTGAAGCATTTTTATTTTGTGGGTTCTGTTTATATTGTATGATCATGGTCTCACCTGTTTTGTGTAAAGATACATGAACACGGGACCCACATAAGTTATCGAGAAAAACATTGTTGAGTTTACAAGTCAAGGGACTTGTATGCGGGTTCAAAAAAAGTCCATACGTTTTTATCGATAACTTCCCATTTTTATTTTAAGGAACGTATGTTATAAGTTTTAATCAAATAGGTGAGCGGGTCAAGTGACTGTTCATCTATTTGATTTTAAACTTATAACATAAACCCTTAACCGTCGATTTTGAAACTATTTTTCCGAAAATAAGAATAACTTGTTCACTAATGTAACCTAGCTATAATAAATAGAAAGTTAGAATGGTTTTCACTGTATTTTTAACCATTATAACTGTTATAACTTGTTGAAAGCTAGCTTACATTGGGATAGGAATCAACAGGAATCTCAAAGCGCAAGATTCTCTTGACGGTGAAGGAACTAGGGCTAGCCGGAGCTCCTTGCCAGTCCATTGTCATGCCATGGGGCACACTTAACCTCTACCATGACACAAGATAACATTAGTGATACATTTTCATTTCTTTTTTGGACTAGACTTATGAATTATGACTAAAAAGAAAATATTGTTTATTATATAATTACCTCTTGTGGAAAACCATTCCAGCCAGTAAGATCTGGAGAAGCCATGGGGCTCGGACTTCTATGTCGCAACCTATCGAGTTCGGTAAACCCTTGGTTTGCCATACCAGAAACCCTCATGATTTCTGAGAAAGGGAAAAAGAAATAGTTAACTCCTTGGGTTTGAAATTGGTGGATTGTGTGACTGGTCAAAACCGGTTCGGGTCAAATATTTTTTGAACTTATCATACGTTATTATTCTGTCGAATATGATTACTTGATTACCGAATTATGGAGTTTTGACGATAAATCAACTTTTGAGAGAAATGGTTTACGAAGTTTTATGCATTGATAATACAATTTGGGTGAGTTTCGTTTTATGTGACCGTTTCCTTTCCTTTTAAGCTATTTTTTATTTTATTTTACATATTTGACCTATTAGAGATTAGACATGCCGATCATTTTTATAAGTACATGGGTCGAAATTGGCACCTCTAATCAGTATCACACACGTAGTGATTTAAGTAACTTAAAATTGAGACCTGAACAATGTTATGATCCTATTATAAGGCTCATATGAAAGAAACTCAAAAAAATCCCCATTCATTTCAATAATCTAACAAATGTTCAGTTTGCGGGTTGCATTTTTCTCATGCAAAAATAAACGAAGATGTGATGATGGGTCCCGTTTAAACGTTCTATCTTGAATTAAACGAATCTAAGAGTTGTGTTCCGACGAGCCTATTCAACGATGGTAAAAGAACTTGATGCACTTAGCTAAACAACATTAACCTTCAAAATGTTCCAACATAAAAAAAATGTTTTTTATCATTTTTTCTTTGTTAAATCCATCATAAAACATACATTGAACATATAAATTGCTCTATTCCCACACAAAAATACTAGTGTTCTTTAGTTACTACATGGATAAGTGATTATCCTACTATTGTGTTTCCAAACACTCAAAATTGCATACTATTTATTTGATCATAACAGCATCAAACAGAACACAAACACACCTAAATAACTGATTTTGGTTATTCCACATCACATAATCACTAACTTAGATACTTGATAAAGGCAGAAACTTCAACTCATGATTGAAGAAACTAAGAACTGGATCAGCCTAAATACAAAAAAAAAAAAAAAAAAAAAAAAAAAAAACCCTATTTTTCATGCACCATGCACTTAAAGAACAGAAGCCCTATTGATTAAGATCAAAAAAATCAAACCTTGATTCAGGAGTCTTGTGCATATGGGAAGAACTTGAAGAAAAGGTTGGAGCTTTTGATGTTCTGCCAATAATTCAGACAAATACTGACTGAAAAAAAAAACACAACATAAACATAATCAATAGCATCTAAAAAACACAAACTTTAAACTGAAACTGAAAATAACATTAAAATAATTCATAAACAAACCTATCAACATCTCCATGAGTTCTAATCTGTGGAGAGGCTGTTCTTGCAGGAGAAAAGTTGGGATTATACAAACCTGACATGGGTTTCTAACAAAAAATTGGTGGAAAAAAATAGAAAAATAATTGTGGAAAATAAGAAGAAAATTAGAAGAAAAAAAGGGTATTTTTTTGTGTTGATGATATTAAGAGGGGAGCAAGCAGAGTCCAGAAAGATCTGTCAAGTTGAGCAAAAAATTTGAGGCAATTATTTCCTTACTTATTTCACTTTGAAAATTCATTTAATATCCATAATTTGAGAAAATAAATAATATTATTTTTGTTTGAAAAAGTTGTCAGCATGACTTTTGATTGATACTCTGTTTTTAAGGTAAAAGGACAAAAAGAAATCAAAGAGATCAACTATTCCTCCACCGTATTTTTTATATTAAAAGTAAAATAAAAATTAAATAAAATTATGTATTTGTATATTCTTTTTATTATAAATATATATTATAAAAATAATCTCTAGAATTCACAAGTTTTCTGTTTCGTTATTTCCAAAACATGTGTTGGATCTGTTGCATGTTCATGAAAACAAGAAGTTTTAACTTAACATGGGATTATGTAAATTAAGTTATAAAAATATTAATCTAAATCATTTTAAAATCAAATATATAATCTTATCTAATTTAATAATGTAATATACTTTTAATCATGCCTATAAGGAACATAAACATTTGAATGGGAAGTAAACACTTATATGCTTAGTAAAATTATTAATTTATTTATTTATTTATATACATATGTGGCAGATCCTATATTTTTTTATAAGTGATAATAGGGACTTTAGTGTATAAATAACACCATTTTTTTTTCATAGAGGGCGATTGACCTCATGGTTATACTATGGATCCACCAATATATTTAGATCTACCAATCAAGTTAAAAATATATTTATTGGTGTATTTCATAACAATATAGCTAAAAAGTAAAAAAAAAATATTTATTTTATTATTTATTCATACATATATAAAAAAAATACAGAAGTAGTAAAAACATATTGGTGTTGATGATACCACCTACGTGGGCAAAACAAATACAAATGTAAAGTTGGTCAAGAGGCAATGAAAGAAAGAAATGAATAAAGGTGAAGTTGAAAACACGTGTCAAACATGGGTCCAGAGCCAGCATGCGGCCAATGAACAATTGATGTGGCCAACGGAGTTTTAGCTGGAATTACAGGGTGTCCCGACCAATCGACGCCGTTTTGTCCCCTCCTCACATCGCATGCGCTTTCTCAATAACACCATATATATATAAATATCATCTATTTATACGTTTATTTATATTTATACTTATTATGTTTTTTAACGTCCAACCAATCACTAGGGTACATTCATAGGTAAAAGGCTACTCACGTCCGCAATCACAGATAGCCCTAGTGGTCAATGATCTCTAGATCAAGTGGTGGAGGACTTGTATTTCTCTTGAGAGATGCAGGTTCGACTCCCACTAGGTGCAGAGTGAGGCACTGGTGGGCAATGATAGGAGACCCAGGGAAACCTGGGTTGGATCCTTGAGCCAAACGGGTTTTACCGGTAATTTCACTGTCGTGCCTACGGGCGGGTGGGTTACCGGGTTTTCCCCGGAATTGGTGGTGGACTCGGGTTACTCTCGGAGTACTCCGTTTGTCCAGTGGGTTCCCCGAGAGTGCTCGGGATTGAGTTTGTTGGCCGTTCAAAAAAAAAAAAAAAAAAAAAAAACAGATAGCCCTAGTGACCCAGCCCGTCACCAACCCTAGAGGAAACTCACTGTAATAAAACCACTGACTGGCTTGCATATGTTATTTTGTCATGAACAAGACTCCAACGGCCGGCAATCTCCCTAGAGCACTGCCACCTTGGTTACGTATATATGTTTTCATAAACTCATAATTTCCAAATCTTTTGGCCAATTTATTTTGTCGGGAAACTAAGATCAGTTCCAGAGGATATGGTATTGGTGAGTAATAGAAGCAGATTGGTTTGTTGTTAAAGAATAGGTAATTAAAATCGGACTATATGGTTTGCATTTTTATTTTTTTTGGATTGGTCTTGATAAAAAAAAAATGAATTGTTTTATTCCTTATATATATTGGTAGTAATTAATATCATAAAAACAAAGTCCAAACAATATATATAAATGCACCTACGTATACTAACTCACTCCTGTATATACACATACATACCGACACACTGATCACCAAATTAAGATCTATCTAACCACTAAGATTAACGAAAACATAGCTTATGCTGGATAAATGATCGTGTCAAGGGGTTAAAGTACTTTATAAATCTCCCAAGATCGTAATAATATGTCACCAGTCGTCCACTCGGCTCCCTTGTAGCAGTTACCCCTCACGATTCTTTCTTGATTGATACCCAATTTAAACTTCTATTTATTGTCTTGCTCGTTTAAAATTAATATGTTATTTGTCTTAATGTGTTTGATCTTATTTGGAAAAAAAAATCCCCTAGACATAGTAGCTAGTAACCAAATCGCACACAAGTTCATTTGGTTCTGTTCGTTTGTAAGACATTTCGATGGTTCGGTTTTAATTTTAGGAATAGGATACTATTCTTTTTAACAGCAAACTAACATACTCCTAAATATTCTTATGCCTATTACCAGTGGCGAAGCTTGACAATGAAGACCCGGGGGGGGGGGGGGGTGTCGAAAACATATATACCAAAAAATTTCTATAGAACCGGAGGGTCGAAATCGTATATACCCAAAAATTTATATATGAAAACTACGTATATAACACTACTGAGCGAAAAGTTCGGGGGGCCTCTTAAGTTGCGCCCCTACCTATTACCTTGCAGGATTTTAACATTTCACCTTTTTGATAAAAGACTCCAAAAACTATTAATTGGTGCAATTTGAACGGATCAAACCCTAAAATATGGTTTGCTTGTATTGTTATTCTCTTGGCTTTTTTTTTTTCTCCTAGTTTCAGTTGATTAATTGATACAGGAATAATAATTCGATCAAAATCATGTACTTCATATACCTTTGTATATAAACCAAAGAAGTTTACATCATGCAATAGAATTTTTATGATTATGAAATTACAAGTTGTGGTGGATAGATTATTTAGTTTAATATACTTAATTAATATATAATATATTTTAATTTTAATATACAAATATATAACGGAGCCAACTATTATTTAGTTTTTCCCATCTTCCGCTAAAGGTATCCAATGAATTTTGGAGGGGTTCTACTAACCACATAATATGAGACATTATATTGCATAGTAAAATAATCATATAATGCATGTGATACATACAAAATAAAATATCATGTTGTTTAAGCTACTCTTTTTGGATTAATTACTTTATTATGTTTATTTTTTTTTGAACGGCAAATTTCTTTTATTCCTGTCGTTTGTGGGACTTGAATTCAAGACCTCCCCCTTCCAAAGTGTTTATCAGGGGCGGATGTACTATATATTAAGGGGTGGCGCCCGCTACGGCTTGGCGTTCCGGCGGTAGTGTAAAATTAGTGTAAATTTTGGAAAAATTTGCCGTTTTTTCGATTTCGTTACAGCTTATTTATAAAACGTTACCGCTTGGCGCGAATCCTAGATCCGCCACTGGTGTTTATATTATGTTTATATAACGAGTGTTAAATAAACTTAAACTTTCTTATTGTGTTCTAACTTGGAGTCAATTCGTATAACCAAATTCATAAGAACATCTGTAGTGGAATAACTAAAAAGTGTAAAAGGTATTGTCACGTCACTACCACTACCACGTAAATACTGGGGGCAATAACTAAACTACACATTCACGACGGTGCAGTAGTTTATGTAAAAACATAATTAATTTTTAAAATGATTATGACTTGTTAGAAACAAAAATATATTGCCCACACCCCAAGCCTTCACACCCGTTGTTGTGGCGCCCCCAATTGGCGAACAAGCATGTTGTTTGGGGCCCTACGTTGCTGAAATAGCGTGGGGCGCTACTCCACTACGCATGGTCTAAGCAAGACGATATGAACAAGATATTTAAGGAAGATGAATCTACCCATGACTGAACATAGACCATCCGCAAAGGCAGCTACAAACAAAGGCAGCGTTTGTCATCGACAACACCACATTCTTAGGCCCGTCGTCGATGAATTTGGGGGGCTCTCGTCACGGACACAAGTTGGGGGGCCATGAGCCACCTACTTCCAATTTCTCATTTATATAAGAACATTAAAAGTGAGATCCAACTACTAAAAAGGTGTATAAAGAGAAATGGTATTTAAAAGGTAAGCACCCAATGCATACCAAAGGTAATGACAACATGGAAAGTGGTGTCAAAACTTAGTGTCCAGGTCACATTTGCTTGCTTGGTGTGGTTGGTTGGTCATAGAACCCAAAAAGCATAACCTCTTTTATAATTACTCTTTTAAGCCTTTAAAGGAGTGGTTGCACTAAAGTGATATCCCCTTTACAACCCATCACCACTGTCTAATTAACTACTCTTTACAGCAATCTTTCACACACATTATTGCATATTACATGTCAAAAGTTTAACTAAAACTTCATCCAAACAGTAAAAATTAATTAACCCAACTTAAAGTCGCAAGATTCGTTATAAAAAAGAAGAGCAAATAATGGCACGAAACGTTGTAGACCAAAATCAATGACGAACAATAATGACTGTGCAAGGAATTGTTGTTTGTGGTCAGATATTATCATTTACACAATAACTCTAAAACATGTACCAACAAATGAATCAAAAACATGTGCAACTAGAATAATACTAATGAAAATAGTTCATGGGACATACTCTGTCTCAAGAGTAGGCTGTGTTCTTGTCACCATAGCGGCCGGAGCTTTCACCCCACCAATCATGGTCATATGCAGTGGTTCACCACCCTCTGCCGCGCGTTCCATTTTACGCGTCGTTTTCCTCTTTTTATACCCGCGAATCAACACAACCAACACTGCCAACATCACCAACAACACACATCCGCCGACCACATACACAACAATCGCCCAAACCCTAGAATCAATCCCACCATGCTTATCTCGTTTAACAATGTCCTTTACTACGATCGAAAAATGCCCTTGTTTAAAAGCCAAACATCTGTTACCATTCACCACATTAGTAAAATTAACTTGACCATGTAGGTCAACCCAAACACACATTGGGTTCGAACCAGAACCAGAACCTGAACCACCCGGTGCAGGCTTAACCAACCCAAACTCTATTTGAATAGGTTCATCCGACGCTTGGAGGTCCAATTCCAGACGACTTTTAACCGACAAATCAGTACCATTGTAAGCAAGAAGACCTAACACAGGAGCTAGATACATATACCCCGGTAAAGGATAATATCCATTCGACCGGTTTCCTAAATTCTGATACACTAAAACAAGTCTTTCGACATACGGTTGCACTACAACGCCTATCGGAATTCGAAACTCCTTATACATAGGAACTCCTCTAGTAAACAAGCTACCAGTTCTGAGTCTTAAACCCGAAATTCGGATACCAGTTAAGTTTTTCGGGGCAATGCCGTCATACACTACACCGGTTTTTGGATTATTCGGATTATCAAACACGCGATAAGCATACTCTTGAATAATATTATCAAGAACCCTAACTTGTGTTATGTCAGGAATGTTGAGAACAGATTGAGGCTCAGCAATTGGCAATATGAAGATAATTAATAGAAATGTTATTGTAAGAGTATGTAATTGAGGCTCCATTGAACGAATGTAATGGATTCATCAATCACAGTAACATCTTTTAACGTGTTTTCGATCGAACAAACCCTAGAAAGGTTCAAGACTTCAAGTTACGTAATAATGTGGGTCAATAATAAGATAGAAAGATAAGAGATCGAAGTATATTGGTGAATTATGAGTGATTTAGAAGGAGAATTATACCTGAAATTAATGGCGGAAGAGAGAGAGAGAGAGAGAGAGTAGAGCAGAGAGATGATAGATTGTAGTATAGATACAGTAAAGTGTAAGTATATGTGTGGGTGTGGGGTAGAAGAGAAAGAAAGATATTAAAGGGAATGAGAGCTGTTGCGATCAATGGGTTTCATACGGATGAATAAGTACAAGAAAGGTGACAGTGAAGCAAGCTAAGGTGTTTTTCCTGTGGAATGTGGAACCATTTGGTTGAGAGGCATACAACATCCGGTTGGGCCCAAACTGGTTCGGTTTATAAACCCACCTCGTGTTTTTAGTTTGGTCTCAAATCGATTTGACCAGATTGGTGAAAATCTCAACCACCTAAACCAATTTGAATCGGGTTCAAAACAAGTTTTAGTGTTTAAACCGGTATTTTTATCAGTTTTTTAGGAAGGCTCGAACCGGTTCAGGTTGGAGCCGATTCTCAACACAAAAGTCAAAAACATGTACCAATCGGTTTGGGCCAAACCTTTTTTTACCTAGTCGATTTCTGGGTCTCCGGGTCCAAACCGGCTTTTTTGTACACCAAAGAATTACCGGTTTAGGTTCAATAGTATTCTAAAAAAAATTAAGGTCATTCATTACTTTATTCAAACCTGATAAGGAATCTGAAATCTAAAACATGTGTGCGATGGGTAATAGGACAAGTATACGAGAATGTGACATATATTGGATTAACCTTTCTAGAACGAGTATACCAGAATGTGACATATAATTAAGTTCATTCATTGTTTTTTTTCGAAAACTCATTTTTTTCGAAACCACATTCGGTTTTCGAAAACTCATTGTTTTTCGAAAACTCAATTTTTCGAAATCTAACATGTTTTCGAAATATCAAGATTTTCTCGAAATCTCATTACTTTATTAAGCTGTTATTGTGAACTAAATGGTTTTGTAAACACTTAATTAATCAGAATCACATAACGTTTCACAAAACCAAATAGCTCAACTTGAATGAGCTTCTGATGTATCACTTTTGCCCAAAGGTAATTTGATACATCTATTTATTGTTCAAGTATAATAAGAAGCCATGTTAATTATGCCTTACAAACGTGAGTGTCCCATTTCTGGCCAAAACCGATTTAATTCATTCATGTCTAGCATACTTAACAAGTGCATAACTAAGGTAATTGTCTCATTTCTGGACAAAGCTGATTTGTCACAATTAATTTGCACGCATATTTAAATGATTTCACTTCTGTCCAAAGGTGATTTGTATTCGTTTAAGTAGAATTTTTCAAATTAATCTATTATTTTGATGTTAGTAATAGACATGTCACAACTTCTACATGTTCATTAATGATCCTCACGTTAATGATCCTTTATTAATTCTATGATCATATTTTTCCTGCCTTATTTTAGTATGTCACACCCTCAAAATCCACAAGCGGAGTATCACCGCAAGATGCGTGACTGACCAGGATCCAGCCACCAATCATATTGAACAATGTAATTAAGTAAATAAAAGTCCAACCACACAATATAATTGGTGTTCAAAACAAGTTTATCAAGTTCAAGTTACCAGCGGAAGCATAAAGTTTAAAACCAAAAACCAAAGTATAAGTTTAAAAGTTCATATGTTTAACATGGAACTCAACAGTCCATGTCCCACAACGACTCCTGCTCCCATGTAAGCTCCAGCTAAACATCTAACGACCTGCAAGTAAGGCTGGCAAATCGTGTCTTAGCAGGTTTAACAGGTATCTAATAATGCGAACAACAAAAATTTTAAACATGAATACGACTCATTTAACTACTTTATATCTAATGTCTATAAGACAGATCTATATTTTATGCACCTAGAAGGAGAAATAATGGATCATAACTTTCAAATTTTGATTCTTTTTAAAAACGTAAAAAATCACATGGTGTACTTTTCTAGTTATCGTGTCTTAGCAGGTTACCTACAGGTTACCTATTGCCAGCCCTACCTGCAAGGCATGTAACAACGAGTCAACAACAAAGTTGAGCGAGTTCACAGTTGGTTGTCCATTTTAAAGTTGTTCCAAAAACCACGAGTTCATTCAAAAACCATGAGTTATCCAATTCATTGTTTCCAAAACCATAACCAGTGGGGGCTACCCCATGTAACCACTAGACCCGTTACCATATCGACAACTGACTGGAGTCTTGTTGTGCCCTACGTCAATGTCTATCATCATTGACTAAGTGCCCAGATCCATTAGTCCACTCCCGTCCTCTGCGGCACGGTGTGAGGCTTGTCAAACCTAATAGCGCCATTTAACTAATAACACGTTCGCCAATGGCCCGGCGATTAAGTCGATATAAAAATGAGGGACTTCATGATAGAGTTTTTGTCTAGTAAGTTATATGTTGTCATCCTTCCTATGGAGGATGGAGGTACGCATTCTACCCAAGGAGAACACGCAGGTTTAAATGTTGTCATCCTTCCCAAGGAGGATGGAGGTACGTATCCTACCCAAGGAGAATACGCAGGTTTCATTATAGTTCCTTAACCCATTCCCAAACCACCGGGAATCCCATGCCTTGTAGAAAGTGTGAACTCACCTTGGTTTGCTCGGTTTGTTAAGTTACTTGTTCTCAGATATTCAATCAAAGCCTATGATATTCATGCATACGTAATCAGTTTCACATTCGCAAGGTTCACATATAAATACAAATCAGAGTGGGTATTCAATCAGTGATCACCAAATAGCACATAGCAGTTTCACAACTTGTTCAAATTCACAGTTCTCATGTATGTTTAGTAATAGTTCTTAATATTTAAGTGTGCTACACAATCAACTCATGTTTCCTCTATCATACTTAAACATCATTGACATGCATTTGATTAGGGTTCCATTAGCAAGAAATCATTCACATTCCAACTATCGTCTGTTGTGCACAAATGACGAAACACCAGAGTTTCGTCGACATGCAAGTGACGAAACTCCCAAGTGTTTCGTCGACAATGCTAATGACGAAACCTCAAGTGTTTCGTCGTCAACATGAGTGACGAAAATCCCAAGCCTTTCGTCGAGATGTTAAAAGTTTAACTAAAACTTCATCCAAACAGTAAAAACTAATTAACCCAACTTAAAGTCGCAAGATTCATTATAAAAACGAAGAGCAAATAATGGCACGAAACGTTGTAGACCAAAACCAATGACGAACAATAATGACTGTGCAAGGAATTGTTGTTTGTGGTCAGATATTATCATTTACACAATAACTCTAAAACATGTACCAACAAATGAATCAAAAACATGTGCAACTAGAATAATACTAATGAAAATAGTTCATGGGACATACTCTGTCTCAAGAGTAGGCTGTGTTCTTGTCACCATAGCGGCCGGAGCTTTCACCCCACCAATCATGGTCATATGCAGTGGTTCACCACCCTCTGCCGCGCGTTCCATTTTACGCGTCGTTTTCCTCTTTTTATACCCGTGAATCAACACAACCAACACTGCCAACATCACCAACAACACACATCCGCCCACCACATACACAATAATCGCCCAAACCCTAGAATCAATCCCACCATGCTTATCAGGTTTAACAATGTCCTTTACAACGATCGAAAAATGTCCTTGTTTAAAAGCCAAACATCTGTTACCATTCACCACATTAGTAAAATTAACTTCACCATGTAGGTCAACCCAAACACACATTGGGTTCGAACCAGAACCAGAACCACCTGGTGCAGGCTTAACCGACCCAAACTCTATTTGAATAGGTTCATCCGACGCTTGGAGGTCCAATTCCGGACGACTTTTAACCGACAAATCAGTACCATTGTAAGCAAGAAGACCTAACACAGGAGCTAGATACACATACCCCGGTAAAGGATAATATCCATTCGACCGGTTTCCTAAATTCTGATATACTAAAACAAGTCTTTCGACATACGGTTGCACTACAACGCCTATCGGGATTCTAAACTCCTTATACATAGGAACTCCTCTAGTAAACAAGCTACCAGTTCTGAGTCTTAAACCCGAAATTCGGATACCAGTTAAGTTTTTCGGGGCAATGCCGTCATACACTACACCGGTTTTTGGATTATTCGGATTATCAAACACGCGATAAGCATACTCTTGAATAATATTATCAAGAACCCTAACTTGTGTTATGTCAGGAATGTTGAGAACAGATTGAGGCTCAGCAATTGGCAATATGAAGATAATTAATAGAAATGTTATTGTAAGAGTATGTAATTGAAGCTCCATTGAACGAATGTAATGGATTCATCAATCACTGTAACATCTTTTAACGTGTTTCGATTGAACAAACCCTAGAAAGGTTCAAGACTTCAAGTTACGTAATAATGTGGGTCAATAATAAGATAGAAAGAGAAGAGATCGAAGTATATTGGTGAATTATGAGGGATTTAGAAGGATAATTATACCTGAAATTAATGGCGGAAGAGAGAGAGAGAGAGAGAGTAGAGCAGAGAGATGATAGATTGTAGTATAGATACAGTAAAGTGTATGTATATGTGTGGGTGTGGGGTAGAAGAGAAAGAAAGATATTAAAGGGAATGAGAGCTGTTGCGATCAATGGGTTTCATACGGATGAATAAGTACAAGAAAGGTGACAGTGAAGCAAGCTAAGGTGTTTTTCCTGTGGAATGTGGAACCATTTGGTTGAGAGGCATACAACATCCGGTTGGGCCCAAACTGGTTCGGTTTATAAACCCACCTCGTATTTTTAGTTTGGTCTCAAATCGATTTGACCAGATTGGTTCGGGTTAAGAACCGGTTTTAAGGTTGAAAATCTCAACCACCTAAACCAATTTGAATCGGGTTCAAAACAAGTTTTAGTGTTTAAACCGGTATTTTTATCAGTTTTTTAGGAAGGCTCGAACCGGTTCAGGTTGGAGCCGATTCTCAACACAAAAGTCAAAAACACGTACCAATCGGTTTGGGCCAAACCTTTTTTTACCTAGTCGATTTCTGGGTCTCCGGGTCCAAACCTGTTTTTTTGTATACCAAATAATTACCGGTTTAGGTTCAATAGTATTCTAAAAAAAATTAAGGTCATTCATTACTTTATTCAAACCTGATAAGGAATCTGAAATCTAACGCGATGGGTAATAGGACAAGTATACGAGAATGTGACATATATTGGATTAACCTTTCTAGAACGAGTATACCAGAATGTGACATATAATTAAGTTCATTCATTGTTTTTTTTTTTCGAAAAACTTTTTCGAAAACTCATTTTTTCGAAATCTCATTCGGTTTTCGAAAATTCATTGTTTTTCGAAAACTCAATTTTTCGAAATCTAACATGTTTTCGAAATATCAAGATTTTCTCGAAATCTCATTACTTTATTAAGCTGTTATTGTGAACTAATTGGTTTTGTAAACACTTAATTAATCAGAATCACATAACTTTTCACAAAACCAAATAGCTCAACTTGAATGAGCTTCTGATATATCACTTTTGCCCAAAGGTAATTTGATACATCTATTTATTGTTCGAGTATAATAAGAAGCCATGTTAATTATGTCTTACAAACGTGAGTGTCCCAATTCTGGCCAAAGCTGATTTAATTCATTCATATCTAGCATACTTAACAAGTGCATAATTAAGGTAATTGTCTCATTTCTGGACAAAGCTGATTTGTCACAATTAATTTGCACGCATATTTAAATGATTTCACTTCCGTCCAAAGGTGATATGTATTCGTTTAAGTAGATTTTTTCAAATTAATCTATTATTTTGATGTTAGTAATAGACATGTCACAACTTCTACATGTTCATTAATGATCCTCACGTTAATGATCCTTTATTAATTCTATGATCATATTTTTCCTGCCTTATTTTAGTATGTCACACCCTCAAAATCCACAAGCGGAGTATCACCGCAGGATGCGTGACTGACCAGGATCCAGCCACCAATCATATTGAACAATGTAATTAAGTAAATAAAAGTCCAACCACACAATATAATTGGTGTTCAAAACAAGTTTATCAAGTTCAAGTTACCAGCGGAAGCATAAAGTTTAAAACCAAAAACCAAAGTATAAGTTTAAAAGTTCATATGTTTAACATGGAACTCAACAGTCCATGTCCCTCAACGACTCCTGCTCCCATGCAAGCTCCAGCTAAACATCTAACGACCTGCAAGGCATGTAACAACGAGTCAACAATAAAGTTGAACGAGTTCACAGTTGGTTGTCCATTTTAAAGTTGTTCCAAAAACCAAGAGTTCATTCAAAAACCATGAGTTATCCAATTCATTGTTTCCCAAACCATAACCAGTGGGGGCTACCCCATGTAACCACTAGACCCGTTACCATATCGACAACTGACTGGAGTCTTGTTGTGCCCTACGTCAATGTCTATCATCATTGACTAAGTGCCTAGATCCATTAGTCAACTCCCGTCCTCTGCGGCACGGTGTGAGGCTTGTCAAACCTAATAGCGCTATTTAACTAATGACCCATTCTCCAATAGCCCGGCGATTAAGTCGATATAAAAATGAGGGACTTCATGATAGAGTTTTGTCTAGTAAGTTATATGTTGTCATCCTTCTTATGGAGGATGGAGGTACGCATTCTACCCAAGGAGAACACGCAGGTTTAAATGTTGGCATCCTTCCCAAGGAGGATGGAGGTACGTATCCTACCCAAGGAGAATACGCAGGTTTCATTATAGTTCCTTAACCCATTCCCAAACCACCGGGAATCCCATGCCTTGTAGAAAGTGTGAACTCACCTTGGTTTGCTCGGTTTGTTAAGTTACTTGTTCTCAGTTATTCAATCAAAGCCTATGATATTCATGCATACGTAATCAATTTCACATTCGCAAGGTTCACGTATAAATACAAATCACAGTGGGTATTCAATCAGTAATCTCCAAATAGCACATAGCAGTTTCACAACTTGTTCAAATTCACAGTTCTCATGTATGTTTAGTAACAGTTCTTAATATTTAAGTGTGCTACACAATCAACTCATGTTTCCTCTATCATACTTAAACATCATTGACATGCATTTGATTAGGGTTCCATTAGCAAGAAATCATTCACATTCCAACTATCGTCTGTTGTGCACAAATGACGAAACACCAGAGTTTCGTCGACATGCAAGTGACAAAACTCCCAAGTGTTTCGTCAACAATGCTAATGACGAAACCTCAAGTGTTTCGTCGTCAACATGAGTGACGAAACTCCCAAGCCTTTCGTCGAGATGTTAACAGTTTCAAGCATTAACCTCAACTACTCCCGTAATACCCGTAAACACTTCCCAACTTCCCCAAAACGGATCAAACAAGCAACCCTAAACATGAACCCTAGATTACCAGATCATCATCATGCACATATTCATGTCAGCGATTCATTAACTATACATAAACAACTGATAACAAACAATGTCAACATCAAACAGGAACATCAACTCAGTGAATCATGAATGAATACGAATCATAAAGGTCTCAATCTGCAGGTTCTAATCCAACAGATTAGTAACGGAACATCAGACCCTAATTGGCAACATATTAAAGCACAATCTCTAACAAGATCCTAATTCGCATTAGCCCTCTATCATCACACCAAACAATCAAACAGTATAATAAGCAAGTCAAATCAGATAATCGCACACTAACCGATTACGAGATGAACTAGCAAGAATCCGAGAGGGTAGAGGGTTGGTGATTGCCGTCGCGTGCAAGGTTGGGGAGGAGAGTCTAGGGTTTTCGCCGGTTGTGATATTACGTGATGTTGTGCGTATAATGTCACACCCCGAATTTCCACGTGTCACCGGTGGGCCCGGTGGGGAGTATCGTGACGTGGTTGGCAACATAATAGTCAAACAACACAATTATATAAATGCACAGCGGAAGCAAAAGATAATATATTACAATCCGATTATAAAGTAATATCCAGTATTACAACGGAAGGTAAAGGATCCACAGGCGGATCTTTAAACATATCATTTGTTCAACAGACTTTAGACACCTAGAACTTGCAAGATTCCTTATTAGCGCCCTGAGCTTCCAGCCAATTACGTTCAGTACCTGTCACTTAACCCTTTTGGAAAATACGTCAGTTTTCACTGGTAAATACACTCAACCGACTCATTTGAAAAGAGTTTAAGAAAATTGATTTGAATGCACTTGGCACAAAATATATCGACACTTTGATTAAAATGCACAGAGGCAAAATTAATCTTTTATACTTGGAACAATTATAATTATAACCTTGTATACAGATTTACATGTTCGTTGTACGTTCAGGGCCCGATGTAGAAACCGAGTCAAGATTAACAGACACGCCACAAGTATAGGCCCACAAGAGAGTGAGATACCGTTATTACTTAGTAACTGTCAGGTGTATGCCTACACCCCGTACCTAAGACGTGGCCATTTTATAATACAATGATGTCAGGGATATCCGGGACATGGTCATTAACCCCTAAAGGCTTTTATTTCAAACAATACAGATTAAACCGGGTTACCTCAATAATTTAACCTTCATTAAGATTAAATATTCAATACCCGACCAAGCGGTATTATTATACCGTATCCCAAGCCCGTATAGGGAAAATAAGTTAAGAGTATTTACGGTATCGTTATACCGTATTTCAAGCCCGCATAGGGAAAATAGGTTAAGAGTATTTACGGTATCGTTATACCGTATTTCAAGCCCGCATAGGGAAAATAGGTTAAGAGTATTTACGGTATCATTATACCGTATTTCAAGCCCGTATTGGGAAAATAGGTTAAGAGTATTTACGGTATCATTATACCGTATTTCAAGCCCGTATTGGGAAAATAGGTTAAGAGTATTTACGGTATCATTATACCGTATTTCAAGCCCGTATTGGGAAAATAGGTTAAGAGTATTTACCTGAGCTAGCTCCTGTCTTAAATAGCAAGAATCTAATAACTCAGCCGTAGTCGCTTAAGTAAGCGTAGGTACAATTTACCGGAAGTGCTCTAGTCTGGAATGATGGTATAAACAATTAATTAGAATGCTAACGGGTCTTTAATTAAGCCTAAGCTTAGACCGATTAGTCTTATAGATACGGTTCGTACGCACGATTAAGCGAAGACCGGATAGAATGTGATTCTGACCCGACAAGTTTGAAGACTTGTTTAATATGGGTTTGTTATTCACATTCTAGATTTTGAGATAAAACCGATAAGGTTTGACCCGTTTCGGCTAACTTATATAAACTAGTTATATAAACCGATCCGAACGCGAATAACGCGTAACGGGTAACCGAATAGGTCGCGAACAGGTTTCCTAAGTTAATATGCCTTAAATATGTTGTGATATCAGTAGGATACCTTCCATTATGCCCAAAACGAGTTTAATCTCAATTTAAGCCCCGTAGGGGTATTTTGGTCATTTACCTAAGGCATATATACTACCTGTCATACAACTACTCGAACGATGTGACCATAAGGTCACTTAATGTGTTTGGTCGGATCCTAATGATCGACCAAACGGGTCGGGTTTGAAAGTATAAGCGATTGTTTAGATCGCTTACCTTCACGACCCTATATAAGCACTAAACTAAAAGTGGCGAGCTAAGCATGTTAAAACATGCTTAACTAAGTTAGAAAACAAGTTTGGTATCAAAACAAACAGTTTTGATACCCATAAGTAGTTTGGTTACAAAATACGCAAGAATACGTATTCTGGCCGAAACTACGGCTCGTCACTGAGCCTAGATAACGTGGTAATCAGTAGGTATAGTCACTAGGGACTATAACCATCGTGATCACGCTCACGTTATGAAGTTCAAACGAACTTCGCATCGACCATAAACTGGTCAATGCAGAAAGTCAAACAAAGTTTGACTTTCGGACCCGAAAAGCGATAAAAGAACGAAAGAATACTTACGAAGGGTCCTCGAAAGCTCTCGATCCGATTTACCTTCAGGTATGAAGTATAACTTCAACTTAGAAGGCTTAAAATCAGATCAAGTGTGAGAAATGAAGTGAAATGTGATGGGTATTTATAGATTTCGGTCCACCGTTAGGATCGTTTCTTGGAGAAGAGGGCACGATCAAGGCCGTACACTTGTCGGAAGGTTATGGTGCCTAAATTGCCACTAACCATAGGAAATCAACATGTGGCATTGAGATTTGGAGTGCCAAACAGCTGAAACCAGCTGTTTGATGCATTTAATCTGGTCAGAAGGGGCCATGCGGCCCGCTTCAGGATGCCCTTAAACTAATGCGGGCCGCCTGAGGGTCCTGATCAGACAACAAGTTTGAAAAATGACAGTTTCAGTCCCTGCACGTGTTTAAGGCCTTTTTCGACACTTCTAAGGCCCGTAAAGCCAACTTTAAGGCCCTAAAATGTTACCTAAACATTGTGGACATGAAACATGCTCAAAAATGTGCCGGGTGATGGTCCGTTTGGTCGTACGAACGCGATGTTCGCTTAATTACGACGGAATGCGCATAAGTGCCAAAAACGATCCAAATGACGCGACGAATGGATTTTTCTTATGGCGAACACTAAAATAAAATATTTTAGTGCTTACATAAATTTTTGGATGACCAGATGTATTCAGAACGTAGGTTATGCGCGAAAATGCAAACTTATGCACTTTTTGACGCTTTTAGTCCCTGATCCTTCTACACTTGATCTTAACATGCTTTCTTGCACTTCGAGCCCTCTAACTTGACTTTTATGGGCCTTAAGACATAAACATACTTTGTTAAGTCCTTGGGTAACTTTATGGTTACCCGAAAAGTCATAAATTTCAACGTTGACGCTTTTAACCTCTCGCACACGAATTTGATTATAACTTTCTCATACGATAACGAAACTTTATGAAATTTTAATCGTGCATTCTAGTGAGCATAATTTACATTTACAAAGCTTCGGGTTTGTCAAAAGGTCACTCAGAGGTATATCTTTAACATGTTGACACATTTAACCCCTGTAGTTTGTAATCTCTCACTTTTAGCTTCGTATGATCCATGATTCATTCTTTTGAAGGTATGAGCATCATGTAGGGTTAATGTACAACATATTTATTCACTGTTGACATTTAGAACTCGTATTTTCATATACTTTTCAAGTTTGTCAACTTTAGTCCCTCTAGGGTATTCTTTCACACATTCAAGCTTATGACACGTGTCAACACCTTATAGGACGTAAATTTTCGGGGTGTTACATCCTCACCCCCTTAAAATAAATCTCGACCCGAGATTTACTGAAATAAGTAAGGGTACTTTTCTTTCATCGTGGATTCAACTTCCCACGTGAATTCGGGACCTCTTCGGGCATCCCATTTGACCTTTACAAAAGGTATATGCTTCCTTCGAAGCGTTCTTACCTGTCGATCCTTAATCAATATAGGATGTTTATCACATCGTAAATCCGCATACCAATTTGTGATAGTGCTCCTTGACTTATTGGCAGAACACATCCTCCACTCACTATTGTGCAATGTATTGCGAGCTCCGTCAAACTCCTTAAGTAGGTTTTAGCTTACAAGCTACTTGATCTTGATACATTCGATTTCCTTCGAATGATTTACCTTTATTCAGAGCTTAACTAGCCTGATAATTTCACAAATTTGATACACCCTTCCTGGGTGATATCTTTTGTTAAACCATATTCCTTAACAAGAACTTAGGAAGTTTGCTATTTTCATAACTCCTCGATTTCTTGCCATATACTGGCAACCTACAATCGATTATGGATTTGTATAATCTTATTTGTTGTCCCCCAGGCAACTTTCAGATCTTGATAATTGGACTTACCAATTCTCTATTTAACAATAGATGTTTAACATTACATCTATACTAAGTCTCCAAAGGAGTAACCTTATCACTTACATAATAATTGTTATAGAAAACTTATTCTATGATGAGATGGTTATTCCAACTACTGCTTAATTACTCTCCAAGAATAGCTAATTCTTACAGCTAGTCGAACCAATCGACGATCCTGGGTAGGTAATAGCAATTCTTAATTGTTGCGTAAATAGGGTTTCGGTGATCAATGCATAAGCAAGATGAACCGTCTTTCTTAATTAACTATACCGGATTTCCAGGATATTGAGTTAAGCTATATGAACCCTTTATTAAGAAATCCTAATTAACCAGGGTTTCGATTCTTCCAATGATAGTACTAGCCATTTTTGGAGATTTCATAACAACACAGCCTAAAAATATAAATCTTAATTCTACCTGCCTCCCAGGGGTTAACAGGGTAATCTTAGGAGAAAATAATCAAGGTATAAGGAGGTTACAGAGATTCCATATCTCAGGCTCCAATTCACTCCACAACGCTTGTGCCTAATAAGCGACACATTTATGTTATGATTCCACATATTCCTTCACCGAGGAATATTTATTTGGATGGTTCTATTCCGGATATCCCCCTTGAATGCTACTTGTCGACTTTAGCACAATATGACCATTGAGATATCTCAGGGGTTCCATGTATTAAACCTCCATGTTGATCAGACATGGAAATAATCTATGGGACACACTAGGATACGCCAATCCTCATATGACACTTTTATCAGACATAGTTTGGCATTCGCAGGCGATAGAAAACAATGAGAAAATAATTAAAATAATATACGTTGTCGTACTCTATGCAAAGAAAGAGTACTTTTAGATTTTTCGGATGGATTCCTTGCCGATACTAGAAGAATCGGTTACTACGGTTTCCTTGGTAGCTATACCTTGTGGATGATAAAATAATAATAAAAAATTTTTTTTGCTAAGTTTATGGCTCATGAAGATTTATTATTGCCTGTATTAAAAACAGGACACTTAGTAGAGATTATCATTGATAAATGATAAGGAAGTTTACTGCACAAGTGCTTGATAAGGAAAGGTACATGCTATACGATTATTATTATTCTGCACCATCTCTTGAGTGTTCATCCTGAAAACTCATGCGTTTGTTCTCTTGGCCTCTACGGGCTTTTTGGCATACTTAGGGCAGTTGGTCTTTATGTGCCCCTTCTCGCCACAGCCACGGCAGGTTGCATCTTCCATCTTCTTGCAATCCAAGGTCTTGTGACCCTTGGTTTTGCAAATTCCACATAATTTAGCACGTGGGTCGATTGTGCATTTTCCAGAATGTTGTTTCCTGCAGTTGTTGCATTCGGGTTTTGCCTCCTTTGGCTTGGACTGGTTATAGCTTGAACCGGTCTTACCCTTCTTGTAACCTTTATTTGGGGTATCATCGCACTTTCGCTTAAGATCCTTCAACACACGGTCCGCAGCGTTGCTTGCGGCTATTTCGATCATAGCCTGTAACCCGGTGCTTATTAATTTCAGTCTTGCATCATCCTCCTGATTAACTGGATGATTGCGAGCTTCAGAGGGGTCAGCCATGGTGAAGCTTTGGGGGCTACAAACCAAGTAGCAATAATTGGTTTAAGTATATGACGAATTGTCCAATTTTGATAAATAAATAGCCATGATTCCATTGATCGCTTATGCAAAAAGGGGTTTGGAAAAATTCCTAATATAAAGAGGACAAGTGTGATTCTATCGCATCACTGTTGCCAGGAGTGTTAACATATTTACAATGTTACAAGGATTTGAATCCTTTGAATAGGTTCTACCATCTTGGCCTTGTCTGGAACGACGTATTGGCTAGGTCGTACCTTTAAGATTCTTTTTACTATGTATATTGGCAGGGAAGGAATGGATATTTATTTCATTCAGGATTTTCATCATAAATCCTAATTTACAAGTTAATAATAGTACAAATGGCCTGGTCGTGTAGACAAGTTTAATTTATAAGCCATGATTTCAGAGAATCAAGCATGAAGGTGTTCTGGCACAATAGGCCTAGTCACAAGGATATTTATAAATTATAAGCTATGATTTCGGAGAATCAAGGCTTTTAAGGTTTTATTATATTTTATTACCTTTGTTAGACAGGGTCATAGATTATTACTGTCTTTAGTCGCAGAGGACATTAACTATAGCCCGTAGGCACTATGTAACCACGTATGGTTAAAATATGATCATCTTAATTGGTGATGTAAACCCAGGATTCAGAGATCATTAAACTGGGTTAGGAATCTTCTAAAGAATCCTTTTATAAATGACGTGTGTGATTTTAATGAGTCACATCTGCCAGGAGTGTTAACATGTTCACAGATGTTAACAGGGGTTTGAATCTTTTAAACAGGTCTTACCATCTTGGCCAGGTCTTTAAAAGGACACTCAAGCTAGGTTTCACTCTTAAGACTCTTAATTAATAATTAACGCAGAACAATTTTTAAATTGAGGTTTTAATATGGATCTTAATCTAATTATGGAACTACCATCTTGGCCCGGTCTTAAAATGACCCGTGGCTAGGTCTTGTCCCTTTTAGGTTTTGCCATTTTATTATAATGGTAGATCTTATAATATAGGAATGACGTTTTAAACATAATCGTTCCTTTAAAAATTTTAAACAAGTATAGGGTTGCCCTAAATGGGTCTTCAAAAGAATAATGTCGTCCTCGAAGGGACTGAAAAATAAATATGTCCTTAGAAGGACTATTAAGGAAACGATCTTTTGCAAAAGGAGTTGCTTCTTCATTCATTTCCTGAATGCTTTCTCCGTGGTTGCACGTTTCATCCTGGTCGCGGTACGAAACTCAGCATCCCAAGGCTCCAGACGTGGAGAATTCCTATTACGGCTTCTTCGCTTGGCGACGTATCCAATAAAAATTTGGAAGCAAAAATTTCTAGATTAGGATTGAGAATATTCCTAAATTAAGTCTAGACTCAGAAATTTAGATTGTGCAATTGTGTAACTGAGATTAAACACAAAAGGCTAGTGTTTAATTCACTCAGTGTTGGCTCTGATACCAACCTGTCACACCCCGAATTTCCACGTGTCACCGGTGGGCCCGGTGGGGAGTATCGTGACGTGGTTGGCAACATAATAGTCAAACAACACAATTATATAAATGCACAGCGGAAGCAAAAGATAATATATTACAATCCGATTATAAAGTAATATCCAGTATTACAACGGAAGGTAAAGGATCCACAGGCGGATCTTTAAACATATCATTTGTTCAACAGACTTTAGACACCTAGAACTTGCAAGATTCCTTATTAGCGCCCTGAGCTTCCAGCCAATTACGTTCAGTACCTGTCACTTAACCCTTTTGGAAAATACGTCAGTTTTCACTGGTAAATACACTCAACCGACTCATTTGAAAAGAGTTTAAGAAAATTGATTTGAATGCACTTGGCACAAAATATATCGACACTTTGATTAAAATGCACAGAGGCAAAATTAATCTTTTATACTTGGAACAATTATAATTATAACCTTGTATACAGATTTACATGTTCGTTGTACGTTCAGGGCCCGATGTAGAAACCGAGTCAAGATTAACAGACACGCCACAAGTATAGGCCCACAAGAGAGTGAGATACCGTTATTACTTAGTAACTGTCAGGTGTATGCCTACACCCCGTACCTAAGACGTGGCCATTTTATAATACAATGATGTCAGGGATATCCGGGACATGGTCATTAACCCCTAAAGGCTTTTATTTCAAACAATACAGATTAAACCGGGTTACCTCAATAATTTAACCTTCATTAAGATTAAATATTCAATACCCGACCAAGCGGTATTATTATACCGTATCCCAAGCCCGTATAGGGAAAATAAGTTAAGAGTATTTACGGTATCGTTATACCGTATTTCAAGCCCGCATAGGGAAAATAGGTTAAGAGTATTTACGGTATCGTTATACCGTATTTCAAGCCCGCATAGGGAAAATAGGTTAAGAGTATTTACGGTATCATTATACCGTATTTCAAGCCCGTATTGGGAAAATAGGTTAAGAGTATTTACGGTATCATTATACCGTATTTCAAGCCCGTATTGGGAAAATAGGTTAAGAGTATTTACGGTATCATTATACCGTATTTCAAGCCCGTATTGGGAAAATAGGTTAAGAGTATTTACCTGAGCTAGCTCCTGTCTTAAATAGCAAGAATCTAATAACTCAGCCGTAGTCGCTTAAGTAAGCGTAGGTACAATTTACCGGAAGTGCTCTAGTCTGGAATGATGGTATAAACAATTAATTAGAATGCTAACGGGTCTTTAATTAAGCCTAAGCTTAGACCGATTAGTCTTATAGATACGGTTCGTACGCACGATTAAGCGAAGACCGGATAGAATGTGATTCTGACCCGACAAGTTTGAAGACTTGTTTAATATGGGTTTGTTATTCACATTCTAGATTTTGAGATAAAACCGATAAGGTTTGACCCGTTTCGGCTAACTTATATAAACTAGTTATATAAACCGATCCGAACGCGAATAACGCGTAACGGGTAACCGAATAGGTCGCGAACAGGTTTCCTAAGTTAATATGCCTTAAATATGTTGTGATATCAGTAGGATACCTTCCATTATGCCCAAAACGAGTTTAATCTCAATTTAAGCCCCGTAGGGGTATTTTGGTCATTTACCTAAGGCATATATACTACCTGTCATACAACTACTCGAACGATGTGACCATAAGGTCACTTAATGTGTTTGGTCGGATCCTAATGATCGACCAAACGGGTCGGGTTTGAAAGTATAAGCGATTGTTTAGATCGCTTACCTTCACGACCCTATATAAGCACTAAACTAAAAGTGGCGAGCTAAGCATGTTAAAACATGCTTAACTAAGTTAGAAAACAAGTTTGGTATCAAAACAAACAGTTTTGATACCCATAAGTAGTTTGGTTACAAAATACGCAAGAATACGTATTCTGGCCGAAACTACGGCTCGTCACTGAGCCTAGATAACGTGGTAATCAGTAGGTATAGTCACTAGGGACTATAACCATCGTGATCACGCTCACGTTATGAAGTTCAAACGAACTTCGCATCGACCATAAACTGGTCAATGCAGAAAGTCAAACAAAGTTTGACTTTCGGACCCGAAAAGCGATAAAAGAACGAAAGAATACTTACGAAGGGTCCTCGAAAGCTCTCGATCCGATTTACCTTCAGGTATGAAGTATAACTTCAACTTAGAAGGCTTAAAATCAGATCAAGTGTGAGAAATGAAGTGAAATGTGATGGGTATTTATAGATTTCGGTCCACCGTTAGGATCGTTTCTTGGAGAAGAGGGCACGATCAAGGCCGTACACTTGTCGGAAGGTTATGGTGCCTAAATTGCCACTAACCATAGGAAATCAACATGTGGCATTGAGATTTGGAGTGCCAAACAGCTGAAACCAGCTGTTTGATGCATTTAATCTGGTCAGAAGGGGCCATGCGGCCCGCTTCAGGATGCCCTTAAACTAATGCGGGCCGCCTGAGGGTCCTGATCAGACAACAAGTTTGAAAAATGACAGTTTCAGTCCCTGCACGTGTTTAAGGCCTTTTTCGACACTTCTAAGGCCCGTAAAGCCAACTTTAAGGCCCTAAAATGTTACCTAAACATTGTGGACATGAAACATGCTCAAAAATGTGCCGGGTGATGGTCCGTTTGGTCGTACGAACGCGATGTTCGCTTAATTACGACGGAATGCGCATAAGTGCCAAAAACGATCCAAATGACGCGACGAATGGATTTTTCTTATGGCGAACACTAAAATAAAATATTTTAGTGCTTACATAAATTTTTGGATGACCAGATGTATTCAGAACGTAGGTTATGCGCGAAAATGCAAACTTATGCACTTTTTGACGCTTTTAGTCCCTGATCCTTCTACACTTGATCTTAACATGCTTTCTTGCACTTCGAGCCCTCTAACTTGACTTTTATGGGCCTTAAGACATAAACATACTTTGTTAAGTCCTTGGGTAACTTTATGGTTACCCGAAAAGTCATAAATTTCAACGTTGACGCTTTTAACCTCTCGCACACGAATTTGATCATAACTTTCTCATACGATAACGAAACTTTATGAAATTTTAATCGTGCATTCTAGTGAGCATAATTTACATTTACAAAGCTTCGGGTTTGTCAAAAGGTCACTCAGAGGTATATCTTTAACATGTTGACACATTTAACCCCTGTAGTTTGTAATCTCTCACTTTTAGCTTCGTATGATCCATGATTCATTCTTTTGAAGGTATGAGCATCATGTAGGGTTAATGTACAACATATTTATTCACTGTTGACATTTAGAACTCGTATTTTCATATACTTTTCAAGTTTGTCAACTTTAGTCCCTCTAGGGTATTCTTTCACACATTCAAGCTTATGACACGTGTCAACACCTTATAGGACGTAAATTTTCGGGGTGTTACATATAAGAGATATATAATTGATTCTAATATGGGCCTCACCTGGGCCGAAAGCCCATTTCTACGAAACATCAAAGGAGGCGACGAAACTCCCTAGTTTCGTCGTGCTGGAGGAATGGCGAAACTCCCTAAGTTTCGTCGAGCTTGCTAATGGCGAAACATTATTGTTTCACCAAGTATGGTTTTTAACTTTTAAACAGTTCACAAGTTTCTATAACTTAAACACATAAACACATTAATCGTATACTAAATAATAACACAATATCTCAAACATATAACAAACGTGCACAATTACAAGGCAAATAAGTTATGCAAACACAATTGTGAAACAAATAACGTGTCGAGGAAAGACCTTGAAAACTCGGGTTGTCACATAGTACCCATAAGATTACTCACTGTAACTTTCTTTTATAAATTAGTATCTCATCCACTCTAATTTTTAAACCTAATATGTTTTTGCTTTACTTAAAGTTTCTATAAGATTAACTCTTAAACCAAATCCTTGATTATCTCTTAAGATACGATAATCCTACTGCTCTTTTCTGATAAGAGTACTGCAAAAGCAAAGTAGAGCATGATGGATAGGATAAGTCGAACATGATGTCTCTTATGATAATCAAGAACTCATTTAACAAAAATGATATCACTAAAATTATTCCAGATTAAGTTTTTCCTAAGACTAATCTAATTTTATGGAATAATCAATAGAACTCCTAAGATGCATGTGTTCATTTCAAATTCTAAACTACAAAGTTAAGTGGCATCCGTGAATACATCATAATGTACAATACCATGACCCATAAAATGAAGGGCTTACACATGAAAACATGTACATTTTTTCCAGTACATTACATACTAAAATTTTCTCTTGTACAATTTGATGTCTTAAAAATCAACTATAACACTCAAAAGTATCAAAGGAAATTGTACATAGAAAGAAATATTAGAAACTGGAAAATAAGATGCTATTCACCTTAAAACCACTAAAACCTTAGAGGATAGTTGTAAGGTCCATAGTCAAAATACAAGTACAAAATTCCAACTTTAAGGTTCTTCAAGATAGAATCTCAGTGCATAAATATGTCATTATACTAGGCATAAGCAATGAGACTATCTATAATTCAAAAAGAACAGTTGGCTAAAATAGGTAGTCGTCTATTAATGATTTTTAAGTCTGATAATCTTAATATTCCAATTTACACATGATAAGTTGACTCTAGTTCTAAATTGAGTTGCATAATGACACAACGACTGTATTTCTCTGCTACGGTTCTTGGTTTAAAGCTAAAATGAGTATTAGCTTCTGATCAGACTTATCTAATGCTCATGATAAATGATTATTCGGCTAAGTGGGAGAATGTAAGATCAAATATTTATTTATTTGTATTAAATCTCTTAGCCATCATTATCATTTATATAACATATATCAAAATATATTAAAACCTATAATATAATTAGTTGGTAATTGTTGATGGACCATATTACCCTTATTAACTAATTTAAATATTTATTTATTTATATATTTAATCTAGTAGTCATCATTATCATTTATATAATATAGATCAAAATATATTAAAACCTATAATATAATTAGTTGGTAATTGTTGATGGACCATATTACCCTTATTAACTAATTGGGTTTCCCCTTGAGTGTATATAAGGAGATTACTAGAGAGGGATTAGGGTTAGACTGTCACACCCCAACCGATGGCGGAAACATCGGGATGAGACGAAGTGTGTATAGATTGCTCGAGACTTCATAACACTATGTGACAATATTTATTTAATTCAAATTTCATTGCAATACTAGATTGTCATACAAGATTAAAATAAGAAATAACAACATTGCCTCAAATAACAACATAACATTAAAAGATAGATAGATTAAAGGTGTGTATCTAGTCCACCCTAATCTTGTTTCATCATTCATCCATACTTCAACTATCAACCTGCAACATGTATTAAAATAGAGTTTCAATGCAAAAGCAAAGGCGAGTATACAAGTTTGATTACATAGCATAATAAAATAAAAGCTCATATCCAACATAAACATTATAAAAAAAATAGTTTCAGCCATGCTAGTTTACGCAGTCCAAGTGATAGCCCATGAATGTCGAGTACCTAACCCAAAGTTCAACGGGAGGCTAAAAAGATACCTAACAATACCCCTCGAGCACAAATGGGGGTGGTGCATTACTCCTATAGCATATGCATAGTACTACTAATTGTTAGGCGGAACTACACACAGGGATTAAACGTTCACATAGCACAAATAGTCTCAAGAATCACAAGTTTCATGTTTCATGTTTAAATGGATAGAGTATGATTCGAATATGTTTCAAGTGTCAAGTGTCTTGATATAGAATACATGTTGCATCCCAACAGTGTTTAAAGCAAAAAGGGATTCGAGTATACTCACGGTTTGCAAGCTTTCCTACTTGTATCCGTGAAGAATTGATTAATGGAGAGAACACCAAGTTATCCTACAAGAGGAAAGTTAAGGCGTATGAGTAATTGGAAGAATGAAGGGATATTCGGACTTAAGATTCAAAGAGCGACAAAGTATGTATTAGGAAAATATTCACTTATGGTATTAGCACTTGTCTTGACACTATGGTAATCCCTAAGGATTATATATGATTTCATAGGTTCAAGACCTATTAGAATCGTGACAAGGAACTACACACATAGTGAGAACTTATTAACTTGGTAGTAGATTTATATAATCACTATCAAGGGTTCGGTTTATAATATATACATAATTATAATATATATACATAATAATAATATAGTTAGTCACGTAGGAGGCGGGAGGTTAAACCTTCCACTTGGTTACCTCTTGGTGTCATATGAGTTATGTAGGAGGCGGGAGGTTAAACCTTCCACTTGGTTACCTCGGTTGTTAAGTCATGTAAGAGGCGGGAGGTGAACCTTCCACTTAGAAACCTCATAAGTATGTTCAAGAATTAAAGGTACAATTATACTAAACGAAACATCAAGTGATGTGTGGACTTGTATGTAAGTTAGCCTATGCTAACCAAGTAGTCACACTATCTTCAAGTTCAAGACTTGGCACCGCTTGTGAGTTAATAACTCAATTAAAACAGAAAGTTTAGAGTGTTTAGACACTCTTATTAAGTGTAAAACAACCTTGGTTTGGCTTTACTAATCATACAATAGACTAGAAGCATAAGAACACAAGTTTGTTTGAAGTATATAAGAGTTTAAGAAAGTTTCAACAAAACAGAAAGTTTATGGACAATTTCGGGGCAATTCCAGGTCTGATTTCTCCCAGGAGAAGTCAAGGAATCAAACCCCATGATTATACAAACAAGTAGGAAAAATAATCAAGTGATTTGGTTGAGTTTTGAGCAAGTTATGCTTACTTTTGTAAGCAAGGGTGAATCTGCCCGAATTTCTGAATTACAAGAGCTTTGAGAGTGATTTTGGAGAGGTTTGAGAGTTGAGCAAAGTGAAATGAGGGCTAGAGATGTTGTATATATAGTGTAGGTGGTAGGTGAGAGCTTAAATTGATCAAAAATGGCTGCAAATTGGTCAACAAGTGAGAAAACTCTCCATATTTTCGTAAGAAGAAGTTGCTGACGTGAATAGTACCCTGCAGGGTACTATTCACGTGCAGTTTTTTTTATTTTTTATTTTAATACTATGAATTAAAACAAGCACTTTTTATAAAAGGAACCTATGTTAAAACAATTTCTAAAAATTAATAAAAATTCTTTTGTATAAAAATTTATTAGAAAAATAATTTTTCTAATAATTTTTGTTTGTATAGTTTTTCGGTTTCTTATAAAAATCTTGTGTTTAACCATTAACAATGTGATAAAAAAATGTATTACCATTATGATTAACGCCTCGAAAAGTAAAATACAAATATGAAAATACGAGGCGTTACAGTCTCCCCTACTTTAGGAAATTTCGTCCCGAAATTTATTCAAGAGGAAGGCCTCGGAGAAAAAGCATGGGGATCATAATCAAAGTATAATTTAGCGTATGTAGGTCGTATTCAAGTATCGTTTATGATTGAAACACGTTTTATGCATAAGTTTCACGTATTTACAAGTTTAGCAATAGTTTCCAAGAATAACGATTAAACATCAATTGATTTACAAAATTGAATATACGAGCATACATTGAGTGTGTATAACATATTTGTAACAAAATACGAGTTTCATTAATGATCCAAGTCTCGGTTTTTACGACGATTACAAAGAAGGAATGATTACAAGAATACAAAGTTTCCAAACATAGAAATATGAACAAAACTCTCTATAAATGGAAAGTATAAAAGAGTCGGGCGTTACAGTCTCCTCTCCTTTAGGAAACTTCGTCCCGAAATTTAGGAAGACGTAGGAAAAAGATGAGGGTACTTCTTCTTCATCTCGCTCTTGAGTTCCCAAGTGAATTCAGCACCACGTTTACCTTCCCATCGAACCTTGACGATAGGAATTTTACTGCGTCTCAATAACTTGACTTCTTGATCCATGATCTCGACGGGTTTCTCCACGAAATGCAAGGTGTCGTTTATTTGGAGATATTCGAGAGGAACCTGGATTCCTTCTTCAGCGTGACACTTCTTTAGGTTCGAGACATGAAACGTTGGATGAACGTTGTTGAGTTCTTGAGGTAAATCGAGTCGGTAAGCCACCGCACCAATCCTTTCGAGTACCTTGAAAGGACCAACAAAGCGAGGGGCAAGCTTTCCCTTTTTACCAAAACGAACCACTCCTTTCCAAGGAGACACTTTGAGTAGAACGTGATCCCCAACGTTGAGTTGCATCGGTTTACGTCCCTTATCAACATAGACCTTTTGACGATTTCGGGCCTTGAGTAGATTATCATGGATTTGGTGAATTTTATCCGTCGCTTCTTGTATGATCTCAGGACCAGTAAAGTGTTTTTCGCCAATCTCGTGCCAGTTTAAAGGAGATCGGCATTTGCGACCATACAATGCCTCGAATGGAGCCATTTTAATACTGGAGTGGTAGCTATTGTTGTACGAGAACTCGACCAAAGGTAAATGCACATCCCAACTACCACCAAAGTCGATGACACAAGAACGGAGCATGTCCTCTAGGGTTTGGATAGTACGTTCAGTCTATCCATCCGTTTGAGGATGAAAAGCCGTACTGAGATTCAAATGAGTACCCATAGCGGACTGAAAAGTTTGCCAGAGACGCGAAGTAAATCGACCATCGCGATCAGAAATGATGTCGAGAGGAATACCATGATGGCGTATGACCTCATCGGTATAGATGCGAGCAAGTCGTTCAACCTTGAAATCTTCACGAATAGGAATGAATTGAGCGGACTTGGTCAAACGATCGATGATCACCCAAATGCTATCATAACCAGAAGATGTACGAGGGAGTTTAGTTATAAAGTCCATTGCAATGCTATCCCATTTCCAAACGGGGATTTCAGGTTGTTCGAGTAGACCAGAAGGTCGTTGATGCTCGGCTTTGACTTTCGAACAGGTAAGACACTTAGAAACGTATACGGCAATGTCTTTCTTCATACCGGGCCACCAATAGGAAGTACGTAGGTTATGGTACATCTTGTCGGCACCAGGATGAATTGAGTACCTGGATTTGTGTGCCTCGTCCATAATGAAATCCCGAAGGTCTTCACGATCAGGGATCCAGGCACGATTGTCGAGGTATAGGATGCCGTCAGCTTTGGAGACGAGGTGGTGTTCTTTAGCGCCTCGTATCTCAACATGGAAGTTACCTTCGTTAATAGAGGCATACTGAGCTTCACGAATGCGGTGCGGGAGATCGCTAGAGATATGAAAACAACGAATATAATCTACATGAGTCTTACGACTAAGTGCATCGGCCACTACATTCGCTTTACCAGGGTGGTATTTGATTTCGCAGTCGTAGTCGTTTAACAGTTCCACCCAACGATGTTGACGCATGTTCAGTTCCTTTTGGTCGAATATATGTTGAAGGCTCTTGTGGTCAGTGAAAACCACACACTTAGTACCATAAAGGTAGTGTCGCCAAATTTTCAACGCAAAAACAACTGCGCCAAGTTCAAGGTCATGGGTAGTATAGTTTTTCTCATGTATTTTGAGTTGACGTGAGGCATAAGCGATGACTTTGTCTCGTTGCATAAGAACACAACCAAGACCACGGTTTGAGGCATCACAATACACCACGAAGTCATCATTCCCATCAGGAAGGGCTAGGATAAGAGCGTTGCAAAGCATGTCCTTGAGAGTCTGAAAAGATTTCTCTTGCTCAGGACCCCAAGCAAAAGGTTTCTCCTTTTGAGTCAGCGAAGTAAGAGGAACGGCGATCTTTGAAAAGTTCGAGACGAATCGGCGGTAATAACCCGCCAATCCTAGGAAGGAACGGATTTCAGAAGGAGATTTAGGCGCGGTCCAATTCTTTACGGCTTCGATCTTTGCAGGGTCCACGTGGATTCCTTTTTCACTAAAAACGTGTCCAAGGAATTGGACTTCTTTAATCCAAAACTCGCATTTAGAGAACTTAGCGTATAAACGTTCAATACGCAAAAGTTCGAGTATAAGACGAAGATAACGTTCGTGATCGGCTCGTGATTTAGAATAAATGAGGATATCATCAATGAAGACGATCACGAAACGATCCAAATAAGGCTTACAAACACGATTCATGAGATCCATGAACACAGCGGGTGCGTTGGTCAAGCCAAAAGGCATAACCACGAACTCGTAGTATCCATAGCGAGTGCGAAAAGCGGTTTTGGGGATGTCCTCTTCGAGAACACGAAGCTGGTGGTAACCAGATCGAAGATCGATCTTGGAGAAACAGGTAGCGCCTTGAAGTTGATCGAAAAGATCGTCGATACGAGGAAGAGGGTAGCGATTCTTGATGGTGAGTTTGTTAAGCTCACGATAGTCGATGCACATGCGGAAAGAGCCATCCTTCTTTTTGACAAAAAGCACAGGAGCACCCCAAGGTGAGGTACTTGGACTAATGAAACCTTTATCGAGGAGTTCTTGAAGTTGCGTAGATAATTCTTGCATTTCAGAAGGTGCAAGACGATAAGGAGCTTTAGCAACAGGAGTCGCACCGGGTACGAGGTCAATACGAAAGTCAACAGATCGAGGTGGAAGAGGACCAGGCAAATCTTCAGGAAAGACGTCAGGGAAGTCGCGCACCACTGGAACATCACTTAAACTCTTTCCCTTGCCCTTTTCTTCCACGACGTGGGCTAAAAAGGCAAAGTACTTTTTGCGTAAGTACTTGTTCGCTTGTGTGCAGGACATTAACTTCAGTCCCCTTGAAGGTCGGTCTCCATAGACGTGCAAAACATCACCAGATGGAAGAGGTAAACGAACGTATTTCTCGTAACAAGCGATTTCAGCATGGTTCTTCTGAAGCCAATCCATGCCTATGATGACGTCGAAACTACCCAATTGCATAGGTATGAGATCAATAGGAAAAACGTGTTCGTTAAGAGTAAGGCGACAATCACGAAGAACGGAATTGACTGCGATGGACTTGCCATTGGCGACTTCAACGGAAAACGACTTAGGTAGTTTAGAGCGTGTGCAATTTAACAATGATTCGAATTCCAGGGACACAAAGCTTTTGTCCGCACCAGTATCAAATAATATCGAAGCATAAAAATGATTAACAAGGAACGTACCGTTAACGACATCATTGTCGTTGCGCGCTTGATTTGCGTTTAGGTTGAAAGCGTCTCCACGAGGAGGTTGCTGCTGCTCTTGATTCCGTAGTGGGCATTGAGGAAGAAGGTGATTAACATCCCCACATTTGAAACAAGCTCTAGCTGGTCTTGCGTTCTGAGGAGCAGGTGGAGCTTGTCGTGCTTGCTGAGCTTGTGGTGCTTGTTGTTGTGGGTTTTGGACAGGTGCAGGCGTTATGCGACAGTAGGGGGCAGTGTGACCAAGGCGGTTGCAGGACGTACAAAGGCGACACCTGACATTGACGGGATGATGGCGATTACAAGTGGCACACTTGGGGTGAATCCCAGCGTACGGCTTTGGAGCGTTATCGGGAGCAACGGGGTTAACAGGTGGTACAATCGCATTGCAAACGGGGTCGGATTGCTTTCGCTTCCTTCCCCTATTGCTATTCGACTGCTGGGTAATCTGGTTGGCTGACTTGGAAGAAACGGGGTTTGTGGCTTGCTTATCGCGAATGCGATTGTTGTTCAGAGAAGCGGCCAAACGGTAAACAGCTTCGATATTGTCGAGTTTGGCTGCCTCGATCGTATCGCGCATAGCAGAGGGTAACCCATTGATGTATTTACTTATCTTGCGCAGTGGTCATGACAAGGTGGGGGACAATGATGCTAAGTTGTTTGAAACGGGTGGTGTAAGCTAGGTTCTCATCTCCCACTTGTTTTAAAGCCCAAAATTCTTCCTCTAATCTTTGTTGCTCATGCGGAGGGCAAAACTCGTCCATCATTAGGGCCTTAACTTCTTTCCATTCCAATGCGTATGCCAGTTCGTTCGTACGGATGTTTCTTTCGTTTGTCCACCACTCAAGAGCTCGGGCTTGGAATACCCCAGTTGCACTACGCGTTCTGAGCTCATCAGGGCAGTCACTATTGATGAACGTGACCTCCGTGCTATCAAACCACTCGAGCATGGCGGTCACCCCATCATTGCCAGTGAATGGCTTGGGATTGCACGAAGAAAAGTGCTTGAAGTTGAATGAAGCGGGCTTGCGTATTTCAAATCTAGAGTCGACAGAAGAGGGAGGTGTTTCAGAAGCTCGAATCTCGGTAATGACCTTAGGGGACGACGCGCGCAAATTGATCGGCCATGAAAGCCATCATCTTCTTCGTAGCACGGGTCCTTGACTGCTTAGTCGAGTTGGAGAGACGGTTAGACATCATCTAAGATTCAAAAGAACGAATAGGTGAGACTTGATCATAATGTTTGTTTAAGAAATTTGTTTGCATAAATTGATTCACATAGCATAAAGTGTCACATAGCATAAAGGGTTCACGTTGATTCATATAACATAAAGAGTTTAGACGTCTCATATAGCATAGTCATGAGTTCCACATAGCATAGTATGAATGAATGAAAGCATTGTAAATTTAGTTTATTCACGAGGGATTATTTTTGTTTGTGATTGCGATAACGTGCGAAACGATTAAAACGAAATTTTGAAATGAACGAACGTTCAAGCATAAGATCACATATAAATTGAGGTACATAAAATAGAGGATCAATAAAACATAGGATTGTTTCGGGTAGAGAAACGTCGACTATTCCAAAGTGGGTCGAAAGTCCTTTCGAATTAGAGAAAACGTGCTTTGGCCTATAGGTAAGATACTCTCGTCGAGAGCGATTAACGGTATCTTACCCTTCCAGTTACTACACGTCTCTAATCGATTGAAACAATCGGGACTTTGGCGAGATTGAAAATCGAGGAATGGGACTTAATCGACGAGATGCGGGTTTCACCCCTAACTTGACGATTTCGTACCCTAAATGTGGTTAGTACTCGTCGAGTCAAAATAAAATTTTTAACACTTTGACGAGGGTCCACTGGAGTTGAAATGGAAATTACCATTAAGTTGTGGATTTCACTCCTAGCTTAATGGTGCAATTTCGTGTAAAAATAGTTTTAGGTAGAATGAGAGTCGTTTACCAAATTGTGGGTTTCACTCCTATTTTGGTAAAGTTGTCTCGTTTATGTTACAAGAGTATACAAATAAACAAAAGTGCATTCATGTTAACCTTAGGAAAGGCATATAAATTTAATCGACAAGAAGTATAGCTAGGAAGCATGCATGGTAGAGTACAAAGTTTTAAACAACAAATAAGAGGCAAAATTCCTAAAACTATAGATTAGGGCAAAAGCATGGCAATTTTCCTAATTCCCTATAGTTATGGCTCTGATACCAATCTGTCACACCCCAACCGATGGCGGAAACATCGGGATGAGACGAAGTGTGTATAGATTGCTCGAGACTTCATAACACTATGTGACAATATTTATTTAATTCAAATTTCATTGCAATACTAGATTGTCATACAAGATTAAAATAAGAAATAACAACATTGCCTCAAATAACAACATAACATTAAAAGATAGATAGATTAAAGGTGTGTATCTAGTCCACCCTAATCTTGTTTCATCATTCATCCATACTTCAACTATCAACCTGCAACATGTATTAAAATAGAGTTTCAATGCAAAAGCAAAGGCGAGTATACAAGTTTGATTACATAGCATAATAAAATAAAAGCTCATATCCAACATAAACATTATAAAAAAAAATAGTTTCAGCCATGCTAGTTTACGCAGTCCAAGTGATAGCCCATGAATGTCGAGTACCTAACCCAAAGTTCAACGGGAGGCTGAAAAGATACCTAACAATACCCCTCGAGCACAAATGGGGGTGGTGCATTACTCCTATAGCATATGCATAGTACTACTAATTGTTAGGCGGAACTACACACAGGGATTAAACGTTCACATAGCACAAATAGTCTCAAGAATCACAAGTTTCATGTTTCATGTTTAAATGGATAGAGTATGATTCGAATATGTTTCAAGTGTCAAGTGTCTTGATATAGAATACATGTTGCATCCCAACAGTGTTTAAAGCAAAAAGGGATTCGAGTATACTCACGGTTTGCAAGCTTTCCTACTTGTATCCGTGAAGAATTGATTAATGGAGAGAACACCAAGTTATCCTACAAGAGGAAAGTTAAGGCGTATGAGTAATTGGAAGAATGAAGGGATATTCGGACTTAAGATTCAAAGAGCGACAAAGTATGTATTAGGAAAATATTCACTTATGGTATTAGCACTTGTCTTGACACTATGGTAATCCCTAAGGATTATATATGATTTCATAGGTTCAAGACCTATTAGAATCGTGACAAGGAACTACACACATAGTGAGAACTTATTAACTTGGTAGTAGATTTATATAATCACTATCAAGGGTTCGGTTTATAATATATACATAATTATAATATATATACATAATAATAATATAGTTAGTCACGTAGGAGGCGGGAGGTTAAACCTTCCACTTGGTTACCTCTTGGTGTCATATGAGTTATGTAGGAGGCGGGAGGTTAAACCTTCCACTTGGTTACCTCGGTTGTTAAGTCATGTAAGAGGCGGGAGGTGAACCTTCCACTTAGAAACCTCATAAGTATGTTCAAGAATTAAAGGTACAATTATACTAAACGAAACATCAAGTGATGTGTGGACTTGTATGTAAGTTAGCCTATGCTAACCAAGTAGTCACACTATCTTCAAGTTCAAGACTTGGCACCGCTTGTGAGTTAATAACTCAATTAAAACAGAAAGTTTAGAGTGTTTAGACACTCTTATTAAGTGTAAAACAACCTTGGTTTGGCTTTACTAATCATACAATAGACTAGAAGCATAAGAACACAAGTTTGTTTGAAGTATATAAGAGTTTAAGAAAGTTTCAACAAAACAGAAAGTTTATGGACAATTTCGGGGCAATTCCAGGTCTGATTTCTCCCAGGAGAAGTCAAGGAATCAAACCCCATGATTATACAAACAAGTAGGAAAAATAATCAAGTGATTTGGTTGAGTTTTGAGCAAGTTATGCTTACTTTTGTAAGCAAGGGTGAATCTGCCCGAATTTCTGAATTACAAGAGCTTTGAGAGTGATTTTGGAGAGGTTTGAGAGTTGAGCAAAGTGAAATGAGGGCTAGAGATGTTGTATATATAGTGTAGGTGGTAGGTGAGAGCTTAAATTGATCAAAAATGGCTGCAAATTGGTCAACAAGTGAGAAAACTCTCCATATTTTCGTAAGAAGAAGTTGCTGACGTGAATAGTACCCTGCAGGGTACTATTCACGTGCAGTTTTTTTTATTTTTTATTTTAATACTATGAATTAAAACAAGCACTTTTTATAAAAGGAACCTATGTTAAAACAATTTCTAAAAATTAATAAAAATTCTTTTGTATAAAAATTTATTAGAAAAATAATTTTTCTAATAATTTTTGTTTGTATAGTTTTTCGGTTTCTTATAAAAATCTTGTGTTTAACCATTAACAATGTGATAAAAAATGTATTACCATTATGATTAACGCCTCGAAAAGTAAAATACAAATATGAAAATACGAGGCGTTACATAGACAATCATAACATCAACACTAAAATCGACCCCTCCCCTCTCTTCATACAACGAGTTCTTCAACCCTAAAGAACTTGGTACTACCATCAAGAACATACATCCTAAAGGGGAACCAGATCAAGTTGACTATCATGTCGAACTTCATGACTGCATCTGTATCTGGATTCTCTGCTGGCCTGTTTGCTACATCAGGTATTATTTACATATTTTCTATTATGTTTAAACAAAATTGATCAACAATTAGGCGATACTTCGTATGATTACCTAGAAGATACATACTCAGTTACCTGAACTATGCCCGTAAATAATTTCTTTATTATTTGTTCATAGTAATAAAATAATCTATTACATCACAACTTTTTTATATTTCTAATTTTACTGGGTAATAAAATTATATAAAAGATAAATAACATGGTAACAAACGTATTTGTGAATTCCAACCGGTAATTTTTAACAAACTAACGAGTATGTCCGATACCGATAGGTAATTACACGAGACATACCGACTAGTAGTGTATTGTGTCGGGTATGGGATAAGATTCTACAATTAGGCATGAGTCATGTTTTATAATCAGGTATGATATTGAGATTAACAATATCCGTGCTATTTATATCCTTGTTTTAACCCATTAAAAAAACTTTGGTTCTATTATACATATTTATAGAATCTGTCGATGAACAATAATTTAAAAAACTTTTTTCAAAGTTTCAAATTATTTATTATTTTATTGTTTTGTTACTCTAATTGATTTTAAACATATATTTTTTCTAATATAACTTTTATGATACGATGAGTCATCAAAGAAAAAAATATAAAAATTAATGCATATTGATATTGATATTGTAAGGTTCAGTTTGATACAGTATGGTAGCGATGCAGTGTTAGTTTATCGAAAGCAAAAACAATATATAAATACTAGTACCGATACAGATGTTGTTCAATCGGTTCGACTTGGTCTGGTACGATACCAACACAGTATCCATTTTCAAAAAAAAAAAAATCGCAATGTTAAAATAGAAAACATAGAATACAGAAGATTCGGACTGATATCAACTGAACAACATTGGTACTGATATCGATATTCGTTTTTATTGTTTTCGATCGATGTAATGTTTTCGTTTCCGATTATTGTAACGAGTGCTGATATCGTAACGAACCAAACTGATACCGACTGAATTCCAGCCGCGAAACGCGTGGGAATCACACTAGTTCTAATAAAATCTAACATATGATCCTTGTAATTTCATCCGCTCTTCATATTAAGGACTTAATTTAAGGGGGGGTCTAGGTTGCAAAGAATCAAACAAACCCTTGTTTTCTAACTTTTATTGGGCTTTATAACTTTTTGATTGTTGTTTACCATATCCTAATTCTAGTGTTAATCAAAATTGTTATTTGTTAGTATTTTCAATTACAAGTTGTAAATAGAAATAGTAATTGTTTAGCGAAAGAACAAATAGCAAATCAACTCTTAATTAAGATTTATTATACTCAATCACAAATAAGAACACTAAGGTAGTGTTTGTTATGAAGGAATGAGAGGTGGAATGGAATAGATGATTACGATGGAATGAAGAAAATGGTGTTTGGTTAGTCAATGGAATGGAATCACTCATTCCAAAAGGCATTCCATTCCCTCAAAATCATTCCTTCCACCCCCCATGTTTTTTTTTTCCATTCCATCCCCTCTTGTACCATTCATCAACAACACCAAAACCCACCACCTTCGCCACAACCCACCACCACCACCACCACCGACGCCACCTGCCACCACCTCACCCCGACAGCCACCGTCGCCGCCGTCACCCACTCGCCACCGTTATCAGCACAGCCGCGACCAACCGTCAACGCCACTCGTTGCTGCCGCCCACCACCATTACCATCACAGCCACCACCACCTCGACCACTAACCGCCGACGCCGCCCACCGCCACCTCTGCTGCCACCCACCACCAACGGCCACCTTGCCGCCACCACCACTCGTCGTCACCGTCGCACCGCCACTCGCTGCCGCCGACACCCACCACCGCCGCCTATAACCACCCACAATCACTACCACCGACCACCACCACTCACCGCTGATTTTATTACTCCGTTTTTCTTGCCTACCGAACAATATACAATAATAATTCATTCCATTCACACATGGTAACCAAACAAGACATGGAATGGTAATGATCCATTGCATTCCCTCGTCCATTCCATTGCCTCGTTCATTCCATTCCTTCATCCATTCTATTACCTCATACCAAACTGATCCTAAATGTTTACGTCTTCATACTATAATTAATAAGTTTATTGTTTTCGCCCGACCTATTTTTAACCTAGTTATTATTACAAAGATCCGCCAATATGTGTCCGATACTCCCACATGGGGTTAGAAGGGACCATGTTATTGGACTCATTCCCAACTAGACATGTACAAATCTGTTTTTTTTTTTTTTTCAGAAACCGTTTTTTTTACGATGGAAACCCAAACTGGTACACACCGGTTCGGACCGGGTTTAAAACCGCTTTTTTTACAATCGGTTTGGTTTTTAAACTGGCTGCAAAGATGGCGAACAAGAACCGTCTACAACCGCCAGGTCTGGTTGAGCCCGAACCGGTTTAAAAAATGGTTTTTTTTAAACTGGTTCCTTTTTTTTCGGTTTCAAATCTAAAACCGGTTTTTTTGTACATATCTATTCCCAACATGATCACCAACTGTAAAACAAAATACAAAGCAACACCTGATGTTAAATCATATTATCATAACACATCATTGAATGACAAGTTTAATGACAACATCCTTGTACAACAATTTCATACCAAATTATTTGTAAAGAATCTTGAGACACCCACAAAGGCCATAGTACTTCACATGCCTTTTTTTTGTTATTGTTCTCACCAACATACTTACAAAACAAACAAAAGAATAAACAATCCCCCCACCCCCCAAACAATCCCACAGCAATACCCAAACAAGGATAACTACAACTGACAAGAACACAAATTATAAAGGTACAGAGTTGGCTCTTTTGAGAGGTGCGTGTGGGGATGAAGGTAACGGTGGCGAGGTTGAAGCGGGAAATGTTCTAGAAGCTACCGGATTAACTTCTGTGACCTCTTCAATGCCTTCATCTAAATACACAACATCTTGCATTGTTAGTTGATGGTATTCAACAATTTCCCTTAAGAAGCGGTTTTCACGTGCGTATACAGAATTCTCATTAGCCAAACGAGCTTTCTCTGCTAAAAGTGACTCCAGTTGAATACGAATCTGATTAAGAAGCGTTGATCACAGATTAAGCTAAGATTAAATTTCATAGCCGAAATTCTTTGCAAGTTTATTATTCAAAACTTGTTGATGGTTTTATATTAACAGAAATTCTTTTGCTTAAAAATAAAATTTGTGACACAGAAAGATAACTAAATACCATGTCATCATCATCTGTAGGGTGGTCTCCTTTCTCAAGGGCCTCACGAAGCATTTTATTTTCTTCTTCTAATTGAGAACTTCTTTCCTTTGCAAATGCCAGGTCAGCTTTGAGCGTCTTCAGTTCCCGAAGGAGTAGTTTGGCTTTAGCAGCTGTTGCAATTGCCACCTGTCACCCAAAACAAAAGCCGACAACGCATTTGACTGGAAAGGATACATATTAAACCACAAGTAGTTCATACAAAAAACTTAATTTGTACCAGTTGAACCTATGAGTGAGAAGTGAGAACTTCCGACACAACCCAAAAATAAACAGGTTTTCTGTTGTCATATCTACAAGTTTAATAAACATGTCGCATTCGGGTTGGCCTGTTTAATTAAACTACCGTTTAACCTGTTTAGGTAAACGTGCCGAACTGTCAACCCGTTTACAACCGCACAACCCATCAAGCCGATTAACGCACGTTTACAACTCGATTGCTACCCCAACCCATCAACACGTTTGACGCATTAGATAAATGGGATAAACAGTTCGTGTCCGGGTTACAAGACTTTAAGTGTGTTCGGGTTAGGGTTGATATTACTGACACGGATAAATATATGTGTCGTGTGGGGGTTGAACAATTGAACCCGCCAACCCGATATGTTTTGACACCCCTAATTTTACCGTCTATTGTTTTAATCATGTAGCCTCACTTATGTTGCTTTTATGGGAAAAGAAACTCCATTTTAAAGAAAACGATGGTACGATGCATTTTCAGAATCATAAACTGATGAGTAGAAAGTTTAAGAATCCTTTAACTTGTGAATTGTGATGCATCAACCACATATATATGATCACACATTTGCCACCTTACGTCGCGAGATGCCTTGAGTTGAGTTTCTTGAACGGTTTTTTGCTGCTGTGTAGATTGCATTTGAGGTTCCTGCAACTGATTCTGTTCATCAGTCGTTACTTTTCTCCTGTTTTGCAGTTTGCGAGTTTCTTGTATGATATCCTGAGTTTTCTTGTCCACAATGGTACGCCCTTCCTGATAATATAAAAAAAAAAAAAGATAATTAGATATTATTTTTTATTTTGTGATTTTGTTTTCAAAAGCATTCTTCTTTATGACAGACAAGAATCACATTTACCAAACCATAACAACAGAATGACATGCAACTAGACAATGAGACAAGTAAAAATTATGGCTTAAACATTTGTTTTATAAATTCATAAATTAGATAATAAACTGAAAAATCATAAATTAGAAAATAAACTGAGAAATCAATGTCATGACACAGCATATGAGAGAACTCATTAAAATAATAACATTCGAAAAACATAAATATATACTTATTTATTTTCATGTAACACACACCTCATACAGTCTATTCAAAATTTCTAATGTTCATTCAGGAAAGATACCTTATTAAGATCTACACGTCAAACACCGGTCCTACAATTCATACAAATCATTAATGTCAATCCACAACAGTTACCTCCAAGGCGTTTCCAATCGTGCCACCAATTTGATTAAGTGAAGACGTGAGTCTATCCAAACCCTTCCTTAACTTTGGATTATCCATTTTTCTGGAGTTCTCAAAAGACTCATAATGATGCTCAGCCTGAACGTCAATAAACTTGAGGTAAATGTCACAAAATATTAAGATCTCAGGATAGCCAAGAAGAACACTGCGTCTCACGTTCATGATTCATATAAAAAGTACCTGGTTGCTTGTTGAGACTGTTTCTGTCTTTACACTGCTAGGAGTTTGAGAACTCCGCGAAGCGTTATCATCATCTAGAATTGATTTAGCCTTCCTTGCTAAAACACCCCAAAAGCCTCCTGGTTCATTTGTACTTCCCATAGATGTATAATCATAGGTAGCAGAACCCTGCATTGCATTACCAGGTATCCCATCTTTTATCAGCAGAAACAAAAAAGCTACTGTTTACTTTATTGTAATCTGGTAACTTAAGTCTACGCCTACTAAGTTCTATTTTCAGTTTTCTTAACATAATCACTAAGCGTAAATTATAGAGATTCACAGAACAACTGATTGATTAGTTCAGTAGGATTTGCAAACACCTTTTAGTAAGCAAATCGCAGTAATTCCTTAAGACAGAATTATAATGTTTAGTGCTATTATTTTCAATATCACTTCATTGATTGAAGATAAATCATAGGAAACTTGAAAGAGCAAAGGAAGATTCAGTTTAAAAGGCAAATAGTGAAATAGATGAAGTGTACAACACTTGAATGTTATCTTCATTAACGTTACGGAATCATTAATTATATAACTAGTACTCTCAAATATAGGTTCGTTTATACATCAAATACTTATAACTTCGAAGCCAAAATTGTGCCTAATACTCTCAATATTGAGTTTATCCTGTTCCTTAACTATGTTTCCGTAAACCTAACGGAAGTAAGGTATTTAGATCCATAACCGTACGCTTCTAAACAGATAAACAAAACTACAGAACAGCAATTCTATAACTAAAAGTAGTCTAAAACGAATATTGAAGATCAAAATCTGAAACGAATTTCAACTTCTAACGAATTGCATCAGTCTACGCATGATTTAAGCAACAAACTAAGAGATCAAAAACAGAAAACCTTAGATCGGTCTTTAACAGAGGAGTTGAAAGCAGAGCTGACGTAAGCGGAGGAGAGAGAAGAGTCGCGATGAGCGGCGGAGGCTCTGATCGCCTGAGCAGCAAGTGATGACGATGGAGTAGCGGCGGTGGCGCCGTCGTTAGAACGATGAATCTCTTGGTTGAAGGTTGAAGACCTAGAGATTGACTGTTTCCGACGATACGCCATCTGGATTTGACAGATAGATCAATATGTAGAGGCTGTGTGACGGATTAAGGAATTAAAAAGGAAGATGAGTAGATGACCGCCGGAAAGCCACCGGAAAGATATTCTGATGATCGGAGATCCGGGAGGGGTGAACACAGGCAGTTTAGTTTGTTTCCAACACTCAACATTCAATAACGCGTTCTTTTTTAACCAACTTTCTTCTTTATGCCCCCACAAACTGTATTTTAAAAATAAAATATTTCAACCGTATTAACTATACTTTTATACTTCGATGATAAATAGTAATTAAATAATGGCAATTTTAAAATGAATATATTTTTTGAATTAAATGCCATTTTAATCCATGTGGTTTGCACCAATGTTTTAAAATCCGGTTTTTATACCGTACCGGATTTTGCTAAAAAACGGTTTAACTGGGCGGTTTTACCGGATGGTTCAACCGGTGATGTTGGGTCAAAATAAATGTATTTTATAGTAGTGTGTGTTAGTTTTTAGTGAGTTAAACGTGTCAAGTCATGTGTGTTTCGATACTTATTGAGTGTTGATGTTCGTTACTTAACAGGTAGTAAAATGGGTTAACAAGAGTAAACGAGTTGAAAACATGGGTTTGGCATATCATGCGGGTTAAGACGAAAACAAACTAAAATGATAAGACTAGAGATTAAATTAAATAATAAATATTGATAATCATAATCCATATATAATGCAACATTGAATTATATTTAGTATATGGATTAAATTTAATAAGATGGTATAGTTTTGGTGGAATTAATGGAAAAACTAAATGTCTTGACAATTTTTTGCAGGTTACTCGAGAATTCACATTTAAATGGATTGCAATGGAGTTTTAAGTCACTTTGGAATTTATTAATTGTTGCAAGTTGCAACAAACACTAGCCATCTTGACCTCACGAAGAATATATAATATGAGAAAAATAGATGGTCTGGACTTAAACATAACGAAAATCAATTGGGCCTTAATAGTAACTATTTGTGAAAGGGTCTTGGGCTTTGACTCGGAGGGTTCGACGAAAAGGTTGGGGGTGGCAACATCTAAAGTCAACAGCAATCCAATATCATCTATCATCATCGACGGCAGCAATTTTGGGATTTTTGACACACACGTGATGCAAGGCTAGGCTCTCTCGTAGCTTCCTCTGAGTGGACGGTTCAGCTAGATTTTTACTTTATTCAGTTTATACTCAGGTTTGGATGTATTTTTAACCTTGACAAAGTTGTATGAATACATTGATGTGTTGGTTTCTTTGAACTATTTACATGTGTTTTGAGTTCTTGCTTTACAACTTGTTCGGTTGATGACAAAACCTAGTAACGTGTTGGGTGACATAGAGTAGGTTGACTCACGCTAGTAAATAGGGTTAATCAAATTATAAAAGATCTGATGACAAGGACCTATTTTTGATTATCATATTAAATTAATCAACTTTCCAACATCATGTCTATGTAATGGTCAATTAACTGAGTAAACTGAGTTTTGTGAAACCTAGAACCTGAAGTTTGGAGGAAGTTACGCTTTATAAATCTGATATCTTTTCTTTTCATTAGTTTAAAGTATTCTTTCAATTATTCAAAACCCCCAATTCTAGATTAGTTGTAGTTAATTAAATAATTTAGCTAAACACTAACCACATATTCCCCGTGGATACGATACCCTACTTACGCTATCTACTTAGTTTAATTAGGCTTTTGCATGACCCTTAGGACAGTCATCAAAATGGCGCCGTTGCCGGGGAATTAGTGCGCTTAGTGTTAGTTAGTTAGTTAGTTAGTTAGTTAGTTAGCTATCTAGTAAGTTGTTCTTGCTTTCTCATAAAAATTTAAAAATCCCAAAAATATTGTTCTTTTTTTTTATTTTATATTTGCTAGTTCGATATTACGCTCGGGTATTTTGTTTGTGTTTGTGCAGGTATTTGAATCATGGATCGAGCTTATCAGCCAGAGTTTAATGAATTTGAGGATGCTGAATTCTCACAACATAACCAACCAATGTATCAACAAATGAGCTTTCAAAACAGACAATCACCGAATCAGAACCGATATGCCAGATATAATGAAGTGAACGGGTATTATGACCAATTTGGATGTGAAGAATATAATGATTTTGTGCCTCCACCGCAGCAGTTTATTCAAAGAGGTCAAAATCGGGTCAGTTTGGGTCAGCAAAGGTATAATGATGTTCAACAAAATAGTTATGGAAGATTTTCCGAGATATCAAATCAGAATCACCAGCAAGGCAATCAGAGAGGTTATCAGCAGAATCCAGATCAAGGAAGATTGAGTGGTCCAGATGAATGTTCGAAGGATGAGATTATGGAACTGTTGAAACAGATAAAGCAAGGATTCTGCAATTATTCGAGCTATCAAGAAGATCAAGATAACTATGACAACAATTGGCAGACTCAAGAGAATGAGCAAGCGGGTCAGCATGAGTCGGATGATAACTCTGTCAATGAAAAATTTGACACGATCATGGAGTTTTTGAAAGATATTCAGAAAAGCAACGAGGTTAGAGATAGGGAGGTTAAGGCGTTGTCACAGCAGGTTGGACAATTAGCTGAAGAAGTGGCCATCATCAGAAGAAATCAAGATAAGCTTCTTAGTGATTGTCAGAAAAAACTAGCTCATAAATCTTCTGACACGAGTGTCCACATAGATGAGGTACGTACTCCTTCTCTTTCTAAAATTTCTACTGTTAAAACTCAGTCACCACAACATGTTGAGGGGATGGTAGAGGATATGACTGAGTCTGAGGGAGAGAGTGAACGTGATCAGGAAATTGGAAATTTTATAAAATCTAAGCATGGTTCAAATAAAACATTTTCTGATAGTGATAATAGGAATGTGAACGTTCCATTCCCCTTGGCTTTACTTGCACCCAAAAATTTAAATAAACGAAAATCATCTAAGGGTGAAAGTTGGGAAAGTTTTGAAAAGGTAAAAATAAATCAACCGTTGCTTGAAAAAATTAAAGAAAGTCCTGATTACGTTGAATTCTTTGAAGAGTTGAGTACCCGAAAACGACGTCACTTGTTGCCTAAAAAACTTGATAGAGTTCATGTGAACGCCGTTTTGATGGGTACCCTTCCCCCGAAACTCCAAGATCCAGGAGCACCTATTATTTCAATACAAATAGGTGATTTTAAATTGGATAGGGCTTTGTTGGATCTTGGAGCATGTGTAAGTATATTACCGGGGAGTTTATATGATCAATATGATTTTGGGCCATTGCAAGAAGTTGAAACCATAGTGGTGTTGGCTGATCAAACTCCTATGTGTCCTCGAGGGATTGTAAAAGATGTGATTGTCAAAGTTGGGGAATTTTATTATCCTGTCGATTTCTTGGTACTTGATTGTGTTAAAAATAACCAACCAACTGTTATATTGGGTAGACCGTTCCTAGCTACTGCTCATGCTGTTATTCATTGTATTGAGGGAACGGTCAGGTTTAGGTTTGGGGATCAAAAATCAATTTTAAAAGTATTTTCAAACTCAACCAAACTTGTTGTTAACAAGTGTGAACCTTCTGAAAAGAAGAGTCTTGTAGAAGAAAAAGAATGTTTTATGATTGATAGGTTGGTAGAGGTTAAGAAAAAGAAGAAGAAATCGAGGAGGAGCAGGAGAAAGAAAAGAAAGAAATTACAGGAGATGGATGGAGAAGAAGAAAAGTGTGAGTTGAATAGCTTCTGGTTGTTGAACAAGTTGGATGGTGTTTCAAAGTTGTGGATGAATAGATTGATGAAAATAAGAGATTGCAAACACCCTACACGCCCACCATGATTTGATAGGTATGATCTGACTGAAGATCTAAAACTTAGCGCTTCTTGGGAGGCAACCCAAGTTTTGTTTTTATTTCATTTGTTTTTATTTCATTTGTTTTTATTTTTGTGTTTTTGTGTATGAACCGGACAAGTGTGGGGAAGTTTGAGGAGGTTTGGTTGCTCGTTGAACTTGTTTTTCTCTCGTTACTCTTTGTTTACTAACTTGTTTAACCTGTTTGGGAGCTTGTGAGTTTTAATTTTGCAGGTTTCGATCGTTTTTGTCCATACACAATCTCCATTTGGGCAAGGTGATTCGAATTATTTAAAGACAAGCATCTCACGTTGAAGCAACCGCGAATGAAATGCTATACGGTTGCTGTGGAACACGACTTATGAGGATTCTACCGCGTCAAATCAGGGGAGTCGGTTCCATTTATCTATGTATTTTTATTTATGTTTTAGTGTGTTAATAGTTTCTCGCTCCATTGAGGACAATGTAGGAATTAAGTGTGGGGAGGGGAAACTAGCGTTTAGTTGTATCTTAGTGTCGTGTCTAAAAAATAAAAATAAAAATTTAAAAAAATTTAAAAAAAAATCAAAAAAAAAATTGAAAAAATAGAAAATGTTTCGAGAAAATTTTTGCAATGAATGGAAAATGATAGATATAATTGGATCATTGGCATTTAATTATTATATATATGAGATAAAAAAACACTTAGTCACACGGCTAGCTTAGGATATGTGGGTAGACCCAGCCAGCTGAAAGGTTTCTTAGGCTTGATATAAAATAACTTAAAATAGGAGTCTTGTGGGTTCTCACCTTAGGAGCTATGGTAAAACTGAAACTGTGGAAAGTATAAGGGGTACGTCATAAGTAAAAAAACTTATAAGTTTTTCCGATTAAATTGGCACACCTGTTTCTTTTTGTGAAAACAAATCCGAAACAGTGTGGCGCCAAAAAAAAAAAAAAAAAAAAAATTCCATCCATTCATTTGAGCACATGTTGAAAAAAAAGAGAAAAATGAAGCCTATGGTATTGCCGCGGGGATAGCGACTCATGCGGTACATACCCTCTAGGTGGAGTTATAAAAAAAATATGTGAAGTTTATGGCATTAACCATGGGGATGGTGACTCGTGTGGCGTATGTCCGCTAAACTGATCATAAGAAAAAGCATGTAAAGCTCGCAATATCATTCATCTATTCATCATAAATTTAATCGGAATAACATAAAGGTTTTTTATATAAGACGGTAGATATAATCTTTTAATCTTATAAACCTGAAACGGGATTAGGTGGCGCTGTAGTCTTTTGAGTGTGAGATCCATAGATAACTATAATTAATTGAACTTAAATGAATAGTGAATAAGGGCTTGGAAGCTGGCGGTTGGGTTTAAGTGGATCGTATACCTGCAATCCTGGTTAACGTGTGGTTTGACTTGATAATAAAATAATTGAATATATTAGATGCCAATGTTCTGATTATGATTCCATTACAAATAATTTTTTCGGGACGAAAAAAGATAAGTGTGGAGATGTGATGTTGGGTCAAAATAAATGTATTTTATAGTAGTGTGTGTTAGTTTTTAGTGAGTTAAACGTGTCAAGTCATGTGTGTTTCGATACTTATTGAGTGTTGATGTTCGTTACTTAACAGGTAGTAAAATGGGTTAACAAGAGTAAACGAGTTGAAAACATGGGTTTGGCATATCATGCGGGTTAAGACGAAAACAAACTAAAATGATAAGACTAGAGATTAAATTAAATAATAAATATTGATAATCATAATCCATATATAATGCAACATTGAATTATATTTAGTATATGGATTAAATTTAATAAGATGGTATAGTTTTGGTGGAATTAATGGAAAAACTAAATGTCTTGACAATTTTTTGCAGGTTACTCGAGAATTCACATTTAAATGGATTGCAATGGAGTTTTAAGTCACTTTGGAATTTATTAATTGTTGCAAGTTGCAACAAACACTAGCCATCTTGACCTCACGAAGAATATATAATATGAGAAAAATAGATGGTCTGGACTTAAACATAACGAAAATCAATTGGGCCTTAATAGTAACTATTTGTGAAAGGGTCTTGGGCTTTGACTCGGAGGGTTCGACGAAAAGGTTGGGGGTGGCAACATCTAAAGTCAACAGCAATCCAATATCATCTATCATCATCGACGGCAGCAATTTTGGGATTTTTGACACACACGTGATGCAAGGCTAGGCTCTCTCGTAGCTTCCTCTGAGTGGACGGTTCAGCTAGATTTTTACTTTATTCAGTTTATACTCAGGTTTGGATGTATTTTTAACCTTGACAAAGTTGTATGAATACATTGATGTGTTGGTTTCTTTGAACTATTTACATGTGTTTTGAGTTCTTGCTTTACAACTTGTTCGGTTGATGACAAAACCTAGTAACGTGTTGGGTGACATAGAGTAGGTTGACTCACGCTAGTAAATAGGGTTAATCAAATTATAAAAGATCTGATGACAATGACCTATTTTTGATTATCATATTAAATTAATCAACTTTCCAACATCATGTCTATGTGATGGTCAATTAACTGAGTAAACTGAGTTTTGTGAAACCTAGAACCTAAAGTTTGGAGGAAGTTACGCTTTATAAATCTGATATCTTTTCTTTTCATTAGTTTAAAGTATTCTTTCAATTATTCAAAACCCCCAATTCTAGATTAGTTGTAGTTAATTAAATAATTTAGCTAAACACTAACCACATATTCCCCGTGGATACGATACCCTACTTACGCTATCTACTTAGTTTAATTAGGCTTTTGCATGACCCTTAGGACAGTCATCAACCGGCCGGTTTGAACCGGTTTTTAAAACATTGGTTTGCACTATTTTGACAGTTTAGTCCAAAGGTTTCATTTTTCTCCTGTGGTTCAAAAAGGTTTCATCGTTGTCATTTTAGTCCACTGAGTTAACTTTATCCATTTTTTCTGTTAACGAGAAGGGCAATTCGGTCATTTTATACGTCCGAATTGCCCTTTTAGTTAACAGAATTACATGAAAATGACCGAATTGCCCTTCTCGTTAACGGAAAAATGGATGAATTTAACCCAGTAGACTAAAATAACAACGGTGAAACCTTTTTGGATCCACAAAAAAAAAAAGAAACATTTGGACTAAATTGGTAAAATGGCCCAAACCACAAGGACTAAAATGACATTTAACTCTATTTTTTTTTCCGTGTCTTGTTTACATTATATTTTTTTTACCCACTGCAATAAAATCATTTCTCTTTTAATGTTATCTTTAGCTTGCTAAGCAATGCTTCATATTAGTTGGAGCCCACGATCTCCAAGGCTTTTGGAATATATTCCCACATAAGGTTCTTTAATATCTCTATTTTTTCTTCTTACATCTCTTATGCTAATATATATGTATAGATAAACGAACAAGACAATAATTAAGATTTTATTGTAAAAGCTAAAAAAGGTATAAAGGTGGGGATTGGGTGTGAGTTTACAGTTGAAGTGTCAAATCTCTAGGATCAAACGGTTTATTATAACTGCCACTACCTTCTTCACATTCCCTTCCCACATTTATCCTCCCAAAATTCGACCTCAAAGACCCTGAAACAACAGCAAATCTCGACGTACAAGGCTCCTGTCGAAGCCATGCAGGCAACGACGACGCTGAAGTAATGACTGAATCCATACGCCCACTAGAACAACTCATAACCATGCTATGTCTACTGCTTTCATCGCGCTCAAATACATTATCTCTATTCATCGGGTTCATAGTTGACATAGATTGAGAAGAATTAAACCACATTTGGCCGGTTGGGAGTTGAGGTTGTTTCCCTAACTCGCGCATTGTTGGTTGAGGATTTACCGTTATGTTTTGGAGTTTTCGTCTAGCGACCATTTGAGCAGTTGGGCCTAAGTCTTTGACAAACTGCATTAAGCTTTGACTGTAGCTGTGTTCATGTTGGTTTAACTACAAAGAGGCAAAAGCAATGTGAAATTAGCCAATTAGGGGTGTTGTTTTGGATGGTCAATTAAAGACGTACACCCATACGACTCATATATGTGTATACAAGTCGTATATGCTTTCTTGGGTAACGTATCTATATACCACTCCTACATATGTGTATACAAGTCGTATGGTTCATGTAAAAAAAGATGTAGGAGTTGTAAATATTTATACGACACTTGTCAGGGTGTCAAAAGATCCATTAGGGGTATGCCATTATCCAAAGCCTGAAATTATGTTTATCTCCGTTTTGCATATTGATACTAGTTGAACCGGCCGGTTTTTTACAAACAGTGATTTACCGGGCAGGTTTTCCATGAGTAGTGGTCGAACACGTATTTTTTTTTTTTCAGTAAAAACATTTTTTTTATAGATTATAAGATTTAAACTCGAATTCATACACGAGTAAAAGTGTTTGTCAAGTAAAATAAAAAGATGCTGGTGTTATATTTATGGATAGTTAACTGTATTATTTTGTTTCACTTTTTTACAAAAAAAAATATATATATCTTTTATCATTTTATATACAAACAACGTGCTATTTTAATGTTGTGTGATGTATAATATTTATTTTAAATTAGCTATGATGTCATCTGGTTGGACCAGTCCGACTAATGAACCAGTAATGTGACGTGACCGACCTGGTTTTCAAAACATTGTAAATTCATCATGAATGGAAAACAAAAGTCAAAATGTTTACTTACATGGATCAAAGATTTTGACCAAGTATCATTGTTGAGATTCAAGTCTGGTTTATAAGTGGATCTTCGACCCACTTCAATGGGATCACATCTTTTACCATCTCCACCGGCTTCTGCGTAACACAGATAAGCTGTAAGCAGACTACACCCTGTCATCCTACCAAATGAAATACAGTTTTGACTTTTTAAGGTCAACTCTTTTGTTACAAAATCAAAACTTAATATAAAGTTTGCACATTACCTAAATCCAATGTATCTTAATAGTTTTTAGTAGCATTTCCAACATGGTTGTCAAAGTTTTTTATTTGCCAAAAGAGGTTATGTTTATTTTGAAGTTGAAATTAGTACCGTTGACCTCAAAAGTCAAACTTGACCAAAAAAAAAACTTGTGCTCTCTTTAAAGTTATTTGAGTAATTTTACTAGCAATTCTAGGATTTTCTAGGAAACTTGTGTGAATCAAAGAATTAGTGTTCTTTAAGGATGCATCGACAGTTGCAGTACTCGTCTTTTCAGAAGCTTTTGAGAAAAAATTGCTGTTGAACTCATGAATTTCATCCTGCGATCTCCTGCAAGATCTACGCCTACTTCCTGAGAATTCCGACTCGAAGTTTTCTGGATTTGTTCTTAGGACATGGAAAACTCTCTTGGCTAGTTTATCTATTCCATGAGCCTATAAAATAAGAGTTTTGATAGTTTAAGTTATAACCAATCCAAAATGATGGAAATATGCGTTTGGATTTCAAGTTCATCAATGCATTCATACCTGTCTGAAGAAAATAGTACCCGAAGAGTTGAAATGCATCGCGTTCCCTGATATTAGAAATACATCATGCTGCATGTTGATTTTTTTTTTTTTGAGTGAGCTCATTGAGGCATAAAATTTAAAAGAAAGATTAACATGTCATGTGATATGGAGCTGATCCAAGAACTTACAGACGTGCATAACTTTTGATCCCAATAAGTTATGGGGACATAAAACATGCAAAAAAGCGACATAATGGGCCAGACATAGTGACAAAAGAAAAGAATTTCAGGGTATGTAAACACCAGAAGGTCGAAATCTCGGCCCAAAAGGACAAAACAAAAAAAAATGCGTAGGGTCAAAACGGATTGGTTGGTTGTGTTGATAATAACAAACTATTGACCCATTACAACTAATTGTAATCAGTTTAATACTTATGAGCTCTGATGCTACAATTAATTTTTTTAGTAATAAATGCTAATTTTAAATATTTAATATATGAAGTATAATGAAATTCAAAGAAAAAAAAAGAAAAAAAAATTGTGGGTCATCTTACCTGCTCTAATATATAAGTAAGTAGAAGAAATACCTCAAATTGTTCAAGGGAAGTATACAATCCTTCATGAAGTTTGGCTCTCATGGTCCCGAAATCCATTGGCTCCTCAATGATTTCATAGTAATCCTCAACCTTAAACACTCAAACAAATCCGAACCGATAATTTTCTCCAGTTGTCCAAAAATTATATATCCATGAAATAAAAGAACAAACCTCTTCAGGGTCAACTGGTTCAGCAAATATCTCATATATATCCTTCCTAGATTATGACATAAAAAAATAATCCAAATTATAAGAAGTTAAAATGAGGCTAAGCCTATATTAGATACTTCAAAAGGGACTGACCAACCTTTGCAGCGTGTCGATAATGAGCTCTAATGTTTGTTTATCAGGCAACGGCTGAGTGATAGACGATGCTCCCAACGGTTCTTCCGTGATTGCATCAGTCTCTATTTCATGTTTTTAATTTTATGAAAGCAGAAACAATTGTTAAGACAACTAAAGAATTTCAAAATGGGATGCTACCATGATTATAAAAGTAACATCCCGCCCCTTATACCAACCAATATTGTCACGTTTTGTTTTTTGGTTGCTCAAGTGGAGACCACGGGATTGCTCCCACCCAAACACGCTTAACTGTGGAGTTATGCTCTCATCCATAGTCAGTGCGCCCAAAACGCGTTGGTGGTATTTAAGGCGAGACATTATAAACCCCGCATATTACCTGTCCACGTCCTATGTGAGATTTACCTAGAATCTTACATAAAATGTTCGCAATCAACTTACCACCCTTTATAGATTGATCCTCTTGATTGACTTTCTTTTCCACCTAGACATCAAAACTGGACTTTAATGTTCATAATAAAGAAAAATATCTCCCCCAATGATACAAATCATAAAAAATATATATATAACAAACAAAAAGTTATACCTTGAGCTTGGTTGATGAAGGTTCATAGTGCCTTCTCTTGAGGCTAGCCCTGGTGCGTGACGGCGGGCCCTGCAGCTCATCTTCCCTTAATGACTTGAACCGGCTTTGCTGCTGCTGCGCCTTCCTGGTTCCAGATGGTTCAACACGCGCACTTTTTTCCCTCTTTTTCTTGCTGTTTTCTCCATCTTGCAACACTTTCCTGCACTGTCACCATAAACACTCATGTGATGCATGGATTGAAACATGCCCATATGAAATTCATAATAAAACTCACTTGGGCATTCATTCTAACAGTTGGTAGTCACAAATATGAATGAGATTATTACAACACAAAATTGACATATAATGCAAGAACAACAATTAACAGATTAAATAAAGGATTATGGATTACTGTAACGAATGGTTGCGATTAATTAGACATGATTGTATATGAAGCAAATGTGGTTATAATCTTCTATTTGTTTGTTTTCCATACTTGCTCCTTATTAACTTTTCTGAGAAGATGAATTACTATACAGGAAGATCTTTTTGCCATATTTTGACAAAACATTTTGTGAAAAAAAATGGGTTTTCTTTCAATCTTTTATATTAAAATAAATAAGAAGATAAAGAGATAATGACGTTACGATTTGTATATTATATTAATTAATGGTGTGCAGTGACGGATTTAGTATTTCTTTAACGAGGATTATTTATGGTGCACTAGATCATTTACGTATATTACGCATAGAATATTACACATAGAAGACGGGTATCATATATCAAATAACACTAAATAAAAGTTTTTTCATAGTTTTAACCAGTTGGGTGTGTAAAGATTCAGTGCGTGAATAATATTTAATGGTTGGTTGGGGTCGCTTTTCGGTGTGTTCTATGAACCACATTAGTTAGAGACTTAGAGGTAAAATGAACCATTTTTTTAGCATGAATAATATTTAGTGGTTGGTTGAGATCGTTTTTCCGTGTGTTCTCGAACCACATTTTAGTACTTGGATCATATTTAGTGGTTGATTGAGGTCCCTCCCTTAACTCTTCTACTCTATGAATCATGATCCTACTCTATAACTTTTTAGCTTATAATTATTTAGTAGTTCTCATTTAAACACACAAATAAAAGGGTGTGTCTAATACACAATCACTTTTAAGGTGAGAATAGTGAGAATTACATAGTTTTGATGAATTGACAAAAGAGAGAGAAAAAAGTCATGTGATTACATAATCACCTTATGTATACTATCTAAGCAAAGGATAATGTGTTTATGTGACTTCTCGCACTTCTCAAATAAAAATTTGTTAGTATTATATGCCACTCTATGTATATATGTGTCAATACAAAACCACTTTTAGATCCAGACTTACGAGAAAAGATTATCAAACATTGAAGGGGTATGGTTCCAAACGACGCGTAGGGACATGCGTGCATGAGACCATACCGGCAATACAAAACCCCACGTACAAGGCTGTGGATAGCAGCATGCAACCAATCAGGTTGCAGCAGACTCTGCCATAGTACCCCCGCGATGGTGGAATCGTGCACAAGACGAGCACAAAAGGACGCTAGGTGGCACCATTCACAGGTCGTTAGGCGCTGCTCCACGATCTCCACTAAGTGGCTAATGACAGGCCCAGCACAAGGTACATCAGGACGCTCAGGTGTAGCCAATAGAGTTGCGCCACGTCAGCTCTACCCTTGTAAACATCGATGTCTTGCCAGAAGAGACCAAACGGATATTCCCTAAAGGCAATAGCTAGCTAAGGCCCATTGACCCATAATCTTCTCCCCTTCCCTAATAGAGATCTTCACCTCCAGGTTGAAGGATCAGCTCTCTCACTCTCTTACTCTTAACACGCACTCGTTTACTCTTTTTAAACAGTACGTATTTTCACGCCGGAGGGTGGTTACAAGAAGAACCCCCACCCCTCCTCCTTGTAACGAGACTCACAGTGTTTTGTTTTGCATATCACACTCAGATCATCATAGAGGAAAGATTAAGGATTAACCATTCTTGACGAAACTATTCCCACAAGGATAACTCGTTGGTTTAGACTGTGTGTTTCTTCAAAAATGATACAAAATAACAAACGAGTTTTATAATTGTTCTATTATAATCATAGAAGAGCATTCATTTGAGAACCAAGATTTATGTTGAGAACTACAATAACTACATAATACATTTTCACAATACGTGAGGCAGTTACATAAACGCCCACCCCCACTAACTTTTCTCCCCTATTAAACTAAGACATATATTGTCTGCAAGCTGATTTCATCTGTTTTCATGTCTGCAACTGAAGATGTGGTCTGAAGCTCTTCAAGCTGAAAATATAAGACTGTTTGTTTTTATAAATTGATACCGTCTGTTCAAACTACATGAACTTTGTTTTATTTTCCAAATCAAAACATCCTAAACCAATTACCTCCAGAATGTTTTAAGTTCAGAACATCCTAAACCAGTTACCTCCTCTCTGCCTTCTCTCTTGATCCGGTCACCAGAGCCGGTTCCGGCCGGCACTCCGACGCCTTTTTGCGGCAAACACACCCACCCGCAAAACACCCTCCTTCTTCCCTATAACACAAATTTAATGAAACCCAAATGCTACTGATTCATAAAAAGTTGAACACCAAACACCTGGAGTGTTTTAAGAAAAAAAAAAACTCATTGAGACAAAACATCAAACACCTGGAGTGCACTTTTTTTCTCCTCTTAGTAACTAACCAAAACTTTATGTAGCATAAAAAAACGAACAATCAGAGGTTAAAATCTTCATCTAACATAACCAAAAACTGACACAAGAAAAAATCAAACCAGTTATCAAAAGCTCGATGTGGGGAAGATGACCATCAGCTTGTGAAGCACTCTAGGTGTTTGGTGTTCCACACACCCACCCGCAAAACACCCTCCTTCTTCCCGCGACGGTGGTGGTGGCCGACTGAGGCGCCGGCCGGCGCCGGTGACCTTACGGCAGTGGTGGTGGTCCAGTTTTGGTTCAAATTTGAGTTCAGAACGTATGAGGGAGGAGGGTTTTTTGTGAAGATGTTTGAAGAAAGGGTGTCATAGCTTTTTTTTTAAGCTGAAAAAAAGTCATTTTCAGATCTGTTTAAAAGAAAAAAAAAACAAACAGTCTTCAAGAGTAACGTCTGCGCGCCTGCAGACATCAGCTCCCTTGAAGATGTTTGAAGAAAAAACAAATACCCCTAAATCATCAACACATCAGGTACAAGTGTTTTAAGAGGTTCTTACACTTCTCAACATAATATTGGTTCTCAAAAGAATGTATCCCTATAATCATACAACTTAACTAGTATTATAAAGTTTTACAGTATTGAAACAATATTATAATTTGAGTAAATGTTGTGTTCAAAAAGTTTAATAACTTTAATAGTATAATATCGAAACTTGATTACTCTTTATGATGTTTTACATGATATATAAGGATGGCAATGGGTCGGGTTTGGGACGGGTTTAGGTAATCCCAAACCCAAACCCGGTTAGATAAGCTTGTCCCAAACCCATCCCAAAACCCGTCGGGTTTCTAGCGGGTAAATACCCATCGGGTATCGGGTATACCCACGGGTTTCGGTAAACCCGTTAATTTAAAAAGATTACTCGTTGGGTATACTCATCTCAAAACCTATTGGGTATCTATCGGGTAACTACTAACCGGTTACATTTTGTATTCTCATTATAAAAATATATATCAAATAACTACAATGTATACGGAATAGAATGACTATGTGTAAAAAATGGATGTATCATATATATATACATATTTAATAATATAAAAGAAATTATATCGGGTATACAATAGGGTAAACGGGTACACTTTATCGGGTAATTGGGTCGGGTAAACGGGTATATCACTAAATCCCAAACCCATCCCAAACCCGCGAAAAAAATAAAAACTATTACCAAACCAGTCCCAAACCCGATTAACCGACCCCCAAACCCGTCCCAAATGTTTCGGGTTTCGGGTTTACCCAACGGGTTCGGGTTTGGTTGCCATTCCTACGTGAGATGTCAATGAGACAAGTTTGAGACAGTTTTTTACAATCTCAAGACAAATCATATCTCATATATGGTTTCAAACATATCAGGTTGATTAATCATCACCCATTTGGTATTGAGATCCCTACAAGTATTCTGAATCTCCGTTAATGAAACTGTGTGGTTAAAAGTTATATGTTAAGATCTCATTACATGTTGAATTATTGGAAACTCTCGATAAAATTTCAAGTGTCTAACAATTTTAAAATATTCTTTATGTTATTTTCTAAGATTATATAGTATAGATTTATAAAGTGTCTACCAGTCTTAAAATATTCTTTATTTAATTTTCTATATATTTATGTATTCGGATTTAATATAAGTATGAAATTGTTTTGAATAATCCGACATGTATCACCTAATCATCCTAAACCCAAAATTGTTTATTGTTAATCCCATACCCAATCTTACACTCGAATATCCATTTATTTCTCTGTCTTGAATCCAAATGTTGTTTCTTCAGGTCAATAGATATGTCTATTAACACCCACAATGTTATACATTATATTTTTTTTAGAGTCTAACACACATCTAATAAACCTACTTTTAAATCTACACTAGTGTCTATCATGATACTAACATCCTCGGTCACTTGAAAATAAACACATTTTTAAAAGCCAGAATATATTAATAAACACATCCAAATCCATCAAGGAGCTATAATAGGTCAACACCCCCGGGAAAAAAAACGACAAAAGTCAAAAATCAAGTTTACACCAGTTTGACCACGATAATGTTTTGTGTTTTGAACGATTTTTCACCGACAAAAAACCCTACCATTTGAAGTCTTCCAAAAATCTTATGATAGAGATCAATTTATTGTAGAAAACCCGATCGTTTCTAGCTTTCCAAATAATCGCTCAAAATACATTTACTACCGTCTAGACAACATTAATACCCCTAAGCTACAAACCCGTATATAGGATATACATGGTTTGTTAAAAGTTGAGGGGTAATAATGGTTAAAGCTACATCTTATCTACCTCCATCAACTCATTCTTTTTTCTCCATCACATGCCAAAGTTTCAAGATTGATATTTAGGGCACAACAAAACCCCCAATTTCTCCCCCTACCCAACTGCAATTACTTCATATTCACACTTCAAGATTCTTCTTTTTTGCTTTTCCCATTTCTTAATTCCAAGAATCAATGCACTAATCTTTTCTTTTTCGCTTTTGGTGCCCAAATTTCGGTGCTTTTTCGCTCCAGAACATCCAACTTTTCGATGAATTTCGCTCCAAGGTATTCCTATTTCGATTTGAATGTTATTAAAGATTGCATTTTTGTAAATGTTTCACCGTTGATTTGTGTGTTGTTTTGGATTCAGGTGACGAAATTGACGATCGAATTTGGTGGGGTTGACGTGGTGTTGACTGTTACTGTTTGTCATCTGGAACCCTAATTTTGTTTAATTAGAATAAGGTTAGCAAAGTTTGCATGCTTGATTTAGGGTTTATAATCGGTTTGCTTGAATATTCATTATCAAATGATGTAGTTTAATCCCCTTTTGATACAAAGAAAAGGGTGAAACTATAGCCTATACTCCTATAGGTGGTGTCATCATACGGCTGTATGACGTGGCGAAAACGGTCATACGGGTCGTGTGAGTGTGTGTTGCGAGTCAGTCACTTTTGTGTCTGTATATGAATTGATGACATTACCTCATACGGCTTGTATGATTTGCCAGTCTAACAAGCCATGTGATCGCATATGGTCATACGACATGTCAGTCTGGATGGTGTGTCACTGTTGTTTGTTTACTAGGCGTATGACATGGCGAAAATGGGCATATGGGTTATGTGACTTTGTCGGTGTGAGTGTGCGTTGTACCGTCAAGTCACTTTTGTGTCTGTCTACTGGGCGTATGACATGTCGAATATGGTCATACAGGTCGTGTAACTTTGCCAATGTGAGTGTGCGCTGTCACATCAGTCACTTTTGTGTCTGTATACCAAGTCATATGGCCTGTATGTTTTTCAAGTCTATAATGCGATCCCGTATGACATGTCAGTGGTGTCTGGATAGTGTGTCATGCTGTTTGTTTAGCTTCACCCTCTATTAAAATGGCCTCAAATTAAGAATCTTTAGTGATTGATCGACTGCTCATTATCATTCTGATTCTAATCTGCAGACATGGATGATGCATCACAGATATGTGCCCTGTGCCGTAGAACACTTTCATCTGAAACCGACAGTATCGATCTTGATTCAATCAGCATATGCGGGGACTGTAAGTTTTTGTTGCTAGAAGAAAACGGCACTGGCACCCCATCACAACACGTTCCTCGTACGAATCCTAGAATGCGACGAACACGGTACAACAACAATAGTTCAGAATCAATCGAAGATATGTTTTCACACCAGTTCTCAACCATGATTAATTTAGCTAGACAAAACCAAACTCCTGTTTCCGACACAAGTGCCCGTACTACCCCTAGCGGTTCTAGAAGGTGGAGGCGAGTCGTTTCTGATACCGAGAGTGACGGTTTTGATTCTGTTAATGGAGATGGTGATGTTGTGTCTTATGGAGCTTATGATGATGATGATGATGGTTCGGATGTTTCTGTTGATGTTCGTAGTTATCTTGGTGGTGATTCGGATACCGATATAGACCCGATGCATGCTGGTTTGAACCGGTGGAGTTCAGATGACGAATGGGAAGAGGTTGAAGATGGTGAAAACGATGAAAACACTCTTGGATCTTTGATAGCTAGAGTTCATCTCCAGAGAACAATGGCGTATGATGTTCAATCTGGTGAAACTGAGGGTGGCATTCGCGTAAGAATCAGTGAAAGAAGATTAGACCCGTTTGGCAACATGGTTAATGATCAAGAAACGTCAGGTTATGTCGGGAATTCTGGAGATTATCTCGATGCAAGAAGCTTTGAAGAGCTTTTGGAACGGTTAGCCGAAGCCGATAGCTCAAGGCGCGGTGCACCACCTGCGGCTCAGTCGTTTGTAAATAATCTTGACCGTGTGGTGGTTACTGATACCGACCATAATGGTTTGGTGTGCGCCATTTGTAAAGACATGCTGACAGTTGGAACCATGGTTAACCACCTTCCTTGCTCTCATGTTTACCACCCTCCATGCATTAAACCGTGGTTAAGCTTACACAACACTTGTCCATTGTGTCGGTTCGAGTTTCCGACTGATGACGTGGACTATGAGAATAGTAAAGAAAGCGTTAACCACAGGCCTGTGGTTCAAGAAGTTCAACCGGAGTTGGAGGATAATACCGGTTTTGAAGAGGACGGTGGTCGAGAAGTCGTGAATAACGAGTGTGGTGGAGAAACGGGCAGAAGACGGTGGTGGTTTGTGGCGGCACCGGTGGTGAGTTTGGTGGGGATTGGTCTTGCATTGTGGCTGGGCAACCCTGGTGCTATTAAGAGTTCTGGTTTAAGGGGGGATAGAGGTAGGAGATGGTGGGGTCTTTTTTAGTTTATTTACATTTAGAGTTATAGGAGTAATAATAATGAGTTTGTGGTGTTGGTTTGTTGTTTTTTGTTTGTCTGTTGTTTTTGATGTTGTGGTTGTTTTGTGCAACAAGATGAATGAATGGTTGATGAGATTGAGTATTACTTATACCTCTATAATCATATTTGAAAAAAAAAATCGCCTATGTAACCGTTACTCGCGGATCATTTTATAGTATGTATGATTACAAAACGTAGCACGTATCAGGGAGATGAAAAGTCATCTTCGGGATATGAGTGTTAGGGGTGTTTACGGTCTGGTTTTAACTGTTGATAGTGGCTTTTCCGAATCGTTGCTAACGGTTTGGTTTCATAGTTTAGGCTTTATAAAACATAATCACTTGCTACAAAATGAAAACAATTATTTTAGCAAAATGCAAGTTTCCATTAAACATTTGACATGTGCTTACAATAGTTAAAAAATACTTATAATAGTTAAAAAAAAATCCTCAATTATAGGTTTTAAATCCTCAATATTTAAAATCTTTACAGTCGAGTCCGGTTTTCTATAGTCCATTTTCGGTATAAACCTCAAACCAAACCGGTTTAAAAATTTTGAAACCGACTAACCAAAAACTTTTATAAAAACCGACCAAAAGAAACAAACCGGTGACCGGTTTCATGGTTTTAAACCAAAGAGACCCCTAACTAAATAAATAGACAACCAAAGATTAGCGTATTTAAGACCATGTGTGTTAAGTTAGTTGTTCTGATCATGTATTAATAATAGACCCTGAAAATGACTAATGTGATGATTTTCTCTTATTTTTGTAGGGAATTATACACTTGTAATGTAAGCACAAAAAAAGGACAGCAAAAACACAGTACCATCATCAATCAAACTTGTGCAAGGACAAGAATGCAAAGGACAATCTATCATCACATAAAACTTAAAACATGTGACATATTTCGTTTAATCGGTCATAAAATGAGAAACCGATGCTTCCTTCTTAGATCCGCCCCTAAGTGTGTATAATAAGATGAAATCGATAGGAAAAAGAAATCGTTCAGCTGTTTGATACAAACACATAATCAAATCTCGAGTTTCATAATCATATTCAGTTATTTTGGGACAAATTGAATTATGTATTGGCATTTCACCTGAAAATAATTAATTAATTAATTAATTAATTAATAATAGTCACACAAGGAAATGTGGCTTTCCAATAATAATTAAAAAAAATTCATAGCAAAGAAGAATAATAGTAGTGTAACTAACATCCATGGCCATGTGACAAGTAAACAATGAAGAGAGGCTTTACATACACTCTCCATTCATCTCTGTTTCTCTCATTGTATTACTATCAACAAATTCTGCATGATTTAATACTTGTAACGACCCCGAGTAGCTTAGGCTCGTTTCTCCCAATTTTTAAAAACCGAATCTAGAAAAGGATGTTTAAATACAAAACAATCCAACCCGCCATTGATATGATTGCGAAGATATGAACCCAAAACAAGATGGCTGCAGCCTCTCTCCCACACCCTCTTAAACTAGCAACAGCACCTGCATACACATGAGAATCAAGTTTTGACTTTTCTTGGTCAACATATATAAAATTCATCAAGGTTTTTTGTGGGTGTCTGAGTTGTAAGAATCGCTAGGCGCTAGTCGGCTGGAGGGGTACCTACTAGCGACTAATCATGATTAATAGGGATTATTCATGATTGGGATTTTATATGTAATTTTCAGTTTTATATGTATACACACACATTTTTATATGTATTTTTTAAGTAGAAATGTTTTCAAAGCTTCTTCGAAACATGTTTTTTCACAGCTTCTTCGAACCATATTTTCATATAGACATGATTATTTTCACAGCTTCTTCGAACCATATTTTCATATAGACATGATTAATTTCCAGAATTTACAGGTTTTGGTCAGGAATCGCTTGATAAAAATTACTGATTAACTGGCCGATTAGATAAAAATTACTTGGTGAACCTCCGACTAGAGATTAATCGACGACTAATCGGAGGCTAGTCTGGATTTTTACAACCAATTGACACAGATATTGACATTAGTTCTACATGTATATATGCACGTCAGAACCACATTTGACGGTTTTTTGGTCAAGTGTCTAATGACACATATGTTGCCATTGTGAGTACATAAAGTTTGACTTTTTTTTTGTCTAATGTATATACGCGTAAGAATCAAGCTTGACTTGTTTTTTTTTTTTTGGCCAACGCCTACAAAATCCATCAAGAATTTTGGTGGGTATCTGATAATACAGATATAGGCGTTGAATGTTAGATTATACAAAAAAAAAAAAAAAACAAGTTTTTCACTTTTTTTGGTCAATTTCAAGAAAATCAAAGAAGAATTTGGTGGATACCTGATAATACTGATGTAGGCATTGAATGCTGTAAAAGAAGAATGAATCTGAACATTTTATCATCAGGTGGAATAAATCCAAGTTTGTCGGCTAACGTCACGATGCCCAATCCAGCTGGCGGAACCAAAACTAATCGCGCAAAAATAATCGCAGCGGTTGTTTTTAGCCCTAGTTTTGAACTCCCGGGTCCTGCATTATATCAACCACAAAAGTCAACATTTTTCATATTATTATCACAACCTCAAACAACATCCAAACACTATCTTCTGATTATCACTCTAAAAGACCGGTTTAGCTAGGAAAGACATACCATCTGTAAGATTGCCACCTAATGCCAACAAAATGCAAGGGATCATAGCATCCCTGATACAAAAAAAAATATATTCATCATGTGATTGAATAATATTATGGAATGGTTAGATTTTTTCGGTTAACAAGCAAGAAAAAGGAAGAAAAAACATTAAAATAATATTTCTTACCCAAGAATCAAGCAGCTATCAGTGAAGAAGTATAGTGGTGCATCAGGAGTGAATATCATATTCTTCAAAAATGGTACACATCCTATCACAATAGCCAATATCTACAACAAAAAATGATTAACAAGTGTTATAATTATTATTAAAAAAATAAACACGTTTCAAATTAAGCCTTGCAAAATAGACGGGTCAGGTCAAAACGGGTCGTTTTAAAAAAAAAGTATCAATTAAAGAATGGATCGCGATTCCGAAGCGTATATCAAATAAATGAATTAAAAATTAGTGTAATTTGTGTATTTCAAATAAATGAGCAAAAGTACTTACAGATGCAATAATAGGAGGTTGGACTATTTGCTTTAACTTCAACTTCTCATACCAATACTTCAAGAATTGCTTTATCTTACAAAAAAACAAGCAAAAAGAAACGCCGTTTTATTAAATATGATAAAAGGCGTATAACGTATTAACATCCACCTAAAGAAAAGATCAAAGCAAATTATTAGTTCTCACCTTCCCATCTTTGGGTAAATCTTCATTTATCGGTTCGGGCTCTTGAGTAAGCAAAGGTACTTCTTCAGGGGGGGCGTTAACTTTTGGAGTGTTTTTTACTGGGAGTTTATCTTGTTCAATAACGTCAAAAGAACCTCCAGGAGGAGGTGCAAGCATTTGAAATACATATGTGTAAAGGACAATTGCCCCTACCTGAATAAAAACATTAATTACAAACATATTAATGTTACTGAATCCCCTGGGATAGAGGTAAAGCTGTTAACAGTAAGCACCAAACGTAAAAAAAAATCAAACTAAAAGTATAATGATAATTCAAAACAAAATTTAGCTTACCCATTGCCCAAAGGAGATGTAGGCATTTCCATCTTGGGCACATTTAGCAGAATCACCAAACGGGTTTGATTTATCGCGGCATAAAGCTGCTATTAGGACTAGTGGAACATTTCCGATATTCCCTGCAAGTAAATCACTCGACATAATAAATATAACTCATTATTATAATTAAAAAATTTAAGAAATAGCAATATTTACCTATGCCAACGTGGATGATGGTAAATTTAAAGTACGGGTATGGTGGACGAACAATCAACGCAACAATCAACCCTATTATAGAACCGGATATGGTAGCTAGCACAACATTAAAAGGGATGAACCACCTGTAAAAGAGCAACTTTGTAAATAATTTATCCAAAATTCACAATTGAACATTAGTCAAAAGTAATAAAACTAAACTTAAATCTTACCATTCTATCATTTTTTCAAAAGTGATGGCTTGTCCAAGTTGAGAGAATATCAAGCATGGTAATAGTAGTGAAAAAACCAACTGCAAATAAAATAAATAATTAATTAAATTTACGCCATAAATTAGTGTTATATATACGGAAAATACAAAGTATGACCAAGATAACTCGTTCCCAATCACCCTTTGATACATCAACATGTTTTGATTATAAGGTCATAAATAGAACATTAGAATGAGGTTCATGATCCCATTCAGCGAGTTTTTAGTATCGCGTTTTGAAAGATAATATTTAATATTTAATTACAATGTATCCAAATCACAGATGATAATTTCTTTTGATTATAGTAAAACTGATTCTGATTATCTGATTATTTAGGTGTCGAATCATCTCTTTATAAGTAGCTACAACAAAACTGATTTTTTACTTGATTATCATAGCTTCAACCGACTGCGCTTTATGACAGTTGACGAAATCTTTTTCTTACAATAGATTTTTCAACTGAAATCTGTATCTGTTTGAAGCTAAATCAAAATTAAAAAATATATATATATATAATAAATTAATATATATGTATGAAAAACAAAAAGATGAATAATTTTACCCCATTCAAAAGCTTCCTTCCACTTGCAGGCAAAATGTTTATATACTTAGAAGCCATCAAGAACCCCAAAAAACACATGGTAAAAACTTTGGCAATCGGTAAAACCGCAATCTTGATCGAACCCAACAGTGATTCTCCGCCCCCTTGGGTACCCATCAGAACCTCTGATAACAACCTATGCATTTTGACCTGACTCAAAAAGTCAAACCTAACAATTTAACTGATTTTTCTCTGTCAAATTGGCAGGAACAGAAGAAAACTGCCAATTTAATCCCAGTTTATAAACCACAATTGCTTGTTGGAAGCCAAACTTCAGAATTCTCCACAAATCTTTGACTCTGCAGTCCAGATTCAAGTGAAGTTAAAAGTCAAACATAGCCAAAAGTCAAAATCTTGAAAAGTCTAGAGTACCCCATAATTTCAGATTTTGAAACAACATTGTACCCATTAAATCCCTAAACATTAGGAAGAACCCATAAAACATGAAAAACAATAAACTGGATTCAAATATGAAAATCACAATATAAAAAACAATTTGAAAAATTACCTCATCAAGCTTTTATGAAGAAAAAAGCCAAGAAATTGAATTACTTAATCTTGAATTGCAAAATATATTAACAAAACAAGAGAAATTACACAAACCCAGATGAGAATCCATACCATAAAACATGAAAAACAATAAACCGGATTCAAATACACAAATCACAAAATTCCCACTTACAGATTCATTAAAAAAATCAAGAAACCGAATTTATTAGCAAATAAAACAAACAAATCAATAGAAACAGCATGAACCCATATGAACATCACTGTTGTCATGAAACATAAAAACATTAAATTGCATTCACTCATGCAAATTAAACAACTCCCACTTACAAGATTTACACTAAAATTAAAGTTTAAATAAATAAATAAATTAGAGATGATAGAAAGCTAAAAACATAAAGGAGATTAAATCTTTACCAATAAGTGAATTGTTGTAAAACTGATGATCCCAGGAGAATATAAACCTAATTTTATAGAGTTAGGGGATAGAAACCGAGTGGATGTGTAGATCGATCGATACTATAGGCTTTAATATACGCCCGACAAAATAGAATATGGTTTCGTAAAAGATAAAGTCATAAAATTTAAACAATGATAACGGATTCTTCTGGTATTTATTTATATACATACAAAAATAAAAATAAAACTAAAAACAAAAACACATATTTAATCAACTAATTTATATTTGTGTTTATACACAGATTAATAATAAAGCTAAGTTGAAAAACATAAACAATGGATTGTGTTAGCGTGTTACGTGTTATAGTTAGGTAAATAAGTAACAATTCTCACTTTTGTTATTTCACTCATTAGTTTCTTAATCTAAATAAGTTAATTATGTCGTTATATTTATGTGTGATTTAAGAAATGTTTTATCTTAAAAAATCTTTTTATAAATCTTAAATCATTATTTTAATATTTGATATTTCTTTTATTTAACTAGCATAATACACGGATTCTAACCTAATATATACTGTAAATAGTGTGAGGTTCAATAGGGAACCTAAAAAAATGACGAACTATCCATGTAACATGTTAAATATATAATAAAAATCAATCTAATATGTTAAAAAAAAATCAGACTTTTCATATAAAGATGTGTAGAAGCAATTCTAATAAAAAATCTTTTTTTGTAAAAAAACACCCTTTTTAACTGTTTTTAAGCAATTTTTAAATTTTTTAAGTTCTTGAATTTTTTTTAATAAAAAAACTTCTACGTGTAATTATATGTAAAAGCTTCGAATTGTTTTGAAAAAAATTAATTTTTTACATGTTAACTTGGTTTTTTTTATGATATATTTAACATTTTTTGAGGTTCCCATCAAACTCACCACTAATATATTGGTGCCCCATCAAACTCACCACTAATATATTTAAATAAAAATGATAATAATCATATATCCTTTTCTAATAATAATAAGTCTGATTAAAAGGAATATTACTTCATGCTGATCCCGATATTCCCGTTATTATATGTTTGTTAGTTTCTTTGTATAATTATAAGTTTTAATTATCTATTAATATTTCTCTAATAGATCTAAAATATTGATATTTATATCCACTTCACAAACCCTACTACCTCTTTACAATAAAAGGTAAAAACATACTGAATATATTTAAACTTTTTTGACATGACAATAATATTATATACCGCTGTATTGTTCATAATTTAATTTAAATTTAATTTAATAATTATTATAAAAAACATACTGGAATATATTTAAACCTTTTTGACATGACAATAATATTATATACCGCCGCTGTATTGTTCATAATTTAATTTAATATTTATTATAAGTAAAAAGTTGCACAGCAGATTTGTCGGTTATTAAAAGTAAACTAAAATCCAACTAATAAGATATATTATTTTACTTAAGACTGTAATGGAACCTTTTTTTTTGAAACTTAACTTTCATTCACACCAAACCGACCCGAAAACAGAGCCGGCACCCAAAAACAAAGACAAAGTTACATGATTACAAATTTACACCAATCACTCCAACAAATCGACTGAAAACGAGACCTATTTTTAAACAAGAAAAAACCCAAGGATCTAATATTGCCGAAAATCTCCTCTACTTTAGCTCGATGCCCTTCGAATACCACTTTGTTTCTCGCTGACCAAATGCACCAACAAGAGATGATGATGATGATACCTTCTAAAATCTTAGAATCCGAATGGCCCACCGAGCTGAACTTATGAACTTCAAAGAGATCCTTAATCGAGAATGCAAAAATAGCCGGAATACGGCACCATCTACTCACCTTGTGCCACACCAATTCGGCAATGCGGCAAGAAATGAAGAGATGAGAAACAGTTTCGTCCTCGTCACCGCATAACGGGCACGTCCCTGGCTGGCTAACAATGCCCCTGGAAAGCAAGGAATCGAACGTTGGAATACGGTTTAGAGCCAATCTCCAAGCCAAAATATTAAATTTGATGGGAATCCATTTACTCCAATTAAACACAACATAATCCGGGTCACATCTAGGCCGCACCAAAAGATGTTTAATCGACTTCACCGAAAAAGCACCCGAAGCGTCGCCCAACCATTTCCATTTATCCCTACCTGACCCAAGAACAATAGGAGAGACCATACCCGAGATCGATGCTAACTCCTGAATCTCTTCGGCCCCTTCCGGATCACTCTTCCAAAGCCACAGAATACCTCCGTATAACCGATCGAAAACAGAGCATGTTTTTACAACTTCCAAGCGAAAAAGACTAGGGAATAAGTCTTTAAGAGGCACCTCGGAGATCCAAGGGTCCAGCCAGAAAAAGATGTTCGAACCCGTACCAACCTCTCCTTTGAAAAGACTACGAAGAGGCTTATTATCGATGACCGTTTTGCTAACACTGCTGCAGATATTCGACCACGTTCCTCTAAAAGCTTTATTGAAAGGTATAAATTCCCATGCCGATCTTCCCGAGTGAATAGCATTAATAACTTTAACCCATAAACTATCCGGTTCATTCTTAAACCTCCAGCCCCATTTGCACAGCAAAGCCACATTAATGTCTGATAATTTACTCAAACCCAAGCCGCCCGCTTTCCTAGGTAAAGCTACCCTATCCCAAGCCACCCAATGCGTTTTCTTGACATTGTTCGACCCGCCCCATAGGAACTTCTTGATGATACCTTCCAATTCTCTTATAACCCTCTTAGGAGCCTTGTAGATAGACATAAAATACGTAGGTAAGCTTTCAAGAACTGATCGAATTAAAGTAACCCTACCACCAATGGAGGGTAAAGCTGCCTTCCAAAGGGATAACCGCTTCTCAAAGATGTCATAAACCGGCCTCCAATTATTGATACGATTCATGTTAGCACCAACAGTTAACCCCAGGTACTTGAAAGGAATCGAATCAACCCTACACCCAATCCATCCCGCCGTTTCTTCGATAACCTCGGCCGAGACCCCTATACCAAAGATACTAGATTTGCTAAGGTTAATCTTCAACCCCGAGCAAACGTGGAAACACCTCAAAATTCTAATGACATTAGAAATATTCTCTCTATCCCATATCCCCATGATCATAGCATCGTCAGCAAAAAATAAATGAGAGACATTGGTAATATTATCCGGAAGAGTGATACCTTTAAAAACATTAACCTCACTTGCTTTATTGAAGAGACAAGAGAGGGCCTCCATCGCCACGACAAAAAGGAACGGGGAAATAGGATCACCTTGCCTCATTCCTTTTTTGCAGCCAAACTCGAACGTGGGAGACCCATTAACCAACACAGACGCCCTAGCCGAGGATAAAATCCCCGAAATCCAGCCACACCACTTCTCCCCGAACCCCATCTGATGAAGAGTGTTAATAAGGAAACCCCAATTCACATTATCATAAGCTTTCTCGAAATCAACTTTAAGGAAGAAAACTTGTTTCTTTTTGCTTTTAGCCCACGCAAAGATCTCATTTATTATCAGGGGACCATCGAGAATGAATCTTCCCCCAAGAAAAGCAGATTGCGAATTAGACACAACCTCGTTCAGAACCGGTTTCAACCTATTAGCGAGCACTTTGGATATCACTTTATTAACCACACCGACCAAACTAATAGGACGGTAATCATTCAACCCAAGCGGATCTCTTAATTTAGGAATGAGAGCGATAAAGGCCGATCCACATCCAGTGCCTAACTTCCCCGACACGAAGAAAGATTCCAAAATATTATAGAAATCCGAAGCGAAGAGATCCCAAAAGTGTGTAAAAAATCTAAAGTTAAACCCGTCAGGACCTGGCGCGCGATCTTTACCACAGTCGAAAACAGCCGTTTTGACCTCCTCCTTAGAGAAACGAGCCTCTAAACTGGCGGCTGAAGTGGGAGAGATCTTCTTGAAAGTGGAGCATGTCAAGGGGGGCCTACACACAGCCTCTTCCACAAATTTATTTCTGAAAAACCGAAAAATTTCCTTCTTCACAAGAGACGGTTTGGAAATCCAAACCCCGTTCACTTCAAGACCGTGGATGGAATTGCTAGCTTTCCTGTTATTTATCATCGCGTGAAAAAATTTAGAGTTTTCGTCTCCCTCTTTCGCCCATCTTATCCGAGATTTCTGTCTAAGATCCAAAGCTTTTGCCCGCTCCACTTCACTAATAATTTTCTTATTCTCCAGATACATCCATTCCTCTTCCTCGGTAAAGTCTCTCTGATCAAGGAGAGTTTCTAACGATTCAAGCTCATTCATAGCGACCTCCAACTCCTCACCTTCCCTCTTAGACAATTCGTCCTTCCAAGATCTCAACCGGTCTCTAATAAAACTTAACTTTCTAAGTAAAGTAACATCCGGGTTGACGTCTCCCATGTCAAACTCAGAAACCGCTTTAATGACAACTTCTTCAAAGCCCGGTTTCCCAATCCAAGAATTAAAAAACCGAAACGGGCGTGGGCCAAAATTGCTCTCCCGGCACACCAGGATAATGGGGTTATGGTCCGACCAAAGTCTCGAAAGAACCCGACAGCTAGCCGCCGGCCACGAATTAAAAAATTCGGAATTAACTAAATACCGATCCAGTTTGCTGCACTTGTTACCGTTGTCTGTAGAAAATGTGAACTTCCTGCCACTCAAGTTGTACTCTAACAACCCCGAATCAAAAATAAAATCATTAAAATGATTAGCACAGGTTTGCTTAAACGCACAATTTCTCCTTTCCTCTCTAAACCTGACGGCATTGAAATCCCCCGCAACTACCCATAAACCGTCGTTCATGTCAATAATGGTCTTCAGATCTCCCCATAACGACTGTTTAGCCGAAACCCCCTGAGGCGCGTAGACGTTAAGAAAATTCACAACAACCCCACTACCCAGAAGCGCCCCTCTAACATGCAGAAAATGCCTATCCTTGGACCCACCCGTTTGTCTAAAGATCTTATCGTCCCAGATACAAATAAGGCCTCCAGACTGACCCACCGACTCAACAAAATCCATCCCAAAATCCTTCTTGCCCCAGAGTAAAGCCAAGTCGGACCGAGAGATACTAGAACATTTAGATTCTTGCAGCGAAAGAAACGATATACCATGGGAAAAAAACCATACTTTTCACCCACCCGGACTTATTTGGGCCCCCGATCCCCCTAATATTCAATGAAAGAAAATTCATGGGTGAACCACATTAATACCTGAGGTAAACGATTTCCTGACCAAATCCGGAAAATCATCAACGTTAATCCCGATTTTAGTTCCAACATTAATAGTTTCCAGCATCTCCTTCTCGACCTCTGCCTTATCAACAGCTCCGACACCCTCCTTATCTCCTCCTTCATCTCCCCCAGAATCTAAAGTATGACCGCCCCTAATTTTTTCACCCGAGACAACCTCCGTGTTAGCCTCATTAGGAGCCACGAAATTGAGATCAAAGCAAAATTGTTCAAAATCCCTGTTGCTATCAGCGCCCCCTGACCCCCCTTCGTTCTCGAAATCACCAGATAGACCCACCCCTTCAATTAAAAACCTGGGTCTCTTCCTGGGCCTGATATCTTCACCGACAAGGGCGGCATCACCCACCGGTAAAATGGGCCTGCTTAAAACTGAAGCTCTCCTAATTATCTTTTTGGGCTTCCTAGAATTGGGCTTACCAATATTAAAAGGCCCCGACAAACCCTGGACCCCACCCCCCCTCTGACCGTTATCTGAAAGAACATGATTATTAAAATCATTGGAAAGTTCTTGTACCCCATGCTCCTGATTTTCGTTGGTCTCGTATACCCCACCGCCGCCTAAATTCTCTCTCTGCATGGAAACATGCAAATCTCCATAATTCTCCACCGACTTATCGGTTGCCTCTTTAGGGCGCTCAACAACCTCTTCGTCTCCCTTATCGGTACCACCTCCGATCACCGGAGACTCCGGGACATCACCAAGTTCCGATGATGCAACTGAGGATTCTTCGTCGTCCTCGAGAAAATCCGGGATCCAATGATCATTATCTTCTATAACCCAAACTTTATATCTTTTATCTTGCCAACTTAAATTGAGGAGACCATTAACCTTGTTCCCCGAATCCAAAAGGATCCCCAGCCGGTCGGAAGACAGGTCCCCATCCGAATCAAGAAACTGAGAAGCTTGAACAACCTTGCCGTATCGGCTACCAGTCTGATCGAAAACAGTTCTAGAGACCAGGTGAGGTGGAACACCACGAATATAGATCCATGCTAGTCTCTCATAAGGAAGAGCCTGCCCGAGCCACGGTTGGAACAGAGAAAACCACCGACTCCAAGAATTCTTCTCGTTTATTAAAGACGACAATCTCTCCTCGTTATCCAAAGAAATAAGAACATACAAACCTCCCAAATATTGAATAGAGGCTTCCCCGAATCCTGCTTCAACTAACGAAGATTTGAGAGAATTGAGAACATGAATACTCAAAGCTCTACCAACCGCTCTCCTCCCGGGCGAATCAGCAAGAGAAAAAGTGGCTGGATCCAACACCAAAGTGTCGTCTTCCTTCTTAGCATGAGTCTTATTAGTTAGAACATCCAGAAATGATACCCCATTTTTGACCGACCTGAGACCAGTAGAATGAGAACCTTCCGCCTGACCATAAAGAAGGCCAGCTCCCTTCATCTTAACTGAGCCTCCATTGCCCGCTTTCCCATCGGTAAATCGAGAAGATCCGTTTTCTTTAGCAAAACGAGCCACATTAACCACAAGCTTGTTCCCTCCCAACTTAACCTTCGAAAGTAAGTTCTTTAACTCCTCCATATCCCTAACATTTTTAAAACTCACAAAGCCAAACGTTCTACCTTCCTTGTCTTTCTTCTTGGCTATGAATGCCCCCGCAATCTCCCCGAAAGCTCTAAAAGCATTAGCCAAGTCCCACGGCCGACAGCCTTGAGGGATATTAGATACAAAAAACTTGGATACATCCTTCCTGAAACCTGCTGAAACACCTTTTCCTCTACGTTTACTGTTTTGAACCTCCCAAGAGTCATCGTCTCCCTCCATAAGAAGCCGCAAGAGAGGAACGGGTTTCTATCTCCAAATAGCGAATGGAAGATCCGGGAAACTAGGATAGAGGGAGAGGAAAACAAAGGTCCGAGAAAGACACAACAAACCTGGTCTCCACTCACTCTATGTCGGTCACCTTCTCTTCGTCGAGCCACCGGACGACAGAAAACCACCAGCTGAGAGGGCAGAAAAAGACCGAGTCCCGAACGGCGAATGGGAGAGTTGAAGCCAGATTAGAGAGGAAGGTCCAGCCAAGAAGGCGACCTTAAACGCTAAGCCGAGAATCTCTTCTCCGTCGAGCCACCCGGCGACCGGAAGAAGAAAGGTCGCGACCGGAAGAAGAAAGGTCACGAGAGGAACTTGAGACTTAATTGACCATTACCTTACATTTCTTTAGTGTACATATGCGAAAAATTATTATAAAAGAAAAGAGTGGCATAACAATTGACAAAATCCTTTTTTATAATCAGCATGTCTTTGTTCTCCTGGTGTTTGACGCGTTCGGCTTCTTGGTGCCGGAGATAGTTCGGTTCTTATCTAGAGTTCAGCGTGTGATCCACAACAACTTTTCAACCCCTCAGGAGCGAGACTTTGTTTTTAGTAGATTAGAGTTTTCTATTCAGAAAGGGATGGCGGCGTAGTTTGTTGCTCGTCTACCTGCTATCCTTATGTAATTTGCTCTGATAATTGGAATGAAATATATATTTGGTAAAAAAAAAATTGCTAACAAGTATGTAAAATGTAGCTCCAAGAGGTCCTTTACCGTAAAAGGGTGGATTGGGGAATGTTACATCAAGAGAGATATGCTACCAGATCATAGTAGCAATAAGTGAAGATGTTATAATTAATTTTAACAACCCCCCCCCCCCCTCCGGCGTTGCGTGGGGGAGGGGGACTGTAAAAAATAAAAGATTTTTGGTTTTAAAATGAAAAATCAATTTTTTTTAAATACCCCTATACACAGAGTACAAGTGTACAACTCCATAAGCACTATAATGTATCTTATTTATAGTATTTAAATTTAAATTAAATTAATTTAAAAGTTATGAATGTAATTAAAGAATAATATAAATAATTTTAAAATAAAAGTTATGAAACAGTTAAATTAACAAAAATCAATATAGAAAGTGAACTATAAACAGTTCAATTTTGTAAAAAAGGGTAGCAAATCTGTTACTTTTGAATATGTTGTTCACCGGTCCTACTAAAATCATTAAATCTAGTGCGCCTTCACATCTAATGTTTTCTGTTGTTTATTTAATATGTAATTTTATTTCTTTTTACAACTTTTAATATATATATAGGATAATGCTCTACAAGAAACCCCATTTTTTTAGAAAACTTAGCAAACTCAATGCATGGTCTAGATTTTGCCATGTGTCCATAGTAAATATCATATTCTTTTTATCCTTGAGGGCATTATGGTATTTTCACCTCTATCTTAGATATTCCCCCTTTTTGATTTGACAATAATTAATACCCCATCACATCCAAATTTACTTTCAAAACCCAAGATCCACCATTCAAAACCTCCATTTTTTCATTAACTTACTTCATCTTTGTGTTTCAAGATCCACTCTTTCAAAACCTCAATTTTCCATTAACTTCATATCTGTTTCAAGTTCTACCCAAGATCCATTTCCATGAACTTCATTTCGGTTTCAAGATCCACCATTTCAAAACATCCATTTCAAGATCCCCACTGACGGGAACGTCATTCACAACGAGTTCCCTACTGACGAGGACAAGAATGTTCAAGGTTTTTCATCCTTTTTTTTATGGGTTCGAGTTTTTTTTTCTTTTTTACACCCCAAATTCAACTTTACATGTTAATTTCTTAAAAGAAATCGAAGAACCAAGATACTGTCGAAGAATCAAGATCCTGTCAATAATAAGTTGGTTTTCATTTTTTAATTGTCATTTACTTTGATTTTCGTTCTTCACAATTTGTTTTATTTTTTTCCAGAATTAAGAATGTTGCCAAAAGATTAATTATTTTTCAATACCATTGATTATTGTTTCAAAAAAAAAGAATGACGTTTATAGGTAATAAATTTCAATACTATTGATCTTAGTTTGGTTTTCATTCTTCTGGTGTTTATAAATTTTGATTTTGATTCATGGATTACTTGTTTTGGTTTCAAACTCGTTTGATTTTGATTCATGGATTAGTTATTTTTTGTGTTAAAAAAATGTGTTTGATGGTTTGGGGATTTTGATCTGAACAGTAACTGTTTTTTTGTTGGTTTGGTTGCCTTGTTTGGTGCTTTTTGATCTGAATAGTAACTGTTTTTTGTTGGTTAGGTTGCTTTGTTTTGGGCTTTTGATCTGAATAGTAACTGTTTTTGTGCGTTATAGTACAGAAACAGACCCATAACATGTGTTAATCCCCTGTTAGAATGATATATAACGTGTGTTGATTTACAGAAACAGACCAATAAAGATATTCAATCGACAAGCTGGATGGATGTAGGCGACGTTAATGCGGGGACATGTGTTAAAAAAAAGATATTCAATAGGTCACATTTTTTGGGAAGGAACTATTCGTTCATTTATAACATGTGTTAGTGGTTCATGCTGTAACAGAACTCCATGATGTAACCTGACATGTGTTCATGTATAACATGTGTTAAGCCCCTGATAGAATGATATATAACGTGTGTTAACCTTTGTTAATTTAAAAAGTATGTACAAAGGACAAAAAGAACATGATTACTTCTTTGACCATGTGGATAAATGTAGACCATGTATTTTATTTCATTTGACTAGATTGACATTCGAAACCATTGTGAAATTCTATGAAGCCAAACATCAACCATTGATTATGTTCTATTAACTAGATCTATGGTTGTCATTTAAGTGGTATATTTTTATAACATTTAAATAAAACAGTAGTTCAAAAGCAAACATCCCGAACCATGGCGCCAACACAAAACATTTTTGTTGGTGAGTTTACAATAAAACAGTAGTTCAAAAGCAAACATCCTGAACCAGGGGATATTTGGTGGTTCATGTGTTACTGGTACGTGTGTATAAAATCTTAGGTGGTTCATGTGTTACTGGTACGTGTTGTTGAATCCAAAAAATATCATTTTTGTTTCTCTAAGGCCGAATGGATCGCACGATGGAAAAATGACTGCCCTCAATAGTTGGTCAGATACTAACATGTGTTAGTGTACATGTAAGGTCACATTTGTTTTCATTAACATGTGTTACGTTTATGTCAGCGTTTGTTTTCACATTTGTTTTCATTAACATCCGGAACATATGATATATAACGTTTGTTAACATGTTAGCATGCGTCAAAAACGGGTGACTCCAACACAAAACATTTTTGTTGGTGAGTTTACAACAAAAATGGTGAGTCTCATGGCGGACTAAGAAGGGATGGATCTTCCGTTGACGGTCTGTCTTTGCTGTTTATCTGCTAAATTTGCCGACTCGTCCTTTGCATGAAATTGTTATACATTCCAAAATGTGCAAAACAAATTGTAACACATGTTAGATCAGTATATACATATCATGGTGTTTTGTAAACCACTAGCTTATACATGAATACATGTCAGGTTACAAAAAGATTATAACAGAGTCTTAACACATGTTATACATTTACAAGATGTGCAAAACAAATGACCCGTTTCATATTACATATTCCAAAATTACCGGTACATGTGTTACCATAAATGGCTCGTTTCATATTGCACGTTACATACTAACTTGTACTTTTATTACTTGTACATGACACCATGTTGGGTTAAACCAAGATTATACAAGTTAATATTGTTTTGGAAACCACTAGCTTATACATGACACCATGTTGGGTTAAACCAAGATTATAGCAGAGGCTTAACACATGTTAAGCAATTACATGTTCCAAACAGAAAAATTGTAACACATGTTAGATCAGTATATACACATCATGGTGTTTTGTAAACCACTAGCTTAAACATGAATACATGTCAGGTTACAAAAAGATTATAACAGAGGCTTAACACATGTTATACTTCCAAAATTGTGCAAAACAAATGACCCGTTTCATATTATATATTCCAAAATTACCGATACACGTGTTACCATAAATGGCTCGTTTCATATTACACGTTACATACTATCCACATTACCGGTACATGTGTTACTATAAATGACTCGTCTCCAGAATCCGTGACCATGTAAAACCGTTAAGTCGTTGCCTCCAATGGCATTCCGCCCAAAACCGATACCACAGTCTGCAAGGCGCATGCGGTTCTTTTGGCAGTTCGGGGCACACGTCCAACAGTCATCAATGGGATTACCAGTTCCACATGAGAAGAATCCTAGTTTCCTTTCTTTCAGTGATGTTTTCTCAAGCTCCTGCTCATCACAACAAACTAATATGTTGAATATGCAATCCCAATTTACCGAAAAAGTAACATTGCCTCTAATAAACAAAATGAGTAATTGTTATCATAATCAACATATTATGATTAACACGCGTTATATATCATTCTAACAGGTGCTTAACACATGTTATGGGTCTGTCTTTGTAAATCAAGCAACCCAACAAAAAAAACAATTATTGTTAACAAAAAAAAACACTTACTGTTCAGATCAAAAACCCAAACAAGCAACCCAAACAAGCAACCTAAACCTTTATGGGTTTGTTTTTGTAAATCAACACACGTTACATAACATTCTAACAGGGGGCTTAACACATGTTATGGGTCTGAGTCTGTGAATGAAGCAACCAAACAAAAAAACATTTACTGTTCAGATCAAAAACCCAAACAAGGAACCCAAACCAACAAAAAAACAGCTACTATTAAGATCAAAAGCATCTAACAAGCAACCAAACCAACAAAAAAAACTCGTTCAAAATCTCATCCTAAAGTTTTTGATTTATTTAAAATACAAAATCATATTAACAACCATTACTAAAACATTTTCAGCACACAAAAACATATTAATAACCATTTCAACAAAAAATCAAGTGTGAAATGATATTTCAAGAACACTTACCGGATCTATAACCGTCCGATGAACATGAAGCAGATCTTCAAACCTTCTTCTCACACACACACTCGTGCGTGTGTCATCATTCTCTCTCTAAAACAACATACTTCAAACTTCTTCTCTCTCACACACTTGTATGTGTGTTCTTGGCTGGAAACATACCAGTTTTCTATCTCTCTTTCGATTTCTCTGGACATCTCTTTCTCTTTCGATTTCTCTGGTACTCTCTCTCACGGCTCTCACTCTCTCTCTAGGCTTGCAGGTTGTAAGTGTTGTGTAGAGAGAAGGGAAAGTCATGGGGGCTTGGGTTTTGATTCGGGGGAGGAGAAGATGAGATCTGTGATTTTTAGAGAGAGGGATTGTGATTTTGAATTGGATATGAAGAGAGAGAAAGATGATTGCATTAAAGAGAGATGATAAGACTAGCCAGTGGAGAGAGAAGGAAATGTTCTACCCAAAATGCCCTTTTCAGTTGACTAATGTGTATTATTACATTTCTTTTAAATCTAATTGTTACCAAAATTATGAGAGCCATTGATCAAGTGTGATGAGAGACAATCAATGGCTCACATTGGGTTTCCAAGGTTTCTTAAAAAAGATGGGGTTTCTTGTATAGCCAAGCCCTATATATATATATATATAATTAAAAAGATAAAAGCACTTCGTAATTTTATTTCTTTATACAACTTTTAATTTATATAATTAAAAAGATAAAAAGCACTTCACAATGAAGGTGTATAAAGTATGGGTGTGCATGGGTTGGTTTGGGTCGGTTTTGACCAAAAACCATAACCATAACCGCGACGTCGGTTATTGGATAACCATAACCATAGCCGATCGGTTATGGTGGTTATGGTTATTCGGTTTTGATGGTTAGAACGGGTCAGTTATGGGTGGTTAACCGTGTATTTAGCTTAGCTAAAAATAACTTATTTTTTTAACATGGAATAAATTGTTATTGCATATTTGTATATATTAGTATATTACATAGTATTAAAAATACATATAATCTATAATATTAATACCAATTATTATAAAATATTCAAATAAAGTGATACGATACATTTCGTAAATTCAAATAAACATTCAATTAAAACCACAAAATGATATGAAAAATCCATAAGTACTAAAAATCTTCAGTCAAAAACATCAAATATTAAAAATATGGTGAAAAGTCCTAAATCCTACAAAGATTTATTACATATCGGTTCGGTTATGGTGGGTATGGAAAAAATGATAACCATAACCGATCCGCTACTTTCGGTTTTCATAAAAAACATTAACCGACCCACCGGTTTTTTATTTGATTCGGTTTTTTCGGTTCGGTTTTATCGGTTAATTCAGTTATGGTTCAGTTAATTCGGTTTTTTGCACACCCCTAGTATAAAGTTATGTATTTTTATAAATACTAAAGGTATTTTTGCAATTACGTGTGTAATATAAAACTATTTTACGTTGATTGATCCATATATACCTCGAAGATGAAACCTGCCCGATATGCCGTAAAGCTTGTATGGATAAATACGGGGAGCACACAGTTCATTGTAAAGAGCTCTCTAGGTTCAAGTATTGCCATGACTGGGTGCGGGACGTTTTGTAGGACATCCTAAGAAAAGTTGAGATTTCTACTAAGAAAGAGGCCTCTGTTAATTTCCTCACGGACACTATGGAATAGAGATCTACCTTGCGACTAGCGGACCTGCTTGTCTTCGGTGGGCTAGGGAGAAACATGCTTGTGTGGATCTCATGGAGGTTTCCCCTTTGGTTGGTTTAAGGGAAAACGGGTTTGTAGCTGGACAAGGAGCAAGAAAGGCAGAGTCAAAGAAAGTGGATAAGCACGCTAAAGCTTGCGCAGAGAACCAGCATGTATTTGTCCCTTTTGCCTTTGATACATTTGACTCCCTAACCCCAGATGCTATCCACTTTTTGACCAGGGTTCAACGGGTGATCCACAATAATTGTTCACCCCTAGGGGGACAAGGGTTTGTATTTAGAAGGTTAAGGTCTGCAATTCAGAAAGGTGGTGGCATAGCTTGTTTCCCGTCTACCTTCTGCTTTGATGTAACTTGAAAAATTTGTTATATTTTAATGAAAAAGGGTATCGTTTTCAAGTAAGCATATAAACTAAAAAAAGTATTTTAACTTTTAAAAGAGTTAACTGTCATTTTCGTCCCTATGGTTTGGCGGAAAATACCACTTCACTCCAAAAAATAAATTTGCGCCAGTTCCGTCCTCAACATTTTTGAAATGTGCCACTTCAATCCAAAAAGATAACGCACGTTAAAAAATCTGTTAAAACTAAGGCCATTCTTATTTTTAACTAATAAGGACTGATTATGTTAATTTGTTAATATAAATGACCATTTAAGTAATTTATTTAATTAGAAAAATATACATATTACAAATCTTATGTACTTCTTCTCTCTCTAAACATACACACACAAACACATACACTACTTCTTCTTCTTTCTAAACACATCAAACACTAACTTTACTCAACCCCACTAATCGATTCGAACTAGGGGTGTTCATGAACCGAACCGATCCGATCCGATCGAGGGTCTGCTCATGCTCGGATTGAATTACAACCAATTCGATCCGATCGAATTTGCAAAACCGAGCACAAAAGTGATGCTTATGCTCGGATTGAATTTGAATCGATCGGATCGTTTTCGCTCGGTTTTTATCAAATCCTAACTAAAATCGAGCGGATCGGTTTCGCTCGATTGAATTATAAGGTTGCGTTCAACAAAAACAAATCCTAACTTAATTAAAACATGTCCAACACTTTACTAACAAAAGCAATACATAACTAAAATCATGATTCTAAATATGTTCTTAACAATATCAAGAAGCCCAAAATAAAGTGCGAAATACAAATTGTCATTTATTTCAAAAGTCATAAACTTCTTCTTTAAGCTTGATCATCTCCATCCACAAAATTTAACTTCAAATCAACATCTAACCTATAAACACATGTATTAATTATTAATAAAAATAGTTCGAGCGAAACCGAGCGATCGACGAGCGAGCGGACCTTTGCTCATGCTTTGATTGAATTTGAATCGAACCGATCCGAGCGGCTCATTTACAAACTGAGCGGGAGTCGAACGAGCATTTTTCGAGCATTTTTCGAGCGATCCTCAATCATCGAGCAGTTTGGACAGCCCTAGTTCGAAAAAATAAGCGAGAAACTAGAGTAGTTACCAAGACAAGATACGGGATGGATTCGGGATTGATGGCGGCGGCGATTGGCTCTGGTGACGCGGTGGCGTTGCGATGGCTGAAACGCAAAAATGGTAGGGACTGGTGGTGCGACGGTGGTTGGCTCGAGCGGAATGGCAAATAAAAAATACAAGTAATAAGGGCAGCGAGATTTCTTGGGGAATTTGATTTCCAGGTTGGAGCGAAGAAAGAAAAAAAAGATTGATAAAGATCGATGGCGACATAATCGATGCGGGTTTGCGAAGCTGCTTGTTGCAGTAGTGGAGAAGGAGGGAGGTATGGTGGCGAAGCTGTGGGGATTTTATGGTGGATGTGAACGGTGATGACAATGGTGGTCGGATCTGGTGGTGATGACGACGGTGGTGGTGGTTTGCGGAGCTGTTGGAGATTGGCGAAAGGTGGGGATTCTATGGTGGAGGTGAACGGTGGTGACCGGAGCTTTGGTGGAGGTGGTAGCTGTGGTTGGTTATGGCAGTGGATGTGGTGGCGGTGGTGGGGAGGTGAGTGTAGAGAGAGAAGTGAGTATTATCAGATTTGTGTGTATGTATATGTGTTATCAGTGTTTGTGTATGTGTATATATGTATAAATATTTATGCAGGTATATATTATGTGTGTATATGTATATTTTAATAAATTTTTATTCTTTATTTTTCTAATTAGATAAATTAGTTAAATGGTCCTTTATATTAACAAATTTACATAATCAGTCCTTATTAGTTAAAAATAAGAATGCCCTTAGTTTTAACGAACTTTATTTTTTTGGACTGAGGTGGCACGTTTCAAAAACGTTGAGGATGGAACTGGCGCCAAAAATTTTTTTTAGACCGAAGTGGCATTTTCCACCAAACTACAGGGACGAAAATGGCAGTTAACTCTTTTTAAAAAGCAAAGGTTTTTTTAATCTTTTTCCCTAAATGATACTATTTCAGTATTTTGTAAGTATATTTCATACATCATTAGATGTTTAAATTTCATATTTATCATTAGAGTAAATTGTGATATTCTTTCATGAGTTAAGGTTTGGCCACTTCAGAACTTTCATCTAAAGGTTTGCCGTTTTGTACCTGGATCCTCGTGGTTTTAAAATCTTGTCATATCCGTCTCTAAGGGTTAGCAATTTATTGCGGTTTCATCCCACGAGATTTGGCTGTCACACCCCAACTGATAGCGGAAACATCGGGGCGGGACGAGGACGAGATTGATCAAGACTTCATATCACTATTGCGACAATATTTAATCAAAACCGATTTCATTTCATTGCAAAATTTTCAAGTACAACATGTGAAAATCAAAATACAACAAGTTCTAGAAATAATACATGTTAAAGTAAATAAAATACAACAATGATTCTAGTAGTCTAAGCGTGTATCTAAGCATCCCTACTAGATTCCATGATCGTCAATGTCATCAACCTGCAACATGTTTTAAAGTATCGTTCAATACACAATGTATTGACGAGTATACAAGTTTGATAATAGTATAAGTACAAAAGAGTTTTAAACAATCATCATGACAAATAATTATCTAAAATTAACATACGATTGGCATGCATCTGTAAATGTCAACCCTCTGATTACGGCTAGTGTAATCCTACTGTAGCAACAATAGGAAAGTTCTGTTTTAATGACTTAACATGACCACAAGACTATGGGCGGTGCGATACTCCTATAGCGCTATACATGTTAAGGGGAGGCTCGTACAAAGTTAATGACAAGTATATCACATAAGTATGTTCCAACACGAATGAATCAAAGAATAACATATAAGAATCTATGAATGATTGTTTGTGTGATTGCATAACGTATAAGTTATTGTGTAATTTGATAAGGTAAACATATTGCACCAAAAAGTGTAAAACGTAAAAGGCGTTCGAATATACTCACGATTTTTGCAAATCTTCGTTTGTAAATCCTGGGAGTTGATGAGTTGTTGACGAGAGGAACACCGAGGTTACCCTACATGGGGTAAACGAAGGGGTGAGTAGTTGGAGTTTGAACGAAGGATTCGGATTTGGAAATTAAAGAATATATAAGTATAAAAGTACAAAAAAGTATGATTAAACAGAAAGTATATCTCGTCTGGGCACTCATTGTGACACTAAGTTACTGTGATTTCATGGGTCAGAGTTTGCCCAATAGAATCAGCAGTGAGGAACGCAGAACTGAGATGAACGATTAACCGAAACATCACGACACTGTTCGTGCGAATGGGATATTCCCTTCGTGCGAACAGGAATGTCCCTTCGCACGAGTGGGATAATCCCTTCGCGTGAGTGGCCTATTTGCACGAACAGAAATCGTTGAATGTTTTTAACCATTAATTGGTTACGTCGCGAATCTGGTTAAGTTAGATATGATATTATATAGTTATACTAATAGTCCAGTAAGTCAGATAATTCATAGAAACCATGCATGGAGGTATAACACCTCGTTATAACTTTCACCAAAGCACAAGTTCATTAACAAAGTTAACAAACCGGTTGGTCATAAATACCATAGAAAGTAAATAACAGAACGTAATTACCAAGCAGCCGAACAAGGACAACCCAGGCGTGCATTCCTGACATGGTAAGTGTTGGAGGCGAGACGGGGTTAACTCATTCTAGGTCTAGGAGACTGTTTGGGTGTTCGTTTACAAGTTTAAGTGAGGCGGTGGAACTAGATTGGAAACCAAGATTTTCACAGTTCACACTTCTGTTAGTCGCGGATTCACCCATATTGAAGACGGGGAACCGGGAGAACATTCAACACTTAGAAAAATGTCACACCCCGATATTTCCACGTATTACCGGTGGGGAGTATCGTGACGTAGTTGATATCATCATAGTCAAACAACACAAATTATAAATGCACAACGGAAGCAAAAGGTATGAACCACATTACAAACCGAATAAATAGTAATATCAAAGTATTACAACGGACTGTAAAGGGTTCACAGGCGGATCAAAAGATAAATAAAATCACTGTTCAACAGACTTTAACATATAGAGATTGCAAGACTTGATTATTGATGCCTGGAGTAGCCAGCCTATTTCGTATAGTACCTGCACTTAACCTTTTTGGGAAAATACGTCAGTTTACACTGGTAAATACAATTAACTGACTCATTTTGAAAAGAGTTTAAAAAAATTAGTTTGAATGCACATGGCACAAAAATATCTTTTATAACTTGGGATAATTATTTGAAATAAACTTGTATACAGTTTTACATGTTTGTCGTCCATTTAGGACCCGGTTAGAAGAGCCGGTTTAACAAGATTAATAGACACACCACTTGGTATAATACCAACAAGAAGATACCCTTCTTGTGGACTACCTTTTTACATGCGCAGCTGTCAGGTGTATGCCTACACCCCGTGCTTAAGTCGTGGCCATTTCTAATGAATGAGTCGAGGATATCCAGGACACGGTCATTAACCCCCCCAAAGGAATTGCATCAAACAAGACAGAATAAAATGGGTTATGCATCTTTTTAATCAATATCTGATTGTACGACTTCATACCCGACCAAGCGGTATTGTCATAATACCGTACCCCAAGCCCGTATAGGGAAAATAAGTTAAAAGTATTTACCTGAGCAAAGTATAAATCAAAACAGCAAGTGCACGTAGCTTTTACTGGGCTCCTAATCTGGAACGAAGGTTTTAATAACCTATTAGATTCCTAACGGGTCTTAATTAAGCCTAAACTTAGATCGGTTAGTTTTAAAGAGAGGTATACGGTTCAAAACGCAAGATTAAGCGAAGACCGGATTAGAATGTGATTTAGTCCCGACAAGTTTGAAGACTTGTATAATATGGGTAAACTAAACACATTCTGGATTTTGAGGTGAAAATGATAAGGTTTGACCCGTTTCGGTCAATTTGTGCAAACTAGTTACATAAACCGAACCGAACGCGAATAACGCATAACGGGTAACCAATTGAGTCATGAACAGTTTTCCTAAGTTAATATGCTTCAAATATATTGTGACATCAGTAGGATACCTTCCATTATGCCCAAGCCGAGTTTAATCTCAAATTAAGCCCCGTAGGGGTATTTTGGTCATTTTAGAGATTATAAAAGAGATTAAATAAATTTTCTGAGATTCGAGTCTGAAATAATCAGTAAAAGTATTTAATTTAATAGGTTATATCAGTTGGTGAAAGGTCTTATACGACAAGAATGGTTTTAACCCATACTAGGTGTTTAATACGCGTAAAAAGTCGTTCTAAGATATTTCCGGGTTATAACAGGAAATCTAAGTTTTCTGAACAGGTTATAAAGTTCAAAATACTTCATTTATCATACAAAATCAGTAGCCAAAGATTTGGTATCAAATTGTTATGTAAAACTCATTTTATAAGCAAAAAGGGTATAATCGGCAATAACCGAATCAAGGCAATACCCTATGTTATGATCAGTTTAAAAATAATTAAAAATCTTCAAAAATCCCAAAATATTATATTACATCAGTGGGTAAAAGGTTTGGTGTCAAAAATTGGGTTTAGATAGGCTTTATGCTAATTACGCCGTTTAATTTATAAAAAGCTTTCTAATTACGCTATTGAGCATAACTCCTAATCTAGACCTCCAACTGATGTGAAATTTTAGGGATATGTTTATAAATCAGTAACAAAAATTATTGTCCTCTCATATTTCCAAAAATATCGTTTTATGGTCAAAAGGGCATTATGGTCAACATTAAGCAATTAACGGAAACAATCAACGAGTCAAGTAGTATAATCGCAGAGGGTTATACTATCATACAAGCTGGTCCTAATGAAGCTCTAAGGCATTTCTAAGTCATGCTAATATGGGTCAGAACTGAAAGTCAAGGCAATGGTTAATTTATGTGACTTTCGGTTCCGAACCGGTCCTAAACTGAAAATTGTCGGGTCGGACATGCTTAGACATGTTCTTGCATTGGTTACCAAGTTATATGAGTGGTAAAACAGGTTACACGTCTTATACATTGCTAATTATGTGTTAATTCGAAAATTATGTTTCTGTTGACTTTTTATAATTAACTTTGACCCGACAAATGACTTAGTTAGAGCGGGAATCAGAGGGTGCCCTTTTAAGGGTTTAATGCCCACATAATTACCAACTTATAACTACTTTCAATTTGACTAATCACTAGACCATTAGTGATTAATCGTTAAGTCAATCCTTAATTACGACGGTTTGACTTTAAGCTAATAAACTAAGTAAAACACGATTAAGGAAGGTTAAGGAAACTTACCAAGGTCCTATGCACGACTAGTGATGCTTAGGGAATGCCCTTGTGCTCCAAAAGTCTTCAGGAGTTGAGATAGAATGAATGATCAAAAGTTGTAACAATGAGGGCCTTTATATAGTGATCTTGATTGATCAAGATGATGCCAAACAAGTCTAGGCATGTTCCCTGATGTATACAAGTGTCCCTAGAGCCTAAAAACATGTTTGTGTAGCCCATTGTATTGAAAACAAGTGATATAAGTCGGTTAAACGGGCTGGACAGACACCTGTCAAGTTTTTCTGATACTGGGAGTGCCAGGCAGCCCGCGTAAGGTCCTGCCTGGGCTTACGCGCCCCGTATGGAGCCCCAGTTCAGGTTAAACAAGTTTCAGTTATTTACAATTTTGGTCCCCCGTCCTTCTAAAAGTTGTTTTAACCTTTCTTTTTGCACTATAAGCCTTCTAAATTGATTTCTAAGGACTCCAAGACATAACCAATCTTTGTGAAGCCCTTGGTCAACTTTATGGTCACCCGAAAAGCCTTAATTATCAACGTTGACGCTTTTAACCCCTCGGATACGATTGTTGTCATAACTCTCTCATACTTTATCGAATCCTTGTGAAATTTTTATCACTTATTCTCGTGAGTATAATTAATCATTACAAGGCTTCGGGTTTGCTAAAAGGTCACTCAGAGGTATACTTTAAACATGTTAACACATTTAACCCCTGTAGTTTGTAATTCCTCACTTTCTTTCACAATTAGCTTCGTATGATCCATGATTCATTCGTTTAAGGGTATAAACATCATGTGGGGCTATTGAAAGATATATTTATCCAATTTTGACATTTTTAATCCTTTTATTCACGTATTTTCTTTGTTTGTCAACGTTAGTCCTTCTAAAGAAATCCTTTACACGTTTAAAGTTCATGACACGTGTCGATATAATATTGGACATGAAATTTCGAGGTGTTACAAAAAATGCCGGTACGAACTAAAATAGGGCCCTTCGTGCGAATGGACTAGTCCAGTCGCACGAACTGACTGGTCAGTTGCGTGAGTGGGCCATTTCCATTCGTGGGAATGACTCTATTTTGAGATGAATCAGTTTAGTTTTGTTTGAACAGGCTTATTTCTTGGCTGGAATCAACCTCAACACTAATCCACAACCATAGACTTAGCTTGTGAGCTCGGTGGGTTCTTGATTCTGCCAAGTTCAGAAAAAAATTTGTAAAAGTTTTGAAATAAAAGAACTTCAATCTTAAACTTGGACCTCATTATGGTGAGCTTCATTATTCAGACTGCTATGGCAAGTCTATGAATGCTTCCGAGAGGATAACCAAGTTGCTAGGATTGAAGATTTAGAAGAAAAAGTAGAAGAATAAGATAGAAAATGTAAAGTCAGTGAGCTAAGACTCACTTAGAAGTTTCTGGAAATTGCCTTGTCGGAAAGTTGAAGTGCAGAGAGAATGAGAGTGAGTGGAAGGTGAAAAATGAGGGTTAAGGTTCGTATTTATAGGCTGAAAGAGATGCTCGGGCGACTGGGCTTTTGGGGCGAATGGGCTTTGTGCAACTGGGCTGGGCCATCCGCACGAAGGGAGATGGTCTCTTCGTTCGAAGGGTCTTGTCCAGTTGCACGAAAATTCAAGTTTGGCGTTTTCACGTATTTCAACCGGTTTTTAACGTTTTAAGCGTGCAAGTGCAATGTATAAGTAGAATGCATAAATAAATGCATGTATAAACTGATTTTGCATGTATAACAAGTACGAGTTTGTGTATAAGAGTTTGCATGTATAACGAGTATGTAACGAATGTATAACAAGTATGTATAAACAATGTATAAAAAGATCGAGTTTTATTATGATCAAAGCTTTGGATTACAATGTTTGGAAATGAAATATGACTACAAAGAGATTACATGTTTTCATAAATAGATATACAACCAAACCTTCTAAATAAGGAAAGTTTCAAAATGCGAAGCGTTACATTGGCCCCCAGGGACAAAAATGACAAGATTTTGAAACCACGATGACCCAAATGCGAAAAAACAAACCTTTGGATGAAAATCGTGAAAAGTGGCTAAACCTATATGTCTTCTATATATTTATTTATTGTTTAATTGTCTTTCTCAAATTAATCTGTAAATAATAGAGTTTTAGCGTATTAAGAAGGCAAATACTATATATAGTTGTTTAATTGTCTTTCTCACATAATCCGTAAATAAGAGAGTTTTAGCGTATTAAGAAGGTAAATACTATTTATAGAATAAAAATTAATAAATTAATCTTAAACTCTTAGGAAAAAAATAAAATTATCAAGCATACTCAATGGTGAAGGTTGATAAAAACATAAGTGCTGGGAGGGCAAAAATGAAAGTTGATGAAAATATAAGAGCTGGCATAACTTATAAGCCACTCTGTTAATCGTACGGACGATGCACATTGATGATGCTTCATCTGCTGCCACGTGGGTCGCATCTCCCTGTTCTGCCATGGTCTGGTGTGATCTACCCACCTTTTAGATCTTTCTACAAACATAAAAAATATTAGACAAAATTGCAGAAAACAACCTTTATCTTATACCCAAACTGCACTTCGTACCTTTCACTATGAAATCGGTAAAAATCAACCTTTACGTTCATGTTTTGTTATAGATTCAACCTTTACCACAAACGTCATTTAATTTCTTGGTTAAGTTACCTCACATGCAAAGCATGTGAGGGTATTATTGTCTTTTCAGATAGATCCTTGTTATAAATAATATATATATATATATATATATTAATAGTTCTCTTTCTCTCTCACTCTCTACCCCCTCCGTCTCTCTCTTACCAATTCTCCATCGCCACTGTTAGCCACCACCGCCTCCACATGCTACCACCATCAGCCACCACACCACCATCCGCCTCCCCACCCTCACCTATCGATCTTGACTTGTTCGCACTTGGCACTGAATCTAAAGTGGCTCTTCGAGTACCCATTGGTATCAATTTTAATGGAACTCTGTTCACTGATCTCACCAACACTCTCAGAAGATTCAACCACTTCAACCTTTGACGAATCGGTCCCCTCAACCGCCGTCGAGTTTCCTTCCTCTTTTTTCACATTAATTTCATCAACAACAACACCACTTTCATCTTCCAACACAGTCTCATTTCCGAATTCCATCCTAACTATCTAAAAACATAAATTTAACAAATTATAACATCAAGAATCCCAACAAAAGTGGATCAAGAAACACTTCTGTAATGTGTTACACAATGTTTGATACTTTGATCATTTTCAAACTTTAACAAAACTCTCAAAAAAATTAAATTTTTAGGGATTTTTAACACAATTTGAAACTCAGAAAAAGAAGATCAAGACAACAGTTTTGTCTTTTACTTCCTGGACAAAACCAAGAGCATCAAGAAATTAAAGAAAATCACTATTTTTTTCAAACAGAATTTCAATTAATACTACTAAATAACCATAGAAAAATTAAATAAACATCAAGATACAAAGATCCAATTAAATTGAAGATCAAATACACTAGACCCACATGAAGAAACAGTTTGAAATGATGAAATAATAAGAAATAAGAAGGGTAAGGTGTATCTTGTGTGAGAAATTGAGAGGTTGAATGAAGTTTTGGGCGTTGAATATTTGATATGAAGAAGAAAGATGAATTTGTGTTGGAAATTGAAATGGTGTGAAAGTGACTGAGAGATTTCAGGGAGAGTGGAAGCATCGGATGCAAGACAGTTGGTACTACTTGGTAGGAAGAAAGCTTTAAATCTTGTTTTCCGGTGAAGTGTTGATCTAGGTTTTGAAAAAAAGGGAAAGGGGGAGATTGATGATCTGCGTTTGTTGATGCATTAAATATGGATTTGAAAAGACCATATTACCCTCACATGCTTTGCATGTGAGGTAACTTAACCAAGAAATTAAACGATGTTTGTGATAAAGGTTGAATCTGTAGCAAAACATGAACGTAAAGGTTGGTTTTTTACGATTTCATAGTGAAAGGTACGAAGTGCAGTTTGGGTATAACATAAAAGTTGTTTTCTTTAATTTTGTCATACTATTATAATAATATTTTTTTATTATCATAAGTAAACGATATTTTTTTAAAACATAAACTTCATTAGAAACACGTCGAGCCGGTAATTTTTTTTAAAACGTAAACTTCATTAGAAACACGCTGAACCCGAAAAACGAGCCGGAAACCAAACAAAGAAACTACATAAATACAAATTTACACTAGTTCGACCATAGCGTCGACTTATACTTCGCTAAAGATGTTTTCGACCTTGACCTGTTTCCCATTGAACCTTAACTCGTTCCTAGCCTTCCAAAGACTCCAACAAGCAATCCTCACAATGCCACGAACCGCCTCCTTTTCCGCCATTGATCTCATAAGTAAATGATATACTTTAAATTTAAATAAAAGAGATATGGTACTGATCAATAACTTGCATCACTCATGATTATACATAACAAGGTTCATTATTAAACACTAAATAACATGGAATAAGGAAACACTTTCTGATTCTTGATGAAACTTGAACTTTTAATTTCATTCCTTGAGAGTTATTTTAACCTTCTATACTTTCCACATTACAATTTTTTTCTTCATTAATCTTAACTATTTAAATTCTTTCGGACGATGCGACGGGTATTCTATATATACACAAAATATAGAATATTGTTTATAGTAATAGCAGAAAGAATTACATGAAAGCTATGTAAGCACAAATATGAAGTTGAGAATTATTAAATTTGTTGAAGTTTAGGTAGCACTAGATATTTTATTCCCTTTGTGAGGTTTTCATTGTAACTTAACTAGGTTTTGCCCCGTCCGCATTGCGGGGCACTAAGCCAAATATTTCTCTTTCATATACATCTGTGTTTCGGTTACTCGTACATACTACTTATAACACGATCTCAAAAAACATTACATCGAGAAAACCAATTAAAACAAAACACTATCAATACTTTTTCTAAAAAAAAAACTAAAATGATGGAAATACTATAATTTTTAAGTGGGGAAACATTGTAATTTTTTAGAACAAATGAGCGTGTGTCACGCAACCGCCTGACACGAATAAAAATTACACCGAGTCAACAATTAAAACAAAACACTACCATAGATTTGTAAAAAAAAAACTAAAATGATAGCATGATTGTAATTTTACACTGGGGGCAAAATCTTAATTTGACAGAAAAAACAAAAACAATGGCAAACCTATAAACCTGAAACCGAGGGAAAAATCGTAATTAGGATGGACGGGAAAAACAAAACAAATGGCAAAACTGTAAATTTAAACGGGAGAAAATCGTAATTTCGCTGGACCAATGGGGAAGTGCCAGGCAGTTGTGATTGTGAGAACAAAATCGTAATTTTTGAAATGGGAACAAAATCATAATTTTGAACAGAGGGCAAAAGCGTAAATATATTTTGAACTGGGAGCAACATCATAATTTTAAACTAAGGGCAAAATCATAATTTTGAGCTAGGGGCGAAACATAATTTTATTTTGAACTGTGGGCAAAAACGTTATTTTGAGCTGATGGCAAAATCGTAATTTTTAGCTAAGGGAAAAACATAATTTTATTTTGAACTGGGTGCAAAACGTAATTTTAAACGGAGGGCGAAGCCGTAATTTTAAACTGGGAATAAAATTAAAAAAGAGTTTTTGAACTGAGGGCAAAAGCGTATTTTTGAGCTAGAGGCAAAGATATAATTTTATTTTAAACTGAGGGCAAAAACGAAATTTTAAACGAAGGACGAAACCGTAATTTTAAACTGGAAGTAAAATTAAATTAAAAATAGGTTGGTCCAATAGGGAAGTGCCAGGCAAGCTGCCTAGCACAATTCCCTCAACTTGAAAATGTTTTAAACTGAGGGCAGAATCATAATTTTGAGCTATGAGGGAAACATAATTTTATTTTGATCTGTGGGCAAAAACATTATTTTTAGCTGAGGGCAAAATCGTAATTTTTAGCTAAGGGGAAAACATAATTTTATTTTGAACTTGGTGCAAAAACGTAATTTTAAACGGAGGGCGAAGCCGTAATTTTAAACTGGGAATAAAATTAAAAAAAGAGTTTTTGAATTGAGGGCAAAAGCGTAATTTTGAGCTAGAGGCAAAAATATAATTTTATTTTAAACTATGGGTAAAAAACGTAATTTTAAACGAATGACGAAACCGTAATTTTAAACTGGAAGTAAAATTAAAATAAAAATAGGTTGACCCAATAGGGAAGTGTCAGGCAAGTTGCCTAGCACTATTTCCTCAACTTGAAAATGTATATGTAGTAAATGAACGGAAGAACAAGTGTTAGTGAGAGTTTGTTGCCGCTAGAAAGTGTTTTTAGGTAGTTATTGAATAATTGAATATGTGGCTAGTGAATCTGGTGAGCGTTGACACGACTCAGTCTTGAATAAGGGTACACCAGGCAAAACCTGTCAGAACCTGCTCATTATCCAATCACCGATTGACACCTCATCTCACCTATTCCTGCATCCACTTGCGTTGGTGTTCCCGAGCTACCCGCCCCCATGGGGCATCTTCCAAGTTCAACGGCCAAAAACAACATGAAGTAGCCAATTGCCCGGGTTGGGGCTTGTCGTGGTGTAGCCGAGTTACCCGCAATATCCACAAGGGGTACCCGACTAGTGCCTTATTTTCCCTCTATTAATTTACAACTTTTATCCTCCTTCTCATGGTACTGTTCAATTTTGATGGGGTTTGATTGGTCACCAGCCACATGTTAATTTTCAGTTAGTCCACATCACTCTACTTTTTTATTTCATTATTTTCTTACTATTCAGTTTTTGTATGCTATTGGTCCACATCATCTAGCATTTTATCATTTCTTGAAAGTGGGTCTAAATTTCATAGTCAACACTCAATATCTCACCCATTATAGTTCCCAACCTCAAACCTTTGCACCGGTGACAGACAGATCCGTTAGCCGGAACCGACAACCACCGATAGTGCCTCCCTTCTCTCTCGACTTTTTTCATCAGCCCACTGCTATATTATGTGACGGCGGAGCCGGAGGTGAACATTCAGGACGGTTATAACCTAGCAAGCTAGGCCTTTTCCTGCGAGCGGTGACGGAAGAGGTTGATTGAGGTTTTGTTTAGAGAGTGTAGAAGAGGGCAGAGGTAGAGAACGCCAGATGTGGATCAGACAATGGTGGGTGTTCATCGAATCGAATATCGAATTTTCGAATTATTCGAATAATTTTTATTTTCCCTTGAATTCGTATTCGATTCGAATTCGATTAAAACTTCCCGAATTCGATTCGAATTCGTATTCGAACAAAAAACCCAATTCGTATTCGATTAAAAATTCGAATCTTGAATTCGAATAAATTTGATTTGATTCAGATTCTTTATAAATATGTAAATAACTATCAAAATGAAACATAAATTTTAAAGCATCCATAAAGCACGATATCACATCAAAAAGTTCCAAATAAAGTACTATAAGTCTAAAATTGAAAACGAAAATGTAACTAACCGACTTTCTGAGGAAAGTCAAAGTCAATGTCTGGTCTTGCTTAGATCTGACATTTCTTGCTTAATTATTGCTTGTACTCGCAGACTCGATAATCGATATGTGTTAATTAACGCTATTTTGAAGGGGAAATGGACTGTATCACCCTCAACTATGCAAAATTGGCCGATATCACGCTCAACTTTCATGTTGGCTCCCACCACCCCCTACTCGACAACTTGGTGTCACTGTCACCCCTTCGTTAAATAATCACTAACTCAGTTTGTTTTTTAATCCTACGTGGCAAGGAACTTGAGAGGTGGACAGGCTACGTGGACTCACCATCAATTATCTCTGTAAACATAAATAAAAACCCTAAATCACTTGCCATTTCAACCCAAACAAAAATTGCAGAGAAAATCAATCGGTACTCCTACCACCACAACCAACAAGAGGTGATGGTGGTTGGTGGTGATTGTGGGAATGGTTAGTGGTGGTGACGGAGGTGGTTCATTTCTTTTTGCTTCATTTCTTTACTACTACTCCAGTATTAGCTTCAGTTCAGTTCTTGACTTCTCATTTAGCATAATTGGATCTTGTTCTGAGATGGGTTTCTCAAGATTGTTTGTAAAGTTGTGTTCTTGATGAAGAATGAATGCAATCTGAAATGGGTTTTTCAAGATTGTTTGTAAAGTTGTGTTCTTGATAAAGATTGAATGCAATCTGAGATGGGTTGTTGGTATTGTGTGTAACCCACTAATGATTTGAGCATTTGTTGTTGTTTCTTGATCTGGGTGTTCACAATTCTCAACTTTTATGTTTAAAGTTTGGTTCTTGATGAAGATTTGAGGTTCCGATCTTGTTTCTTGATATGGGTGTTCTGTTTCTTGAAGAAATTGATCATCATACTCTGCTTTTGGATTGATTTAGCTTTTGTTTTGATCTGATCTGGATTTTGACCTTCAAACATTATTCCAACCGGAATAAAATGAGAATCCACATAGCACCACAAACATTATTCCAACCGGAACCACGCACTTGTAGCCACTGCCGGCTCTGCTCCGCCGGATAATCTCACCACCTCCGGATAATCTCACCGGAACCACCTCCAGATCGCTGAACTTCCTCATCGGAGACTCGTAGATCTGCAACAAAGGTACCCTCGTTCTCCGTTTACATAGCTCTGCAGATCTCTGAACTTCCTCATCGGAGTGTACGACGGCATGAGAGCGGTGCCGGTTACATCCAGCGGCAGTTAACGACACGCAAATGAAGGTTCTCAGGTGGCTGAGAGGTTGAATCGGAAAATATTGAAGTGTGTCGTTGGACTGGTGTTGAGTTGTAGGAGTGATGATATCTAGACCACCACTGATTTATGGTTTTTATTAAGTTACAGGGATGATGGTAAAGGGTGAGTCCACATAACCATGCCATGTCAGTAAAAATTGGCCAGGTCAGCAAAAATTGGCCAGATCAGCAAAAAAAACTAACCTCGTTAGTGTCTGGTTAACGACGGGGTGACACAACAACCTAATTGTCGAGTAGGGGGCGGTGGGAGCCAACTTGAAAGTTGAGCGTGATATCGGCCAATTTTGCATGGTTGAGGGTGATACAGTCCATTTCCCCTATTTTGAACTACAAATTATTATTATGTGAAGTAACAATGCGATAAACGCAACTAAACGCTATTCTACTAAACACTATCACACCGCTACCGCATCGCAATTCGAATCGCAGTTCTGGTTATTGTTCTATGTGTGTGTATTATTATGTGCTTTACTTGTGTGTGCCTTATAGATGTTTTGGGATGTTACTCGCAAACGCAATCGCAACACTATCGCATCGCATCACAACCCGAAACACAGAGTACTTTTATGATTGTTAGGTTGATTATGGAGCTGTTTGGTAGCCTCTTAATGACCATTCAGATGCTACCTCTTAATGGTTTAAAACCTCTGAATGAATAAGAGGTAACCTCAAGTCTGAATGGTTAAGAGGTAACCTCTGAATGGTAAATCATCACATGCCACATTCTTCTACCTTCTCATTGGTAAAATTCTTAATGGCTCCATTAAGAGGTAGCCTCTTAATGACCATTCAGAGGCTACCAAACAGCCCCTATGTTATTTGTGTAACTAATGTGTAATACTATCGCATCGCTTACTCGCAACTCGCTTAAACGCAACTCAACGCACAACGGACGAAACGAAAGTTGGAAAACTAACCCACGCAAGCCAACCGATCGAACGACCAATCAGTCGAATGGACATCCGACTGGATGAAGTAATCTTGTTTATTCCAGCAGATTGAAGAAGGACCTTCCAAAGAAAAGAGACAAGCTGTAATAACACTTCGTGATCGTAGTGAATCCAGTATACAAGATATTGATTGGGATAAATACTTCGATGAGCAAGAAGGACCCAGAATTGTAATTCATGATGATGAAGGGTATGATTGGACTCAACATGACAAATTAGTTGGAAAAGCCAAAGCAATGGTTGCTGAAATCAAACAAAGTCGAGAAGAAAGGCATGCTCGCATTAGGCTGGATGAAGTGTATGATTCCTACAAGGAAGCAACACTAGCAGGCAGGTGGAACAAAGAAAAGGAATGCTTTGTCGATCCTCAAGGAAACCCGACGGTTGATGCTAAGAAGGTTGACTTTGAAGCATTAGTTGTTGCTATACCTACTGTAAGTGTTTGGTGCAAAGGCCTTGAGGAAATTACAAGGTACAAACAGAAGGTTGAAAAAGGCATTAGAAAGGTGATATATGCCAGTTTGGAGAAGAAGAAGAAGACGGCTGAGGAGATTGTGAATGAGAGTGAGAAGCTGGTAAATGAGGTGAAGAAAGCTGATGAGAAAGCTGAGGAAGCTGTTGGAGAGAAACAACAGGTGTTTGAAGAAGATTAGACTCAACAAGCAAAATGATCAATCGAATAACCATCCGATCGGACGACCATCCGATCGAACGACTATTCGACCAAGTGATTGGTGAACTACAACACTTAAACAATTTCCAAAACTTCAAAGAATACGAGTTTTCAAACGAATCACCGTCCGACCGAACGGCCATCCGTCCGGATGACCATCCGACCGGGTGACTTAACATATAGAGATATTTCTCACCTTTCAAAATGCTACAATGAAAACTTCAAAGTTCAAACGTTTCACAAACACACTCGTTCTAGCGAACAACCCTCCGACCGAATGGTCATCCGTCTGGACGGTCATCCGAGCGAACCATCATCCGATTGGTTTAACATCTGATCCCTAATCTCACTTGACGCACTGTTTACGCACTGTTCAACGCTTACACTATCATTCTCTGATCAGGCTAACATCTCAAGCGCTCCCTTCAATCCAAGGAAGTGTTTATTCACTAAACACGTTCTGTGAGTATACTCGACCCTTTTTTGCTTAGCACACTTTTGGGTGTTACATACGTTACCTATATCAAATCACATTGACACACAACTTAACCACTTTTTATACGCTAACCGCTCTGCATGTTATACGTGTTTACGATGAATGCATGTATGTTATGTTCACACAGTGATTGTTGCTCGACACCTTAGCAATGATAGTACTATAGTTTGGACTCAGCACCTATCGTGGACAGGGGTTGTTAAGGGTTTTACTTCACGTATCATAGTGGTAATATGTGTTGTGCATTCTACAACTCACAGTCACGTCTATGCATATTTCATTATCGATAGCTTACTTGCTTCACATTTCTACGTGTTACATGCTGGTTATGCGTAAATCGCTTTTCGCTATTATATGCGATTAAACTTGTATGCTCACCTTTACACTATGTGTATTGACTTTATTTTAACGTATGTGACATGTGTTTAGGATGCTATGCTATGCCCTGCTTTTGTGGAATCAAGCTAGGGGAGTCTAGAAAACTAAATAAAATCTGAGTTGTCTGAACAACTATTTGTCTTTGAGAACAATGTCTGTAATAACTGTTTTACTATATATGTTTGTGGTATGGGACATGAATGTTAAATATATGGTAATCAATAGTTGTTATGGATTCTCCTGGACAATCTGTTTCGCTCAGTGCCATGCCCCGATGTTTCTGCCATCGGTTGGGGTGTGACAGATTGGTATCAGAGCCATAACTATAGGGAATTAGGCAAGACACGACCTAGTCCGAGTCGATGTCTTAGGATTGACCTAGTCTATAGTCTAAGTACCAACAGTCTGCCTTGTGCGAACCCAGTAGGGATTCTGCACAAGCCTATTTCTGTTACTCACTCTAGAACTCGCGAAAACTAACCAGCTTTTCCTAAGGATGGCCTCACGCACACACGATTTTCAAAAACACTCGTATGACACAATCGAGTGATTCGATCGAGATTAGGTGTGAAAACCGTAAACTATCGATAGAATCACTCACTCAACACGCATTTTCATTATTAAACACGAGAATTTGCGTTGAGTCAGGTGTGAAATCCAAACCTCGATGAAATTCTCCCTATCTATTTCGTGATTTTATCACACAACCAGGAATAAAGTCGTTAAGTTAGGGGTGAAACCCACATCTTAATGACTTATTCCGCTCTATATTTTGGTTTTACAAAAACTCTCACCAAAGTCTCGATGGGTTCCAACGACTCGTGATAGCCGAAAGGATGCGTATCGTTCGCGCGGATTGAGGCAAGGAGTACAGTCTAGAAAGCCAAAACGTGTACCCGAAGTCGATTGTGGACAGTCGATTTATTTTGGGTAGTCAAAGCCTAACACCCAAGGCACTCTCTATTTTGATTCTATGCTCGCAATCGCTGATTTTATCGCTTTTTATGTGTTCAATATTTATATGTTTCGATTTTGGAGAGTTTGTTCGCTTTCCGCCCATCGCTTTATCAAACGCGCACGACTTGCACGACAACTTATAGCTCAAAACACTAACAAATCATAGACCTTCACATGTTATGTTACTCGCTTATGCTACACGCTATCGCTACTCGCACTCGCAACTCTCGATAGCAAAACACATCTTTGAAAGATTGGTGAATTCGTGCAAAATATGTAGGTGAATACATGCAAAATATAGTGGATACGTGCTTATGTGGACTACGTGCTTCTGTACTTACGTGCTTATGTGCCTATGTGGATTATGTGCCTACGTGATTATGTGCCTATGTGTGGACGTGTTCCTGTGCTTTACATAAAGTAGCTTTTGGAGATACGCTAGACTATACCTGATATAATCAAAACGTGCCTGAATCCTCTGACGATGTCTGTTGTAGACAATGTCGTCATTTGGATCACACAATTCTCGTGCTACCCGCCTCAATCATGTTGACAAACGCATCGCCTCGCTAGTCGCCAGGGAAATGGCTAAGGTCATTCCGCAAATCATCAGCGAAATCAACGAAGTTGGCAGCAAGTACTCCAAGGAATCAAAGAGCGACTTGCCCCGAGCTACTTTTAGCTTCAAGCAATTTAAAGCTTGTGGTCTGAAAGACTTCACTGAGGAAGATGGGCCGAGCGCATTGTTTCAATGGTTTGACTCGATTGAAGTCACTCTTCGCCAAAGCGGATGCCCAGACAACCTCCGCACTGTTAACGCAACTGGCGTTTTTCAGTCCAGGGCTCTGGACTGGTGGACTGCCGAACAAAACATGTGAGGTAACGACGCAGCCTATGGACTCTCCTGGGAGGAATTGAAGGAAATCATGGTGAAAGAATTTTGTCCCCCACATGAACTCCAGAAGCTGGAAAACGAGTTTTGGCATATAAAGCAAGAAGGTGGCGACAATGCTGGTCTTACTGCTCGCTTTAAACAGCTCAGCATCATCTGTCCTGGCCAAGTCTCAACTCCCGACATCACAATCAAGAAATATACTCGCGCTTTACCTGATTGTGTTGCCGATTTTGTTCAAGCCGCCAAGACTACTACCATTGAGGAGACCTTCCAACTCATTGCAGAGATTAATGATAAGCGAGTTTTGGCTGGTTACTTCAAGAACACCACCAAAAGTCTCCATCAAGTCACCGCTACTCCCGCTGCTGAAACCGCCACAACTCAAGCTTCAAAGTCATCACGTCAAGGACGCACACGCAAGAACTGTGCTGTCACCGCCGCTCCCCTCAATGCTGTTCCTGCCCAACCCCAGAACCAGAACCGCCAAGTCGCAGCACCCGTGACCAACGCACCGCTCGCAAAGCGTGCATACACTGGTCCTCATCCCCTGTGCCCTACTTGTACCTACTACCATCCAGCTAGGATAGCTTGCTGCTTTTATGTCCACTACAATATCTACGGACACTTTACCGCGAACTGTCGCACTGGTCCTCGTCAACAAGTTCAAGCTATTCAAGTTCCTGCCCCACCAGCTCAACCTCTAGCTATCCAGGGAAACCAAGCAGCTCATGCTCCCACTGTTCACGCACGAGTCTGCTATGCATGTGGTGAACCTAATTATTTCGCGAATGTCTGCCCGAACCGTGTGGTGAAACAAGAGCCGCAGCAACTACCGCATCAGCAGCAGCAGCAACAACAACAACTACAGCAGCAACAACCACAGCAACAAGCAGCTCATGGACGAGCTTTCAACATCAACGCTCGCCAGGCCCAAGCTAACAACAACGTTGTCAATGGTACGTTTCTCGTAAAGGGTATTTATGCTTCGTGTTTATTTGATACTGGAGCCGATAACTGTTTTGTATCGTTTGAATTCAAAAAGCTTCTGAACCGTAAACGCGCTAACCTCCCAACGACGTTCGACGTAGAAATTGCCACTGGAAGAACCGTCACTGTTAATTCCGTCCTACGTGATTTACTATTGAGCTCAACAATCATGTTTTCCCAATCGAACTTATCCCGATGCAGCTCGGTAGTTTTGACATCATAGTAGGCATGGATTTTCTTCGTGAAAATCGTGCTGAAATTGTTTGTTTTGAAAAGATGATCCATTTCTCTCTTTCAAACAGTGATCAACTGTGTGTCTATGGCGAAGTATCTTCGAAGGAGCTGAAACTCATGTCGTGCGTCCAAGCAAGCAAGTATCTCCGCAAGGAATACAAAGCTTTCTTGGCACACATCGTAGTAGCGGAGAAGGAAAATAAAGAGAAGGCAATGTAAAAGGTGCTCGTGGTTCGTGATCAATTGCAAGGCGCTACGTGTTTTTCCAAGATCGATCTACGCTCTGGTTATCATCAGTTACGAATTCAGGAGGAAGATATACCTAAAACCGCTTTTCGTACTCGCTATGGCCACTATGAATTCGTCGTTATGCCCTTTGGACTTACCAACGCACCCGCGGTTTTTATGGATTTGATGAATCGCGTGTGTAAGCCCTTTCTTGACCGCTTCATCATCGTGTTTATCGATGATATCCTGATTTATTGTAAGTCAAAATCTGAACACGGGCAACATCTCCGTTTGGTTCTCGAACTACTCCAAGGAAATCTCCTTTATGCCAAGTTCTCCAAGTGTGAATTTTGGCTTGAGGATGTCCAATTTCTCGGTCACATTGTTAATAGTCAAGGTATTCACGTCGATCCCGCGAAGATTGAAGCAGTTAAGAGTTGGATTACGCCAAAAACCCCGTCCGAAGTTCGTTCCTTTCTCAGATTGGCAGGTTATTATCGCCGATTCATCGCTGATTTCTCAAAAATCGTCGTTCCTCTCACTTCTCTGACGCATAAGGACAAACCTTTTGTTTGGGGAACCTAACCTAACAAGAGTAAGCCTTCCAAACCCTCAAGTGTATGCTTTGTAACGCTCCTGTGCTCGCTTTACCCGACAAAAATGACGACTTTGTAGTCTATTGCGATGCCTCTAACCTCGGTCTTGGTTGCGTTCTTATGCAACGGGACAAGGTTATCGCGTATGCGTCTCGACAGCTCAAGGTCCATGAGAAGAACTACACAACCCATGATCTCGAGCTCGGTGTAGTTGTTTTTGCATTAAAAATTTGGCGACACTACCTATATGGTACCAAGTGTACGGTCTTCACCGACCACAAGAGCTTACAACACATCTTAAATCAGAAAGAATTTAATATGCGCCAACGCAGATGGGTTGAACTTCTCAACGACTACGACTGTGAGATTCACTACCATCCAGGAAAAGCGAATGGCGTTGCTGATGCTCTTAGCCGACGAAGCTACTTACATAGCGTTCGTAATGTTTAAGCCCAACACAACCTCGAAGCTCTTATTCGCGATGCCCAACATGTCTGTTTCGCCGACGCACCCTGAAGGAAGAACGAATTCTTGGATCCAAAAACCAACTAGTGAATAAGCCTAACAACATATTTCAATATCTCGACCGAATTTGGATTCCCAACCGCAACAATCTCTGAGAGATATTGCTAACGGAAGCCCATAAGTCTGGATATTCGATTCATCCCGGTGCCGACAAGATTTACCAGGACCTGCGTGCCAGGTATTGGTGGCCTGGAATAAGAAGGATATCGCTCTCTACGTTTCAAAATGCCTGACTTATTCCAAGGTCAAGGCTGAACATCAACGACCCTCTAGTTTACTCGAACAACCCGAGATCCCTATGTGGAAATGAGAGAGTATAGCCATGGATTTCATTACGAAACTCCTACGCACGCCATCAGGTCACGATAGCATCTGGGTTATCGTTGATCTCTTACTAAATCCTCCCACTTTCTGCCGATACGAGAAGACTACAAGGTTTAACGATTAGCACGAATCTATACCGATGAAGTCATTTGTTGACATGGGACACCTCGTGACATCATCTCTGACCGCGATGGTCGATTCACTTCGCTCCTTTGGGAAACTTTTCAATCCGCTCTCGGTACTACCCTCAATCTTAGTACTGCTTTCCATCCCCAGACCGACAGTCCGACTGAACGCACGATTCAAACCTTTAAAGACATGCTTCGCTCGTGCGTTATAGATATTGGTGGTAATTGGGATTCTCATTTACCTTTGGTTGAATTCTCGTACAACAACACTTATCACTCTAGCATTCAAATGGCACCATTTGAGGCATTATATGGAAGAAAATGTCGATCGCCTATCGTATGGCACGAGATTGGAGATGCGCAAATTACTGGTCCTGAGTTATTGCAAGAAACTACTGACAAGATCCTCCGAATACGAAACAATCTCCTGAAAGCTCAGAGTCATCAAAAGAGTTATGTCGATAAACGCCGCAAGCCCCTTGAATTTGACGTTGGAGATTACGTACTCCTAAAGGTTGCACCTTGGAAGGGGGTGGTCCAATTCGGCAAGAAAGGAAAGCTAGCGCCTCGATACGTTGGACCCTTTAAGATTCTGGAAAGAATTGGCAAAGTGGCCTACCGACTTGAATTACCAGAGGAACTCAACAACGTACATCCAACTTTCCACGTTTCGAACCTCAAAAAGTGTCTAGCCGACCAGAATTTACATGTTCCTCTTGAGGATCTACAAGTGGACGAAACATTACACTTCGTGGAAAAGCCAGTCGAGATAATGGACCGAGAGACCAAGAAACTCCGACGCTCACGCATTCCTATAGTGAAGGTTCGCTGGGAAGGCAAACACGGCGCCGAGTTCACCTAGGAACTCGAGAGTGAAATGAAGGCTAAATATCCACAGCTCTTCGTTACGCATGCGCCTTAATTTCGGGACGAAATTTCTTAAAGCAGGGGAGGCTGTAACAACCCGACTTTCTGAGGAAATTCAAAGTACAAGTCAAAGTCATTGTCAGGTCTTGCTCAGATCTGACATTTCTTGCTTAATTATTGCTTGTACTCGCAGACTTGATAATCGATATGTGTTAATTAACGTTATTTTGAACTACAAATTATTATTATGTGAAGTAACAATGCGATAAACGCAACTAAAGGCTATTCTACTAAACGCTATCACACCGCTACCGCATCGCAATTCGAATCGCAGTTATGGTTATTGTTCTATATGTGTGTGTTATTATGTGCTTTACTTGTGTGTGCCTTATACATGTTTTGGGATGTTACTCGCAAACGCAATCGCAACACTATCGCATCGCATCACAACCCGAAACACAGAGTACTTTTAATTGTTAGGTTGATTATGTTATTTATGTAACTAATGTGTAATACTATCGCATCGCTTAATCGAAACTCGCTTAAACGCAATGCAACACAACGCACAACGGACGAAACGAAAGTTGGAAAACTAACCCGCGCGAGCCAACCGATCGAACGACCAATCAGTCGAATGGACATCCGACTGGATGAAGTAGTCATGTTTGTTCCAGCAGATTGAAGAAGGACCTTCCAAAGAAAAGAGATAAGCTGTAATAACACTTTGTGATCGTAGTGAATCTAGTATACAAAATATTAATTGGGATAAATACTTCGATGAGCTAGAAGGACCCAGAATTGTAATTCATGATGATGAAGGGTATGATTGGAGTCAACATGACAAATTAGCTGGAAAAGCCAAAGCAATGGTTGCTGAAATCAAACAAAGTCGAGAAGAAAGGCATGCTCGTATTAGGCTGGATGAAGTGTATGATTCCTACAAGGAAGCAACACTAGCAGGCAGGTGGAACAAAGAAAAGAAATGCTTTGTCGATCCTCAAGGAAACCCGACGGTTGATCCTAACAAGGTTGACTTTGAAGCATTAGTTGCTGCTATACCTACTGTAAGTGTTTGGTGCAAAGGCCTTGAGGAGATTCCAAGGTACAAACAGAAGGTTGAAGAAGGCATTAGGAAGGTGATATATGCCAGTTTGGAGAAGAAGAAGAAGACGGTTGAGGAGATTGTGAATGAGAGTGAGAAGCTAGTAAATGAGGTGAAGAAAGCTGATGAGAAAGCTGAGGAAGCTGTTGGAGAGAAACAACATGTGTTTGAAGAAGATCAGACTCAACAAGCAAAAGAAGCCACAGTGCCAATCACTGAGGTAACAACTCAAAATGATTCTTCTGATCAAAAATCTGAACAACAGTGCAAGAAATGCATGGAAACGTGTAGTGCTTGTACTGAAAAAGATGAAAAGTTTAAAATAAGAGACATAGAATTCACTAAAATAGAAAAGATTTTCAAAGATAAATGTCACGAAATGATTGAAAATGAAAAGTTTTTGAAACAAGAAAATGAAAAGCTGAAACAAAAATGTGTTGATCTTGAAAAAGAAAATAAAATATTAACAGAAAAATGTTCAGCTGTTTGCAACGAATGTGTTCCAAAAGATAATACAATTCAAGAGTTGCAAAAGGAATATGATGGAATGAAATTGTCATATCATATTGTAAAGAAGTGTATGAAACTTTGAAAAGTAAAGTCAAAAGTTTAGATGATAGATTGTGTGCATGTTAGGAAAACACTAAATTTCTTGAAGCCAGATTTGAAGGAAAACAAATAGTTTTAAATCAATATATTGATGATGTCGCTAAGCTCAAACAAGAATTGGCAGATAAAGAAAAGTTGGTCAATAAATTGCAAAGTTACCATGCGTCTTCATACATTCTGGAACGTATTTTCAACATCACAACCGATGGGAAAGAGTCAGAAAAGAACAAAAAGGGAATTGGGTCTGAATACCATGAGGTTCCACCACCGTTGGAGAATAATTATACATTCTATGATGGCGAAAAGGTGGAAAAAGCAATAAACATGGTTGACCAGTTACCCGACAACATCGATGTGACTTACACCAAATCTGATGACATCAGTGATTCAGAGGTGGTTGGTAAGGTTGTTGAAAGTGTTCAGGCAGAGGAGTCTACCAAAACAGATTAGTCTGAATCACAAGATGAAAAAGAGGGAAGTTTTCATGATAGTTATCTTAAACACTCAAAATCTGAAAAAGTTGTGAATGATGATTCTAAAGGATTGGTTTATACCATGATTGGATCGGACAAACTATTTTCGGATAATTAATTCCCAATTCAAAATGTGATTTCAGATAAAATCAACAAAGTTCTCAAACTAGTAGAGATTGAAAAGTCCGAAATTTTAAAATTTGCTGGAAAAGGCAAGAAAACTTTTTATAACAAACCTAGTTACAAAAAGAAAAACATGAAGGCTGGGTTGGGTTATAAAAAGAAATAGAATTGGAAAAGAAATGTAACACCAAATTATCAGGAAAAGATGAACTTTGTTCACGGAACAAGTTCTGAAGAAGAGAAAGAACTCCAATTTAGACGACAGTCTAATGAAGAGTTCTATGCTCAAAAGAAAAAGCAACAACATCAGGCTAAAGATGTGTCCAAGAGAACATGCTTAATCAAACTGGACATCTTGCACGCAAGTGTCCAAATCTGAAGCCTGTTGATGTTAAGAAAAAGAAGTCTGATGTTGTGAATCAGAAGTCAACCAAGATTGATTCAAAGCAAACTTGGAAGCCGAAAATGTCAAAGGCTGACTCACAACAAACATGGAAATCGGTGACACCCAGATTAAGAACAACACAAAGTTGGAAAACAATTGTTGATGCAACAAAACCAAACCAATTTTGGAAACCAAAAGTTGTTGTTCAAAATCAAAATATTAAAAAAGATTCACATTTTTATAAAAGAGGTGCTTCGAAAGGACAAACTTGGGTTGAAAAGAAACAAACGGTTTCTGTGAGTGATAATCGGAATGAAAATACATTTGTGAAAAATGATAAAAAATTTCCAAAGTTAAACGAATCTTATTGTGTTGAAATGCCTAAGGTCAAACAGACCTGGGCTAACTTGTTCAAGTAATTAAATATATTGAATGTGCAGGTCCTTTAGAAAGAAGATGAAAGTCAAATCAACAAAGGAAGCAGCCTGGCACGAGAGGAAGAGGCTGTTGATCCCTGCAACTGAGAAACAGGGAGTTTGTTTGTTTTTTGTATATAAATAAACCATATTTCAAAAACCCTAAAAATTGAAAAATTTAAAAAAAACCAAAAATATGTTTGTTTTTAAATTTGTAAAAAAAAAACAAAAAAATATTTTTTTTTCAAAAATATGTTGAGTGAATATGCCGAAACCCTCATGACGGAACAAACATGATTACTTTCACAAGATTTAAAAACGGTTTTCAAACTGTAAAATATCAATGTGTTGTAAATCATGGGGGTACTGTATATTTTCTACAAATCAGAGCATGAGAAGCAGAAAATGGATGGCGAGACAAAGCTATCAGTATCGATTTATAAAATTTTCTTTAAATGTTTTGAATTTTAGGGGGAGTAAGAATTGTTGTCAGAAAATCCAAAAACATTAGAAAATTTTGAAAAAAGCCAAAAACATGATAAAATTCAAAAATGAGTTTTTGTGTAAAAAGAGGAAATGATAGTACATCAGTAGACAATCACAGTACGCTAAAGAAATGGAATGTTATAATGTGATAAACGGTCTCACTGATGATATGCCAGTAGGTTTTTACACGCTTAGTAGATTGTTTTCGAGATGTAAACCTAAATATCAATACTTACTTATCTCGTGGGGAACATCTCTCGGATATATGGGTAACCCCCGAAATCTTGTTTGAAAGATTACCTATTTCTGACATACTAGGTCTTTGTGCGTGATGATATCTGGGGTATTATACCTGGACTTCTGATTTTGCGGGAGCAATAGCCTAGTCCTCGTATAATACTCTGCACTGCTTTAATCTTAAAGCCCACCCTCAGCATAAAAAATGATGAAACATTGAAAAATGCTAATCATGTGCTGTTGAAAAGAAGATCCCCAAGGGGGACACACCTAAAGACGAGCCATCATCTCTCTGATTTTGCAGAAGCAATAGCCTGAGCTCTCATGGCCTCGCATTTACCCCTTACAGATATCATTAGTGTACATTCACCTGTAAGACTGAATATAGGAGTCTGGATACGGGAGTATATTCTGAGGTGGGACACGCGAATAAGTTTAAGTGCTTAAAACACTAATCTCGTATCTCGAAACAGTTGAACTTTGTGTGAAAATTTAAGTGGATCAGTATACTGACAATCTAAGTGAATCATTTAGAACTTAAAGTGTTTAAAGCTCAACGGTACTAGTGATTTGTCATAAACTGATATAATCCTCTTACGCAAACTCAAAGAAAAATATTGTTTATAAATATGTCTGTAAATATTTCTTTACTGCTTTACATTTCAGAAAATCACAAAAAGATTTTGATTCTACTTTATTTTCGACAACCGATGTCTGAATGCTGAGTTTCAAAATCTAAGTATGCTGATCGTATTTCTGAAAATAAACAAGTTCATTAATTTAAAACTTGAAGTTTTTATTCAAAAAATCAAAAACAGTTTGTGATATCTCCAAGGTCATTAATTTGGACTTGGATGATTAACTGTGAGGGAGTTGGATTCTTAAATTGTTAAAATCTGTTATAATAGAGCCAGTGTTCAATGTTGGATTCTTAATACTGCCAAATCTTTGAAGTATGTTGATAGGGGGAGAGAATCAAGTATTCCTGGATATATTCATATTATTATATCTTAGAGCCAGGATCTTGATTTAGAAATTTTAAAAGAGCCAGGTTACGATTCCTGGTCAACCAAAAAAGCTTTCATTGTAAAAATATTTTAGCTTATGCTGAGAGAGCCAGGATTTTCAATCCTGGATGTTAAAAAAGATGTTACTTATAAACGTTTGAGAGTTGCAGATACTATTCCAGACTACGATCCCTACAGCCGAGTCTAAGAGGGAGTCTGAAGACGAGCTCAACGCAAGGGGGAGCATGCATTCAAGGAGCCATGTATCTATCCTGAGCGAGCTTGTAACCGGAAAGCCAGGTGTCGATCCCAAAGCACAGAAGTTTGACGAAAGGGGGAGCCTGAAGAAAGAGTCTACTGAAAGGAGGAGCAGCTGAAGCTGAAGACAGATCCACGGGGATTCTGTTCAATCAAGAGGGAGTCTGTGTTGCTTAAGACAAGACGCTACGAGTTTGACTCAATGGTTGAGATTGACTGCGGCAATATCCAAGGGGGAGTCTGTTAGTGCAGTATGTCTATCGCCTCCGGCAATCAAGATCGTAGCTGAAACGGTTTAATTCTAGGCTTATATTGTTATATTTAGTTACTAAAAGGAAAGGTGGCATATTTGTAAATAAGGAGAACCTCCTTATAACCTTGGCCTATAAATAGAACCATTAGGGTTCTCATTTAGAACTTTTTCACATTTGGATACTTGGAGAGCTTGGATCCTAGAGAGAGAAAGTGCAAGAGGTGATTCACGTGATTGTACGATTTCATATCTTTGAATAGAATCACATATTTAGTACGTTCTCGTGTTCGGTCCACGCACGTGTACGGATTTCGCACGTCACACGTGTCGATACGCAATCGTTCAGGAGTCGAAAACCGATCCTACACATCCGATCGGATGGCCATCCGATCGAACGGCTGTCCGACCCAAACACTCTACACCGCCTTTTACCTCTTCACCTCTAAATACCCCTCCTGTCACATCAACTGTTCATTGATGTGACAAATCCGTCCGACCAGCACACTCTCAAGTCCTTTTCTCTCGATTTCTCGCGATTCTTGTAAGTTTTCACTCTAAATCTTGTACTTTCATCATCAACACACACTTTCTCATCATCTTCACCATCAAATCACTAATTTTCACCACGGTTTCGCCATCGGATATAACAGATTTCTACATGTTTTTACACTTATTTCGACAAAATCTAAACATTTCACATCTATTTCAAGCTTTTCTTCAAACATCCTTCACTTTTTACCCGAAAATCGATGGAATCCAGACTCGTTCGGGTGTTCTACTAATCATATAGTAGAGAACCGGGCTGAGAATGGATTTCTACCAAAGAGATAACCGATTCACGGGTTGAACATGAAACTTCATCTTGGACAGTCGAGCCTGATCGAACGGGGTGATTCCTATCCGATCGGCTGAGCCGTACTTGGTATCGTTTCCGTTGTTCGACACATCATCATGACGTCTCGGTTAAACCGCAAAACTTTTAACTTTAACTCATTTCACAAAGTTTTCAAACAAAACAGTTGCTCGATCGAATAGCCATCCGATCGGACGACCATCCGATCGAACGGCTATTCGACCAAGTGATTGGTGAACTACAACACTTAAAAAATTTCCAAAACTTCAAAGAATATCAGTTTTCAAACGAATCACCGTCCGACTGAACGGCCATCCGTCCAGATGACCATTCGACCGGATGACTTAACATATAGAGATATTTCTCACCTTTCAAAGTGCTACAATGAAAACTTCAAAGTTCAAACATTTCACAAGCACAATCATTCCAGCGAACGACTCTCCGACCGAATGGTCATCTGTCCGAATGACCATCCGTCCGGATGGTCATCCGAGCGAACCATCATCCGATCGGTTTAACATCCGATCCCTCATCTCACTCGACGCACTGTTTACGCACTGTACAATGCTTACACTATCGTTCTCTGATCAGGCTAACCTCTCAAGCGCTCCCTTCAATCGAAGGAAGTGTTTATTCATTAAACACGCTCTGTGAGTATACTCGACCCCTTTTTGCTTAACGTACTTTTGGGTGTTACATACGTTACCTATATCAAATCACATCGACACACAACGCAACCACTTTTTATATGCTAACCGCTCTGCATGTTATACGTGTTTACGATGAATGCATGTATGTTATGTTTACACATTGATTATTGCCTGACACCTTAGCAACGATAGTACTATAGTTTGGACTCAGTACCTGTCGTGGACAGGGGTTCTTAAGGGTTTTACTTCACGTGTCACAGTGGTGATATGTGTTGCACATTCTACAACTCGAAGTCACGTCTATCAATATTTCATTGTCTATATCTTACTTGCTTCACATTTCTACGTGTTACATGCTGGTTATACGTAAATCGCTTTTCGCTATTATATGCTATTAAACTTGTATGCTCAACTTTACACTATGTGTATTGACTTTATTTTAATGTATGTGACAGGTGTTTAGGATGCTATGCTATGCCCTGCTTTTGTGGAATCAAGCTAGGGGAGTCTAGAAAACTAAATAAATCTGAGTTGTCGGAACAACTATTTGTCTTTGAGAATAATGTCTGTAATAACCGTTTTACTTTATATGTTTGTGGTATGGGACATGAATGTTAAATATATGGTAATCAATTGTTGTTATTTATTCTCCTGAACAATCTGTTTCACTCAGTGCCATGCCTCGATGTTTTCGCCATCGGTTGGGGTGTGACAGAGAAGTCGGGAATAACCCCTTCACATTACAAATTAATATTTTTTGGGTTAGAAATCTATTGATAGATTTGTTACTTAGGTTTTAGTTATGGACCGTTGTAGTGGGTTTGGTAATGGGTAATTTTAATACTTAGGTTTTTTCACAAAACCACAACTTTACAAACAACTAAACCTAACACTGAATTTCCATCACACGGGTTAAAATGGGGTGATCGAACGAAAGGTTTAGGCTCAAAGTGGGCGACTAGGGGATTTATTTGGGTAAGGATGAATAAATGGTTTTAAAGGAAAAGGGTCACCTAATGCCTTAATCATTCTCGTTCTTGTATTCGGTCTATGGTCTCAAACGTATCAAAAGATGCAAGTTTTACAATACATGACTAATGGTCCACTCAAACAAAGAAACATAAATATGTAATTCTATGATCTAAAATTGGCTCAAATCCTCACATATATAAAGGGTATGGTATGTGACATGCATGATATGCTAGCTTCTTAGGCGAATTACTCCCAAATAACCACCCGCTAAATACCCGTCATGCTATTAACTTGAACTTGACAATGATGTAACACCCTTGCTATTTTTTTTAAGGTTTTCGTATAGTTTACGAAAATAAACATGTAATTATGATTGCATACACGTTGTAAAATATGGGAAAATTAAAACTTTTACAAATTTAAATTAATAGAACATAATGTAATTAAGTTCGTCGTTTTAAAATAACGACGAAGCAATGTGCGGAAGCTTCTTTTCCCATGTGTTCGGTTCTTGTACGCCGCTTGATCTTCATCCGGGAACTCTTGACATTAACCTATGATAAAAACCAACTTAAAAGTTAGTTTTGATTGCTTATAAACAAGTTTAAACAAGTTCTATGCGTCAAATAGCAAAATAAATCAAATTGCCAACTTTTTCAGCTCCCGCGGATCGCGAAAGCTCAGCCTTAATCTGTCGCGGGCCACGACGACTGTCACGTGTCGCGCCCAAACATCTAGAACCTGTCGCGTGTCGCGTGGGGATCAGTTTTCCAGCGGGTTTGTTATAAAAACCTGCATTGACAAGTTAAAAGTTGTTGCGGCGTATTGTTAGTAACTAACATATATAAAAGTTGTTATCCACTTCTACATTGACAAGTTACTGATCTATATGTTCTCACATATACAAATCACTAATGCCACCCGAAGAAAAGATAAAGGGTAAATTACATTTTTCATCCTTTATGTTTGTAACAGATAGCCTTTAACTTCAATAATTATAGTCATTATCCTTTATTTGCAAAACCCGTTACACTCTAAGTCCTTTAGCACTAACCAGATTAAAAATTTCAGTTAATTTTATTCACTTAAGGGTATTTTGGTCATTTCATGCTTTTATTTAAATGTTTAATAGATAAAACAAAAAAAATTTGCATACACTCTTCTTCTTCCCCAATTTCCTAACCCTAAAACCCTAACCACCACCTCATCCTATCACCACCGCATAAATCGACCACCTCCACTGTAATCAAATGTAGCAGGTGACACTTTAGTGTTTGAAACCACCGGAATCACATTCACCTTTACATTTGATGCATCCAATTTTGCAACAACAACAACTATTCTAATAATAGAATTAGACCTATCAAGACTATTTCTCCTTTTAGATGAAGAATCCAGATAATACTCTCGGGTCTGTGATGTGACCATGTCGTCCCGATCAGTCAAAAACCCAATTAAACCTAGGTAGGTAGGGTAAGTCGGGTATCGTATCCACGAAGAGCATGTGGTCAGTATCACACGACCTGTTCGATTAGTTAGACTATTTACAAAAAATGTACAATGTGATTATGAAGTTTACTAATTTATATAAGTTTGTTTGATTTTTGAAAAGAACTCGGAGTGAACAGACAAATTGATATCATTTAAAACAACTACTTACTAACTAAGATTGCAAACTAAATTATTTAACTGAAAACAAGAATTGGGGGCACGGATCACACCCGGTTCGATAATTGTAAGACCTAGGGTTCCTACATGTTTTAACTTGATTCAATTGCATATAGTGATTAACGAATTTCTATCACGAAGCTTAGGTGCGAATTTCTATCAACGTCATAGACAACCGACCGTAATGCACTTCGTTACCTTGGACATGTAAATCCTAACCTAAGATAAGGTATAAGTGCACAAATTCATTTCGCAAAGTCAAATTTTTGTAATCATTCGACAATTCACAAATTCAATTCAAATGCACGACAATTATCAAAGGGTTCAAATACTAAACAACTTGTCACAAAATCAAATCAAAATACAAATGCATAAACCCTACAATTCTTACAACAATCTACACCAGGGTGAAACCGACAAGACTAGCCGCTCATGGTTGAATGGACGCGATCACCGGATGACGATCACGAACATGGCGCCATGACCTTGAGTCTTGGAGGAATGATGGAGGGTAGGTGTTAGGGTTTGGTGGAGAATCGATTGGGGATGATGGTAGAGGGTTTGATGATGATGGTGAAGGTGATTCGGTTAGGGTTATAGGTGAAGGAGATTAGTGGTGGTGTTAGAGATGGGTTAGGGATGAAAACAATGATCAAGAATGGTTCCAAGATGGTGTTTTCAACTTCCCCAACTCGTAACCCCCGAAAACTGGTCAAAACCTCACCTAAAAACCATCCCCAACTCATTAAACAACAAAATTCGCGACACACATACAGGGAGGGTGTCGCCGACGGCCATTTAGGGCGTCCCCGACGCCCCCTATAGGTGCGAATTTCCTGATTTCTTGTTTTCTTCATAACTTCTTCATTATAGCTCCGTTTTACTCACCGTCTTCGCCCACGTACTCGTAATTCAGCCCTCTCTCATGACATCTTCCAATATATTCATTTTAAATCCATTAACATCCCCCAAAACACATTCAATCTTCGTGATTAACCCGGTTTTGTTCATTTCACATCCCCGGTTGATCTCGTTCGCTCCCGGTGCTGCGTAAAGCTCCCAAATAGCTCCTTAAACTTCGTAAGACCTGCAAAACACAAATCCCATTAAAAGTAGGCTATTCAAGATTAAAAGTTAAGCAAATACATGAAGTTAAACATTAACGAACACCGGTTTTCAACCACGTATCAGTCTGGATAGACCCGCCTGGTATGCGACTATCGTTCAAACTCGGAACATCTTCGACAGGGATCTACTATGATGGTGACATGTTGACGATGATGATTGATGCGTGTGTAGCGTTATATGTTTTTATATATATTTTAGCCCTTTTTAACACTTTAGTCAAGTTTTAAATTTATAAAAAACGATATTCTACTAACACTAAACACACATATGGGCAAGTGCACCCATCGTAAGCGTAGTATAGCGTTGGTAAGATACCGAGGTCGTCCAAGGACACAAGAGTTTTTAATACCGGTTTATGCTCAACGTCTAATCAAATCAAAATTTTAGAAAAAGGTTTAAACATGAAAATAAAACTAAAAATGCTGAAAATAAAAATAAAAATAAAACAGATAGACAAGATGAATCACTTGGACCCCACCATCCAATACCAGTGGGCATTGAAGGAGGTCCTACTAAGCTTGACCCAGGTCCTTGCAGGATCTATACACTGAACAAGGCAAGAACCTTACCAAACCATTCCCTTAACCCCCGACCAGGTAGCCAACATATCTTTATATAGACCGTAGAGATATGAATGGTGTAAATCTTTTATTTTATATAGACAGTAAAATAACGCCAAGACACCACGGACAAATGATAAGGAAGTTTCACCTTCAACATAAGAAACTAGTTATTAAAGTCATTAATACAAAACCAAATAAAAAGTGTAAAAATATTAACAAAACAAAAGTATTACACTAAATGCTTTTCTTCACCAAGTGATATAAGAGACTTAGGCAAACATGGCCTTTGATTGTTAAGAACTCTTACTATCAATCTTGGATCCTGAGACTACAACACACACTCTATGATGGATGATGGATGATGGTGGTGGATGTGGGTTGTGATGGTGGTGGAGGGTGGGTGAAGTGTGAGAGAGATGGTTTGCCAAGTGATGCCTTTGAAGTGAACCAAGCACCTCTATTTATAGCCTGCACAGAAGCCCGGACACGGCACCGTGTCCATTGGGCACCGCTCCGTGCCCATTGGGCACGGCCCCGTGTCCATCCACTTTCTCTTTTTTCATTAATTGCAGTTTGTCTGGATTAGTTGACCACGCCCCCGTGTCCGCTGGGCACGGCCCCGTGTGCAGAAGCGTATCTGTACTATCAAGATTTTGCTTGGATTCTGTGAATCTTAGCGTTGACCACGGCCCCGTGTCCACTGGGCACGCCCCCGTTTTGAGAAATAGAAGCTTCTACAACTTTGTCTTTTCTGCAGACACTTGGGCACGCCCCCGTGTCCGATGGGCACGGGGCTTGTTCAGCCTTCTGTTTTCTTGTTTTTGTTTTAGAGGATGCTGTCGAGGGATCGGGCATGCCACGTTTATTCCTTTTCTTGTATTTATGCTGGATTTGGCTGCATTTTTCCTTCTTTTGTTCATTTAAGCTCTTGTATCCCTGAAAATAGAAAAGGAAGACAAAGGCACACTTTTTCCAACATTAGTACTAAAAAAATGTTAGTTTTATGCCTCATTTGATGTAATTTATATGTTGCATTTTGCATACATCAAATACCCCCACACTTGAATCTTTGCTTGTCCTCAAGCAAAACTCTTTATTTTGTGGCTTACACTCCCAAATGGAATGGGTAGAAGAGAAGGTTTTGGGCTTGTTATAGAGTGTCGGGATTCCAAGATCTTTACTAGGTTTTATTTCTATGTTATTTACAATCTTATTCGTTATGATTTATTTAGAACATTACATAAGAGAAATTACTTATTTGGGCGTAACATGCCTCTTTAAAATTCCTTTTATATACAAGTTCACATAATTCACGAGAGATCACTCAATACTCGGCCGAAGGTGTATTTTTGTGAAACACTCGAGACCGGCATGGAACTTACTTCTACCATATGCTTGCCAAGCAATCAATCCTCCTCCTTTTTAACTATACACCTTTGTAAATATCAAAAGGACTTTGGGGAAGGGTTAGGCTTGGGTTAAAGGTAGGTGGTTTTGGGTTATTGGTTAGTAAAAAGGGCTAAAAGCGTAAAAAGCGTCGGTTGTCGTGAACCCCCCCTTTTTTTGACAATTGTTCAAACTAAGCATATTCAAACAAGATTTTTGAGGAACTTGTTTGGTTATTGCAAAATTCTCTGCTTCCCCTTTTTTTTCTTTTTTTTTTCTCTCTTTTTTTGTGTGTCACAAGATAACCGAGCTTTTTACTAAAACAAAAGGGGTTTAAAAAGAAAAAGGTTGTGGGTAAAGGGTGTTTGTTTTGTGGGTTTTGAAACGAAAAGGTTTAGGCTCAAAGGGGTTAACTAGGGGGATTTTGGGTAGGTGATAAAAAAATGAAAAATGATGGTGTTGAAAAGAAAAAGGGTTAGTCCTAATGCCTCCATCATTTACTTACTTGGGTTTAAGTTGGTAAGGACCGGGAATGTATCGTCATGGCAAGTTCTAGAGTCGTAAGAAATCAAGCGGCTATTCACACAAGAAACGAAAAATGAGCATTTAGTTTAAAGATGTATATTTGTATGCTCAATAAAGGCTCAAAACTCACTTTTTGTGGGAATGAGTTTATAATGTGATCAAGTATATATAATCAAATTTTAATTAGATTTGTCATGCCTTTTCATAATCTTCTTATTTGGTTCTTTTTATCACGAAGCTATCGGTTGTAAATTTGTAAAAATATAACCTTTTTAGAACTTGTTATTCCCGACTTAAACCAAGACAAGTAAAAAAAATAAAATGTTTTGAAAAAAAATGGGGTGATTAGCGGTTCCAATAGAGTTTTGTGTAAGGCTTGTTATTAGAACTTGCAAAATTCAAGTGTTTAGCATCCCCCCCACACTTAAATCACATAATGTCCTCAATGTGTCCCAAAAATAAGTTTTTCGGTTGATTAAAATGTGTAAAAGTGGGTTAAAAACAAGATTTTTATGTTACTGGGTAGCTGAACACGGGGTGTGGTGGGCTGAAAACGACCCCGCGGTCAGACCGCCAGTACCAAAAATAAACATAAGGCTGGGCACGGGGGCGTGTTCAGAGAACACAGCCCCCTGTCCAGTTACCTGAACTGGGCGTTTTCTGCAGAACCTCGGGCACGGGGGCGTGTTGGGGTGAGCACGGCCCCGTGCTGAACTTGTTGTAATGAAGAAAAATTATCGGGAGGCTCTGTTTTTGTGCACGAGGTGTGGGTTCAAGTTTCCCTTAGTAACCTCCACCATTTCGAGTGTGTTTTATTCCTGAAAAGTAAAACTAGACTAGAAAACATAAAAGTTAATCTAAACTAAAACTAAGGATAGTTCCGCGGAATGCCTCCGTGGTGCGCCACATTTATAAGGGTCCTTGGCTAGACCCACCTTATCGGGTGGTTCTGGCTCATCTTCAATTAGGGGGTCGTCATTGCCGAATGGATATTTCATTGATCGCTCAAGGTCGACACTTTTTTTGAATGCCCCTAATTGAATGGGTAGATTGTTGTACTTCCGATTTTTCAAAGTTTCGTGGGTTTTTACAAAAGGTCATCCCAACACTATTGGAGCGTCATCAAGGATGATGAAGTCGGTTGGGATTACCATTTGATTTGCTTGGACTAACACATCTTCAACTATCCCTATTGATTTTACTGTTTTCCGATTAGATAGAACAATGGGTATTTGAAGTGGAGAAAAATCACTAATACTTAATTTTTCGAAAATGTAGTTTGGCATTATATTAACACAAAGATCTTTATCAATTGTAATATTACTAATAAAGAAATTTTGAAAGAAACATGGAACCGGTGTAATGTTAATTTCAAATGGATCTTCTTTTATTAGCGTAGTTTGATCATTTGTTAACTTAATGCTTACCGTTTCGTCAATTTTAATGTTAGTGTTTAACTCTTTTAAAAACTTAGCATGAGTGGGTACTAAACAATGATTTTCGAAAGAAGGTGACAAGAGATTAATTTCTTTAAAATTAGACTCTTCTTGGATTTTAACGTTGTCGAACTCACCTTTTTCGTTGTTTAACTCATGTGTCGGCTTTTCACTTACTTGTTCTTCCATTTTTAACTTTTCAACTATCTCTTCTTTATTACATGTTAATTCTTCCCTTGCGCGGGATTCCCCTTCCCTTGCGCGGGCTTCTTTTATACAACGCTCGATAGTTTTAATGTGTTCTATTATCTTATCGGCTATGTGGGTGATAGAGTAAGGATCTGGATCCTCAAAGCTTGAATCTGGATGTTCGATCCTTGGTTCTTCATAATACTCATGTGAAGTAGATGGTTCACACCATTGTTCTTCATTGTAAGTATATTATGGATAAGGGTCATAATTTTGTTCTTCATAATACTCATATGAGGTGAGTTGTTCGCGCCATGGTTCCTCATAATAAGCATATGAAGGTGGAGGCTCATATATTGGTTCCTCAAAGTATGAGTACGAAGGTTCATACCTTGGTTCATCAAAATATGAGTATGCGGGAGAAGGTTCATACCTTGGGTCTTCATAGGTTGTGTATGAAGTTGACGGCTCGTACCTGGGCTCCTCATAGTAGGTGTATGAAGTGGATGGTTCAAAGAGGTCACAATATTGTACCAAGTGAGGGTTTCCGCAAATGGTGCAATAGTCTTCCCTATAATCATCCTCCTCATAGGTGTAGTTGTAACCTCCTGAATATTGATCCATATGAATCACTCCGCAGACCACAACAGAGTCTCGAGACCAGAAAACAAAAATGGAAACAGAAACAGAGGCTGGACACGACCCGTGTTCAGGTTATGTATCTGGGCGTTTTAATAAAAGTAACTGGTTTTGTGCAGCACGGGGGGCGTGTTCAGTGAGCACGACCCCGTGTTCAGACTCTGTATCTTGGAGTTTTGAAAAAACAATGTGCAGCACGGCCCCGTGTTCAGTGAACACGGCCCCGTGTTCTGTCTACTGTAAATGCAAAACTAACTAATATGCAGAAAATGTGCGCGTCTTTTAAATAGGTTTTGAAAAACTGATTAGGCCGTCGATTTTAAGCTTTCTTAAAATCCTTGTGTCCCCGGCAACGACGCCAAAAACTTGACGTGTGTATAGCGTTATATGTTTTTGTATATATTTTTAGCCTTTTTTTAACACTTTAGTCAAGTTTTAAATTTATAAAACACGATATTCTACTAACACTAAACACACATATGGGCAAGTGCACCCATCGTGAGCGTAGTATAGCGTTGGTAAGATACCGAGGTCGTCCAAGGACACAAGAGCTTTTAATACCGAATTATCCTCAACGTCTAATTAAATCAAAATTTTAGAAAAAAGGTTTAAACATGAAAATAAAATTTAAAATGCTGAAAATAAAAATAAAACAGATAGACAAGATGAATCACTTGGACCCGACTCGCCTTTAGTGTAACCTTTGATGTTTTCCGCACTTTTGCACTTTTTAAGAGATTATCTTAGTTATAGTAGTAGGCCTCTCTTTTGAAGGTGACGTTACCCTCAAACCAGTAGTTTGAGTCAGCAAGGATACAATCCTAAAGGGTTGGATTATTGAAATATAATTAATTAAATTATTAATGCGTAATGTGGTAGGCCCCTCTTTTGAAGGTGACGTTACCCTCGGCTAAGTGGTTTGAGTCAGCAGGGATACAATCCCAAGTTGCCGGGTTAATGTATTAATAGTAGTTTACATATGAGGGGATCAAGCAATTCGCACCCCCGCCATCCAATACCAGTGGGCATTGAAGGAGGTCCTACTAAGCTTGACCCAGGTCCTTGCAGGATCTATACACTGAACAAGGCAAGAACCTTACCAAACCATTCCCTTAACCCCCGACCAGGTAGCCAACATATCTCTATATAGACCGTAGAGATATGAATGGTGTAAATATTTTATTTTTATATAGACAGTAAAATAACACCAAGACACCACGGACAAATGATAAGGAAGTTTCACCTTCAACATAAGAAACTAGTTATTAAAGTTATTAATACAAAACCAAATAAAAAGTGCGAAAAGATTAACAAAACAAAAGTATTACACTAAATGCTTGTCTTCACCAAGTGATGTAAGAGACTTAGGCAACATGGCCTTTGATTGTCAAGAACTCTTATTATCAATCTTGGATCCCGAGACTACTACACACACTATATGATGGATGATGGATGATGGTGGTGGATGTGGGTTGTGATGGTGGTGCAGGGTGGGTGAAGTGTGAGAGAGGTGGTTTGCCAGGGGATGCCTTTGAAGTGAACCAAGAACCTCTATTTATAGCCTGCATAGAAGCCTGGACACGGCCCCGTGTCCATCCACTTTCTCTTTCTTCATTAATTGCAGTTTGTCTGCATTAGTTGACCACGCCCCTCGTGTCCGCTAGGCACGGCCCCGTGTGTAAAAGTGTATCTGTACTATCAAGATTTGCTTGGATTATGCGAATTTTAGCGCTGACCACGGCCCCGTGTTGGGAAATAGAAGCTTCTACAACTTTGTCTTTTCTGCAGACACTTGGGCACGCCGCCGTGTCCGATGGGCACGGGGCGTGTTCAGCCTTCTGATGTCTTGTTTTTGCTTGGGAATATGCTGTCGAGAGGTCGGGCATGCCACATTTATTACTTTTCTTGTATTATTGTTAGATTTGGCTGCATTTTTGCTTCTTTTGTTCATTTAAGCTCATTTAACCCTGAAAATACAAAAGGAAGACAAAAGCATACTTTTTTCCAACATTAGTACTAAAAAATGGTTAGTTTTATGCCTCATTTGATGTAATTTATATGTTGCACTTTACACACATCAATGATGGTGGTTAGGGTTCTCCGACGATTTAGTTTTAATTATTTGTGTTGTATTTATTTTGGGTGAATTGATGTAATTGAGTTTTGTGAGTTCAGTGGCTTGCTGTTTCACTTCTGCGTATGGATTTTTGGTGATGAATGGAATCATTTTGCTATCAAAAGAAATTTCAGAGGTTTAGAGATAGTGGGGGGGGGTATTGGTGGTTGGGTGAGATAACCGGAGTATTGGTTGTTTTCCGGTGTGTTACCGGTGGATCTGGAACGAAATTGTTGAGAGAATTTGATCGGAAAATGTGAATTAGAGCGGGAGATATGGAGGATGTGGTGGTGAGATAACCAGAGAGTTGACGGCCTGTGGTTTAATGGAGACAGTGGGCTGCCGGAGAGGTGGTGGCGGGAGGATGTGGTGGTGGTTACAGCAGTATGAGGTGGTGGCAAGATGAGGTGGTGGTTAGGGTTTTAGGGTTAGGAAATTGAGGAAGATGAAGAGTGTATGCAATTTTTTTTATTTATTAAACATTTAAATAAAATCATGAATTGATCAAAATACCCTTAAGTGAACAAACTTAACTAAAAATTTTAATTTGGTTAGTGCTAAAGGACGTAGACTGTAACGAGTTTTGTAAATAAAGGATTATGGCTGTAATTATTGAAGTTAAAGGTTATCCGTTGCAATCCGATACAAACATAAAGGATGAAAATTGTAATTTACCCAAAGATAAAAGACCACTCTTTACACCCATTAGATAGGGTTTGGCTACATGAAAATGTCATGTTATTAACTTTTAAATAATAACTAGGGTGTTACACCCGCGCTTTGCGGCGGGGCGATCCGATTTTTTATCCGATACAAAAGTATGTTGACACATGTCTTATATCAAGTGGGAAACTCGATTAGAAAAGTATTTACAAAGTAAAAAGGTTGTCTGTGTGAATGCTAGTCAACTTAAGTTTATAGCGACACGTAAATAAAAATAAAGACGTAAAAGTTGATTAAAAAGTATTTAGAAAGTTAGGAGGTTGTAAGAGTTAATGCTGAAAATTTAAGGTTATAAGTAAAAAAAAACAAAACCACAAAAAAGAAAGAAAAACATTGTGCAAGGTGTAAAAGCGTAAAGTTTAAACGTTGACGAAAACTGCAAATTACAAAATAACTTGGCATTTAAGAAACAACAAACAAAGCATAAGGGCCAAAAACGTATATCACAAGAGAGATGGGAAAAAATACGTAAAAAACAAAACCACAAATAATTTGTGCAAGGGTAAAAACGTAAAGTTAAAAAGTTGATGAAAACTGTAAATTGCAAAAGAAGTTGGCATTTAAGAAACAACACACAAAACATAAGGGCCGAAAACATAAATTAAGAAAAAAAAAATTCAAATTTGCTAGGAAAAGACAAAAAAAAAAAAAACAAAAAAACAAAAAAAGACTCCACCGACATAGCCTTTTTATAGGTTATATAATATTGATTTTTACTTATTTTCTTTCAACTTTGTATACTTTTTATACCTTACTTTTTCAATATGCTTCCCCCTAGGGGTGCAAATGAGCCGAGCCGGCTCGCGAGCTACTCGAGATCGGCTCGAGAAAAAGCTCGAAACGAGCCGAGCTTTATCGAGCCCGAGCCGAGCTTGAGCCTCAAAACAAAGCTCGTTTGTTTATCGAGCCCGAGCTCGAGCCTTGCATGTGAAGCTCGTTAGGCTCGTCGAGCCTTATCGAGCTTTAGTGTAAACGAGCCGAGTCGAGCCGAGCTTATTTAAACTTGTTTACAAGCCGACCTCGAACCTAAAAATAAGCTTATTTAGTAAACGAGCCCGAGCCCGAGCTTCACTTATCGAGCTCACGAGCCTAAAAAGTCTATTATTTATATTATTTTTATTTAATATACAAATTAATAGATAATAAACGAGCCGAGCCCGAGCCGAGCTCGAGCTTGAGAAAATACAAACGAGCCGAGCTCGAGCCTTGAAAACAAAGCTCGAATCGAGCTCGAGCTCGAGCCCGAGCTCACATAAAGTTAATCGAGCTCGAGTCGAGCCTGGTCAAGCTCGGGCTCGGCTCGGCTCGTTTGCACCCCTACTTCCCCCTTACTGTTTAATATAGGAGATGCAGCATGTAACAGAACAAATTATTCATACAAGTATATAAACATCTTGCTCAATAATATTTATTGTTAAGATCATCAACTACGAGCCAGTAAAAATATGAGACCCGCGTTTGTTTGTCCTTAGGTAAAGACCGAGGACCCCTTCCGCGTCGTAGACAAGGTCACACCAGACAGTTTCCATATACATCCGTAAACACCTAATTACGGGTGGGGTTACAACACTTAGGGTTGTTTGGCAACTTAGGGTTGTTTGGCAACTTATGAGTTGGTGAGTATTAAACCAATAAAAGCTAGTATAATGCTTAACCATTTAGACTTTAGAGGTAAATGTCTTACCAATTCAGATAAGAGGTCTTAACCATTCAGACTCAGGATAATGCTTAACCACTCAGAAACAAATGTCTGAACCACATGAAACAAACAATCTGAACCATTAAGTACTAAACATGTAAGAAGCCTGAATCATTAAGAGTTGAAACAAACAGCCCCTTACCACCTGAACATATGTTTCTTGTCTATATAATGTTGATAAATACGTATTCATATCATTAAAAGATGATAAGCAACAAGCGTAATGTGGTACCTACCTTTAACTTCAATAGGCAAAACCGTACCATGATAGCAACATGATGAGGTGGGCCTTATAAAACATCTCTTCTGTCATGAGTTTGTTTCCACTAAAATACAATTCATCCGCTTTTTTTTAACGGCAACAAATTTTTCCCCTTTAACTATTGTTTTATCCACTAAAATACAATTCATCCCCTTTTTTTGAACGGCAACAAATTTTTCCCCTTTAACTTTTTTTTAACTATTGTTTTATATTTATGTTTAGTGTATACTATAAGTCTTACATGTTTGAGTATCAAGCCTTAAAATATACTCAATCCCCAATTCAACAGATTAAAAAAAATCATAACTATACAATATATGTTAAGTTTTATCAAAATAGTTAGACCATGCGTAGTCGTTGGGTGAATAATGTCCCACCATTGGGCGTTGTCCACCACGTGACATCCTTGTCAGCAAAGGGGCGTTGTGAAGAAATGAGCGTAGTGGGATAATGCCCCACCCTTGGGCGTTGTCCGCCACGTGTCACTTCTATAATTACCCATTTTTTTAATTTTTTTATTGAGTAAAATGCACGGATAGTCCCTGTGGTTTTGCAAAATAACACCTATTGTCCCCAACTTTTGAAAATTACACCGGTGCTCCCTGTGGTTTGACAGTTTGTTACTCGGATAGTCCCTGGAGTGGATGGCGGTTAGTTTTCTCCGTTAAGTGGATGTGAAATGACAAATTTGCCCTTCATCTTCTCCACTCCGTCAAGTTGCACACTTCAAGTGTTTCTTCGATAAACCTTCTGTAATGGTGATGATGATTCGAAACGATGATGCACGGTGATGGACGATGATGATGACGATGGTGGATTGCCGGAGGTAATCGGAGGTAACAGAGAAGATATGGTGACGAAGATGATGTTGAGACTGATATGAAACTATAATCTGAACGTGGAGATGATGAACTGAAGGTGAACAGTGAGACGATGGTGATGATACGTTGGAACTGAGATGGGGTTTGTTCAGTGATGAATTGGACGATGTTGATTGAGGTTGTACGGTGTTGCACGTCGGAGAAGATGATCGGAGTTAAGGACAATGACGGAGTTGCAGGTAAGGTGGTGGTCGACAATAAGTGTGGTGGCTGGAGATGGTGAGTTGATTGACGATGATGTTCTTATGATGACGATATGAACTGAAGATGGTTACCAGAGCTCGATGATACGGTGGTACAATTCCGGTGACGATGATATGTATTGACGATACGGTTACCAGAACTGACGATATGAATAAACGGTGATGTCCGATAATGATGATGAACGTGATGATTTGCAGGTTGAAGATGATACGATGTCGAAGTGGTACGGTGATTCAATGGAGATGATGATACGATGATGTTGAAGGTGATTGCGACGGTGATCGATCGGTGTGCGGTTTCGGTGTTGAAGGTGATTGCGACAGTGATACGATCGATGTTGAAGGGTAAATTTGTCATTTCACATACACTTAACGGAGAAAACTAACCGTCATCCACTCCAGGGACTATCCGAGTAACAAACTGTCAAACCACAGGGAGCACTGGTGTAATTTCCAAAAGTTGGGGACTATAGGTGTTATTTTGCAAAACCACAGGGACTATCCGTGCATTTTGACGTTTTTTATTTTTAAAACAAATTATATTCTATTAATTAAATAAAAATTACATAAATAATAAAACAAATACACATAATATTTTTAAAACTAATAATATTTTTTTTAATTCTCGTCTTCGCTTTCATCATTCTTGTCATCCTCGTCTTCTTCGTCATCTGACTCTTGCTCACCTTCGTTTGGAATATAACGAACCGACCATGCGTGTTCGACCAAAGCAAGCGCTAACTCATTATGTGCCACTTCAGACCGCAATTCATGTGCATTTTTCACTCTTTCTTCCATTGTTGCTTGTGGATACTCCTGAACGTCTTCCGATACATAGTTCTGGCATATTGCTTTTCCTTCGTCTTTCAAAATCATTTTATGCATTATTATACAAGCGTACATAGCATCTCTCATTTTTTCTTTGCTCCGTGCACGACACGGATTTCTCAAACTAATGCCACCGTTGTTGAAGAATCACAAAGCATCTCTCAATATCCTTCTGCGAAGACTGTTGAACCTTTTTAAAGTGAGCTCTTTTTTCATTGTACGGGTCCTTAAACGTTTTCACGACAATTGAATACTTCGGATAAATTTCACCGCATAAATAATATCCATGCGGGTAGCTCGACCAGATATGTAGTCTTCTATCAATGGAGACTGGTCGAAAACGTTTAAATCATTGCATGACCCTGCAACACCAAGGTAAGCCGACCATACCCAAAAGGTCATGTGAGGCAACCGATTGAAGAATAACAGTTGGTCCGTCCTGATCACCTCGTGTGTGTTGACCTCGTCATGTGGTCGGACAATTATACCACTGCCAATGTCGACAATCCAATCTTCCGATCATGCCTGGTAAACCATGGAGCTCAGCATGGACCTCGTAATTTTTTTGAAGGTCGGACAAAGTGTGCCTTCTCAGATAACGGGGACCGTAAAAACTCTATAACACCTTTTAAAAAATATAACGTTAACCTAAGTTAAAAAAATATGAATGGATGTAAATAATAAATAAAAAAATAGTAATGTACCTTTACAAAAATGCTCTAATGTATCTCACATTGTTTTCTAGGCCATTTTTAAATATTCGTCACGTCGATGTCAGTCGTGTTTCCGTACCCAAGGACCCGTAGAGCTGAAGTACACTTTTGAATATCGGTGAATCCAAATGTGTCACACCCCAACCAATGGCGGAATCATCAGAGTGGGACGAAGAATAGATTGCTCATCACACATAACGCTATTTGGTGACAATAATTCAATAAAATCCGTTTCATTTCATAACTTCAAATTGTCAAACCTTACATGAAAATTCAAATAACAACAAATACAAGACAATAACATAATGACGAGAACAAAATTGATACAACATATTAAACCTAAGACACCTAAATGTGTATCTAAGCACCGTCGCTACTTCAATTTCATAGCATCATTATCCTTAACCTGTAATATGTTTAAAATAAAGTTCAATGCAAAAGCAAAGGCGAGTATACAAGTTTTCTATATATGTATAAGCATAAAAGTTTAAAACGAATCCACATGGCAACTTAACTTATTCAAGATAACGTAACATGGCATGCGATAATTCTAGTCAACCCTCTGTTACGCAATAAAGAATGATGTTTTAACATGACCACAAGTCTAAGGGCGGTGCATTACTCCTATAGCGCTATACATGTTAAATGGAGGCTCGTAGGAAGCTAGTGACTATGGTTGAGGCGCCCACTTTTCACATTCGCTAAATAACATAAACATCATACTAATTTTTACAAAAATTGGGCATGACCCATTCGTAATATAGACGATTCCCTATTTTTAACAACAACAACATTCAAAATACGTTCTAAAACACTTTTCAAAAGATACAAAACTATGACCATACAAGTTTCAACAAAAGCGTTTTGTCCAAACTACCCAAACAAAACTTCAAACTACTACGATCATCCTAGATATAAATTTAATATTTACTTTACAAAAATGATTTTGACCCATTACAAAAGATAACTTGAACCGGAAGCGCATAAGGGCGATATAGTGTGTTCGGTCCGAGCTCGCCAACATCAAGCTTGAGATTTACCTACAATACATAACACCAAAAACATTTGTTAGTTCAATTAGTAAACAAAATTCAAGTCTTCCATTCACTAATCATTATTCAACCCGTTATCATTTAGCCAACATCCTTGTTATAGCGTAAGTTTTTCTTTATACCATTCATCCTTATATTCGAAATCATTCAAAATATAAACCCATCGACCCATCCATAATGAATCATTACATACCATACATTCTTTTAACACACTTTCATCATACGACCCATTATCAACAAGTCTTTACTTGACCATTTCAACATCATATTTTCCAAACATTACGACCCACTTGAAGCGGGTCATTATGCATTCAATACCATTGCATTTCCTATCCAACTTTCAGTACTCAACATATCATAAATCTACTATGAACATCAATACAACCTTACACAAGGATTCAAATACCAAAGTTAACATACGTAAATCTACTTGAAGAGTAAATAAAGTTCATATGAACTTACTGCGATCTTGCATTTCTTGATTTTAGAATGACTCGTGCCTTCTTCCTTCTTCATGGCTATATATTACAACTTCACACTTTTAGCTTTTCACGAATTTCATTATATGGACATTCTTTATTGTACATTATGACGTTAACTAACCACATACATTTTTAAACCATAATCACATTACATCCTTTTAGCAAGTGTTCATGAAAATCACAACTGAACCAATTTAGACATTTCATCGAGCACCTTGTATGCGTATCATAAATTTAGCATAATGTACAAGTTTCTTAAGCACATTTTTCCATACTTTTATCAATTGATTAACATAAACATCCCCAATTCCACCTTTTGCCATCCTAACTATGAACACATGGTTTTTAATCATCAATTACTTACTAATATTTCATCAACACATTGCTTCAATCATCAATACCATACTAATTAGCATATAGGGTTTCACAATTTCTAATCATCCTACAACATACAAATGGGTTTTTACTTCAAATTATCATTGCATACAATTTCAAGCATGATTTTGACTCCCATAAGCTAATACATCTAGTATTCATATTCAATTTCATATAAAATAACTGATTACACATATCACACTTCATCAACTAACATTAAAACATGAAATTTGACTTACTTGATACTTATAACACTTAAGGGATCATGATTCCTAACTCATGCATCGAAAATTCGGCCCTTTACTCCTTCAATTTTGTAGAAATTTGAAGAACTAGGGTTTCCCTTGGCTCCCTCTCTCTCATTCGATCGTACCAGCCAAGGAGAAACACTGACTTCTTTTTTTTATCCAATTTTTATTACATAATTACATTATTAGTCCCTTGTCTTTTAAAGTATGTTCAAAATGGCTATTTCCCATACTAACTTGATTACTTCCATTTACATAAGGGGTTTTTATTTCATTATTTCTTATAAAACTTTCAATATGACAAAAATCTATGTTTATCATTCCTTATCATCAAAACATCACGATTAAATTAATATTCTAAGTCATAGGAAATTTTGGGGTGTTACAAGTCTACCCCCCTTAAGGAAGGTTGTTAGGAAACTTTATTTGTAAGTATTGAAGAAAATCAGATTCAGCTTGATCAATGAAGAAGATAAAAGTCCTGAAGATCACAACAAGAAGAAGAAGAAGAAGATCGGATAGGACAACTGAAAAGAACAATATCTACTTCAAAGTAACATAAGTTGATCAAGAGCTGAAGAAGATTATTAGAGAAGGTCTTTCTGATGGATCTGAAGAAATATCATCAGTTTCTGACGATTCTGATCGTTAGATTTTCTGATGATTTGTTCACGAGAATTTCTGATGAAGTGGTTTATCAGAAATTCTGATAAAAACCCCACTTGTCTAAAACTCAGTTCTATTCTGCCACAATAACCGATGCAAGTTGACATTATTGGATATCAAGATGACAAAAGCCACTTGATAATTGGATTCAATGAATATGTCAAGAAGCTACTTTTTAAAGGAAATAATACATGAATAAACAAATGTTTATTCATGTATTCAAGCCGTCTATAAATAGAAGGCTCATCAAGCAAAGGACAATGAGTTAAGCCTAGCATTCAATACATACTACAAACTCCATTGTCCTTTCACCCTCAAAATTCAAGTATTCATTTGTAATAGATAATAATCTTACAATCACCTTGTAAACCATTTTGTTTCAAAGTGATATAAACTTGATAATTCTGTAGGTCTTGTTTCTTGCAAGTCTGATTTCTATTTCCGCACACTATTTTCACATCTATTGAAATCACTTGCCATATTACGTGAAAAGAAGTTTTTAAGTCCAAACTGGGACCAACAATTGGTATCAGAGCAGGATTGAATAAATCATTTTCAAACGATTAATTGCTCATCTTCTTTTCTCTAAATATGGTCAGCTTTCAAACATGGAATAATGCTTTTAACATTGGTTCAATGTCCAAACCTCTGACTCTGGTCAGAGAAGAATACCCCAAATGGAAAATCAGGATGGTCAATTTCCTTAATGGTCATGACCGAGCTCCGTTTCAATCCATTGAAAGGGGTCCACATGTACCAATGACTGAAATACCAGCTATTCCAGCAACTGATCAATCACCTGCAATCCCTGCCTCCCGGGCTCCCAAAAGTGAAATACTTTGGAGCCCAAAAGACAAGGATAATGTGGCTGCAGATGAAAGGGCAAAGTCACTTTTAATAAATGCTATCCCTAATGACATATTTTCACAAGTTGATGCATGTGCATCAGCTAAGGAAATATGGGATCAGTTGCAAAATCTTTGTGAAGGATGAAAAGAAACTAAAGAACAAACAATGTTTCCTCATATGAGAGATTCAAAAGCTTACCTAATGAAAGATTAAATAAAACATATCAAAGATTTACAAAACTTTTGAATGAGCTATGAAATTTGGGATAACAAAATCAAATGATGAAAGAAACATAAAATTTATGGATGCCTTACCTAGAGAATGGAGAAGTCTAACCATGTGGCACCCGAGGAAAAAATTCGCAATCCTTGTGATCTATCACCTCACTCCCCTGAGACTGCTTATCAAATTTTGGGACGAAATTTCTTTCAAGTTGGGGATGATGTGACAACTCGTATTTTAGAGCCTTTCGTCGTACTTTGATGTACCCTATGTGAACGCTATGTGACACGTTGATATATAAATTTATATTGAACGCTTATGAGTTTTTATACATGATATGTGAAACATTAAATTTGAATGTTGGTCGTGATATAATCCAGTCGCACATTAGGATCCGAGGTCGTACACCTCTTTAATGGTCTCACACACACTCTTCGGTGGGCTCTGGCCCAAACCGAGCAAACCTAATTGAGCCCAAACCACTTGTATTGAAATACACATCCACACCCATGTATACGGATTCTATTATTTTGGCAAAACACAAACCTATCAAACCCTAAACTCTTCCCCACTCAAGAACGTCGGCAGCCTCTCCTCTAGATCACTCGAAGCCTTTCTCTCGAAGCTCCTTCTTGTTGAAGTTTCTTATCTCAAAAATCTAAACCCCCATCCGATCGGTATGATTTCTTACTAATGTGATTCATCTTCCTTGTTCACTTTTGTTATGTACTATGAATTACATGGAATAGGAATGAAATTAGGGTTCTAAGATCATATGTATTGTTGCTAGTTTATATGAGATCAATGCATGAATTGCCTGTAAATGGATTATATATGGTTGATCATTATTATGCTTGATAAACAATTAGCACAAATGATTAGTAAGGGCTGTTGAATGATTGGTATGATGGAACAATAGGTAACAAAACTGACTTTGTGAATTAATCCTGATATCGATGAGGTAGGGTTGTTCATGCATAAAATATTGGTGATTTCATGTGTAGAACTTATAATTAGAAATTTTAGGATGATACACGGAAGTTGGGGTGAATGAAACTGTTTGTGAATGATGACGAAGGAAACTGATTACTTGATTTAGAGATTCATGGTGCTACTTGATCCGAATTGAACATTGTTTGTTAGCAAATGATTAATGAGATAATTATGTTGTTTGATCCGCATGAAAGGTGAAACTTTTAATGATTAATGTTTGCGAAAATTAGGCAAGTAATGGTAGGAAACTTGTAACTCATTTACCCATAATTTACGGCATTAACTGAGCACCACTCGCACATCTTCATGAGTCGATCGCACAACTATGATCCAGTCGCACAAATGTGTTGAGTCGCACAAGTCCTTAGAGTTGGTAATTACTTGGGCCGGGTTAGGTTTGGATCGCACAAGGGTAATGCATCACACAATTTAACCTGGATCGCACAAGAAGGTCTGGATCGCACAAAAGGGTCTGGATCGCATAAGGTGGTGTTGGATCGCACACTCCAGTGGGCCGTTCCCTAGCTATTGGGCCTGCTTTGTCACGGGTCGCACAAGTTAACCGAATCGCACACTTGTATTGTTGATGACATTAACTGCTAGGTACTAAGGTGAAACATGAAATTGATATGTGAGCCTGTATGTAACTCGAATACTTGCTATGTGATCTCGTTGTGATAATTGGTTATTACGCCATAGGATAAGCTGTTATGACTCGTATGATGTGTGTGTTATGTGTACGCTACATGTGTAACGTGAATGTGGAATATGTGATTTATATGCATATAAACTGATTGTCTTTTGGTAACCACGGTAGGGTTTGACTGACCAACTGGGAATGGGTAGTGTAACGTAACATACCGAGCAATCTAAGGTGAGGTCACTACTCTTTTCAAGCATGCGTCCCGGGGAGGGACATCTGGTAAATATTCCGGGGAGGAATATTGGGTAATGAGTTTGACTGGAATGTTAAACCGGAATGTTGGATAATACACTCACTCCTATCACCTTAAGTCACATCTTCTACCAAAATAGCTGTTGGGGAGGCAACGGGGTTATTAGTTGATAGAACTATTAGGTTTGGCACCCTCACACAGTACCGGGGAGGACGGGCGTGAACTAATTACCTAAACCACTCGACCAATGCTTTGATAGGGGCATTGGGGAAGGGCAAACAATCTGGAGCCATCTTACGGTATCGAGTTATTATCTACATTGTTTTTGGAATTGCTTATGAACTGAACTAAACTTTTGGCAGTTAAACTTGCAACAAGATTTTTGGTAAACAAAACTGTGAAATCACCAGCGTTGTCTGATACACTTATCTACATGCTTGCAGGTCTATAGGTATACATTCATTTGGAACTTGCTATCTAGGATGCTGGAGTGGTCATGGGTCAAGACACATGGAAACACGAGACAAGTCTAATAACCTTCATACACATGGTTCACGAAATACATAACTAATGATTATGCTTCCGCTGAAAATGTTGAGTTATACTTTATGTAATGTAACACTATATTTTAATGGATAAAGGTTTTTTATTTAAAATCTTGTGTGAGTTTAATGTGATTGGTGGCTAGATCCTGGTATGTCACACGCCTCGCGGGGGTTTCCGCTTGGGGTATTTTTGGGGGTGTGACAGTTTGGTATCAGAGCCACTGGTTATAGTGACCTTGGTTTTAAAACATTTTTATAAAAACCAGACTATAACCGAACAGTTCTGAATACGAGAATACGACCATGACACTCAGCTCCAGATTGCAAGGTTCATCTTTTTCACCTGATGTATACATTGCATGACTAGTGTACACTTGTTTATGATGTAGCATACGGACACACACACTCGTCACTATAGTATAATTACATGAATCGCTTGTTTACATTATGATGCGTTGTCTGTATGTCGTAGTTCTTATATTTCAGTGATCTTGTCATTTTGACAACCTTCGTTTGACATTTGAGCTTGAGGAACCATTTGACACGAGTTAGGAGGAACTGAGATGAACATGCAAATCACAATATTATTGTGGGTGCACACATAATAATAATGTGGGGTGCATGTAAGTCCAAGTGAAGCTTAACAAGTGTGAAAAGTGGTTCATTCCATTATTCGATCTAATGAGAAACACGACGATCCATAGGAGTCATAGCGATGATTGCCTCCTATTCGAACGTAATCCTTTCTTACCCGAACACGTATTTGCATGTCTATCAAACTGTATAAGAATGTTAAGTGTTATGTGAACATCTTTGAGTTAGCTATCGAACCATTTAATGATTGGTCTGTGCCTGCCTCACTTTCTTCATTTACTTGAATTCCACGAATTTACGCCTTAGATCCCGAAGTGTGACCACTTCTGTACTCTCTAACAACGTATCGTGCATTATTCAATCGACCCACAAGACCAACGGACAAGGGATTGAACGTGATACAATATTGAACATAGTGTTAGGACGACCCTGTTTTCCGACAACGAACATCAGCAGATTGATTTCGACCAAGTCCCTAACCCTAGTTAGCAACCTCTGGGAGCCAACCATTATGAACCAAACGGGGCATAACCACTGATGATCGATCGGAGTATGAGATGAGTAAATTCTGGCGCTTGGGGAGTACCCTAGGATATGTCAAGAGATGCAGAGAGGTAGATTCTTTTGAAAGATCGCAGAGACCTGTTTACAAAGTAACAACATTAGGGGCAATGGCCACGATAACAACAAGGTACTCTCAAATCATAACTTTCAGTATGGAAACGAAGGTGACTTTGACAAGGATTGACCGTTGATAAGTCAAAACGTCAACAACCTAGGGAACAATGACAGTATTGGGAATCCTCGTAACGGTAACAACAACACTGGAAGTGGTGCTCGTGGAAGGGCATTTAGGATTGGCGTGGGCGACGCCAGGTATAATAGCAACATGGTAGCTTGTATGTTTTTGGTAACTAATCGCTTCGTCTCTGTTCTGTTTAACCCTTATGCCTCTTGAAGCCAGACACATTGTAAAAGTGGTTGATGGCAAGCCAATTGAAGTCTCACACATTCACCTGAGATGCAACTCAATCTTGTAGGTCACGAGTTTGACATTGACCTTCCCCCTGCTACCGTTAGAAGCTTTTGTGTAGCCGATGGTATGGACCAGATGTCCAAGCCTCAAATAGAAATCTTCTGTAAGAAGGAAATCACATGTATATCTCTCCATGGTGGAGATTCACCGACGGTCAGTATCACTTCGGCGGTGGGAGCCCAGAAGTGTTTCAACTACCCTGCTACCCTATCATTGATTATCGGTGCGCAGCCCGAAGAACTTCCAAGTTTTCCTCCACATTTTAAGGAGGAATATCATATCTGTATTGATGTGTGTAAAATGCAACATATAAATTACATCAAATGTGGCATAAAACTAACCCTTTTTTAGTACTAATGTTGGAAAAAGTGTGTTTTTGTCTTCCTTTTGTATTTTCAGGGTTAAATGAGCTTAAATGAACAAAAGAAGCAAAAAATGCAGCTAAATCTAACAATAATACAAGAAAAGGAATAAACATGGCATGCCCGACCCCTCGATATCTTCCCAAGCAAAAACAAGAGATCAGAAGGTTGAACACACCCCGTGCTCATTGAACATGGGGGGCGTGCCCAAGTGTCTGCAGAAAAGACAAAGTTGAAGAAGCTTATATTTCCCGACACGGGGGTATGCCCAGCGGATACGGGGCCGTGGTCAACGCTAAGATTCACAGAATCCAAGTAAATCTTGATAGTACAGATACGCTTTTGCACACAGGGCCGTGCCCAGCAGACACGGGGGCGTGGTCAACTAATGCAGACAAACTGCATTTAATGAAGAAAGAGAAGATGGATGGACACGGGGCCGTGTCCGGGCTTTTGTGCAGGCTATAAATAGAGGTGCTTGGTTCACTTCAAAGGCATCCCTTGGCAAACCACCTCTCTCACACTTCACCCACCCACCACCACCACCACCACCATCACAACCGACATCCACCATCATCATCCATCATCCATCATAGAGTGTGTGTAGTGGTCTCGAGATCCAAGATTGATAGTAAGAGTTCTTGACAATCAAAGGCCATGTTTGCCTAAGTCTCTTACATCACTTGGTGAAGACAAGCATTTAGTGTAATACTTTTTATTTTTAATCTTTTCGCACTTTTTATTTGGTTTTGTATTAATGAATTTAATAACTAGTTTCTTATGTTGAAGGTGAAACTTCCTTATCATTTATCCGTGGTGTCTTGGAGTTATTTTACTGTCTATATAAAATAAAAGATTTACACCATGCATATCTCCACGGTCCATATGGAGATATGTTGGCTACCTGGTCGGGGGTTAAGGGAATGGTTTGGTAAGCATCTTGTCTTGTTCACTGTATAGATCCTGCAAGGACCTGGGTCAAGCTTAGTAGGACCTCCTTCAATACCCACTAGTATTGGATGGTGGGGGTTCGAATTTCTTGATCCCCTCATATGTAAACTACTATTAAAACATTAATCCGGCTACTTAGGATTGTATCCATGTTGACTCAAACTACTTAGCCGAGGGTAGCGTCACCTTCAAAAGAGGGGCCTACCACATTACGCATTAATAACTTAATTAATTATCTTTCAATAATCCAACCCTTTAGGATTGTATCCTTGCTGACTCAAACTACTGGGTTGAGGGTAACGTCACCTTCAAAAGAGGGGCCTACTACTATAACTAAGATAGTCTCTTAAAAAGTGCAAAAGTGTGGAAATAATCAATGGCTACACTAAAGGCGAGTCGGATCCAAGTGATTCATCTTGTCTATCTGTTTTTATTTTTTATTTTCAGCATTTTTAGTTTTTATTTTCATGTTTAAACCTTTTTCTAAAATTTTGATTTGATTAGACATTGAGGATAAACTGGTACTAAAAGCTCTTGTGTCCTTGGACGACCTCGGTATCTTACCAACGCTATACTACGCTCACGATGGGTGCACTTGCCCATATGTGTGTTTAGTGTTAGTAAAATATCGTGTTTTATAAATTTAAAACTTGACTAAAGTGTAAAAAGGGCTAAAAAATATACATAGAAACCTATAACACACCACACACATCAGTATCATGTCAGAAGCACCCATGATTTCTAGTACCCCTTATCGTCTCACATCAGGAAGGTTGCAGGAACTGCCTAATCAACTTCAGGAACCGCTGGACAAGGGTCTTAACTGATCTAGCTCCTTCCTTTGGGGAGCCCGAGCTCTACCTGTGAAAAGAAGGACGAGTCCTTTCGTTCGTGTAACGGCTACCGTAAACTCGGCAAGGTGACAGTTGGAAACCGTCACCCATTACTTCACATTGACGACCTGCTTGGCCAGCTGCAAGGGTCATTCATCAAATGGAAATCCAAGAGGAGGATGTTCCTAAAACGGCATTTCAAACGCAGCATGGCTATTACGATTTTCTGTTTATGTCATTCAAGTTATCCCATACACCAGCAGCTTTATGGACCACATGAATCGTATGTGTAAACCTCATGCCGTCAAATTCGCCAACCGTGTTTATTGATGACGCTTTGAATTCCTTCCAGGAGAAAGGAACACCATGAAGGGCACTTGTACCTTATCTTAGAGCTCCTAGGGGAGGAGCAACTCCACGCGAAGTCTACCTAAGTGTGACTTCAGGATTCGAGGAGTACACTTTCTTGGTCACGTAGTAAATGAATTGGGAATACACATGGATCTCGCTAAGATCAATTTTATTAGAAATTGAGCGGCACCGAAGAGTCCTTTGGGGATACAACAATTTCTTGGTCTCGCTAGTTACTATCGCAGATTAATCAAGGGATTGTCGAAGATCGCGCAACTTTAGTCTCTTTAACACAGCAGGGTGTTGTGTATTGTGGGAGATAAAACAGGAGGACGTCTTTTCATCTTTTGAAACCCAACTCTACAATGCACTGAGTATTGTCTTTACCTAATGGTACGAGTGATCTAGTGGTATACCATGATGGTCCGAATCAGAGTCTCAGTTACACGCCGATGCAACACGAGAAGGTGATGGCTTACGTGGTGGATTTACAAGAAGGATTGCACGACTCACAACTTGGGGCGGAAACCTTGGTCTTTGGATTTAAGTTGGAGGCATTACTTGGATGGTATCAAATGCACTACTTAGACCGATCACAAGGGCCTCCCGTGTACCTTTGATTCGAAAGAGCTAAACATGTGGCGGCGTTGCTGGATGGAACACTTGAACGATTACGGCTGTGAAACCTAAATATGAACGCGCTTTGCAGCTCACCATCGGCTTTAACCTACTTAATCAGATACGTTCTACCCAAACCGAAGCATTGAAGGACGAGAACCTCCCAGCTGAATCCATGCGGGGCATGGAAAAACAATTTATAGCTAAAATCAGACGGTATTCGCTACTTCATGGAGCGAATAAGGGTCTCATTATACGACCACCTTAGGGAACTGGTGTAGGCGAAGCACACGAGTCTCGATATCCTATTCATCTGGGTTTTGATAGGGTGTATTAAGATCTGAAGACCATGTACTGATGACCGGGAATGAAGGCCCACATAGCGATGTATGTGAACGATGTTTGGCTTGTGCGAAAATCATGGTGGAATATCAGAGACCTTCTGGTTTGTGTCAGCGATCAGAAACACCTATATGGAAAATGGGAACAAATTGCCATGGATTTTGTCACTAGTCTACCTAAAACTAGAAACGAAAACGGTATCATCTGGGCAATCGTTGATCGTCTCACGTAACCAGCACACTTTCATGCAATCAAGGAAACCAACGAGTCTTTGCAGCTTGTCAATATTTCTCTAGGAGAGGTGGGTTCTGGGCACGAGGTGTCAACTTCTATTACCTCTGATTTGATCTGTGTTTATACCCGATTTGGGGTAGGCAACACACAAATCCTGTGGCTCACGTCTAGACACGAGCACTGTTTATCACACCCTCAAATAGATGGTCAGAGTGAACGAACCATCCTGACATTCGAAGACATGTTGCAAGCATGTGTGTGACTGAATTTGGTAAAAGTTAGAAAGACATTTACCATTGATAGAGTTTTCCAACAACAACAGTTACCATTCCAGTATTCAGGCAGCACCATTCGAGGCATTGTACGGACGGAAATGACGATCTCCTTGTTGGACTGAGGTGGGTGACAGCCTAATCACGGGTCCAGGACTTGTACTCGAAACTCCTGAGAAGACTGTTTAGATCGGAAATCGTATGGCGGCAATGCATGATCGTCAGAAAAACCGTTAAGCGTAGGAAACCCTTAGAATTCGCAGAACGCAAACGTGTTATGTTGGAAGTTTCACCCTCGGAGGGTGTGGTGTGCTTTGGGAAGCGTAGCAAACTTAATTCACAATACGTTGGGTCATTCGGGATTCTGGAAAGAAACGACAAAGTGGCCTACAAACTCGAGTTATCTAACAAACTAGCGATGTTCACATCTCAAACCAGAAGAAATGTTTGCCTGACGAGACACTTGCGATCTCTTAGCAAGAACCATAGATCGATGATAAGTCGCAGTTTGAAGAACCTATTGAAATCTTGGACCAGGGGGTCAAAGCTCATAAGCATATTCGAACTCCAATCGCGAGAGTTCGTTGGAATTCAAGGTTAAGTATCTTTAAGTATTCAAAGCTGTAACCTCGATGCGGCTGATGCATTTCGGGACGAAATTCCCTTTCAAGTTGGGGATGATGTGGCATCCGAGGAAAAAATTCGCAATCCTTGTGATCTATCACCTCACTCCCCTGAGACTGCTTATCAAATTTCGGGCTAAATTTCTTTCAAGTTGGGGATGATGTGACAACTCGTATTTTAGAGCCTTTCGTCGTACTCTGATGTACCCTATGTGAACGCTATGTGATACGTTGATATATAAATTTATATTGAATGCTTATGAGTTTTTATACGTGATATGTGAAACATTAAATGTGAATGTTGGTCGCAATATAATCCAGTCGCACATTAGGATCCGAGGTCGTACACCTCTTTAATGGTCACACACACACACACACTCTTCGGTGGGCTCTGGTCCAAACCGAGCAAACCTAATTGAGCCCAACCCACTTGTATTGAAATATACATCCACACCCATGTATACGGATTCTATTATTTTGGCAAAACACAAACCTATCAAACCCTAAACTCTTCCCCACTCAAGAACGTCGGCAGCCTCTCCTCTCGATCACTCAAAGCCTTTCTCTCGAAGCTCCTTCTTGTTGAAGTCTCATCTCTCAAACATCTAAACCCCCATCCGATCGGTATGATTTCTTACTAATGTGATTCATCTTCCTTGTTCACTTTTGTTATGTACTATGAATCATTAGGGTTCTAAGATCATATGTATTGTTGCTAGTTTATATGAGATCATTGCATGAATTGCCTATAAATGGATTATATATGGCTGATCATTATTATGCTTGATAAACAATTAGCACAAATGACTAGTAAGGGCTGTTGAATGATTGGTATGATGGAACAATAGGTAACAAAACTGACTTTGTGAATTAATCCTAATATCGATGAGGTAGGGTTGTTCATGCATAAAATATTGGTGATTTCATGTGTAGAACTTATAATTAGAAATGTTAGGATGATACACGGAAGTTGGGGTGAATGAAACTGTTTGTGATTGATGGCGAAGGAAATTGATTACTTGATTTAGAGATTCATGGTGCTACTTGATCCGAATTGTTTGTTAGTGAATGATTAATGAGATAATTATGTTGTTTGATCCGCATGAAAGGTGAAACTTTTAATGATTAATTTTTGCGAAAATTAGGGAAGTAATGGTAGGAAACTTGTAACTGATTTACCCATGATTTACGACATTAACTGAGCACCATTCGCACATCTTCATGAGCTGATCGCACAACTATGATCCAGTCGCACAAATGTGTTGAGTCACACAAGTCCTTAGAGTTGGTAATCACTTGGGCCGGGTTGGGTTTGGATCGCACAAGGGTAATGCATCGCACAATTTAACCTGGATCGCACAAGAAGGTCTGGATCGCACAAAAGGGTCTGGATCGCACAAGGTGGTGTTGGATCGCACACTCCAGTGGGCCATTCCCTAGCTATTGGGCCTTCTTTGTCACGGGTCACACAAGTTAACCGAATCGCACACTTGTATGGTTGATGACATTAACTGCTAGGTACTAAGGTGAAACATGAAATTGATATGTGAGCCTGTATGTGACTCGAATACTTGCTATGTGATCTCGTGGTGATAATTGGTTATTACGCCATAGGATAAGCTGTTATGACTCGTATGATATGTGTGTTATGTGTACGCTACATATGTAACGTGAATGTGGAATATGTGATTTATATGCATATAAACTGATTGACTTTTGGTAACCACGGTAGGGTTTGACTTACCAACTGGGAACGGGTAATGTAACGTAACATACCGAGCAATCTAAGGTGAGTTCACTGCTCTTTTTCAAGCATGCGTCCCGGGGAGGGACATCTGGTAAATATTCCGGGGAGGAATATTGGGTAATGAGTTTGACTGGAATATTAAACCGGAATGTTGGATAATACACTCACTCCTATCACCTTAAGTCCCATCTTCTACCGAAATAGCTGCCTGGGAGGCAACGGGGTTATTAGTTGATAGCGCTAGTAGGTTTGGCACCCTCACACTGTACCGGGGAGGACGGGCGTGAACTAATTACCTAAACCACTTGACCAATGCTTTGATAGGGGCATTGGGGAAGGGCAAACAATCTGGAGCCATCTTGCAGTATCGAGTTATTATCAACATTGTTTTTGGAATTGCTTATGAACTGAACTAAACTTTTGGCAGTTAAACTTGTAACACGATTTTTGGTAAACAAAAGTGTGAACTCACCAGCGTTGTCTGATCCACTTATCTACATGCTTGCAGGTCTATAGGTACATTCATTTGGAACTTGCTACCTGGGATGCTGGAGTGGTCATGGGTCAAGACACATGGAAACACGAGACAAGTCTAATAACCTTCATACACATGGTTTACGAAATATATAACTAATGATTATGCTTCCGCTGAAATTGTTGAGTTATACTTCATGTAATGTAACACTATATTTTAATGGATAAAGGTTTTTTTATTTAAAATCTTGTGTGAGTTCAATGTGATTGATGGCTAGATCCTGGTACGTCACAACCCTAGAACTAGGTAATATGAGTCTTCATGACTTATATAGCATTCTGGTCCCCAGAGAAGCAGAAATATTTGAAGAATCCATTCAAAGAGGGGGATCATTAGCTTTAATCTCAAACTCACAAAGAATACTTACCAATGATCCACAATCATCAAACAGTCAAAATCTTGAAATTTATGATACATCATCAGATTTTTCAGCTTTTGCTGAAGCAATTGCACTGCTCACTAAAACCTTTGAGCAGAGATTGAGGGGTGGAGGCCAAAGGTACCAGAAAAGTGATAGAGGGAGGATGGATGGAAGATCTAGGGAAGAAGGTAGATCTAAGGATAAGGGAAAGGCTGAAGTTGTGTGTTACAAATGCAAACAGATGGGCCACTATGCATCAGAATGCAAAACCAAGAAACTGAAAGATGTTGCTTATTATGAGAAAAAAGCTGGAAGAAGCAAAGAGGCAACAACAACAAGTCAGTTTGATTGCAGGGACAGATACATGGCTATCTGATGATTCTTCTGATGAAGAAGAAGAAGAGATGGCTAATTTCTGCCTTATGGCACTTTCTGATGAACTACTAGAAACTTCAGAACAGAAGGTAATTTAGATAATCTTGATCTTGAACACAAGCTAAACAAGCTCATGTCAGATTTTCTAAATCTGCAAGATAAACAGAAATCAGATAGTAAAAAATCTGATGAGTTGCAAAGGACTATGAATAAAATCATACTTGAAAACCAATTACTAATAGAAGAAAGTTTAGATCACAGGGCTAAAACTGAATTTTATGAAAAGGAAAGAAAAGATCTTTACAAGAAAATTCATGATAAGGAAATTAATATAAGAGGTTTTCAATAAGCTAAGAAATTCATAAACTTTATTGAGTCCACACCAAAGAACAAAGGAGAGGGTTTAGGGTATGTGAAAACAAGTGAAATTAAACCCACCATCTTTGTGAAAGCAACACATCAGATTCTGATGAACAAACATCAGAATCTGAATCATGCAAAACAACCAGTTCTGAGTATTCTTTTGAAAAACCCAACTTTAAAGCAAAAAGGAGTGAATGCAAACAAAAATCTTTAAAAATTCCAGAAGCAGTTCACTCATTGATTCAAAATTATCCACTCATTCCATCACAAGAAATAAAATCTAAATCATGTATGTGTGTTGACATACTGAAGCTTGTTCAACACCATCTCTAAAAGAAAAGTGAAAAATTTGTTTATGGCTCAGCATATAACAGATATTCTGATGAAAGACCATCAAGAGAAAACAATTTGTTTAAAACCTCATCAGAAAGAGTACCCAAGCAATTCTGGGTACCAAAAACCCTCTAATTTTTCCATTTCAGGACCATCATGTGCAGAAGATCTGGTACTGCGATTCTGGAAGCTCCAAGCACATGACTGGGGACAGGAGCTTACTCAGTAACTTTGTTTCAAAACTGGGTAAAACGGTAAATTTTTGGAATGGAGTAAAGGGGAGGATTATGGGATATGGATGCATAAGGTATGGATGTTTGACCATAGAAAAAGTAGCCTATGTAGAAGGCTTAAAGTACAATCTGCTAAGTTGTGGTCAATTCTGTGATAAAGGTTTTCAAGTAACCTTTTTATCAGAAAAATGCTTGTTAATTGGTATGGATGATAACAAAATTTATTTAAGTGGAAAAAGGATAAGGCAATCAATCTACTATTTTGATTTCAAAGAAGAAAATGAACATCCAAAATTATGTTTGTTTTCAAAAATTAACAAAGGAAGTCGTTGGCTGTGGCACAAAAGATTAGCCCACTTAAACTTTAAAAACTTAAGCAAATTAGCAAGCAAAGGTCTGGTAAAGGATTACCTTTTATATCCTCAAAGAAGGATAAAATTTGTGAGGCGTGTAAAATGGGTAAATCCAAAAGAAGTTCACACAAAGCAATTTCTGAATCTTCTATAACACAAAATTTGGAACTTTTACATATGGATTTTTGTGGACCCATAAGTACAGAAAGCTTTTCTGGGAAAAAATACATACTTGTAATTGTAGATGATTTTTCCAGATACACATGGGTGGAACTTTTAAGAAAGAAAAGTGAAACTCCTGATCTGATCATTAATTTTATCAGAAAAATTGAAAATCTGTTAAAATTAACAGTTCGAAGGATCAGATCAGACAATGGAACAAAATTTAAAAATTCAAAAATTGAGAGCTTCCTTGTGAGCAAAGGAATCTCTCATGACTTTTCTACTCCCAGAACACCCCAACAGAATGGAGTTGTAGAAAGGAGAAATAGAACTTTAGTGGAATCAGCCAGAACAATGCTTGCTAATGCAAAATTGCCCACTCACTTTTGGGCAGAGGCAATAACACATGCTTGTTTTACCCAAAACAGGTCCATAATCAATAAAAGGCACAATAAAACACCCTACAAAATTATAAATGGAAGAATTCCAAGTGTAAATTTTTTGCACACATTTGGTTGTAGATGTTTTGTTTTCAATGATTTTGAAAGCCTTGAGAAATTTGACAGAAAAAGCAGAAAATAGTATTTTTCTTGGTTATTCTTTGTCCTCAAAAGCTTATAGAGTTTTTATTCTAAACACAAGGACAATTAGAAAAATTTTATATGTATCTTTTGATGACTCATCAGAAATAGATGTTTCTTATGAATATATGAAGGAAATAAACTTTTCTGATAAACAAGAAAAATATGAACATCTTTTTGAAATGATAACTGAAGACTTCTTAGAACATGATAAATCTCTAACAAACAAATCTCTAGATGATTCATGTGCTATCCCTATAGAACAAATGAATCAGAACAATGAAAATATTTCCGACAATCAAAATTCTGATACAAACAATAGAACTGAGGCAACTGTTCAGGGGGAAACTTCAAATCCATCCGAACCAACAACTTTTCACAACAAGTTAAGATGGATAGAAGGACATGTTCATTCTGACATCATTAGAAATCCAGAAGATGGTTTAAGAACAAGATCTGCAATAGCACATGAATGTGCATTTGCTGGGTTTCTAAGCAAAATAGAACCCAAGACTGTCAAAGAAGCTCTGAATGACTCAGACTGGATTCAAGCTATGCAAGAAGAGCTTGACCAGTTTGAAAAGAGTAAAGTATGGGATCTGGTGCCTAAGCCAAATGACAAATCAGTCATAGGCTCAAAATGGGTATTCAGGAACAAATCAGATGAAAATGGCATAATAACCAGGAATAAGGCAAGGTTAGTGGTCAAAGGTTATTGTCAACAAGAAGGCATTGACTATGATGAAACCTTTGCACCAGTGGCCAGATTAGAAGCAGTAAGAATCTTTCTTGCTTATGCTGCATCCAAAGACTTCAAAGTATATCAAATGGATGTGAAATCTGCATTCCTGAATGGTAAGATTGAGGAAGAAGTTTATGTGCATCAACCTGAAGGCTTTGTTGATCCAAAATTTCAAAATCATGTTTACAAGTTAAACAAAACCTTGTATGGTTTGAAGCAAGCTCCAAGAGCATGGTATGAAACACTTTCAAACTTCTTAATCAATTCTGGCTTCACAAAAGGTACTATTGACGCAACACTTTTTCTTAAAACACACAAGGGTCACACTTTGTTAGTCCAAATATATGTTGATGACATTATATTTGGATCAACAAACGAAAAATTCTGTAAAAAGTTTCAAAAGTTAATGACCAGCCACTTTGAAACGAGTATGATGGGTGAGTTAACCTTTTTCTTAGGTTTACAAGTAAAACAAAGAATTGATGGAATATTTTTAAGTTAATCAAAGTATGTAAAAACAATTCTGCAAAAATACTCACTTGAAAATTGCTCAATTTCAAAAACTCCCATGGCAACAGGGAACAAATTGGATTCTGATAAAGATGGAATTTGTGTAGATATTAAAACTTATAGGGGGATGATAGGATCATTGCTATACTTAACTGCAAGCAGACTAGATATTATGTTTGCAACATGCTTTCTGGCCAGATATCAATGCAATCCTAAAGAATCCCACCTAAAAGTTGTAAAAAGAGTTTTTAAATATCTAAAAGGCACATTAGAACTTGGTCTCTGGTATCCAAAGGATACAAACCTTGAACTAATTGCATATACAGATGCAGATTATGCAGGTTGTAAGATTGACAGAAAAAGCACATCTGGTGCATGACAAATCTTGGGAGAGAAATTGGTATGGTGGGCAAGTAAGAAACAAAACTGTGTTGCAACATCAACAGCTGTATCAGAATATGTAGCAGTAACAAGTTGCTGTTCACAAGTGTTGTGGATGCAAACTCAGCTAAAGGATTATGGAGTAAATCTAACAAAGATACCCATCCTATGTGATTCAAAGAGTGCAATAGCAATAACAGAAAATGTAGTTCATCACTCTAGAACCAAGCACATAGATGTCAGATATCACTTCATAAAGGATCATGTTGAAAAAGGTAACATAGAAATGTACTTTGTTCCAACCGAAAACCAAATTGCTGACATTTTTACAAAACCTCTTGATGAAAAGAGACACAATTTTTTAATCAGCAATCTTGGCATGGTTAACATAAAAGATGAAGATGTTTCAGAAAATAAAAGGCCACAAACTGAAAACCACACTAATGAACATCAAGGTGAAAGTTCTGATAATCAAAGAATAATTCAACAGGTTTCTGATAAAGAAATCCATCAATCTGATGGAATGTCAGAAGATCTAATAAATTATCAATGAAACTGATGATTTATCAGAAAAACTGAAGTAGTATCAGAAGATCAGATGAAATCATCAGAAATTATGATAAAACATCAGAAACTTTAATAAAACATCAGAATAATCACTGATCATCAGAAAATTTTATGAAGTTTCCATCTTCATGCATATCCCACATGTGTATACATTCATAACTGTGAATAGTTTGTTTTTGAATTTTTTTCTTTTGTTTTAATTAAAAAAATCAAAAAGGGGAAAAGTAACATGCATTAAGATAAATTGAAGGTCACAACAGAGAAAATTAGGGGTGAGCAAAAGGAAAAACCCAACCTGACCATTACCCGACCCGACCCGAGAACCGATCAAACGTAAAATACAGAACCGATTCACTACCCTAAATATAGGGTCGGTTCCGGTCCATAGGTCCGAGTCAGGTTTCACCATGAAAAGAACCGAGAACCGACCCGACCCGACCCTATTTTATATGAAAAATTGGAACCGATCTAAATACCTAGGTACTTGGGTTCGGGTCGGGTTGGGTATATTTTCGATTCGGTTCTCGGTTATTTTCGGTCCGGACCTAAACTTGCTCACCCCTAGAGAAAATCAACCGTCACAGGGAAATTTTTTGCAGAAAATTGAATTTTTCTTACACTTCCAATGCATGTAACGTCATCTTTCATAAGGAATTTAAGAGACACGGTGGCATAAAAATGATTAGAGGCTATGAAAGTAGCCGCCTAGCTATTCAATGCTTACTCACAACATGGGGCTTAGAAGACTGTCATATTCTCACTGCAACAGATATCGTCTTAAATGAAGAGATTGAAATGAAAATGAAAAATCTTTGGCTGTTAATAACATTTATGGCATAACTATCATTTTCATCTATAAATATTAACAGCCTGAAAAAGACTTTCTTCACATCAAACAATCTTCTCTTCAAAAGCTCTTTATCAGAAATTTCTTATTTTAGAATGGCTTACCCAAAAGTAATGAAACAAACACACTTCCCTCTCCCTCTTCACAGACATCATAACCTTAGCCTTAGGTCTAATATGGAAGGTCCTGCATGGGAAGATAGCAGGTATGTGTACAACCTGATTATGCGAAGCCCCTTGGGCTTTGCTGTATCTACACATGTCACTATCTATCCAGAACTTCTTCAAGAATTATGGCGGAATGCTGAAATCGTCTTCAGTGGCACTTCCATGTGGATAGAAAGTAAGGTTATGGGGGTCATTATCACCTTAAAGGAGGAAACTCTCAGAGATGTCCTCCAGCTGGGTGATGATCAAGAAAACACCTTCTTGGATAAGGAAATGGTGGAACAAACCTTGAGGGACATGGGCTATCATACATACAACGTGTCAAGGCAGATCAGCAAGTCTGGTTTCATACCACCTTTCCAGTACTTGGTGACACAGCTCAGTGCCTGCTTCTCTAATAAGATTGGACACTTTAACGAGCTGTCTTTTAGGATGATGGAGGTGATTCATGCAGTTGTACAAGAGAAACCGTACAACTTTTCTAAGTTTCTTATGAGAGACTTGGAAGCAAACATACACAACCGTCAACCTTTTCTGATCTACCCTCGTTTTGCGACCAAGGTGATAACCAGTCAACTGGACTTCAGAAGAGTAAGAAACTGGTGTCTAAGGGCCTAGCTGGTGCTACAAGAAAACATAAGTGATCCAACCCTGGTTCCATCAACAAATCACAGTGGTCATATAACCTACCTCTGGTTGTATGTGAAGTGCATGTACAATGTGCTCAATGAGTAGTAGTTGTTTGTTTGTTTTTGTGTGTGCTTAGTGATATTTTCTTGTCTTCATATATATAGTTTGCTTTATTTTTTTCTTCTTTACCTTAAAAAAAACACAAAAACATGACAATAGATCTAGGGGGAACTAAAACTGCATATCTAAAACAAACATGGGAAATCTGGTGTAGCACATAAAGAAATTCTGTTAAAACATCAAAAAATCTGTTGACTCACCAGAAAATCTGATGATATGTCCAAACCATGAATCATCAGAAAAGTCTCTTAACAATCAGGAAGTCTGTTAAATCAACAGAAAATAAGAAGAAATATCAGGAAACATTGTTTTAAAACAGATTAAAAAAATTTTTTGTAACAAAACATTTTTTTTCTAAGGATTGGAAGAAGCTATATTAAATTTTTTTCTGCTCTGCAACACTTCCTGAAGATCAGAACAGAGATGTGAAGTTCAGAAATGCTATGTAAATAAAAATCTTCAAAACTCTGCTTATTCCCTCTTATCTAAAAAAAATGGTGATTCAACTTCAAAATATGAATCAAATGTGTTCTGATGAAATATGAAGAAAAATCCAACTCACAAAGTTCTATTCAAGGATTTGCTGATATATATCATCAAAAGAAAAACTTGGGAAGATACACAATCTTAAACGGGCTGGTATTGGACCTTTTTGCAACAAAATGGGTCCCACATGAAGAAAAGGTACAAGTTGGACATTAGTGTTTATCTGCTAAACCCTTGGATTCTCTGATTTTCAAATAATGGATTTGAATTAAATTAGAGATAAACCAAAGGTTTTTCAAAAACGGTTGTTTCCTAAAACGGATTGAAAACATCATTAAGGTGTCATAAACCATCTTAAATACAAACAACCCACGAAAAACACTCAAAGGATCTTTGTCCTAAAAACACTATAAATACCTCATTCAAACATAGAGACTTTCATCTTCAACCTTTCACCTCAAAACCCTAAAAAAAACCCTTTTTCAAAACAAAAATCTCAATTCTCAATGGCTGTTATCAACATCAATATGCCACCAGTTGAACACTATGTTCCACTAATCACCGAAGCTGAATTTCTTCCATTAAAGAGCAACAATGAAGCGATGAACGACAATATTGAAGAATATGATACAAAGTGTCAAATCCTAATTGAATTTCTGATCAGATGCCCTATAGCTCAAGCTCTTACAAAGACCAGAGAGGTACCAGAAAAACTTATACAACAAGTTGTAAAGACACTCAAACTCTCAAATCAAATCGAGGTTACAACACATGTTTGGGGAGATATCATCATTACAATTTCACCAGAGAAAATAAGGGAATGTTTGGAACTACCCTTAAGCCAAAGCTATGAAGAAGCACCAGAAAAGGAAGATATGTTTCACTACTTGATACAGTAATGGGCTACAAGACAAAGATCTCAAAAATCAGTGAATTCAAGAGGAATCAGCTACCTGCCTTCTGGCAAGTGTTAATGGAAATTCTGAACAAGTGTTTATCATAAAAAATTGGAGGTACAGATCAGATAAATATGAATGTTCTGACAATCATGTTCAGCCTCATTAGTGGGTTGAATATTGATTTTGGAACAGAAATATTTAATCTGATCAGAAGATCAATTCTGACTAACACTGGAAGGATAGATTCACATCTACCTTTTCCCAGATTTCTGTCAGTCATAATTTCTGATGCATTTTCTGAAAGGAACCTAGAAATTCCAGCATCAGAAAATATGTGGAGTACAGAAATCATGAGACCATGGACTGTTGTAGGGTCTTGGAAGTCAGATTATGATGTGCCTGTTCTGTCAGAAAGAATGATGAATCTAATACCAGAAGATTCACCTTACAGAGCAGAATACCTAAGGATGTTAAGCAAGAAGCCAGAGAACAAAGAACAAAGAAGTTTTTGATAGTGTGTCCCCTATGGAGCATGATGCACAAGAGTCAAGCACACCAATGATGGAGCAGCAGGGTGAATCATAACCTTATCAAGCTGATGAAGATGAGAACATGAGTCATGTGGCAGAAAACATCATGCAGAAATCTCACATATGGGAGAAACAGATGCACAACACTCTAAATTTAATATTGTTCATAATTCTGAGAGTGATTCTGATGATTCAATTCAAGGAAATTATGAAATCTCACAAAGAGGCACTGTTTCTGTAAGACAAGATATGAGTGGAACCAACGACCCATTTTCTGAATCAGATTCTGAGGAGGAAAATGTGGTGGCAACAGGTGGAGATCAGTCTACTGATCAAGGATAACTGGTTGAGAAAATTAAGAGTTTCTCAACAACTCATGGAGAACCTAAAAAGGTTCAAGGATATGAGGAAAACCAGAACTTGAATGAGTTTCAATTTTCTGGTGAGGGTATAGAGGGTATGGAATATTTCAATCCTCTTAACCTCAGAATAGCAGAGAATGTGTTTTCTGCTGGTCTTAGAGGTGGAACATATGTTGTTCCTCCTGTTACCAAAGAACATCAATCTATGTCAACTGATAAACTGCACAAAGAACTTGATGATTTAGTACCTGTTTGTACTAGGAAATCTGCAACAGAAGAAAAGCCTGATCTGATACTAGACGAGATCAGAAATCAAAAGTCAGATATTAAAGCCTTATCAGAAACTATCAAAGTTGTATAGAAACAAATAGAAGATAACACTGCAGCCCTCAACAAACTACATGAGTCATCAGAAAACAGAGAGAACTCATCAGAATTCAAGAAAGCTCTCAAAGAACTCCAAGAAATCAAGAGACAGATGGTTGAGGTTGCAACTGCAGGGGAAAGCTCAAGTTCAGGAAGAATCCTTGAAGAAATTCAGTTCCTAAGAGCCAACAACAGCAGCATGGCTGAGGCCTTTGAGAAGCTGATAGTGGAATTGTCTGCACAGAAAGATCAAAACAAACTGGAATTTTAGAGAATGAAGAAACAAGAAGAAACAATGCTCAAACTCTTGCTGATGTTCATCTGTTAGTAGAGAGGTTGCAGTACAATGTTGCCAGACTGACAAAAGTTGATTTTCATGAACTGAAAGCTCCAATTCCACAAGAAAAACAAGCAGGAGAGCAAGAAACTCCTCAACAAAAATTCAAACAACCAGAAGTCACTCAACAAGATTCAACCAGACAATCAGAAACTCCTACAACACAAAAACAGAAGCAACCCATGGGTCCTCCTCCCAGTAAGCCAAAGTTACTCATGGGTCCTCCAACAAATATTCCAAAGCCAGACACTTCAAAGGTGCAAATGAAAGAAGTTGTTTCAGTTCAATCATCTTCCATAGCTATCACGGGTGACACAGACTTCAGCAGATAGCTGAATGTAAAAGAAAAGAAAAGAATGGAAGATGAAGTAACATCTTCAAAAAGACCAAGAATGTGATTGGAGAAGATCCATAGGGAAATCTCAGAGAATTCACAATGCTGAAAGGTGATCTACACCCAATCATGTACCTTGAAGAACACTTGAAACATTACTACTGGAAAGGTCCAGAAGACAACCCAGAAAGGCCACTCTCTCCTATAAGCAAAAATATTGTTCAACTCAGGAATGATGGAAGATGGGAAATTCTACACAAACCAATGACCAATCCAATAGTTTCTATTGAGAAAATCATCACTATAAATGATGCAGGAGGTATCTTAGGTACTGATGGGCAGAACAAATACACCTTGATCAGAAAAGATAAAAGCAAAGAGAAAGTTACTGATGGAGACCTGACTGATGATATTCACCCACTGGGCATAGTAAAAATGAAGAATATCATTGATAAAGAGAAAAGTGGTTCAGTTGTGATAAGAAGAGCTCTTGACAACATCAAAAGTGCAGGAGCAAAGCTATATAAAAGGGCTACACTGGCAGACTTTGATTTATGTATCAATTTTGAGTACAACAACAAGGTGCTAATACCTCCTCCTGATAACACAATCTCAGCTGAAATTCCTTCTAAACAAGTGAGAACTGGAGCAATCTTTGACAATCCAGAAATGTGTGTGGTCTTCAAAAATGCTCATAATGAGAAAGCTCTATTCAGAATCAGTGAGATATGCAGGTATTCTAATCAAACTCTGAAATATATAAGGAACTGTATGAATGAGAAGCAAGAGCAGCTCTAGAAGAAGGGGAAGAACAATGAACAGCTGAGAAAGGCAATTGAAGATATGCAGGTATTCTAATCAAACTCTGAAATATATAAGGAACTGTACGAATGAGAAGCAAGAGCAGCTCAAGAAGAAGGGGAAGAATAATGAACAACTGAGAAACGCAATTGAAGATAACATTGAAAAATGGATGGAATCCATAGGATGGTACAAAGAACTTTACAAGACAACTCAAAAGGCAATTGACTACAAGAAAAGGCTGAAAAATGGAGACAAATACAGAAGTGGATTGAAGATCAATTAACGAATTCATGAGATTAAATTTCTGTTTTAGAGAACAATATTTTATTTCTGTTTGTTCTAAACAATGGTTGGTTTGATTTTTTTTTTATGTTTCTAAACTTAGTTGTTTGAACTTTCTTTTCAAGGATTAGTTAAAGGTTGTTTATGTTTGATATAGATAGTTCATTTTCTTACAATACTTAGGGGGAAACTGTTAGGAAACTTTATTTGTAAGTATTGAAGAAAATCAGATTCAGCTTGATCTATGAAGAAGATAAAAGTCCTGAAGATCACAACAAGAAGAAGATCAGATAGGACAACTGAAACGAACAATATCTACTTCAAAGTATGATAAGTTGATCAAGAGCTGAAGAAGATTATCAAAGAAGGTCTTTCTGATGGATCTGATGATATTTCTGATGAAATATCGTCAGTTTCTGACGATTCTGATCATCAGATTTTCTAATGATTTGTTCACCAGAATTTCTGATGAAGTGGTTTATCAGAAATTATGATAAAAACCCCACTTGTCTAAAAATCAGTTCTATCCTGCCACAATAACCGAAGCAAGTTGACATTATTGGATATCATGATGACAAAAGACACTTGATAATTGGATTCAATGAATATGTCAAGAAACTACTTTTTGCAGGAAATAATACACAAATAAACAAATGTTTATTCATGTATTCAAGCCGTCTATAAATAGAAGGCTCATCAAGCAAAGGACAATGAGTTAAGCCTAGCATTCAATACATACTACAAACTCCATTGTCCTTTCACCCTACGAATTCAAGTATTCATTTGTAATAGATAATAATCTTACAATCACCTTGTAAACCATTTTGTTTCAAAGTGATATAAACCTGATAATTCTGTAGGTCTTGTTTCTTGAAAGTTCGATTTCTATTTCCGCACACTATTTTCACATCTATTGAAATCACTAGCCATATTACGTGAAAAGAAGTTTTTAAGTCCAAACTGGGACCAACAAAGGTTTCGTCCCCGAAACCTGAATACGTACCAAATAATTCTGGGTAGTGCTTTCGCATGTCATCCTCCGCTTCCCGCGTAAGATCCGATCCCTTTCGGTGTTGCCAATGGACCAACACTTGTCGAACGGATTTGTTGCGGATTTGCTTCACTTTAAAATCTTTTATTGCGACGGGCTTTTCAACATAATTTAACTTCTCATCCACTTCAATATCATCCAAAGGCATGTATGTCGTTTCATCCGCAAGGCACTTCCGCAGTTGCGACGTGTGAAAAGTGTTATGAATTCCAACCAACGCGGGTGGTAATTGTAACTGGTACGCTACCGACCCAACCCGAGCGAGTGTTTTGAATGGTCTGATGTATCGAGGACCTAACTTCCCGGGTTTACGAAAACGAATTATCCATTTCCATGGAGAGACTTTTAGCAACACGTAATCACCCACTTGAAACTCAATTGGTCGCCTTCGCCAATCTGCATAAAACTCTTGTCTGTCTTGTGCCGCCTTTATCCTTGATCTAACCATGTCAATCTTTTCATTCGTTTCGGGTACTACATCCTTTGAAGCGAGTTCTCGCTGAACCACTTCCCCCCAACAAACCGGGGTTCTACATTTCCTTCCATAGAGCATTTCGTAGGGGGCCATTTTTATTCTGTTATGATAACTATTGTTATATGAAAATTCTACCAAGGGTAAATGATCATCCCAGTTTCCCCCAAAATCCAAAACACACGCCCTTAGCATATCAACTAATGTTTGGATAGTTCTTTCTGACTGACCATCGGTTTGAGGATGGTAGGCGGTGCTTATATGTAACTGGGTCCCCAATTCTTCATGAAACTTCCTCCAATAACGAGACGTCAAATGGGTATCCCAATCGGATACTATAAACATCGGAACCCCATGTCGAGATATTATCTCATTCATATAAACTTTCGCCATCTTTTCTGAAGTATAGGTCTCCCGAATGGGTAAGAAATGTGCACTTTTGGTTAGTCGATCAATGACTACCCAAATAACATCGTGCCCTTTCCTTGTCTTGGGAAGTTTAGTCACCAAAGCCATCGTTATATGTTCCCACTTCCAAACCGGTATCTCCAACGGTTGCAACTTTCCATACGGCTTTTGGTGTTCGGCTTTTACTTGAGAACACGTCAAACATTTAGCAATAATTCATCCTCAAGTCTCGATACATCTTTGTAGCTCCCGGTTGAACCGAGTATCGAGACTTGTGAGCCTCATTCAAAATTAATTCTTTCAAATCACATTCCCGAGCTATCCAGATTCGGTCATACCTCGTTTTCATACCATTCACATTTTCTTTCAAGTCGTGAATAAATCCTTTCGTCCTTTCTTTCTTTAAGTCATCAACATTCAAGGATTTAATTTGGGCTTCTCGTATTTCTTCAAGGAGTTTAGAAGTGACTTCCATCTTCATTGATTTAACCCGAATAGGAGGCGGGTACTCCTTTCGACTTAGAGCATCCGCCACAACATTAGCCTTCCTGGGATGATAGTGAATGTCACAATCGTAATCCTTGATGAGTTCCAACCATCTTCGTTGCCTCATATTAAGATCTCTCTGCTTGAAGAAGTATTTGAGGCTTTTATGATCCGAGTAAATTGTGCATTTCACCCTGTAAAGGTAGTGTCTTCATATCTTTAAGGCGAATACGACTGTCGCCAACTCTAGATCATGAGTTGGGTAATTGTTTTCATGTTGCTTGAGTTGTATTGAAGCATAAGCAACGACTTTACCCCTTTGCATTAATACACATCCTAAACCTTGGCGGGAGATGTCAGTATACACTACCAAATCATCTGTTCCATCCGGTAATGTCAACACCGGAGAATTCTAGAACTTTTCCTTCAATGTCTGAAATGCCTTTTCTTGTTCTTCACCCCATAAAAATTTTTCACTCTTCTTTGTTAACTTCGTCATGGGCGAGGCTATCTTGGAGAAATCCTGGATAAATCTTCTCTTGTACCCAGCCAAGCCCAGAAAACTTCTTATTTCGCTTGGATTCTTCGGGGGTAACCAATTTGTCACTGCATATACTATGGACGGGTCCACATGGACATCGTCCGTATCAATTACGTGGCCCAAAAATTGTACTTCTCTAAGCCAAAAGGCACACTTAGAGTACTTTGCATATAGCTTTTCCTTGCGAAGCGTTTCCAATACGTCACGTAAGTTTGAAGCATGCTCTGCTTCACTTCGGGAGTATACTAGTATATCATCAATGAAAACGATTACATACTTATCAAGCATAGGTCGGCACACCCGATTCATTAGATCCGTAAACGCAGCTGGTGCATTCGTTAACCCAAAGGACATCAGTAAGAACTCGTAATGTCCGAACCGCGTTCGAAACACAGGTTTCGGCACATCTTCTTCTCGTACCCGCAATTGGTGATATCCCGATCGTAGATCGATCTTTGAGAACCAACTTGCCCCTTGAAGCTGGTCAAATAGGTCATCAATTCTGGAAACGGGTAACGATTCTTCACCGTTAACTTATTCAATTCCTAATAGTCAATGCACATTCGCATCGAACCATCCTTCTTCCTCACAAACAATACAGGTTCTCCCCATGGCGAAACACTCGGTCGAATAAAACCTTTATCGAGAAACTCTTGGAGTTGCGTCATCAATTCTTTCATTTCGGCCGGGGCCAACCGATAAGGAGCTTTAGCTACCGGCTTTGCACCCGGGCTAAGCTCTATTTTAAATTCCACTTCCCGCTCAGGCGGAAGCCCCGATAAATCTTACGGAAACACATCCGGATATTCATTCACTACATTCACATCTTCAAGCTTTGGAACACCTCGGTTGGTATCTATCACCTAAGATAGATACGCCCTACCCCCGTTCCTTACTGTTTGACGGCTTCGACTATAGAACAAAATTATGACTTGTTGGTGCACTACATCTGTCGACTTCGTCTTGTATCGAGTCTTAGACTAGTTAGAATAGATCAGGGCACGTAGAACGAGAAAATGTGATAGAGTTAGAAAGATTTCGCTTGAAGAATTTAATGTATATGAGATTTCGCTTGAAGCAGATCAAGCGAAATCAATATGTTAAGATTTCGCTTGAGTTATGCTGAAGCGAAATCTCAATGTCTATATATAGGGGTGTTAGCTCAAGCGAAATATAGGGAGTAACATTTGAGTGATTTCCATACCGAGGTGCTGCCGGTGTGAGAACTGATTGTAATTGCTTTCATATCAATACAAATCAGTGTTAAAGTGAAGATTCAGCTGTTTATAGATCAAATACTTGTTTTCCGCACCTGTATTTGATGGAATTCCTCTGAACCGACTCGTTTAGGTCGCGAACCCGATCCTTACAATTGGTATCAGAGCACAGGAGGAGGAGTTCTGCAAAATTCAGCCGAAATCGATCAAAATCTCTTACTTCTACACCTTCTTTTCTTAGTTCAGAAATATTTCACGGTCAAAACTGATTCAATTTCTCACGGATTGTTTAAAAGTACTAGATAACAAACCCTTGAAAGTTTCACAGCAAAATTCGACCTAAAAGTGATCAAAATCGACATTTGAATGGAGTTCGCTTGAACAGTTCAGTATTATTGGACGATTTCGCTTGAAATTTCAAGCGACACTTAACATTTCGCTTCAAACAGAGTTCGTTTTCGCTTCAAGATTTTCGCTTCAAGGTGTTCGCTTCAGGGTTCTTTCTTCAAGATCACTTCAAAGTATTTCGCTTCAAGAATTTCGCTTGAGAGTTGTTCAGTTAAATTGTTTCGCTTGAAGGGTACCGCTTGAAAACTGATTTCGCTTGAAATTGTTTTAATCAAGAGATACGTGCAAAATTAATCATGGATACTGATTTTCACAACGCATTTGCAACATCGTCTAGTTCATCTTCCATTGCTCAGAACATGAATTCAGAAAACGAAACGGGGACGACTCAGAAACCCCCTAAGCTAATGGGAATTGAAGAATACTATGGATGGAAAGATAGATTCGAAAACTGGGTGCAGGCAAATCATTTGAGATCATGGGAATGTATTTTAACAAAGTATACTCTACCACTAACCGAAATGCAGACTGAAAAACAGCTTTCAGATTTTAGTAAGGAAGAACGGGAAATATACCGAGCTGAAAAGATGATGATCAGTTTACTTCAACAGGCCATCAAAGAAGACATCTTCATACTACTTCAACATGACAAAACATCACAATCAATATGGGATGCTCTAAAAATCAAGGTTGAAGGCAGTACGAGTATGATTAAAAGCAAGAAGGCATTGCTTAAAAAGGAATTTGATTTGTTCACAAGTTTGCCCGGAGAAGATACGAAGAAACTCATTGAACGATATTGTCACTTAGTGAGAACAATGTCAATGATGAACATTAAAAAGGAAAATGAAGAATGGGTAGATAAACTTGCTGATGCGTTACCTCAGAAAGAGTGGGGAACTTATTTGATGATACTGAAGAATACTGGAGTTTATGATAGGTTGTCAATTTCTCAGTTCATTGAAAAGATTGAAAGTCAGGATTTGGAACAGCAGAAGATTGCTAGGATGAATAATCCAAGTGGTCAACAAGATGTAAAGATGTATTACAAGGGTAGTGTTCCGAATTCAGAAGCTGAAAGAAGTCCGAAAATTCAGACTGCATACAGTGTTGGAGATTCTACAGAAAAGACTGATCAAAACTCAAACAAAAGCAACAGTGGTTTCTCATTGTATCCGAGTGTTAATCCGAAAAGCTCATCAGAAAGTTTTCAGTCTCAAAGCACAAAGATGAATGGTTGTGTGATTCAATGCAACATAGCTCTAAATCTTCCAGAAGGTCAAAATTTTTCTGAAGACATTGCAAAAGATCATATGGCATTACTTGGTTCCGTACTTATCTCATATGAAGGTTTAGTGGCTGGTAGAATTGGAAATCCTATGCTTACCAAAGAGGATTACGACCAAATAGACGCTGAAGAGATGGAATTAATGGATATCAAATGGTGTCTTGCAAGTGTTCTTAGACGTGCTGAAAAGTTCAAAACAATTACCGGGAGAAATGATTTTCTTGATACTTGTGTTTCTACTTTAGGTTTTGATAAATCTAAAGTTACTTGTTTCAGGTGCAGGGAAAAAGGTCATTTTAAGCGAGAATGCAAAAACAGAGAAGTTAGTGGTGCTCAAAATCCATTTGGAAAAGATGATTACTACCGGAAAGCCATTTATCAGCAAGTTGGTCAGACACAAGATTCACAGACGGCTCATGGAAGAAAGATTGAAGATTCAAAGAAAGGATGTTTGGTAGATTTCAACTGGAGCAACTACATTTCTTCGAACAGCACAGCATGTATAGTGAATCAAAATGATGAACAACTACCTGAAGGATTCAGCTGGGATATGTTTGTTGATGAAAAAGGGGATTTCAAAGCTTTCATTGCAAAGATTGTTAAAGAACCAGACTTGTTTGCAAACTGGATGAGATCAATTGGTGAAACAGTGAAAGATCAATCGATTACATCTGAAGAAAGTTTAGAAAGTGCTGATTCTGAGTCATTAACTACAGATGAGAGTGTACAAAATGATGTTACTTCAGAAAAGGAAGTTGCATTTGATCAAACACCATCTGATTCTGGTGTATCAGAAGATGATTCTGACAAATCTGTAGAGTTTGATAAAACACCGATTGAGATTAGCAGTGATGATGAGGAAGAGAAACATATTAATGTGGCTAAACATCATCTTTCTCCTGAAAGTTTTCATTTTTATTTTGCAGATCGCATGGAGAAACTGAAGGAGAAACAAGCTGCAAAAGAACAACAACAAGATGAGAAGGTTGAAAATGTTGTTCAAACTGAGAAAGTAACTGGGGTAGAAAAAGTAATTGAAGTGGTAAAAACAATCGAGGTTGAGAAGATTGTTGAAGTTGAAAAGCTTTGCAAGAAATGTTTGGAAATTTGTAAGAGTTGTGAAGAAAAAGATGTGACTCTGTTTGATAGAGAAAGACTGATAGAAAAGCTACTATCTGATATTAGTTATGTGAAAGAATCTTATAGCGTGTTAAACAGAACAGTGACAGGTCTTCAAACAACGAACTCTGAAAGAGAAAAGGCTTTAACGATGACGAATTCTACGTTGATGGCAAAGCAAAAGGCAATTAATCATTACATCGAAGAAAATGCTAATCTAAAGCAAGAGTTGGAGAAAGAAAAGATTGAGAATGAAAGGATCAGAAGGTTATTACTGAGTTATTCTTGTTCTGATTATGTTATTGATCGAGTTTATCCTACTGTTGCAGGTTTTGAAGCATTTCAGGATGAGAAGCAAAAGAATGAGACTGGTAAGAAATCGACTATTAAATATAACAAGTGTCCGCCTCCTATCTGGGAAGGATATTCTCCTAGAAAACCAAATGAGGAGCAAGTCGAAAAAGCAGTCAATATAAAGTTAAAATCCGAGACAACTGACGTTTTACCAGATAACATTGATATCACGTTTACCTCGTCTGATACTGATCATGAGTCTGAATTAATCAAAAAGGTGGTCGATCAGGTGTTGGATACTGAGGAGGTGTCTGAGTCAAAGTTTGAGTCTGGGTGTTCAAGTTCGTCAGTCAACAGTTCAAAGTCATCGGAAAAACGGTCTTATAGTATAGAATTTTTGTTATCAAAGGCAAATTTGGATGATGAAACATTTGAAGTTGCATATACTTTAAATGATTCGGACAAATTATACTCTGACAAAGAGTTTCCGATTAGAAGTGTTCGTTTTGACATGATTAAAAAGGTTTTCAAAATGACGGAAATTAATTTTTCTGAAATTAAGGATCTAAAATCTATTGAAAAACCTAAAAAATACACTTCTAGAGTTCAACAAAGGTTAAACAAGAAAAAAGGAAAAAAGAATTACAATTCTGATTCTAGTTTTCAAAAGAAAACAAATCAAAATTGTAGTTACAAAAAGAAAGGTCTTGGTTTTACTCCACCTGAAAATCGTAAAAATGAAAAATATGTTAGAGATTTTAAATCAAAAATGACATATGTTGCAGGAAAAAGCTATGAAGAGGAGTCAAATAGCTTATCAAATCAAGAGTTCCTTGCTGAAAGAAAAAGAATAGGAACTGGAGTTTTTCATCCAATTGGAGTTTTTCAATCAAAAGACACACGAACTTGTTTTCAATGTCAAGTGGTTGGACACATTGCTCACAATTGTCCAAACAAAGTCAATAGAAAACAGGGAGTATCTGAAAAACTTAAAGAAAAAGTGGTTGAAAAGAATGAATCACTAACTACAAATTTCAAAAATTTTGAAAATTCAAAGAATGAAGTTGGTGAAAATTCTAAAAGATTGTACAAAAAGAGTGCAAAAGACAATCAAAAATGGATTGTTAAAAAATCAGATGAAAAATCTGACAATGAATATGATTCCACAAAATCAGAGGAGTCACAAGATGAGATCAAAGATTTGATGAATGATGTTGACATTAAATCACTGAGTGTGGAAGAGATTAAACAAATGGTTGATAAAGTAGAAAGCTCAGATTTTGATATTGAAAAAACATTTAATGAAAATGTTAAGAAAATTTTCAAGAAAATGATTGATGGGAAAGTAAAGGGGGTTAAAGATTTTTATGCAACTAAAAAGGCAACCTACAACCCTACTGCTCAGGAATTGGAAGCCACCAAGTCAAATAAGACTTGGGTGGAAGTTTGTTTTCCATGATAGTCTAAGGACTATGCCGGAGATCTCAAGTTTTTATCGTGGATCAGGAATCGGCATTTTTCTAATGTTTGAAGTTTTTGTTTGAAAGTTTTTGATAGTGTTTGGATGTTTACAGGTTGTATGACTACGCCGGAGCTTCCAGGTTAGTAAGTGTGAAGCAGGAATCGGCATTTTGATTGGTAAAATGGTGATGTAGACGTAACATTCCTACAAGTGATATTGTGTTCTACATGTGGTAATTTTTACAATTGATATAGATGGTGCATACTTGCAAGTGGTAAATCAAGGACATTAATTTGTACTTGATCTGCTACAAGTGGTTAAGAATAGACAAGGTGATGAACCACACCCCGAATCTACAAATGATTATATCATAAAAACTTATTTTTCGGAAAAATCATTTTGATTAAAACAAACTTAAGTGTTTTGAAATCTAAATGAGAAAATAGTTTTGTGATAGAGGGAGTTCTGATTGTTTATGCCAAGTGAATGGAGATTTGATGCGATTTGATATCAGTTGTCACTTTATTGTACAGTTTATTTTCAAATTTCCTAAAATGTGTTTGCATTTTAGGGGGAGTAAAAATTTTTCAGAAAATCCAAAAACATTAGAAAATTTGAAAAAGACAAAAACATGATAAAATTCAAAAATGAGTTTTTGTTGCATATAGAGGAAATGATAGTACATCAGTGGACTATCACAACATGCTAAAGAAATGTAAAGAAAAAATGTGATAAACAATCTTACTGCGGATATGTCAGTAGGTTTTTGCACATTTAGTAGATTGTGACGAGATATAAACCTAAATTTCAAACTTACTTGTTCTGTGGGTTAACACAAACTTGGATATATAGGTAACCCCTGAAATCTTGTTTGAAAGGTCCCTTATTCTGAGATACTAGGTCTTTATGCTCAGTGATATCTGGGGTATTATCCCGGGACTTCTGATTTTGCGGAAGCAATGGCCTAGTCCCCGGAGAATACTTTACATTTGCTTGAAATATAGCTCACCCTCAGCTAAAAAATGATGAAACATTGAAAAATGCTAATCATGGCTGTTGAAACAAAAGATCCTCTAAAGGGGACACACCAAAAAGTCGAAGCCGTCATCTCTCTGCGTATACGGGAGTATCGACCTGAGCTCTCACGGCCCTCGTACTATAATTTATTCCTCTGACAGATATCATCTGTGGTATACTCACCTGTAAGACTGAATATTGGGATCTGGATACGGGAGTATATTCAAGTAGTGGGACACACGGATAAGTTTAAGTTGCTTAAAACATTAACAACATATCTCGGATTAATTGAACTTTGTGTGAGAATTTAAGTGGACAAATATACTGACAATCTAGGTAAATTGTTTAGAACTTAATATGAAATGAAGCTTAACGGTGTTAGTGATCTGTCTCAGAAACTGATATGATCCTCTTGCACAAACTCACAAAAATATTGTTTGTAAATATTTCTTTATTGCATTCCTTTACAATCAAAAATTACAAAAAGTTTTTAGTGTGTTTTAGCGTAAATTTTGAAAAAATACAAAAAGATTTTCGACAACTGATATTGGAAAGCTGATTGTCAAAATTTCAAATGCTAAACATGATGACTTGGTTGTGAGGGGGAGTGATTTTTAAAATGTAAAAAGGTTTGTTAAAATCCTACAATTGGTATTTTTTTAAAAAAAAACCTACTTTTGGTTCATCATTGATTTGTGATATGAGAGAGAATTATCTGATTATATCAGATTGTTGGTGCATTTAAATTGTTAAATTTAGAAAATTTATTTCTGGGTTAAGATTGTTACAGGTGAGCCAGATTAATTCATTCAAAGTTTACAAAAGTCAGACTCTGATTATGAATCTAAAAGTTTGCTAGCTGCTGATGCTGATGAACTTAAGGAATCAAGAGATCTGATCAAGAGAATTAGATGAGATTCAGGCAATGATCTTGTAAACAACATTTGAGTCAGACATTGATCCTAAAACAGATGTTGCTGAAGAACAAATGAATACCAGCAAATCGTGAGGGGGAGTCTGATAGAGCCAGGTGATTCTGGAGAAGAAGATAGAAAGAGAAAAGCCCAGAGACTGATCAAGAATGAAGATGTGAAGACACAGCATTGGTGTGACTCGATAGTCGACTCGTCAACATCTGAGGGGGAGTCTGTTGGTGCACTACATCTGTCGACTTCGTCTTGTATCGAGTCTTAGACTAGTTAGAATAGATCAGGGCACGTAGAACGAGAAAATGTGATAGAGTTAGAAAGATTTCGCTTGAAGAATTTAATGTATATGAGATTTCGCTTGAAGCAGATCAAGCGAAATCAATATGTTAAGATTTCGCTTGAGTTATGCTGAAGCGAAATCTCAATGTCTATATATAGGGGTGTTAGCTCAAGCGAAATATAGGGAGTAACATTTGAGTGATTTCCATACCGAGGTGCTGCCGGTGTGAGAACTGATTGTAATTGCTTTCATATCAATACAAATCAGTGTTAAAGTGAAGATTCAACTGTTTATAGATCAAATACTTGTTTTCCGCACCTGTATTTGATGGAATTCCTCTGAACCGACTCGTTTAGGTCGCGAACCCGATCCTTACATGACTCAACGTCCCTGTTCCCTTGAATACTTACCCGTTTTCCCTCTGAGGTTACTACATGAATGACTTTCTTTTTGCATTGTATTTCAGCATGATTTTGGGCTAGCCAATCCATTGCTATTACTACTTTAAACTCCCCCATACACATCGGAATAAGATCTATACTAAACTTTTCATCTTCGATTAAGATCTTACAGTTTCTACATACATCATGCAGTAAATAACTCTTACTATCAGCAACTTCCACTTCTAAGGGCATAGACATCTTTTCAAGCTTAAATGATGGATGACATAATAATTCATTTGAAACAAATGACCTACTAACCCCGGAATCAAATAAAATATTCACATGCATGGAATTTACTAAAAATATCCCTGAAACCACCTCCGGGTGAGTTTTTGCTTCTTCCGATGTTATCTGGAACATCCTTCCATGAGCCTTAGATGGCTCCTATTTCTTTCCTTCTTTCTTCGATGCTTGTTGGAGTTTTGGACATTCCGCCTTAATATGCCCCGTCTAATAACAATTGTAACACGTCATTGGATTATTGGGACACTTGTAGTATGGGTGTCCCTCTTGCCCACATTTCTAACACCCTTTCTTTCCATGTAAGCACTCACCCGAGTGGTGTTTCCTACACGTCTTACAAGTCAGGATTCCACTACTTGTCTTTCCTTTCTTACTCTGATCTTGAAATCTTGTCTTCTTTGATGGGTTCGGGTTTGTATGCTTCTCCACCACCCTTTTCTCTCCCCGTTCAACCTGCCTCTTTAGCTCAATCTCCCTATCTCTTGCCCAGTTAATTAGCTCATTCAACGTCTCACACTTGGAGGGATTTATGAACTCTCAATATTCAGCCTTTAACATATCATGGTAATGTATAATCTTCGTCCTTTCGGTCCCCACTATCTCCCCACAAAACTTCATCTTGTTAAGGAACGTATTCGTTATCTCATCTATCGTCTCATCCTTTTGTCGAAGACATAAGAAGTCTTCTTGAATCCTATCAACCGCGGATTGTGGGCAATGATATTTTAGAAAAAGTTCCTTGAACTCCTGCCACGTTAACGTTTGTACTTTATCATCCCCCAATTCCTTAGAATACGCGTCCCACCAATCCTTTGCTTGGAGTTGGAGGAGACCCGTAGCAAACATTACTTGGTCCTCCACTTCGCGTCTACTTCTTACAAACACAGCCTCGGTACTTGAAATCCATCTTTGACAGGCTATCAGGTCAATTTCCCCTTTATATGGCAAGGGGTTACATGCCATAAATTCCATATACGTGCACCTTCGAGTGCTTTTCTTCGTTCGTAGTTCATTAATCATTTCCTTCAATTCTTCAACCTTGGACGTCACTAATGTATTAACTATCCCCAATACTTGGCCTTCTACTTCTTGAGCTAGTCGAGGAATACTAACCTCAATTGCCTTTCCTACTTCTTCCACAATTCTTTCGTTTATCATATCTTGTTGTGCCGCTACATTATCATTCACGTTTACATTGTCCGCCATCTACATAAAACATTAATCTCATTGATTAGATTTCTTTTCATACGTCTCTTCACCATATTTGAACTCATGTTAGCATACTACATTCAATTTACAATGCGTACTTTATACATTATCGTCTTTGATGATCATGCCGTATCGTGTAGATCATAATCCTTGATCGTAACGATTTTCCTTCTCACCATTCATATATATACCTTTCCTCATTATTCTTGGCATCAAAATTTCTTTAAACATTAGTTACGAGGCCTTAGAAACTAATTAGAACAAGTAACATCATCAAAATCACAAAATAAAAAATTTTTGGACGTTTTTATGTCTCTCGCGGCACGCGAGAGACTACTCTAATTCCGTCGCGGGCCGCAACCGGGCACGCGTGTCGCGCCCCAATTCCTGTTCCCTGTCACGTGGCACGGGGGAGCTGTTTTTCCAGCAGGTTTGTTATAAAAACCTGCATTTGCCAGCTCTAGTTTTTACTCAAAATCAAACTTAAAACTTCCATACTTTTCAACCTACAAGTCCGTTTTACGTGATTCTTTTTCCTACGTGTCGGTAATTTAAATGCGGACATGTTTAACATCGTGGTTTGCCTTAAAACTCGACTTATAAGTAAATAGCCTATAATTCCCATTTTCATTTCTAACTATAAGTATAATCAAAATTTACAACTTACTTACTTGCATAGCGCTTCGGAACTAACACACCTTCATACGAGCTTTCGGTTTGAATTCAAGCATTTTAATTCTAATACTTAAATCCCTCAAACCTCGGCTCTGATACCAACTTGAGGTGCCCACTTTTCACATTCGCTAAATAATATAAACATCATACTATTTTTTACAAAAATTGGGCATGACCCATTCGTAATATAGACGATTCCCTGTTTTTAACAACAACAACATTCGAAATACGTTCTAAAACACTTTTCAAAAGGTACAAAACTATGACCATACAAGTTTCATCAAAAGCGTTTTGTCCAAACTACCCAAACAAAACTTCAAACTACTACGATCATCCTAGATATAAATTTAACATTTACTTTACAAAAATGATTTTGACCCATTACAAAAGATAACGTGAACCAAAAGCGCATAAGGGCGATATAGTGTGTTTGGTCCGAGCTCGCCAACATCAAGCTTGAGATTTACCTACCATACATAACACCAAAAACATTTGTTAGTTCAATTACTAAACAAAATTCAAGTCTTCCATTCACTTATCATTATTCGACCCGTTATCATTTTGCCAACATCCTTTTTATAGTCACTATTCCCTTACTAGCGTAAGTTTTTCTTTATACCATTCATCCTTATATTCGAAATCATTCAAAATATAAACCCTTCGACCCATCCATAATGAATCATTACATACCATACATTCTTTTAACACACTTTTATCATACGACCCGTTATCAACAAGTCTTTACTTAACTATTTCAACATCATATTTTCCTAACATTACGACCCACTTGAAGCGGGTCATTACGCATTCAATACCATTGCATTTCCTATCCAACTTTCAATACTCAACATATCACAAATCTACTATGAACATCAATACAACCTTACACTAGGATTCAAATACCAAAGTTAACATACGTAAATCTACTTGAAGAGTAAATAAAGTTCATATGAACTTACCGCGATCTTGCGTTTCTTGAGTTTTAGAATGACTCGTGCCTTCTTCCTTCTTCGTGCCTATATATTACAACTTCACAATTTTAGCTTTTCACGAATTTCATTATATGGACATTCTTTATTGTATATTATGACGTTAACTAACCACATTCATTTTTATATCATAATCACATTACATCCTTTTTGCAAAATGTTCATGAAAATCACAACTAAACCAATTTAGACATTTCATCGAACACCTTGTATGCGTATCGTAAATTCAGCATAATGTACAAGTGTCTTAAGCAAAATTTTCAATACTTTTATCAATTGATTAACATAAACATCCCTAATTCCACCTTTTGCCATCCTAACTATGAACACATGGTTTTAATCATCAATTACTTATTAATATTTCATCAACACATTGCTTCAATCATCAATACCAAACTAATTAGCATATAGGGTTTCACAATTTCTAATCATCCTACAACATACAAATGGGTTTTTACTTCAAATCATCATTGCATACAATTTCAAGCATGATTTCGACTCCCATAAGCTAATACATCTAGTATTCATATTCAATTTCATATAAAATCACTGATTACACATATCACACTTCATCAACTAACATTAAAACATGAAATTCGACTTACTTGATACTTATAACACTTAAGGGATCATGATTCCTAACTCATGCATTGAAAATTCGGCCTTTTACTCCTTCAATTTTGTAGAAGTTTGAAGAAGTAGGGTTTCCCTTGGCTCCCTCTCTCTCGTTCGATCATACCAGCCAAGGAGAAACACTGACTTCCATTTTTATCCAATTTTTATTACATAATTACATTATTAGTCCCTTGTCTTTTAAAGTATGTTCAAAATGGCCATTTCCCATACTAACCTGATTACTTCCATTTACATAAGGGGTTTTTATTTCATTATTTCTTATAAAACTTTCAATATGACAAAAATCTATGTTTATCATTCCTTATTATTAAAACATCATGATTAAATTATTATTCTAAGTCATACACAATTTTAGGGTGTTACAATGGTATCACATAAGAATCACCCAAGTTCACGTATCAACCGTAACAAGGAGTTTCATGTATAAGGATTGTTTTGTGCATGCATAAAGAATAAAGTTTGAGTGTAGTTCATAGGTAAACATGTTACACCCTAAAAAGGTGGTAAATGTAAAGGGGGTTCGAGTATACTCACGGTTTTGCAAACTCCCACTTGTTAATCCGCGAGAGAGTTGTTGTTGTGGGAGGTTGGAACACCAAGTCCTTCTACACGAAGAAACGAAGGTGTATGAGTATTGGAGGATAACGGTAGATTATGGATTCGGAATAACAAGGAATACGGAAAGTAACATATGAGAAAGTAACCATCTAATCACAAAATACTCATTCTTGACACTATGAAACTCTAAAGAGTTTAAATGTTTTCATGGGTCAAATTCCCATTAGAATCGTGACGAGTATGATGTTCTTAGGTGGTGTAACCTACTATTTTGACAAGTAACCATTAGGTTATCTTCAAAAGTTTGGTTATTATAAGTATTATATATCTTATATAGTTTATATTATAGATTATTAGTCCAAGATTGTCACAAGGATGTCATAGAAGTCATGTAGGGGGTAGGAAGATAAATCTTCCATTTAGGAACCTTTAAAGTTGTCACCAATACACAAGTTGTCATAAGACAAAAAGGATGGTCATAGACATACATACAATAAGGAAATGGAAATACATAACATCTAACTAAGAAAACATCAAGTGATGTGTGGATTGAAGGTAGGATGGCCCAAGCTAATCCAAGAAATCACATAACTTCAAGCTTTAAGCTTGTTCATCACTTGTAGGCTAAAACCTTGTCAAAACAGAATGTTTATAAGGATTTAAGCCTCTGGATTTTATGTCACAACCTTGTTTTTGTAACACCCCAAAAACGGGTTTGGTAAATTAAAACCCGGTTGATATAAAGAAATGAGTTTTAATCTCTTATTTAACCAAAATGAAACTAGAGGGACCAAAACCGTTAAGTGGGAAACATGATTTTATAGAACAAAATTAAAACACTACACACACATAGTGTGTGTGTGTGTGTCGATGATCAGGAAGGAAAAGAGGGTTCAAACCCTAGTTTCTTCAAAATCTTCAAATTGAAAGGCAAGATGAAGCTTAAACTCATAAACGAGCATAGATTAATGATCACCTTCACAAGGGGATCGCAAGGTATGTCTTAAAAGTTAGATTGGTGATTATGCACGAAGTGGGTTATGTTGTAAATCACAAATTTGTATGAAATTGAGCATGAGTATGTGTTAGATTCATTATTTGGAACATGGATTATGCATGGTTTGGGTTAATTTGATGTTTTTAAGTAAAACCCGTTGAATATGGTGATGGTGACGACTTGAAGGATCACCCATGTCCAATTCTTGCTTAATATTGATGTATTTTGATTTGTATGACGGATTCTTGTTAGAGGAATTGAAAGAAATGTGATACTAGTATGTTTGATGTTATTGCATGTATGATTCATGTTGATTAGAAGCAGGAATTTGATGAATTATGTATGAGATAAGAAGGATATGCATGAACTAGTTGTACATTATGCTTAGGAGGTAGTAAACACGCCAAGTGTATGATGAAACGTATATAGTGTTGTCCGTATAGGCTATTATGATGTTACGGGTATATAATGAAAAGTCAAAAGTTAAATTAAATGAAACGTTGACTTCTAAAAGTCAACTGTGTATAGGAAGAATGGTTAGACGTGTTGTCATAATTGTAAGATTAAAGTAAGTTATATGGTGCGTGTTAGACGTATGTGTGTTTAATGCGATGACAAGACGGATTACACGAGTTGGAAATGATATGAATTTGGTTACATGTATTATGCTTGTTAGAAGTGACTATAAACGTCAAATGTGAATTATGTGATCGATATGATCGTTAACATGTACAATTGTGTATGCTAATAAGAATGTGATTTCGATGACATGGAAGTATAGGAATCATGTCGAGACGGAATCAAGCACGGAAGGCTAACGGGTCAAGAAGTGGCGAGGAAACGAATATGAACACGGATGCATGAGGTAAGTGATTTCCGTAATCACTTCTTAGTTGTTTATGTAAAATTATGTGCGACTTATTTGGTATGATAATTGAGGTCAAATAGGAATGAGTTGTATGAAATTGATGAAGTATTAAACGGATCTTAGCTTTGATCCGAGTAAGGTATGTGCGTTAGAATTGTCGTTAAGTGGTAGGGTTGGTTAAATATGCAATGAAGTCCTTGGTTGTAAAGGATGGAACAATGTTGACAAAAACGCCCTTGATAGGTATAACGGGCAAACGACCTTAAATGCCTATTGGAAATAAGCTATTCGATTAGTATAATGTTTTGGTCAAGTATGAAAGTGGGGAGTATGGTTTTGTATATCATAGACTTAATGCGTAAATACCCATGATGGGTCAAAATAAGCTTTTGAGCGAAAATGTGTTAAGAGGAGGCAAGACATCCAAGAATTCTGTCCTTTATGATAAATAACGTTGAAATTATAAGGTATATGAGGAGTCGGGGTCAAATAATCAGATTATTTGAGATAAATGCAGGAACGGGTCAAAACTTGTAAAAAGGTAATAAGTCGATAGTGCGTAAGTTAAGAATTTTCTTAATCCGGACATGGGATTTCAAGTTCACATGATAGAATATCAATTTACGGTCACGTGGGAGGAAACGGGAGGTTAAACGTGTAAACGGATAAAAAGTTATGCAAGTTTTAGTGTGTTCGGACGACGAAACGGATCTGCAGAAAAACAACACTTAGAAGGACCGTCGCCGACGCCCGGATGGGCCATCGTCGACACCCTCTATGGTCTCCGTTTCATCCGACGCCTTAAGTCGCTGTCTACGCGAGTTGACCCGACGCGAGGTGGCGCACGATCGTGCGCCTGGGCCGCACGGTCGTGCATTTCCGAGTAAACCAGTGCACTGGCTTGTGCACTACCAGTGCCCCCGATGTCGTAGCATCCGCACGGCCGTGCGGTTGGGACGCATGGTCGTGCGTCAGCTGCAGTTCAACCGAATGTGCAGAATTCATTTGAAATCAGTCCCGTAACCTACAAGGAGTCCTGAATCATATTCTAAACTCATTATAGAGAGTCTATGGGATGCGACGAGCGTGTACGCAAATATAAATTGACACGAAATAAGTATAAAGGTATATTTAAGTTTAAGTATAGAATTACCTACATGATTAGTAAAAAGGAATCCATGGGCAAACGCGTCTAGGAATGTATGTATGTGAGCGGGTATGTATGTATGTAGTTATGTAGTTATGTATGTATGTATGTATGTATGTATGTATGTATGTATGTATGTATGTATGTATGTATGTATGTATGTATGTATGTATGTATGTATGTATGTATGTATGTATGTATGTATGTATGTATGTATGTATGTATGTATGTATGTATGTATGTGAGTAGGTATGTATGTATGTAGTTATGTATGTATGTAAGTACGTATGTGAAGACGTAATGATGTATGAATGTAAGTAGATGCGCATGTATGCAAGTAAAGGTATGTATGTATGTCCGTAGTTATGCATGTATTGAAAACGTGGTTTCAATACATTTAAGTATTGACGTTATTAACAGTGTGCCTCGATAATGAAATGTAATGCAGGTACATTATTGAAGTTTCGCAAAGGATTAGACACCCAGATGGAATGATTAAATCTAGCAAGATAACGTGATGGAAAGTATATGTGGATAGAATGTATCGAGACTACATGATTAAGAATCTTGTTTGAATATAATGTATGCTAATGTTGCGAATGTATGTGGTGGGTGCAGGTTGTACAAATCACAGATTATCATCACGAGGAGTAGGGATTAAAGACCGAGTCACAGGATAGATTGTACGGGAATGCTTGAGTATGTAATTTGATAAACATAAGTTATACTCTTATTTTAATAAATGAGTACAAAGGATGCATATATTGTAAAAGAGTTATTTTAAAATGAACTTTCAAGTAAATAAAAATGTTTATAATGAAAGAAATTTTAGGGTACGAATTTCCGCTGCGACTTTTGTCAAATACATATTAGGGTCTTACAAGTTGGTATCAGAGCCCTGGTTTGAGAGAATCAAGTATGAGAGTATAGGTACTTGAACTCAAACCTGTGTGCTCTTGTGACAAGGGACCCGTACAATCCAGGACTCGATCAAGATCTAAAGGTAGAATTGGAATGAAAACGTGTATGTATGCATTCATATGAAGAAACTAGCGGTTATATTATGTGTAAGGTAAGCATAACTGCTTGGAAAGGATGATCCGGGAATGCGGCCTAGAACCGGCATCAAGGCACGTGATAAGACAAAAGGACCCCAGGTGCGTAAATTTAACGTGTGGGCGTATGGAGTGGTATAGTTAAGCGAGTGGAAGAAAATTTAAAGGAAATATAATAGTGATATGGCAATGAAGTTTTGAAAATGATACACGTGCCGAAACTTAATTCTTCGGACATAAGGTGGCGATTTCACGAAGACACGAAACTAGTATGTGGATTGTGTACCTGGCCAGTACACAAGAAACATATGACGTTTGTGAGACCGTGATAATTGCTACAGGTATGTCCATTAGAATTAGGTGGTAGGTGGACGTGAGGGTGAAGAGAAACGTATGACTTTCAGGAATGAAAGTATGAATGATATGTTAGAATCCGCGAGACGGATTCGAAGCATGAAAAGAATGAAAGTATGAATGATAAGCTAGAATCCACGAGACGAATTCGAAGCATGAAAGTAATTAAGTATGAATGACCTATTTGAATCCGCGAGACGGATTCAGGGGATGAAAGGCATGAATGGAATGTTTGAATCTGTAAAACGGATTCAAGGAAATGAAATGTAGAAATGATAAGTCTGAATCCGCGAGACGGATTCAACACATGTAAGGAATGAAAAATGTGAGTGATTTGTTTGAAATCCGTTGGATGGATTCAAATCAAAGAAGGAAGAAAAGGTATGAATGGTACGTTTGGAATCGCTGGACGGATTTAAAAATGTAAAAAGGATGAAAATAGCCCATATCAGAATATGCCGATAGTTTGACCATGGTCACGTCAAACGAGTCACATGAGTAAATATAAAGTAACTAAATGAACGAATGATCGTAATTGGCATGCAAACCTAAATTTTAAAGCGAAAGGAAAAAGTTTCGAACAATTTATGTGTTAAATGTGTTAGAAATCGACTCTTAGGAGTCATAATGAACGACGGGCTATGACCCGGACAATAATTTGAGTATGAATGAGAAGGGTAAGTTTTGTTAAGAGTACCGAATGATGTAACGAAAGTCCTTGCAAGTAAGCATGAATGGAAAGAAGTACAAACGTGTGCCTCAATACATGTATGATAATTAAGAAATGTCAGTTTGGCCTTGAAAAGTCAAACTGCAAAGGTTGACGAATAAGTAAGTGGAATAAAAGAGATGCGTGTGAGGAATGAAATGTGTGACACATTGTAGTGCGTATGTAAGAAATTGTATAAGAATTATAGAACCCTTGATGTGATGAAACCAATCGAATTGGTGGAAGGATGCGTACGAGCGAAGGCACATTACATGGATGAATGAAATCTAGCCTGGTACGGCTAGCACTCGTGAAGAATGAGGACAGATCTGATTTACGGATCACTGAAGTATGGAAGGAAATCAAGGTTAGTGAAATGTATAATTCATGTTGGATAGGTATGAATTGGTAGGTTGAGAAAGACCTACGAAATGACTGATAAGATATGTATGGTATGGAATGTTTAATTTTTAACAATCGACGTAAGAAGAAAGTATGTCATTAAAAAGTAAATTTCAAAAGTTTGAGTGGGAAATTTTGAGTATCTAATAAACTTCGTATGATGAATTTGCACGACACATTTACTTATATAAATTAAGTAACGCATGAAGCGAAAGCAATAGTAATATGAAATGCATGAAATGATTTGAAGGCAACCTAAAGGTATGTAGGGTACAAATAACTACAAAAGATGTAGAATAATGTTAACTTGGAGTTAAGCATGTATACGTGACTATGAAATAGTAGTTTTGTTGTGATAACAAAACAAGAGTTAAATATTATACAATGTGTCTATAGAATGAAATCTTAAAGGATGAGATGAAGGTATTAAATCTGTTACAAACTGATCATATGAAGGTAAGCATTATTATAAGTTTAAATAAATATGTATATTGACCTGTTACTAACAGGTCGAGGAAATGAGAATGTTATATGGAAGTATACCATGGAAAGTATAGACTTGTTAAGAAGAAGTCAAGAGTATGAATAATTGTGAAACGAGATAGGATGATTACTTATAAATATGATGTGACTATTAAGTCAAACATAGATGTGTATGTGTAAGAAAAAAATGAGAAAGGTTTCGGGAACGAAACCTCATTTATGGGGGGTAGAATTGTAACACCCCAAAAACGGGTTTGGTAAATTAAAACCCGGTTGATATAAAGAAATGAGTTTTAATCTCTTATTTAACCAAAATGAAACTAGAGGGACCAAAACCGTTAAGTGGGAAACATGATTTTATAGAACAAAATTAAAACACCACACACACACATAGTGTGTGTGTGTGTGTGTGTGTCGATGATCTGGAAGGAAAATAGGGTTCAAACCCTAGTTTCTTCAAAATCTTCAAATTGAAAGGCAAGATGAAGCTTAAACTCATAACCGAGCATAGATTAATGATCACCTTCACAAGGGGATCGCAAGGTATGTCTTAAAAGTTAGATTGGTGATTATGCACGAAGTGGGTTATGTTGTAAATCGAAAATTTGTATGAAATTGAGCATGAGTATGTGTTAGATTCATCATTTGGAACATGGATTATGCATGGTTTGGGTTAATTTGATGTTTTTAAGTGAAACCCGTTGATTATGGTGATGGTGACAACTTGAAGGATCACCCATGTCCAATTCTTGCTTAATATTGATGTATTTTGATTTGTATGATGGATTCTTGTTAGAGGAATTGAAAGAAATGTGATACTAGTATGTTTGATGTTATTGCATGTATGATTTATGTTGATTAGAAGTAGGAATTTGATGAATTATGTATGAGATAAGAAGGATATGCATGAAGTAGTTGTACATTATGCTTAGGAGGTAGTAAACACGCCAAGTGTATGATGAAATGTATATAGTGTTGTTCGTATAGGCTATTATGATGTTACGGGTATATAATGATAAGTCGAAAGTTAAATTAAATGAACCGTTGACTTCTAAAAGTCAACTGTGTATAGGAAGAATGGTTAGACGTGTTGTCATAATTGTAAGATTAAAGTAAGTTATATGGTGCGTGTTAGACGTATGTGTGTTTAATGCGATGACATGACGGATTACACGAGTTGGAAATGATATGAATTTGGTTACATGTATTATGCTTGTTAGAAGTGACTATAAACGTCAAATGTGAATTATGTGATCGATATGATCGTTAACATGTACAATTGTGTATGCTAATAAGAATGTGATTTCGATGACATGGAAGTATAGGAATCATGTCGAGACGGAATCAAGCACGGAAGGCTAACGGGTCAAGAAGTGGCGAGGAAATGAATATGAACACGGATGCATGAGGTAAGTGATTTCCGTAATCACTTCTTAGTTGTATACGTAAAATTATGTGCGACTTATTAGGTATGATAATTGAGGTCAAATAGGAATGAGTTGTATGAAATCGATGAAGTATTAAACGGATCTTAGCTTTAATCCGAGTAAGGTATGTGCGTTAGAATTGTCGTTAAGTGGTAGGGTTGGTTAAATATGCAATGAAGTCCTTGGTTGTAAAGGATGGAGCAATGTTGACAAAAACTCCCTTGATAGGTATAACGGGAAAACGACCTTAAATGTCTATTGGAAACAATCTATTCGATTAGTATAATGTTTTGGTCAAGTATGAAAGTGGGGAGTATGGTTTTGTATGTCATAGACCACTTAATGCGTAAATACCCATGACGGGTCAAAATAAGCTTTTGAGCGAAAATGTGCTAAGAGGAGGCAAGACATCCAAGAATTATGTCCTTTATGATAAATAACGTTGAAATTATAAGGTATATGAGGAGTCGGGGTCAAATAATCAGATTATTTGAGATAAATGCAGGAACGGGTCAAAACATGTAAAAAGGTAATAAGTCGATAGTGCGTAAGTTAAGAATTTTCTTAATCTGGACATGGGATTTCAAGTTCACATGATAGAATATCAATTTACGGTCACGTGGGAAGAAACGGGAGGTTAAACAGGTAAACGGATAAAAAGTTATGCAAGTTTTAGTGCGTTCGGACGACGAAACGGATCTGCAGAAAAACAACACTTAGAAGGGCCGTCGCCGACGCCCGGATGGGCCGTTGCCGACGCCCTCTATGGTCTCCGTTTCATCCGACGCCTTAAGTCGCTATCTACGCGAGTTGACCCGACGCGAGGTGGCGCACGGTCGTGCGCCTGGGCCGCACACTCGTGCGTTTCCGAGTAAACCAGTGCACTGGCTTGTGCACTACCAGTGCCCCCGACGTCGTAGGATCCGCACGGCCGTGCGGTTGGGACGCATGGTCGTGCGTCAGCTGCCAGTTCAACCGAATGTGCAGAATTCATTTGAAATCAGTCCCGTAACCTACAAGGAGTCCCGAATCATATTCTAAACTCATTATAGAGAGTCTATGGGATGCGACGAGCGTGTACGCAACTATTAATTGACACGAAATAAGTATAAAGGTATATTTAAGTTTAAGTATAGAATTACCTACATGATTATTAAAAAGGAATCCATGGGCAAACGCGTCTAGGAATGTATGTATGTGAGCGGGTATGTATGTATGTAGTTATGTATGTATGTATGTATGTGAGTAGGTATGTATGTATGTAGTTATGTATGTATGTAAGTACGTATATGAAGACGTAATCATGTATGAATGTAAGTAGATGCGCATGTATGCAAGTAAAGGTATGTATGTCCGTAGTTATGCATGTATTGAATACGTGGTTTCAAAACATTTAAGTATTGACGTTATTAACAGTGTGCCTCGAGAATGAAATGTAATGCAGGTACATTATTGAAGTTTCGCAAAGGATTAGACACCCGGATGGAATGATTAAATCTAGCAAGATAACGGGATGGAAAGTATATGTGGATAGAATGTAACGAGACTACATGATTAAGAATCTTATTTGAATATAATGTATGCTATTGTTGCGAATGTATGTGGTGGGTGCAGGTTGTACGGATCACAGATTATCATCACGAGGAGTAGCGATTAAAGACCGAGTCACATGATAGATTGTACGGGAATGCTTGAGTATGTAATTTGATAAACATAAGTTATACTCTTATTTTAATAAATGAGTACAAAGGATGCATATATTGTAAAAGAGTTATTTTAAAAAGAACTTTCAAGTAAATAAAAATGTTTATAATGAAAGAAATTTTAGGGTACGAATTTCTGCTGCGACTTTTGTCAAATACATATTAGGGTCTTATAGTTTTTAAGCCCAACTACCCATAGAAGTGATTATCAGCATAAGGACATAGGAATGTGTATGAGAATACTCAAGTTCAAGCAAGTTTAGTAATGTTTAATCAAAACAGAAAGTTTGGATCCTTATTTGGTGATGTTCCAGCCTTGGTTTTCCATGGAAACCCTGTTGAAAACATACCTAAGATTGTTCCAAGTATTTAGAAAGAAGAATCATGGAAAAAGGTTACGAAATGAGGAAGTTATGCTCACTTTTGTGAGTTGATAGGAATCTGATTTGCTTCTGGATTCAGCTGCGTTTTTAGTGTGTTTGAGAGTGATTAGAGAGTGTTTGCAAAGTGAAAAATGCTTGGAGGAGTGTTGGGTTTTATCGGGGATGGATTAGGGTTGGGTTGGTGAGCTTTAAATGCAAGAAACACACTTAAACATAACAAAACACAACCAAAAAGTGACCAATGGACGGGTTGTTTGAGCTGGTCTCGGATTCGAGTGGCTCGCGGGCCGCGAAGCCCAAAGCCCGGCAAGTCGCGGGCCACCAGGGTGGGCCAGCGAATTATTATGTTTTGAATGTTGACATTTTTAGACCCTTAGGTTTATATTTGCAAGTTTTAAGTGTTTCATGGGTTGTTTATGATATAAAGACATAGTATAAGGGTTCACCAAGTATAAGTAACATAAAAACAAGTATAATGAAGTATGATTAAGTGTATGAATGTCGTAATTAAGTATCTTATGTACTCAAGAGACGTATGTTGCACGTATGACACGAATTTGCAAGTATAACACATGTTTCCGAGAATTTCGAGTAATGTATCAAATGTTTCATGAATTCAAATGTATGATCAAGTATGAATATGTATAACCCAAATTTAAAGAAATACGGATTTTATTTATGATCCAAGTCTCGGATTTTGCAACAATTACAACGAAAGAACGATTACAAGACACACGACTTCCAAAAAATAGAAATACAAACAAGACTTTCTAATTAAGGAAAGTACGAAAAAGCAGGGCGTTACAAAGTGTCTTTTTCGCATCAGCTTTTTGTTTAAAATAATCATACGTGTTTTCCAAGTCTTCAACGATGCGTAGAAATTAACGCTTACTCGTCCGAAAACAACGCCTAAAAACTTCGGGGTTTGGGTAAGTAGACGCTTCAGCGAAGTAATCTTTAATCAACCGGTCGTTTGCCGCTTGTCGGTCTCGTTGAATATATTCTCTTGGTAAAATCTCACGTTGAGGCTCGATACAATGTTTAAAATAACGAGCCGCTAGTTCGCACGTACTCGTAACCGCCTCTTGCACGACCTCCTCATCGATCTAGTCACCCTCATCCGCTAAGAAATTTTTGTAGTAATAATTTGCAATGGACGGCGAGGAAGTGGGGGAATTCATTTTTTATAAAATGGGTGAAGGCTGTATAAAATTTTGATGTTTGAAGTTACGGGTGAAAGAGTTTTTTGGTTGTGTTTGTATAAAATGGATGAGGAATGAGAGTATTTATATAAAAAATGGTTTAATAAAAAAAATGAACTAGCCGTTACATTACCGTTGCTCGAAAGTAATTGGTCAAATGAATCCCCCATCCGGCGTGGAATATAGCAAACTCCAGACATTTTTTCTCGAAAAAACGCCCACTGGGGCTGAACAAGGGCGTGCTTTGGGCGTTGTCGGGCATAAAAACGCCCACATTTGAACGAGTACACACGGTCTTAGCTAACTAGAGTAGAAGAGTAGGGACCCACCTCATTTAACTGCATTAAGTTTTCTATTGTTACAAGTATCAATGATGTCGTTTTTCCATCACATTTTGACTCCCAAAATGACGCTAGTAAATGTGGATGTAAAAAAAATCTACTATATCCCCTTCATTGATAATGATACCGTAAACTTCATTCATTTTCAAGATAACATGTCTAACATGCGTAAAACTAGAGCAGGTTCGGTGCGTTAACTTTTTGATTGCTAGAATGTTTAGTAAGTGAGGTCTCTAGCGTCATGACTTTATTCTAATTCAACAATTAAGCTATTCGTTTAGATTAGTTGAAACGAATGTAAATTCTACTTTGATGTTTCAGCTGAAATGTTTTTATCTCATCAACGGTCATGAAACCCATACACTTTCTACTCGTAAACCTACTATTTAATATCACACAACATACTAATAACCTTTTAAATAAAATCATATGTATGTGAATATCCATATACTTAATTGTAATACACATATATACTATATATCATAGGAATATATGGATGGTAATGGATCGGGTTTGGGACGGGTTTAGGTAATCCCAACCCTAAACCCGATTAGATAAGCTTGTCCCAAACCCATCCCAAAAGCTATCGGGTTTCTAGCGGGTAAATACCCATCGGGTATCGGGTATACCCAACCCATTAATTTTAAAAAGTTTACCCGTTGGGTATACCCGACCCAAAACTCATTAGGTAACTACTAATCAGTTACATTTAGTATTATCACTCAAGAAATATATCAAATAACTATAATGTATACGGGATAAAATACCTATATGTATAGAAAAAAAGATGTATTATATATTTACATATTTAAAAATATAAAAGAAATTATATCGGATATACAATCGGGTAAACGAGTTTACTTTATCGGGTAATTGGGTTGGGTAAACGGGTATAAGGCCGTTCTAACGTTTTTTAAGGCCCTAAACAAACTAAAAGGTGGGGCCCTTTGAATGGGTATAAAGAAAACATTGGTTCTGATTTCTTCTTTCTAAGTCTCAGTGGCGGCAAGTACAATATCAAAATTCAAAGATTCAAAGTATCAATTAGGAATTTAGGGAGAATAGTGATTAAGTGAATCACAATATATAGAGATTACTATAAAAAAAATTAGCCGTTAACTAACCTAGATTATCCTTGCAACACCATTAATTTCCTAATTTCACGTCTAATTTTTACCCAATCGGCGACACTATTGAGCAAAATGGGCATGTGTGACGTTACACTTAGTGAACATAACGATGGCGGCCTAAATTAAATACGATTTGCATATTGGATGGAGTTGGAATTAGACTCTTTTATTTAAAATTGGTTATTTATTTGGGCCTAATACACAATACACATGCTATATAGAAATTTTTAAAATATTTGGAGGCCCTATTTTTTGGAGGCCCTAAGCCGTTGCCTAGATTTAGAAGCCTCTAGGTACGGCCCTGAACGGGTATATCACCAAATCCCAAACTCGCGAAAAAAATAAAAAGTAGTCCCAAACTCGTCCTAAATTTGTCGGGTTTCGGGTTTACCCATCGAATTCGGGTTTGATTTTCATCCCTATAGGAATATATGTCTGCCTGTATTGCTTGTATTTATTCGATGTCATGTTTAATCCGATTACGTAATCTATAAAAGGGTCAATATATTCGACATATTTTGTTTTCTTTTTCATAAGAAAATGATCACACAAGTCTTTTTCTTTCTCTCTATTTTATATTTTTGTTTCATCAATGCCGTAATAGATACCACGTATCAATAAGAGAAAAATGCCCGGATAGTCCCTGTGGTTTCGTATTTTTTCACCTATAGTCCCAAACTTTCTAAAACTACCTGAATAGTCCCCAACTTTTCATTTTTTGTTCCCGGATAGTCCCTGGGTCTAACTTCAGTTTGTTTTCTCTGTTAAGTGGGTGTGAAATGACCAATTTACCCTTTCCTTTAAAAGGCCAAACCACAGGGACTATTCGGGCATCTTCTTCATTTTTAGAGAAAAACCCCACCACCACACTTCATCTTCAACCTCCACCCACCATCACCCTCATCCACCCTCCACCATCACCACCACAGTCACCTGAACTGCCATAATCCTACCATCAACAATATCGCCTGAAACATCACATCGGCTGAAATATCATCATGTCCGGCGAACCAAGACCTGATGTCCCGTAGCTTGGCGCCGCTATCACCGTCGATCACCAAAACCACCATCGTCTTCATCATCATACTGCCTGAACAAGCTCAACCCGGAAACCAAATCTGAGTCATCGGACTTGACTTGTGTCCATGAAACAAACGAAAATCGGACCTGCACTGAGCTAGAGCCCGAATCAAAACTGGAACCTGAACCGCACCGGAATCGGGTCGAACCAAACTGAAATGAGGCAGCCACCACTGCCGTTGCTGCCGTCCATGCGACCACCGTCGTTGCCGCCGCCGTGATTCCTTCTCACTTCGCCACGTGTCTCTCTCTGCCTCGTGGCGCCGCCGCCGCCACCGGACAGTGGTGGTGGTCGGCCGTCCAGCAAATTCGAGGGAAAAGGGGGTGTGGCTGTGGGTGGTGAGGTCGTCGGAGTAACAGGGGTGCAGGGGTGTTTCGTCGGAGAATCCACCTGCATCGTCTCCGATTCCACCATAGAGGGGAGGGGTTTGTCGGAGAAACTCGAGGGGAGCAGGTGTGTTTGGCTGAGTTGTGGTGTGTCTGTGGATGTATGTGTGTATTTAGATTAGGGTTAGAGAACTAAGGCCATTTGAAGAAGATGCCCGGATAGTCCCTGTGGTTTGGCCTTTTAAAGGAAAGGGTAAATTGGTAATTTCACACCCACTTAACAGAGAAAACAAACTGAAGTTAGACCCAGGGACTATCCGGGAACAAAAAATGAAAAGTTGGGGACTATTTAGGTAGTTTTAGAAAGTTAGGGACTATAGGTGAAAAAATGCGAAACCACAGGGACTATCCGGGCATTTTTCTCTATCAATAATCATGGGATGCACTTCATATAGTCATTTCGCCTTAACATCACATGGCTTCCAAACATATCCTACAGTTTCTAGCTTTTACATATATTATATTACTAGTATCGTGCGATGCAGCGGGGGCGACACTTTGGATTGCGGCTCTCGTTTCTAGTAGTTTTATTATTCGTATAATATTTATAATAACGTTAGTGTGGTGGATATATGCCATTAGTGTTGCACATATGTAAGGTTTTGTTTTTTTATAAAAAGTAATAATCAAAAGACAATTTTTTTTTTATAAAAAAGTAATAATCCAAAGACAAAAAATAAAATAAGTTGTTATAATTGTAAAGTATGTTTACTTTATTGGTTAAATTATAAAGTATGATTTTATTCTTTAGGAAAATTGGTTTTTAATAAACCAACCTTTGTCCCATTGGTAATTAATAATCCTACCTACAAAATTGGTAATTAATAATCCTACGTTTCAATATGTTGGTACTCAATAGACCTCCGTTAGTTTTTTTTAACTGAAGTTAGTTTTTTTAAGTTTTATTTGTTACACAAACAGTCCCTGTAGTTATAATTTACTAGTTTTAAGTTTTATTTATTACACAAACAGTCCCTGTAGTTATAAAAAAAATCATAAAAATAAAAAAAATCTAAAAAATCAAAAAAATTCAAAAAAATCATAAACATTCTAAAAAAATCAAAAAAAATTCTAAAAAAATCAAAAAAATTCAAAAAAAAAATCAAAAAAATCATAAAAAGTCATAAAAATTCAAAAAATTCAAAAAAAGCAACCGTTTCGACCCGGACCGTTTCGACCCGTACCGTTTCGACGCGTACCGTTTTCGACCCGGACCGTTTCGACCCGGACCGTTTCGACACGGACCGTTTCGACCCATACCGTTTCGACGCGTACCGTTTCGACGCGTACCGTTTTGACCCGTACCGTTTCGACCCGTACCGTTTCGACCGGTACCGTTTCGACCCGTACCGTTTCGACGCGTACCGTTTCGACCCGGACCGTTTCGACCTGGACCGTTTCGACCCGTACCGTTTCGACGCGTACCGTTTCGACGCGTACCGTTTCGACCGGTACCGTTTCGACGCGTACCGTTTCGACCCGGACAGTTTTCGACCCGGACCGTTTAAAAAACGGTGGTGGTGGTGGTGGTGGCGGTGTTGTGGTGGTGGCGGTGGTGGTGGTGGTGGCGGCGGTGCGGGTCGAAACGGTCCGGGTCGAAAACGGTTCGGGTCGAAACGGTATGGGTCGAAACGGTCCGGGTCGAAACGTTTGTGTTTTTTTTTAATTTTTTGAATTTTTATGACTTTTTATGATTTTTTTTTATGATTTTTTTTTGAATTTTTATGATTTTTTTGAATTTTTTTGATTTTTTTAGAATTTTTTTGATTTTTTTAGAATTTTTATGATTTTTTTGATTTTTTTAGAATTTTTTTGAATTTTTTAGAATTTTTATGATTTTTTTGATGTTTTAACTTTCAATTTCAGAAGGTACCTCATAAAACTCAGATTACACTAGAACAAGGATCATGATCTTAGTGTTTACCAAATTTCTACAACTTATTAATCACCTACAATGGTGATTATGAACCCTACAAGTATCATGCAAGATTTTGACAAGAATTCATCTAGGGTTTATCCCTAAACATCATACTTTTTTTCTGAAATCACCTTCTATGATCGAATTACACTAGAAAAATCTTTCTAAACCCTAGTGTTCATCATTATTTTGTAAAATCCACAACCCACCTTCAAGGTGTTCATGGAATTTCCTGAATTTGAACATGATTTCACATGTAGTTGTCTAGGTTTCACTTCTAGACACTATATCATCCCTAATCTAACCAAATAACACACATGCAACATCTAATTTCAGATTTTCCAAAATCATGAGATTTTCAAGTTTAGAGATTTCATCAGATTTTACATACCTTTTAATCCTCTTGCGATGAGGATCACGATTCTAAGCTCAGATTTCGTTTTTGATCAGATTTGGACCTTCAATTTGGTTGTTTTGTGAATGTTAGGGTTTTGGAGAGCTTTGGTCGCCCCCTTCCCTCCTTCCTGGTCGATCTCTCACACATCAGTGTGTTTGAGATTTTATTTCTTTTGTTTTATTAAATTTAGTTTCAATTTAGGCACATTAGGTCCCTTGTCTTTTGTTTTTATTTTGTTTTTAATCTCTAAGTTTCTCATAGGTCATTAACTAACTTGGTTAGGGTCATTTACTAGTTAGTTTATTTTACTAATTTATTTGCACCCAAATTGCAAATTTATAAATTTCACATTTTCGGGATGTTACACAAGTTTCGATCAAGTGGAATTCAGAAATCTTCAATAAACTTAAACAAAGTGTTACAGCAAACAAATAGCTGTTGGAAAAGTCTTAACTCATGCGTAACAAACCACAAACTCATATCTACTTCAAAATTCATCTATCATCCTACAAAACACCTAAAAATAAAATTACTTTCAAATCATGAGATCATGAAGCGACTGTTACTCCGTACGAAATTTGTAGCGCGTTAATCGTAGCGAGTGAAGCAAAATTGAAAAATCAGAAGTTGTTGAAGAAGGGAAGAGAGAAATTAGGGTTTTTGGATTATGAATTGAGCTGTGCCAGAAATTTGGGAAGTCACGAGGAAAGGAATGAAATGGTGGAGGCTGGCTGAAATACAACCCTATTTCATCACAGATCCAGCGGCGGCTTCATTTACCAGATCCAGTGGTGGCTTCATCCACAGTTCTAACTTCCGCACCAAAATTATTGGATATTGGTTATTTAAAAATTTGATCTTGGATATTATATGGTGGTGGTTAGTGGTCTTGTTTGAAAAGCATGTTTGACCCATAATTCTTCTTTCGAGTTATGGTCTTGTTTGAAAAGTCATCATGCTTTTCAAAACGCCACGACCCTCTTTTTGAAACATTCGTTTTACCCATTTAAGTAACCCATTGTCTATCTAAGGCTTCATTTAATGCTCATTGAACCTTACGTTCTAAATGAGTAATTACTCTATTACACATACCTGGCTCGGGTCAATGTATTGACCTGTTTTAATGCCTTGCTATAATATTCGTTAAATAATAGCGATGCAAATATCATTTCTACATTTATTCCTGAAATCATATAACTCGACAAGAATCATTAGTCGCTATTATCAAAAGGTGGTATCTTCACCTTTGGACCTGTTTGGTCTAAATGACCGATTTTATTAGCGAGATGACATGTATTTTCATCTCGACTATATGACTCGCTCCGATTTACATCGTGCGGTCGTTTTACTTATAATTCGTTTCTTAACACTTTTCGGCCTATTAAGGCTTACTTCATAAGTGTCTTTTAAAGCCAATAGTTATGGTCGACACGTGACCAATTTACCATTTTACCCTTATCGTTTGTTTTGGTTTACCCTATAAGGTAATCATTTAAGAGTTCATTTTCCATTTGTCATAAAATGATCGAATTACCGATTTAACTCCTTTTAAACCCTCCACGTGGTTTCTTGTCATGCTCAACTATCTTGTTTCGTATGCCTACACGTCGAAACATCATACCTCAACTATGTATTTATCTTAATTGTAACTAATACGATAGAGAATATTTTAAAATATAAGACTAGTGTAAGCCATACTTACTTGACACTAGTTTTATATTAACAAGCGCTCTACCTAGGCCACAGTGTTATTTAGGCTATAACTTGTTTTATTGCCTAAACTAATTGGTCACCATTTTACCTCATACCTCGTCGTTCGGGTATGCGATATTGCCGTCATCTGCCCGTTTTGCATGTTTATACTACCATATCTAGTCATTCACACTATAACGTGATTACATTCTATATTACTTTTGTGTCCGTGATCACATCACGCCATGTTTAGTTTTACCTTGACCTTAGTCTAAGGCTGCACTCATTTTCTTTCGAATTATCTTTCCGACTCTATGACTTCCTATGTGTCCTTCGCGTCGGTTTATTTTTACTCATGCCGTTATTTGGTTTACGCCTCTATTTCCTTTCAACTCGTTACCGGGTTCTTTATCTTAATGTTTTTAACGCTCCGGTTTTATTGATCTGCGTTTTCCTTTCTATACTCTTTTACTTCATAACACATAGATTCAGCAATATTTCGCACTTTCATTATTCGAGTTGCGCTTACTTGGAATATCAAGTATTATACGTATTTGATCCGAACATCACCTTCCTTTTTTTTAGCGACCCTTAGGTCTGTTTCTTTTTACTAATGTCCCGAAGGCCCATTTCTTAAGTCTTATTTGGTAAAACCATTACTGTGGTTATACGGCTTTTGGGGTTTACCCGTTCTCATTCTAATACCTTCATAACATTTATTTACTAGCCTTTTATATAATCACTTCCATCACTGTGATCATCGTTGTTCCTCATAAGGATTTGATTAATAATATGTTACTTGGATGGTTACCCATACCCAAGTTTCTAAGTATGCATTTAACGATACTTCCTTATTCGTAGTGGCGAATAATATGTATCGTTTATTTGATTTTCCTTGAGGATATTTTCCGCCCAAGTCTTGACTTCTCATTCTTATCCTCGATCCAACTGTAACTGTAACAAAATTAATTCGTTTAATTTTATTTTTCCTTATTGTTGCATGAAATTTATCCATATCGTTTGTTGATGTAAATAATGCTTCTACACATTTTATTTAGTTTGGCCAAGTCTATAACCTTGCCCTCGCTATTTATTATTATTGCAATTTCCGGGTTCGAGTGTGGATGCACTCCTTCCCGTTGCAATATCTATCGAGATTACTTTCACCTTTGAAATGTACAGTTTCAGCACCTCTTATAAACAATTAGAATTTTTATTACTACCTATTTCTTATTTCTCAAAGCATAGGTAAATTTCGTTAACGCGAATGTAGGATGTTGAATAAATCGATGTAAAACAACGATTTATTTGCACTCATAATAATTAAAAATTCATACTGAAATTTAATCTACAAGAGTGTACCTGAAACGACATCAGGTTCAGCTTTAGCCTCCGTGGCTGTTATATAAAACAACTTTGTCCTTGATTTCTGGGCATCAGACCTTGTGTCGGCTGTGTCCTTGGTTCTGAGCCTCTCTGGACAATTAGGCTTTTTATGTCTTGGCTTACCACATGTGCCCTTGTGAATTTTTCCACAAACTCTGCACTGATGTAACACACTTTTTGTAACCCCCTTCCTGGGAGCTTTATTATACTTGAACTTCTTTACGGCTCTTGGATTCATATCCAACACCCTCCTTTCTTCTATTTCTTGTAGTATGCTATCTTTCAATTCAACCATCATATCGTTCACCACCGGCACGATTGTGGTTTGTAATCTATAAATATACTGTGATAGACTATTTTCTAGAGCTTTTTCGACCGTCTCGGAAATCTTAGCTTTCATTTGTTCAGTCAATTGAGATGTCGAATCATCTCCAGTTACTCCAGACATTTCTTTAACTGAAACATCCATCACGATTTATCAATAATTATTTCATTCGTTTCCATCTTATTATACGGAAATTTATATTATTCTCACTCAGTCATGAATAATGTGTTATTCTATTTCGGTTTGGTCAAGTGTATATCTTGCCTTACCTTTCTTACTTAGTGTATTTTCCCGGGTTCGAGCGTATTTATACACCTCCCCCCACATCTTTACGTCATCTTGAAACTGAAATGTTTACACTAATTGTTAAACATTTCATCTATGACATATGCGTCATTTATTTTGATCTAGCCAAGCTCACCACTTGCTTAAACCATTCATGTTTAGTGCACTTTTCTGGGTTTGAGTGTGTAAACACGCACTTCCCGTGCATATCAAATCAAATTTCCCTTTTCTAGTATTCTAGTAATTCTATTAAAGCAATTAATTCTTACCGGATGTCTTGAAACTGAAATGTTTACATCGATTGTTAAACATCTCATTTATAACACATGCTTTACTTGTTTTGATTCAGTCAAGTTCATAACTTGATTCAATCGTTCTTGTTTTGATTCGATCAAGTTCACAACTTGATTCCATCGTTCTTGTTTTGATTCGATCAAGTTCACAACTTGATTCCATCGTTCTTGTTTTGATTCGATCAAGTTCACAACTTGATTCCATCGTTCTTGTTTCATGCATTTCTTATATTTGAGTGAGCTTACACACTCTTTTCATGCACATTTGTTCATGATTTATTTCTATATTCTCTAATTTCTACTTAAACTATTAACTCTTACCGGATGCCTGATCAAGCTTGAACCGAACACTTGTTGACAACCTTGAGCTCTGATTACCAACTTGTAACACCCTTAAATTTTTATTTGAATTAATCACTAAATTTATACATTTTATACCAAAAGATATTAAATTACATAAGTTTCATAACTTGATTAAACTTTAGTCAACTAATGACTAAGTTGGATCATTCAAAATTTGTTTAAGAAATTGTTTACAAACCATGAACAAAATCTAAGAATGATTAAACTATTGCGGAAGCTTCAAAAATCGTGTTCGGTTCTTTATCATTCGCTTGACCACCATCCGTAAGATCCACTTTGCTACCTATGGTCAAAATCTTTAAAACATTAGATCTGACACAGTTATATAGCACATAAATACAAAATCCGACAACAAAATCTAAATAATAAAATAATGTTTTATTTTATGGTTCCACCGTAATTTACGGTGTGACCGTAAATTACGGTATAATCTGGACTTCCCTGGTCACCGTAAACTAGAAGATAACTACCGTAAACATTTGATCCCTACCGTAAGTTACGGTAATACCGTAACTTACGGTAGTTGCTGGAAAACCATCCCTTGTTTGTTGTATTCATTGTGCTAAAACCCAACCCTCGGATTTCACTTTTCTAACCACTTACACCTTGAATTCTTGTATTTCTAACATGATATATATAAACCTATATAAAAAATCAATCCGTTATAATCCGGGAGCATTATCTATGCCTTACTTGATTTATCCGAACCGTTTGGCTCGTCTATGGAATTCCTTCCTTAATGACGACTACCAACGAGTTCCAACCAACTTTTGACCAATTATTCAATATAGCGATATCAACGCTTTAATTCGTAGCAAACTTTAATCTAAAATTCAACTATGCATATTGCAAAGATCTAAATTTACTTAATGTAACGGGTCAAGTTACATACTTGCATATCTAAACAACATTATCAACCAACAATTCTATTTAACTATTTTGACCCGTTTGTTTGTTGAGTGAGTTACACCACTTCATTGACATACCAAACACCATCATTTTCTCCATATCAATATAGAACATAACTACGACTAGGTTTATCTATATTTGTAACGAGACACAAGTCACGTACCTTTAGAGCACACCCTTCAAACGCGCATCCGCTCCGGCTTGTCCGCTTGACGATCCGGATTCTTTGCCTAAAGAGTTCAATTCACATTCAACTTAGAACTCTTTTCATAATCGTTAACGCATAATTCTCTATAATAATTCAAATCTGCGTTTTCATCTGATTTTTAACATTTTAATCCCCACTTAGGCATTTTAACAAACACCTTGCGGGTCAGATTTTTACATCATCAAAACCGAGTTCATGACTTATAATAATCATTTAAATCAACTTCAATTAGTCACATTTACACATGTTTTAACTTTCAATTTCAGAAGGTACCTCATAAAACTCAGATTACACTAGAACAAGGATCATGATCTTAGTGTTTACCAAATTTCTACAACTTATTAATCACCTACAATGGTGATTATGAACCCTACAAGTATCATGCAAGATTTTGACAAGAATTCATCTAGGGTTTATCCCTAAACATCATACTTTTTTCTGAAATCACCTTCTATGATCGAATTACACTAGAAAAATCTTTCTAAACCCTAGTGTTCATCATTATCTTGTAAAATCCACAACCCACCTTCAAGGTGTTCATGGAATTTCCTGAATTTGAACATGATTTCACATGTAGTTGTCTAGGTTTCACTTCTAGACACTATATCATCCCTAATCTAACCAAATAACACACATGCAACATCTAATTTCAGATTTTCCAAAATCATGAGATTTTCAAGTTTAGAGATTTCATCAGATTTTACATACCTTTTAATCCTCTTGCGATGAGGATCACGATTCTAAGCTCAGATTTCGTTTTTGATCAGATTTGGACCTTCAATTTGGTTGTTTTGTGAATGTTAGGGTTTTGGAGAGCTTTGGTCGCCCCCTTCCCTCCTTCCTGGTCGATCTCTCACACATCAGTGTGTTTGAGATTTTATTTCTTTTGTTTTATTAAATTTAGTTTCAATTTAGGCACATTAGGTCCCTTGTCTTTTGTTTTTATTTTGTTTTTAATCTCTAAGTTTCTCATAGGTCATTAACTAACTTGGTTAGGGTCATTTACTAGTTAGTTTATTTTACTAATTTATTTGCACCCAAATTGCAAATTTATAAATTTCACATTTTCGGGATGTTACACAAGTTTCGATCAAGTGGAATTCAGAAATCTTCAATAAACTTAAACAAAGTGTTACAGCAAACAAATAGCTGTTGGAAAAGTCTTAACTCATGCGTAACAAACCACAAACTCATATCTACTTCAAAATTCATCTATCATCCTACAAAACACCTAAAAATAAAATTACTTTCAAATCATGAGATCATGAAGCGACTGTTACTCCGTACGAAATTTGTAGCGCGTTAATCGTAGCGAGTGAAGCAAAATTGAAAAATCAGAAGTTGTTGAAGAAGGGAAGAGAGAAATTAGGGTTTTTGGATTATGAATTGAGCTGTGCCAGAAATTTGGGAAGTCACGAGGAAAGGAATGAAATGGTGGAGGCTGGCTGAAATACAACCCTATTTCATCACAGATCCAGCGGCGGCTTCATTACCAGATCCAGTGGTGGCTTCATCCACAGTTCTAACTTCCGCACCAAAATTATTGGATATTGGTTATTTAAAAATTTGATCTTGGATATTATATGGTGGTGGTTAGTGGTGGTCAGAGGCGGTGAAGATTTGGTGGTGATTAGTGGTGGTTAGGTGGTTTTATTTCCAGAGGATAGGGTTTAAAGAGAGTTGCGGGGAGAGTGTGAGTTGAGAGAGAGATGAAGGGGTTGAGGGTAAATATTAAAGCTTTGTTTTAAATTTAAATTTAATTAAATTGGTAAAAAGACTAAACTACCCTTATGTGATATGATTTAACTGAAAATTTTAACCAAGTTAGTGGTAAAGGACGTATGGTGTAATGAGTTTTCCATATAAAGGACTATGACTGTAATTATTGAAGTTAAAGGCTATCCATTGCAATCTGATACAAACATAAAGGACGAAAAGTGTAATTTACCCTTTTATTAATTTAATAAGAATAATAATATAAAATATACTAACATAGAAAAGCTTAAATGAAAATTATTGTATTATTGATAACTTAACTCGCATATAGTATAACTTCCTACCATACCTCTATCTTTATGTATACACTATACACACACTCAAAAGAGTTTTTTATTTTATATACACGTACTTTTTCTTAGTGGGTGTAGTTATTTTATATACACTATACACACACTCAAAAGAGTTTTTTATTTTATATACACTATACACTATACACATACTCGCATATAGTTTTTTATGCATATGAGTTTTTTTCTTAGTGGGTGTAGTTAGAAAAATTATTTACCAAAATAGATACTTTGAAAACTATTTACAAAAATGGGTGTTTTTTTTTTAAATTTGTTTCTCTCTCCAAATCTAATTCAATAATTAATTATAAAATAATAATTGTTTTTATTTTTTTTCTTTTTCAGTGATTAATAATAAAATAATAGTTTTTCTTAGTTTTTTTTTTGTTGTTTTAGTGATGTTTTTATGCTCATATATGTTTTTTATTTTTCTTTCTATTGTGATCAATATACATTACGTTAAAAGTTAAAAAGTAAAATCTGATTTATCGAGTTTGCCTTTTATTTAGGTAACATTAAAAAACTAATTAACCCTCTACTCTAAATATTAACTCTATGAATATGTTATTTTCTAGACATTCTGGTATTTATATTTTTGAAAGCGGAATTGCGTTTAGAATAGAGTGTTTTTTTATCGGAAGCTCAGTTTTGTTTGGTGTCTTTATGCATTGAACTAATGCTGACACGGTAGTAAATTAAATGGTAGTTCGGTATCACATTCTATACAACATTTATATAATCTAAATTAGTAACATTTTTAGGCATTGATGGTTGTATTTTCTGCATAAAGAGTTGTACAAGGTTTTTTTTCTAATCTTTTGCCACGTTTGCCTTCCTTTATACTTTACACCTCCTCACCCACCACCGCTGATTCTCTATTTTCTCTGTTTCTTTGATCTGCAACCAGTTACATACTTACACCCCATACCCATGCGATCGATCGAGAGAGATAGAGAGCAGGGTGAACTCTTCCGCTGATAGTCGGTGTACGGCAGTGCAAGTCAGCGGTCGACCGTGGTAACGGTCTTGTAAGCCGAACCTGAACGAGAAGGGTGATGGTGGTAACCAGTAGCCACGTTAGCCGCAAGTCTCGACGGCCGCCGCTCACCTAAATCGACCAATACTTCTAGATATCCACCACTCACCACCGACGTGATTGCCCTAAATCGATACGATAGCGGTGGGGGCGTGTTGTTATTAGGGTTATGTGACTAAATCGGTCAGCGATTGAGGATTCTGAGCACGGATCATTGATATGCACAACGATCTCACCATATACGGTTGACATTTGAGTATAAGGTGGGCACCATGATCGAGGTTCCTTGGGTTACGCTAATCGCTAATGAGATTGCAAAAGAAGCCGAGTTCTTTTCATTCAGAACAACCATCTCACTCAAATGACGTTCGGGTAAGTATAGATGATGATTTGAAACACCTATCACAAAGAAAAAAGGTTGAGCCAATAACCAAAATGAATAACGTACAGATTGTGGATATTCCGAGTAAATGTTATTGACACAAATATCATTTGATGATTCATAGGTGTCAATTGATCAAGATGGCTACCGAGAAGGGCTGTGCGGCCAATCCTAATTTAAAGGTGAGTAGTGAGTGAGCATGGGTCACTATACGTTATTGTGTTCATGTTGTAAAATGACGATATCAACGTGTTGAATAATAAGTTAAAATAGATGTTTACTTACGATTACAAGTTAAGTTTTTAAAATATATTTATTCAAAAGATTTTAAGCATTCTGAATAAACTTTGGATTGGTTAGTAAGAATCAAGAATGAACCGATGATTGATTTTGGAGAAGTCATTATGATGCCTGGTATATATGAATTTGTAAGTTTGGTTTGCTTCGTGTGTTGTACCTCCTGCATGCTGCTGTTGTAACTTCTGCTCCATTTGTGTTTGGGCATGTTTGGGATTCCTTCTCAAAACAACTTATTACTTATATTTCACTATTCAAGAAGTTAATAAGTCAGGATTTCCTGACTTATTGACTTCTACACTCACATCAAAAGAAATCCCAAACACTCAAAAAGTCCTTTTTCACTATTCAATAAGTTAATAAGTCAATAAGTTGAAAGAATAAGGAATCCCAAACACCCACTTTATATCATTACATTGTTGTACCTTATGTTCAGTGGCGGAGCTTGACCAAAAGTTTCGAGTGGGCGTAAAGTGATGGGACTCAAATTTTTTTTTTCCTATAGTTATGTTTCGGGTCGGGTCAGGTTGGCTATTCAATTCAAGTCGGGTCAAATAATAATAGTTCCAAATAAAACTAAAAAAAATCACTCATTTAAAGGACCCGTTCTTGCACATAGAAAAACAAAATATTGTATAACAAACAAAAGACTTATATATATATATAAAGATACGAGATAAATGGAACCTGGACGAAGAATTACAACTCAGCCCGACGACCTTTAAGATTTTTGAATTCATCAATTATGTCTTCCGAATCAAACTTATCAGCAATTTCTTTTTCTATGTAAATCACCAAGCTATTTGTGAGATATTCATCAGCCATTTTATTGCGAAGGCGATTCTTGAATATTTTCATTGCTGAAAATCCCCGCTCTGTTGTTGCAGTTGAAACTGGAAGTGTCAAGATTAGCCGAACAACTTTATCAACCAAAGCGTACTCCTCTCGTTTGTTAGTTTTCACAAGAGTTTTGCATAGATCAGAAAGAGTTGATACACTACTTAGCCTGATATTCTCTGACAATTCAACATTAAAAAGCTCTAACTGTCTTCGTAACCCAGTGATCTCTTTGTCCGTAAAATCTTCATGATAAAACTTCTCAACTAGAAGACAAATCTGATCAACGTTAATCACTTTTGAAACTAGACTAGAACTAAGAGATAACAACTCAATCGTGCGCTCATTGAATCTACTATTTAACTCATGTATCTGTTTATCCAATGTGGATGTAAACAGATCCACTCGGTAATAATGTTCAAATGTAAATTGAAGATCGTTTTTACGAGCCCGATACCGAGTAGATGTAAATGGAGCTTTCATATCCGGAACTTCTATTAGATGTTTGTTACAAAACAAAGTAACTTCTTTAATTAAAGAATCCCATCCATCGTTTCTGTAATTATTTAGAGTAATCTTTGTTGCCGAAACTAATTCCATGGCATTCAGAATATCTTGCGATTTCCTTTGTAATGCTTGAGAAAGTATTTCGGGTTTTCCCATTACTTTCTCTATCAAGTGAAGAATAAAGACAAACTCAAATGATTGCATGTTACGCCAAGCTCCTTCAGCATCTCCACGTTGAGCAAAAGTAGTATGAGCTACGTCATCGATTATTCCTGCGAGAACAACACGAGTGGCATCAAACATCTTAATCAAACTACAAACGGAGTTATAGTGAGACCCCCAATGAGTATCACCAGCTCTTCTTAATGTCCCAAGTTGATTATGTCCTTTCCCCGAATTGATTTCACCCAGTTCCAATAACTTTTCAACCTCGCTTGCCTTTGCCTTTTGTAATTCATCATGCCGCTTACTAGAAGCACAAACCACATTAACTATGTCAACTAAGTATGTAAAGAATTGGTGTACTGGAATAACTTCCCTTGAAGCACAAACCAAGGCAAGTTGTAACCTGTTAGCAAAAAGCAAAACCGTAATAAGCATAACAGTATTTTAGTCAAACTGAATAATGAAAGAAAAAAATAACCAAGTAACTAACCTGTGAGCAAAGCAATGAACGTAATACGCATAAGGACATTCTTCAAGAACAAGTGCTTGTAATCCGTTCCATTTCCCTCTCATATTGCTAGCACCGTCATAACCTTGCCCACGAATTTTACTAACATCAAACTGATAATGCAAAAGTTGTTTCCACAAACTTGTTTTTAGGGTTGCTGATAAAGTATCCCTAACATGAACCAAATCCAAGAACCTTTCTTGTATCATCCCTTCTTCATCAACAAATCTCACAACTATGGCCATTTGCTCTTTCTTTGACTCATCTCGTGACTCATCAACCATGACACAAAAGGCCGAATCCCCCACTTCACTACGAATATGCTTTCGAATTTTATTTGCAATAATACTAAGAATTTCTTTTTGAATATCTCCAGAAGTATACTTTGCATTATAAGGAGCATTCTCTAGTATAACCTTTGAAACTTCATCATTATAAGAAGCAAGAAGTGTTAGCAATTCCAGAAAATTACCTCGATTTTTAGAACTAGCAGATTCATCATGTCCTCGTAAAGCACAAGCTTGGTATGTCAACCAACGAACTACATCAACAGTAGTCTTTAATCGTAAACGGTTCTTCATAATTATCTCCTTATTTGGCTTCGATATGGAATTATCAACGTGTGCTTCTTGGTTCAATAAGTTTTGACTGAATAAAAGGGCGTCTCTATGATTTGAAGTTTTAATGTGCTTCATGAATGCACATTGTTTCCCACAAACTTTATTCCAATTATCAAACCCTTTAACTGTAAATGTATCATGACCATGGCTCATATTTGGTTTGTCACAAAAAAGATAACATAGAAAGCAATAAGCCGAATGTGTTGTTGGAGAATACTCTAACCAATTAGGGTAAAGTTTGAACCAAGGATATCGGAACCTACGAGCTTGCTTCTTTGTACCATTAACTTTATATTCTGCAAGTTCTATTTGGTAAGGTCCAAAAGAAAGATAAGCACGCCTTACTTGTTCTCTTAAATTAACCGGATGCTCCCACATTGGTTTTCGTTTACCGGGATCTCTTTCTATAAGATTAACATCCACTTCATTAGTGTCGGATTGTGGTTGTGGAGCTTCATTTGAGTTTGATTGTGGTGGTGGAGCTTCGTTTGGAATTGTGTTTGATTGTGGTGGTGGTGGCGCTTCATGCTCTTCAGGCTCATTAGTTGAAGTTTTTTGACGTTTACTCTCTTGTTCATCATCCTTTCTTTTGAAAAAAGAATCAATAGTTTTCGTCTTTCCCATGAATTCCTAACAAAAAGTACTAATAATACATTAATTAATTCATCATCAAGGTATCAAATCCTCTTTATCTATTAAGTATTTTAGATCTATCATTTATGTAAATATGATTCTTATTCATGAATAAAGATAAACATTAATGCATTCCTAATTGTTACTCAATGCATTACTAATAACAATAAAAAAAAAAAAATTGTTATGAAATTGAGAATTGGGAATGAATTGGAAAACAAAAAAATAAAAAATTGTTATGAAATTGTGAATTCCGAATGAATTGGAAAACAAAAAAATAAAAAGGATAAGGATTGCAAGTTAGCACTCACCAAAAATTGCCCCAAAAGTCTTTGGCAGTGGCAGAGTTGAATCGCAGACGACAGAAGTGCAGAACACTGTCGGTTGAATAAGATTATTATATTTGATTGTTAATAATTTGGGTATTAAGTTTATTGTATGGTGGGTAATCTAGGGTTAAACAAATAAAAATAAGAGTTAAAATATATTTACCAAATTACCCATCATTTAGGAAAAATAATCGGGGTGGCGATCCTATATAATTTTAAAATTTTCGGACGAAAAATCGGACCATATACACTTCTAACCGAAACATTGGGGTGGGCGGGTGCACCCCCGAGCACCCATGATCCTTCGCCCCTGCTTATGTTTTCTTCCTTATACGTTGCCTCTTCATTTGACAAGTATACTGTTCAGCGGTTTCTATTGATTGGAGACACTAATGATGTTTTATTTAGTTTGAGAAATGACATCTGATTTTTGATTGAGCATTGGTGGCATTTTCAGTTTTGTGATTATCCTCTCTATCGAACAACCTGCTTGCTCTTATGTCAGTTTATCTGGTTTTGTTAGATTGTTATCAAGAAGTGTTGTTGTCAATTCCCGTATGTATTTTTGTGTTGGGATTCGACAGCTAAAGAGAACGTGGAAGAGTCTATATGTCGCAACCCCCGCCCCCTATCTGTCCCGGGAACGGGCGGCCGCGAACTCAGTATCAGTGGTATCGGTGTTTATTAATTTGGCAGCGGAAATTACATCAGGACCGTAGTTAGGAAATATTTTATCAGAGTAAAACACCACATTTTATATAAATAATCACATTGGGATGAAACCCAAGTTTTCATTACAAACTGAGTTATAGGGATAAATTCCATTTTATTGAAATAAAATGCCTTCTTTATTTAGGTAACTTTTATAGCCACTTTTCCAAGCCTTCGGTGCTGTCCAGCTGGCTTCTAGTTGGCTTTCACATTGTGTTACCTGAAACGCGTTTTAAAAACATTTGTCAGTGGGAAATACTGGTGAGTGAATCCCAGTTTAATCAAGAAATATTAATTTAATTTAAACAGTATTGAGAGCGATTACAATGTTTATATCTACCCAATTACTCATTCAGTACTGTCAATCCTGACTGGTGGGTCATATTACACATTGGCTAACTCTTCGTCCAATGGTAACGTGTCTCACATTTTGTATACAAAACCCCAACATACCGGCAGTAATCGTAGAATTACAAAGACTCAATCACTACTAAATTGCATTGTAAAATAGTTAAGGTTTTGTGAAAACTGTTTACAAAAAGGAGATTACTCACATTGCTGTCTTAGGTTTTCTGTAAGGATTTCCTGAGAATTATCTATAATTTACACAAATGCATACGTGTTAGTATAATAACCCATTTTAACATTAGTAATACCCTCCCCGAGACGGCATTCCAACGACTACGTCGGGCAGAACCACGACAGCCGTTACGGAACCCTAGATCAATCGGGCAGAGTATCTAATACGTATCCAGGGGTTATGATACTTACAACGGAGTAGAACTTCGTTATTTAGGGGGTATAATACCCGAGTATTATGCCTATACTTCAGAAATTAGAGAAAGAAAACGTTCGTGAGCGAATTCGGACTGAAGGCCGATGCATGCTACTTATAGGGCCTGATTTGGCCTTTCTCGCGGCCCGCATAAACAAAGACCACGGGCTACGCGACCCGCGTAGTAGCCCGGGTAGGGTTTAGGTCGTCTGGGTTAGCTTCCTAGCCTCGACGTGTGTCTGCCATGTGGCAGCACCAGGCTGCGCCATCCTTCACCCGGTCGCGACCCGCGTAAGCTTAAGGGGTGGCTTACGCAGCCCGCCTAAACCCCAAAATTTCCATTTTAATTAATTTTAATAATATTTAAGGTATTCGGGGTCCGTTTTTACGTATGGAGTGTTTTTAGGGACATATTGGGATATTTTAAATATTTTTAGGGTGTCAGAAAATTTATGAGGGTGTCGGTTTTCTTTAGGGTTGTTATACTATAGGTGTAGCTAATGTAAACTCAGGCACTCTTGATGGTCAAGGAGAAATGAATGATACTAACACTGGTGACGTCTGAGAGTAGGGATGTTGACGATTTTCCAGCAACCAAGATTTAACAACATCAATTGGCTACGAACAGTGAGATTGCTAGGCTTTCGATAAAAAAAGGCACAACCTAACACAATTTTCCAACGTCCAAGATTTAACATCAGTGACCTTTTGACCATTTTATCTCCACGTGTACATCCCATTAATGACTGTATTCTTAGGGCTCTCATATCTAAACACGTCATCTCGCTGATCCGAAGTGTCTGGTGGTGTCATTAATCATTTCTTCTCTTCGCCAATAGAAGGTAAAAAACATTAATAGTTCTAACTACTTATTTTTATTAATACTTGCAAACTATGTTTTTAAAGGAAAGTATGATCTTGAAGGCTAATTGAAGAAAGATTAATCCAATTCTAAGAGGTTTACGAAGCTTGGTCAATCAGATTTATAAGCCAATTTCCAACTCTAAGTTTGGTTTTCTCGATTATTTATCTGATCGATAAGTTGATTTCCGACACCAACTTAGGTTAATGGCTTCTATGGTGGTTCTCTTTTAGCATTTTCATAAGGTATTTCTTCTTCCATGTTTGCATGTAATTGATTTGTTACAATGAATCTTGAACGAAAGATTGTTCGAACTATATCCTTAAAACAATATAGGCTATAGCATCCCAATTTTGATAAAATAGGATGAAACAAGACTTCATGCACCTAGAATTTTCTCTTGGGCAGGTCTCATTATAGTCCTCAGATTAAAATCAGTCTCTGAATCTCACTTTGAACCACTAAAACAACTCAAAACGTTTACTTGGTTAGCGTTCATTCATTAGACACTAATAAAATCAAGATTAATTTTTATTTACTTTGTTTCGGTTATGGTGTAGGGTAATTCGATATGGGTTCTTGCTCTAAAAAGGAAAGGAACATTTTAACGCATCTCCTTAAGTCCCTTTTGAAGTTTATGGAAGGAATGTAGGCTTACTTAAAAACTATGGGCCCCTTGACTTCCTCAAGGTTCATGATGCAGGGCATTTGGTTCCTATGGATCATCCTAGGGCTGCACTAGAGATGTTACAGAGGGGAACCAAGGGCTCACTAAAAGATAGTATAAGGGACCAGACATTGCGCCTTAATTTGTAAGGCTACTGGCCGCAACGCGGCGGGCTTTAATTCTAGTTTTATTAATAATTTTGTATGTATGTATGAAAGTAAGTTAAACTTTAATTCATATGAATTAGTTTACAAATATTATTTTAACAACTCAAAATTAGGCATCCACTAGTTATGTAATATTCAGAGTAATTTAATGAGTAAATTGCCATTTTAGTCCTTGAGTTTTTGTCTAAATTGTCATTTTAGTCCAAATAGTTTTTTTTCTCCTCTGGGTCCCTGACTTTTCCTTTTTCTTGCCATTTTAATCAAATTGCCCAACTTAGTCTAAAAACCAGGTTATAAGCAGAGGTATTTTTGGCATTACATTATTATGAGGTTTATAAATTATGTTTTAAACTACCCCTGGTTATCACTACACAACAGTTATGCCAAAAATGCCCCTGGTTATAACCAGATTTTTAGACTGAGTTAGGCAATGTGATCAAAATGATAAGAAAATGAAAAAGTCAGGGATCCGGAGGAAAAAAAACTATTTGGACTAAAATGTAAATTTGGACCAAACCTCAGGGACTAAAATGGCAATTTACTCTAATTTAATACATCATATTGTACTATTCTACTTAATGTATTTTCACTAAAAGAAAACACAGATGCAAAAGTTAAAAAAAAACATAAAAACGTTATATAAAAGAATAAAAATAAAACCTAAGACTAATAATAACTATTAGAGCTAATTACTGTTTTCGTCCCTGAGGTTTGTCAAAAATAACGGTTTCAGTCCATTAGTTTAAAAATTGCGATTTCAGTCCATTAGTTTCATTTTCGTAACCATTTCAGTCCACTTTTCAAACGGCGTTTATTTTATGCAGTTAATGGAAGCACGTGCTTGTCACGTGATGGGCAATTTGGAGGTCAGGGTTTGGATGAATAAGGGGTAGGTGGTGTTTAATACAACTGGGGTTGTGAGAATTGGAATGGAAATGACCAAATTGCCCATCACGTGACAAGCACGTGCTTCCATTAACTGCATAAAACAAACGCCGTTTGAAAAGTGGACTGAAATGGTTACGAAAATGAAACTAATGGACTGAAATCGCAATTTTTAAACTAATGGACTGAAACCGTTATTTTTGACAAACCTCAGGGACGAAAACAGTAATTAACTCTAACTATTATTAAAATATAGTATGAACTTCTTTTAGGTATTATTGAATTAGATTTATCCAATTAGATTTAGAGAAAGAAACAAGTTGTTTAAAAAAAAACACCTATTTTGTTGATAAATAGTTTTTAAACTACCCATTTTAATATATAACTAGTTGATTTCCCCCGCGCTTCGCGGCGGGATCTCATTCGGTATTGATTCGGTTTGTTTCCGTACCAACACAATACATGCATTCGGTATAACAATCAACATCTGCTCTACATCGACCGAAAACCATAAAACGAACACGGTGCCAATACCGAATCGATACTGTGAATACCGTTACCGAAATTGAGGAAATGTGGATATCGATTACCGTACCGTATTTATAGATTCAGGACCGGTACGGTACCGGTACTTCGGTACTTTACCATATTGGTACCGCTTTGGTGTCATCCATTGTTTTACCTACAAAAATATCATGTGCAACTTATCCATCCATTATTAACTGAACTAGAGTAATATATAGAGGAATGTAGACAAAAGGTAAACATATTAAACATCAATGGGTTCGACATTTACCCAATTCCGAGTCATCATCAAGTTCGACAAAAGGGGTTTCTTCAACAATAGTATCATCTCCCTACACAACCAAACACAAAGATATTAAAAATCTAAAAATAAGAAAAGATAAATTGATAATTTATAACCAAACCATTAAAAAATTAACTTAATTCGATGAATTCTATGCTTTTTGCCGATGATTATTAAATTCGGTATTAATACCGGTATTTACCGAAAAATACCTGTACCGATACCATTTTTTACCGATACCGAATTTAGAAAAATCTATTACCGATACCATTACCGTTTATGATCGGTACAGTATGGTATCCGTACGGTACCGGTATTTCGGTAAAAAATCTCATCCCTAATACCGATGTTGTTCGGTCCGGCTCAATATGGTACAATACAGTACAGTAGTGATACAGTATCAGTTTATTGAAACTAAAAATATAGATATAAATACCGATACCAAATATCGATGTTGTTCGTTCGGTTTACGTTCGGTACAATAGCGACACAGTGTCTACTTTTAGTAAGATTTACTGAAAACCATGAATATGGATAGTGGCACTTATGTTGTTCAGTCGGTTTTCTTTTCGGTATGGTAGCAACACGGTATCCATTTTTAAAAGATTTATATCAGAATGTTGGAAAAAATACATAGATGCGTATTTAGATTATTTTTAAAAAATAAACGTACACAAATTATTAAAAAATTATAATAAATGAACAATACTTAAAACAAATACTTTAAAAAGCTATTTTTTATTCATGGTCCCTCAACTTTAATATATAAATAATATATATATATATATATATATATATATAATAAAAATATCTTTTAGTTGAATTAAAAGATTATAACAAACTAAAATAAACATATTAGTTTAAATAAATAATATTTTAAGAATTGAACAATTAAAATTTAAATAAAAAATAAAGAATTAAAACACTACTAAAACCTCTATAATAATTATTTATTTATCTTAGTTACTGTTTATCAAGACTTTCTAATAATATGTACTAGCTATATTTCCCGCGTGATGCGGCCGGAAATCGACCGGTATCAGTTGATTTCCTGACGACATCTGTATGATACTGACACTTGGTTTAAAGTCATATTTTTGTCAACAAAGTTCATACATGAACACCAAGAAAACTATATTAAACAACGTCGCGTAGTCATCTTTTAAAATAAAAAGATAATGAACGCAAGTTATGAGAGGAAAAAATCAATTAAACAAAAACAAAATGGGTTAGAATCGTATATTGTTTAAGGTATAATGGGTGAAACTGGAACATAATTGTTATATATATAAATATTAAAAACTCATGTTACTATTCATTAGGGTTCGAAATTTATATATTTTGTGCGCGATGTGGTGGGAATTCGCCCGTTACTGGTTTGGTTCATAACACTATCACTATTGTACCGACTCTTAGTTTAAAGTCAATAATATGCACAAATAAAAGTGTTTTACATTGAAAACAAAAAAAAAGAATACAGCTACTGGTTCCGATAATAACAACAACGGTACCGATGTCGATAGAGAACAAAAAAAAAGAATATCGATATTGGATCCGATAATAACAAACAATAGCAGAACCGATGCGGGTATCAGTTTGGTTCACCACTAAACTGTGTTAAATAAAACTCTTTTTCTCATGAAAATTTATACAAACACGCCGACAAAGAAATATTAAATACAACCGCATATTTAGCTAGAAAGAATAATGAACGTAAGTTATAGGATAAAAGATCAAATTAAATAAGAATTAAATTAATTAAAGACGTATATAATTTAATATATGTAAAATCGGAAATTAAAAGAAAGAATATAATAACATAATTTTTTTATTTTACTATTCATCAGAAGTTCAAATTAATATATATAATAATAATAATTTCTCTACCTTTTGGAAAAAAACTTCATGCATACTGATAAAGTGTATGCTCAAAAGACACACCAAACATGCAATTTTAGTATTTTATATCCGTTTCAATTGTTATACCCCAACAACAAGACAAAATAATGAAGGTGTGAGAACAAAATACATTATTTCTTTATGTATTATCTAGTTACCTCATTATATAACTGAAAAGTATAACTATTTATCAAAGAAAATTACAAATTTTGCCATGTCTAGAAATTTGTTACATATTGATTGTTATGGGTGAAATTCCGAGCCCATATCCTAGATAGTATCTTTAGTTATATCTTGATTACATAATAGTTGTTCACAATCAGGATGCCGGATCAGGATATTGGTAACATCCTGATGTTGTATCCTGATGATTACTAACGAATTGTTTGCAGGTTACGAGTGCATGTCCATAACGTTCATCAAGACTTCTTCCCCTGAAGACTCGGTCCAGATTGTTAGAAGAGGAACGTTGAAGCTGCAATACCTGGTCCACAACGTTAACAATGGAATATTCCAAGGCATCCCCCCATTTTAGGAAAATTAGTTTTTTCTTTGTAACTATAAATATGTGGATACCCAGATCTCATAGGAAACATCACATTCACTGCTCTCGAACACTTACACTCTCTTTCGCAATTCACACACTTCTAGGAAACATTGTAACACTTAGCAACGATCTGAGAATTATCCTGCACTGTATCCTGACTTTTGAAGTAATAAGAAGAACAAGGCAGCTGCGATTGTCAGCTCCCGAGGTTTTGTGCCTGCAATCTAGATTGATCAAGGGCTTTCCTCGTACATCTCGTGTCAACCTTTACATTTTTTCTCATTGTTTGATTGTTGATATAGCTTGGTATCCTGAGCTATATCCAGAAACCCATTTTTGCAAACAACTAAATCAGCATATTTTACACAAACACTCCTAGCACACTACCTCACTTAACTAATTTGATCACTTAATTGCTTTGGTAATTTTTCACCAAAACAATTTGGCGCCCACCGTGGGGCAAGTGGTGCTATTTCTACTAAAAGCTTTCTTAAAATCACTACTTGGTTTTCTATTTTCAAAACTTTTTGCACAACTATTTTCAATGGCCTCAAAATCAAACAGCTCTTCTACCATGTCTGCTACAACCTCTGCAACAATTGGTTCGGTGCTTCCACCACCTCCAAGGATGCAAGCTTCTTCACAGCCTCAAGCTCCTCCGAGGAGGGTTGAAACTCACACATCTCGGGATATTGTTCCTACTCAGAATATCCATGGATCTGTTGCCTCAGGGAGAACTCCTGTTATCACACCCCTACCGATGGTGGAATCATCGGGGCGAGGCACTAGGTGAATCAGATTGCTCTTGAGAATCCATAACAACTATATTGCAACAGTATTTATTACATTTGTTATCCCATACTAACAATCAGTACAATAACGTAAGTTATCACAGATTTCTTGTCCTCTTGAACAATACAAATCCGACAACCTAGATTTTAGGTGAGTTTCTAGACTTCCTAGCTTGATTTGATGTTGACTGCGACTAAACTTGCAACATACGTTAAAACAGTGTCAATACAAAAGTATTGGCGAGTATACAAGTATTGATAGTGTAGCGTAAGTAGATAAAAAGTGATGCGAATTACCAAATACATAACGGGATACCTCAACATACATGCATATAAGACTGATACTACCAGCTAAGTCACTCGAGCTGCGATTGCGATTGCGATTCATCCTAACTAGACCCCGTCGGGTGCTATAGTACTATACTAGTTAAGGCGGGACCTTGCGAGTATAAGTCCTAACACATATGTAACTAGCATCACGTGTAAATATGCATAACAGTTATTCGCAAGTGATAGACAGTTTGATCGAATAATTCGTTTAATAAGTTTGATTTGATAAAAACGTGTGTTACACCCAAAACGCGATAAAAAAAGGGGTTTGAGTATACTCACAGTCGGTGTTCAGCCAGTAAACACAACTTGGTTGATTTGAAGGGTGCGCGTCTGAAATTAGCCTGATTACATATTGATAGCGTAAGCGTTGAATTGTGCGTTAAACGATGAGGTGTGCCAGTCGATCGGGTGGCAATCCGTTGGGATGGTCATCCGATCGGATGGCCATTCGATTGGATTGTCACCTCTTTTGGCACGGATGTGTTTTGAAGTTTTCGCTGTAGCATTTTGAAAACAGAGAAGTATCTCTACCCTTCAGGTCGGTCGATCGAGCGGCGGCTCGATCGGGTGACGATCCGATGGGTGAGACACTTAGTGATAACAAGTTCACCGCAGTTTGTATTGAATACGTTGAAAATTGTTTAAGTGTTGAAGTCTAAACACCACGTGGTCGGGTGGTAGTCCATTCAATGTTCAAACTCCAAATTGTTGAAATCAATGTCAAGTATGGGGCCCAAGGAGCAATCCGATCGGATGACTATCCTGTCCGTTCGGATGACTGCCTGTCCGTTCGGGTGACTGCCTGTCCGTTCGGATGACTGCCTGTCCGATCGGATGACTGTCGTGTCCGATCGGATGATTGTCCGATCGGACGGCAATCCGTCCAAACGATCTAGTCGTCCTTGGCACTTGACTAATTTTGAAGGTTCTCGGCGGTTTTGATCGAGACGGTGTTATGACGTGCTAACCAAAAGAAACCCCATCTCGAACCAAGGGACCCGATCGGACAGGAATCACCCAAATATGACCGGTTTACTGATTCGTGATGGTCGTTCTTGGTTAACCCAAAATCGGTCGTCTCTTTGTTAGAAACCATATCTTGAACCAACACGACACTAAGAATGAGTAGAAGGTCGGTACAAGCTCCGATTCTATCGGTCTCGAGTGCATTGAGTGTAAAAGAGTTGAAAGAAAGTTGGAAAACCATCTTTCAATCCTTTTATTCGTGATTATGTGAAGATCTGTGTGAAAATGTTGTTTATTCTCATGGAAATCCTTCGGATCTGAGTGGTTCTTGGTGGAATGAGGCCAACACTTGAAGTTCATAAGAACTTCATGATGACATCACCCTAGAACACCTCAAATCCATTGATTTCACGGTTAAAAGTTAAGATTTAGAAGAGAAAATGATGAAGAAGTGCGTGTAGATCATAGATGTACAAGATTTGAGTTGTGAACTTACAAGAATCGTGAGAAATCGAGAGAAAATAGCCCAAAAGCGTGCTGGTCGAGCGGGAGCTGTCACATCAAGGCAATTGATGTGAGAGTGAGGGTATTTATAGGCAAGAGAGGAGAGGAGGTGGTGTAGTGAGTCAGATCGGGTGGCTGTCCGATCAGATGGTTGTCCGATCGGATGGCCATTCGAACGAATTGCCATTCGATCAAATGCCTCCGGCGAGCTGAGTTTTGGCGTTTCGTTTCGATCGTTAAGCGTTGCGATAGTTTGGTTACCCATTTTCATCCTCATTTTTGTATGTTTATTATAATTAGTCACATAGGGTCGTATAAATATCCATCTTTCAAAGTTGCGATACAATAACTGGGTTTCGTTTCGAATATGCGTTACTCTGCGACGCGTCACGGCTATCGAGGAGGGTAGAATAGGTCCTCACCCAATGTCATCATGAGCGTTTGTGTGTGTGATGCGATGTGTTATAGCGATAAAGTATACGTAATATGCGAAAATACTGCGAAATAGCGATGTATGCGATATAGCTACATTATGATCCGAATCTCTGGTGTTAGGCGTAATGAGTATAACGAGTGGTAACAAAGCACGAACGTGCGGGTTGTTACAGTCTCCCCTGCTTTAGGGAATTTCGTTCCAAAATTAATCCACAAGATGGATTGCGAGGATCGTTGCGAGTGAGAGTATCGATTAGAACCGTCAACATAAACGAGCAATCAATTGAAATTCGACAAGAGAGAGCGTTGCGATGACTGACGAAAGCAGCGAGTAAAACGATTCGTATAACAAGAGATGGCAACACACGAAAAGCGATCCAAAAGTGTTTTGGATTCTCGAAAAGTTGATTAATTCAGAAGGGTTTGGAGGAAACTTGTTTATGAAAAATCTTCCCATAGTGCGGCGTTAAACTGTTTCGATGTTCACGCCGGTGCTATGAGAGGAGTTTTATTAGGTTATTAAAAGATTTTAGGGTGGTTAAAACTCGTCTTATGAAATTTTCTCATCGCGCGGCATTAACTTGAGTCGATTGTCATACCAACGTTACAAGATAATCTCGTTTTGTACAAAGGTTTTGATCAATTTTAAGAAAAAGTTTGGTAAGAAAAGCTGAGTTTAAAATTTGTATAGACAAAGCCTTTTAATAATACCGAAAATTTAAATTTAAGGTCGGCCCCGCATGGCACTTTTCCATGAAAGTTCGACAATATGGTTAAAACACTTATATATAGGAAGTACCAGCGGCGTATTCACCATGCTTTAACCATATGGTTTCCGTCTCGTGAGGCAGTGTCATACGTGTCGACATAGTACAGATGGATTTGCGATGACTTGATCCAGACGGAAAAGGGTTGGATCAGGTCTTGGAGAGAGAACTGAGTGATGAAGTCGTTTTCAAACTCAATTAGTGACACAAGCGAGTGCGATAAGCGATAAGCGGTACACGAAAATTCGATAGCACAACACAAACATGACAAGCGAAGACGACAGCGACAAGCGAAAAGCGAGGAGCAATAAGCGGCGAGCGATAACGACAATCGTCGAGTGATAGGCGACGATCGATGCGTTGCAGGCGATGGGAACATGCGATTTGATTAGATTAACCGACACCTCAAATTTCAACTGACATTAAGCCCCACATGGCCTTTTTCCACGAAAATCTGCTGATATGGCTAAAATACTTATATATAGGAAGTACCAGCGGCGTATCCACCATGTTTTAACCCTATCAGTTTTGTCTCGCGAAGCGAGGTCATGTGTGCTAACATAACATGGATAACATAAGTAACGGTAAGCGATAGCGATGGCGATAAGCGATATACGATGAGCGGTACACAGGCGATAGAGCGATACACAAACGATAAAGCGATAGGGCGATTTCCACGATATGCGATAGTGCGACACACATAATAAGCGACTGAGCGAACACACTATAAGAGATTGAGTTTGCGAGATAGATTCCTGTGATAATGCGATTGCGAGCGTGCTTGACTTACGCAAAGTCTTGGCGATTACACGCTTCGAGTTGCGATTGAGATTGTTACGCCTTGTGATGTAGTTTAGTGTGTCGAAAATAACCACAATAGTATAATAGGTCTACGTTCCAACTCCAAATGGCACTTTATTCATAAAACTTCGGTTAGCATGGGGAAACACCGTCATGTTTCAACCATACACCTCCGTTCCGTGACTAGGTGTCACACTTTGTCAGACATGGTCAAGACGCTTATATATAGGAAGTACCAGCGGCGTATCCACCACGCTTAACCATGCCCGATTCTATCAGTCTCGAGTGCATTGAGTGTAAAAGAGTTGAAAGAAAGTTGGAAAACCATATTTCAATCCTTTTATTCGTGATTATGTGTAGATCTGTGTGAAAATGTTGTTTATTCTCGTGGAAATCCTTCGGATCTGAGTGGTTCTTGGTGGAATAAGGCCAACACTTGAAGTTCATAAGAACTTCATGATGACATCACCCTAGAACACCTCAAATCCATTGATTTCACGGTTAAAAGTTAAGATTTAGAAGAGAAAATGATGAAGAAGTGCGTGTAGATCATAGAAGTACAAGATTTGAGTTGTGAACTTACAATAATCGTGATAAATCGAGAGAAAATAGCCCAAAAGAGTGCTGGTCGAGCGGGAGCTATCACATCAAGGCAATTGATGTGAGAGTGTGGGTATTTATAGGCAAGAGAGGAGAGGAGGTGGTGTAGTGAGTTGGATCGGATGGCCACTCGATCGAATTGCCATTCGATAAAATGCCTCCGGCGAGCTGAGTTTTGGCGTTTTGTTTCGATCGTTAAGCGTTGCGATAGTTTGGTTACCCATTTTCATCCTCATTTTTGTATGTTTATTATAATTAGTCACATAGGGTCGTATAAATATCCATCTTTCAAAGTTGTGATACAATAACTGGGTTTCGTTTCGAATATGCGTTACTCTGCGACGCGTCACGACTACCGAGGAGGGTAGAATAGGTCCTCACCCAACGTCATCATGAGCGTTTGTGTGTGTGATGCGATGTGTTGTAGCGATAAAGTATGCATAATATGCGAAAATACTGCGAAATAGCGATGTATGCGATATAGCTACATTATGATCTGAATCTCTGGTGCTAGGCGTAACGAGTATAGCGAGTGGTAGCAACGCACAAACATGCGGGTTGTTACACCTGTTATGGCTTCTAATGATGAAATTCTAACTTTGTTTGGTAGTATACAGGATCAGATGAAGCAACAACAGAAGACCAACCAAATGTTGATAAGAGAGACACACCTCTTGAAATCTAGCTCAAACAGGCCTGCTAAGGATACTGTCACTCCCTTGCAGCCCAGAGCATTGAACTTCAGCTCGGAAGTATATACTGAGGATAACCGGGGCAATATTGTACCAAGTCATTCCCAAAGTCATACTCCTGAGATACCTTCATCGTTCAGGGTATCAACTATGAGAGGTTCAGGATATGCTCCAGGAAATGGTCAGAATCCTCAGGATGGTAACGTGTCTAATAACGTTAATACTCTTGCTACTAATAGTTTTGGATCTTAGCAGGATATAGGTGTGACCTCGGCACTTTCTAGGGAGCTTCAGAAGTTGAAGGATATGATATCCAGTGTACCTGGGGTAGTACAGCCGATTCCAAAAGTATCCCAGGATAGCCACAGGATATCCCGGTTTGCACATCTTGTTTGTGATGCTGAAATTCCAAAAAGATTTCAAACTTCCAACATGAAGCTCTATGACGGGACCACGGATCCTGAGGAGCATATTGCTCAGTATAGGGGAAGGATGGAGATTAACCCTATTCCTCCGGACCTGAAGGAAGCATGCCTCTGCAAGGGTTTCGGCTCTACTTTGATAGGATCAGCCTTAAAATGGCTCTTAAACGTTCCACCCCATTCAATTACATCATGTGCTCACTTAGTTAACTTATTTAATAGTTAATTTTCTTGCAGTCGATGTTTTGAGAAACTAACCAGTGATCTCTACAGGATAACTCAAGGTCCTCAGGAATCCTTAAGGGATTACATGAACAAGTTTAGCAGCGAATCCTTAGATATCCCACACCTTGATGTTGCTACAGCCGTACAGGCATTCAAAATGGGGTTGCAAAAAGATTCTCAATTTTATTAGGATCTTGTAATGAATCCTTGCAGGAACCTGGATGAAGCTCGAAACAGGGCTTTGAGATATATCAGACTGGAAGACGATAAGAAAATGCAGGAGAGGATGAATTCATCCTCAACATATGAATCAACTAACAGGAAGTCAGAATCCTCATACAAACCATATCGCTCTAAGCTATATGGCAGGAATGACAGCAAGAAAGTGAATGCTGTTGGGGACGAGAATCCTGAGGAATATCCTGAATTGTTAGAATATTGTTTTTCTGTTAATATACCCGAACTGATGTATGTTATGCAGGGTTTGGGAGATAAAGCTAGGTGGCCCAGGAAGAACCAACAAAAGGCTGATTGGAAGGATAAATCCAAATGGTGTGCCTTCCATGAGGATTTTGGACATGTCACGGAAGATTGCATAGCCCTGAGGAAGGAAATAAGCTACCTACTAAGCAAAGGATACCTGAAGGATCTTCTGGGCAGGAAAAAGAATAAGGGTCAGGATACTGAGAAGGATCCTGAATGAGCAGCATCACCCCTTCCGATTCCAAGATAATTAACTTTATTTCACGAGGATTCGACATTTGTGGAACCTCTTATTCCGCAGCAAAAAGACATGCGAAGGAGGCTAAGGCAGAACGGGGGGACAAGCCGACCAGGATGACAACCCTCACAACCGATAAAGTGATAACGTTTGATAATGATGACAGGGATAGTGTCCAGGATCCCCATCATGATGGTTTGGTAATAACTTTATATAAAGCCCAAAAAGATCTTGGAAATCCCGACACTCTATAACAAGCCCAAAACCTTCTCTTCTACCTATTCCATTTGGGAGTGTAAGCCACATATTAAAGAGTTTTGCTTGAGGACAAGCAAAAGTTCAAGTGTGGGGGTATTTGATGTGTGTAAAATGCAACATATAAATTACATCAAATGAGGCATAAAACTAACCCTTTTTAGTACTAATATTGGAAAAAGAGTGTTTTTGTCTTCCTTTTGTATTTTCAGGATTAAATGAGCTCAAAAACGCAAAAGAAGCAAAAAGACAGCTAAATCCAACATAAATACAAGAAACATTGTAACACTTAGCAACGATCTGAGAATTATCCTGCACTGTATCCTGACTTTTGAAGTAATAAGAAGAACAAGGCAGCTGCGATTGTCAGCTCCCGAGGTTTTGTGCCTGCAATCTAGATTGATCAAGGGCTTTCCTCGTACATCTCGTGTCAACCTTTACATTTTTTCTCATTGTTTGATTGTTGATATAGCTTGGTATCCTGAGCTATATCCAGAAACCCATTTTTGCAAACAACTAAATCAGCATATTTTACACAAACACTCCTAGCACACTACCTCACTTAACTAATTTGATCACTTAATTGCTTTGGTAATTTTTCACCAAAACAATTTGGCGCCCACCGTGGGGCAAGTGGTGCTATTTCTACTAAAAGCTTTCTTAAAATCACTACTTGGTTTTCTATTTTCAAAACTTTTTGCACAACTATTTTCAATGGCCTCAAAATCAAACAGCTCTTCTACCATGTCTGCTACAACCTCTGCAACAATTGGTTCGGTGCTTCCACCACCTCCAAGGATGCAAGCTTCTTCACAGCCTCAAGCTCCTCCGAGGAGGGTTGAAACTCACACATCTCGGGATATTGTTCCTACTCAGAATATCCATGGATCTGTTGCCTCAGGGAGAACTCCTGTTATCACACCCCTACCGATGGCGGAATCATCGGGGCGAGGCACTAGGTGAATCAGATTGCTCTTGAGAATCCATAACAACTATATTGCAACAGTATTTATTACATTTGTTATCCCATACTAACAATCAGTACAATAACGTAAGTTATCACAGATTTCTTGTCCTCTTGAACAATACAAATCCGACAACCTAGATTTTAGGTGAGTTTCTAGACTTCCTAGCTTGATTTGATGTTGACTGCGACTAAACTTGCAACATACGTTAAAACAGTGTCAATACAAAAGTATTGGCGAGTATACAAGTATTGATAGTGTAGCGTAAGTAGATAAAAAGTGATGCGAATTACCAAATACATAACGGGATACCTCAACATACATGCATATAAGACTGATACTACCAGCTAAGTCACTCGAGCTGCGATTGCGATTGCGATTCATCCTAACTAGACCCCGTCGGGTGCTATAGTACTATACTAGTTAAGGCGGGACCTTGCGAGTATAAGTCCTAACACATATGTAACTAGCATCACGTGTAAATATGCATAACAGTTATTCGCAAGTGATAGACAGTTTGATCGAATAATTCGTTTAATAAGTTTGATTTGATAAAAACGTGTGTTACACCCAAAACGCGATAAAAAAAGGGGTTTGAGTATACTCACAGTCGGTGTTCAGCCAGTAAACACAACTTGGTTGATTTGAAGGGTGCGCGTCTGAAATTAGCCTGATTACATATTGATAGCGTAAGCGTTGAATTGTGCGTTAAACGATGAGGTGTGCCAGTCGATCGGGTGGCAATCCGTTGGGATGGTCATCCGATCGGATGGCCATTCGATTGGATTGTCACCTCTTTTGGCACGGATGTGTTTTAAAGTTTTCGCTGTAGCATTTTGAAAACAGAGAAGTATCTCTACCCTTCAGGTCGGTCGATCGAGCGGCGGCTCGATCGGGTGACGATCCGATGGGTGAGACACTTAGTGATAACAAGTTCACCGCAGTTTGTATTGAATACGTTGAAAATTGTTTAAGTGTTGAAGTCTAAACACCACGTGGTCGGGTGGTAGTCCATTCAATGTTCAAACTCCAAATTGTTGAAATCAATGTCAAGTATGGGGCCCAAGGAGCAATCCGATCGGATGACTATCCTGTCCGTTCGGATGACTGCCTGTCCGTTCGGGTGACTGCCTGTCCGTTCGGATGACTGCCTGTCCGATCGGATGACTGTCGTGTCCGATCGGATGATTGTCCGATCGGACGGCAATCCGTCCAAACGATCTAGTCGTCCTTGGCACTTGACTAATTTTGAAGGTTCTCGGCGGTTTGAGATCGAGACGGTGTTATGACGTGCTAACCAAAAGAAACCCCATCTCGAACCAAGGGACCCGATCGGACAGGAATCACCCAAATATGACCGGTTTACTGATTCGTGATGGTCGTTCTTGGTTAACCCAAAATCGGTCATCTCTTTGTTAGAAACCATATCTTGAACCAACACGACACTAAGAATGAGTAGAAGGTCGGTACAAGCTCCGATTCTATCGGTCTCGAGTGCATTGAGTGTAAAAGAGTTGAAAGAAAGTTGGAAAACCATCTTTCAATCCTTTTATTCGTGATTATGTGAAGATCTGTGTGAAAATGTTGTTTATTCTCATGGAAATCCTTCGGATCTGAGTGGTTCTTGGTGGAATGAGGCCAACACTTGAAGTTCATAAGAACTTCATGATGACATCACCCTAGAACACCTCAAATCCATTGATTTCACGGTTAAAAGTTAAGATTTAGAAGAGAAAATGATGAAGAAGTGCGTGTAGATCATAGATGTACAAGATTTGAGTTGTGAACTTACAAGAATCGTGAGAAATCGAGAGAAAATAGCCCAAAAGCATGCTGGTCGAGCGGGAGCTGTCACATCAAGGCAATTGATGTGAGAGTGAGGGTATTTATAGGCAAGAGAGGAGAGGAGGTGGTGTAGTGAGTCAGATCGGGTGGCTGTCCGATCAGATGGTTGTCCGATCGGATGGCCATTCGAACGAATTGCCATTCGATCAAATGCCTCCGGCGAGCTGAGTTTTGGCGTTTCGTTTCGATCGTTAAGCGTTGCGATAGTTTGGTTACCCATTTTCATCCTCATTTTTGTATGTTTATTATAATTAGTCACATAGGGTCGTATAAATATCCATCTTTCAAAGTTGCGATACAATAACTGGGTTTCGTTTCGAATATGCGTTACTCTGCGACGCGTCACGGCTATCGAGGAGGGTAGAATAGGTCCTCACCCAATGTCATCATGAGCGTTTGTGTGTGTGATGCGATGTGTTATAGCGATAAAGTATACGTAATATGCGAAAATACTGCGAAATAGCGATGTATGCGATATAGCTACATTATGATCCGAATCTCTGGTGTTAGGCGTAATGAGTATAACGAGTGGTAACAAAGTACGAACGTGCAGGTTGTTAAAGTCTCCCCTGCTTTAGGGAATTTCGTTCCAAAATTAATCCACAAGATGGATTGCGAGGATCGTTGCGAGTGAGAGTATCGATTAGAACCGTCAACATAAACGAGCAATCAATTGAAATTCGACAAGAGAGAGCGTTGCGATGACTGACGAAAGCAGCGAGTAAAACGATTCGTATAACAAGAGATGGCAACACACGAAAAGCGATCCAAAAGTGTTTTGGATTCTCGAAAAGTTGATTAATTCAGAAGGGTTTGGAGGAAACTTGTTTATGAAAAATCTTCCCATAGTGCGGCGTTAAACTGTTTCGATGTTCACGCCGGTGCTATGAGAGGAGTTTTATTAGGTTATTAAAAGATTTTAGGGTGGTTAAAACTCGTCTTATGAAATTTTCTCATCGCGCGGCATTAACTTGAGTCGATTGTCATACCAACGTTACAAGATAATCTCGTTTTGTACAAAGGTTTTGATCAATTTTTAGAAAAAGTTTGGTAAGAAAAGCTGAGTTTAAAATTTGTATAGACAAAGCCTTTTAATAATACCGAAAATTTAAATTTAAGGTCGGCCCCGCATGGAACTTTTCCATGAAAGTTCGACAATATGGTTAAAACACTTATATATAGGAAGTACCAGCGGCGTATTCACCATGCTTTAACCATATGGTTTCCGTCTCGTGAGGCAGTGTCATACGTGTCGACATAGTACAGATGGATTTGCGATGACTTGATCCAGACGGAAAAGGGTTGGATCAGGTCTTGGAGAGAGAACTGAGTGATGAAGTCGTTTTCAAACTCAATTAGTGACACAAGCGAGTGCGATAAGCGATAAGCGGTACACGAAAATTCGATAGCACAACACAAACATGACAAGCGAATACGACAGCGACAAGCGAAAAGCGAGGAGCAATAAGCGGCGAGCGATAACGACAATCGTGGAGTGATAGGCGACGATCGATGCGTTGCAGGCGATGGGAACATGCGATTTGATTAGATTAACCGACACCTCAAATTTCAACTGACAATAAGCCCCACATGGCCTTTTTCCACGAAAATCTGCTGATATGGCTAAAATACTTATATATAGGAAGTACCAGCGGCGTATCCACCATGTTTTAACCCTATCAGTTTTGTCTCACGAAGCGAGGTCATGTGTGCTAACATAACATGGATAACATAAGTAACGGTAAGCGATAGCGATGGCGATAAGCGATATACGATGAGCGGTACACAGGCGATAGAGCGATACACAAACGATAAAGCGATAGGGCGATTTCCACGATATGCGATAGTGCGACACACATAATAAGCGACTGAGCGAACACACTATAAGAGATTGAGTTTGCGAGATAGATTCCTGTGATAATGTGATTGCGAGCGTGCTTGACTTACGCAAAGTCTTGGCGATTACACGCTTCGAGTTGCGATTGAGATTGTTACGCCTTGTGATGTAGTTTAGTGTGTCGAAAATAACCACAATAGTATAATAGGTCTACGTTCCAACTCCAAATGGCACTTTATTCATAAAACTTCGGTTAGCATGGGGAAACACCGTCATGTTTCAACCATACACCTCCGTTCCGTGACTAGGTGTCACACTTTGTCAGACATGGTCAAGACGCTTATATATAGGAAGTACCAGCGGCGTATCCACCACGCTTAACCATGCCCGATTCTATCAGTCTCGAGTGCATTGAGTGTAAAAGAGTTGAAAGAAAGTTGGAAAACCATATTTCAATCCTTTTATTCGTGATTATGTGTAGATCTGTGTGAAAATGTTGTTTATTCTCGTGGAAATCCTTCGGATCTGAGTGGTTCTTGGTGGAATAAGGCCAACACTTGAAGTTCATAAGAACTTCATGATGACATCACCCTAGAACACCTCAAATCCATTGATTTCACGGTTAAAAGTTAAGATTTAGAAGAGAAAATGATGAAGAAGTGCGTGTAGATCATAGAAGTACAAGATTTGAGTTGTGAACTTACAATAATCGTGATAAATCGAGAGAAAATAGCCCAAAAGAGTGCTGGTCGAGCGGGAGCTATCACATCAAGGCAATTGATGTGAGAGTGTGGGTATTTATAGGCAAGAGAGGAGAGGAGAGGAGGTGGTGTAGTGAGTCGGATCGGATGGCCACTCGATCGAATTGCCATTCGATAAAATGCCTCCGGCGAGCTGAGTTTTGGCGTTTTGTTTCGATCGTTAAGCGTTGCGATAGTTTGGTTACCCATTTTCATCCTCATTTTTGTATGTTTATTATAATTAGTCACATAGGGTCGTATAAATATCCATCTTTCAAAGTTGTGATACAATAACTGGGTTTCGTTTCGAATATGCGTTACTCTGCGACGCGTCACGACTACCGAGGAGGGTAGAATAGGTCCTCACCCAACGTCATCATGAGCGTTTGTGTGTGTGATGTGATGTGTTGTAGCGATAAAGTATGCATAATATGCGAAAATACTGCGAAATAGCGATGTATGCGATATAGCTACATTATGATCTGAATCTCTGGTGCTAGGCGTAACGAGTATAGCGAGTGGTAGCAACGCACAAACATGCGGGTTGTTACACCTGTTATGGCTTCTAATGATGAAATTCTAACTTTGTTTGGTAGTATACAGGATCAGATGAAGCAACAACAGAAGACCAACCAAATGTTGATAAGAGAGACACACCTCTTGAAATCTAGCTCAAACAGGCCTGCTAAGGATACTGTCACTCCCTTGCAGCCCAGAGCATTGAACTTCAGCTCGGAAGTATATACTGAGGATAACCGGGGCAATATTGTACCAAGTCATTCCCAAAGTCATACTCCTGAGATACCTTCATCGTTCAGGGTATCAACTATGAGAGGTTCAGGATATGCTCCAGGAAATGGTCAGAATCCTCAGGATGGTAACGTGTCTAATAACGTTAATACTCTTGCTACTAATAGTTTTGGATCTTAGCAGGATATAGGTGTGACCTCGGCACTTTCTAGGGAGCTTCAGAAGTTGAAGGATATGATATCCAGTGTACCTGGGGTAGTACAGCCGATTCCAAAAGTATCCCAGGATAGCCACAGGATATCCCGGTTTGCACATCTTGTTTGTGATGCTGAAATTCCAAAAAGATTTCAAACTTCCAACATGAAGCTCTATGACGGGACCATGGATCCTGAGGAGCATATTGCTCAGTATAGGGGAAGGATGGAGATTAACCCTATTCCTCCGGACCTGAAGGAAGCATGCCTCTGCAAGGGTTTCGGCTCTACTTTGATAGGATCAGCCTTAAAATGGCTCTTAAACGTTCCACCCCATTCAATTACATCATGTGCTCACTTAGTTAACTTATTTAATAGTTAATTTTCTTGCAGTCGATGTTTTGAGAAACTAACCAGTGATCTCTACAGGATAACTCAAGGTCCTCAGGAATCCTTAAGGGATTACATGAACAAGTTTAGCAGCGAATCCTTAGATATCCCACACCTTGATGTTGCTACAGCCGTACAGGCATTCAAAATGGGGTTGCAAAAAGATTCTCAATTTTATTAGGATCTTGTAATGAATCCTTGCAGGAACCTGGATGAAGCTCGAAACAGGGCTTTGAGATATATCAGACTGGAAGACGATAAGAAAATGCAGGAGAGGATGAATTCATCCTCAACATATGAATCAACTAACAGGAAGTCAGAATCCTCATACAAACCATATCGCTCTAAGCTATATGGCAGGAATGACAGCAAGAAAGTGAATGCTGTTGGGGACGAGAATCCTGAGGAATATCCTGAATTGTTAGAATATTGTTTTTCTGTTAATATACCCGAACTGATGTATGTTATGCAGGGTTTGGGAGATAAAGCTAGGTGGCCCAGGAAGAACCAACAAAAGGCTGATTGGAAGGATAAATCCAAATGGTGTGCCTTCCATGAGGATTTTGGACATGTCACGGAAGATTGCATAGCCCTGAGGAAGGAAATAAGCTACCTACTAAGCAAAGGATACCTGAAGGATCTTCTGGGCAGGAAAAAGAATAAGGGTCAGGATACTGAGAAGGATCCTGAATGAGCAGCATCACCCCTTCCGATTCCAAGATAATTAACTTTATTTCACGAGGATTCGACATTTGTGGAACCTCTTATTCCGCAGCAAAAAGACATGCGAAGGAGGCTAAGGCAGAACGGGGGGACAAGCCGACCAGGATGACAACCCTCACAACCGATAAAGTGATAACGTTTGATAATGATGACAGGGATAGTGTCCAGGATCCCCATCATGATGGTTTGGTAATAACTTTATATAAAGCCCAAAAAGATCTTGGAAATCCCGACACTCTATAACAAGCCCAAAACCTTCTCTTCTACCTATTCCATTTGGGAGTGTAAGCCACATATTAAAGAGTTTTGCTTGAGGACAAGCAAAAGTTCAAGTGTGGGGGTATTTGATGTGTGTAAAATGCAACATATAAATTACATCAAATGAGGCATAAAACTAACCCTTTTTAGTACTAATATTGGAAAAAGAGTGTTTTTGTCTTCCTTTTGTATTTTCAGGATTAAATGAGCTCAAAAATGCAAAAGAAGCAAAAAGACAGCTAAATCCAACATAAATACAAGAAAAGGAACATTAGTGGACTGCCCGAACCCTCAACGGCACCTTCCAAAACAAAATAGAGAAAACAGAAGGCTGAACACGCCCCGTGCTCAGCCAGCACGGGGCCGTGCCCAAGAAGCAGCAGAAAAGACAAATCTATAGAAGCTTCTATTGCCCATCACGGGGCCGTGCTCAGCGGACACGGGGGCGTGTCGAAAGTACAGCAGGCGCATTTATTGTAATTGCGAATTACAATTAATGAGGAGAGAGAGTGTCAGACGGACACGGGGCCGTGCCCAGCGGACACGGGGCCGTGTCCAGCTCTCTGTTCAGCCTATAAATAGGAGTGCTTGGATTCATTTCATCTCATCCCTTGGCACACCACCTCTCTCACACTTCACCCACCACCCACCACCATCACAACACCATCATCCACCACCATCATCCATTGTCCATCATAGAGTGTGTGAGTCGTCTCGGGATCCAAGATTGATCGTAAGAGTTCTTGACAATCAAGGCCATGTTTGCCTAAGTCTCTTACATCACTTGGTGAAGACAAAGTGTCTAGTATAATACTTTTTATTTCTAATCTTTTGCACTTTTTATTTGGTTTTGTATTAATGACTTTAATAACTAGTTACTTATGTTGAAGGTGATCTTTCCTTATCGTTTGTCCGTGGTGTCTTGGCATTATTTTACTGTCTATATAAAATAAAGGATTTTCACCATTCATATCTCCACGGTCTATATGGAGGTATGTTGGCTACCTGGTAGGGGGTTAAGGGAACGGTTTGGTAAAGGTCTTGCCATTGTTCAGCGTTTAGAGGTCCTGTAATGGACCTGGGTCAAATTTAGTAGGACCTCCTTCAATACTTCACGGTATTGGATGGCGGGGGTCCAAACTCTTTGATCCCCTCATAAGTTAACTACTATTAATACTATAACCCGACTATTTAGGACTGTATCCCTGCTGACTCAGACTACTTAGCCGAGGGTAACGTCACCGCCAAAAGCGGGGCCTACCACAATACTGCATTAATAACTTAATTCATTATCTTCCAATAATCCACCCCTTTAGGATTGTATCCCTGCTGACTCAAACTACTGGGGTGAGGGTAACGTCACCTTCAAAAGAGGGGCCTACTACAATAACTAAGATAATCTCTTAATTATGTGCAAAAGTGCGGAAATAATCAAAGGTTATACTAGATACGAGTCGGAACCAAGTGATTCATCTTGTCTATCTGTTTTTATTTTTATTTTTATTTTCAGCATTTTAGTTAGTTTTATTTTTCTTAGTTTAAAACATTTTTCTAAACTTTTGTTTTGGTTAGACGTTGAGGATAAACCGGTACTAAAAGCTCTTGTGTCCTTGGACGACCTCGGTATCTTACCAACGCTATACTACACTCAACGATGGGTGCACTTGCCCATATGTGTGTTTAGTGTTAGTGAAATATCGTGTTTTATAAATTTAAAACTTGGCTAAAATAAGTGTTAAAAAGGGCTTAAAATATACACCTAAAATATACGACACTTCGCACGCATCAAGTTTTTGGCGCCGTTGCCGGGGACACAAGGATTTTGAGAAAGTTTAAAATTGACGGCCTAATCAGTTTTTCAAAACCTTTTTAAAACGCGCGCACATTTTTCTGCATTTTAGTTTAGTTTGCATTTACAGTAGCCTGAACACGGGGCCGTGCTCATTGAACACGCCCCCGTGCTGCATATTTCTAGTTAGATACCCAGATACAGAGTCTGAACACGGGGTCGTGCTCGCTGAACACGCCCCCGTGCTCAACGTGACCAGTAACTTTAATTAAAACGCCCAGATACAGATCCTGTACACGGGGCCGTGTTCACCAGACACGGGGCCGTGTCCAGCCTTCTGTTTCAATCTTTGTTTCATTTTCTGGTCCCGAGACTCAGTTGTGGTCTGCTGAGTGATTCTTATGGATCAATACTCAGGAGGTTACAACTACACTTATGATGAGGATGATTATAGGGGTAATTATTGCACAAATTGTCGTAATACACGTTCGATTCAAAATAATCACTCGTATCAACCATCCAATTCAAACACTTACTATGAGGAGCCCAGGTACGAGCCATGTTGGTGCATGTTATATGACAACAGCTTTGGATTGGTCTTTGGATATTAAACAAAAGATTGGATCATGAAGACTTAAAGAAAAACGAGCTCTATGAAGCCCAATCAGTCCAAGTTTGTAACAAGTCCATTAGGCCCAAGTTTATATGAACAAATGTAATACGGGCCAGAGCCCAATTCGTGTATAGGAGGTTGTAGTATATAAACAACCTCTTGCTACATGTTTAAGGTTAGACACTAGAGACACTTTAGACAACTTGAGAGAGCATTCAAGTGTGAGAGCTTAAGAACAAAACAGAAATCGGCTGTTTAGGTTCTTGTAGATCTTAGTGATTGTAAAACACTTCTAAGGGTTTGATAATCACAGAAGATCAGTTTGGAAGTTTGTGTGTTTGTGTGTTCGAGTTATTGTTCTTCTACTTATTCTTGTTTCTGGGTTCGAAGATCAATCAAGGGGATTCCGCACCCTTGATAGATTATCAGTCTTGTACGATCCATACGTGATTCAGGGACCTACATTTGGTATCAGAGCGTTTGCTCTTGTGCGGGGTTCAAGACTGATCGATTGGATTCAAGTTTGTTTTTCGGTTGAAGAATTTTTGGTGTCTCATTCATAATTTTCGTGAAGAACAGCAAGAACAAGGAAGAACAGTTCAAAATTCTGTGTTTTGATCTGTTTTAATAGTTGGTTGTTTGAAAATTTTGAGTTAAATTTCTGGGTTTTTGCGAAGAACATGAAGAACAGGAAGAACATTTGAAGAACAGTTTAAATTTGTGTGTTTTGATCTGTTTTGATTATTGGTTTGACTATTTTTCGTGTTTGTAGTAGCTTTGCTTGGATTTCGTGTATGGAAAGAAGTGCTGATTGAGACTTTGCTTGGAAAGTTTCAAAAAGGAAGCAGATTTCGTGTTGTCAGCTGCTGCAATTTCGGGGTTGGGTGGCTGGGTGGCCCAATCAGCTCTTGTGCGATCATTTGAAAATTTAAAATCTGAAATCTTGTACGTTTTCAGCTTGTACGTTTTCAGCTTGTGCGTTTGAAGATCTTGTACGTTTGAAGATCTTGTTCGTTTGGAGATCTTGTGCGCTTGGAGCTCTTGTACGACCAGAAGTCAGCTTGTGCGAATCAGTAACTTGTGCGACCAGGCCCAGGCCCGTTAAAGTGACAGTTTGGCCCAAAGTTGGTGGATTGTGCGATCCAGAAGACCTTGTGCGTTTCAAAGGGTCTTGTGCGATCCTATCTTGTGTGATTCACAAGTGGTGGAATTTTGAAAGGCAAGCGTAGGAATTTTTTCAATGTTTCGAATTTAGAGAACAATCTGTAACACATCTGAAGAAGCCGTTTGTACCGTTGAACTCGTGGGATTTTTACGACAAAAAAAAAAAAAAAAAAAAAAAGACTCTGGAAAATCCCGAATTCAGTTTTCGACATTATATATCTTTGGATTCGTCTTTTCGAGACGATTCTAACGGTGTAATTTGGTAACCACTGTGTTCGGAAAAATTTTGTACGGTTTTATCAGTCTGTTACGTTGAAATGTCGAACATGTCTAAATTGAACGAACTCTTAAGGATGGAACATGAGGTAGGCACGACAAACAAACCACCTAAGATGATGAAGGTGGAGAACTATTTGACATGGAAGGATAGGTTTCAATCTTTTGTTGAGTACCAGGACACGCGTATGTGGATATGCATAGACGATGGGTATGTGAACCCAACTCATGAGTTTGAGGGAAGACAACGTATAACTGCTTATGTTGATATGGATGCCGAACAAAAGAAAATGTATGAGGCTGAAAAGAGAGCTTTGGCAGCCATTAAAATGTCCTTACCTGATAGCATCAAGCATACCTTCCAAAAGTACACTAATTCAAAGGATATGTGGGATGCATTACAAAAGCGATATCAGGGAAATGAGAGTGCCACTCAGGCATTCATGGCAGAGATAGTGCCAGTTGATGAGGCTGGAACTACTGTGAGTGATGCTGAATTTGAAGTGAAAAATGCTGAAGCTCAAGTGGAGAATGCTGAAGCAAAAGTGGATGCTGAAGCAGAGAAAGAGAGTGAATCTGAACAGGTTGTTGCTGATGAAACTTCAGAAGTTCATGAGAAAGAGGTACAATCTAATTCAGTATGTTTGAGATGCCGTGAACTACAGGGTGAGGTTGACAGGTTGCGAACACAAAACCAAAGTCTGGTAAGTGAGATGTCTAACATAAAAGAAGCAAACTTTTTTGTTAAAAGAAATGAATCGTCATACTTGAAGAAAATAAAAGGTTGTGAAGCTGAAATTGAAGCTTTAACTTGCAAACTAAATGAAAAACTTCAAGTCATAGACTTAGCTCATGACATGATGGCTGAGAAAACAAAAGAGATTTCTGAAAAATGCAAAGAGTTGTCAGATGCACAACTCAAAATTGTTGAACTTGAAAAGAAATTGAGTCAATTAAGAGATTCGTCTTTTGTAATGAAACACATGATGGGTGGGTTAAAGAAGAGTAATGACAAGACCAGTGTGGGCTTCCAGGGCTTTAATGAAGTTCCACCTCCTCTTAGTCATGACTATTCATTCCTGCCTAGTGAAAATGAGCTAGCAGACTTTATGGCAACATCACCAAGTAGTTCCACATCCAGTCAAGGTGATGTGTTTGAAGATAATGATGCTAAGAAGGAAAATAACAGCAAATCTGTTTTGAAAAAGAAAAATACACCTTCTAAACCTTCTAAAAACAATAATCAAACTTTTGTTAAAAAGGTTAATTTTGTTCAAGGAAGTGATATGAAAACCGAAAAAGCTGTTATCGAAAAGGAATCAAATGTAGAGTTTGCTAAAAACAAAAACATAGAAAAATCTGAAATTAAGCAAACTGAACAAAATCCTTCCAAGGCATCATCATCAAAACCAGAATCTAGTTCAAAGGCTTCAACTAAGAAGTCTTCGAACAAGAGATCGTGCTTCAAATGTCACGTCAAGGGACATGTAGCAAGCTGCTGTCCTAACAAAAAGAGTGAAGCACAACTTAGTGAAAAACAGAGAGGGAAATTACCAGTGAAGGAAGGTGATAGTGAGGAGAAAGGATCAAATTCTCCAAAGAAATCTGCTCCTAAGCAACCAAAGAATGTTGCTGTTGGTGTAGATAAGGCTGAAAAAGGAACTCCACAAGTTCCTCGTTTTCAAAGAAATCAACAAAGATTTCAGCCTAGATCTCCACCAGGCAGATATGACAGACCTAGAAGCAGTTCATCTAGGATGAACAATTTTAATGGAAATTCAAATAATTTCAGAAGTCAAGGTCAATATCAAAATCGATACCAAAATAATGGTGGTCGAACTTTTTATAACAATGGCTTTAGAAATTATAACAATCATGCTTCTTGGAATCAAAATCAAAATTTTCAAAGGTTAAATAGTCCAAATACATATAGGAACCCTCAGGACCATAGACCTTATGGAAATCAAAACCCATTTACATCAACAGGTCTGAGATCCAAGACTCCAGTAAGGAGTAATGGATATTGGATGGATGTTCCAGTAGTTGGTGAATTTGGACGACCCAAGACCATTAAGGCTTGGGTCCCCCAATCTAACTAATTTTTTAGTTGTTGTGTGCAGGAGTTGCTAAGGAGGATTATCAACTTATGTTGATAGTGGCTGCTCTAGGCACATGAAGGGGGTTGTGAGATTGTTGATATATTTATATTGATTGATTTAAATTGAAGTTCAAAGTGCTGATTTGACACAGAAGATAACCTTGCTGATCTTTACACTAAAGCTTTTGATCGAGCTCGCTTTGAACACTTAGTCGAACTCAATGGGATGAGGAATCCTGAATAACTGGTTTTTCATAAGAATTTTTGTAAATAGTTTACTGTTTTTCTTAAAAATCAAAAATACAAAAACATCGAAAAATTTCAAAAACTCAAAAACAATAGAAAAGCAAAAATGAGTTTCCTGGCGAGCAAAAGAGAAAATGATAGTACATCAGTGGTCTGTCTAAACCTCTTTAAACCTTAAATGAAATATGCTAAGCAGCTCTATATAAGATGTATCGGTAGGCTCACAATCATTTTAAAGTGTGCAGGGTGATATAAACTTAAATCGACTGAAGACCAGGTGGGAACCATTCATTGGCATATGGTCTTAGTACCGAAATTTCGTTTGAGAGATTGCCGAGGTTCTGAGATATTCGGTCTTTATGCTGCTTATCATCTGGGTATCATGGTTGTATCTTTTACCGAGAAAAATAACGGGGACGCAAGTCTAGATCTTCCATGATATCATACATACGTGTACATATTGCATTCGACCTCAATAAGTGATCAACAATCACATGTCCCCAAAATAAGTGATACAATATCACAATTTTCCGGGAGTCAAGTTCGTCTCTCTGCTGTACGAAAGTACTGACCTGTTCACGGACTTGCTTCTGTGCCCTCATGCATCCGAAAATCAAGTTCCTCATCAATAAGTGATTCTATCACATAGGGCTTGTTTTCAATCAAAATAAGTGAGTTTCTCACATCATATACGGTCAAACAGATGATAATCGGTATACTCACCGGTAAGATGAACCCTCGTGCATACCTTGATACGGGAATGTGTCGTGATGTGGATGAACACCGGTCGGTAAGTATAAATCATACCTTAACGTATCCTCTCGCCATGATTACATATGATAAGTTGAGCTTATGTGGAAAACAATACCGATAATCGTTATAGGATGCTTATCTAAATGTTAACTAAAAGAACAACAAGAGCGTTTTGACATGACCGCACACTGATATGATTCTCTTACCCTCGAAACTCGCAAAAAGAATGTCTGTAAATATTTCTTTACTGCTTTCAGTCTTTACATTTGAAAATATAAAAATCCAAAAATAGTGTCTTTTTCTGTTAAAATTCTTAATGTACGGAAAACTGTTATTCTTGGAGGAGTTGTTACCAAAAGGGGGAGACTGTGTTAGAAAGTGGGTTCAAAATTTTTTAAATCATGCAGGTTATATGGTGTTTGTTAAAAATTTGTGCGTGTTGGTGCTTAATTGGAAAATGCTTAATCTGATACAGTTTAACTATCTCTTGTATAATAATAATTCTTTAACTATGTTGAAAAATTCTTATGGTTTCTCGAGATGTTTGTTTTATAGTACACAGATTGAAGCAGTTGTTGATGAGAAGTTGCTGTGAAGAGAGGCGGAGTTTGTTGCTGCTTGGTAGAATCCTCCTTCTACAATGCAGAGTGGATGCTGTGAAGACACATTGAATGCTGAATCAAAACTTGGAAGATTTGGTGATTGGATGCATCAGCTTAGGGGGAGTCTGTTGCTGACAAAGATGTTGCTGACAAAGACAAAATTCATGTTGAAGCTGACGCTATCCAAAGACCAAAGACTGTGAGATTCTGAAGACTAAAGTTTCCTTTGCAAGCTATTGTCAAGGGGGAGTTTGTTGGTGCATGTTATATGACAACAGCTTTGGATTGGTCTTTGGATATTAAACAAAAGATTGGATCATGAAGACTTAAAGAAAAACGAGCTCTATGAAGCCCAATCAGTCCAAGTTTGTAACAAGTCCATTAGGCCCAAGTTTATATGAACAAATGTAATACGGGCCAGAGCCCAATTCGTGTATAGGAGGTTGTAGTATATAAACAACCTCTTGCTACATGTTTAAGGTTAGACACTAGAGACACTTTAGACAACTTGAGAGAGCATTCAAGTGTGAGAGCTTAAGAACAAAACAGAAATCGGCTGTTTAGGTTCTTGTAGATCTTAGTGATTGTAAAACACTTCTAAGGGTTTGATAATCACAGAAGATCAGTTTGGAAGTTTGTGTGTTTGTGTGTTTGTGTGTTCGAGTTATTGTTCTTCTACTTATTCTTGTTTCTGGGTTCGAAGATCAATCAAGGGGATTCCGCACCCTTGATAGATTATCAGTCTTGTACGATCCATACGTGATTCAGGGACCTACAAGCCATCAACTTCATACACATCCTATGAAGACCAAAGGTATGAACCTCCTCCCTCATACTCGTATTTTGATGAACCAAGGTATGAGCCTTCTTACTCATACTTTGAGGAACCAAGATATGAGCCACCACCTTCATATGCTTATTATGAGGAGCCTTGGCGTGAACAACCCACCTCATATGAGTATTATGAAGAACAAAATTACGAACCTTATCCATCATATGCTCACAATGAAGGACCATGGTGTGAACCATCAACTTCATATGGGTATTATGAGGAACAAAGGGTCGAACAACCGGATTCAAACTTAGAGAATAATGATTCTTTTTCTATAACCGAAGTGACCGATAGGATATTAGAACACATTAGAGTTATCGATCGATGTATAAAAGAAGCTCGCGCAAGGGAAGAGGAGTCCCGCGCAAGAGAAGAATTAAAAAAGGAAGAGATAACTAAAAATGAAAAAATGGAAGAACAAATAAGTGAAAAACCGACACATGAGCTAAACAACGAAAAAGGTGAGTCCAATAACGTTAAAATCCAAGAAGAGTCTAATTTTGAAAAAAATTAATCTCTTGACACCTTCTTTCGAAAATCATTGTTTAGTACCCACTCATGCTAAGTTTTTAAAAGAGTTAAACACTAACACTAAAATTGACAAAACGGTAAGTGTTAAGTTAACTAATGATCAAACTTCACTAATAAAAGAAGACCCATTTGAAATTAACATCACACCGGTTCCATGTTTCTTTCAAAATTCGTTTATTAGTAATGTCACAATCGATAAAGATCTTTGTGTTAACATAATGCCCAACTACATTTTCGAAAAATTAAGTATTAGTGATTTTTCTCCACTTCAAATACCCATTTTTCTATCCAATCGGAAAGTAATAAAATCAATCGGTATAGTTGAAGATGTCTTGGTTCAAACAAATCAAATGGTAATCCCAACCGACTTTGTCATCCTCGATGACGCTCCTCTTGTCTTGGGACGACCATTTGTAAAAACTCACGAAGCTTTGAAAAACCGGAAGTTCAACAATTTACCTCTTCAATTAGGGGCATTTAAAAGAAGTGTCGATCTCGAACGATCAATGAAATATCCATTCGGCAATAATGACCCCCTAATTGAAGATGAAGATGAACCACCCGATACAAGTGAAGAGATTGACCACTTTGTTGAAGAAGAGGTCGCCATAGAACAAACTTTTAAAGTTCTTGATCGAAACGAGCAACCAAATAAGGAGTCTCCTAAAGACCCACCACTTGAGCTCAAAGAACTTCCAAAAGGTTTGGAATATGCTTTTCTAGACAAAGATGGTAATTTACCTGTAATTATTTCGTCTAAATTAAATAACTTAGAAAAAGAAAAACTAATTAGCCTTTTGAAAAAACACAAAAATGCAATAGCTTGGAAACTTGTTGACATAAAAGGAATTAGTCCTTCTATGTGCACACACAAAATTTTGATGAATGATGACTACAAATCTGTCATACAACCACAACGTCGAGTAAATCCAAATGTTCAAGAAGTGGTTAAAAATGAAGTCATCAAATTACTTGACGCCGGACTTATCTATCCTATTTCCGATAGTCCTTGGGTAAGTCCCGTCCAAGTAGTTCCAAAGAAAGGAGGTATGACGGTAATTACTAACGAAAAGAATGAATTAATACCAACAAGAACCGTCACAGGATGGAGAGTATGTATAGATTATAGATGATTAAATGAAGCAACAAGAAAGGATCATTTTCCTTTACCCTTCATTGATCAAATGTTAGAAAGATTATCCGGTCATAAATATTACTGTTTCTTGGATGGTTTTTCAGGTTACTTTCAAATCCCGATAGCACCCGAAGACCAAGAAAAGACAACTTTCACATGTCCCTATGGAACTTTTGCTTATCGACGCATGCCGTTCGGTCTATGTAATGCCCCCGCAACATTCCAACGTTGCATGGTAGCCATTTTCCATGATATGATAGAAAAGATAATGGAAGTCTTCATGGACGACTTTTCTATCTTTGGGGATTCATACGACCAATGCCTCGATAACCTTGAACGAATGCTATCCCGATGTGAGGAAACTAACCTCGCCCTTAATTGGGAAAAATGCCATTTCATGGTAACGGAGGGAATAGTACTCGGTCACAAGATCTCAAGCGAAGGAATGGAGGTGGATCGAGCCAAAATAGATACCATTTCTAGATTACCTCCTCCATCCTCCGTAAGAGCTATAAGAAGTTTCCTAGGGCATGCCGGATTCTATAGGCGGTTTATCAAAGACTTTTCAAAAATCTCAAGGCCTCTAACAAAATTACTTGAAAAAGATGCTCCTTTCATCTTTGACAAGGAATGCAATCAAGCATTTCTAACCCTAAAGGAAATGCTAGTCAATGCACCTATCATGATAGCACCTGATTGGAAGTTTCCTTTCGAAATCATGTGCGATGCTAGTGACTTTGCAGTTGGAGCTGTCTTGGGACAGAGAAAAGAAAAGCATTTCCACCCAATATATTATGCTAGTAAAACACTTAACGATGCACAAGAAAATTACACAACAACTGAAAAAGAATTACTAGCTGTGGTATTTGCTTTTGATAAATTTCGTTCTTATCTTGTTCTTTCTAAAACCATAGTCTATACAGACCATGCAGCCATTCGATATCTCTTTAAGAAGCAAGACGCAAAACCACGTTTGATTAGGTGGATTCTACTTCTCCAAGAATTTGACATTGAAATCAAAGACAAAAGAGGAACAGAAAATACCGCAGCAGATCATCTTTCGCGCTTAGAAGACCCAGCTTTGGAGGCAACCAGGGACGAGCAAATCAACGAAAAATTTCCAACTGAATCCCTGGAAATGGTGGAATTTAAGGAAGAACCATGGTACGCCGACTTTGCTAACTACCTAGCGAGCGGAATAGTCGCAAAAGGATGGCCACATCATCAAAGAAAAAAATTCTTTGCCAATGTGAAACACTATTTTTGGGAAGATCCATATCTTTTCAAAATGTGTGCCGACCAACTTGTCAGACGATGCGTACATGGTAGTGAATCACGAAGAATTCTCCGCCATTGTCACGAAGGTCCTTACGGAGGACATCATGGTGCTGCCAGTACCGCACGAAAGGTATTTGATTCAGGATTTTATTGGCCAACCATTTACAAAGATGCCCAAAATCTTGTAAAGACATGTGATGCTTGCCAAAGAACAGGTAATATTTCTTCCAAAAACGAAATGCCACAAAATGGCATTCTTGTTTGTGAAATTTTTGATGTGTGGGGACTCGACTTTATGGGACCTTTCCCACCATCGAAAGGAAACAAATACATACTTGTGGCAGTAGATTACTTGTCTAAATGGGCCGAGGCCGAGGCACTTCCAACAAATGATGGAAGAGTAGTGGTAAGATTTCTGAAAAAATTATTCTCTCGTTTTGGCACACCTAAAGCTTTAATAAGTGATAGAGGTACCCATTTTTGTAATCATCAACTTGAAAAAATTTTAACAAGATATGGGGTCTATCACCGGGTTTCGACAGCTTATCACCCTCAAACAAACGGACAAGCCGAAGTGACCAATAGAGGGTTAAAACAAATACTCGAAAAAACCGTAGGGTTAAATAGAAAGGAATGGGCTGATAAATTAGATGATGCTTTATGGGATTTTCGAACTGCTTATAAAACAACGATAGGAACAACCCCATATAAGCTAGTCTATGGAAAAAGTTGTCACTTGCCAGTAGAAATTGCACACAAAGCCTACTGGGCAATCAAAAATGTAAACCTAGATCTAGAATTTGCTGGTAAAAATCGATTTTGTCAAATAAATGAATTAGACGAACTTAGGAATTATGCATACTCAAACTCTGAAATTTATAAGGAAAGAATGAAAAATTGGCATGACAAACATATTAAACCTAATGAATTTCGGGTAGGAGATTTAGTTCTTTTGTTTAATTCACGACTTCGATTGTTTCCTGGTAAATTAAAGTCTAGGTGGTCAGGACCTTTTTCCGTCACCCATATTTTTCCACACGGTGCAGTAGAAATTAAACCTCGAAATGGGCCACCTTTTAAAGTCAATGGCCAACGGCTGAAACTCTATCAAGGATTTATTGAGGATGAGGAAGAAGAGATCTCGCTTCAAACCGTGGAAGAATAAAAACATCATGCCTGGTAAGTTATGAACGATTGAGGCGGCAAAATAAAGCGGTAAGTTTTCTAAACCATAGCCTATGGGAAAAAGGGGCACTCACACGCGCACGAAAAAAAAAAAAAAAAAAAAGCTCGGCACGAGGCCGTGTCCGCTGGACACGGGGCCGTGTTCGCGCTGCAGACGGGATAAACCCCCTTTTTCAAAACAGTTTCTTCATTCCACACGCCCCGTTTCCCCACAAAAGCTCTGGTTCCAGGCGATTTTTCGCGAAATTCCAACGTCTCTTACCGATCTAACAGCATCAAGGTATGATTCTGTCACTCTTAGTAGTTAGATTAGTTACCTGCATGTAGTTAATACACCACAAATTTGGGGAAAAATCTAGGGTTCTTGATGTTCATCCGGATCGAACCTAAAATTTTTGCCTAAATCTGTTTGCATTTAGTTAGATTAGTGTTAAGGGAAGTAAATACACTTGTATTGTTCATAGATTCACCCGATTTCTTACAAAAACCCCAAACCCTTGTTCTTGAACCGAAAAAGATAAAATTGATAGGGTAAACGGGTTATTTTGGGAAAAACGGCACTTAGGGTTTCATTTTCGGGAGAAACCGCACCTATTGGTTCAAAAATTTTCAAGTTTTCGAAACCGGGTTGAAAAATGGGATTTTTGAGTAACAGACCCCTGGACACGGGGCCGTGTCCGCTGGGCACGGGGTCGTGTCCAGCCCGCTGTTTGCAGTTTTGTCAGAAAATATTTCTGTTTCATGCTAACTTTTGGTGTATTCTTGCAGATGGCCAGGAAGTTCACTAGATTCAACGCCAATGAGCTAGATGCAAGAGCTCGATACGAGCTTCTTCAAACAAGGCCGGAGGAATACCCGAGGCAGGCGTGCACAGAACTACTAACCATGGTGAATCAAATTGACCGTTTCAACAACATTGTCACGGGACCACTCAGAGTCGCGCTAACAACCCGACTCCGTTCCGTCCATGAATGCACCTTGGAATTCTACAGCACCTTTGCATTCACTTCAAGGTGCGACCCGTTCGATAATGACGGGGTGTCATTCAGGTGTGGCAGAACGAGGTATTCGATCTCCATGGCACAATTCGGATCGATTATAGGGTTGTATGCGGAGGAGGATGCGGGAAACGAAGAAAATACAGGGGGATTGAGAGAGATCGAAGACAACGAGCGCCAAGCCATGTGGGCTCAGATTGGGGAAGGGTTCTACAATCCGAGCAGCACTAAGAGTACCAAGCTGAGGGATCCGCTTTACAGATACATTCATAGGCTCCTCGGCTACTCTCTTAGCCAAAGGCATGACAGTGGTGGCGTCGTTGGGTTAAGAGATTTGCTTGTCCTCCATTGCATTCACAACCGCAGGCCGATCGATGTTCCGTTCCTCATGCTCCGAAACATGCATCACAACCGCCTTGCTAGTGCACCAACTCCTATTTTCTTCGGGGGATGGGTGTACCGTCTCTTCAAGCACTTCGCCCACATTCCGAGGTCATTTGAGAGGAGCCCATGGTCGGGTACGGTGGATATTCACATATGCCACTCGATGAACCTGGTTTATGAGGCAGAAGACGGGACGGTAACCTTTCAAAGGATGCAAGGTCATGCATGGAACCCGCAAGAAGCACTTGTCCTCCCAGCTCCGCAACATCATCAGTACCAATACCCACCCCACGGTGATCCGGGCCAATCGTCCTCCTTGGGAGGCAGTTTTCCTAATTTTCAAAGTTTGCATGATTTGTTGCAGGAAAACCTCATGTGTACTCGGAACACCTATAACATGGCGAGCAACACCTACCACCGGGTCGGAGCTATCGAGAGAAACCTATCCGAGATACAAGACGATGTCGAATACATACGAGACCACATTGCACGCCGTGGAGGGGATGACGATGATGATGATGATGATGATGATGCCATGGAGTAGGCGGGAGGAGCATAGGAGGAAGCGGTTGATTGATGACTCCCCAGGTTAACCCTTTGCAATCTTGAACAATTGATGGCCTGCGTGCCAAGTGTTAGACAATTTACTTTTCCTAACTATTTTCTGCATTTTACTTTTCTTACTTTATGCTTGGGACAATTAACTTTGGTAATGTAGGATGTTTGTATTGCTTGGTGTGGTATTAAGTGTTGAAACAGGTACAAACCAAGGCTTAGGGTGTTAAGCCTCAGCACTTATAGGGCTAGGATGGAAAAACCGGAGGAAGAAACCTGTTTTTCAGGCTTTCAGACTGTCCACACGGGGACGTGTCCAGCCAACACGCCCCCGTGCTCACCTCCCAGACCTGCTGTTCGGCATAAATTTTGTTAAACACGTGGCCGTGTTCAGTGGACACGGGGCCGTGTCCACCTTCTGTAAGTTCTTGTTACTGGCACCTGAACACGGGGTCGTGCCCACTCAACACGGGGCCGTGTTCAGTACCCAGTAACACAAATTTTTGCTTTTTAAACACTATTTTACACATCTAATCAACCTAAAAAATTATTTTTGGGACACATTGAGGACAATGTGTAATTTAAGTGTGGGGGGATGCTAAAACCTTGAATTTTGCAAGTCCTAAATACAAGCCTTACACAAAACTCTATTGGAACCGCTAATCACCCCAAATTTTTTCAAAAATTTCATTTTTTTTTACTTGTCTAGGTTTAACTCGGGAAATTCAAGTTCTCAAAAAGGTTATATTTTTACAAATTTACAACCGATAGCGTAGTGATAAAAAGAACCAACATAAGAAAATTATGAAAAGGCATGACAAACTTATTTAAAATTTGATTATATATACTTGATCACATAAAAACCCATTCCCACAAAAGTGAGTTTTGAGCCTTTATTGAGCACACAATTACATATCATTTGACTTAATGCTCATTTTTCGTTTCTTGTGTGAATAGCCGCTTGGTTCTTACGACTCTAGAACTTGCCATGACAATACATTCCCGGTCCTTATCAACTTAAACCCGAGTAAGTAAATGATGGAGGCATTAGGACTAACCTTTTTCATTTCTACACCATTATTTTTCTTTTTCTTTCACCACCTACCCAAAAACCCCCCTAGTTAGCCCCTTTGAGCCTAAACCTTTTCATTTCATCACCCAAACAAAAAACCCTTTTACCCACCAAAACCTTTTTCATTTTTTTTCCCTTTATTTTAGTAACAAGTTCGGTTCTTCGTGAAAAAAAAAAATATTTGATAATAATGAAGCAAAAAGAAAATAAAAAAACAAAGTAATCAAAAAAATAACTTTGTTTGAATAAAAGCTTCATTAAAAATAAAAAGTTGCAAAAATGCGAAAACCGACACTTGTTACGCTTTTAGCCCTTTTTCTACTAACCACTAACCCAACCACCTACCTTTAACCCTAGCCAACCCTTAACCCACAAAGTCCTCTTGATATCTACAAAGGTATAAAAGTTAAAAAGGAGGAGGATTGATTTCTTGGCAAGCCTATGGTAGGAATAAGTTCCGTGCCGCTCTCGAGTGATTCACTAAAAATACACCTTCGGCCGAGTGTGAGTGATTTCCCCGCGAGGTATGTGAACTTGTATATAAATAGAATTTAAAAAAAAAAGGCATGTTATGCCCAAATAAGTAATTTCTTTTATAAACAGTTCTAAATAAATCATTACGATTAGGAGTGTAAATAAATAAAAATAAAGCCCAAAAAGATCTTGGAAATCCCGACACTCTATAACAAGCCCAAAACCTTCTCTTCTACCTATTCCATTTGGGAGTGTAAGCCACATATTAAAGAGTTTTGCTTGAGGACAAGCAAAAGTTCAAGTGTGGGGGTATTTGATGTGTGTAAAATGCAACATATAAATTACATCAAATGAGGCATAAAACTAACCCTTTTTAGTACTAATATTGGAAAAAGAGTGTTTTTGTCTTCCTTTTGTATTTTCAGGATTAAATGAGCTCAAAAACGCAAAAGAAGCAAAAAGACAGCTAAATCCAACATAAATACAAGAAAAGGAACATTAGTGGACTGCCCGAACCCTCAACGGCACCTTCCAAAGCAAAATAGAGAAAACAGAAGGCTGAACACGCCCCGTGCTCAGCCAGCACGGGGCCGTGCCCAAGAAGCAGCAGAAAAGACAAATCTATAGAAGCTTCTATTGCCCATCACGGGGCCGTGCTCAGCGGACACGGGGGCGTGTCGAAAGTACAGCAGGCGCATTTATTGTAATTGCGAATTACAATTAATGAGGAGAGAGAGTGTCAGACGGACACGGGGCCGTGCCCAGCGGACACGGGGCCGTGTCCAGCTCTCTGTTCAGCCTATAAATAGGAGTGCTTGGATTCATTTCATCTCATCCCTTGGCACACCACCTCTCTCACACTTCACCCACCACCCACCATCATCCATTGTCCATCATAGAGTGTGTGAGTCGTCTCGGGATCCAAGATTGATCGTAAGAGTTCTTGACAATCAAGGCCATGTTTGCCTAAGTCTCTTACATCACTTGGTGAAGACAAAGTGTCTAGTATAATACTTTTTATTTCTAATCTTTTGCACTTTTTATTTGGTTTTGTATTAATGACTTTAATAACTAGTTACTTATGTTGAAGGTGATCTTTCCTTATCGTTTGTCCGTGGTGTCTTGGCATTATTTTACTGTCTATATAAAATAAAGGATTTTCACCATTCATATCTCCACGGTCTATATGGAGGTATGTTGGCTACCTGGTAGGGGGTTAAGGGAACGGTTTGGTAAAGGTCTTGCCATTGTTCAGCGTTTAGAGGTCCTGCAATGGACCTGGGTCAAATTTAGTAGGACCTCCTTCAATACTTCACGGTATTGGATGGCGGGGGTCCAAACTCTTTGATCCCCTCATAAGTTAACTACTATTAATACTATAACCCGGCTATTTAGGACTGTATCCCTGCTGACTCAGACTACTTAGCCGAGGGTAACGTCACCGCCAAAAGCGGGGCCTACCACAATACTGCATTAATAACTTAATTCATTATCTTCCAATAATCCACCCCTTTAGGATTGTATCCCTGCTGACTCAAACTACTGGGGTGAGGGTAACGTCACCTTCAAAAGAGGGGCCTACTACAATAACTAAGATAATCTCTTAATTATGTGCAAAAGTGCGGAAATAATCAAAGGTTATACTAGATACGAGTCGGAACCAAGTGATTCATCTTGTCTATCTGTTTTTATTTTTATTTTTATTTTCAGCATTTTAGTTAGTTTTATTTTTCTTAGTTTAAAACATTTTTCTAAACTTTTGTTTTGGTTAGACGTTGAGGATAAACCGGTACTAAAAGCTCTTGTGTCCTTGGACGACCTCGGTATCTTACCAACGCTATACTACACTCAACGATGGGTGCACTTGCCCATATGTGTGTTTAGTGTTAGTGAAATATCGTGTTTTATAAATTTAAAACTTGGCTAAAATAAGTGTTAAAAAGGGCTTAAAATATACACCTAAAATATACGACACTTCGCACGCATCACCTGCTACAATATTATATTGGGCAGACCTTGGATCCATGATATGAAGGCTGTCCCATCAACCTATCATCGGTGTATCAAGATTCCTACCCCTTGGGCGGTTGTCAAGGTGGAAAGTGATCAACAAGAGGCAAAAGAATGTTATTCTTACTCAATGAAGTCTTCAACATAGCCTAAAGCAGGATAGCAATTAAGGATACGAGCCCAGGATATCGTGGAGGCCTCATAGCAAGATGTTAAGAAAATTATACTAGATCAGGATAATCCAGATATCTCAGTGCTCGTAGGAGCCAATATCCCTGAGGATATTGAAAGTCAGTTAACTAACTTTTTGAATTGCAGGATGTCCACGTTCGCATGGAAGCATGAGGATATGACAGGTATTTCTAGGGATATTATAACTCACAAGCTTGGAATTGACAGGTCTTTTAAGCCCGTTCAGCAAAAGAGAAGGAAGTTTGCTCCTGAAAGAAACATAATTATACAGGAGGAGGTTGAAAGATTCCTGAGTTCCAAGATGATTATGGAAGTTAAATTTCCCAAGTGGAGCAAACGTGGTCGTAGTTCAAAAGAAGAATGGGAAATGGAGAGTCTGTGTAGATTACACAGACTTGAACAAAGCATGTCCTAAAGACCCGTTCCCTCTGCCTCATATAGACTCGATGGTGGATGCAACTGCCGGTCAAGAGATGTTAACCTTTATAGATGCATCCTCAGGATTCCAGCAGATCCAAATGGAACCTTCAGACCAGGAGGATACTGCTTTCATGACACCAACAGGTATTTACGGTTATACTGCTATGCCTTTCGGTTTGAAAAATGCAGGTGCAACATACCAGAGATTGGTGAACATGATGTTTAAAGACAAACTGGGGGACACCATGGAGGTATACATTGATGATATGGTGGTAAAGTCCAAGAAGGCTGAGGATCATCTCCGAGATATTGCAGGAGCATTTGATATCCTGGACCAGTACAATATGAAACTAAATCCTGCCAAGTGCCATTTTGGAGTGGGGGAAGGAAAGTTTTTAGGATATATGGTAACTAAAAGGGGGATAGAAGCAAGCCCGGAACATATCAAAGCTTTCCTGGATATCAAATCACCATCCAACATGAAAGATGTGCAAAGATTAACAGGACGAGTAGCAGCGTTGAACAGATTTATATCAAGATCCTTAGAGAAATGCAAGAAATTCTACGATATCCTGAAGAAGAATAAGAAATTTGAATGGGGAGAAAAGCATGACGCGGCCCTACAGGAATTAAAGCAATATATTTCAACTACCTTTATTGATGAAGCCCGAGGATGGTGAACCATTATCCCTGTATCTTGCAGTATCAGGGAATGCAGTAAGTGCTGTTCTGGTAAAGGATCATGAAGGTCAGCAGTATCCTGTCTATTATGTTAGTAAAAGTTTATTAGATGCTGAAACTAGATATTCACCCTTAGAGAAATTGATATTAGCCCTAGTTATGGCATCAACTAAGCTTAGACATTATTTTGAGACACATAGGATTTATGTTAAAACTAATTATCCTGTTAAAAATGTGCTTAGAAAACCTGGGATGTCGGGTAGAATGGCTTAATGGTCAGTAAAGTGTCTATGATCTAGTATATGAACCTAGAAATACTATAAAGTCTCAGGATCTAGTAGACTTTGTGGCTGATTTCAGTAGTGATATTCAAAATGAAGTAGACCTAGAAGTACAACAACTAGAAGAAACCTTAGAATCCTGGACATTATATACTGATGGTGCATCTAATGTGAGAGGTGTAGGATTAGGTATATTACTAAAATCGCCAAAGGGGGACATATTACCCCAGGCTATTAGGTGTGAATTCCCTGCCACTAATAATGAAGCAGAATATGAAGCTCTGATTGCAGGATTAGAGCTAGCCAGGAATATGAATATTAAAAATTTGCAAGTATATGTTGATTCCTTGTTAATTACTAACCATTTCAATGGATCCTATGCAGTCAAAGGTGAAAGGTTAATCAAATATCTTGAAATTGTCAAAAAAAAAAATTAGCAGGATATTTTGAAGTTTTTACACTTGAACAGGTACCAAGAGAAGATAATGTTGAGGTAGATGCTCTGGAAAATTTAGGATCTACAGTTAGGATACAGGAAGGGACTCAAATACCAGTACTACATATCCTGTATCCTGCGGTGGAACACTTCAAGTCTCAGGATAAGGAAGTATCAAGTATCCAGGATCCTGAAAAGAATCCTGAATCATGGACATCTCCAATCATAAAATACCTTAAAGAAGGAGACATACCAAAAGATGAGAGTCCTAAGGCTTTCAGGATGAATGTATCTCGTTTTACTATTGTTATGGTTGAAGTTCTGAGCCCATATCCTGGATAGTATCTTCAATTATATCCTGATTACATAATTGATGTTCACAGCCAGGGTGCTGGATCATGATATTGGTAACATCCTGATGCTGTATCCCGATGATTACTAACGGATTGATTGCAGGTTACGAGTACAAGTCCTTAACATTCATGAAGACTTCTTCCCCTGAAGACTCGGTCCAATTTGTTGAAAAAGGAATGTTGAAGCCGCAATATTTGGTCGCTAACGTTAACAAGGGAATATTCCAAGGCATCCCCCTATTATAGGAAAATTTGTTTTTCTTTGTAACTATAAATAGATCGATAACCAGATCGATAGGACACAACTCACTCACTGCTCTTGTTTTGGTTAAAAAATCTGATGAGGATAATGCAACCAAACTCTCTGTTACGGGGTATGATGCTTATAATGTAGAACAATGACAAGGATCACTTCAATGTATATTGCACAAATGACACAAGGATTTATACGGGGAAAAAGCCCTTGATCAAGAGTTGATCTCCGGCACAAAAAACCCCGGGTGATGGAAACTACCGATCACCAAGCTCAAATAGATCAATAAATGTTTACAACTTCGGATAGTAACGAGCTAGGTACAAGGATCACTATGGTGAAATGTGTAAAAGTGAGTGAAAACTAATAAGTGTTCGTCGAGAGCTTCAAGAGTGCGATTGTATGAGAGTGTGTGTGTAGCTGAAAAATGGCTAAGTGTTCTAATTCTAGCTCGTCACCCCTTTAAAAATAGAAGTTAACTACAATAACTAACTATCCGACTTTCGTGCCAAGCTCCCACGTTCTCCACAACGTCCATTTCCAGTCAAACGTGTGCGAAATACTCATGGAATATTCCATAGTAACGTTGCCAAGACCAAGTCAAGCTTGTTACTCCTGCGAAGTAATACAAAACACAAACAAACAATCGTCAGTATGAGGATCCTTAAAGTGATCCATGATCCTGATCCTGAAGCTCTTCTGAGGATCACTATCTGTCACAGAGGTAAGGATCATTAATTAGGATAACAAGAAAGGATCACTAATTGTTAGAAAATCCTCCCCTAACAATTGCCCCCAAAATATAAGAAGTGATATGTTGAATGAGCCAGTTATGTTTTCCTGATCTTATCCGCAACTAACTATCGTAAATATAGCCGTTATTGTGGAACTATCCGTTGCAACCATGACGTCACAGAAGTGACAACCCTGCACGATCATGATTATAAATAGGAGATAGAGATAGGATCAAATGCATTTAAAATTTCAGAGAGACTCCCTTTATAACTGCATTCCGAAAATAAACAGGTATTCTCTCTTCATCTTCTTCCTTTTCTTGCTCTGTTTTCATTTCTTTCCATCATTCCATCAAAGATGTTGCTCCGAAACTCCCCAGCTAAGGATCACCCGAAAAACAGCCCTCCGAAAATCCAGGGGATCATTGAAGATTCCATAAAAGAACGCTGCTGTTTCAATGATGCACAGATTGATAGGATCCGCCACTGCTTCCCGGTGAACACTGAGTTCAGACCTTTTGATCCCAATTCCCTGAGTGATCATAGTTCCGACAAGTGGGTTGCTTTTCCTGTCACTCCGTTCACCATAGGCTATACATATCCTTTCCCAGCCTTCACCCAATCTTTCTTTTCCCTAACCGGCATCTCTTATATCCAAGCCATGCCGATGATTTGGAGGGTTTTGTACACCCTTGAAAGGATCATCGAGCAGGAAGGGATAGACCTAGGAATGTCAGAGCTGGGAGAGCTGTATGATCTTACTACCTGTTTTGGTCAGAAAATCTGATGATGATAATGCAACCAAACTCTTTGTATAGGGGAATGATGCTTAAAATGTGTAACAACAATGAGGATCACTTCAATGTAGAATGCACAAACAACACAAGGATTTATACGGGGAAAAAGCCCTTGATCAAGAGTTGATCTCCGGCACAAAAAACCCCGGGTGATGGAAACTACCGATCACCAAGCTCAAATAAATGAATAAATGTTTACAACTTCGGATAGTAACGAGCTAGGTACAAGGATCACTACGGTGAAATGTGTAAAAAGTGTAAGTAATTGCTAAGTGTTTGAATGAGAGCTTGTATGAGAGTGTTTGCGAGTGTGTGTGTAACTGCCAAAAATGACTAAGTGTCACTAACTAGCTCGTTACCCCTTTAAAATAAGAAAAATATCTAGTTAACAAACTTTCCGACTTTCAAGCCAAGCCTCCACGTTCTCCATAACGTCTAGTTTTGATCTAGCACGTGCAGAATACTTCGGGAATATTCTCCAAGAATGCCGCTAAGACCTGGTCAAGCTTGTTAAACCTGCGAGATGTTACAAAACATAAGTAAACAATCGTCAGTATGAGGATCCTTGAAGTGATCCATGATCCTGATCCTAAAGCCCTTCTGAGGATCACCACCTGTCACAGAAGTAAGGATCACTAGTTAGGATAACGAATAAGGATCACTAATTGTTAGAAAATCCTCCCCTAACAATTGCCCCCAAAATATAAGGAGTGAAATTGTAAAATTAGCGAGTTATGTTTTCTCGATCTTATCCGTAACAAACTAACGGATATATAGCCGTTAAAATAGAACTAGCAGTTGCGATGATGATGTCACGGAAGTGACAATCCTGCAGAATCATAATTATAAATAGAGATATAGATAGGATCAAATGCATTTAAATTTTCAGAGAAACTCCCTTTATAATCCACATTCCGAAGACGTTCAGGTATTCTCTTTCTCTATCCTTTTCCCTCTCTTGCTCTGTTTTAATCTTTCCTTCAAAGATGTTGCTCCGAAGCTCTCCGGGCAAAGATCACAAGAAGGATAGCCCTTTGGAAAGTTAGAAAATCATCAAGGACTCATCGAATGAAAAGTGTTGTTTTAACGACGCACAGATAGACAAAATCCGTTGCTGTTTTCCGGCGAATGCCTTTTTCAGACCCTTTGATCCTTCTACCCTTAGCGACTATGTTTCAGAAACATGGGTTGCATTTCCAGCCACTCCTTTCACCATAGGATACACCTATCCTTTCCCAGAGTTTACACAATCCTTCTTTTCCCTTACCGGCATCTCATATATCCAAGCCATGCCGATGATTTGGAGGGTCTTGTATACCCTGGAGAGGATCATCGAACAAGAAGGCATTGCTTTGGGCATGTCAGAATTGGCGGAGCTGTATGATCTTACTACTTTTGGTTCCCATCGTTATTTGCTTAAGCGAAAACCCGGTGCAGATCATCCTCTTCTGAAAGTCACCAAGAATGACAAAGACTGGAAACGTCGCTTTTTCTTTGTCAAGAGAGATTCTATCCAGGATGGAAAGGATCTTCCTAAAAATTGGGCTACCCATGGTAGGATGGAGGATCCTGATAAGGATCACCAGGAACTTTCTTTAATTGTAGGGATAACTTATATTTTTGCTTTCTTGTTTTGCAGCTATCACCGTTTCACGTATCCGCACATCACCTGAAACCAAGGATAGGCTCGCTGCTTTTTGGAAGCTTGATCCTGAAACAAGAACATTCAAGGTAGACACCCAAGACTCACAGGAGGTATCCTCAGGCTCTGTCACAATGTCAAGTAAGTATCCTTGTTTAAAATTAAATATATAGTGAAATATGAACTAGGAAAAGATACTTATCTTGTTTTAATTGTGTAGGTGCTGGAAAATCTGTCAAGCCTATTTCCCAATTCAACGCAGCTGATCTTGATCTCGTACGACCCAGGAAGAAGAGGTCCACTACCAGTCCTAGCATCTCCATTCCAAGGGCACCCACTAAAGGAAAGGGTGTCAAGAAAAGGAAAACTTCTGATGCTGAAGATCTTCAAGGGCTGCCACTGATCCGCCACCAATTCCTTGAATACTTCAATGAAGTAAGGATCCTTAACTTTGCCTAGGTATCCTGCTCTTATGAGGATCACTTGACCTTGAACTGCCTTATCTTCTTTCTGCAGAAATTTGCTGAGATCGAGGATTACGTGGGCACCGTTGAGGAGCTGGACAAGAAAATAGCTGATCTCCAACAAGTTGCCGTGCTCAAAGATCTTGCACTTGCTGATGCTCGGAAGGAACTCCAGGATACCAAGCAGGAAATGGCCAAGGTGCTGGTCAACTTTGATTATGAAAAGCATGACCTCATCGAAAGTACCAAGCTCTCTGCTGCCATCACAATGTATCAGACTAAGTTGAAGATGGCCCAGGAAGCTCAGGATCCTAGTTTCGACAAAAGCAGCTGGGATGTTGAAGGCTGGAAGGCAAGGTTGGCAGATCTTGAGGACGATGAGGAGGAGGCGGCTGATGTCCTGGCAATTGAAGCAAGTGGCAGTGGGAAGGATCAGGCTGGTGGTGATGATGCTGGTGGTGATGCAGCCAAGGTGTGAGCTGCACAATTGGGCGATGATGGATATATGTGCCAAGGCCGGAGCCCAATTTTTTAGTTTAATGGTCGTTTTTTGATTGTTGATGTTTTTGAACAATGGTGGGTCTGTAATAACTCTAAACAATAGTTCTTAGGTTTAAGGATCTTGTATGATCCTTTGGACAATAGGCAGGATTGCAATTGGTGGAGGGATCCTCTGTTTGGGGGATGAAGCCATTGTGATCCTGCCGCCTTTATATTCCTGCACTACTTTTGAACTCATTATCATGGACACCCTTTACCTACCCCAGCGGATGGGCCACGTTTTGCTGGTAGAAGCTCGGGTAGGTAATTTTGACAACCTTTAAAGGGTTAGCCTTATGTTAATAAATAAAACTTAACCTTTTGTCGCTTATCTTGTGTTGTTATCCTTTTTAGTATGTTACTCTCCAACTGTTGTAATGTTAATTCTTGTTTATATTTATCAAGCCTTGAAAAATTAGAAAAGATATCCAGAAAATTTAGGATATGAACAAGGATCACATATCCCATAACATGATTTAAAAATTGATAAGTTCAGTTGTCAAGTATAAGGGTTATTTAAAAGAATAATGAATAGAATCAGAAGAGTTAAGGATCATACCTGAGGATCCAAGTTAGAATCCTAACCATAATAAGGATAACTATAAGATAAACCTTAGAGTGAAATAAGGATGAAGGATCCCTAACTGCCTATCTTCAATGACCTGAAATAGAGCATAACTTGGGACTAAGCCAATATAAGAAAAGAGTTAGCAACTGGGGACAAGCCCAAGGATAACTGGGGACGAGCCCAAGGATAACTGGGGACGAGCCCAAGGATAACTGGGGACGAGCCCAAGGATAACTGGGGACAAGCCCAAGGATCGTATGTAAACTGGAGTATGGCCCTAACTGGCGACTATCCAAACTTAGTGACATGAAGATGCCAAAACCTTAGCTAACGTGAAAACGTTAGAAACCTTATGAACGGATGTATGGTACGTCTACCATTATACGTAGGATCCTAAGCATAGCCAGAACAATGGAATTATCAGCCCCTATAATGAGTACTGGTCCCAAAGCCTTGAACTATACCAGGATCATCGTGCGCTGCAGGCGAAATCTGGGGACAAGCCCAAATAACTGGGGTTATACCCAAAGACGGATTGCTTCTGTGGATAACCAACGTTGTGCTAAAGATACCTGAACTTTCAAAACTTGAACTCACGTGAGAAATGGATAAAGGATCCATGATCCTTATCCTAATATGAGAAAATAAAGAAATGAAATAGTTCAAGATTAGGATATTACCTGAATAAGGATCACCGATACTTTGAGGATCCTTTAAGGATATCCCTTTCACTAGGATCACCTCTGCCACGAGGATCCTTGTCACATGAAATATTTCTTCAAGTGAACAGCATTCCAAGCTCTTGGTAGCAAATCACCTTCCATGGTTAGCAATCTATATGCCCCCTTTCCTGCTTCAGCTTCAATCAAATAAGGGCCTTCCCATTTTGGAGCCAATTTTCCATCAGCAGGATTGGTGGTATTCTGAAATGCTTTCCTTAACACCATATCTCCAACTTGAAACCTCCTGATCCTGACATTTTTATTGTAAGCACCAGCCATTCTTTGTTGATAACTGGCCATCCTGATCCTAGCCATATCCCTGATTTCTTCAATGGTATCCAGGTCTTGAGCCAAGTTTTCATCATTTTCCTCAGGATCACGGGTACTTGTTCTAGCAGTAGGAACCACCATTTCTGTTGGGATCACTGATTCTGCCCCAAACACCAAAGAGAATGGTGTTTGACCAGTAGCATTCTTAGGGGTTGTCCTGTCAGCCCAGAGCACATAGGGTAGCTCTTCTGCCCATTTTCCTTTCTTGGATCCAAGCTTCTTCTTCAAGTTGTTGATGATGATCTTGTTGGATGATTCTGCTTGACCATTAGCTTGTGGGTGGACTGGTGTTGATGTTATCATCTTAATCCCCCAGCTGTCACAAAAGTTAGTGGTTCTGCCCCCAATAAATTGGGAACCATTATCACATATAATCTCAGAAGGAATTCCAAATCTAGTTATAATATTTCTTTTAATGAAGGATATAACTTCCTTTTCTCTGACTTGGGCAAAAGCTTCAGCCTCTATCCACTTGGAGAAGTAATCAGTCATAGCTAACATGAATACTTTCCCACCAGGTGCCTTAGGGAGCTTACCAACTATATCCATACCCCATCTCATAAATGGCCAAGAGGAGGATATAGGATGCAATAATTCAGCTGGTTGATGAAGGATATTGCTGTGTCTCTGGCAAGGATCACATCTTCTGGCGTACTCCACAGCATCTTTCTTCATGGTTGGCCAATAGTATCCTGTCCTCAGGATCCTTGAGAATAATGCCCTGCCCCCAGTGTGGTTTCCACAATCTCCTTCATGGAAGTCTTTTAAAACTTCTTGGATTTCAGGATCCTCAATGCATCTCAAGTATGGTCCTGCAAGAGATCGTCTATACAACATATTATTTAAAATTGTGAATTGAGATACCTTAGATTTGAAAGCCCTAGGGTTTTCTCCTGTAGGAATCTCTCCATGTTGTAAGTATCTTATAATTGGTGAGATCCATGATCCTGATCTTGAATGGGATTGAGTATCCTCACTAGGGATAATTGCAGAATCATCTCCTATCTCCATAGTCTGGTGATCCTCGATAGCCGGGGTCAGGATATGGATAATAGGAATCTTGATATCCTCTGGGATCTTCAAAGATGATCCTAAGTTAGCCAATGCATCAGCTTCTGTATTTTCTTCCCTTGGTACCTCCAGATACCTGATCCCCATATGCTTTGCAATTTGCAAACCAGCAATTAAGGCTTCATATTCAGCCTCATTATTAGTGGTTTGGAACTCACAAGCTATAGAATGGGGTATTATGTCCCCCTGTGGCGATTTTAGTAGTATTCCAAGCCCTGTGCCTTTGACATTTGAGGATCCATCAGTGTGGAGTATCCAAGGATCCTTGGTCTCTTCTAGCTGCTGGACTTCTAGCTCAGCTTCCTCTTGTAGATCACTACTGAAATCAGCCACAAAGTCGGCTAATGCTTGGGATTTGATAGCTGTCCTAGGCTCATATCTTATATCATAGGCACTCAGTTTTACTGCCCACTTAGCCATTCTTCCGGACATCTCTGGTTTCCTGAGGACATTCTTAATTGGAAAATTAGTTTTAACAACGATAACATGAGTTTCAAAATAATGTCTTAACTTGGTAGATGCCATTATTAATGCAAGGATAAGTTTTTCAAGGTGTGAGTACCTGGATTCGGCATCAAGTAAGCTTTTACTTACATAATAAACGGGATGTTGTGTACCTTGATGATCCTTAACAAGGACCGCACTTACTGCTTTTGAGGATACTGCGAGATACAAGGATAACACTTCACCTTTTTCTGGTTTCATTAAAGCCGGGGCCGAGGATAGGTAATCTTTGAGGGCTTTTAAAGCATTTTCATGCTTCTCCGTCCGCTCAAATTTCTTGTTCTTCCTTAGGATATCATAGAACTCTTTACACTTCTCGGAGGACTTGGATATGAATCTGTTCAAGGCTGCTATCCTTCCTGTTAGCCTTTGAACATCCTTAGCATTGGACGGAGATTTGATGTTCACTATTGCTTGGATTTGTTCCGGGCTAGCTTCAATGCCTCTCTTAGTCACCATGTATCCTAAGAATTTACCTGCTTTAACACCAAAATGACATTTTGAAGGATTAAGCTTCATGTTATATTTGTCAAGGATATCAAATGCTTCCTCCAAGTCTCTTAGGTGATCCTCAGCTTTTAAGGATTTCACCACCATATCGTCTATGTAAACCTCCATAGTTTGTCCAATCTGATCCTTGAACATCATATTCACCAGCCTTTGGTACGTTGCACCTGCCCGGAGCAATTTTTCTACCTCTTCCTGGATAATGGCATTCCTTTCTGGTGCAAACTTCCTTCTTCTTTGATGTATTGGTTTGAAGGATCTGTTGATGCCGAGTTTATGGGTGATAACATCTTTGGATATACCAGTCATGTCTTCATGTTTCCATGCAAAGGTAGTCTTTCTCCTTTTGAGGAAGGATATGAGGTCTTCCTTCATTTCGCCAAGGATCCCTGACCCGATATAGATTTTGGACTCAGGATCATCAGGATCCATGAGGATTTCTACCACATCCTGCTCTCTGGCCTCCAAGACATTCCTTGGAGGATACCTTGATTGCTATTGCTCCCTTGACTTCGAAGCTGGTTTCATCGATGAAGTGTAGCAATTCTTAGCTTCCTGCTGATCACTATCGATCTTTACTATTCCCCAAGGACTAGGGAGCTTCACACATTGATGGTAAGTAGATGGGACTGCTTTCATATCGTGTATCCAGGGTCTGCCAAGGATAACATTACAACAAGATAAACAGTCAATAACACAAAATTTTTGATAAGAGTGTAAGCCTTCAATATATATTGGGAGTTTAATGTCCCCCAGGGTGTTCTTAGTTTCGCCACTAAATCCCACGAGCACGGAGGATCTTGGTATGATCTCTGATTCAGGGATACCCATCTTTTTTAGAACGTCAAGCTGGATAATGTTCACTGAACTTCCTCCGTCTATTAGGATCCTGCGGACAAAACAGTTAGATATAAAAAGGGTAATAACTAAACCATCGTGATGAGGATCCTGGATATCAGTACGATCCTCTTCATCAAAGGTTATGACTTTTCCTTCGGAGACACTCGATGTTCGAACTGGCCTTTCTCCGTTATCCATTTTAGTTTCCTTCGCATGCCTCTTAGCTGCTGAGAAGGATGTGCCACAAATGTCGGATCCCCCAGAGATAAAGTTTATCACTTGTGCGTCTGCTGGAGGGGCTGGAGCCTTCTCAGGGATCCTTTCAGGATCCTGAGTCCTTGACTTTTTCCTACCCAACAACTCTTTTAGATGCCCTTTGCTCAACAAGTACCCAATCTCCTTTCTTAGTGCAATGCATTCTTCTGTGAGGTGCCCAAAATCTTCATGATATGCACACCACTTTGATTTATCCTTAGTTGCAGCTGGCCTTTCATTCTTTCTTGGCCATCTAGCTTTATCACCTAGGTTCTGCAAGGCAAGGATTAGTTCATTGTTATCAACACTAAAGCAATATTCAGAGATTGGAGGATAATCCTCATCATCCTCTTCTTGATCAATAGAATGCACGTTCTGATTATCAGATTTGTTGTAGGATCTGAACTTGTTGTTTCTGAATGAGGATCCTTGCTTATCCTGCTTTGAGGATCCTGTTACCCTCTCCTGAATCCTCTTGTCATCCTCTAGCCGGATGAACCTGAGGGCCCGGGTTCTTACCTCATCTAGGTTCCTGCACGGTGTCATAACAAGATCATCATAAAATAAGGAATCCCTAAGTAATCCCATTTTGAAGGCCTCAACAGCTGTGGCTATATCTAAGTTGGGAATGTCTAAGGATTCTTTACTAAATTTGGTAATGTAATCCCTTAATGATTCATTATGACCCTGGGTTATCCTATATAAATCACTAGTTAATCGTTCAAATTTTCTACTACAAGAAAACTGAGTATTAAACAAGTTAACTAGGTTTGCAAATGAGGTAATAGAATAGGGAGGAAGACTTAGCAGCCATTTGAGAGCTGATCCAGTAAGAGTGGATCCGAATCCTTTGCATAAGCATGCTTCCTTTAACTTTTCTGGGATTGGATTGATCTCCATCCTCTCCCTGTATTGTGCTATGTGTTCTTCAGGATCCGTCGAACCATCGTATAATTTCATTGTAGGCACATGGAGCCTCTTGGGTATCTCAGCATCACAGATTGGTGGTGCAAAGCGAGATATCTTGTGGCTCCCATCTGCAATCTCTGGAATAGGTTTGACTACTCCCGGAACACTCGAGATCATATCCTTTAGCTTTTGCAATTCTCTGGCCATGGCATGATTGATACCTGGATCCTGCATAAAACCATGGTTAATAGTGTGAGAATTATTAAAAGTGTTACCTCCCATTGGATTCAAGTTAGGAAATATGGAGGTTAATCCATATTGTTGAGATTCTGGAATGATCGAGGGGCCGGCAGAGGCATTGGTCTGCATTGGAATAAAATCTCCTTGATGGACATCTGAACTCCCTGTTTGCAAGCTCCTCAAGGATCCTGGCATCTGGAAGGATCCCTGAAACTGGGATGATCCTGGAACGAAGGAGGATCCTTGAACCTGGGATGATCCTGGAACGAAGGAGGATCCTTGAACCTGGGATGATCCTGGAACGAAGGAGGATCCTTGAACCTGGGATGATCCTGGAACGAAGGAGGATCCTTGAACCTGGAATGATCCTGGAACGAAGGAGGATCCTTGAACCTGGGATGATCCTGGATAACCTCCTGTACTCGTGAGGGATCCCATATGCTGGGGATAGGATCCTGCTGGCTGGAAATATGAACCTAGTGCCTGGGTCATAGCTGTTGTTCCATATTGCACTCCTTTTGGTCCACCCGCATATTGAATGTTTGGAACCACTGACGGCTGAGAAGTAACCACCGGAGTGTCAAAATTCAAAGATCTGGGCATCAGTGGAGAATGATCCTCTGCCGTTTTCTTCTGTTTCTTAATTTCATCAATCTCCCGGAGGATCCTTTCGTTGGTCTTATCCTGCTCTTGTGCGTGATTCCTCATCTGCAAAATCAAGGTATAGAGATCATTAGTAGTAGGATTAGTTGAAACAGAAGAAGTAGGTGGTTTTGAGAAAATGGGAGTCGGTTTCTTCGCAGCATTTTCTGTATTCTTCTGGGATCCAGAAGGTGGTGGAGGCAAAGGAGGAACGCCTTGTGAAGAAGTGAATGAGGGCATCAAGTTTGAAGCATTCTTCGATGAGGAAGCCATCTGCTTGGTAGTAATGAACCGGAATGAGCACAGAAATGCGAATTCTTCTAAGGACAAAGCACCAATTGCCCCACGGTGGGCGCCAAACTGTTTTGGTCAGAAAATCTGATGATGATAATGCAACCAAACTCTTTGTATAGGGGAATGATGCTTAAAATGTGTAACAACAATGAGGATCACTTCAATGTAGAATGCACAAACAACACAAGGATTTATACGGGGAAAAAGCCCTTGATCAAGAGTTGATCTCCGGCACAAAAAACCCCGGGTGATGGAAACTACCGATCACCAAGCTCAAATAAATGAATAAATGTTTACAACTTCGGATAGTAACGAGCTAGGTACAAGGATCACTACGGTGAAATGTGTAAAAAGTGTAAGTAATTGCTAAGTGTTTGAATGAGAGCTTGTATGAGAGTGTTTGCGAGTGTGTGTGTAACTGCCAAAAATGACTAAGTGTCACTAACTAGCTCGTTACCCCTTTAAAATAAGAAAAATATCTAGTTAACAAACTTTCCGACTTTCAAGCCAAGCCTCCACGTTCTCCATAACGTCTAGTTTTGATCTAGCACGTGCAGAATACTTCGGGAATATTCTCCAAGAATGCCGCTAAGACCTGGTCAAGCTTGTTAAACCTGCGAGATGTTACAAAACATAAGTAAACAATCGTCAGTATGAGGATCCTTGAAGTGATCCATGATCCTGATCCTAAAGCCCTTCTGAGGATCGCCACCTGTCACAGAAGTAAGGATCACTAGTTAGGATAACGAATAAGGATCACTAATTGTTAGAAAATCCTCCCCTAACACTACCTTTGGTTCTCATCGCTATTTGTTTAAACGTAAGCCCGGTGAGGAACACCCGATCTTCAAAGCCACCAAGAACGATGCTAATTGGAAGCGGCGTTTCTTTTTCGTCAAGAGAGATTCTATTGAGGATGGAAAGGATCTACCCAAGAAATGGGGTACCCATGGTAGGGTGGAGGATCCTGAGAAGGATCACCAGAAACTTTCTTTTGATGTAAGGATCACTTATATTTTTGCTTTCTTGTTATGCAGCTATCGCCGTCTCACACCTCAGATTGTCTCCTGCTGCTAAAGAGAGACTTCTCGCTTTCAAGAAACTTGATCCTGAAACAAGATCTTTCAAGACAACAACCCAAGATTCACAGGAGGTATCCTCAGGCTCTGTCACGATGTCAAGTAAGTATCATTGTTTAAAATTTAAATAAATAGTGAAATATAAGTTAAGTGAAGATACTTATCTTGTTTTGGTTGTGTAGGTGCTGGAAAATCTGCCAAGTCTGCTTCAAAGTTCAATGTCACTGATCTCACCACCGTCAGATCCTCCAAAAGAAAAGCTCCTACCAGTCCGACAGCTTCGGTCCCCAAGGCACCCCTCAAAGGAAAGGGAATCAAGAAGAGAAAGGCCTCTGAAGCTGAGGATCTGCAGGGTCTACCTCTGATCCGCCACCAATTCCTCGAGTACTTCAATGAGGTAAGGATCACTGTCTCTGCTTCGTATATCCTATTGACATATCCTGCTGATATATCCTGCTGATTTGAGGATCACTTGGCCCTAACCTTATCTTTTATCCCCTTTGCAGAAATTCTCTGAGATTGAGGATTATGTTGGCCACGTTGAGGATCGGGATAGGAAGATTGCCGACCTCCAGCAGGTTGCATTGCTAAAGGACCTCACAATTGCTGATCTTCAGAAGGAAGTCCGGGATGCTAAACAGGAGACGGCCAAGGTGCTGGTTAATGTTGACTATGAGAAGCGTGAGATCACCGAAGACGCCAAAGTCTCTGCCGCCATAGCAATGTACAAGACCAAGCTGCAAATGGCCTTGGAAGCTCAGGATCCTGCTTTTGACAAGAGCACCTGGGATGTTGAAGGTTGGAAGGCAAGGCTGGCTGAACTGGACGATGAAGAGGCTGAGGAGGTTGAAGAGATCCTGACGATCGAGGCTGGAGGCAAGGGTGAAGGTGGTGAAACAAGTGGAGCTGGAGGTGGTAATGCAGCGAAGGTTTAGGATGCAGGATTGGGCGATGATGGACATTCTTAGACGCAGCCGGAGCCCAATTTTTAAATTTGGTAGTAGTTTTTTGTGGTTGTGATGTCGAACAATTTGATGGTTTGTACTTGAACAATAGTTTTTAAGATTAAGGATCATGTATGATCCTTTGGACAATAGGTAGGATCGCAATTGGTGGAGGGATCCTCTGTTTGGGGGATGAAGCCATTGTGATCCTGCTGCCTTTATATTCCTGCACTACTTTTGACCTTATTATCATGGACACCCTTTACCTACCCCAGCGGACGGGCCACGTTTTGCTGGTAGATGCTCGGGGTAGGTAATTTTGACAACCTTTTAAGGGTTAGTCTTTTGTTAATAAATAAAATCTTAACCTTTTGTCGCTTATCTTGTGTTGTTATCCTTTTGTTTCTTTGATTCTCCTTTGTTTTGATGCACATTTATTGAATAAACAATTTTGAACAAGTCAGATTGAAAATGTTTAGGACATGATCCACGATCAAATATCCTATAGTTAAAGAATCCCAAAAAGCAATGTATTTTAAGGATCACAAGTCTAGTTGTCAAATTTTCAGGGTTATTCAAATAAATAATGAATAGCATTAAAAATAGTTAAGGATCATACCTGAGGATCCAAGTTAGGATCCTAACCATAATAAGGATAACTATAAGATAAACTTTAGAGAGAAGTAAGGATCAAGGATCCCTAGTTGCCTATCTTCAAGGACCTGAAATAGAGCATAACTTGGGACTAGGCCAATATAAGAAAAGAGTTAGCAACTGGGGACAAGCCCAAGGATAACTGGGGACAAGCCCAAGGATAACTGGGGACGAGCCCAAGGATCGTATGTAAACTGGAGTATGGCCCTAACTGGCGACTATCCAAACTTAGTGACATGAAAATGCCAAAACCTTAGCTAATGTGAAAACGTTAGAAACCTTAGCTAACGTGAAAACGTTACAAACCTTAGGAACGGATGTATGGTACGTCTACCATTATACGTAGGATCCTAGGCATAGCCAGTACAATGGAATTATCAGCCCCTAAAACGAGTACTGGTCCCACCGCCTTGAACTATACCAGGATCATCATGTGCTACAGGCGGAACTGGGGTCAAGCCCAAATAACTGGGGTTAAACCCAAGGAACGGATTGCTTCTAAGTAAGGATCACTGATACTTTAAGGATCCTTTAAGGATACCCCTAACGTGAGGATCATCCGTGCCATGAGGATCCCACTCACATGAAATATTTCTTCAAGTGGACAACATTCCAAGCTCTTGGTAGCAAATCACCTTCCATGGTTAGCAATCGATATGCCCCCTTTCCTGCTTCAGCTTCAATCAAATAAGGGTCTTCCCATTTTGGAGCCAATTTTCCAACAGCAAGATTGGTGGTATTCTGAAATGCTTTCCTCAATACCATATCTCCAACTTGAAACTTCCTGATCCTGACATTTTTGTTATAGGCACCAGCCATTCTTTGTTGATAACTGGCCATCCTTATCCTAGCGAGATCCCTGATTTCTTCAATAGTATCCAGGTCTTGAGCCAAGTTCTCATCATTCTCCTCAGGATCACGAGTACTTGTTCTAGCAGTTGGAACCACCATTTCTGTTGGGATCACTGATTCTGCCCCAAATACCAAAGAGAATGGCGTTTGACCAGTAGCATTCTTAGGGGTTGTCCTATCAGCACAAAGCACATAAGGTAGTTCTTCTGCCCATTTCCCTTTCTTGGATCCAAGCTTCTTCTTCAAATTATTGATGATGATCTTGTTGGATGATTCTGCTTGACCATTAGCTTGTGGGTGGACTGGTGTTGATGTTATCATCTTAATCCCCCAGCTGTTACAAAAGTTAGTGGTTCTGCCCCCCAATAAATTGGGAACCATTATCACATATAATTTCAGAAGGAATTCCAAATCTAGTTATAATATTTCTTTTAATGAAGGATATAACTTCTTTTTTCTGACTTGGGCAAAAGCTTCAGCCTCTATCCACTTGGAGAAGTAATCAGTCATAGCAAGCATGAATACTTTTCCACCAGGTGCCTTAGGGAGCTTACCAACTATATCCATACCCCATCTCATAAATGGCCAAGAGGAGGATATAGGATGCAATAATTCAGCTGGTTGATGAAGGATATTGCTGTGTCTCTGACAAGGATCACATCTCTTAGCATACTCCACAACATCTCTTTTCATGGTTGGCCAGTAGTATCCTGTCCTCAGGATCCTTGAGAATAATGCCCTTCCCCCAGTGTGGTTTCCACAATCTCCTTCATGGAAGTCTTTTAAAACTTCTTGGATTTCAGGATCCTCAATGCATCTCAAGTATGGTCCTGCAAGAGATCGTCTATACAACATATTATTTAAAATTGTGAATTGAGATACCTTAATTTTGAAAGCCCTAGGGTTTTCTCCTGTAGGAATCTTTCCATGTTGTAGGTATCTCATGATTGGTGAGATCCATGATCCTGATCCTGAATGGGATTGAGTATCCTCACTAGGGATAATTGCAGAATCTTGCCCTATCTCCATGGCCGCATGATCCTCGATAGCCGGGGTCAGGATGTGGATAATAGGGATCTTGATATCCTCCGGGATCTTCAAAGATGATCCTAAGTTAGCCAATGCATCAGCTTCTGTATTTTCTTCCCTTGGTACCTGCGTCAAACTAAAGGAAACAAAAGAGAGTGCCAATTCTTTGACTATATCTAAATACTTGGTTAGCTTTTCACCTTTAACAGCATAGGATCCATTAAAGTGGTTTGTAATTAACAAAGAATCTACATGTACCTCAAGATACCTCATCCCCATATGCTTAGCAATTTGCAAACCAGCAATTAAGGCTTCATACTCAGCCTCATTGTTAGTGGTTTGGAACTCACAAGCTATAGAGTGGGGTATTATGTCCCCCTGTGGCGATTTTAGTAGTATTCCAAGCCCTGTGCCTTTGACATTTGAGGATCCATCAGTATAGAGTATCCAAGGATCCTTGGTCTCCTCTAGTTGCTGGACTTCTAACTCAGCTTCCTTTTGTAAATCACTACTGAAATCAGCCACAAAGTCGGCTAATGCTTGGGATTTGATGGCTGTCCTAGGCTCATATCTTATATCATATGCACTTAGCTTCACTGCCCACTTAGCCATCCTTCCTGACATTTCTGGTTTCCTGAGGACATTCTTAATTGGAAAATTAGTTTTAACAACGATAACATGAGTTTCAAAATAATGTCTCAACTTAGTAGATGCCATAATTAATGCAAGAATAAGCTTTTCAAGGTGTGAATACCTGGATTCGGCATCAAGTAAACTTTTACTTACATAATAGACAGGTTGTTTTGTACCTTCATGATCCTTAACAAGGACCGCACTTACTGATTTTGAGGATACTACAAGATACAAGGATAGCACATCGCCTTTTTCTGGTTTCATCAAGGCCGGGGCTGAGGATAGATAATCTTTGAGAGCTCTTAAGGCATTTTCATGCTTCTCAGTCCACTCAAATCTTTTGTACTTCCTTAGGATATCATAGAATTCTTTGCACTTCTCCGAGGATTTGGATATAAATCTGTTCAAGGCTGCTATCCTGCATGTTAGCCTTTGAACATCCTTAGCATTAGCCGGAGATTTGATGTTCACCATTGCTTTGATTTGTTCCGGGCTAGCTTCAATGCCTCTCTTTGTCACCATATATCCTAAGAATTTACCTGCTTTAACACCAAAGTGACATTTTGAAGGATTAAGTTTCATGTTATATTTGTCAAGGATATCAAATGCTTCCTCCAAGTCCCTTAGGTGATTCTCAACTTTTATGGATTTTACCACCATATCATCTATGTAAACCTCCATAGTTTGTCCTATCTGATCCTTGAACATCATATTCACCAGCCTTTGATATGTTGCACCTGCATTTCTTAGTCCGAACGGCATAGCAATATAGCAGTATATACCAGTTGGAGTCATGAAGGCTGTATCCTCTTGGTCGGATGGTTCCATTTGGATTTGTTGAAATCCAGATGAAGCATCCATAAAAGTTAACAGTTCATGACCCGCAGTTGCATCCACCATGGAGTCAATGTGGGGTAATGGGAAAGGATCCTTGGGACATGCCTTATTTAAATCGGTAAAATCGACACATACCCTCCACTTTCCGTTTTTCTTTTGAACAACAACCACATTGGCCAACCATCTTGGATATTTGACCTCTCTAATCATACCTGCCTGGAGCAACTTCTCTACCTCTTCTTGGATAATGGCATTCCTTTCCGGTGCAAACTTTCTTCTCCTTTGATGGATTGGTTTGAAGGACCTATCAATGCCAAGTTTGTGAGTGATTACATCTTTAGATATACCAGTCATGTCTTCGTGTTTCCATGCAAAGGTACTCTTTCTCCTTTTGAGGAAAGATACAAGGTCTTCTTTCATTTCGCCAAGGATCCCTGATCCGATATAGATTTTGGATTCAGGATCATCAGGATCCATGAGGATTTCTACCACATCCTGCTCTCTTGCCTCCAAGACATCCCTTGGAGGATACTTTGATTGCTATTGCTCCCTTGACTTCGAGGCTGGTTTCATCGATGAAGTATAGCAATTCTTAGCCTCTTGCTGATCACTATCAATCTTCACTATTCCCCAAGGACTAGGGAGCTTCACACATTGATGGTAGGTAGATGGGACTGCCTTCATATCGTGTATCCAGGGCCTGCCAAGGATAACATTACAACAAGATAGACAGTCAATAACACAAATTTTTTGATAAGAGTGTAGGCCTTCAATATATATTGGGAGTTTAATGTCCCCCAGGGTATTCTTAGTTTCGCCACTGAATCCCACGAGCACGGAGGATCTTGGTATGATGTCGGATTCAGGAATACCCATCTTCTTTAGAACATCAAGCGGGATAATGTTCACTGAGCTTCCTCCGTCTATAAGGATCCTGCGGACAAAATGGTTAGAAATGAAAAGAGTAATAACCAAACCATCGTGATGAGGATCCTGGATATCAACACGATCATCCTCATCAAAGGTTATGACTTTTCCTTCGGAGACACTTGATGTTCGAACGGGTCTTTCTCCATTATCCATTTTAGTTTCCTTTGCATGCCTTTTAGCTGCTGAGAAGGATGTGCCACAAATGTCCGATCCTCCAGAAATAAAGTTTATTACTTGTGCATCTTTTGGAGGGGCTGGAGCCTTCTTAGGGATCCTTTCAGGATCCTGAGTCCTTGACTTTTTTCTTCCCAACAATTCCTTTAGATGCCCCTTGCTCAACAAGTATCCAATTTCCTTCCTTAGTGCAATGCACTCTTCTGTTAGATGCCCAAAATCTTCATGGTATACACACCACTTTGATTTATCCTTAGTTGCGGCTGGCCTATCATTTTTTCTGGGCCATCTAGCTTTATCACCTAGATTCTGCATCGCAAGGATTAGTTCATTGTTATCTACAGAAAAACAATATTCAGAAATTGGAGGATAATCCTCATCATCCTCTTCTTGATCAACGGCATGCACGTTCTGGTTATCAGATCTGTTGTAGGATCTGAACTTGTTGTTCCTGAATGAGGATCCTTGTTTATCCTGCTTTGAGGATCCTGCTAACCTCTCCTGGATCCTCTTGTCATCCTCTATCCGAATGAACCTAAGTGCTCGGGTTCTTACCTCATCTAAGTTCCTGCATGGTGTCATAACAAGATCATCATAGAACGACGAATCCCTAAGCAATCCCATTTTAAAGGCCTCAACAGCCGTGGCTATATCTAAGTTGGGAATGTCTAAGGATTCTTTACTGAATTTGGTAATGTAATCCCTTAATGATTCATTATGACCCTGGGTTATCCTATATAGATCACTAGTTAATCGTTCAAATTTCCTACTACAAGAAAACTGATTATTAAATAGGTTAACTAGATTAGCAAATGAGGTAATAGAGTAGGGGGGAAGACTTAGCAGCCATTTGAGAGCTGATCCAGTAAGAGTGGATCCGAATCCCTTGCACAGGCATGCTTCCTTTAACCTTTCTGGGATTGGATTGATCTCCATCCTCTCCCTGTATTGTGCTATGTGTTCTTCAGGATCCGTCGAACCATCATACAGCTTCATTGTTGGCACATGGAACCTCTTGGGTATCTCAGCATCACAGATTGGTTGTGCAAAACGAGATATCTTGTGGCTCCCATCTGCAATCTCTAGGATAGGTTTGACCACTCCTGGAACACTTGATATCATATCCTTTAGCTTTTGCAATTCTCTGGCCATGGCATGATTGATACCTGGATCCTGCATAAGACCATGGTTAGTAGTATAAGAATTATTAAAAGTGTTACCTCCCATTGGATTCAAATTAGGAAGAATGGTTGTTAATCCATATTGTTGGGGTTCTGGAATGATCGAGGGACCAGTAGAAGCATTGGTCTGCATTGGAATAAAATCTCCCTGATGGACATCTGAACTTCCTGTTTGCAAACTCCTCAAGGATCCTGGCATCTGGAAGGATCCCTGAAACTGGGACGATCCTGGAACAAAGGAGGATCCTTGAACCTGGGATGATCCTGGAACAAAGGAGGATCCTTGAACCTGGGATGATCCTGGAACAAAGGAAGATCCTTGCCTTGAACCTGGGATGATCCTGGAACAAAGGAAGATCCTTGAACCTGGGATGATCCTGGAACAAAGGAGGATCCTTGCACCTGGGATGATCCTAGAACAAGGGAGGATCCTTGAACCTGGGATGATCCTGGAACAAGGGAGGATCCTTGAACCTGGGATGATCCTGGAACAAAGGAAGATCCTTGAATCTGCTGCGCTCCTGAATATCCTCCTGAAGTCATGAAGGGTCCCATATGCTGAGGATAGGATCCCGCTGGCTGGAAATATGAACCTGATGCCTGGGTTACTGTTGTTGTTCCGTGGTGCACTCCTTTCGGTCCACCCACATATTGAACCCCTGGAACCACTGATGGCTGAGAAGTAATCACCGAAGTATCAAAATTCAAATATTTTGGCACCAGTGGGGAATGATCCTCTGTCGTTTTCTTTTGTTTCTTGAGATCTCCGATTTCTTTGAGAATCCTTTCATTGGTCTTATCCTGTTGCTGTATATGATCCTTCATCTGCAAAATCAAAGTAAACATGTCACTAGTAGTGGGAGTGTAAGAAGCAGAAGAAGTTGGAGGTTTTGAGAAAATGGGAGTTGGTTTCTTCGCAGCATTCTCGGCATTCTTCTGGGATCCAGAAGGTGGTGGAGGCAAAGGGGGAACGCCTTGTGAAGAAGTGAATGAGGGCATCAAATTTGAAGCATTCTTCGCTGAGGAAGCCATTTGCTTGGTTGTAGTGAAATGAAATGAGCACAGAAATACGAATTTTTCTAAGAGTGAAGCACCAATTGCCCCACGGTGGGCGCCAAACTGTTTTGGTTAAAAAATCTGATGAGGATAATGCAACCAAACTCTCTGTTTCGGGGTATGATGCTTATAATGTAGAACAATGACAAGGATCACTTCAATGTATATTGCACAAATGACACAAGGATTTATACGGGGAAAAAGCCCTTGATCAAGAGTTGATCTCCGGCACAAAAAACCCCGGGTGATGGAAACTACCGATCACCAAGCTCAAATAGATCAATAAATGTTTACAACTTCGGATAGTAACGAGCTAGGTACAAGGATCACTATGGTGAAATGTGTAAAGGTGAGTGAAAACTAATAAGTGTTCGTCGAGAGCTTCAAGAGTGCGATTGTATGAGAGTGTGTGTAGCTGAAAAATGGCTAAGTGTTCTAATTCTAGCTCGTCACCCCTTTAAAAATAGAAGTTAACTACAATAACTAACTATCCGACTTTCGTGCCAAGCTCCCACGTTCTCCACAATGTCCATTTCCAGTCAAACGTGTGCGAAATACTCGTGGAATATTCCATAGTAACGTTGCCAAGACCAAGTCAAGCTTGTTACTCCTGCGAAGTAATACAAAACACAAACAAACAATCGTCAGTATGAGGATCCTTAAAGTGATCCATGATCCTGATCCTGAAGCTCTTCTGAGGATCACTATCTGTCACAGAGGTAAGGATCATTAATTAGGATAACAAGTAAGGATCACTAATTGTTAGAAAATCCTCCCCTAACAGCTCTCGAACACTTACACTCTCTCTCGCAATTCACACACACTTCTAGCAAATATTGTAACACTTAGCAACGATCTGGGCATTATCCTGCACTGTATCCTAACTTTTGAAGTAATAAGAAGAACAAGGCAGCTGCGATTGTCACCTCCCGAGGTTTTGTGGCGGCGATCTATATTGATCAAGGGCTTTCCTCGTATATCTCGTGTCATCCTTTACTTTTCTGCTCATTGTTTGATTATAGGTATAGCTCGGTATCCTGAGGTATATCCTGAAACTTTTCTTTGCAAACAACCAAACCACAATATTTTTAACACATATTGTTAGCACACTACCTCACCAAACTAATTTGATCACTTAATTGCTTAGGTAATTTTTGACCAAAACAATTTGGCTCCCACCTTGGGGCAAGTGGTGCTATTTCTACTAAAAGCTTTCTTAAAATCACTACTTGTCTTTCTATTTTCAATTTTTTTTGCACAACTATTTTCAATGGCCTCAAAATCAAACATGAGCTCTTCTACCATGTCCGCTACAACCTCTGCAACAATTGGCTCGGTGCTTCCACCACCTCCAAGGACGCAAGTTTCTTCACAGCCTCAAGCCCCTCCAAGGAGGAACGAAATTCACACAACTCGGGATATTGTTCCTACTCAGAAAGTCCATGGATCTGCTGCTTCAGGGAGAACCCCTAATATGGTTTCTAATGATGAAATTCTAACTTTTTTTGGTAGTATATAGGATCAGATGAAGCAACAGCAGGAGACCAACCAAATGCTGATAAGAGAGATACAACTCTTGAAATCCAGCTTAAACAGGCCTGCTGAGGATATTGTCACTGCGTTGCAACCCAGAGCATTGAACTTCAGCTCGGCAGTGTATACTAAGGATAACCGGGGCAATATTATACCAAGCCATTCCCAGAGTCATACTCCTGAGATACCTTCATCGGTCAGGGTATCAACTGTGAGAGGATCAGGATATGGCCAGAATCCTCAGGCTGGTAACGTCTCTAACACCCTCAATACTTTTGCTACTAACGGTTTTGGATCTTTGTAGGACACAGGTGTAACCTCGGCACTCTCTAGGGAGCTTTGGAAGTTGAAGGATATGGTTTCCAGTGTACCTGGGGTAGTCCAGCCGATTCCAGAAGTGTCCCAGGATAGCCACAGGATATCCCGGTTTGCACATCCTATTTGTGATGCTGAAATTCCAAAAAGATTTTAAACTCCCAACATGAAGCTCTATGATGGGACCACGGATCCTAAGGAGTATATTGCTTAATATAGGGAGAGGATGGAGATTAACCCTATTCCTCCGGACCTGAAAGAAGCATGCTTCTGCAAGGGTTTTGGCTGTACTCAACAGGATCAACCTTAAAATGGCTCTTAAACGTTCCACCTAATTCAATTACATCATTTGCTCATTTAGTTAATTTGTTTAATAGTCAATTTTCTTGCAGTAGAAGTTTTGAGAAACTAACCAGTGATCTCTACAGGATAACTTAAGGTCCACAAGAATCCTTAAGGGATTATGTGAACAAGTTTAGCAGGGAATCCTTAGATATCCCACATCTTGATGTTGCTACAGCCGTACAGGCATTCAAAATGGGGTTGCAAAAGGATTCTCAATCTTATCAGGATCTTATAATGAATCCTTGCAGGAACATGGATGAAGCTCGAAACAGGGCTTTGAGATATATCAGACCGGGAGACGACAAGAAAATGCAAGAGAGGATGAATTCATCCTCAACATATGAATCAACTTACAGGAAGTCAGAATCCTCTTACAAACCATATCGGTCTAAACCATATGGCAGGAATGACAGCAAGAAAGTGATTGTTGTTGTGGATTAGGATCCTGAGGAGTATCCTGAATTGTCAGAATATTGTGTTTTTGTTAATATACCAGAACTAATGTATGCTATGAAGGGTTTGGGAGATAAAGCGAGGTGGCCCAGGAAAAACCAGCAAAAGGCCGATTGGAAAGACAAATCCAAGTGGAGTGCTTTCCATGAGGATTTTGGACATGTGACGGAAGATTGCATAGCCCTAAGAAAGGAAATAAGCTATCTGCTAAGTAAAGGATATCTGAAGGATCTTCTGGGCAGAAATAAGAATAAGGGTCAGGATATTGAGAAGGATCCTGAACGAGCAGCATCACCTCCTCCAGATGCCAAGATAATTACCTTTATTTCAGGAGGATCCGACATTTGTGGAACCTCTTATTCTGCAGCAAAAAGACATGCGAAGGAGGCTAAGGCATAACGGGGAGACAAGCCGACCAGGATGACAACCCTCACAACCAATAAAGTGATAACGTTTGATAATGATGACAGGGATAGTGTCTAGGATCCCCACCATGATGGTTTGGTAATAACTTTATATATTGCTAATCATTTTGTGCGTAAGATATTGGTGGATAATGGCAGTTCCGTCAACATCATTCAACTGGAAACGCTGAAAAGAATGAATATTCCCCAGATGGAGATCACTTCAAAATCCACTGTACTTGTAGGGTTCAGCGGAGAGGCCAAGAATACTGTGGGAGAAATAAAGCTGCCAGTATATGTTGAAGGAGTGAATTTAATGCAACGTTTCTGTGTCATGGACTCCTTATCCTGCAACAATATTGTTTTAGTCAAAAATCAAGCAATGATAATGCAACCAAACTTTCTGTTGTGAGGTATGATGCTTGAATTGATGAACAACAATGAGGATCACTTTGAAATGTAATGAACAAGTGACACGAAGATTTATACGAGGAAAAAGCCCTTGGTCAATGAATGATCTCCGGCATAAAAAAACCTCGGGTGATGGAAACTACCGATCACCAATTCAAATTAAACAAGAAATGTATTACAACTTCGGATGATAGCGAGCTAAGTACAAGGATCACTATAGTGTATTGTGTAGAAAAGTGTGTAATCGCCAAGTGAGTTAACGAGAGTTGGTGAGAGCAGTTGTAAGAGTGTGTGTTTAGCCAAAAATAGCCAAGTGTTTTCTAATTAGCTCGCTACCCCTTTAAAAATGGAAAATATCTACTCTAACTAACATTTCGCAAATGGTGCAAGTCCTCCATGACTCCATAACGTCCATTTCTGGCCAAGCACGTGCGGAATAGACTTAGAATATTCTCCAGGAATATCGCCAAGACCAAGTCCAAGTTGATACTCCTGCAAAACAATTTCGAATTCAAAGTAGACAACCGTTAGTACAAGGATCCTTATGATGATCCATGATCCTGATCCTGCAACACTTCTGAGGATCACTACTTCAGACATAATTGAGGATCACTAAACCCAACAGTAAATGAGGATCACTGATCATTTAGAAATCCACCCCTAACAATTGCCCCCAAAATATAAGGAGTAATTATGTAAATAAATGAGTTATATTTTGTTCTTATCCGCAATTAACCAACGGATAACAAGCCGTTATAATCGGACTAGCCGTTGCGAACATGACGTCACTGAGGTGACTATCCTGCAGAATCATCATTATAAATAGGAGTTAGAGATAGGGATCATTTTACATTTAAATTCAAGAGAACTCCCTTTAAATTCACATCCGACGATTAAGCAGGTATTTCTCTTCCCCTTCCTCCTTTACGTTTTCTTTCTCTGCTCCTTCTTTCTTCACCTTCTTCACAATCAAGATGATGCTGAGATCCTCACCGGCGAAGGATCATAAGAAGGACACTCCTCTCAAGAGCCAGGGGATCATCAAGGATTCAGCGAATGAGAGGTGCTGCTTCACTGATCCGCAAATAGACAAAATTCGGCATTGCTTTCCGGCGAACACCTATTTCAAACCGTTTGATCCTACCGTTCTAAGTGACTACATTTCAGAAACTTGGGTAGCTTTCCCGGTCACCCCTTTCACAATAGGATATTCGTATCCTTTCCCTGAATTCACCCAGTCTTTTTTCTCCCTCACCGGCTTCTCCTATATTCAAGCTATGCCAATGATCTGGAGGGTCTTATATACCCTTGAGAGGATCATTGAGCAAGAAGGAATCAACCTGGGAATGTCGGAATTGGCCGAGATGTATGATCTCACAACATTTGGATCCCACCGATATCTGTTCAAGCGTAAACCCGGTGAAGAACATCCCATCTTCAAAGCCACTAAGAATGATACTAATTGGAAACGGCGATTCTTCTTTGTCAGAAGAGATTCTATCCCGGATGGAAAGGATCTGCCAAGGAAGTGGAGCACCCATGGTAGGATAGAGGATCCTTAGAAGGATCACTGAGTAAGCTCATTTTTTATGATGATTACTAATATGCTCCTGTTTCTTTTGTGCAGCTATCACATTTTCACATATCATACCTTCACCTGCCACCAAGGAGAGACTTGCTGCTTTCAGAAGACTTGATCCTGCAATAAGGTCATTCAAAACAAACACCCAGGATTCACAAGAAGTATCCTCAGGTTCTGTCACTATGTCAAGTAAGTATCCTGTATTTTGTATAGTCAAATATTTAAATAAATAGTTGAATAGAAATAGGATAAGGATACTTATCTGTTTTAAATATGTAGGTGCTGGAAAGTCTTCACGATCTGCCTCTAAATTCAGTGTTGCCGAGCTTGATACTGTCAAATCCTCAAAGAAGAAGTCTGCTACTAGCCCCTCTGCTGTAATCCCCAAGGCTACCACATCAAAAGGAAGAGGTGGAAAGAAAAGAAAAACCTCTGAAGCTGACAACCTTCAAGGCTTGCCTCTGATCCGCCATCAATTCCTCGAGTACTTTAATGATGTAAGGATCACTAACTCAGACTAGTTATCCTATCCACTTGAAGATCACTTGATCCTAATCTTTGCATTGTCTTTTTTGTAGAAATTTGCTGAGATCGAGGATTATGTGGGGAATGTTGAGGAGCTTGAGGAGAAATACTCAGATCTCCAGAAGGTGGCGGTACTCAAGGATCACAAGATTGCTTCCCTTGAAAAGGATCTCCTTCATGCCAAAGCTCAGACAGCTGCTATCCTGATCAATTTTGATTATGAGAGGCACGAGATCACAGAGGATGCCAAGGTCTCCGCTGCCATTGCCATGTACAAGACCAAGCTACAGATGGCTCAAGAAGCTCAGGATCCCGCATTTGATTGGAGCAGCTGGGACATGGAAAGCTGGAAGGCCAGGCTGGCTGAGTTGGAGGATGAAGATGAGGCTGACGAGGTTCTGGAAATCGAGGCTAGTGGTAGTGGCAAGGATCAGGCGAAGGATACTAGAGCTGGAGGGGATGATGATGCAGCGAAGGCATAGGCTGCAGCAATGGGCGATGAAGGACATTTCTAGACGTAGTCGGAGCCCATTTTTTAGTTTGGTTATGGTTTTTTGTTTTGATGAACAATGGTTGGTCTGTACTTAAACAATAGTAATTAGGGTTGAGGATCATGGATGATCCTTTGAACAATAGGTAGGATTACAAATGGTGGAGGGATCCTCTGTTTGGGGGATGAAGCCATTGTGATCATGCCGTCTTTTAATTCCTGCACTATTAAGACCCTTAGACAATGGACACCCTTTGCCAACCCATGTGGACGGGCCACGTTTTGCTGGTAGAAACGTGGGTTGGCATTTTTGAAAACCTTAAAGGGTTTAATCTTTTGTGAATAAAATAACTTTAACTTTTTGGCTATATCCCGTGTTGATATCCTTGTTAGTATTTTACTTTCCAACTATTGTGATGTTTATTTTGTTTAAACTTATCAAATAGAGAAAAAAATTAAGAAATATCCTCAAAAACTTTTAGGATATGATCAAGAATCACATATCCTATAATTGATAAGTTCTAAAAAGTAATACAGTTTAAGGATCACAAGTTCAGTTGTCAGAGGATAAGGGTTATTCAAATAAATAATGAATAGAATCAAAATAGTTAAGGATCATACCTGAGGATCCAAGTTAGGATCCTAACCTTTAACAGTTGTAAACAGAATAGTCCAAAAGACAAACCTTAGTAAAAGGTAAGGATCAAGGATCCTTGGTCATTTATCTCCAAAAACCTGAAATAGGATATAACTTGGGACTAAGCCAAAGGATAACTGGGGACAAGCCCAAAGGATAACTGGGGACAAGCCCAAAGGATCGCATGTAAACTGGAGTATGGCCCTCACTGGCGACTATCCAAACTTAGTAACATGAAAATGCTAAAACCTTAGCTAACGTGAAAACGTTAGAAACCTTAGGAACGGATGTATGGTACGTCTACCATTATACGTAGGATCTTGAATATAGCCAGCACAATGAAATTGCCAGCCCCTAAAGCGAGTACTGCTCCCATTGCCATGAACTATACCAGGATCATCGTGCGCTACTGGCGAAACTGGGGACAGGCCCATACTGGGGACTAGCCCAAATAACTGGGGTCAAGCCCAAATAACTGGATACTTCTATGGATACTCAATCCTTAGTTAAGGATACCTGAACCTTCAAAACTCAGAATCAAGTAAACGGAGGATAAAGGATGGAGGATCCTTATCCTTAAATAAAAGAATGAAATAGTTTGAGATTAGAATGTTACCATAAAGAGGATCATCTGTCTGCAGGGATCCTTCAAGGATACTTTTTAAATGAGGATCATGGATCCTAGTCACATAAAATACTTCTTCAAATGGACAGCGTTCCAAGCTCTTGGTAGCAAATCACCTTCCATTGTTAGCAATCGATATGCCCCCTTTCCTGCTTCAGCTTCAATCAAATAGGGGCCTTCCCATGTTGGTGCTAGCTTTCCATCAGCAGGATTGGTGGTATTTTGAAATGCTTTCCTTAATACTGTTTTAGTCAAAAAATCTGATGATGATATTGCAACCAAACTCTTTGTTTAGGGGAATGATGCTTTAAATATGTAACAGCAATGAAGATCACTTCAATGTGGAATACACAAACAACACAAGGATTTATACGGGGAAAAAGCCCTTGATCAAGAGTTGATCTCCGGCACAAAAAACCCCGGGTGATGGAAACTACCGATCACCAAGCTAAAATAAATGATTAAATGTTTACAACTTCGGATAGTAACGAGCTAGGTACAAGGATCACTATGGTGAAGTGTGTAAAAAGTGTATGAAATCGCTAAGTGTTTGAACGAGAGCTTGTATGAGCGCTTGTATGAGTGTGTGTAACTGCAAAAATGACTAAGTGTCACTCACTTTCTAACTCAGCTCGTTACTCCCTTTAAAATAAGAAAAATATCTAGCTAACAAACTCTCCGACTTTCGGGCCAAGCCTCCACGTTCTCCATAACGTCTAGTTTTGATCTAGCACGTGCAGAATACTTCGGGAATATTCTCCAAGAATGTCGCTGAAACTTGGTCAAGCTTGTTATACCTGCGAGATGTTATAAAACATAAGTAAACAATCGTCAGTATGAGGATCCTTGAAGTGATCCATGATCCTGATCCTAAAGCCCTTCTGAGGATCACCACCTGTCACAGAAGTAAGGATCACTAGTTAGGATAACGAATAAGGATCACTAATTGTTAGAAAATCCTCCCCTAACAATTGCCCCCAAAATATAAGGAGTGAAATTGTAAAATTAGCGAGTTATGTTTTCTTAATCTTATCCGTAACAAACTAACGGATATATAGCCGTTAATTTTGAACTAGCCGTTGCGATGATGATGTCACGGAAGTGACAACCTGCAAGATCATGATTATAAATAGAGATATAGATAGGATCAAATGCATTTAAATTTTCAGAGAAACTCCCTTTATAATCCACATTCCGAAGACATTCAGGTATTCTCTTTCCCTATCCTTTTCCCTCTCTTGCTCTGTTTTTATCTTTCCATCAAAGATGTTACTCCGAAGTTCTCCGGGCAAAGATCACAAGAAGGATAGCCCTTTGGAAAGTCAGAAAATCATCAAGGACTCAGCGAATGAAAAGTGTTGTTTTAACGACGCACAGATAGACAGAATCCGTTGTTGTTTTCCGGCGAATGCCTTTATCAGACCCTTTGATCCTACTACCCTTAGCGACTATGTTTCAGAAACATGGGTTGCATTTCCAGCCACTCCATTCACCATAGGATACACCTATCCTTTCCCAGAGTTTACACAATCCTTCTTTTCCCTTACCGGCATCTCTTATATCCAAGCCATGCCGATGATTTGGAGGGTCTTGTATACCCTGGAGAGGATCATCGAACAGGAAGGCATTGCTTTGGGCATGTCAGAATTGGCGGAGCTGTATGATCTTACTACTTTTGGTTCCCATCGTTATTTGCTTAAGCGAAAACCCGGTGCAGATCATCCTCTTCTGAAAGTCACCAAGAATGACAAAGACTGGAAACGTCGCTTTTTCTTTGTCAAGAGAGATTCTATCCAGGATGGAAAGGATCTTCCTAAAAATTGGGCTACCCATGGTAGGATGGAGGATCCTGATAAGGATCACCAGGAACTTTCTTTAATTGTAAGGATAACTTATATTTTTGCTTTCTTGTTTTGCAGCTATCACCGTTTCACGTATCCGCACATCACCTGAAACCAAGGATAGGTTCGCTGCTTTTTGGAAGCTTGATCCTGAAACAAGGACATTCAAGATAGACACCCAAGACTCACAAGAAGTATCCTCAGGTTCCATTACCATGTCGAGTAAGTATCCTGTCTTTTGCATAGTTTAAATATTAAAATAAATAGATAAATTGAAATAGGATAAGGATACTCATCTTGCTTTGAATGTGTAGGCGCTGGAAAACCTGTCAAGCCTGTTTCCCAATTCAACACAGCTGATCTTGATCTCGTACGACCCAGGAAGAAGAGGTCCACTACCAGTCCTAGCATCTCCATTCCAAGGGCACCCACTAAAGGAAAGGGTGTCAAGAAGAGGAAAACTTCTGATGCTGAGGATCTTCAAGGGTTGCCACTGATCCGCCACCAATTCCTTGAATACTTCAATGATGTAAGGATCCTTTATTCTGCCCATGTATCCTACTCGTATGAGGATCACTTGACCTTGAACTGCCTTATCTTCTTTCTGCAGAAATTTGCCGAGATCGAGGATTACGTGGGCAATGTTGAGGAGCTGGACAAGAAAATAGCTGATCTCCAACAGGTTGCCGTGCTCAAAGATCTTGCACTTGCTGATGCTCGGAAGGAACTCCAGGATACCAAGCAGGAAATGGCCAAGGTGTTGGTTAACTTTGATTATGAAAAGCATGACCTCATCGAAAATACCAAGCTCTCTGCTGCCATCACAATGTATCACACTAAGTTGAAGATGGCCCAGGAAGCTCAAGACCCTGCTTTTGACAAAGACAGCTGGGATGTTGAAGGCTGGAAGGCAAGGTTGGCTGAACTTGAGGATGATGAGGAGGAGGCAGCTGATGTCCTGGCAATTGAGGCAAGTGGCAGCGGGAAGGATCAGGCTGGTGGTGATGATGCTGGTGGTGATGCAGCCAAGGTGTAGGTTTCACAATTGGGCGATGATGGATATATGTGCTAAGGCCGGAGCCCAATTTTTTAGTTTGATGGTTGTTTTTTGTGGTTGTGATGTTTAAGACAATTTCATGGGTTGTACTTTGAACAATAGGTTTTAGGATTAAGGATCATGTATGATCCTTTGGACAATAGGCAGGATTGCAATTGGTGGAGGGATCCTCTGTTTGGGGGATGAAGCCATTGTGATCCTGCCGCCTTTATATTCCTGCACTACTTTTGAACTCATTATCATGGACACCCTTTACCTACCCCAGCGGACGGGCCACGTTTTGCTGGTAGATGCTCGGGTAGGTAATTTTGACAACCTTTAAAGGGTTAGTCTTATGTTAATAAATAAAAACTTAACCTTTTGTCGCTTATCTTGTGTTGTTATCCTTTTTAATATGCTACTTTCCAACTGTTGTAATGTTCATTCTGTTTATATTTATCAAGCCTTGAAAAATTAGAAAAGATATCCAGAAAGTTTAGGATATGATCAAGGATCACATATCCCATAACCGATAAGTTCTAAAAAGTGATATGGTTTAAGAATTACAAGTTCAGTTGTCAAGTATAAGGGTTATTCAAATGAATAATGAATAAAACCAAAAAAGTCAAGGATCATACCTGAGGATCCAAGTTAGAATCCTAACCATAATAAGGATAACTATAAGATAAACCTTAGAGTGAAATAAGGATCAAGGATCCCTAGCTGCCTATCTTCAATGACCTGAAATAGAGCATAACTTGGGACTAAGCCAATATAAGAAAAGAGTTAGCAACTGGGGACAAGCCCAAGGATAACTGGGGACAAGCCCAAGGATAACTAGGGACAAGCCCAAGGATAACTGGGGACAAGCCCAAGGATAACTGGGGACAAGCCCAAGGATAACTGGGGACAAGCCCAAGGATCGTGTGTAAACTGGAGTATGGCCCTAACTGGCGACTATCCAAACTTAGTGACATGAAGATGCCAAAACCTTAGCTAACGTGAAGACGTTAGAAACCTTAGCTAACGTGAAAACGTTAGAAACCTTATGACCGGATGTATGGTACGTCTACCATTATACGTAGGATCCTAAGCATAGCCAGAACAATGGAATTATCAGCCCCTAGAACGAGTACTGGTCCCAAAGCCTTGAACTATACCAGGATCATCGTGCGCTACAGGCGGAATCTGGGGACAAGCCCGAATAACTGGGGTTAGACCCATAAGACGGATTGCTTCTGTGGATAACCAACGTTATGCTAAGGATACCTGAACTTTCAAAACTTGAACTCACGTGAGAAATGGATAAAGGATCCATGATCCTTATCCTAATATGAGAAAATAAAGGAATGAAATAGTTCAAGATTAGGATATTACCTGAATAAGGATCACCGATACTTTAAGGATCCTTTAAGGATATCCCTATCGTGAGGATCACCTATGCCATAAGGATCCTGCTTACATGAAATATTTCTTCAAGTGGACAGCATTCCAAGCTCTTGGTAGCAAATCACCTTCCATGGTTAGCAATCTATATGCCCCCTTTCCTGCTTCAGCTTCAATCAAATAAGGGCCTTCCCATTTTGGAGCCAATTTTCCATCAGCAGGATTGGTGGTATTCTGAAATGCTTTCCTTAACACCATATCTCCAACTTGAAACCTCCTGATCCTGACATTTTTATTGTAAGCACCAGCCATTCTTTGTTGATAACTGGCCATCCTGATCCTAGCCATATCCCTGATTTCTTCAATAGTATCCAGGTCTTGAGCCAAGTTTTCATCATTTTCCTCAGGATCACGGGTACTTGTTCTAGCAGTAGGAACCACCATTTCTGTTGGGATCACTGATTCTGCCCCAAACACCAAAGAGAATGGTGTTTGACCAGTAGCATTCTTAGGGGTTGTCCTGTCAGCCCAGAGCACATAGGGTAGTTCTTCTGCCCATTTTCCTTTCTTGGATCCAAGCTTCTTCTTCAAGTTGTTGATGATGATCTTGTTGGATGATTCTGCTTGGCCATTAGCTTGTGGGTGGACTGGTGTTGATGTTATCATCCTAATCCCCCAGCTGTCACAAAAGTTAGTGGTTCTGCCCCCAATAAATTGGGAACCATTATCACATATAATCTCAGAGGGAATTCCAAATCTAGTTATAATATTTCTTTTAATGAAGGATATAACTTCCTTTTCTCTAACTTGGGCAAAAGCTTCAGCCTCTATCCACTTGGAGAAGTAATCAGTCATAGCTAGCATGAATACTTTTCCACCAGGTGCCTTAGGGAGCTTGCCAACTATATCCATACCCCATCTCATAAATGGCCAAGAGGAGGATATAGGATGCAATAATTCAGCTGGTTGATGAAGGATATTGCTGTGTCTCTGGCAAGGATCACATCTTCTGGCATACTCCACAGCATCTTTCTTCATGGTTGGCCAGTAGTATCCTGTCCTCAGGATCCTTGAAAATAAAGCCCTACCCCCAGTGTGGTTTCCACAATCTCCTTCATGGAAGTCTTTTAAAACTTCCTGAACTTCAGGATCCTCAATGCATCTCAAGTATGGTCCTGCAAGAGATCGTCTATACAACATATTATTCATAATTGTGAATTGAGATACCTTAGATTTGAAAGCCCTAGGGTTTTCTCCTGTAGGAATCTCTCCATGTTGTAAGTATCTCATAATTGGTGAGATCCATGATCCGGATCCTGAATAGGATTGAATATCCTCACTAGGGATAACTGCAGAATCATCTCCTATCTCCATAATCTGGTGATCCTCGATAGCCGGGGTCAGGATATGGATAATGGGAATCCTGATATCCTCGGGGATCTTCAAAGATGATCCTAAGTTAGCCAATGCATCAGCTTCTATATTTTCTTCCCTTGGTACCTGTGACAAACTAAAGGAAACAAAAGAGAGTGCCAAACTTTTGACTATCTCCAAATATTTGGTTAGTTTTTCACCTTTAACAGCATATGATCCATTAAAGTGATTTGTAATTAACAAAGAATCTACGTGTACCTCAAGATACCTGATCCCCATATGCTTTGCAATTTGCAAACCAGCAATTAAGGCTTCATATTCAGCCTCATTATTAGTGGTTTGGAACCCACAAGCTATAGAATGGGGTATTATGTCCCCCTGTGGCGATTTTAGTAGTATTCCAAGCCCTGTGCCTTTGACGTTTGAGGATCCATCAGTGTGAAGTATCTAAGGATCCTTGGTCTCTTCTAGCTGCTGGACTTCTAGCTCAGCTTCTTCTTGTAGATCACTACTGAAATCAGCCACAAAGTCAGCTAATGCTTGGGATTTGATAGCTGTCCTAGGCTCATATCTTATATCATATGCACTCAGCTTTACTGCCCACTTAGCCATCCTTCCGGACATCTCTGGTTTCCTGAGGACATTCTTAATTGGAAAATTAGTTTTAACAATGATAACATGAATTTCAAAATAATGTCTTAACTTGGTAGATGCCATTATTAATGCAAGAATAAGTTTTTCAAGGTGTGAGTACCTGGATTCGGCATCAAGTAAACTTTTACTTACATAATAGACAGGATGTTGTGTACCTTGATGATCCTTAACAAGGACCGCACTTACCGCTTTTGAGGATACAGCAAGATACAAGGATAACACATCACCTTTTTCTGGTTTCATCAAAGCCGGGGCCGAGGATAGGTAATCTTTGAGGGCTTTTAAAGCATTTTCATGCTTCTCCGTCCACTCAAATTTCTTGTTCTTCCTTAGGATATCATAGAATTCTTTACACTTCTCGGAGGACTTGGATATGAATCTGTTCAAGGCTGCTATCCTTCCTGTTAGCCTTTGAACATCCTTAGCATTGGCCGGAGATTTGATGTTCACTATTGCTTTGATTTGTTCCGGGCTAGCTTCGATGCCTCTCTTAGTCACCATGTATCCTAAGAATTTACCTGCTTTAACACCAAAATGACATTTTGAAGGATTAAGCTTCATGTTATATTTGTCAAGGATATCGAATGCTTCCTCCAAGTCTCTTAGGTGATCCTCAGCTTTTAAGGATTTCACCACCATATCATCTATGTAAACCTCCATAGTTTGTCCAATCTGATCCTTGAACATCATATTCACCAGCCTTTGGTACGTTGCACCTGCATTTCTCAATCCGAACGGCATAGCAATATAGCAATATATACCAGTTGGAGTCATGAAGGCCGTATCCTCTTGGTCGGATGGTTCCATTTGGATTTGTTGAAATCCAGATGAAGCATCCATAAAAGTTAACAGTTCATGACCCGCAGTTGCATCCACCATGGAGTCAATGTGGGGTAAAGGGAAAGGATCCTTGGGACATGCCTTATTTAAATCGGTAAAATCGACACATACCCTCCACTTTCCGTTTTTCTTTTGAACAACAACCACATTGGCCAACCATCTTGGATACTTGACCTCTCTAATCATACCTGCCCGGAGCAATTTTTCTACCTCTTCCTGGATAATGGCATTCCTTTCTGGTGCAAACTTCCTTCTCCTTTGATGGATTGGTTTGAAGGATCTGTCGATGCCGAGCTTGTGAGTGATAACATCTTTGGATATACCAGTCATGTCTTCGTGTTTCCATGCAAAGGTAGTCTTTCTCCTTTTGAGGAAGGATATGAGGTCTTCTTTCATTTCGCCAAGGATCCCTGATCCGATATAGATTTTGGATTCAGGATCATCAGGATCCATGAGGATTTCTACCACATCTTGCTCTCTGGCCTCCAAGACATTCCTTGGAGGATACCTTGATTGCTATTGCTCCCTTGACTTCGAAGCTGGTTTCATCGATGAAGTGTAGCAATTCTTAGCTTCCTGCTGATCACTATCGATCTTTACTATTCCCCAAGGACTAGGGAGCTTCACACATTGATGGTAAGTAGATGGGACTGCTTTCATATCGTGTATCCAGGGCCTGCCAAGGATAACATTACAACAAGATAAACAGTCAATAACACAAAAATTTTTATAAGAGTGTAAGCCTTCAATATATATTGGGAGTTTAATGTCCCCCAGGGTGTTCTTAGTTTCGCCACTAAATCCCACGAGCACGGAGGATCTTGGTATGATCTCTGATTCAGGGATACCCATCTTCTTTAGAACATCAAGCTGGATAATGTTCACTGAGCTACCTCCGTCTATTAGGATCCTGCGGACAAAACAGTTAGATATAAAAAGAGTAATAACTAAACCATCGTGATGAGGATCCTGGATATCAGTACGATCCTCTTCATCAAAGGTTATGACTTTTCCTTCGGAGACACTCGATGTTCGAACTGGTCTTTCTCCATTATCCATTTTAGTTTCCTTTGCATAGGCTGCTGAGAAGGATGTGCCACAAATGTCGGATCCCCCAGAAATAAAGTTTATCACTTGTGCATCTGCTGGAGGAGCTGGAGCCTTCTCAGGGATCCTTTCAGGATCCTGAGTCCTTGACTTTTTTCTTCCCAACAACTCTTTTAGATGCCCTTTGCTCAACAAGTATCCAATTTCCTTCCTTAACGCAATGCATTCTTCTGTGAGGTGCCCAAAATCTTCATGATATGCACACCACTTTGATTTATCCTTAGTTGCAGCCGGCCTATCATTCTTTCTTGGCCATCTAGCTTTATCACCTAGGTTCTGCATGGCAAGGATTAGTTCATTGTTATCAACACTAAAGCAATATTCAGAAATTGGAGGATAATCCTCATCATCCTCTTCTTGATCAATAGAATGCACGTTCTGATTATCAGATTTGTTGTAGGATCTGAACTTGTTGTTTCTGAATGAGGATCCTTGCTTATCCTGCTTTGAGGATCCTGTTATCCTCTCCTGAATCCTCTTGTCATCCTCTAGCCGAATGAACCTGAGGGCCCGGGTTCTTACCTCATCTAGGTTCCTGCATGGTGTCATAACAAGATCATCATAAAATAACGAATCCCTGAGCAGTCCCATTTTGAAGGCTTCAACAGCCGTGGCTATATCTAAGTTGGGAATGTCTAAGGATTCTTTACTAAATTTGGTAATGTAATCCCTTAATGATTCATTATGACCCTGGGTTATCCTATATAAATCACTAGTTAATCGTTCAAATTTTCTACTACAAGAAAACTGAGTATTAAACAAGTTAACTAGGTTTGCAAATGAGGTAATAGAATAGGGAGGAAGACTTAGCAGCCATTTGAGAGCTGATCCAGTAAGAGTGGATCCGAATCCTTTGCATAGGCATGCTTCCTTTAATTTTTCTGGGATTGGATTGATCTCCATCCTCTCCCTGTATTGTGCTATGTGTTCTTCAGGATCGGTCGAACCATCATACAGTTTCATTGTAGGCACATGGAACCTCTTGGGTATCTCAGCATCACAGATTGGTGGTGCAAAGCGAGATATCTTGTGGCTCCCATCTGCAATCTCTGGAATAGGTTTGACTACTCCCGGAACACTCGAGATCATATCCTTTAGCTTTTGCAATTCTCTGGCCATGGCATGATTGATACCTGGATCCTGCATAAGACCATGGTTAGTAGTATGAGAATTATTAAAAGTGTTACCTCCCATTGGATTCAAGTTAGGAAGAATGGATGTTAATCCATATTGCTGAGACTCTGGAATGATTGAGGGACCAGTAGAGGCATTGGTCTGCATTGGAATAAAATCTCCTTGATGGACATCTGCACTTCCTGTTTGTAAACTCCTCGAGAATCCTGGCATCTGGAAGGATCCCTGAAACTGGGACGATCCTGGAACAAAGGAGGATCCTTGAACCTGGGATGATCCTGGAACGAAGGAGGATCCTTGAACCTGGGATGATCCTGGAACGAAGGAGGATCCTTGAGCTTGGAATGATCCTGGGACGAAGAAGGATCCTTGAACCTGGGATGATCCTGGAACAAAGGAGGATCCTTGAACCTGGGATGATCCTGGAACGAAGGAGGATCCTTGATGCTGCTGCATTCCTGAATATCCTCCTGTACTCGTGAGGGATCCCATATGCTGGGGATAGGATCCTGCTGGCTGGAAATATGAACCTAGTGCCTGGGTCATAGCTGTTGTTCCGTAGTGCACTCCTTTTGGTCCACCCGCATATTGAATGTCTGGAACCACTGACGGCTGAGAAGTAACCACCGGAGTATCAAAATTCAAAGATCTGGGCATCAGTGGAGAATGATCCTCTGCCGTTTTCTTCTGTTTCTTAATTTCATCAATCTCCCGGAGGATCCTTTCGTTGGTCTTATCCTGCTCTTGTGCATGATTCCTCATCTTCAAAATCAAGGCATAGAGATCATTAGTAGTAGGATTAGTTGAAACAGAAGAAGTAGGTGGTTTTGAGAAAATGGGAGTCGGTTTCTTCGCAGCATTCTCTGTATTCTTCTGGGATCCAGAAGGTGGTGGAGGCAAAGGAGGAACGCCTTGTGAGGAAGTGAATGAGGGCATCAAGTTTGAAGCATTCTTCGATGAGGAAGCCATCTGCTTGGTTGTAATGAACCGGAATGAGCACAGAAATGCGAATTCTTCTAAGGACAAAGCACCAATTGCCCCACGGTGGGCGCCAAACTGTTTTGGTCAAAAAATCTGATGATGATATTGCAACCAAACTCTTTGTTTAGGGGAATGATGCTTTAAATATGTAACAGCAATGAAGATCACTTCAATGTGGAATACACAAACAACACAAGGATTTATACGGGGAAAAAGCCCTTGATCAAGAGTTGATCTCCGGCACAAAAAACCCCGGGTGATGGAAACTACCGATCACCAAGCTAAAATAAATGATTAAATGTTTACAACTTCGGATAGTAACGAGCTAGGTACAAGGATCACTATGGTGAAGTGTGTAAAAAGTGTATGAAATCGCTAAGTGTTTGAACGAGAGCTTGTATGAGCGCTTGTATGAGTGTGTGTAACTGCAAAAATGACTAAGTGTCACTCACTTTCTAACTCAGCTCGTTACTCCCTTTAAAATAAGAAAAATATCTAGCTAACAAACTCTCCGACTTTCGGGCCAAGCCTCCACGTTCTCCATAACGTCTAGTTTTGATCTAGCACGTGCAGAATACTTCGGGAATATTCTCCAAGAATGTCGCTGAAACTTGGTCAAGCTTGTTATACCTGCGAGATGTTATAAAACATAAGTAAACAATCGTCAGTATGAGGATCCTTGAAGTGATCCATGATCCTGATCCTAAAGCCCTTCTGAGGATCACCACCTGTCACGGAAGTAAGGATCACTAGTTAGGATAACGAATAAGGATCACTAATTGTTAGAAAATCCTCCCCTAACAAATACCATATCACAAACTTGGAATTTCCTGATCCTCACATTTTTGTTGTAGGCTCCAGCCATCCTTTGTTGATAACTAGCCATCCTTATCCTTGCCAAATCCCTGATTTCTTCTATAGTATCCAAGTCTTGAACCAAGTTTTCAGCACTTTCATCAGGATCAGGAATGCTTGTTCTTGCAGTTGGAACCACCATCTCTGTAGGGATCAATGATTCTGCCCCAAATACCAAAGAAAATGGAGTTTGGCCTGTAGCATTCTTGGGAGTTGTCCTATCAGCCCAAAGCACATAAGGTAGTTCTTCTGCCCATTTTCCTTTCTTGGATCCAAGCTTTTTCTTCAAATTGTTGATGATAATCTTGTTGGATGATTCTGCCTGACCATTAGCTTGTGGGTGGACTGGTGTTGATGTTATCATCTTAATCCCCCAGCAAATCTAGTAATGATATTTATTTTAATGAAGGATATGACTTCCTTTTCTCTGACTAGAGCAAAGGCTTGAGCCTCTATCCACTTAGAGAAGTAATCAGTCATAGCAAGCATGAATACTTTTCCACCAGGTGCCTTAGGAAGCTTTCCAACTATATCCATTCCCCATCTCATGAATGGCCAAGAAGAGGATATAGGATGCAAGAGCTCTGCTGGTTGGTGAAGGATATTAATATGCCTCTGACAAGGATCACATTTCTTGGCATACTCCACAGCATCCTTCTTCATAGTGGGCCAATAGTATCCTGTCCTCAGGATCCTTAAGAACAATGCTCTGCCCCCAGTGTGATTTCCACAATCTCCTTCATGGAAATCCTTTAGGACTTCTTGGATTTCAGGATCCTCAATGCATCTTGAATATGGTCCTGCAAGAGATTGTTTGTACAACATATTATTCAATATTGTAAATTGAGATACCTTGATCTTAAAAGCCCTAGGGTTTTCTCCTGTATGAATCTCTCCATGTTGTATGTATCTCATGGTTGGAAGGATCCATGAACCTGAATGAGATTGAGTATCATCACTAGGGATGATTGCAGAATCTTCTCCTATCTCCATAGCTACATGATCCTCGATAGCCGGGGTCAGGATATGGATAATAGGGATCTTGATATCCTCCGGGATCTTCAAGGACGATCCTAAATTGGCTAATGCATCTGCCTCTGCATTCTCTTCCCTTGGTACCTGTGTCAAACTAAAGGATACAAAAGAGAGTGCCAATTCTTTGACTATGTCCAAATATTTAATTAGCTTTTCACCTTTAACAGCATAAGATCCATTAAAGTGATTAGTGATCAGTAAAGAATCTACATGTACCTCAAGATACCTTATCCTCATATGCTTTGCAATTTGCAAACCAGCTATCAAGGCTTCATACTCAGCCTCATTGTTGGTAGTTTGAAATTCACAAGCTATGGAGTGGGGTATTATGTCCCCCTGTGGCGATTTTAGTACTATTCCAAGCCCTGTTCCGTTTACATTGGAGGATCCATCAGTGAACAGTACCCAAGGATCCTTGGTTTCTTCAAGCTGTTGGACTTCTAATTCAGCCTCCTTTTTCAAATCACTACAAAAATCTGCCACAAAGTCAGCTAAGGCTTGGGATTTGATGGCAGTCCTTGGTTCATATCTTATATCATATACACTTAGCTTCACTGCCCACTTAGCCATTCTTCCTGACATCTCAGGTTTCCTGAGAACATTCTTAATAGGAAAATTAGTCTTAACAATAATGGCATGAGTCTCAAAATAATGTCTTAATTTAGTGGATGCCATAATTAATGCAAGGATAAGTTTTTCTAAATGTGAATACCTGGATTCAGCATCAAGTAAGCTCTTACTTACATAATAAACAGGATGTTGTGTACCTTGGTGATCCTTAACAAGGACCGCACTTACTGCTTTTGAGGATACCGCCAAATATAAGGATAACACATCTCCTTTTTCTGGTTTCATCAAGGCTGGGGCTGAGGATAGGTAATCTTTAAGGGCTCTGAGGGCACCTTCATGCTTCTCAGTCCATTCAAATTTCTTGTTTTTTCTCAGGATATCGTAGAATTCCTTACACTTTTTTGAGGATTTGGATATGAATCTGTTCAAGGCTGCGATCCTGCCCGTTAATCTTTGCACATCCTTAGCATTGGCAGGAGATTTGATATTTACAATAGCCTTGATTTGCTCTGGACTTGCTTCAATGCCCCTCTTTGTCACCATATATCCTAATAATTTACCTGCCTTAACACCAAAATGACACTTAGAAGGATTTAGTTTCATATTAAATTTATCAAGGATATTGAATGCTTCCTCCAAGTCTTTAAGGTGATCCTCAGCTTTCTTGGACTTAACCACCATGTCATCAATATAGACTTCCATAGTGTGTCCAATTTGTTCCTTGAACATCATATTAACTAGCCTTTGATAAGTGGCACCTGCATTCCTTAATCCAAACGGCATAGCAATATAACAGTATATACCAGTTGGGGTCATAAAGGTTGTATCCCCTTGATTAGATGGTTCCATCTGAATTTGTTGAAATCCAGATGAAGCATCCATAAAAGTTAACAACTCATGACCCACGGTAGCATCCACCATGGAGTCAATGTGGGGTAAGGGGAAAGGATCCTTGGGACATGCCTTGTTTAAATCTGTAAAATCGACACATACCCTCCACTTTCCATTTTTCTTTTGAACAACAACCACATTGGCTAACCATTTTGGATACTTAACCTCTCTAATCATACCTGCCCGAAGTAGTTTATCTACCTCTTCCTGGATAATGGCATTCCTTTCAAGTGCAAATTTCCTCCTCTTTTGATGAATTGGCTTAAATGACCTGTCAATGCCAAGTTTATGAGTAATTATATCTTTAGATATACCTGTCATATCCTCATGTTTCCAGGCAAAGGTGGTTTTCCTTCTTTTGAGGAAGGATACTAGCTCCTGTTCAATATCGCTAAGGATCCCTGATCCTATGAAGATCTTGGATTCAGGATCATCAGGATCCATGAAGATTTCTTTCAAATCTTGTTCTCTTGCCTCCAAGACATCTCTTGAAGGATACTTTAATTGCTATTGCTCCCTTGGTCTTGAGGCTGGTTTCATTGATGAGGTATAGCAATTTTTTGCCTCCTGTTGATCACTCTCAATTTTCACCACTCCCCAAGGACTTGGAAGCTTTACACATTGATGATAGGTGGATGGGACTGCCATAATGTCATGTATCCATGGCCTGCCAAGGATAACATTACAACATGATAAGCAATCTATAACACAAAACTTTTGATAAAAATGCAATCCTTCAATATAGATTGGGAGTTTGATGTCCCCCAATGTATTCTTAGTTTCTCCACCGAATCCCACAAGTACTGAGGATCTTGGGATAATATCAGACTCTGGGATATTCATCTTCTTGAGAACATCAAGCTGAATGATGTTCACAGAGCTTCCTCCATCTATAAGGATCCTGCAAACAAAGTGGTTAGAAATAAATAATGTAATTACAAGACCATCATGATGAGGATCCTAGACGTCAACACGATCATCCTCATCAAAGGTTATGACTTTTTCCTGGGTGACAATGGAGGTCCGAACGGGTCTGTCTCCACAATCCATCTTGGTTTCCTTAGCATGTCTTTTGCTGCTGAAAAGGATGTACCACAGATGTCTGATCCGCCGGATATGAAATTTATGACTTGTGCACCTGCTGGAGGAGCAGGAGCCCTTTCCGGGATCCTTTCAGGATCCTGGATCCTTTCAGGATCCTGGATCCTTGACTTCTTTCGACCCAAGAGTTCCTTCAAATGCCCCTTGCTCAGCAAGTAACCAATTTCCTCTCTCAATGCAATGCATTCTTCAGCGAGATGCCCGAAATCCTCATGATATGCACACCATTTGGACTTATCCTTTGTAGCAGCTGGTTTATCATTCTTCCTTGGCCACCTAGCTTTCTCACCTAGATTCTGCATTGCAAGGATTAGTTCATTGTTATCAACAGAAAAACAGTATTCAGAAATAGGAGGATAATCCTCATCATCCTCTTCTTGTTCCACTGCATGCACATTCTGGTTATCAGATCTGTTGTAGGACTTGGATTTGTTGTTCCTGAAGTAGGATCCTTGTTTATCCTGTTTTGAGGATCCTGTCAGTCAATCCTGAATCCTTTTGTCATCCTCTAAACGGATGAACCTAAGGGCCCTGGTTCTTACTTCATCAAGATTCCTGCAAGGTGTCATAACAAGGTCATCATAGAATAATGAATCTCTAAGCAATCCCATTTTAAAGGCCTCTACAGCCATAGCAATATCCAAATTAGGAATATCTAAGGATTCTTTACTAAACTTAGTGATATAATCTCTAAGTGATTCATTTTGGCCTTGTGTTACCCTATATAGATCACTAGTTAATCGTTCAAACTTTCTACTACAAGAGAATTGACTATTGAACAAGTTAACTAAATTAGCAAATGAAGTAATAGAGTAAGGGGGAAGACTTAGCAGCCATTTAAGAGCAGATCCTGTAAGTGTGGATCCAAATCCCTTGCATAGACATGCTTCTTTCAACCTTTCAGGAATTGGATTGATCTCCATCCTCCCCCTGTACTGAGCTACATGTTCTTCTGGATCCGTTGAACCATCATATAACTTCATAGATGGTATCTGGAACCTCTTGGGTATTTCATCATCACATAAGGGTGGTGCAAAACGAGATATCCTATGGCTACCATCTGCAATTTCAGGATTGGGTTTAACCACTCCCAGTACACTGGATATCATATCCTTAAGCTTCTGTAGCTCTCTAGCCATAGTCTGATTAATACCTGTATCCTGCATTAAGCCATGGTTAGTGTTATATGAATTATTAAAAATGTTACCTCCCACAGGATTCGTGTTTGGAATTGCGGATGTGAATCCATATTGACGAGACTCTGGCATGATTGAGGGACCAGAGGGAGCAATGGTTTGCATTGGTATGAAGTCTCCTTGATGAACGTCCGAGCTGTGAGGCTGCATACTTCTCAAGAATCCTTGATCCTGAAGGACGTTGGATCCTTGAAGTTGAGATGATCCTTGAACCTGAAAGGATCCTGGAACCAGAGAGGATCCTGGAACAAGGGAGCATCCTCGGACCGGGAAGGATCCTTGAATCTGGGAGGATCCTTGGACCGGGGAGGATCCTTGGACCTGTGAGGATCCTTGGACCTGGGAGGATCCTTGGACCTGTGAGGATCCTTGAACCGCATGCATTCCCAAATATCCTCCTGTCGTGAAGTATCCCTGATGCTGAGAAGAGGATCCTGATGGTTGAGAAGAGGATCCCTGAGGCTGGAAGTAAGAGCCAAATGCCTGACTCATAGTTGTTGTTCCATAACGCCTTCCTGGTAATTCACCCAAGTATTGCACATCCGGAACTGCTGAGTGTTGGGAAGTTATGGCTGGAGTGTCGAAGTTCAGCGATCTTGGCATCAGAGGAGAATGATCCTCCACTAATTTCTTCTGTTTCTTGATTTCATCGATCTCCCGGAGGATCCTTTCGTTGGTTTTGTCCTGCTCTTGTGCATGATTCCTCATCTGCAAAATCAGAGTATAAAGATCATTAGTAGTCGGATTAGTTGAAACATAAGAAGTTGGTGGTTTTTGGAAAATGGGGGTTGGTTTCTTCGCAGCGTTCTCAGCATTCTTCTGGGATCCAGAAGGTGGTGGAGGCAAAGGAGGAACGCCTTGTGAAGAACTGAATGACGGCATCAAGTTTGAAGTGTTCTTTGCTGAAGAAGCCATCTGCCTGGTTGTTATGAACCGAAATGACCACGAAAACACGAATCTCTTTAGGAATGAAGCACCAATTGCCCCACGGTGGGCGCCAAACTGTTTTGGTCAAAAATCAAGCAATGATAATGCAACCAAACTTTCTGTTGTGAGGTATGATGCTTGAATTGATGAACAACAATGAGGATCACTTTGAAATGTAATGAACAAGTGACACGAAGATTTATACGAGGAAAAAGCTCTTGATCAATGAATGACCTCCGGCATAAAAAACCTCGGGTGATGGAAACTACCGATCACCAATTAAAATTAAACAAGAAATGTATTACAACTTCGGATGATAGCGAGCTAAGTACAAGGATCACTATAGTGTATTGTGTAGAAAAGTGTGTAATCGCCAAGTGAGTTAACGAGAGCTGGTGAGAGCAGTTGTAAGAGTGTGTGTGTAGCCAAAAATAGCCAAGTGTTTTCTAATTAGCTCGCTACCCCTTTAAAAATGGAAAATATCTACTCTAACTAACATTCCGCAAATGGTGCAAGTCCTCCACGACTCCATAACGTCCATTTCTGGCCAAGCGCGTGCGCAATAGACTTAGAATATTCTCCAGGAATATCGCCAAGACCAAGTCCAAGTTGATACTCCTGCAAAACAATTTCGAATTCAAAGTAGACAACCGTTAGTACAAGGATCCTTATGATGATCCTGATCCTACAACACTTCTGAGGATCACTACTTCAGACAGAATTGAGGATCACTAAACCCAACAGTAAATGAGGATCACTGATCATTTAGAAATCCACCCCTAACAAATATTATATTGGGCAGACCATGGATCCATGATATGATGGCTGTCGCATCAACCTACCATCAGTGTATCAAGATTCCTACCCTTTGGGGGGTTGTCAAGGTGGAAAGTTGTTTTGGTCAAAAAATCTGATGAGGATATTGCAACCAAACTCTCTGTTACGGGGTACGATGCTTGAAATGTTGAACAATGACAAGGATCACTTTAATGTAAATTGCACAAATGACACAAGGATTTATACGGGGAAAAAGCCCTTGATCAAGAGTTGATCTCCGGCACAAAAAACCCTGGGTGATGGAAACTACCGATCACCAAGCTCAAATAAATCAATAAACGTTTACAACTTCGGATAGTAACGAGCTAGGTACAAGGATCACTATCGTGAAAGGTGTAAAAGTGAGTGAAAATGAATGAATGTTCGTCGAGAGCTTCAAGTGTGCGAGTAAATGAGAGTGTGTGTAGCTGAAAAAATGACTAAGTGTTCTAATTCTAGCTCGTTACTCCTTTTAAAATAGAAGTTAACTACACTAACTAACTATCCGACTTTTGTGCCAAGCTCCCACGTTCTCCACAACGTCCATTTTAGGTCAATCGTGTGCGAAATGCCCGTGGAATATTCCTTAGTACCGTTGCCAAGACCAAGTCAAGCTTGTTACTCCTGCGAAGTAATACAAAACACAAATAAACAATCGTCAGTACGAGGATCCCTAAAGTGATCCATGAACCTGATCCTGAAGCCCTTCTGAGGATCACTATCTGTCACAGAAATAAGGATCATTAATTAGGATAACGAATAAGGATCACTAATTGTTAGAAAATCCTCCCCTAACAATTGCCCCCAAAATATAAGGAGTAATTTGTAAAATGAGCGAGTTATATTTTCTTGATCTTATCCGCAACTAACTAACGAATATATAGCCGTTGATATCGAACTAGCCGTTGCAACCATGACGTCACAGAAGTGACAACCCTGCACGATCATGATTATAAATAGGAGATAGAGATAGGATCAAATGCATTTAAATCCGAAAGAAACTCCCTTTATATTCTCAGTCGAAGATCAATCAGGTATCTCCTTTCTCCTCTTTCTCCCTCTCTTACTCTGTTTTTCTTTCTTTATCACCATCACTTTGAGAATGATGCTCCGAAGCTCACCGGGCAAGGATCACAAAAAGGATAGCCCTTTGAAGAGTCAAAAGATCATCAAAGACCCGGCGAATGAGAGGTGTTGCTTTAACGATGCACAAGTAGATAAAATCCGTCACTGTTTTCCGGCGAATGCCTTTTTCAAACCCTTCGATCCTACTATTCTGAGCGACTATGTTTCAGAAACATGGGTTGCCTTTCCAGTTACTCCATTTGCCATTGGATACACCTATCCTTTCCCAGAACTTACACAATCCTTCTTTTCCCTTACCGGCATCTCTTACATCCAACCCATGTCGATGATTTGGAGGGTTTTGTACACCCTGGAGAGGATCATCGAACAGGAAGGCATTGATTTAGGCATGTCAGAGCTGACACAATTGTATGATCTTACTACCTTTGGTTCCCATCGTTATTTTTTCAAACGAAAACCCGGCGGAGAACACCCCCTTCTTAAAGTCACCAAGAATGACACAAATTGGAAACGTCGCTTCTTCTTTGTCAGGAGGGATACCATTCCAAACGGAAAGGATCTACCAAAGACCTGGTCTACCCATGGTAGGCCAGAGGATCCTGAGAAGGATCACCAGGTAGTCTTGTTTTGGTATAAGGATTACTGACCCCTTTTGTCTTGTGTTATGCAACTCTTTCCGTCTCACACATCATCACATCACCTGCAACCAAGGATAGGCTTGCTGCTTTTTGGAAGCTTGATCCTGAAACAAGGACATTCAAGATAAACACCCAAGACTCACAGGAAGTATCCTCAGGTTCCATTACCATGTCAAGTAAGTATCCTCCCTTTTGCATAGTTGGAGTATTAAAATAAATAAGTAAATTGAAATAGGATAAGGATACTTATCTTGCTTTGAATGTGTAGGTGCCGGAAAATCTGCCAAGCCTGTATCCCAATTCAACACGGTTGACCTTGATGTTGTTCGATCCAGGAAGAAGAGGTCCACTACCAGTCCCAGCATCTCCATTCCCAAGGCACCCACTAAAGGAAAGGGTGGCAAAAAGAGAAAGACCTCCGAGGGTGAGAATTTGCAGGGTCTGCCTCTGATCCGTCACCAATTCCTCAAGTACTTCAATGATGTAAGGATCACCGTATCTGCCTGTATATCCTGCTGGCATATCCTGCTGATATATCCTGCTGATTTGAGGATCACTCGGTCCTGACCTTATCTTTCATCTCCTTTGCAGAAATTCGCTGAGATTGAGGATTATGTGGGGAATGTCGAGGAGCAGGACAAGAAGATTGCTGACCTCCAACAGGTTGCAGTGCTCAAGGACCTTGCAATTGCTGATCTTCAGAAGGAACTCCAAGATGCCAAGACTAAGACGGCTAAGCTTCTGATTGACCTTGACTATGAGAAGCATGATCTCATAGAAAATGCTAAGGTCTCTGCTGCCATCACGATGTATCAGATTAAATTGAAGATGGCCCAGGAAGCTCAAGATCCTCACTTTGACAAAAGCAGCTGGGATGTTGAGGGCTGGAAAGCAAGGTTGGCCGATCTTGAGGATGATGAGGAAGAGGCTACTGAGGTCTTGGCGATTGAGGCAAGTGGCAGTGGGAAGGATCTGATGAAGGATACCACAGCTGGAGGAGAAGAGGATGCAGCAAAGGTGTAGGCTGCACAATTGGGCGATGATGGACATTCCTAGACGCAGCCGGAGCCCAATTTTTTAGTTTGATGGTAGTTTTTTGTGGTTGTGATGTTGAACAATTTAATGGGTTGTAATGAACAATAGTTTCTAGGATTAAGGATCATGTATGATCCTTTGGACAATAGGCAGGATTGCAATTGGTGGAGGGATCCTCTGTTTGGGGGATGAAGCCATTGTGATCCTGCCGCCTTTATATTCCTACACTATCTTTGAACTTATTATCATGGACACCCTTTACCTACCCCAGCGGACGGGCCACGTTTTGCTGGTAGATGCTCGGGTAGGTAATTTTGACAACCTTTTAAGGGTTAGTCTTTTGTTAATAAATAAAATCTTAACCTTTTGTCGCTTATCTTGTGTTGTTATCCTTTCGTTTCTTTAATTTTCCTTTGTTTTGATGCATATTTATTGAATAAACAATTTTGAACAAGTCAGATTAAAAATATTTAGGACATGATCCAAGATCAAGCATCCTATAGTTAAAGAATCCAAAAAGTAAAATATTTTAAGGATCACAAGTTTAGTTGTCAAATTTTTAGGGTTATTCAAATAAATAATGAATAGAATTAAAAATAGTTAAGGATCATACCTGAGGATCCAAGTTAGGATCCTAACCATAATAAGGATAACTATAAGATAAACCTTAGAGAGAAGTAAGGATCAAGGATCCCTAGTTGCCTATCTTCAGGAACCTGAAATAGAGCATAACTTGGGACTAAGCCAATATAAGAAAAGAGTTAGCAACTGGGGACAAGCCCAAGGATAACTGGGGACAAGCCCAAGGATAACTGGGGACAAGCCCAAGGATCGTATGTAAACTGGAGTATGGCCCTAACTGGCGACTATCCAAACTTAGTGACATGAAAATGCCAAAACCTTAGCTAACGTGAAAACGTTAGAAACCTTAGCTAACGTGAAAACGTTAGAAACCTTAGGAACGGATGTATGGTACGTCTACCATTATACGTGGGATCCTAGGCATAGCCAGTACAATGGAATTATCAGCCCCTAAAACGAGTACTGGTCCCACTGCCTTGAACTATACCAGGATCATCATGCGCTACATGCGGAACTGGGGTCAAGCCCAAATAACTGGGGTTAAACCCAAGGAACGGATTGCTTCTGCGGATAACCAATGTTATGCTAAGGATACCTGAACTTTCAAAACTCAAACTCACGTGAGAGATGGATAAAGGATACATGATCCTTATCCTTATATGAGGAAATAAAGAAATAAAATAGTTAAAGTTTAGGATATTACCTAAGTAAGGATAACTGATACTTTAAGGATCCTTTAAGGATACCCCTATCGTGAGGATCATCTGTGCCATGAGGATCATGCTCACATGAAATATTTCTTTAAGTGGACAGCATTCCAAGCTCTTGGTAGCAAATCACCTTCCATGGTTAGCAATCTATATGCCCCCTTTCCTGCTTCAGCTTCAATCAAATAAGGACCTTCCCATTTTGGAGCTAATTTTCCATCGGCATGATTGGTGGTATTCTGAAATGCTTTCCTTAATACCATATCTCCAACTTGAAACCTCCTGATCCTGACATTTTTGTTGTAAGCACCAGCCATTCTCTGTTGATAACTGGCCATCCTTGTCCTAGCCATATCTCTGATTTCTTCAATAGTATCCAGGTCTTGGGCCAAGTTCTCATCATTCTCCTCAGGATCACGGGCTCTTGTTCTAGCAGTTGGAACCACCATTTCTGTTGGGATCACTGACTCTGCCCCAAATACCAAAGAGAATAGTGTTTGACCAGTAGCATTCTTAGGGGTTGTCCTATCAGCCCAAAGCACATAGGGTAGTTCTTCTGCCCATTTCCCTTTCTTGGATCCAAGCTTCTTCTTCAAATTGTTGATGTTGATCTTTGTTTTGGTCAAAAAAAATCTGTTGAGGATATTGCAACCAAACTCTATGTTACGGGGTATGATGCTAACAATGTAGAACAATAACAAGGATCACTTCAATGTAAATTGCCGAAATGACACAAGGATTTATACGGGGAAAAAGCCCTTGATCAAGAGTTGATCTCCGGCACAAAAAACCCCGGGTGATGGAAACTACCGATCACCAAGCTCAGATAAATGAATAAATGTTTACAACTTCGGATAGTAACGAGCTAGGTACAAGGATCACTATCGTAAAATGTGTAAATGTGAGTGAAAACGAATGAATGTTCGTCGAGAGCTTCAAGTGTGCGAGTATATGAGTGTGTGTAGCTGTAAAAAAATGACTAAGTGTTTTTCTACTAGCTCGTTACCCCTTTTAAAATAGAAATCTAACTACCAAACTAACTATCCGACTTTTGTGCCAAGCCCCCACGTTCTCCATAACGTCCATTTTTGGCCAAGCACGTGCAGAATAGTTTGGGAATATTCTCCAGGAATGTCGCCAAGACTTGGTCAAGTTGGTTATACCTGCGAGATAGTACAAAACATAAGTAAACAATCGTCAGTACGAGGATCCTTAAAGTGATCCATGATCCTGATCCTGAAGCTCTTCTGAGGATCACCACCTGTCAAAGAAGTAAGGATCACTAATTAGGATAACGAATAAGGATCACTAATTGTTAGAAAATCCTCCCCTAACAATTGCCCCCAAAATATAAGGAGTTAAATTGTAAATATGTGAGTTATATTTTACTGATCTTATCCGCAACAAACTAATGGATATATAGCCGTTAAAATAGAACTAGCCTTTGCGATCATGACGTCACGGAAGTGACAATCCTGCAGAATCATAATTATAAATAGAGATATAGATAGGATCATTATTGTTAGGGGAGGATTTTCTAACAATTAGTGATCCTTATTCGTTATCCTAACTAGTGATCCTTACTTCTGTGACAGGTGGTGATCCTCAGAAGAACTTCAGGATCAGGATCATGGATCACTTTAAGGATCCTCGTACTGACGATTGTTTATTTATGTATTATACTATCCCGCAGGTATAACGAGCTTGACCAAGTCTAGGCGACATTCCTGGAGAATATTCCTAAACTATTTTGCACGTGCTTGACCAAAAATAGACGTTGTGGAGAACGTGGAGGCTTGGCACGAAAGTCGGAAAGTTAGTTTAGGTGGTTATTTCTATTTTAAAAAGGGAGTAACGAGCTAGTAGAACGGAGTTAGTCATTTTTTGCAGTTACACACACTCGTACAAGCTCTCATACAAGCTCTCGTTCAAACACTTAGCAATTTCATACACTTTTTACACATTCCACCGTAGTGATCCTTGTACCTAGCTCGTTACTATCCGAAGTTGTAAACATTTAACCATTTATTTCAGCTTGGTGATCGGTAGTTTCCATCACCCGGGGTTTTTTGTGCCGGAGATCAACTCTTGATCAAGGGCTTTTTCCCCGTATAAATCCTTGTGTTGTTTGTGCACTTTACATTGAAGTGATCCTCATCGCTGTCACATATTTAAAGCATCATTCCCCTAAACAAAGAGTTTGGTTGCAATATCCTCATCAGATTTTTTTGACCAAAACAATTATGCATTCAAATTCGAAAGAAACTCCCTTTAAATTCTCAGTCGACGATCAACCAGGTATTTCTTTCTCCTCTTTCTTCCTCTCTTACTCTGTTTTGCTTTCTTTATCTCCGTCACTTCGAAAATGTTGCTCCGAAGTTCACCGGCCAAGGATCACCCAAAGAACAGTCCTCCGAAAAGCCAGAGGATCATTGAAGACTCTATTAAAGAATGCTGCTGCTTCAATGATGCTCAGATAGATAGGATCCGCCACTGCTTTCCGGCGAACACCGAATTTAGGCCTTTTGACCCCAATGCCCTGAGCGATCATATCTCTGATAAGTGGGTTGCTTTCCCCGTCACTCCTTTCACCATAGGCTATACATATCCTTTTCCAGCCTTCACCCAATCTTTCTTTTCCCTAACCAGCATCTCTTATATCCAAGCCATGCCGATGATTTGGAGGGTTTTGTACACCCTTGAAAGGATCATTGATCAGGAGGGAATAGATCTAGGAATGGCAGAGCTGGGAGAACTGTATGATCTAACCACCTTTGGCTCTCACCGTTATTTGTTCAAACGTAAATCCGGTGAGGAACACCCGATCTTCAAAGCCACCAAGAAGGATGCTAATTGGAAACGGCGCTTCTTTTTTATCAAGAGAGATTCCATCCAGGATGGAAAGGATCTTCCTAAAAAATGGGCTACCCATGGTAGGATGGAGGATCCTGAGAAGGATCACCAGGAACTTTCTTTTGATGTAAGGATAACTTATATTTTTGCTTTCTTTTTATGCAGCTATCACCGTCTCACACCTCAAACTGTCCCATGCTGCTAAGGAAAGGTTCCTCGCTTTCAAGAAATTTGATCCTGAGACAAGAACTTTCAAGACAACAACCCAAGATTCACAGGAGGTATCCTCAGGCTCTGTCACAATGTCAAGTAAGTATCCTTGTTTAAAATTTAAATAAATTGTGAAATATGAACTAAGAAAAGATACTTATCTTGTTTTAATTGTGTAGGTGCTGGAAAATCTGCCAAGCCTGTTTCCCAGTTCAACACGGCTAACCTTGATGTCGTACGATCCAGGAAGAAAAGATCCACTACCAGTCCTAGCATCTCCATTCCAAAGGCACCCACCAAAGGAAAGGGTGTCAAGAAGAGGAAAACTTCTGATGCCGAGGATCTTCAAGGCCTACCACTGATCCGCCACCAGTTCCTTGAATACTTTAATGATGTAAGGATCCTTAATTCTGCCTAGGTATCCTACTCGTATGAGGATCACTTGATCTTGAACTGCTTTATCCTTTTCATTGCAGAAATTTGCTGAGATTGAGGATTACATGGGGAATGTTGGGGAGCAGGACAAGAAAATTGCTGACCTCCAACAGGTTGCCGTGCTCAAGGACCTTGCACTTGCTGATCTTCGGAAGGAACTCCAAGATGAGAAGACTAAGACAGCTAAACTTCTGATCGACCTTGACTATGAAAAGCATGATCTCATTGAAAATGCTAAGGTCTCTGCCGCCATCACGATGTATCAGACAAAATTGAAGATGGCCCAGGAAGCTCAAGATCCTAGTTTTGACAAAAACAGCTGGGATGTTGAGGGTTGGAAGGCAAGGTTGGCTGATCTTGAGGATGATGAGGAGGAGGCTACTGAGGTCTTGGCGATTGAAGCAAGTGGCAGTGGGAAGGATCTGATGAAGGATACCGCAGCTGGAGGGGATGATGATGCAGCGAAGGCATAGGTTGCATAAATGGGCGATGAAGGATATTTCTAGACGTAGCCGGAGCCCATTTTTTAAGTTTGATAGTTTGTTTTGGTGATGGTGTTTTTTGTTGAACAATGATGGGTTGTACTGAACAATAGGTTTTTAGGATTAAGGGTCATGTATGATACTTTGGACAATAGGCAGGATTGCAATTGGTGGAGGGATCCTTTGTTTGGGGGATGAAGCCATTGTGCTCCTGCCGCCTTTATATTCCTGCACTATCATTGAACTTATTATCATGGACACCCTTTACCTACCCCAGCGGACGGGCCACGTTTTGCTGGTAGAAGCTCGGGTAGGTAATTTTGACAACCTTTTAAGGGTTAGTCTTTTGTTTATAAATAAAAACTTAACCTTTTGTCGCTTATCTCGTGTTGTTATCCCTTTTAATATGTTACTTTCCAACTGTTGTAATGTTCATTCTGTTTATACTTATCAAGCCTTGAAAAATTAGAAAAGATATCCAGAAAGTTTAGGATATGATCAAGGATCACATATCCCATAACCGATAAGTTCTAAAAAGTGATATGGTTTAAGAATCACAAGTTCAGTTGTCAAGTATAAGGGTTATTCAAATAAATAATGAATAGAATTAAAAATAGTTAAGGATCATACCTGAGGATCCAAGTTAGGATCCTAACCTTAATAAGGATAACTATAGAATAAACCTTAGAATAAAGTAAGGATCAAGGATCCCTAGTTGCCTATCTTCAAGAACCTGAAATAGAGCATAACTTGGGACTAAGCCAATATAAGAAAAGAGTTAGCAACTGGGGACAAGCCCAAGGATAACTGGGGACAAGCCCAAGGATAACTGGGGACAAGCCCAAGGATCGTATGTAAACTGGAGTATGGCCCTAACTGGCGACTATCCAAACTTAGTGGCATGAAAATGCCAAAACCTTAGCTAACGTGAAAACGTTAGAAACCTTAGGAACGGATGTATGGTACGTCTACCATTATACGTAAGATCCTAAGCATAGCCAGTACAATGCAATTATCAGCCCCTAAAACGAGTACTGGTCCCAATGCCTTGAACTATACCAGGATCATCGTGCGCTACAGGCGGAACTGGGGTCAAGCCCGAATAACTGGGGTTAAACCCAAAGGACGGATTGCTTCTGCGGATAACCAACGTTATGCTAAGGATACCGGAACTTTCAAAACTTGAATTCACGTGAGAGATGGATAAAGGATACATGATCCTTATCCTTATATGAGAAAATAATGAAATGAAATAGTTCAAGTTTAGGATATTACCTAAGTAAGGATCACCGATACTTTGAGGATCCTTTAAGGATATCCCTATCGTGAGGATCATCTATGCCATGAGGATCCTGCTCACATGAAATATTTCTTTAAGTGGACAGCATTCCAAGCTCTTGGTAGCAAATCACCTTCCATGGTTAGCAATCTATATGCCCCCTTTCCTGCTTCAGCTTCAATCAAATAAGGACCTTCCCATTTTGGAGCCAATTTTCCATCAGCAGGATTGGTGGTGTTCTGAAATGCTTTCCTTAATACCATATCTCCAACTTGAAACCTCCTGATCCTGATATTTTTGTTGTAAGCACCAGCCATTCTTTGCTGATAACTGGCCATCCTTATCCTAGCCATATCCCTGATTTCTTCAATAGTATCCAGGTCTTGAGCCAAGTTCTCATTATTCTCCTCAGGATCACGGGTACTTGTTCTTGCAGTTGGAACCACCATTTCTGTTGGGATCACTGATTCTGCCCCAAACACCAAAGAGAATGGTGTTTGACCAGTAGCATTCTTGGGGGTTGTCCTATCAACCCAAAGCACATAGGGTAGTTCTTCTGCCCATTTCCCTTTCTTGGATCCAAGCTTCTTCTTCAAATTGTTGATGATGATCTTGTTGGATGATTCTGTCTGACCATTAGCTTGTGGGTGGACTGGTGTTGATGTTATCATCTTAATCCCCCAGCTGTCACAAAAGTTAGTGGTTCTGCCCCCAATAAATTGGGAACCATTATCACATATAATCTCAGAAGGAATTCCAAATCTAGTTATAATATTTCTTTTAATGAAGGATATAACTTCCTTTTCTCTGACTTGGGCAAAAGCTTCAGCCTCTATCCACTTGGAGAAGTAATCCGTCATAGCAAGCATGAATACTTTTCCACCAGGTGCCTTAGGGAGCTTTCCAACTATATCCATACCCCATTTCATAAACAGCCAAGAGGAGGATATAGGATGCAATTATTCAGCTGGTTGATGAAGGATATTGTTGTGTCTCTGACAAGGATCACATCTCTTAGTATACTCCACAGCGTCTCTCTTCATGGTTGGCCAGTAGTATCCTGTTCTCAGGATCCTTGAGAATAATGCCCTGCCCCCAGTGTGGTTTCCACAATCTCCTTCATGGAAGTCTTTTAAAACTTCTTGGACTTCAGGATCCTCAATGCATCTCAAGTATGGTCCTGCAAGAGATCGTCTATACAACATACTATTTATAATTGAGAATTGAGATACCTTAGATTTGAAAGCCCTAGGGTTTTCTCCTGTAGGAATCTCTCCATGTTGTAAGTATCTCATAATTGGTGAGATCCATGATCCTGATCCTGAATGGGATCGAGTATCCTCACTAGGGATCACTGCAGAATCATTTCCTATCTCCATAGCCACATGATCCTCAATAGCCGGATTCAGGATATGGATAATAGGGATCTTGATATCCTCCGGGATCTTCAAGGATGATCCTAGATTAGCCAATGCATCAGCTTCTGAATTTTCTTCCCTTGGTACCTGTGTCAAACTAAAGGAAACAAAAGAGAGTGCCAAACTTTTGACTATCTCTAAATATTTGGTTAGCTTTTCACCTTTAACAGCGTAGGATCCATTAAAGTGGTTTGTAATTAACAATGAATCTACATGTACCTCAAGATACCTGATCACCATATGCTTTGCAATTTGCAAACCAGCAATTAAGGCTTCATATTCAGCCTCATTGTTAGTGGTTTGGAACTCACAAGCTATAGAGTGGGGTATTATGTCCCCCTGTGGCGATTTTAGTAGTATTCCAAGCCCTGTGCCTTTGACATTTGAGGATCCATCAGTATAGAGTATCCAAGGATCCTTGGTCTCTTCTAGCTGCTGGACTTCTAACTCAGCTTCTTCTTGTAAATCACTACTGAAATCAGCCACAAAGGCAGCTAATGCTTGGGATTTGATGGCTGTTCTAGGCTCATATCTTATATCATATGCACTCAGCTTCACTGCCCACTTAGCCATCCTTCCTGACATTTCTGGTTTCCTGAGGACATTCTTGATTGGAAAATTAGTTTTAACAATGATAACATGAGTTTCAAAATAATGTCTTAACTTAGTAGATGCCATAATTAATGCAAGAATAAGCTTTTCAAGGTGTGAGTACCTGGATTCGGCATCAAGTAAACTTTTACTTACATAATAGACAGGATGTTGTGTACCTTGATGATCCTTAACAAGGACCGCACTTACTGCTTTTGAGGATACTGCAAGATACAAGGATAGCACATCGCCTTTTTCTGGTTTCATCAAAGCCGGGGCCGAGGATAGGTAATCTTTGAGGGCTCTCAAAGCATTTTCATGCTTCTCCGTCCATTCAAATTTCTTGTTCTTCCTTAGGATATCATAGAACTCTTTGCACTTCTCTGAGGATTTGGATATAAATCTATTCAAAGCTGCTATCCTGCCTGTTAGCCTTTGAACATCCTTAGCATTGGCCGGAGATTTGATGTTCACTATTGCTTTGATTTGTTCCGGGCTAGCTTCAATGCCTCTCTTTGTCACCATATATCCTAAGAATTTACCTGCTTTAACACCAAAGTGACATTTTGAAGGATTAAGCTTCATATTATATTTATCAAGGATATTGAATGCTTCCTCCAAGTCTCTTAGGTGATCCTCAGCTTTCAAGGATTTTACCACCATATCATCTATGTAAACCTCCATAGTTTGTCCAATCTGATCCTTGAACATCATATTCACCAGCCTTTGATATGTTGCACCTGCATTTCTTAATCCGAACGACATAGCAATATAGCAGTATATACCAGTTGGAGTCATGAAGGCTGTATCCTCTTGGTCGAATGGTTCCATTTAGATTTGTTGAAATCCAGATGAAGCATCCATAAAAGTTAACAGTTCATGACCCGCGGTTGCATCCACCATGGAGTCAATGTGGGGTAATGGGAAAGGATCCTTGGGACATGCCTTATTTAAATCGGTAAAATCGACACATACCCTCCACTTTCCGTTTTTCTTTTGAACAACAACCACATTGGCCAACCATCTTGGATACTTGACCTCTCTAATCATACCTGCCCGGAGCAATTTCTCTACCTCTTCCTGGATAATGGCATTCCTTTCCGGTGCAAACTTTCTTCTCCTTTGATGGATTGGTTTGAAGGATCTGTCAATGCCGAGTTTGTGAGTGATTACATCTTTGGATATACCAGTCATGTCTTCGTGTTTCCATGCAAAGGTAGTCTTTCTCCTTTTTAGGAAGGATACGAGGTCTTCTTTCATTTCGCCAAGGATCCCTGATCCGATATAAACTATAGATTCAGGATCATCTGGATCCATAAGGATTTCTACCACATCCTGTTCACTCGTCTCCAAGACATCCCTAGGAGGATACTTTGATTGCTATTGCTCCCTGGATTTCGAAGCTGGTTTCATCGATGAAGTATAGCAATTCTTAGCCTCCTGCTGATCACTATCAATCTTCACTATTCCCCAAGGACTAGGAAGCTTCACACATTGATGGTAAGTGGATGGGACTGCTTTCATATCGTGTATCCAGGGCCTGCCAAGGATAACATTACAACAAGATAAACAATCAATAACACAAAATTTTTTATAAGAGTGTAGGCCTTCAATGTATATTGGGAGTTTAATGTCCCCCAGAGTATTCTTAGTTTCACCACTAAATCCCACGAGCACAGAGGATCTTGGTATGATCTCTGATTCAGGAATACCCATCTTCTTTAGGACATCAAGCTGGATAATGTTCACTGAACTTCCTCCGTCTATAAGGATCCTGCGGACAAAATGGTTAGAAATAAAAAAAGTGATAACTAAACCATCGTGATGAGGATCCTGAATATCAATACGATCCTCTTCATCAAAGGTTATATCTTTTCCTTCGGAGACACTTGATGTTCGAACAGGTCTTTCTCCATTATCCATTTTAGTTTCCTTTGCATGCCTTTTAGCTACTGAGAAGGATGTGCCACAAATGTCTGATCCTCCAGAAATGAAGTTTATCACTTGTGCATCTGCTGGAGGGGCTGGAGCCTTCTCAGGGATCCTTTCAGGATCCTGAGTCCTTGACTTTTTTCTTCCCAACAATTCCTTTAGATGCCCTTTGCTCAGCAAATATCCAATTTCATTTCTTAGTGCAATGCATTCTTCTGTGAGGTGCCCAAAATCTTCATGGTATGCACACCACTTTGATTTATCCTTAGTTGCAGCTGGCCTATCATTTTTTCTGGGCCATCTAGCTTTATCACCTAGACTCTGCATCGCAAGGATTAGTTCATTGTTATCAACACTAAAACAATATTCAGAAATTGGAGGATAATCCTCATCATCCTCTTCTTGATCAATAGAATGCACGTTCTGGTTATCAGATCTGTTGTAGGATCTGAACTTGTTGTTCCTGAATGAGGATCCTTGTTTATCCTGCTTTGAGGATCCTGCTAACCTCTCCTGGATCCTCTTGTCATCTTCTAGTCGAATGAACCTAAGTGCTCGGGTTCTTACCTCATCTAAGTTCCTGCATGGTGTCATAACAAGATCATCATAGAAAGACGAATCCCTAAGCAATCCCATTTTAAAGGCCTCAACAGCCGTGGCTATATCTAAGTTGGGAATGTCTAAGGATTCTTTACTGAATTTGGTAATGTAATCCCTTAATGATTCATTATGACCCTGGGTTATCCTATATAGATCACTAGTTAATCGTTCAAATTTCCTACTACAAGAAAACTGATTATTAAATAGATTAACTAGATTAGCAAATGAGGTAATAGAGTAGGGGGGAAGACTTAGCAGCCATTTGAGAGCTGATCCAGTAAGAGTGGATCCGAATCCTTTGCACAGGCATGCTTCCTTTAACCTTTCTGGGATTGGATTGATCTCCATCCTCTCCCTGTATTGTGCTATGTGTTCTTCAGGATCCGTCGAACCATCATACAGTTTCATTGTAGGCACATGGAACCTCTTGGGTATCTCAGCATCACAGATTGGTGGTGCAAAACGAGATATCTTATGGCTCCCATCTGCAATCTCTGGGATAGGTTTGACTACTCCTGGAACACTTGATATCATATCCTTTAGCTTTTGCAATTCTCTGGCCATGGCATGATTGATACCTGGATCCTGCATAAGACCATGGTTAGTAGTATAAGAATTGTTAAAAGTGTTACCTCCCATTGGATTCAAGTTAGGAAGAATGGATGTTAATCCATATTGTTGGGGCTCTGGAATGATCGAGGGACCAGTAGAAGCATTGGTCTGCATTGGAATAAAATCTCCCTGATGGACATCTGAACTTCCTGTTTGCAAACTCCTCAAGGATCCTGGCATCTGAAAGGATCCCTGAAACTGGGACGATCCTGGAACAAAGGAGGATCCTTGAACCTAGGATGATCCTGGAACGAAGGAGGATCCTTGAACCTGGGATGATCCTGGAACGAAGGAGGATCCTTGAACCTGGGATGATCCTGGAACGAAGGAGGATCCTTGAACCTGGGATGATCCTGGAAGGAAGGAGGATCCTTGAACCTGGGATGATCCTGGAAGGAAGGAGGATCCTTGAACCTGGGATGATCCTGGAACGAAGGAGGATCCTTGAACCTGGGATGATCCTGGAACGAAGGAGGATCCTTGAACCTGGGATGATCCTGGAACGAATGAGGATCCTTGAAACTGCTGCATTCCTGAGTATCCTCCTGAACTCGTGAGGGATCCCATATGCTGAGGATAGGATCCCGCTGGCTGGAAATATGAACCTGATGTCTGGGTCATTGTTGTTGTTCCGTAGTGCACTCCTTTTGGTCCACCCACATATTGAATGTCTGGAACCACTGACGGCTGGGAAGTAATCACCGGAGTATCAAAATTCAAAGATCTGGGCATCAGTGGGGAACGATCCTCTGCCGTTTTCTTCTGTTTCTTAATTTCGTCAATCTCCCGGAGGATCCTTTCGTTGGTCTTATCCTGCTCTTGTGCATGATTCCTCATCTGCAAAATCAAGGCATAGAGATCATTAGTAGTAGGATTAGTTGAAACAGAAGAAGTAGGTGGTTTTGATAAAATGGGAGTTGGTTTCTTCGCGGCATTCTCAGTATTCTTCTGGGATCCAGAAGGTGGTGGAGGCAAAGGAGGGACGCCTTGTGAAGAAGTGAATGAGGGCATCAAGTTTGAAGCATTCTTCGCTGAGGAAGCCATTTGCTTGGTTGTAGTGAACCGAAATGAGCACAGAAATGCGTATTTTTCTAAGGACGAAGCACCAATTGCCCCACGGTGGGCGCCAAACTGTTTTGGTCAAAAAAAATATGTTGAGGATATTGCAACCAAACTCTATGTTACGGGGTATGATGCTAACAATGTAGAACAATAACAAGGATCACTTCAATGTAAATTGCCGAAATGACACAAGGATTTATACGGGGAAAAAGCCCTTGATCAAGAGTTGATCTCCGGCACAAAAAACCCCGGGTGATGGAAACTACCGATCACCAAGCTCAGATAAATGAATAAATGTTTACAACTTCGGATAGTAACGAGCTAGGTACAAGGATCACTATCGTAAAATGTGTAAATGTGAGTGAAAACGAATGAATGTTCGTCGAGAGCTTCAAGTGTGCGAGTATATGAGTGTGTGTAGCTGTAAAAAAATGACTAAGTGTTTTTCTACTAGCTCGTTACCCCTTTTAAAATAGAAATCTAACTACCAAACTAACTATCCGACTTTGGTGCCAAGCCCCCACGTTCTCCATAACGTCCATTTTTGGCCAAGCACGTGCAGAATAGTTTGGGAATATTCTCCAGGAATGTCACCAAGACTTGGTCAAGCTGGTTATACCTGCGAGATAGTACAAAACATAAGTAAACAATCGTCAGTACGAAGATCCTTAAAGTGATCCATGATCCTGATCCTGAAGCTCTTCTGAGGATCACCACCTGTCACAGAAGTAAGGATCACTAATTAGGATAACGAATAAGGATCACTAATTGTTAGAAAATCCTCCCCTAACAATCTTGTTGGATGATTCTGCTTGACCATTAGCATGTGGGTGGACTGGTGTTGATGTTATCATCTTAATCCCCCAGCTGTCACAAAAGTTAGTGGTTCTGCCCCCAATAAAATGGGAACCATTATCATATATAATCTCAGAAGGAATTCCAAATCTAGTTATAATATTTCTTTTAATGAAGGATATAACTTCCTTTTCTCTGACTTGGGCAAAGGCTTCAGCCTCTATCCACTTGGAGAAGTAATCGGTCATAGCTAGCATGAATACTTTTCCACCAGGTGCCTTAGGGAGCTTACCAACTATATCCATTCCCCATCTCATAAATGGCCAAGAGGAGGATATAGGATGCAATAATTCAGCTGGTTGATGAAGGATATTGCTGTGTCTCTGACAAGGATCACATCTCTTAGCATACTCCACAGCATCTCTCTTCATGGTTGGCCAGTAGTATCCTGTCCTCAGGATCCTTGAGAATAATGCCCTGCCCCCAGTGTGGTTTCCAAAATCTCCTTCGTGGAAGTCTTTTAAAACTTCTTGGATTTCAGGATCCTCAATGCATCTCAAGTATGGTCCTGCAAGAGATCGTCTATACAACATATTATTTAAAATTGTGAATTGAGATACCTTAATTTTGAAAGCCCTAGGGTTTTCTCCTGTAGGAATCTCTCCATGTTGTAAGTATCTCATAATTGGTGAGATCCATGATCCTGATCCTGAATGGGATCGAGTATCCTCACTAGGGATAATTGCAGAATCATTTCCTATCTCCATAGCCACATGATCCTCAATAGCCGGGGTCAGGATATGGATAATAGGGATCTTGATATCCTCCGGGATCTTCAAGGATGATCCTAAGTTAGCCAATGCATCAGCCTCTGTATTTTCTTCCCTTGGTACCTGCGTTAAACTAAAGGAAACAAAAGAGAGTGCCAAACTTTTGACTATCTCTAAATATTTGGTTACCTTTTCACCTTTAACAGCATAGGATCCATTAAAGTGGTTTGTAATTAACAATGAATCTACATGTACCTCAAGATACCTGATCCTCATATGCTTTGCAATTTGCAAACCAGCAATTAAGGCTTCATATTCAGCCTCATTATTAGTGGTTTGGAACTCACAAGCTATAGAGTGGGGTATTATGTCCCCCTGTGGCGATTTTAGTAGTATTCCAAGCCCTGTGCCTTTAACATTTGAGGATCCATCAGTATAGAGTATCCAAGGATCCTTAGTCTCCTCTAACTGCTGGACTTCTAACTCAGCTTCTTTTTGTAAATCACTACTGAAATCAGCCACAAAGTCGGCTAATGCTTGGGATTTGATGGCTATCCTAGGCTCATATCTTATATCATATGCACTTAGCTTCACTGCCCACTTAGCCATCCTTCCTGACATCTCTGGTTTCCTGAGTACATTCTTAATTGGAAAATTAGTTTTAACAACAATAACATGAGTTTCAAAATAGTGTCTCAACTTAGTAGATGCCATAATTAATGCAAGAATAAGCTTTTCAAGGTGTGAATACCTGGATTCGGCATCAAGTAAACTTTTACTTACATAATAGACAGGATGTTGTGTACCTTCATGATCCTTAACAAGGACCACACTTACTGATTTTGAGGATACTGCAAGATACAAGGATAGCACATCGCCTTTTTCTGGTTTCATCAAGGCTGGGGCTGAGGATAGATAATCTTTGAGAGCTCTTAACGCATTCTCATGCTTCTCAGTCCACTCAAATTTCTTGTTCTTCCTTAGGATATCATAGAATTCTTTGCACTTCTCTGAGGATTTGGATATGAATCTGTTCAAAGCTGCTATCCTGCCTGTTAGCCTTTGAACATCCTTAGCATTGGCCGGAGATTTGATGTTCACTATAGCTTTGATCTGTTCCGGACTAGCTTCAATGCCTCTCTTTGTCACCATATATCCTAAGAATTCACCTGCTTTAACACCAAAGTGACATTTTGAAGGATTAAGCTTCATATTATATTTATCAAGGATATTGAATGCTTCCTCCAAGTCTCTTAGGTGATCCTCAGCTTTTAAGGATTTTACCACCATATCATCTATGTAAACCTCCATAGTTTGTCCAATCTGATCCTTGAACATCATATTCACCAGCCTTTGATATGTTGCACCTGCATTTCTTAATCCGAACGGCATAGCAATATAGCAGTATATACCAGTTGGAGTCATAAAGGCTGTATCCTCTTGGTCGGATGGTTCCATTTGGATTTGTTGAAATCCAGATGAGGCATCCATAAAAGTCAACAGTTCATGACCCGCAGTTGCATCCACCATGGAGTCAATGTGGGGTAATGGGAAAGGATCCTTGGGACATGCCTTATTTAAATCGGTAAAATCGACACATACCCTCCACTTTCCGTTTTTCTTTTGAACAACAACCACATTGGCCAACCATCTTGGATATTTGACCTCTCTAATCATACCTGCCCGGAGCAATATCTCTACCTCTTCCTGGATAATGGCATTCCTTTCCGGTGCAAACTTTCTTCTCCTTTGATGGATTGGTTTGAAGGACCTGTCAATGCCGAGTTTGTGAGTGATTACATCTTTGGATATACCAGTCATGTCTTCGTGTTTCCATGCAAAGGTAGTCTTTCTCCTCTTGAGGAAGGATACAAGGTCTTTCCTCATTTCACCAAGGATCCCTGATCCGATATAGATTTTGGATTCAGGATCATCGGGATCCATGAGGATTTCTACCACATCCTGCTCTCTTGCCTCCAAGACATCCCTTGGAGGATACCTTGATTGCTATTGCTCCCTTGACTTCGAGGTTGGTTTCATCGATGAAGTGTAGCAATTCTTAGCCTCCTGCTGATCACTATCAATCTTCACTATTCCCCAAGAACTAGGGAGCTTCACACATTGATGGTAGGTAGATGGGACTGCTTTCATATCGTGTATCCAGGGCCTGCCAAGGATAACATTGCAACAAGATAAACAGTCAATAACACAAAAATTTTTATAAGAGTGTAGGCCTTCGATATATATTGGGAGTTTAATGTCCCCCAGGGTATTCTTAGTTTCGCCACTAAATCCTACAAGCACTGAGGATCTTGGTATGATATCTGATTCAGGAATTCCAATCTTCTTTAGAACATCAAGCTGGATAATGTTCACTGAGCTTCCTCCGTCTATAAGGATCCTGCGGACAAAATGGTTAGAAATGAAAAGAGTAATAACTAAACCATCGTGATGAGGATCCTGGATATCAACACGATCATCCTCATCAAAGGTTATGACTTTTCCTTCGAAGACACTTGATGTTCGAACTGGTCTTTCTCCATTATCCATTTTAGTTTCCTTTGCATGCCTTTTAGCCGCTGAGAAGGATGTGCCACAAATGTCTGATCCTCCAGAAATAAAGTTTATCACTTGTGCATCTGCTGGAGGGGCTGGAGCCTTTTCAGGATCCTGAGTCCTTGACTTTTTTCTTCCCAACAATTCTTTTAGATGCCCCTTGCTCAACAAGTATCCAATTTCCTTTCTTAGTGCAATGCATTCTTCTGTGAGGTGCCCAAAATCTTCATGGTATGCACACCACTTTGATTTATCCTTAGTTGCAGCTGGCCTATCATTTTTTCTGGGCCATCTAGCTTTATCACCTAGATTCTGCATCGCAAGGATTAGTTCATTGTTATCAACAGAAAAATAATATTCAGAAATTGTAGGATAATCCTCATCATCCTCTTCTTGATCAATAGAATGCACGTTCTGGTTATCAGATCTATTGTAGGATCTGAACTTGTTGTTCCTGAATGAGGATCCTTGCTTTTCCTGCTTTGAGGATCCTGCTAACCTCTCCTGGATCCTCTTGTCATCCTCTAGCCGAATGAACCTAAGTGCTCGGGTTCTTACCTCATCTAAGTTCCTGCATGGTGTCATAACAAGATCATCATAGAACGACGAATCCCTAAGCAATCCCATTTTAAAGGCCTCAACAGCCGTGGCTATATCTAAGTTGGGAATGTCTAAGGATTCTTTACTGAATTTGGTAATGTAATCCCTTAATGATTCATTATGACCCTGGGTTATCCTATATAGATCACTAGTTAATCGTTCAAATTTCCTACTACAAGAAAACTGATTATTAAATACATTAACTAGATTAGCAAATGAGGTAATAGAGTAGGGGGGAAGACTTAGCAGCCATTTGAGAGCTGATCCAGTAAGAGTGGATCCGAATCCTTTGCACAGGCATGCTTCCTTTAACCTTTCTGGGATTGGATTGATCTCCATCCTCTCCCTGTATTGTGCTATGTGTTCTTCAGGATCCGTCGAACCATCATACAGCTTCATTGTTGGCACATGGAACCTCTTGGGTATCTCAGCATCACAGATTGGTGGTGCAAAACGAGATATCTTGTGGCTCCCATCTGCAATCTCTGGGATAGGTTTGACCACTCCCGGAACACTTGATATCATATCCTTTAGCTTTTGCAATTCTCTGGCCATGGCATGATTAATACCTGGATCCTTCATAAGACCATGGTTAGTAGCATAAGAATTATTAAAAGTGTTACCTCCCATTGGATTCAAGTTAGGAAAAATGGATGTTAATCCATATTGTTGGGGCTCTGGAATGATCGAGGGACCAGTAGAAGCATTGGAATAAAATCTCCCTGATGGACATCTGAACTTCCTGTTTGCAAACTCCTCAAGGATCCTGGCATCTGGAAGGATCCCTGAAATTGGGACGGTCCTGGAATAAAGGAGGATCCTTGAACCTGGGATGATCCTTGAACCTGGGATGATCCTGGAACAAAGGAGGATCCTTGAACCTGGGATGATCCTGGAACAAAGGAGGATCCTTGAACCTGGGATGATCCTGGAACAAAGGAGGATCCTTGAACCTGGGATGATCCTGGGACAAAGGAGGATCCTTGAACCTGGGATGATCCTGGGACAAAGGAAGATCCTTGAATCTGTTGCATTCCTGAATATCCTCCTGAATTCGTGAGGGATCCCATATGCTGAGGATAGGATCCCACTGGCTGGAAATATGAGCCTGATGCCTGGGTCACTGTTGTTGTTCCGTAGTGCACTCCTTTCGGTCCACCCACATATTGAACGTCTGTGTTAGGGGAGGATTTTCTAACAATTAGTGATCCTTATTCGTTATCCTAATTAATGATCCTTACTTCTGTGGCAGATAGTGATCCTCAGAAGAGCTTCAGGATCAGGATCATGGATCACTTTAAGGATCCTCGTACTGACGATTGTTTATTTGTGTTTTGTGTTACTTTGCAGGAGTAACAAGCTTGACTTGGTCTTGGCGACATTCCTGGAGAATATTCCCAGACTATCCCGCACGTGCTTGACCAAAAATAGACGTTGTGGAGAACGTGGAGGCATGGCACGAAAGTCGGAAAGTTTGTTAGCTAGTTATTTTCTTATTTTAAAGGGGTAACGAGCTAGGAGAAAAACACTTAGTCATTTTCTGAGTTACACACACACTCGTACAAACGCTCATACCAGCTCTCGTTCAAACACTTAGCAATTTTATACACTTTCTACACGTTACATTCTAGTGATCCTTGTACCTAGCTCGTTACTATCCGAAGTTGTAAACATTTATTCATTTATTTGAGCTTGGTGATCGGTAGTTTCCATCACCCGGGGTTTTTTGTGCCGGAGATCAACTCTTGATCAAGGGCTTTTTCCCCGTATAAATCCTTGTGTTGTTTGTGCGATTTACATTGAAGTGATCCTTGTCATTGTTATACATTTCAAGCATCATACCCTGTAACAGAGAGTTTGGTTGCAATATCCTCAACAGATTTTTTGACCAAAACAGTTTGGCGCCCACCGTGGGGCAATTGGTGCTTCGTCCTTAGAAAAATTCGCATTTCTGTGCTCATTTCAGTTCACTACAATCAAGCAAATGGCTTCCTCAGCGAAGAATGCTTCAAATTTGATGCCCGCATTCACTTCTTCACAAGGCGTTCCCCCTTTGCCTCCACCACCTTCTGGATCCCAGAAGAATGCTGAGAATGCTGCGAAGAAACCAACTCCCATTTTTTCAAAACCTCCAACTTCTTCTGCTTCTTACACTCCCACTACTAGTGATATGTTTACTTTAATTTTGCAGATGAAGGATCAGATACGGCAACAGGATAAGACCAATGAGAGGATTCTCAAAGAAATCGGAGATCTCAAGAAACAAAAGACAACGGCAGAGGATCATTCCCCACTGGTGCCGAAATCCTTGAATTTTGATACTCCGGTGATTACTTCTCAGACATCAATGGTTCCAGACGTTCAATATGTGGGTGGACCGAAAGGAGTGCACTACGGAACAACAACAGTGACCCAGGCATCAGGTTCATATTTCCAGCCAGCGGGACCCTATCCTCAGCATATGGGATCCCTCACGAGTTCAGGAGGATATACAGGAATGCAGCAGGTTCAAGGATCCTCCTTCGTTCCAGGATCATCCCAGGTTCAAGGATCCTCCTTCGTTCCAGGATCATCCCAGGTTCAAGGATCTTCCTTCGTTCCAGGATCATCCCAGGTTCAAGGATCCTCCTTTGTTCCAGGATCATCCCAGGTTCAAGGATCCTCCTTCGTTCCAGGATCATCCCAGGTTCAAGGATCTTCCTTCGTTCCAGGATCATCCCAGGTTCAAGGATCCTCCTTTGTTCCAGGATCATCCCAGGTTCAAGGATCCTCCTTTGTTCCAGGATCATCCCAGGTTCAAGGATCCTCCCTTGTTCCAGGATCGTCCCAATTTCAGGGATCCTTCCAGATGCCAGGATCCTTGAGGAGTTTGCAAACAGGAAGTTCAGATGTCCATCAGGGAGATTTTATTCCAATGCAGACCAATGCCTCTACTGGTCCCTCGATCATTCCAGAGCCCCAACAATATGGATTAACATCCATTCTTCCTAACTTGAATCCAATGGGAGGTAACACTTTTAATAATTCTCATACTACTAACCATGGTCTTATGCAGGATCCAGGTATCAATCATGCCATGGCTAGAGAATTGCAAAAGCTAAAGGATATGATATCAAGTGTTCCGGGAGTAGTCAAACCTATCCCAGAGATTGCAGATGGGAGCCACAAGATATCTCGTTTTGCACCACCAATCTGTGATGCTGAGATACCCAAGAGGTTCCATGTGCCTACAATGAAGCTGTATGATGGTTCGACGGATCCTGAAGAACACATAGCACAATACAGGGAGAGGATGGAGATCAATCCAATCCCAGAAAGGTTAAAGGAAGCATGCCTGTGCAAAGGATTCGGATCCACTCTTACTGGATCAGCTCTCAAATGGCTGCTCAGTCTTCCCCTCTACTCTATTACCTCATTTCCTAATCTAGTTAATCTATTTAATAATCAGTTTTCTTGTAGTAGGAAATTTGAACGATTAACTAGTGATCTATATAGGATAACCCAGGGTCATAATGAATCATTAAGGGATTACATTACCAAATTCAGTAAAGAATCCTTAGACATTCCCAACTTAGATATAGCCACGGCTGTTGAGGCCTTTAAAATGGGATTGCTTAGGGATTCGTCTTTCTATGATGATCTTGTTATGACACCATGCAGGAACTTAGATGAGGTAAGAACCCGAGCACTTAGGTTCATTCGGCTAGAAGATGACAAGAGGATCCAGGAGAGGTTAGCAGGATCCTCAAAGCAGGATAAACAAGGATCCTCATTCAGGAACAACAAGTTCAGATCCTACAACAGATCTGATAACTAGAACGTGCATTCTATTGATCAAGAAGAGGATGATGAGGATTATCCTCCAATTTCTGAATATTGTTTTAGTGTTGATAACAATGAACTAATCCTTGCGATGCAGAGTCTAGGTGATAAAGCTAGATGGCCCAGAAAAAATGATAGGCCAGCTGCAACTAAGGATAAATCAAAGTGGTGTGCATACCATGAAGATTTTGGGCACCTCACAGAAGAATGCATTGCACTAAGAAAGGAAATTGGATACTTGTTGAGCAAGGGGCATCTAAAAGAATTGTTGGGAAGAAAAAAGTCAAGGACTCAGGATCCTGAAAGGATCCCTGAAAAGGCTCCAGCCCCTCCAGCAGATGCACAAGTGATAAACTTTATTTCTGGAGGATCAGACATTTGTGGCACATCCTTCTCAGCGGCTAAAAGGCATGCAAAGGAAACTAAAATGGATAATGGAGAAAGACCAGTTCGAACATCAAGTGTCTCCGAAGGAAAAGTCAAAACCTTTGATGAGGATGATCGTGTTGATATCCAGGATCCTCATCACGATGGTTTAGTTATTACTCTTTTCATTTCTAACCATTTTGTCCGCAGGATCCTTATAGACGGAGGAAGCTCAGTGAACATTATCCAGCTTGATGTTCTGAAGAAGATGGGAATTCCTGAATCAGATATCATACCAAGATCCTCCGTGCTTGTGGGATTTAGTGGCGAAACTAAGAACACCCTGGGGGACATTAAACTCCCAATATATATTGAAGGCTTACACTCTTATCAAAAATTTTGTGTTATTGACTGTTTATCTTGTTGTAATGTTATCCTTGGCAGGCCCTGGATACACGATATGAAAGCAGTCCCATCTACATACCATCAATGTGTGAAGCTCCCTAGTCCTTGGGGAACAGTGAAGATTGATAGTGATCAGCAGGAGGCTAAGAATTGCTACACTTCATCGATGAAACCAGCCTCGAAGTCAAGGGAGCAATAGCAATCAAGGTATCCTCCAAGGGATGTCTTGGAGGCAAGAGAGTAGGATGTGGTAGAAATCCTCGTGGATCCTGATGATCCTGAATCTAAAATCTATATCGGATCAGGGATCCTTGGCGAAATGAAAGAAGACCTCGTATCCTTCCTCAAAAGGAGAAAGACTACCTTTGCATGGAAACACGAAGACATGACTGGTATATCCAAAGATGTAATCACTCACAAACTCGGGATTGACAGATCCTTCAAACCAATCCATCAAAGGAGAAGAAAGTTTGCACCAGAAAGGAATGCCATTATCCAGGAAGAGGTAGAGAAACTGCTCCGGGCAGGTATGATCAGAGAGGTCAAGTATCCAAGATGGTTGGCCAATGTGGTTATTGTTCAAAAGAAAAACGGAAAGTGGAGGGTATGTGTCGATTTTACCGATTTAAATAAGGCATGTCCCAAGGATCCTTTCCCATTACCCCACATTGACTCCATGGTGGATGCAACTGCGGGTCATGAACTGTTAACTTTTATGGATGCTTCATCTGGATTCCAACAAATCCAAATGGAACCATCCGATCAAGAGGATACAGCCTTCATGACTCCAACTGGTATATACTGCTATATTGCTATGCCCTTCGGACTAAGAAATGCAGGTGCAACATATCAAAGGCTGGTGAATATAATGTTCAAGGACCAGATTGGACAAACTATGGAGGTTTACATAGATGATATGGTGGTAAAATCCTTAAAAGCTGAGGATCACCTAAGAGACTTGGAGGAAGCATTCAATATCCTTGATAAATATAATATGAAGCTTAATCCTTCAAAATTTCACTTTGGTGTTAAAGCAGGTAAATTCTTAGGATATATGGTGACAAAGAGAGGCATTGAAGCTAGCCCGGAACAAATCAAAGCAATAGTGAACATCAAATCTCCGGCCAATGCTAAGGATGTTCAAAGGCTAACAGGCAGGATAGCAGCCTTGAACAGATTTATATCCAAATCCTCCGAGAAGTGTAAAGAATTCTATGATATCCTAAGGAAGAACAAGAAATTTGAGTGGACGGAGAAGCATGAAAATGCTTTAAGAGCCCTCAAAGATTACCTATCCTCGGCCCCGGCTTTGATGAAACCAGAAAAAGGCGATGTGCTATCCTTGTATCTTGCAGTATCCTCAAAAGCAGTAAGTGCGGTCCTTGTTAAGGATCATCAAGGTACACAACATCCTGTCTATTATGTAAGTAAAAGTTTACTTGATGCCGAATCCAGGTACTCACACCTTGAAAAGCTTATTCTTGCATTAATTATGGCATCTACTAAGTTAAGACATTATTTTGAAACTCATGTTATCATTGTTAAAACTAATTTTCCAATCAAGAATGTCCTCAGGAAACCAGAAATGTCAGGAAGGATGGCTAAGTGGGCAGTGAAGCTGAGTGCATATGATATAAGATATGAGCCTAGAACAGCCATCAAATCCCAAGCATTAGCTGCCTTTGTGGCTGATTTCAGTAGTGATTTACAAGAAGAAGCTGAGTTAGAAGTCCAGCAGCTAGAAGAGACCAAGGATCCTTGGATACTCTATACTGATGGATCCTCAAATGTCAAAGGCACAGGGCTTGGAATACTACTAAAATCGCCACAGGGGGACATAATACCCCACTCTATAGCTTGTGAGTTCCAAACCACTAACAATGAGGCTGAATATGAAGCCTTAATTGCTGGTTTGCAAATTGCTAAGCATATGGGAATCAGGTATCTTGAGGTACATGTAGATTCTTTGTTAATTACAAACCACTTTAATGGATCCTATGTTGTTAAAGGTGAAAAGCTAACCAAATATTTGGAGATAGTCAAAAGTTTGGCACTCTCTTTTGTTTCCTTTAGTTTGACGCAGGTACCAAGGGAAGAAAATACAGAGGCTGATGCATTGGCTAACTTAGGATCATCCTTGAAGATCCCAGAGGATATCAAGATCCCTATTATCCATATCCTGACCCCGGCTATCGAGGATCACCAGACTATGGAGATAGGAAATGATTCTGCAATTATTCCTAGTGAGGATACTCAATCCCATTCAGGATCAGGATCATGGATCTCACCAATTATAAGATACTTACAACATGGAGAGATTCCTACAGGAGAAAACCCTAGGGCTTTCAAATCTAAGGTATCTCAATTCACAATTTTAAATAATATGTTGTATAGACGATCTCTTGCAGGACCATACTTGAGATGCATTGAGGATCCTGAAATCCAAGAGGTTTTAAAAGACTTCCATGAAGGAGATTGTGGAAACCACACTGGGGGCAGGGCATTATTCTCAAGGATCCTGAGAACAGGATACTACTGGCCAACCATGAAGAGAGATGCTGTGGAGTATGCTAAGAGATGTGATCCTTGTCAGAGACACAGCAATATCCTTCATCAACCAGCTGAATTATTGCATCCTATATCCTCCTCTTGGCCATTTATGAGATGGGGTATGGATATAGTTGGAAAGCTCCCTAAGGCACCTGGTGGAAAAGTATTCATGCTAGCTATGACTGATTACTTCTCCAAGTGGATAGAAGCTGAAGCTTTTGCCCAAGTCAGAGAAAAGGAAGTTATATCCTTCATTAAAATAAATATTATCACTAGATTTGGAATTCCTTCTGAGATTATATGTGATAATGGTTCCCAATTTATTAGGGGCAGAACCACTAACTTTTGTGACAGCTGGGGGATTAAGATGATAACATCAACACCAGTCCACCCACAAGCTAATGGTCAGGCAGAATCATCCAACAAGATCATCATCAACAATTTGAAGAAGAAGCTTGGATCCAAGAAAGGGAAATGGGCAGAAGAAATACCCTATGTGCTTTTGGCTGATAGGACAACCCCTAAGAATGCTACTAGTCAAACGCCATTCTCTTTGGTATTTGGGGCAGAATCAGTGATCCCAACAGAAATGGTGGTTCCAACTGCAAGAACAAGTACCCGTGATCCTAAGGAAAATGATGAGAACTTGGTTCAAGACCTGGATACTATTGAAGAAATCAGGGATCTCGCTAGGATAAGGATGGCCAGTTATCAACAAAGAATGGCTGGTGCTTACAACAAAAATGTCAGGATCAGGAGGTTTCAAGTTGGAGATATGGTATTAAGGAAAGCATTTCAGAATACCACCAATCTTGCTGATGGAAAATTGGCTCCAAAATGGGAAGGCCCCTATTTGATTGAAGCTGAAGCAGGAAAGGGGGCATATAGATTGCTAACCATGGAAGGTGATTTGCTACCAAGAGCTTGGAATGCTGTCCACTTAAAGAAATATTTTACGTGAGCAGGATCCTCATGGCACAGATGATCCTCAGGATAGGGGTATCCTTAAAGGATCCTCAAAGTATCGGTGATCCTTACTTAGGTAATATCCTAAACTTAAACTATTTCATTTCTTCATTTTCTCATATAAGGATAAGGATCATGTATCCTTTATCCATCTCTCACGTGAGTTTAAGTTTTGAAAGTTCAGGTATCCTTAGCATAACATTGGTTATCCGCTGAAGCAATTCGTTCCTTGGGTTTAACCCCAGTTATTTGGGCTTGACCCCAGTTTCACCTGTAGCGCATGATGATCCTGGTATAGTTCAAGGCAGTGGGACCAGTACTCGTTTTAGGGGCTGATAATTCCATTGTACTGGCTATGCTTAGGATCCTACGTATAATGGTAGATGTACCATACATTCGTTCCTAAGGTTTCTAACGTTTTCACGTTAGCTAAGGTTTCTAACGTATTCACGTTAGCTAAGGTTTTGGCATTTTCATGTCACTAAGTTTGGATAGTCGCCAGTTAGTGCCATACTCCAGTTTACATACGATCTTTGGGCTTGTCCCTAGTTATCCTTGGGCTTGTCCCCAGTTATCCTTGGGCTTGTCCCCAGTTATCCTTGGGCTTGTCCCCAGTTATCCTTGGGCTTGCCCCCAGTTGCTAACTCTTTTCTTATGTTGGCTTAGTCCCAAGTTATGCTCTATTTCAGGTTCTTGAAGATAGGCAACTAAGGATCCTTGATCCTTACTTTATTCTAAGGTTTATCTTATAGTTATCCTTATTATGGTTAGGATCCTAACTTGGACCCTCAGGTATGATCCTTAACTATTTTTAATTCTATTCATTATTTATTTGAGTAACCCTTATACTTGACAACTGAACTTGTGATTCTTAAATCGTATCACTTTTTAGAACTTATCGGTTATGGGATATGTGATCCTGATCATATCCTAAGCTTTTTGGATATTTTTCAAGGCTTGATAAGTATAAACAGAATGAACATTACAACAGTTGGAAAGTAAGATATTAAAAAGGATAACAACACAAGATAAGCGACAAAAGGTTAAGTTTTTATTAACAAAAGACTAACCCTTAAAAGGTTGTCAAAATTACCTACCCGAGCTTCTACCATCAAAACGTGGCCCGTCCGCTGGGGTAGGTAAAGGGTGTCCATGATAATAAGTTCAAAAGTAGTGCAGGAATATAAAGGCGGCAGGATCACAATGGCTTCATCCCCCAAACAGAGGATCCCTCCACCAATTGCAATCCTGCCCATTGTCCAAAGGATCATACATGATCCTTAATCCTAAAACATATTGTTCAGTACAGACCATCATTGTTTTAAACATCACAACCACAAAAAACTACCACCAAATTTAAAAATTGGGCTCCGGCTGCGTCTAGAAATGTCCATCATCGCCCAATCAAGCAGCCTAAATCTTTGTTGCATCACCACCTCCGGCTCCACTTGCTTCACCAGCTTCACCCTTGCTTCCAGCCTAAATTGTCAGGATCTCTTCAGCCTCCTCTTCATCACCCAATTCAGCCAGCCTTGCCTTCCATTCTTCAATTTCCCAGCTGCTTTTGTTGAAGACAGGATCCTGAGCTTCCAAGGCCATTTGCAGCTTGGTTTTGTATATTGCTATGGCGGCAGAGACTTTGGCATCATCTGTGATCTCCTGCCTTTCATAGTCAAAATTAACCAGCACCTTGGCCATCTCCTGTTTGGTATCCTGGAGTTCCTTCCGAAGATCAGCAAGTGCAAGATCCTTGAGCACGGCAACCTGCTGGAGGTCGGCAATCTTCTTATCCTGATCCTCAACGTGGCCAACATAATCCTCGATCTCAGAGAATTTCTGCAAAAAGGATAAAGGATAAGGTCAGGATTAAGTGATCCTCAAATCAGCAGGATATATCAGCAGGATATGTCAACAGGATATATGAGCAGAGACAATGATCCTTACCTCATTGAAGTACTCGAGGAATTGGTGGCGGATTAGAGGCAGACCCTGCAAATCCTCAGCCTCAGAGGCCTTTCTCCTCTTGATTCCCTTTCCTTTGAGGGGTGCCTTGGGGATTGAGGCTGTCGGCCTGGCAGGAACCTTTCTTTTGGAGGATTTGACGGTGGTGAGATCGGTGACACTGAACCTTGAAGCAGCTTTGGCAGGTTTTCCAGCACCTACACAACCAAAAACAAGATAAGTATCTTTTCTTAATTTACATTTCACTATTTATTTAAATTTTAAACAAGGATACTTACTTGACATTGTGACAGAGCCTGAGGATACCTCCTGAGAGTCTTGGGTTGTGGTCTTGAAAGTTCTAGTTTCAGGATCGAGTTTCCAGAAAGCAGCAAGCCTTTCCCTGGTTGCGGATGTTGTGATGAGATGCGAAACAGAGATAGCTGCATGACACGAGACAAAAGGGGTTAGTGATCCTATCACATGAACAAGACTACCTGGTGATCCTTCTCATGATCCTCCGGCCTACCATTGGTGGACCATGTTTTTGGTAGATCCTCTCCGTTTAGAATGGAATTCCTTCTGACAAAGAAGAAGCGACGTTTCCAATCTTTGTCGTTCTTAGTGACTTTGAGAAGGGGATGTTCTGCACCGGGTTTTCGCTTGAACAAATAACGATGGGAACCAAAGGTAGTAAGATCATACAGTTCTGCCAATTCCGACATTCCTAAATCAACGCCTTCCTGCTCGATGATCCTCTCTAGGGTATATAAAACCCTCCAAATCATCGGCATGGCTTGGATGTAAGATATGCCGGTCAGGGAAAAGAAGGATTGTGTGAATTCTGGGAAAGGATAGGTGTACCCTATAGTGAACGGAGTAGCTGGAAAGGCAACCCATGTTTCAGAAACATAGTCGCTAAGAACAGTGGGATCAAAGGGTTTGAAAAAGGCACTCGCCGGAAAACAGTGACGGATTTTATCTACTTGTGCATCGTTAAAACAACACCTCTCATTCGATGAGTCTTTGATGATCTTTTGACTCTTCAAAGGGCTATCCTTCTTGTGATCTTTGCCCGGTGAACTTCGGAGCATCATTCTTAGAGCGATGGTGGTAAAGAAAGAAAAACAGAGTAAGAAAGGGAAAAAGAGAAGAAAGAGATACCTGATTGATCTTCGACTGAGAATATAAAGGGAGTTTCTTTCGAATTTGAATGCATATTGATCCTATCTATATCTCTATTTATAATTATGATTCTGCAGGATTGTCACTTCCGTGACGTCATGATCGCAACGGCTAGTTCTATTTTAACGGCTATATATCCGTTAGTTGGTTGCGGATAAGATCAAGAAAATATAACTCGCTTATTTTACAAATTACTCCTTATATTTTGGGGGCAATTGTTAGGGGAGGATTTTCTAACAATTAGTGATCCTTATTCGTTATCCTAATTAATGATCCTTACTTCTGTGGCAGATAGTGATCCTCAGAAGAGCTTCAGGATCAGGATCATGGATCACTTTAAGGATCCTCATACTGACGATTGTTTATTTGTGTTTTGTGTTACTTTGCAGGAGTAACAAGCTTGACTTGGTCTTGGCGACATTCCTGGAGAATATTCCCAGACTATCCCGCACGTGCTTGACCAAAAATAGACGTTGTGGAGAACGTGGAGGCATGGCACGAAAGTCGGACAGTTTGTTAGCTAGTTATTTTCTCATTTTAAAGGGGTAACGAGCTAGGAGAAAAACACTTAGTCATTTTCTGAGTTACACACACACTCGTACAAACGCTCATACCAGCTCTCGTTCAAACACTTAGCAATTTTATACACTTTCTACACGTTACATTCTAGTGATCCTTGTACCTAGCTCGTTACTATCCGAAGTTGTAAACATTTATTCATTTATTTGAGCTTGGTGATCGGTAGTTTCCATCACCCGGGGTTTTTTGTGCCGGAGATCAACTCTTGATCAAGGGCTTTTTCCCCGTATAAATCCTTGTGTTGTTTGTGCGATTTACATTGAAGTGATCCTTGTCATTGTTATACATTTCAAGCATCATACCCTGTAACAGAGAGTTTGGTTGCAATATCCTCAACAGATTTTTTGACCAAAACAGTCTGGAACCACTGATGGCTGAGAAGTAATCACCGGAGTATCAAAATTCAAGGATTTCGGCACCAGTGGGGAATGATCCTCTGCCGTTGTCTTTTGTTTCTTGAGATCTCCGATTTCTTTGAGAATCCTCTCATTGGTCTTATCCTGCTGCCGTATCTGATCCTTCATCTGCAAAATCAAAGTAAACATGTCACTAGTAGTGGGAGTGTAAGAAGCAGAAGAAGTTGGAGGTTTTGAGAAAATGGGAGTTGGTTTCTTCGCAGCATTCTCAGCATTCTTCTGGGATCCAGAAGGTGGTGGTGGCAAAGGGGGAACGCCTTGTGAAGAAGTGAATGAGGGCATCAAATTTGAAGCATTCTTCGCTGAGGAAGCCATTTGCTTGGTTGTAGTGAACTGAAATGAGCACAGAAATGCGAATTTTTCTAAGGATGAAGCACCAATTGCCCCACGGTGGGCGCCAAACTGTTTTGGTCAAAAAATCTGATGAGGATATTGCAACCAAACTCTCTGTTACGGGGTACGATGCTTGAAATGTAGAACAATAACAAGGATCACTTTAATGTAAATTGCACAAATGACACAAGGATTTATACGGGGAAAAAGCCCTTGATCACGAGTTGATCACCGGCACAAAAAACCCCGGGTGATGGAAACTACCGATCACCAAGCTCAAATAAATCAATAAACGTTTACAACTTCGGATAGTAACGAGCTAGGTACAAGGATCACTATCGTGAAAGGTGTAAAAGTGAGTGAAAATGAATGAATGTTCGTCGAGAGCTTCAAGTGTGCGAGTAAATAAGAGTGTGTGTAGCTGAAAAAATGACTAAGTGTTCTAATTCTAGCTCGTTACTCCTTTTAAAATAGAAGTTAACTACACTAACTAACTATCCGACTTTTGTGCCAAGCTCCCACGTTCTCCACAACGTCCATTTTAGGTCAATCGTGTGCGAAATGCCCGCGGAATATTCCTTAGTACCGTTGCCAAGACCAAGTCAAGCTTGTTACTCCTGCGAAGTAATACAAAACACAAATAAACAATCGTCAGTACGAGGATCCCTAAAGTGATCCATGAACCTGATCCTGAAGCCCTTCTGAGGATCACTATCTGTCACAGAAATAAGGATCATTAATTAGGATAACGAATAAGGATCACTAATTGTTAGAAAATCCTCCCCTAACAAAAGTGATCAACAAGAGGCAAAGGAATGTTATTCTTCCTCAATGAAATCCTCAACAAAGCCTAAAGCAAGATAGCAATTAAAGATACGAGCCCAGGATATCGTGGAGGCTTCAGAGCAGGATGTTAAGAAAATTATCCTTGATCAGGATAATCCAGATATCTTGGTGCTCGTAGGAGCCAATATCCCTCAGGATATTGAGAATCAGTTAACTAACTTTTTGAAATGTAGGATGTCTACGTTCGCATGGAAGCATGAGGATATGACAGGTATTTCTAAAGATATTATAACTCACAAGCTTGGAATTGACAGGTCTTTCAATCCCGTTCAGCAAAAGAGAAGGAAGTTTGCTCCTGAAAGAAATGCAATTATACAGGAAGAGGTTGAAAGATTGCTGAAATTCAAGATGATTAGGGAAGTCAAATTTCCCAAGTGGCTAGCAAATGTAGTCGTAGTCCAAAAGAAGAAGGGGAAATGGAGGGTTTGTGTAGATTACACAGACTTGAACAAAGCATGTCCTAAAGACCCATTCCCTCTGCCTCAAATAGACTCGATGGTGGATGCAACTGTCGGTCATGAAATGCTAACCTTTATGGATGCATTCTCAGGATTCCAGCAGATCCAAATGGAACCTTCGGACCAGGAGGATACTGCTTTCATGACACCAACAGGTATTTACTGTTATACTACTATGCCTTTCGGTTTGAAAAATGCAGGTGCAACATACCAAAGATTGGTGAATATGATGTTTAAAGACAAACTGGGGGACACAATGGAGGTATACATTGATGATATGGTGGTAAAGTCCAAGAAGGTTGAGGATCATCTTCGGGATATTGAAGGAGCATTTGATATCCTGGATCAGTATAACATGAAGCTAAATCTTTCCAAGTGCCATTTTGGAGTGGGGGCAGGAAAGTTTTTAGGATATATGGTGACTAAAAGGGGGATAGAAGCGAGTCCGGAACAGATCAAAGCTATCCTGGATATCAAGTCACCATCCAACATGAAAGATGTGCAAAGATTAACAGGACGAGTAGCGACATTGAATAGATTTATATCAAGATCCTCAGAGGAATGTAAAGAATTCTACGATATCCTGAAGAAGAATAAGAGATTCGAGTGGGGAGAAAAGCATGAAGCAGCCTTACAGGAATTAAAACAATATCTTTCAACTGCACCTTTATTGATGAAGCCCTAGGATGGTGAACCATTATCCCTTTATCTTGCAGTATCAAGGAATGCAGTAAGTGTTGTTTTGGTAAAGGATCATGAAGGTCAGCTGTATCCTGTCTATTATCTTAGTAAAAGTTTATTAGATGCTGAAACTAGATATTCACACTTAGAAAAATTGATATTAGCCCTAGTTATGGCATCAACTAAACTTAGACATTATTTTGAGACACATAGGATTCATGTTAAAACTAATTATCCTGTTAAAAATGTGCTTAGAAAACCTAGGATGTCGGGTAGAATGGCTAAATGGTCAGTAAAGTGCCTATGATCCAGTATATGAACCTAGAAATGCTATAAAGTCTCAGGCTCTAGCAGACTTTGTGGCTGATTTTAGTAGTGATATTCAAAATGAAGTAGACCTAGAAGTACAACAACTAGGAGAAACCTTAGAATCCTGAACATTATATACTGATGGTGCATCTATTGTGAGAGGTGTAGGATTTGGTATACTACTAAAATCGCCAAAGGGGGACATATTACCCCAGGCTATTAGGTGTGAATTCCCTGCCACTAATAATGAAGCAGAATATGAAGCTTTTATTGCAGGATTAGAGTTGGCTAGGAATATGAATATTAAAAATTTGCAAGTATATGTTGATTCCTTGTTAATTACTAACCATTTCAATGGATCCTATGCAGTCAAAGGTGAAAGGTTAATCGAATATCTTGAAATTTTCAAAAAAATTAGCAGGATATTTCGAAGTTTTTACACCTGAACTGGTACCAAGAGAGGATAATGCTGAGGCAGATGCTTTGGCAAATTTGGGATCTACAGTCAGGATATCGGAAGGAACTCAAATACCAGTACTACATATCCTGTATCCTGTGATGGAACACTTCAAGCCTCAGGATAAGGAAGTGTCAAGTATCCAGGATACTGACGATGAATATCCTGAGAAGAATCCTGAATCATGGACAGCTCCGATCATAAAATATCTTAAAGAATGAGACATCCCAAAGGATGAGAATCCTAAGGCTTTCAGGATGAAGGTATCTCGTTTTACTATTATAAATGATGTTTTGTATAAAAAGTCTCTTGCAGGACCATACCTAAGGTGCTTGGAGGATCCTGAGACCAAGGAGGTACTTCAGGATATCCATGAAGGAGATTGTGGCAACCATACTGGTGGCAGATCATTATTCTCGAAGGTACTAAGAACAGGATATTATTGGCCGACTATGAGGAAAGATGCAGCAGAATATGCTCGAAGATGTGATGCATGTCAGAGGCACAGCAATTTACTGCATCAGCCTGCTGAGCCACTATATCCTATTGCTTCCCCTTGGCCATTCATGAAATGGGGTATGGACATAGTGGGGAAGTTTCCAAAGGCTCTAGGAGGAAAAGTTTTTATGCTGGCATTGACAGACTATTTTTCCAAATGGGTTGAAGCTGAGGCATTTGTTCAAGTCAGATATCAAGAAGTAGTGTCTTTCATAAAGAGGAATATCCTGACTAGGTTTGGGGTACCGGCTGAGATAATTTGTGATAATGGCTCTCAGTTTATCAGTAAGAGGACTACCGATTTTTGCAAAAGTTGGGGAATCAAGATGATCACATCCACTCCGGTACATCCTCAAGCAAATGGACAGGAAGAATCCTCGAACAAGATAATTGTCAACAATTTGAAGAAAAGATTAGGGGCTAAGAAAGGAAGATGGGTAGAAGAATTACCCTTTGTCTTATGGGCTGATAGAACAATAGTAAAAAGTGCAACTGGGCAAACCCCATTTTCCTTGGTATTTGGGGCAGAAGCAGTGATCCCGACAGAAATGGTGACACCTACAGCAAGATCGAGTCTCCGAGATCCTGAGGCGAATCCTGAAGCCTTGTGTCAAGAATTAGATACCGTGGATGAGACAAGAGATACGGCAAAGCTGAGGATGGCAGCATATCAACAGAGGATATCCAGAGCATATAACAAGAATCTAAGGACTAGAAGGTTTCAAGTTGGAGATTGGGTGTTAAGGAAGGCTTTTCATAATACTACTAATCCTGCTGATGGGAAGTGTTTTGGTCAAAAATCAAGCAATGACAATGTAACCCAACTTTCTGTTGTGAGGTATGATGCTTGAATTGATGAACAATAATAAGGATCACTATGAAGTGTAATGAACAAATGACACGAAGATTTATACGAGGAAAAAGCCCTTGATCAAAAGTTGATCTCCGGCACAAAAAACCCCGGGTGATGGAAACTACCGATCACCAATTCAAATTAAACAAACAATCTGTTACAACTTCGGATGATAGCGAGCTAAGTACAAGGATCACTATAGTGTATCGTGTAGAAATGTATGAAAAATGCTAAGTGTTTTGTCGAGAGCTGGTGAGAGCGGTTGTGTGAGTGTGTGTGTGTAGCCAAAAATAGCCAAGTGTTTCTAAAATAGCTCGCCACCCCCTTTAAATTAGAAAATATCAAGCCTAACTAACATTCCGCAAATGGTGCAAGTCCTCCACGACTCCACAACGTCCATTTCTGACCAAGCACGTGCGGAATAGACTGAGAATATTCTCCAGGAATGTCGCCAAGACTAAGTCCAAGTTGATATTCCTGCAAAACATTTACGAATTCAAAGTAGACAATCGTTAGTACAGGGATCCTTATAGTGACCCATGATCCTGATCCTGCAACACTTCTGAGGATCACTACTTCAGACAGAATTGAGGATCACTAAATCCAACAGTAAATAAGGATCCCTGGTCATTTAGAAATCCACCCCTAACAATTGCCCCTAAAATATAAGGAGTAAATATGTAAATAAATGAGTTATATTTTGTCGATCTTATCCGCATTTAACCAACGGATAACTAGCCGTTATAAGCGGACTAGCCGTTACGATCATGACGTCAGTGAGATGACTACCCTGCATAATCATCATTATAAATAAGAGTTAGAGATAGGGATCATTTCATATTTAAGTTCAAGAGAACTCCCTTTAAATTCTGCTTCGACGATCAAACAGGTAACTCTTTTCCTTTCTCCTTTCTCATATTCTGCTCTTCTTTCTTTACCATCATCTTGTTCAAAAATGATGCTCCGAAGCTCACCGGGCAAAGATCACAAGAAGAACAGCCCCTTAAAGAATCAAGGGATCATCAAAGATTCCGCAAAAGAACGCTGTTGTTTCACCGATGCACAAATTGATAGAATCCGCCACTGTTTTCCAGCAAATACTGTTATCAGATCCTTTGATCCCACTGCTCTTAGTGACAACATCTCTGAAACTTGGCTAGCTTTTCCAGTTACACCTTTCACCATAGGATACACCTATCCTTTTCCAGACTTTACCCAATCCTTTTTCTTCCTTACCGGCATCTGCTATATCCAAGCTATGCCGATGATCTGGAGGGTCCTATATACCCTTGAAAGGATCATCGAGCAGGAAGGAATTGACCTAGGAATGTCGGAGTTGGCTGAGATGTATGATCTCACAACGTTTGGATCCCACCGATATTTGTTCAAACGTAAACCCGGAGAAGAACATCCCATCTTTAAGGCTACTAAAAACGATACCAACTGGAAACGGCGGTTCTTCTTCGTCAGAAGGGATTCTATCCCGGATGGAAAGGATTTGCCGAAGAAATGGAGCACTCGTGGTAGGATAGGAGGATCCTTAGAAGGATCACTAAGTAAGCTCATTCTGATAATGATTACTAATATGCTTTTGTTCCTTTTTTGTACAGCTATCACATTCTCGCATATCATTCCTTCAGCTGCCACCAAGGGGAGACTTGCTGCCTTTAGAAAGCTTGATCCTGAAACAAGATCATTCAAGACAATCACCCAGGATTCACAAGAAGTATCCTCAGGCTCTGTCACCATGTCAAGTAAGTATCCTGTTCTTTTTATATTCAAATGTTTAAATAAATAGTTATATATGAATAGAATAAGGACACTTATCTGTTTTGGGTGTGTAGGCGCTGGAAAATCATCAAGATCTGCTTCCAAATTTAGTGTCACTGAGCTTGACACCGTACGATCCAAGAAAAAATCTGTTGCTAGCCCCTCCGTTGTAATCCCCAAAGCTACCACTTCAAAGGGAAGAGGTGGAAAGAAGAGAAAGACTTCCGAAGCTGAGGATCTGGAAGGTCTACCCCTGATCCGCCACCAGTTCCTTGAATACTTCAACGAGGTAAGGATCCTTGTCCCTGCTTTAGGTATCCAGCTTATTTGAGGATCACTTGTTCTAAAACTGTTCTTTATCTTCTTTGTAGAAATTTGCTGAGATTGAAGACTACGTTGGTCATGTCGAGGAGTAGGACAAGAAGATTGCCGACCTCCAACAAGTCGCATCGCTCAAGGATCTAAAAATTGCTTCCCTTGAAAAGGATCTCCTTGATGCCAAAGCTCAGACAGCTGCTATTCTGATCAACTTCGATTATGAAAAGCACGAGATCACAGAGGATGCCAGGGTCTCCGCTGCCATAGCCATGTATAAGACCAAGCTACAAATGGCTCAAGAAACTCAGGATCCTGCCTTTGATAGGAGCAGCTGGGGCGTGGATGGCTGGAAGGCCAGGCTGGCTGAATTGGAGGACGAGGATGAGGCAGATGAGGTTTTGGCAATTGAGGCTAGTGGTAGTGGCAAGGATCATGGTGGTGAAGCTAGTGGAGCTGGAGATGGTACTGCAGCGAAGGTGTAGGCTGCAACAATGGGCGATGAAGGACATTTCTAGACGTAGCCGGAGCCCATTTTTTTTAGTTTGGTAATGGTTTTTTTTGTTTTGATGATGTATTGACAAACAATAGTTGGTCTGTACTTGAACAATAGTAATTAGGGTTGAGGATCATGGATGATCCTTTGAACAATAGGTAGGATTACAAATGGTGTAGGGATCCTCTGTTTGGGGGATGAAGCCATTGTGATCCTGCCGTCTTTTATTTCCTGCACTTGTTAGACCTACGAACAATGGACACCCTTTGCCAACCCATGTGGACGGGCCACGTTTTGCTGGTAGAAACGTGGGTTGGCAATTTTGACAACCTTAAAAGGGTTTAAGCTTTTGTGAATAACATGACTTTAACTTTTTGGCTATATCCTGTGCTGATATCCTTATTGTTATTTTATTTTTCAATCTATTGTGATGTTCACGTTGTTTACACTTATCAAGTAAGGAAAAATTTTAGAAATATCCCTTAAGAGTTAAGGGTATGATCAAGGATCACATAAAAAATTATTTAAGGATCCTAATCTCAGTTGTCAAAGGATAAGTGTCACTTAAATACATAATGAATAAAATCAAAACAGTTAAGGATCATACCTGAGAATCCAAGTTAGGATCCTATCCTTCAACACTTAAAATTAGGATAACCCAAGATACAAACCTTAGTTGAAAGTGAGGGTCAAGAATCTTTAGTCATTTATCTTCACAAACCTGAAATAAGATATTAGTTGGGACTGAGCCAATAAAAGATGAATGTTAGTGACTGGGGACAAGCCCAACAATTCTGGGGACAAGCCCAATATACTGGGGACAAGCCCAAAAGATAACTGGGGACAAGCCTAAAGGATAACTGGGGACAAGCCCAAAGGATAACTGGGGACAAGCCCAAAGGATCGTATGTAAACTGGAGTATGGCCCTTACTGGCGACTATCCAAACTTAGTGACATGAAAATGCCAAAACCTTAGCTAACGTGAAAACGTTAGAAACCTTAGGAACGGATGTATGGTACGTCTACCATTATACGTAGGATCCTGAATATAGCCAGTACAACGAAATTGTCAGCCCCTAAAGCGGGTACTGGTCCCATTGCCATGAACTATACCAGGATCATCGTGCGCTACTGGCAAAACTGGGGACAGGCCCAAACTGGGGACTAGCCCAAACAACTGGATACTTCTATGGATACTCAACGCTTAGTTAAGGATGCCTGAACCTTCAAAACTCAAAATCAAGTAAAAGGAGGATAAAGGACGCAGGATCCTTATCCTTGTAAAAGAATAAAAAGAATGAAATAGTTTAAGATTGGAATGTTACCAGAAAGAGGATCATCTGTCAGTGGGGATCCTTCAAGGATACTTGTCGGGTAAGGATCATGGATCATAATAACATGAAATATTTCTTCAAATGGACAGCATTCCAAGCTCTAGGTAGCATATCACCCTCCATTGTTAGCAATCGATATGCCCCCTTTCCTGCTTCAGCTTCAATCAAATAGGGTCCTTCCCACTTTGGTGCTAGCTTTCCATCAGCAGGATTGGTGGTGTTTTGAAATGCTTTCCTTAATACCATATCGCCAACTTGGAAATTCCTGAGCCTGACATTTTTGTTGTAAGCTCCAGCCATCCTTTGTTGATAACTGGCCATCCTTATCCTTGCTAAATCCTTGATTTCTTCTATAGTATCTAAGTCTTGAATCAAGTTTTCAGCATTTTCTTCAGGATCATGAACGCTTGTTCTTGTAGTTGGAACCACCATCTCTGTAGGGATCACTGACTCTGCCCCAAATACCAAAGAAAATGGAGTTTGGCCTGTAGCATTCTTGGGAGTTGTTCTATCAGCTCAAAGCACATAAGGTAGTTCTTCTGCCCATTTTCCTTTCTTGGATCCAAGCTTCTTCTTCAGATTGTTGATGATGATCTTGTTGGATGACTCTGCCTGACCATTAGCTTGTGGATGGACTGGCGTTGATGTTATCATCTTAATCCCCTAACTGTCACAAAAGTTAGTGGTTCTGTTCCCAATAAATTGGGATCCATTATCACAAATAATCTCAGAAGGGATGCCAAATCTAGTAATAATATTTCTTTTAATAAAGGATATAACTTCCTTTTCTCGGACTTGAGCAAAGGCTTCAGCCTCTATCCACTTAGAGAAGTAATCAGTCATAGCAAGCATGAATACTTTTCCACCAGGCGCCTTAGGAAGCTTTCCAACTATATCCATTCCCCATCTCATGAATGGCCAAGAAGAGGATATAGGATGCAAGAGCTCTGCTGGTTGGTGAAGGATATTACTATGCCTCTGAAAAGGATCACACTTCTTGGCATACTCCACAGCATCCTTCTTCATAGTGGGCCAATAGTATCCTGTCCTCAGGATCCTTGAGAATAATGCCCTGCCCCCAGTGTGGTTTCCACAATCTCCTTCATGGAAATCCTTTAGGACTTCTTGAATTTCAGGATCCTCAATGCATCTTAAATATGGTCCTGCAAGAGATCGTTTATACAATATATAATTTAATATTGTAAATTGAGATACCTTAATTTTGAAAGCCCTTGGGTTTTCTCCTATAGGAATTTCTCCATATTGTATGTATTTCATGATTGGGAGTATCCATGATCTTGAATGAGATTGGGTATCATCACTAGGGATGATTGTAGAATCTTCTCCTATCTCCATAGCTACATGATCCTTGATAGCAGGGGTCAGGATATGGATAATAGGGATCTCAATATCCTCAGGAATCTTCAAAGATGATCCTAGATTGGCTAACGCATCAGCTTCTGCATTCTCTTCCCTTGGTACCTGTGTCAAACTAAAGGATACAAAAGAGAGTGCCAATTCTTTGACTATCTCCAAATATTTGATTAGCTTTTCACCTTTAACAGCATAGGATCCATTAAAGTGATTAGTGATCAATAAAGAATCTACATGTACCTCAAGATACCTGATGCTCATGTGCTTTGCAATTTGCAAACCAGCTATCAAGGATCCATTAAACAGTATCCAAGGATCCTTGGTTTCTTCAAGCTGTTGGACTTCTAGTTCAGCTTCCTTTTGCAAATCACTACTGAAATCTGCCACAAAGTCAGCTAATGCTTGGGATTTAATGGCTGTCCTAGGCTCATATCTTATATCATATGCACTCAACTTCACTGCCCACTTAGCCATCCTTCCTGACATTTCAGGTTTCCTAAGAACATTCTTAATTGGGAAATTAGTTTTAACAATAATGGCATGAGTCTCAAAATAATGCCTCAATTTAGTAGATGCCATAATTAATGCAAGAATAAGTTTTTCTAAATGTGAATACCTGGATTCAGCATCAAGTAAGCTCTTACTTACATAATAAACAGGATGTTGTGTACCTTGGTGATCCTTAACAAGGACCGCACTTACTGCTTTTGAGGATACCGCCAAATATAAGGATAACACATCTCCCTTTTCTGGTTTCATTAAGGCTAGAGCTGAGGATAGGTAATCTTTAAGAGCTTTAAGGGAACTTTTATGCTTCTCAGTCCATTCAAATTTCTTGTTTTTCCTCAGGATGTCATAGAACTCCTTGCACTTTTCTGAGGATTTGGATATGAATCTGTTCAAGGCTGCGATCCTGCCAGTCAACCTTTGCACATCCTTAGCATTGGCAGGAGATTTGATATTCATAATAGCCTTAATTTGCTCTGGACTTGCTTCAATGTCCCTCTTTGCCACCATATATCCTAAGAATTTACCTGCCTTTACACCAAAATGACACTTAGAAGGATTTAGTTTCATGTTAAATTTATCAAGGATATTGAATGCTTCCTCCAAGTCTTTAAGGTGATCCTCAGCTCTTTTGGACTTAACCACCATGTCATCAATATAGACTTCCATAGTGTATCCTATTTGGTCCTTGAACATCATATTGACTAGCCTTTGATAAGTAGCACCTGCATTCCTTAATCCAAATGGCATAGCAATATAACAGTATATACCAGTTGGGGTCATGAAGGCTGTATCCTCTTGATCGGATGGTTCCATCAGAATTTGTTGAAATCCAGATGAAGCATCCATAAAAGTTAACAACTCATGGCCCGCGGTAGCATCCATCATGGAGTCAATGTGGGGTAATGGGAAAGGATCCTTGGGACATGCCTTGTTTAAATCTGTAAAATCGACACATACCCTCCACTTTCCATTTTTCTTTTGAACAACAATCGCATTGGCTAACCATCTTGGATACTTAACCTCTCTAATCATACCTGCTCGAAGTAGCTTATCTACCTCTTCCTGGATAATAGCATTCCTTTCAGGTGCAAACTTCCTCCTCTTTTGATGAATTGGCTTGAATGACCTGTCAATGCCAAGTTTGTGAGTAATTATATCCTTAGATATACCTGTCATGTCTTCATGTTTCCAGGCAAAGGTGGTTTTCCTTCTTTTGAGAAAGGATACTAGCTCCCGTTCAATATCGCTAAGGATCCCTGACCCCATGAAGATCTTGGATTCAGGATCATCAGGATCCATGAGGATTTCTTTCAAATCTTGTTCTCTTGCCTCCAAGACATCTCTTGAAGGATACTTTAATTGCTATTGCTCCCTTGGTCTTGAGGCTGGTTTCATTGATGAGGTATAGCAGTTCTTAGCCTCCTGTTGATCACTCTCAATTTTCACCACTCCCCATGGACTTGGAAGCTTTACACATTGATGATAGGTGGATGGGACTGCCTTCATATCATGTATCCATGGCCTGCCAAGGATAACGTTACAACACGATAAGCAATCAATAACACAAAACTTTTGATAAAAATGCAATCCTTCAATATAGATTGGGAGTTTGATGTCCCCCAATGTATTCTTTGTTTCCCCACTGAATCCCATAAGTACTGAGGATCTTGGGATAATATCGGACTCTGGGATATTCATTTTCTTGAGAACATCCAGCTGAATGATGTTCACAGAGCTTCCTCCATCTATAAGGATCCTGCGAACAAAGTGGTTAGAAATAAACAATGTAATTACAAGACCGTCATGATGAGGATCCTGGATGTCAACACGATCATCCTCATCAAAAGTAATGACTTTATCCTGGGTGACAACGGAGGTCCTGACGGGTCTGTCTCCATTATCCATCTTGGTTTCCTTAGTGTGTCTTTTTGCTGCTGAGAAGGATGTACCACAGATGTCTGATCCACCGGATATGAAATTTATGACTTGTGCATATGCTGGAGGGGCAGGAGCCTTTTCCGGGATCCTTTCAGGATCCTGAGTTCTTGACTTCTTTCGTCCCAAGAGTTCCTTTAAATGCCCCTTGCTCAACAAATAACCAATTTCCTTTCTAAGTGCAATACATTCTTCAGTGAGATGCCCAAAATCCTCATGATATGCACACCACTTGGATTTATCCTTTGTAGCAGCTGGTTTATCACTTTTCCTTGGCCACCTAGCTTTCTCACCTAGACTCTACATTGCAAGGATTAGTTCATTGTTATCAACAGAGAAACAATATTCAGAAATAGGAGGATAATTCTCATCATCCTCTTCTTGTTCCACTGCGTGCACATTCTGGTTATCAAATCTGTTATAGGACTTAGATTTGTTGTTCCTGAAGTAGGATCCTTGCTTATCCTGTTTTGAGGATCCTGTCAATCTGTCCTGGATCCTTTTGTCATCCTCTAGGCGGATGAACCTAAGGGCCCTAGTCCTTACTTCATCAAGATTCCTGCAAGGTGTCGTAACAAGATCATCATAGAATAATGAATCCCTAAGCAATCCCATTTTAAAGGCTTCAACGGCCGTAGCTATATCCAAATTGGGAATATCTAAGGATTCTTTACTAAACTTAGTGATATAATCTCTAAGTGATTCATTTTGACCTTGTGTTACCCTATATAGATCACTAGTTAATCGTTCAAACTTTCTACTACAAGAGAATTGACTATTGAACAAGTTAACTAAATTAGCAAATGAAGTAATAGAGTAAGGGGGAAGACTTAGCAGCCATTTAAGAGCAGATCCTGTAAGTGTGGATCCAAATCCTTTGCATAGACATTCTTCTTTCAACCTTTCAGGAATTGGATTGATCTCCATCCTCTCCCTGTATTGAGCTACATGCTCTTCTGGATCCGTTGAACCATCATATAGCTTCATTGATGGTATCTGGAATCTTTTAGGTATCTCAGCATCACACAAAGGTGGTGCAAAACGAGATATCCTATGGCTACCATCCGCAATCTCAGGAATGGGTTTAACCACTCCTGGTACACTGGATATCATATCCTTAAGCTTCTGTAGCTCTCTAGCCATGGCATGATTGATACCTGTATCCTGCATAAAGCCATGGTTAGTGTTATATAAATTATTAGAAGTGTTACCTCCCACAGGATTCAAGTTTGGAATTGCGGATGCGAATCCATCTTGTCGATACTCTGGCATGATTGAAGGACCAGATGAGGCAATGTTCTGCATTGGTATGAAGTCTCCTTGATGGACGTCTGAGTTCTGAGGTTGCATATTTCTCGAGGATCCTTGATTTTGAAGGGGGTTGGATCCTTGGAACTGCGATGATCCTTGAACCTGAAAGGATCCTGGGACCAGGGAGGATCCTTGAACAAGGGAGAATCCTGGGACCAGAGAGGATCCTAGGACCTGGGAGGATCCTTGGACCTGGGAGGATCCTTGGACCTGAGAGGATCCTTGGACCTGGGAGGATCCTTGGACCTGGGAGGATCCTTGGACCTGGGAGGATCCTTGGACCTAGGAGGATCCTTGTACTACATGCATTCCCACATATCCTCCTATCGTGAAGTATCCCTGATGCTGAGAGGAGGATCCTAATGGTTGAGAAGAGGATCCCTGAGGCTGGAAGTAAGAGCCAAATGCCTGACTCATTGTTGTTGTCCCGTAACGCCTTCCTGATAGTTCACCCAAGTATTGCACGTCCGGAACTGCTGAGTATTGTGAAGTTATGACCGGAGTGTCGAAGTTCAACGATCTTGGCATCAGAGGGGAGTGATCCTCCACTGATTTTTTCTGTTTCTTGATTTCATCGATCTCCCGGAGGATCCTTTCGTTGGTCTTATCCTGCTCTTGTGCATGATTCCTCATCTGCAAAATCAGGGTATAAAGATCATTAGTAGTAGGATTAGTTGAAACAGAAGAAGTAGGTGGTTTTTGGAAAATAGGAGTTGGTTTCTTCGCAGCATTCTCAGCATTCTTCTGGGATCCAGAAGGTGGTAGAGGCAAAGGAGGAACACCTTGTGAAGAACTGAATGAGGGCATCAAACTTGAAGTATTCTTCACTGAGGAAGCCATCTGCTTGGTTGTAGCGAATCGAAATGACCACAAAAACACGAATCTTTCTAAGAATGAAGCACCAATTGCCCCACGGTGGGCGCCAAACTGTTTTGGTCAAAAATCAAGCAATGACAATGTAACCCAACTTTCTGTTGTGAGGTATGATGCTTGAATTGATGAACAATAATAATGATCACTATGAAGTGTAATGAACAAATGACATGAAGATTTATACGGGGAAAAAGCCCTTGATCAAAAGTTGATCTCCGGCACAAAAAACCCCGGGTGATGGAAACTACCGATCACCAATTCAAATTAAACAAACAATCTGTTACAACTTCGGATGATAGCGAGCTAAGTACAAGGATCACTATAGTGCATCGTGTAGAAATGTATGAAAAATGCTAAGTGTTTTGTCGAGAGCTGGTGAGAGCGGTTGTGTGAGTGTGTGTGTAGCCAAAAATAGCCAAGTGTTTCTAAAATAGCTCGCCACCCCCTTTAAATTAGAAAATATCAAGCCTAACTAACATTCCGCAAATGGTGCAAGTCCTCCACGACTCCACAACGTCCATTTCTGACCAAGCACGTGCGGAATAGACTGAGAATATTCTCCAGGAATGTCGCCAAGACTAAGTCCAAGTTGATATTCCTGCAAAACATTTACGAATTCAAAGTAGACAATCGTTAGTACAGGGATCCTTATAGTGACCCATGATCCTGATCCTGCAACACTTCTGAGGATCACTACTTCAGACAGAATTGAGGATCACTAAATCCAACAGTAAATAAGGATCACTGGTCATTTAGAAATCCACCCCTAACAGGAAGCTTGCCCCAAAATGGGAAGGACCTTATGAAGTTGAATCAGAATCTGGGAAAGGAGCATACCGACCCAAGAATATGGAAGGTGATATGTTACCAAGATCCGAGAATGCTATACACCTCAAGCTCTATTTTAAGTGAGTTTAGAATTTAATTTCTAACTCAGAATGGTATGAATTATACCTCTTTCTAAATATGTTTCAATTTATTTATTCTTTTGAACTCAATACTAACTTAAGCATTGGAGGGGTGTTAGCCAAGCTAACACCGACCTTAGTTTGAAGGTGTTTTGTAGGATATGCTTCAGGATGTTATTCCACGATATACGCTCAAGAAAAACCGAAAGCTTAGAGGATTGGCCCCCTCTCTCACGTTTAAGGGATCCTTATCCCTTCAAAGGTTTAAAGGTATTCACATTTCTCTCGAATTGGGTTAAACACCCCGCCTGGAGCGCAAGTTATCCGGGGATAGTTCAAGATAGCAGGACCAGTTCATGTAAAAGTGGCTGACAATTTCGTTATTATTGGCTATATCCTGGATCCTTAAGGTATATGAGGATTGATCACCCTCTCTCACGAAAGGGTATTTTCATACTCTCTATGGTTTAAAGGTTTTCACCTTTCTAAGTCTTGGAGTTTATACACTCCCGCCTGTAGCGCATGATAATAAGGGTTTATCCCCAGGATATTAAGGGTTTATCCCCAGAAAAACCAAAGTCTTTGGATGAGTTCTAAACAAAATATGATTGCTCCTAAGTATTCAATTATGCTGTACACAGGGGACATCCATCATAATACATTGTAAACAATTCGAAGGATGGACTCAGTTTTCTAAATATGCACAGGGGACATCCATGAGGGGAATATTGCAAAAGGTTCGAAGGTGAAAAATTGGAAACTGTTCTCTAAGAGTTTTTGGTATGATCTCTCCCTTTCATCTTTTGAAATCTTATCTAAATAACTCAAGTTTTTGGAGTTATGTATAACAAAATTTTAACGGAACATTTCTGATTAAATACTAAGTTTAATAACAATATCCTGACCAGGATATTTTTTCAATATTTTTCTCAGGATATTTTTTCAATATTTTTCTCAGGATATTTTTTCAGGATATTTTTTTAGAATATTTTTTGTAGGATATTTTCTCAAAATGTTTTCTCAGGATATTTGAAATAATAAAGGAGAAAAAATACTTTCAAAATCAAACACATGTAATATAATAAAAATACAACAACAAAGATAAGGCCTAAAGGTTTGTTATTTATTATTCACATGCAAAAGGTTGCACTATTGGCTTCATCTCAAAACGAGACTTATCCACCAACAGTGCAACTAGTTCTAAAACATATGTACTTAAACAATTGAAGGCTTCGTCTTGAAACCCAAGATCCCTCCACCTTAAACTATTAAACTGTTCAAAAAAGCATACTAAAGGTTGATGACCAAGGGCGTCGTCCTGAAACTCAGGATCCCTCCACCTTTGGCCATCAAATTGTTCTAAGGGCAGGAAAAGTAAATTGTTTTGGGGTTACAGATCATTCAAATTTAAAAAAAGTGGGCTCCGGCCTAAGCAACAATATCCATCATTGCCCACTTGAATGCCCTCACACAGCGGCATCACCACCATCCTCTTTCACCTCCTCATCCTCAGCATCCTGAGCAGCATCCTCATCAGCATCTTCACCAACATCCTTCTTTTCTCCAGCCTTGTCCACCACCTTAGATGCCTTAAAAGTCTCTCCAGCCCCAGCTTTAGCAGGATATGGCACATGATTGCCTCCAAGCTCTTTGAGCTTCGCCACCCAGGAGTCAACCGGCCAGGATGGACACTCAAGACCCGTCTCCTTGGCTTCGTAAGTCATCTTGATTCGGGCTTGTAGCAGGGAGACGACGGCGGAGTTTTTGATCCCCTCTCGGAAGGAGATCATGGCCTGTTCATGCTCAATGTGGGCGGCTGCTAGTTTCACTTCGGCATCCTGAGTGACCTTCTTTAGCTTATCCTCATAGTGACGGGTCTTAGCTTTAGCGATTGTACCCTGGTCAGCTATGGTGGTCTCAAGTTGCTTGATCTTGGCCTCTTGGAGCTTTGTTGTCCCACAAACATCAGTGTAGAGGTGTAGCAGATGCTGGAGACCATACGAGTCAAAATACATGTATGGGTTAAAACTTACTAACCAGGATATTTAGTCAGGATTTATGCGCAGGATCTAGCATCAGGATATTACCTTGTTAAGGAAAGAAGTCATAGGCTCCAAGGACTCGGTGAAGCTGAGCTCTTCATAGGAGAACCCTTCAGAAGATGGAGTGGTGGTCTCTGAGCCCTTTTCTTCTTGGACGTGGAAGCACGAGTTCTTGGGTTAGGCTTAGGGACTACGGCCGATTTGGAGCTGGTGGCAGCAGGGGTCTCTTTCTTGACATTGACAGGAGTAGGATAGCTGTCAAGTTCAACAAGGTCCAGGAGGATTGGAACTTTGCTGGCGTCTGCATACGGGAAGTAACTTTAAAACCCTTCTATATAACAACATCAAATAACAAAATGTATGCAGGATATTAAACAGGATCCTTACCAGACATGTTTGAACTGGAATGTTAACTCTAGGATGCTGGGTATGGAATGAAGCTTCTTTCAATCTCAGGAAGAAGTCTGATGGCTTGGATTCTTCTCTCTGAGTCAGCAAGGGGAGGTGCTAGCTTTCTGAAGTCAGCTGCATGCAACAAGAATAAAGATCAGTTCAGGATACAGGATATGATATAAGACAGGATCATCCTAAAACCCTAAATCCTACCCTTTCTCAACCACTTCACCGGATATTCCGCTCTACCAGGGATCGAACTTCTTTTTACAAAGAAGAATTTGGATTTCCATTCCTCCTCGTTCTTGGTGGCTCGGAGTATCAGAGGGTAACTGGAGGTAGAATAAAACAAGAATATGCAAGAACCATGGCATCTAAGCCGATAAGCTAACGGAAGATCATGAACAGAGAGGTCGGGAATGTGGGCGTTCTTGATTCGATCAAGAACGAGCAACACTCTCCAGAGCATTGGCATGGTCTGACTTAAACTAATTTTTGTTATGTGAAAAAACTCGGTGATGAAATCGGGGAAAGGGAATCGGAGGCCCAAGGTGAAAGGAAAAGCACTAAAACAGAGCCACTCGTTTGACGCCATGTCTGATCGGATCTCCCGATCGAATGGTCGGAACACCGTCCCATCCGGGAAGATGCCGGAGGTTTTGAGGGCTAACAGGGGAGCGCTGTCAAATGAGCATATTTCCTTCTCCGGGTCTTGAAAGATATTCTGACGAAAAAACGTGGGAGCAGAATCGCCTGAGCTTGACCTCGTTTGTCTTGCTATATATTTGCCGGAATAATGTGAAGAAAAGAAGTGAGAAGGGAGAGTAGTATTTTACCTTATAATTTCTTGGTGGAGATAAATGGCGGTGGAAATGAGAAGTTATAGGGAGGTGATAAGTGTTTATAGCCTGGGCAGTTACAACTTGTCACATCAAGTCCTATCTCTTAATTACCTTGGTATTAGTAAAAAATGTAACCGTTAGACCCAGGATCCTCAACGGTAACATTTTTGGGGACAATTGTTATGGGTGAAATTCTGAGCCCATATCCTGGATAGTATCTTGAGTTATATCTGGATTACATAATAGTTGTTCACAACCAGGATGTTGGATCAGGATATTGGTAACATCCTGATGCTGTATCCTGATGATTACTAACGAATTGTTTGCAGGTTACGAGTGCATGTCCATAACGTTCATCAAGACTTCTTCCCCTGAAGACTCGGTCCAGATTGTTAGAAGAGAAACGTTGAAGCCACAATACCTGGTCCACAACGTTAACAAGGGAATATTCCAAGGCATCCCCCCATTTTAGGAAAATTAGTTTTTTCTTTGTAACTATAAATATGTGGATAACCAGATCTCATAGGACACATCACATTCACTGCTCTCGAACACTTACACTCTCTCTCGCAATTCACACCCTTCTAGCAAACATTGTAACACTTAGCAACGATCTGGTCATTATCCTACATTGTATCCTGACTTTTGAAGTAATAAGAAGAACAAGGCAGCTGCGATTGTCAGCTCCCGAGGTTTTGTGACGGCGATCTAGATTGATCAAGGGCTTCCCTCGTACATCTCGTGTCAACATTTACATTTTTGCTCATTGTTTGATTGTTGATATAGCTTGGTATCCTGAGCTATATCCTGAAACCTGTTTTTGCAAACAACTAAATCAGCATATTTTTCACAAACACTCCTAGCACACTACCTCACTTAACTAATTTGATCACTTAATTGCTTCGGTAATTTTTTACCAAAACATTGATAATAAAGTAGGGTATAGACCAATATATTATTCGTGTTTGAGCATAGAAATTATGTAATTTAATAACATGTTTACAAATTTATATAACCGATAATGTATACACAGAATATAAAGCCGATAACTTATATAAGACCATGTGTAGTGGTTTAGCCGATAACTTATATAAGACCATGTGTAGTGGTTTAGTGTATAATGCCCCCACCCTTGGGTGTTTTCCGCTATGTGGCAGTCCAGTCAACAATGGGGCATTATTGGGCGTTTTTATAAAAGGGGTGTAGTGAAATAATGCCCAATAATGCCCTAACCAATCATTACACAATTATTAAATTTTTTAAAATTAAAACCTAATAATACTTCATTAAATAAAACAAAATTTACATTGCAAAATTTTAGGTTTTATAAAAGATCTAAATGAGACATTTAATAAACAAAACTTTAGGGACTGATATAGCATTTTGAAACTTGAAATATTAAAGGTTTTGAAGTTTAAAACCTTTTTTTAAATAGAATCAAAGTGCGGGGACTGAATGTGCAAAACAATCTTCTTCTTCCTCACAACAACCTGCAAAATCATCTTCTTTAATCTTCTTCTTCTTCCTTTAAATACACGCACAAATATTATTTCTTTTGTTTTTTAATTAAAACTAATTATACACACACATGGCAAGGTCCTATTGGGCAAACAAAATCTTCTTCTTCCCCTTTTAGCGTGTTTCAAATCACGCGGGGGAGGGTTTTTTTTTTTTTTTTTTTTTTGCGAAAACACGCTGAATCACGCCGTGAGGGGGGGGGGGGCGTTTTGGGAGAGAAAACGCCTAATAACAGCTGACTACGGGTGGTACTATTTTGACAATGGGCTTGATATTTTTCGATGTGGGGTGAGACCCACATATTTTTTTATCAAACTTGTATTTAAGTATTCACTTATCAATTAGTGGCAAGAATATATCAAGGTATTGACAAATTAATTAGAGTGTGTTAAAGTTTTGGAACATGGGGGCTCGTACATGATTACTTATTGACAATAGGTCTCGGCCAAACTCAGGGGCCAAGAGACTAAATTTGTGTGAATTTAATACATACTTATAAGGAGTAACATGTTCTAAACACTGCACGCACACAGAATTTGTGTGAATTTAGACCAAATTTGTGTCGTTAACAAAACTTGAAGGCAAACCCTATTCTAAAAATGTGGATTAGGATCAAATACAAAGGATCCTAATTGTAAGAAGTGTAAGAAGGATTTATAGAGTGACAAGTGTCCAATAACCTAAAAAAACCCACTACACAAAAAACCCACTAAAAAAAAAAAACCTTAAACATCCACCACCACAAAAAACCCCCACCCCCCCCAAAAAAAAATTTATTTTTTTTTTGCCGAGGGGGTGGGGGTTTAGTTTTTTTTTTTGTTTTTTTTTTAGGTTTTTTTTTTTTTTTGGGGGGGGGGGGGGGGGGGGGGTTAGGTTTTTTGGGGGTTTTGGGGGTGGGTGGGGGAGGGTTAGGTTTTTTGGGGGTTTTTTTGGTGAGGTATAGTTTTTTTTGCGGGGGTGGGGGTGGGGGGGGGGTTAGGTTTTTAGGTGGGGGGGGGGGGGGGGTTTAGGTTTTTGGGTGGTGGTGGGGTGGGGTGGGGGTGGGTGTTTAGGTTTTTGATGGTGATGTAGTGGGTTTAGTTTAAGGTTATTGGACACTTGTTACTCTATAAATCCTTCTTACACTTCTTACAATTAGAAGCCTTTGTAGAATAACTTGACTCCTAAAAATGTATACAAAACCGCAATGGACCGTCAAGTTTATAAATAATAATGACATGACCCAACAATGAATTTATTGATTAGAGATTTAATAAACAAAAGAATATTTCATGTGTTAAATCCAATAACTACTAATATGCATAAAACATAGTTAGCTAGGTGTTATTTGAATAAAAGTCCTTAATTTGTAAACTTAGGGGCTTTGTTAGCCTCTAAATGGTCATTAAGAGGCTACATCTTAATGGAACCATTAAGAATTTTTCCAATGAGAAGTTAGAAGAATGTGACATGTGATGATTTATTATTCAGAGGTTATCTCTTAACCATTCAGACTTGAGGTTACCTTTATTCATTCAGAGGTTTTAAACCACTAAGAGGTAGCATCTGAATGGTTATTAAGAGGCTACCAAACAACCCCTTAAACTACATAAATATTTTGATTCTCATAGACTCGGTAAATATTGTTTTACAAAATAGTTGACTTGGTTGACTCAGTAAGTTTATTTATTTTCTTGTAACATAAATTTTATTTGTATATTTAATTTATAGGTAAACACTTATAGTTGTACGTTTATTTAGTAGTGATGTAACATATCTAAATTTTATAAGTTTTGACACTAATAAAATTATTTTTTAAAGATTATAATATTTTATGATTTGATTTGTAACTATAAATGCTATTCACACCAATTATTAGAGTACAAATCCTAATAATTTATATAATGTAGTAATTATAGCCTATTAAATATTTATAAGTGCTTTAAGAATATAGGGGAAGGTTCATTTGAGAAGAAATTTAATGTGAGAAGAAAAAGAAGAAAGGACATAATGGTAAAACATTAAATAATTTATAACTCCTCCCATTAATTATGTCATCACTCATTAATAAAGCAAATAACATTTTATCCTACACATTTCAAAATTTATCCTACATATATATCTTACACTTACCGAAATTTAACCTACGCATATCTAAATTTATCATACACTTTAAGAATACACATACTAAAATTTATCCTACACATGTCGAAAATTGTCCTTCATCCTAAATTATTTTATCTTGAAAGAGTATATTTAAAAGTGAGTTACAATTTTAATTAGTTAGCTGATTAATTACAATTAGAAATTTACCTATATGCCCTTATTAATAACATTAAATACACATATTCAATAAAGTAAAATGGAGCATTTCTATTGGTTTAAAACTTATTCTTTTTATTCTTACAAAAATTTTCTTCTCATTTGAACTATCCACTAAGAATATATGTTTTTTTAAATTCGGTTCCAAGGTATGTTGAATTTAATTTTTAAATTCGGTTCTAGGTATGTTGAATTTTCTTTATTAACATGCGTATTATGATTTTAACATATGTATATTACAAAATATTTTTCATCTCGTGTTATATATATATAGGGAGAAGATCATGCGAGAACCACCTCTTATTGCGAGAACCGCAAGAACCAATGTGAACACAACCAAAAATGCCTAAAAATAGCTAAAAATCACACAAAATATTTTTTTAATATTTTTTATATAAAAATCACTACTTTTCGAAGCAAAAAAAATAAATTTTTTTTTGCCACTAAAAGTAGCGATTTGAGCATAAAAAATATTAAAAAAAAATTTTAGATTTTTTTTAGATTTTTTTTAGGCTTTTTGGGGGTTTAGTTTTTAGCATTTTAGCTTGGGGGGTTAGGTTTTTGGGGGGTGGGGGAGGGGGGTTTAGGTTTTTTTTTTTTTGGGGGCGGGGGGGGGGGGGGTTAGGTTTTTTGGGGGTTTTAGTTTTTAGCATTTAGCTTGGGGGGGTTAGGTTTATTTTATTTTATTTTTTTTAGGGAGGGGGGGGTTACCTTGGGGGTGGGGGTTAGGTTTTTTTAGCTATTTTAGGTTGTGTTCACATTGGTTCTCGCGGTTCTCGCAATAAGGATGGTTCTCGCATGAACTCCTCCATATATATATATATATATATATATATAGGATTAGGATCAAGAATGAATAACTTTTGCGAGTGAACTAATCTTGGCCCTTGATCATTTTCTAGATAAAAAAGGGTAACATTGACATTACCCAAGTATGTTTAATTAAAATCCCTTCATTTTCTCATCTCTTAACTCTCTTTCTCTCTCCCTCTCCCTCTCATTTTTAATTATTTCTCCATTATTTCTTTATCCATAGAGTTTGCTTTAATTTTAACTTGAATATTGTTTTTCTTTTATTATCCGTATATATAGATATCATAATACATTGTTTTTAGCTTTTTTATAATTTTCAATAAACATTAAAAAATTTCTCTGAGATTGAAATTGTAAATATTTTTGGGCATTAATTTTCTTTTTTAATATGTGATGAACTTATTTATTTTTCCATACATGTGATATGTTTTATTTTCATTAATTTCATAATTTTTATATGAATCTACTCGTGTGCATGCCTAATTCACTATATGTTGTTAATATACACATATGTAACAATTTCTGAATATAATACACAGATGTATAAAAGACTGTACACATGTGTATAAACTAACAACTGTGTATCTTGTATAAACTGATAGTTAGCAAGACTGTACACATGTGTATAAACTAACAGCTGTGTATATTGTATAAACTGATACTAGCGAGACTGTACACATGTGTATACACTAACAACTATGTATCTTGTATATACGGAAACCAGCGAGATTTTAGTGATTTTAATTATATTGTTTAATAAATGCAATTTACAAAAGACATAAATACCCTTCTGTCATTTATTTTAAAGGAGAGTTACAACATTATAATTACAATATTGCCATTGTTCAAAAATCTCTAGATGATGTAATCCAATGGCCCAGATTAGTTCACACAATTCACTCTCAACCTAGTGTTCACTCTAGAACGCTACCATATATATATATATATAGGGAGAAGATCATGCGAGAACCACCTCTTATTGTGAGAACCGCGAGAACCAATGTGAACACACCAAAAATGCCTAAAAATAGCTAAAAATCACACAAAATTTTTTTTTTTTTGATTTTTTTAATATTTTTTAGGTTAAAATCGCTACTTTTCGAACAAAAAAAAAAAATTTAAATTTTTTTTTTTTTTTTTGCTTCGAAAAGTAGCGATTTTAACCTAAAAAATATTAAAAAAAATTTTGGATTTTTTTTGGATTTTTTTTAGATTTTTTGAGGGTTTAGTTTTTAGCATTTTAGCTTGGGGGAGGGGGGGGGGGGGTGGGGGGTTTAGGTTTTTTTTTGGGGGGGGGGGGGGGTGGGGTTAGGTTTTTTTTAGCTTGGGGGGGTGGGGGGTGGGGGTTAGGTTTTTTTAGCTATTTTAGGTTGTGTTCACATTGGTTCCCGCGGTTCTCACAATAAGGGTGGTTCTCGCATGAGCCCCTCCCTATATATATATATATATATATATATATCTAAGAGCATTCACATCCATTCCACCATATTTTCACCCTAAATTACACTAAAAAACACTACATTTTCTCTCTCTTTTTCAATTAAATAATATTTTTTTATACCTTTATGATTACATTTTCTCTCTCCTTCACTCACAACCACTTTCAAAATATATTAAAAAATTATAAGGGGTGAACAGTGTTCCCCCAAATATACAGATGAACAGTAACATTTTCTCTCTCCTACACTCACAACCAATTTTTATACTTTTTATATACTTTAAAAACACCACACACAATTTGATTATTTGGATGTGAATGCTCTAATCTAATATTTTATATACAAAAAACGTTGTAATACGTATTCATTTTGTTGATAACATCTTTTTAACAAAATCAAAATTGATGAGTACAAAAGATCGATCGGTAGTATTACGTGTGGACTTACTCAAACGGATCGGTCAATTCCATACCAACCTATCAATAGCGACGGGTCGGCCTTGTCACTACTTATGACGTATTCACCCTTTGTTTCATAAAATTACTATTTTAGTCCTTCATCTTTTATTAGTTTCTTTTATTATGCACAAAAATCGACTCAATAGAGAAAACTTTAACCAAAGTTAGACTGAGAAATACATATTTGAGAAAAGCTAATGAAACCAAAATCTTGATCAACTGTGTTTCAGACATCACAATTTGTATAAAATTAATACATAAAATAGAATAAACATGCCGTGTTTAGTAACATGATAAATTATTGTAGATTTCTCTTCTTACTCGTGTTTACTTATTGTTAACTTTTGTAGAGCCTTTAAACTTTAAAGTCTTATGTTCAAAGTCTGCTTAAAGTCATGCTAATATCGTGTTAAAAGTCTTATGTTATGTAACCCACTTAATAAACATGTTGATGCTAAGTGTTTATTTTATAACACGTTTGGTTAAACACGGAGCTCTAAATAGGTTAATCCAGATAATTATTGTCATAGTAATGAATTTTGTTTATACATATAAGTTTCTATTTTATAGGTTATTTTTACTAGTCGTATAATTAAAGTATTTGAAACATGAGAGACGAAGCTAATTAAGATGATGAGCTTTCTACGAGTAAATAATAAGGTGAACGTTCAACTGTATGTTGAAACAATTGGTGTAATATCTCCACCGTTGTTAAAATTTAAAAAAAGAAAACATTATTAAATTCCACATCAACCATGTGATCATTATTATTATTATATTAAATTTCAGACTTTTTTATGTATAGGAATCTTGTATAAGTATAGGAAGAGTTCAATTTTCGAAGATGCTAAAACCATAAAGCGTCTAGGTTCGTTTTGATTTGACACAATTGAAAAAACCCTCAATGGTGACCTTACTCTGCAATTATTGATTCCTTAGAGCATTCACATCCAAACCATCAAATTATACATACATTCCACTAAAAAACAACTCCTATATAAATATATTTCCACTAAAAACAAATACTTTTTCTCTCTCCTTTCAATTAAATAATATTATCATTACATTTTTCTCTCACTTCCACTCACAACCACTTTCAAAATATATTAAAAAATTATAACGGGTGAACAGTGTCCCCCCAAATATACAGATGAACTGTAACATTTTCTCTCCCCTCTACTCACAACCACTTTTTATACCCTTTATAATATAAAAACCCCTCCTCACATAATTTGATGGTTAGAATGTGAATGCTCTTATATTTGTCGTTTCAAACAAATAGTACTATCATTTATCATTTTCAGAAACTCCAATCAAACACCCAATCGAGACAAACCTATTATCTATTGCATGTCTATTCACACACCCCTTTTGTCTATTTTAACATCTAAAGCGCTAAGCTTTAGCCAAAGCTCAGCACTTCAGAGTAATACTCAGCGCTTTGGCTAAAACTTGACGCTTCAGGGTAACACTCAGCACAATTAGACTACTTACACTTAGTCACGTAGCATGATTTAATAAACTAGACGCTTACGTAAAACAAGTGTATTTCAAATTTACATACATGCCTTAGATTTAGGGATGACAAAAAAACTCGAGTCCGACGGGTATACCAGAAGAAACCCGAAATATTCAGGACGGATATACCCGATACCCAACGGCTATGGGATTAGGAAAAAAATATTTCACGGGTATGAGATTTGGTGATACCCGACCCGATTACCCGAAACCTTATACCCGTATACCCGATCCATATGCCTAAAAAAATTTAATTTCAAAAATAATTTGTATTTCCTATTTATATTTTAAGGGGTGTCTTGTTCCCACACCCCCTATATCTTATTTTCACATCCCCTAGTGTATACGGACCGTATACACTTATACAGCCCGTATAGAATGTTTTTTAATAGGAAAATGCGCAGAGAATGTTTTTTTTTATTTTACTATATACGGCCCGTATATAGTTATACGAGCCGTATACACTTTTATACGATTTGTAAAACATATACGGCTCAATGGAATTATTTTGGTAGGTTTTTATGTTACCAAATGTATACGGGCCGTATAATTGTATACGGCCTGTATATAAGGATGTTTTTTCAAGTATCACATTTTTTCCAGTAAAAACACCATCATTCTAGGGTTTCTAAACTCTTCATCATCTTTAACAACATTGATCGGAACACGCCGCTTAAATCGGAGCACAAGTAGAGTAACGTTACCGATCAGTCCGTTGATCGAGTAACTAGCAGAAGAACCCGACACAAACAAGTTCTCCACAGTTTGTTATTCAGATCTCTGTTCGGTCATCTTTCATAACTACAACACACGATAACTTTAAACTTTATAGTGTGTGATTTGACCAGGAAATGATTGGAGGTGATTGCTACTTTTAATAAGTTGTCATAGTTGTCAAATTCGACTTCAACAAACCTTTTCCTTTTCCTTCAATTTCTAGAACATTCTTCGTTACATGAAGACGTGTCGGGTTCTTCTACTGGTATTTTAATGAAGTATTGAAGATTGAATGTGCAAACCCAACCGTTTTTTACTACGGAAACGGTGGCTATGCGAAATACAAACCGCAATCTTTTGGGACTATGGGAAACACAAGTTTCCTTTTTGAGCTTGATGGATGTCCGTTATCTCAGTTGAGGCGGGCATTGTTTAAATTTGAATATAACTAGATGTTATGTGTATCAGCGTTGTTTATCACCCTGTGTGAGCATTGGAAACCCGACAAACAGTCTTGACAACTGTGACAGTTTATCTATCTATGTGTGTCACATCCATCCTGTAATAGCAATCGATATGATTAATTTTACAGATTTTTTTTTCTAATTAGCGTTGTTAACTACCAAAAGAAAGCATACACAAATAGTTCTAGTGGACAAAGCAAAGACTACTAAAGATGAGTTGGTGATAAATACCGGAGCTGTTATCTCGGTTGTTCAGTACTTTCGTGATAATAATACAAGCATGCATTGATTTTGCCAAGATTGAAGGAAAGAATCTGGCCATAAGCGTTGTGGATTCTCAGCGTTATTCGAATGTAAGTGGATCGAGTGATACACTTATCTATTCTGGTCAAGGTGGGTATGTTTCGAATCATAACAGAAGACGGATGCGGTTTGCATATTCAATCTTCATTGTTTCATTAAAATTACAACACACGATAAAAATGCTTGGAAAATTACATCAACTCTCCTATATCAAGTTGAACGGACGATATGTATCTTCTATCATGCGACGGACCCAATTCGTAGTTTCCGTCCGGTTTCAAAGCCAGTTGAGGATTACGAGTGCTCTACACTCGTTCAAAGCCGGTTGATGGTTACAAGGATCGTTCTAATAGATTAAAGATGTTTCTTCATTGAGGAAACCAAACGTAGACGGAGATGATAGGCCTGGTAACTGAAAGAGAAAAAACCCCAGTGACGTCGTCGACGATTATGAACGGATTATTGGCCATTATTTGACCGAGTAATCAATTGTATTTTTTTAGTTGCTTCTCTTGTTAAGTTTCTGAACTAACCGAAATCCACAAATTCCAAAAGTTTCTTCGTAGATTCCGTCCGGTTTCCAAACTCTTTCACTCAAAGTTAATATTCACTATGGTGGATGCAAGCATAAAGTTAGAAAAATACTCAAGAAGATTGAAGGGTACACAACTAAAGCTCAACTTGAACGGACGATATGTATCAACAACTTGTGACTGGGAATATGGCTATGAAGAATACGTGTCGGGTTCTTCTGCTAGTTATTCGGAATGTTTCGAATGATCACAGAAGACGTGTCGGGTTCTTCTGCTAGTTATTCAGAATGTTTCGAATTATCACAGAAGACGTGTCGGGTTCTTCTGCTAGTACTTCCGAGATCTGAACCAACAGAAATCAACAATTTTCAACAAATTGTAAGATCAGGAAGCTCAACTTGAACGGACGATATGTATCTTCTATCATGCGACGGACACAATTCTTGCAAGTTAAATCCACAATCAACGTATACAGGTGCAAGAGAATGGCGAGTTATTTTTCAGTTATTTCTATTGATCCACAAATTCCATTGTTTAAATCAGAATCAGGTTCTCAAGACAAGGACCGTTCTAATAGATTAAAGAGAATAAACCATTTTTTACCCATAGTATACGAGCCGTATAAGAATATACGGCCCGTATACAATCATCGTATACATTGTATACGATCGGTAAATTTGTTTTTTACCGAGAGTATACGGCCGTATAAACGGTATACGGCCCATATACATATGGTAAAAAATGGTAAAAACCTCTTTAATCTATTAGAACGATCCAATAAACGAAGAACAAAGCATATTTCCAAAACACAGGTTCATACAGTGCTGTAATAGGTAGTGGTTCAGCCAAAATGACAACTAGCATTACTAATTGTTCAAGTAAGTGTCTAAAAATCTGAAAATTCAGGTTTACCTTGTTAGTTTCTCAAACAAACACTACAAAATCATCTACTTCCTGAATCTGAATAAGAATGTTAACTCTCGTTTCTTCATCTTCATCTTCAAGAACAATGATGAACAGATGATGACAGATAGTACTTCATTTGTCGAGAAACCATACTGTCAAGAAACTAACATCTTTTAATACTTCATTGCGTATGTGCTTGTGCTGTAGAAACCAGTGATGAATTTGTGTATCTAAATCAGGTTCTCTGCCTTAGATCGGTCATTCCTTGTGATACATGGCGAGTTATTTTCAGTTATTTCTGGTGATCCACAAATTCCATTGTTTAAATCAGAATCAGGTTCTCAAGACAAGGATCGTTCTAATAGATTAAAGAGAATAAACCCTTTTTTTTACCATTTTTTACCCATAGAATACGGGCCGTATAACAATATACGGCCCGCATACAATCATCGTATACATTGTATACGATCGGTAAACATATTTTTTACAAAGAGTATACGGTCGTATAAACCGTATACGACCCGTATACATATGGTAAAAAATGGTAAAAAATTATTTCTTTCCTTTTTCATGAGGTAAAACCGGTTTCAACATCAAGGGTTGTATCGGAATCAGGCGTTGGAAGGATTGTAGTAGTAGGACATTGGTACCACTGTGAAAATTGCATCAGGAAGCTCAACTTGAACGGACCCATTATTCGACCGAGTAATCAATTGTATTTTTTTAGTTGCTTCTCTTGTTAAGTTTCTGACCCAACCGAAATCCACAAATTCAAGTCAAGGATCGTTCTAATAGATTAAAGAGAATAAAGCAAGGATGTTGGGAATTCGCATAAACATATATTCGTTTCATAACCTCCTCCTATAAATCAACCACAACTGACAAAGAGCCTGTATTAGAAACCATCCTATGTCTTTTACCAACAGAAGAGGCAACAAGGACAGATAATACTTCATTTGTCGAGAAACCATACTGTCAAGAAACTAACATCTTTTACTCATAAACCCTTGAATCCCAACGCTTCATTTGTAACCGTAAGGATGATGCATATTTGTACGTAAAGATCTCTACACAAACTCTTCTACATCTTTTAACCAATTGTCCATCACTTAAGACCTTGAAAGATTTGTTGAAATCAAAGAAAACAGTAACTAGCAGAAGACGTGTCGGGTTCTTCCAACAAATTGTGTATGTGCTTGTGCTGTAGAAACCGGTGATGAATTTGTGTATCTAAATCAGGTTCTCTGCCTTAGATCGGTCATTCCTTGTGATACATGAATGTTGAATTCTTGTCTTTCAGAAGAGTTGGTATTGAACCAAGAATACTTCAAACATTCTAAACCCTACCTCGAAACAAACCAACAAAATCCTGATAGTCATCTAGCAGAACCCGACACGTCTTCTATGATGATTCGAAACATTCACGAACCACAATGGACTCAGACTCATACTACTCACCCTCCCCTGAGGAAAAGTTTTCCCGACGACTCAAGAAAAAAGATTGTATAATAGTATACAACCATTTTTTTCTTTTCCTTCAAATCCAACAGTTTCTTCGTAGATTTTGTCGGGTTTTCAAAGCCGGTTGATAAAACCGAAACTGTATTTCTGTTGTTCAGTACTTCCAAGATCTGAACCAACCGAAATCCACAATTCTTGCAAGTTAAATCCACAATCAATGTATACAGGTGCAAGAGAATGGCGGGTGATATAGAAATTTTCAATAATGTAGGAAGGATAGTAATAGTAGTAGTAGGAGTAGGAGTAGGAGTAGGAGGAGGAGGAGGAGGAGGACATTGGAATCAGGTTCTCAAACAAACCAACAAAATCCTGATAGTGAAAAACATCAGCAACCATTTGTGGACACAACTGAACGTTAATTGATATTGTTTTAGACAACAACAGATAATGAATGGATTGTTGGTGGATAACGCAAACAAGTTCTACACAGTTTGTTATTCAGATCTCTATTCGGTCATCTTTCCAAACTGCAATACACGATAAGTTTAAACTTTATAGTGTGTGATTTGACCAGGAAATGATTGGAGGTGAAGGTTCAGTGCATGAAAAGTTTCTTACGAAATGTACGTGACAAAACAAGTATGTTGGGAATTAAACGCATGTACGTGACAGAACAAGGATCGTTCTAATAGATTAAAAAGAATAAACCAACGTTGTTTATCACCCTGTGTGAGCATTGTAAGCCCGACCACTAGCAGAAGAACCCGACACGTCTTCTATGATGATTCGAAACATTCACGAACAACAATGGACTCACACTCATTGTTGCGAATTTGGTTTCTTCGGTACAGGCTGATGAAACCGAAGATTCAGACTCCTTACAACTCTCATCAAATGCCTCACCCTTCCTTTTATTCTATAAATATTAAATAAAGAATAACACCATTCCCGTAATCCCGCGTTGATAGCTTCTGTTTTATTACAGTTATACGACACGTTTTCTTGTTCTTCAATCTTTGTTACTTGTTAATGTTTTATTTTTTTTCTACTTTTAGAAAGGTTTGAGCACCTCACGACTATAAAATATCTAGTGTGATTTACACCTTAAATCCCTTAAATATTTTGAGAAAAATTTTAGGGGTGTCTTGTTCCCATGACCCAAAATCAAATTTTCGTTCCATACGGGCCGTATAAGACTATACGACCCGTATACACGTTCGTATACATTGTATACGACCAGGCAAACTTATTTACACATGGTGTATACGGGCCGTATACTATTATAGGACCCGTATGGAATAAAAAAAACTGACAAAGTCTGCTGGCACAAATTTTTATGTTTTTTTTATTCTATACGGGCCGTATAACAGTATACGGCCCATATACACCATGTGTAAATAAGTTTTTCCCATGTGTTAATATTACGACCCTATTTTAATCGTCTTTCATTTAACATTTTTCCCTTTTTTCATTTAAAACAATATGTATTGCATAAGAACATCAATGGTATTTAGTTTTTAAATTAACCACTGTTATATATCTAATCATATCATTATATACGGATAGCAAACGTTTCAATTGTTAGAAAAACAACACTATACTTCTAAGATATTGTAACACACAGCCGTAAACTATGAAAAGTAATTTTTTTGTTAATTTGTACTTCACCATGAATTCATTTGTTGTAATTAGAAAAAGCATAAAATATACAAAATTTAAACGATATAAATGTGCTTGAGATCCCAACGATTGTTATTAATAAACTCGTGGGTATACCCGATACCCACGATGGGTAATTACCCGACGGGTAATGGGCCAGGTATGGAACACTAGTTTGCAACCGGGTATGGGTATGGGATTGGTCATACTCGTCCCATACCCGGCCCATTACCATCCCTACTCAGATTGATTTCAAGTTTAAATTAAGTTTTGAGTTAAATGCTTGGTTGGTCCCTGTGGTTTTCAAAAATTGCAGACTTGGTCCCAGTGGTTTACTAATTACACGCGTGGTCCCCAAACTTGTCAAAAATGCACTCGGTTGGTCCACAGCCCTAACATCAGTTAAATTTCTCAGTTAAGTCCATGTCAAATTACCAAACTACCCTTATTTATTAACTCTCTTTATAATTTTTGTTTAGTTTTAGTTTTGACTTGGTTAAACCCATCATCATCTTCATCAGTAGGACTAGACCAAGTCATCTTCATCACCATCATCTTCATCATCACCATCATCTTCATCTTCATCACAAACCCACACCCCAGTTCTTCAAGAACAAATTTCAAATAAATCCCAGATCCTTATCAAGAACCTTCATCATAACACCATCTACATATCCCCATCATCTCTAGCCATCATCAACAATAAAACCACTTCTCACTTTCACTCCATCTTCAAACAACAAACAGAAAATCAAGAAAATGATAATAGTAATAATAATAATTTTGTCGACAATAGGTTCCCTTGTTTAGCATATTATCAAACACTATTTAGATACCCACTGTCACAACTCTCCACATCACTGCTGTGGTTGTTGATAACCACCGTAACCGCCGCCATTGACCACCGTAACCGCCGCCGTTCACCACCATAGAACACCACCACAACCGTCAGCCAACACTGCCAGATCCGCCGCCCTTAATCACCTCTGTTACCGACCGTCTTCACCACTAAACGAACCGAACCCAGCGTGATTTTTCCGTCATCACAACACCAATAAACCTCCACCGTTGACCGTTCCCATCATCGTCTCCGGCGAACGGATACACCTGCACATCTTCATCTCCACTTATTCTTTTCTCTCTTATCTCTTACGCAATACCCGCTCTCTTTCCTTCAATTTCTCCATGAGTATCGAGGATCATCAAATCACTGTTGGTGACCTTTGATTGCAGTCTTCTGCGCTGCTCATTCTTTTTCTTCAGTAAGTGTTGATGGTTTGTGTTGTTAGAAAAGAGTAGAAGTTTGATTTTTTTGTTTGTTTCTGAGATTGTAGAGATCTGGAAAGAGTTTGGGGAAAATTATTGGGGAAGCTTGGTTGAAGAAGATAAGTTTAAGAAGTGAACAAGGAGTGACGGCTGATACAACTTTTAGGGTTTTATATAAATAAGGGTAGTTTGGTAATTTGACATGGACTTAACTGAGAAACTTAACTGATGTTAGGGCTGGGGACCAACCGAGTGCATTTTTGACAAATTTGGGGACCACGCGTGTAATTAGTAAACCACTAGGACCAAGTCTGCAATTTTTGAAAACCACAGGGACCAACCAAGCATTTAACTCTTAAGTTTTCTTCAAACTCATTGGCGTGTTGCCGTATAAACATTTATATAGGCTACAAAATAACACTATTCTTTCTCCCTCACAATTTTCTTTCGATTTTTTTATTGGATCTTATGATCACATCACTAATTTAATGTTGCGATTAAGCATGATTGATATTCGTATAATTATACATTTTTCTACATCATTTTAACTCACTTTAATGGTTTTCTTGGAAATATAAATGAAATATGCTTAAATTAGTTTATTTTTAATTTTCAGGACAAATCGGGCAAAAAATGGACAGACAAAACGATAAAGACGAAAATGAAGTTCTATAACAGAAATGGCCAGGCATGCTCGAACAACGAATGTCACCGACATGACCCGTACGACCAAAATACACCATAATACGACCAATAGAAACATAATACGCCATAATAATCAATCTACGCACTAATACGACACTTATAGACAATAAACGTCACGATACCATACGCGATAGTACGGAACAATAGTGACAATACACGTCATAATACAACATTTAGTGACAAAATACGTCAAGTACTAATCCGGTAGGACATGTATACATACAAAACGACATGTTGGACTACAAGTGAAATCAAAACAGAATCACATGAAATCATGGAATACGACAATACACGTAACCGAACTTATCCAAAACGTGTTGTATAGCACATATACTTCATAAAATGACGTGTCATAACAAAATACGTCAAAATTAAAAAAATAGGTTCGTTTTTTAATTAAAATCAAATTTAAAAAAATTAAAAAACCACTCAAACGCCAAGCTTTGGCCAAAGCGCTGAGTATTACCCTGAAACGTTGAGCTTTGGCCAAAGCTCAGAGCTGAGTATTACCCTTGAGCGCTGAGCTTTGGCCAAAGCTCAGAGCTGAGTATTACCCTTGAGCGCTGAGCTTTGGCCAAAGCTCAGCGCTTCAGGGTGAGAAAATAAGATGATGGGTGTGTGAATAGCATGGTCCATTGTCACACCCCAACCGATGGCATAATCATCGGAGTGTGACGAAGATAGATTGCTCATCACACATAACACTATTATGACAATAATTAATTCAAAATTGATTTCATAACATACAAAATTGTCAAACTACAACGTGAAATTCAAATGCAACATAGAAAAACAATACGACAAGTTCAACAATTAAAGTACAAAATTTAGTAATTTCAAGTGCGTTTCTAATGTTGTCCCTACTAGATTTCGTCATATTCAACCTCATCAACCTGCAACATGTTAACAAAATATAGTTCAACACAAAAATGTATTGGCGAGTACACAAGTTTTAGTATAAGTATAAGTATAAAAGTTTAAAACGAATCCACATGGCAACTTAGGTTATTCAAGATCAACATGGCATGCAATATTTCTAGTCAACCCTTTGTTTACGCAATAAAGAATGAAATTTAACATGACCTCTCATTCACGGGTGGTGCGTTAATCCTCTAGCGCTATACATGTTAAATGGAGGCTCGTATAAAGCTAATGACTATAGTATCACATAAGAATCACCCAAGTATATGCATCAAGTATAACAACATAGTATTCATATATTTGGATTGTTTTCGTGCATTTGCATAAAGAATAAAGTATTGTGATTTTTGATAGGTTAACATATTACACCCAAAAAGTGTTAAAATGAAAATGGGTCAAGTGTACTCACGGTTTTGCAAGCTTCCACTTGTTAATCCGCGAGAAGTTTGGTTGGTTGTTGGAGGAGGAACACCGAGTCCTTCTACATGAAGAAACGTAGGTGTATGGGTATTGGATGATAACGGAGGATTTGGAGTTCGGAATGAAAAGTATATGAAAAGTAAACATATGAGAAAATAACCATCTAGCACAAAATACTTGTTTTTGACACTATGAAACCCATAGGGGTTTGAATGTTTTCATAGGTTAAAGTACCCATTAGAGTCGTAACGAGAATCAAGTTCTTAGATGGTGTAACTTAGTATTTTGACAAATAACCAATGGGTCATCATCAAAGGTTCGGTTACTATGGGTTTATATATTCTATATAGTATATATTATATGTTTTAGTCCATTAAGTATAACAAGATTATCATAGAAGTCATGCATGAGGTAGGTAGATAAATCTTCCATTTTAAGACCTCTTTTGTATTCACCAATGCACAAGTTGTCATGAGACAACAAGGATGGTCATGAATGGATTATCATTATGGAAATGAAATACACACTAGCTAATAGGGAAAACATCAAGTGATGTGTGAATTTGTAAGTAGGATAGCCCAAGCTATCCAAATAATCACACATATTCAAGTTCAAGACTTTGTTCATCACTTGTGGGTTAAAACCCTTTTAAAACATAAAGTTTTGAGGCTTAAAACCTCTGGATTTACATGTTACAACCTTGTTTTTAAGCACACATCATCATAGTCTTGAGTAGTGGCATAAAGACATAGGAATGTATGAAGAAAACATGAGTTTTCTTCCAAAACATGAAGATAAAAATGAAGAGAATTTAAGTGCACTTTGGACCTAAAAAATGGTGAGGTTTCACCTTAGTTTGCCCAAGCAAACTTGTGAGAACCTTCCTAGAGGTTATACAAGTGTTGTAGAAGAAAGAACAAGAAGAAAATTGAAGTGGAAGTGAGTTAAAACTCACTTTTTTATGGCTGGAACTTTCTGAAATGTTGCTGAAACTCAGCTGAGTTTGGGAGGGTTTTTGAAGTGTTTGGAGGCTTGTAAAAGTGGGATAAAGGATGGGGAACTGTTCATTATATAGGGAAGGAATTAGGGTTTCAATGGGTTGGGCTTTGGACAAGATTAGTGGGTCATTAACCTTGAAACAAGCCACTAAACCCAGCCCAATGGGGTTGTCCACTTTTTATTTTATTTTATTTTTGTTAGTTAATTGATATATTGAAACACCCTAACACGTAATAACCTTGAAAAGACGCAGCGGAAAACGAGCCTAAAAAATTTCTTTCTTATTTAGCTACATTACTTGCATTAAACCTCAAATTAAATTATGTCAAACATTTTTTTATATACTACAACATACTTTCTTAAAATTTATACTTTAAGTCATTACATAAATCAAACTATGTGACTGCTCTTTTCCGTAGAATTCTTGCTATTGACTCGATCAACGTTCGCTTCTCTTCGGCAATAGTAGAAGAAATCTGTGCGATACCTGTGGACATCACATACAACTTATTCATTAGTCATTAACACACCATACGACATTATTCTACATAATAGGGAGCTGTTTAACAATCTATGATGTAAACATACATTCATTCAAGCATTCTCTTAAACTCTCTTATCCTAAATTCGGCTTAATCTTTCATAACCCGACAAGCTCATACCTGCATTGCCTTCAAATCTCAAAGCACAACATTAGTAAACATCAATGTCCAAATGTGTTGAAAACATTCATCCATGCCTTTAAAACATCTCACATTCACACGTGTAAACTTTCCTAATTTATACATACAAACATACACACGTGCATATATATATAGGCACACATTCACATATTCGCACATACATACAAGCTCTTGCTTACCACTTTTAATCACTTAAACGCATATACCTTTACATAATCACGACTTACATGATTTAAATTCTATACTTACCATCCTACACATCCACTCATTCTTAGACTCGATTACTTATAGACTTCCTTCACTAACATGAAAGGAAAATCCATACTTTCGTTATCCGGAGGCTCATAACATCACTTGTGTTCTAGTCTGGCTTTAAAATAAATTATGGGACACTGGAAATCATTAAAACATCGAGTCTAGATGCGAAACCAAACAAGAAATGGTTTTGATAACTTAATAATGCATAGAAACAAGTTTCATGAGTCAAAACAACAAAATTCAAACAAATTTTGAAAATTTAGGGCTTCGCCGTACGCGACGGGTATAAGGAGTGGGCGTCGCGCGACGCCACGCCCCGTTTTCGACAGAAAGTATGTCCTTTGCTGCTGCACATGCCCAGCTCCATTTTTGACAATTTTTCAAACTTATAATTGCCATATCTTTCGTTCTAGACGCCCGTTTTGTGTGATTCTTTTTCCTACGCGTCCGTAATTAAAATACGGATCTGTTCATCATAATTATGTAACACCCCAAAAACGGGTTTGGTAATCAAACCACGTTAACACTAAAAGACGGCTAAAGAACCGTTAGTGGTAAAAGTTAAGCCAGAAAATATTAGAATTTATATAACTAAATCTAATATTAATAAAAAGAGAAAAAGAATGTGTTTGGGAAATAAAATTTGTAGAAGGCCCGAGTTAACGGGACTTAAACTAAACTTGGTCATAGATTCCCAAAACCCACTAATTTAATTAGGAATGTTTAACCTAGTTAATAAGTGGGGAATATTGTTGGAAATAAGTAGGTTGTGCCCTACTTAATTAACTAATCAAATTAGAGGGGCCAATGTTGTTAAAATTGAAACTTATATTATTAATTTTAATTAAAAACAAAACCAAACACCTCATTTGTGAGGTCTGGTCGAACAAGAACACAGGGGGCGACATATGCTCCCCACCAAACCCTAGAGCATGTCAAAATTGATCAGATTGAGGGTTCAAATCAGCTCCAAATCGATTTTCAAGCACGAATTAGTGATCACCTTGTTGAGGGGATCATAAGGTATGAAAAAAATTTGATGTTTTGATTCATCTTGAATTATAGGTTAATTGTGAAAAACCGAAATTGAGCTTGATTATCTCTTGCATGGATGAAACTAGAAGTAATATGGCATCTAGGGATAAACCCTAGATGATTTCTTGTTAAAACCTAGCATTATACTTGTGGGGTTTATAATCACCATTGTAGGTGATTAGTGAGTTGTAGAAACCAAATAAACACTAGAATTATGGTTCTTATTCTAGTGAAATCTGAATTTGTGTGGCGAATCTGAGATTATTGATGTTAAAAATTAGTATAGATTTGTTAATTGAAGTGAAAGTAGATGAAAGTAACATGTCAAGAACCTAGTAATGGTTATGTAAAAATTATGCCCACTAGGTGTTTGTTAAAATGCCTAAACGAAGTTAAAATGCCTAAACGAAGCTAAAATGTTGAAATTCCATGTGAAGTGTGCATTTGAGTATGTTGATAGATCAATTGACTTCTAGGAAGTCAAACTAACCAATGATTTAATCAAGTGATAAAGTCGACATAAGACCCGTTAGATGGAGTAGTCATAATTGATAATGACTAATCTAACCATCTTATGAATTATGATGATAGTTTGACGTCTAACGAGCTAGGTGGAAGCTTGATGAGTGAGCGGGTCAAACGAATCAAGTGTGAAGTAAAAGCGTGTTTCGGATGCAAGGTAAGTAAAACTTACACCTACTTGTAGTATACGTGTTTATTTTATAGGCGATAAATACGGCAAAGGATTTGGTTCGAATTATGGGTTCCGACACGAAACGAATTGGGTCGGAACGAATAGAAACGTTTTAAAGCATGATTAATGGTGAAAAAAAGGCAAAATGGTAAACTAATCATGAATTGGTTAAGAGTTTAAGAGTTTTTTCTTAAGGTTACCTTATAGCGTAACTAGTAATGGGAAATTGGGTAAAAATGGAAATTTAGTCAAGTATCGACTAAAGTAAATTAAAGTTCAAAAGGGGCACCCGTGGCGTAAGCCGAATGGGTAAAAATATAAGAAAAGAGTTTAAGAGAAATAGGGGTATTGTGGCAAGAATCTGAAATGGGTCGGATGAACAAATTGGTAATTAATAACAATGTTTTGCTACTTATGAAAATGCTTGGTCTTATAGGCCAAACGGGTCAAATGGTGTGATAACACCATTTGACAATATCGATTAATATGGTTGTCAAGTCTTGTGTTAACAGGAGCGATTAGCGATTTGGTTAACTGCGTCCATAGAATTTGTGATAATAAAAACGAGGTATAAATCGGGTCAATTTGTTGACCCGAGCCAGGTACGCATCAATGAGATTACATTTTAAATGTGCAATTTGATCATAATTGTAGTGAAAGTCCTTCATCGTAAATGAAGGACTAATGTTGATAAATATACCTTTGATGGGTAAATCAGGCAAACGGCTCCTATGGGTGGTTTGGGAATCACGTATTATAATCATGTAATCCTTAGATAAGCATCAAGGTGATAGGCATAAACCTTTGTGGGTCAATTGCCTAGAAATAGGTCTTTTTCGTAATATGACAAACCGAGAAGTAAAACGCGACCTAAATAGTTTACTATATCAAATCCACCACAAATATAATTGTGGTGGAAGACCATTTGAGAACTAATGTGAAAATATAGTGCTAAAAATGAATGAGCGAGATTTATGCCTAAAAGGACATAAATACCCTTAACGGGTCAAAATAAACATTTGAGTAAAAACGGGTTCAAGAATGTATGTAAACCGGGATTTTGAATCTCGTATGATAAACAACAATGAATTTATGGAATTTATGAGAAATCGGAGTCAAATAAATATGATTGTTTGACAAATACAAGAATGAGTCAAAATTTGGGTAAAAGGGTAATAAGCTGAAGACTTAAAAGTCTGAAATTTTGTTAATCCGGATGTGGGATTTTAACTCCATTAGATGGAGAATTAAATTACAGACGCGTAGGAAAAAGAATCGGGTAAAACGGATGTGTAGTTTGAAAGTTATGCACATTTTCGTAAAAACTTGAATTGCTGAAAAATGCAGGTTGCAGATCTGAACCTGCTGGAAAAGTGTATCCCCCGCCCCACGCGACGGAGGAAGTAAAATGTGTCGCGACACGCGACGGGTGTTAGCGGCCCGCGTAAGCCGGGCAAGACCTGGACGCGGCCCGCGAGGGCCACCTGAGCTGGCTAAAATTATTGTTGTTGACTGTTTTGGCTTGCGGTTTCGTTTAAACATGTTTTAAACGCCTTATAACTGACTCATTTCATGTTTTTATGAAATGTAGGTATGATTTACTCTTACGGAGAACGATCAAGCTCAATGAAGAACCGAACATGATCAAGAAACAAGCTTCCGCACGTTGTTTTATCGTCACTTTTGAATGACGAACTTAATTACATTACACTATACAGATAACTTTGTAAAAGTTTTAATAAACCTGCATAATTATACGAATGTGTAAATATAATTACACATCTAATTGTCAATAATAGTACGAAATTCGTTAAATAATATTATGGACGTTACAAATTACTTGCATCAAAATCTAGTTTATAAGTTAAAAGCTTAAAATTTCCTTTTTCAAATATTCGACCCGTTTAGTCTCTAAGTACATTACATGGTGACTATCTACAATCGCTCTAACATTCTTATCTATTTAGGCTTACCAAGCATTTGCGTTTTCACTACCATTACGGGGTTTGCGTACGCATTTATGTTCACCAATTTATTTTTATCTTCCTAAACACTTAATCCACATTTAACCTCTTAATTTATTCGACCCATTCAGGGGACTTTTAAGTATTTAAGCATCAAGCTCGCTCTTTACTTTTCGCATTCTTATATTAATTAACTACTTTCGGTCACAACTATCATTCTTAGCTGAGTAATCTCAATTGTTACATGTTCATACATAACTCCCTATACATGCTAATAAGTGAGTCGGGTGTCACTTACCTTGTGCATCCGTGTTCATAACCGCTTCTGATGACGGGGGTAGCCCAAATCTCAATAAAATGACTAATATACATAATAGCTTAAAAGGTTAAAAGGTTGAGAGGTTCAATACGCGCAAACTCAGGAGAACAGTAAAAAGGACAAGCACAGTGTCCGGTCACATCAACACTTAACGTCTGAACCATTTCTGCACAGACAGAACATGTGCACAGAGAACACCCTTTTGTCCGCAGGTCTAAACCCTTCAACCCCCAAATGGGCAAGTCCCTCACTGTAGCCACGGATCACTGGTCAAAGGCTTCCTCTTGTAGAAGATTCTTTCCCTATAAATAATAGCCTCTTGCCATCCATTCCACTCATTCCAGATCAACCCAGATCACCCTTGATCTCTGATCTTACTTCTCCTCTCTAGAACTTGCTCCATGCTTGTTCTATTCTCGGCTCACTACAATATTATCTCACTTAACATAGACATTCTGGGTTGAACCCTTCAATCCAGAATTCAAAGTGAATAATAACAAAGTGATCCGCCTCCACGTGCTACAAACGTGGGGGGACCCCACGACCTGCGTTAGGCTAATCGAAACCTTGAACCCTTTTACCCCGGAGATATCGCTACTATCTTTGGTCTATTATTTGTTGCATCAACAAGTTGGCGCCCACCGTGGGGCTACGCCGCTTACTTTATCTTAAAGACCAGTTGTGTAGCTCCATTTTCTCTTTACATCATGTATGAAAGCGAGTCTCTCGGTCAGGTAAATCAGGTGCCTAACAACACCGATTTAACACCAAATTCGGGTCGGATCTCACCGGTCCTATCTACACCTCTTTCTACTCCCGGAAGTACTCCATCGGGATATGTTCCCGGAGTTCACTTCTTTTCAAACACCAACCCCATCTCGGTCAGGGGTTACACATACTCAAATCGATGTAATGCATACACCGGAACGCATAGATCTAACACCCGAGTGGCTAGCTAGAAATTTCTTACAACTGAGGTTTCTTCTCAACTAGCATGTGAGCTTAGAAAGGGAAAAAAGGGTGAGAATAAGACTAAATTATGAGAAGTCTAAACCCTCATTATCACTTGGCCATCCATCTCTTCCTTTTAGTAGCTCACGTTCAGCCACATCTTACCTTGAAGCTGGTCCTAGTGTGACAGACCAACCACTCAAGCCCTTTAGCTTTTGGGGAGGCCAAGTCCAACCGTTTTTCCCTTATTTACCTCCCAACCCGTTGCAACCGGAGCACCTATGGGGCATAAAACCACTCTTGATCAATTATGGCAGTCACCAGCTTCAAGTGTTCCCCCTCCCATCGCTACTTCGTGAAAACAAGCTATGGCCACCCTGCCTTTGGCTCGAAGGTGCGGTCATGAGTACATCCATGGGAATGCCTTATACAGTAAGCCTTTAAGGCTTTAACCTTATGACACAGATAATGGATTCAGAAAGCCTTTAAGGATTTAACCTTATGCCCCAGCTGATGACACAGATGATGGCACAATTTCCTTTGCAGCACGTGAAAGCTGGATGACGACACAGAAAGCCTTCAAGGCTTTAACCTTAATTTCATCAACCAAGTGCCAAACACTCACCAGGGTACCACAAGCGGTAACCCAGCTTCAAGGGTAATAAAATACCCCTCAAAACCTTACAAGCCCAATATCTTGCTTCAATAAATTGTTGAGTACGAGTTTCAAACCCAGATAAAGATGCCATCACGGTACTGAAGACTACTTCCAAATCTTCGCCGGGACTACAAGAATAAAAAAATGACCCAACTCCGAATGTTGTCTCATGTTCAGGCAAACCCTTGAAGGGTCTTCGCGCATATGGTTCAATGACCTTCCTGGACGAAGCGTTCAGACCTTTAACGATCTTAGCAAAAGTTCCCTATAAAAACATAGGTATGTCAAGGACGCCATGATAATCTTCCAGATCAAACAACATGATGATGAAAGTCTCAGAGACTTCATCGAAAGTTACAAGAAGGAAGGTTTAACTTACGCCGATGAAAAGGTTAGGGTTGCAGGGTTCATGAATGCTATAAATTCCAAATATCTCACAAGAGACTTCAATAAATGCCTGCCCAAACCCTTGAAGAAACACTCGAAAGGGCTGAAGCCCACATTCGAGGAGGATAAGCTGTAGACATCAAAGAACAAAATAAAAGACTCTTAACTGGAGCTTCCAGTATGGCTCTTATGACAAACAGTTCAAAGGTTCGGATTCCAGAAGGCCTGAAGGCCGGAACCCTCCAAGCCAAGAAAAAACCATAAACCTTACAGCCTTAACCAAGGCTACATAAGAGATCTTGGCAACCGAAGAGGTAAAACACAGCTTCCGCCCTCCTCAACCTTTGCCAAAAGACAAAAGATTGGAAAAATCAAGCCAGTATTGTGAGTTTCACGAATAGAAAGGTCACCATACCAATAATTGCTTCCAACCCAAAAAGAGGATCGAAGAAGCCGTCAAGTCCGAACTGGCTCACTTGGTTAAAGGGGTCAAGGACAAAATGGTTGAAGAATAAAAGTAGGAAGTGAACATGGCCGGCCTTGAAAACAAAGCTTTAACCCTCTCAGCTGATGAAAAGCTTGAAACGCTTTAACCCTCTCAGCGACGATGAGCGTTCAAAGCTTCAACAGTCTTAATCCTCCAAAATCATGCTTAAGAAATGCTTTAACCCTCTCAGCTGATGAAAAGCTTGAAACGCTTTAACCCTCTCAGCGATGATGAGCGTTCAAAGCTTTAACAGTCTGAATCCTCCAAAATCATGCTTGAGAAATGCTTTAACCCTCTCAGCTGATGAAAAGCTTGAAACACTTTAATCCTATCAGCGACGATGAGCGTTCAAAGCTTCAACAGTCTGAAGGTATCGCATACATACCTATCAAGCCTTTAGGCCAAATAACCCATTATGTTTGTTCAACGAGAGAACAAAGTGACGAACCGAACAACTCACTTTTGCGGTGATCAATATCCCTTCCAACTATGATATCATCATAGGAAGGCCAGGGTAAGGTGTGTTCGGAATGGCAGTTTTAGTCGGTCAAGGCACTGTGAAGTTTCCCACTGAAAAAGGGATCGCAACCCTTCAACCTACCCAAGAAGCTTTTGTGGTTGAAGGGGAAAGCTCAAGAAAGGACGAAGACGATGAACAAGGGTTGAACATAAACCCAAAATATCGTCAACAGAGGATAAGGGTAAACACCAACCTTTCCAATGAAACCCTCTCATACCTTGAAAAGTTGCTCTTGCACTACGTCTTTGCTTAGTGCCCGGAAGATATGACCGGCATCCCCCGTAGCATTATTGAAATATGAATTATGGATCCCATCTGATAATAAGCCCATTATATAAAAGATAGAAAAGCTTGTTCTAACCAAAATCCTTGGAGAGGTTAAGTATCAAGCATGGGTGGCCAATCCCGTAATGGTTCGAAAACTCGAAAAGTTTTGAAGAATGTATATCGATTTTAAAGACTTGAACAAAGCATGCCCAAAGGATTGCTACTCACTGCCCCAGATAGACCTCAAGGTTAACTCGCTCACAGGCTTCCCGTCCAAGTGTCTTCTTGACACCTAAAAGGGTTACCATCAGATCCTAATAAAAATAAAAAAACTACATTCCACACTGATAAAGATATATCTTGCTATCAAAAAATGCCTTTTGGTTTAAGAAATGCAGGTGCCACTTATCAACGTCTGGTTGACAAAGCGTTTGTCGGACAAATCGGCAAGAACATTAAAGCTTATTTTGACGATTTGATGATCAAGAGCAAAACGGAATACCAAATGCTCAATGACATACAAGAACCTTCCAAACCTCGAGAAAGATAAACATGAAAGCTTAATCCAGTCAAGTGCTCGTTTCTAGGGCACATCATGGGGAAACAAAGCATAAAAGCCAACCCTCAAAGGATGTGCTAACAAGAAAGACTTTCAATGGAAAGCTTACAGCTTTGAAGCGTTTTACCTCAAAAGGAAGCCTTCAACCAAATGAAGCAACACTTAGCTTCACTCCTAGCCATTTCGGCTCCAGAAACAGGAGAAACGGCCTCTATCTACCTTTCGATTGCTGAAAATACCATAAGTACGGCTCTAATCATTGAACGAAACAAAGTTCAGATACCCGTTTACTTTTTCAAAACTTCAAAATTAGCAGAAATCAAATATTCTTCTTTGAAAAAAAAAAACTTGCTCTAGCCCTAGCCCAAACGGCTAGAAGGCTTCGAAGGTACTTTCAGTAACACCCGATACAAGTGATCATTGACTAACCAATTAAGAATGTGCTTGAAAAACAAGAAAATTTCGGACGATTAGCCAAATGAGTTGTGAAACTAGGTGAACACAAAATCACCTATGTCCTGAGAAAAGTTGTCAAAGCTCAAATCTTGGCTGACTTCATCTTATAAGTCCCTAAAGAAGCCATAACAGAAGTTAATACAACTGCAGCTGAACCCTCCAACCCTGATACCTGGAAGCTCTTTACCGACGAAGCTTCCAGCATTGAAGGGTCAGGAGCAGGGCTAGTTCTAATTGATCCTAACGAATTGTAATTCACGTATGCCCTTCGTCTTGAATTTCAGACTACAAACAACAAAGCTGAGTATGAAGCATTGATTGCTGGGCTCAAGCTTGCAAAATATGGGTGTCAAAAGGCTTCAAGTCTTCACAGACTCGTTGCTTGTTTCAAACCAAATAAGTGACAACTATATAGCCAAAGAAATGGGGGTTCAAAAGCTTCAAGTCCTTACAAACTCTCTCAAGCTAAGACAATAACAACTACATAGCAAAAGAACCCAACATGTATTAGTACCGAGAGAAATCAAAGGAATTGATGACCACATTTCAAACATTTTCCATCAAAAAAGTTCCAAGATCTCAAAACAAGAGAACTAATGCACTAACTTGTATCTCCTATGTTTGCCCACCTCACCAAGAAGGTACTAATTGAGGTGTTAAAAACCTCATCCATCCAAAGACTTGAGGTTCAAGATGTGATCACTAAAAAAGGGCCAAATTGGATGACTCCCATTGTAAGGTTCCTCAAAATGGTGAATTACCTAATGACCAGACTAAGGCTAAAAGGGTTCGTATCAAGTCAAGGCAATATGTGTTACAAGGAGATATCCTTTACAAAAAGGATACCTTGCACCACTACTTCGACGCGTTGGCCCAGAACAAAGCCAATATCTGATCAAAGAGGTTCACGAAGGGATATGTGGAGCTCAGTGTGGCCCAAAATCGGTAGTGTCAAAGTTGATGAACCTCGAACACTTTTGGCCTTCCATGCATCGAGATACCTCCGAACAATTGCGAAAGTATGAAGCTTGTCAGTTACATGCTCCGGTACCCAAAAGCCTCAAACATGACCCCGTTCCCATCTCCTCGGCTTGGCTATTTCACAAGTAAAGAATCAACATCGTTGGTCCATCCCCACTAGCCAAATGAGGAGTCAAGCTCTTATTGGTAGCCGTGAACTACTTCACCAAGTGGCCAAAAGTAAAACTATTGGCAAAAATCTCAGGGAAACAGTTCATTGATTTCGTTTATGAAAACATAATCTGTCGTTTTGGGCTCCAGGGGTACTAGTCACGAATAACGGGAAGTAGTTTGCCGAGGTGTAAGGAGTTCAAAATAACCCAAGTATTCAGCTCGGTAGCTCACCCACAATCCAACGGCCAAGTTAATAGGACAAACAACAACATTGTTGAAAGGATTAAATCTCGATTGGAAAGATACAACAACAACTGGCTCGAATAGCTTCCCAATGTGCTATTGGAAATTCGAACAACCAAGAAAACGAGCCACAAGAAAACACCCTACAGCCTAGTGTTTGGATCAGAGGTTGTATTCCTAGCCGAAATCAGAGTAACAATATAAAGAACACTCGACATCGACCTTGAATCAAATAAGAAAGAGACAATGTTGAATTTGGAACTCCTCGAAGAGGCTCGTGATCAAGCAGCCATACAAAAAGCGAGGTACAAGCAAAACATGGAATTGTATTACAATACACGGGTGAAGCATGAACGTTTCAAGCCTGAGAACCTTGTGCTTCGAAATAATAAAGCCTACAAGAAAGAAAGCCAAGAAAGCTTGGCCCTAAGTAGGAAGGGCCATACAATATCCTTAAAGCCCACAAAGGGGGATCATACAAGCTGGCAGGTCCGCAAGGCAAAAAGCTTCCCCGCCATTGGAATGGCAAAAACCTTAAAAGGTTCCACGTTTAACCAAAACGTGTTACAAATAGTTCCCAAAAGTTGTTCTATTCCCCTAGTAATCGAATTACTTTGAAATAAATGAACGACGAATCAAAATTTATCTTTCTATCCTATAATCAGGTTGAGAACCTAGCAAGAAACTCCATGGCAAGGGCCATGTAAGGGGATGAGCTCCCAGGCCACATCGCTCAATAGGTTCAAGGGTTGAATGGACCTATATAAGGGGTGAGTTCCTAAATCAATACAACTCCATGAGACTCATAGAAATCTTAAAAAGCATGTCTCATAGACGGGTTTGAACAGCCTACACCAAATGTTCCTTAAGCCCTAACATTGGCTTACGAACCAAAAATACTCTAAGTGAATATCATACATAGGATAGAGGTTGTATCTTCTTGTTAAAAATATCCTAAGGCTAAGTGACTGCAGCACTGAACCCTTTAAGGTATAAATAACATAAGATGCACCACCCAAAACAAAGACAACATGCAAAATCAATAAAAACGCAAGGGAATAAATAGAACAACATAGCAAGATAAGTTAAAGATAGCAAGGGCCATACTGGCCATCAAACATAAAGCATTGTCCACAAGCCTCCAAGGCTTTAACCACCAAGGGATCTAGACGGCTCCTTTAAAATAAAAAAGACGTTCAAACAAACAACCCATAACATTGTTCGACATGCTAAGAAAGCTATGAATTAAGGCCTCTTCTTCACTTAGCAACGTCAGGGATGGTAGACTTTGCTGCATCATCCTTCTTCGAACCTCCATCATCCGGGGTCTCTTTAGCCTTCCTCTTTTTCCTCCCTGCTGCACCCGTTGCCTCGGAGGCTTCAAGGCTTGAACCCTTTGAGCCCTCACCACCTTCAGAACACGTTTCCTCGCTATCTCCAAAGCAAGGACGTTTCTTCGAGAGGGACTTCAACACTTCATTACAAACAGCCTCATTAAGGCCCTTGGGTTTTAGCTCCTGCAAGACAGACAAAGGTTTACCAAAACACTTGGAGACTTCACCCACATAAGGGTAAATCATATGCTCAATCTTAAAAATTGTTCCCTTGAAGACTTTGAAGGATTTGGGTTGAAAAAGAGAAGACTTTTCCTGAGGCTCCCCAGGTTCACAAAGCTTTGTAACCAGCAAACAAACCTTGGTGTCTCACATGAGCAAGAAGCTCGGTGTACACATCACCCAAGACTTTGTTGAATTCTGACGAATGGAGAAGATAGGTAACCACTTGCTGAAATCCATGCTCAATGAGCCATTTACTATCACTAGTTGCATGGGCAAGTGAAGCCTTTAACCCTTCTTTCTCCTCTAATAAGGCCTTTTTCTGAAGCTCCAAGGCAGCCTTATCGACCCAGACTTGAACCTTGTCAGCCTCCAAGCGTTTTTCCAACTCAACCATATCAGTCTTGTGTGGGAAGAAAACTCCTCAAATCTTCAAACATCAATGCTTTCTCCTTCTCAGTGTAGCCCTCAGTTTCTTTCAAAGCAACCATTGAAGTTTTCATCTTATCCCTCTTCTTCGAAAAGACTTCATATTCTTGCATCCTTTTGCGAAATCTGGATACATCCTCTAGAAGCAAGGCAACAAGGTTGCAAGCACCCATCATTATTTTCGAAATCATTAGTTCATTGTCCATAGACGAGCAAGAACCTCGAACAGTAGGAGGAGCAAAATGGGTAAAAACATCCTCACAAACGGATGAAGACATGAAGCTGTCACAAACTATGACCTTCCAATCCGGCACATAAACCTCTTCTGGATCAACATTGGTGGAACCTTCACCACCCTTCCTTAAACCCTTCAGGCTCACAACCTTCTTACCCGCTGCTTTACTCTCCTTAACAATCGCCAAGGGCAACTCCTTGTCTTTTTCCCTGAACCCCAACTTCCGAGTCGTCCGAAGCCTCTATGTCATCACTTTGTTCCACTGGCTCAGAGGCCGATGGTAGTTCAGCTCCCTTCAACATACGTCGGATAGAAGCTTTGGAAGCACCAAACCTAGTAAAGCGTTCGACATTTGGAATGTTCACATAACCTGAACCCTCGAACCTGTGTTCGGCACCTTTGGCAACATCATCTTCTCCGGAGGTAGCCTCAGCATCCCCAAACACAACATCAGAGGTATCATCACTCTTTATAAAGCATAAGGAAAAACATCATACCCTGATCATCCCGCATGAGCACAGAGTCACGATCTGGCTTGTCCCACGAGATGCTCACACCCATCAACACTAAAAGGTGTTCAGGAAAGGGACGAAGCCTCGAAGGACATTTCCTAAATGGCTTTTAACAACAAACTATCTAGTTAGGACTCAAATGGCTCAAGCTTGTCTAACACAGCATCAGCTCGAAGGGAACAATGGACTCTGAAATCCAGAAAAATCGGTCCTTCCAAGAACCAAAGGTAGTAACCATTGAGGAAGTCAAACAAACATCAACCTGGGATATCTCAAACGTGACCCAATCGTCGTTCTTGGTCAAACGGAAGAAACATCGGAACAACAACGATGAGTCATACCCTATCATAAAACCTCAAAGTGTAAAACCCTAGCAAGACCTTAAGGGTGTAACTGACCAAACGACACACGATAATACTCTAAAACATTCAGAACAAAGACCGAAAACGGATGACGCAAGTTGGAAAACTCAGCAATAAAGAGCAATCGAACCAACGGGACACTAATCGATCGATTTGCCAAAACCCAGAGCCACCGGATTAAACTTTAGATCGATCCCCCATTCTTTACAAAAAGCCTCAACTTCCTCTTGAGTGAGACAAGTTGAAGCCTTTAAACCTTCAAGCCTTAAAGCCTATCACATCTACTATCACTCTGAAATTCAAATCTCAAAACTCAAACGCCTTGAAGCCTTTAAGCAATAAAAAATAATGTGTAAAAGTCAGAAGCATTTGAGCTTACATCCCAAACACCTCTGACTTGGGGGGCTGATGACGGGGGTAGCCCAAATCTCAATAAAATGACTAATATACATAATAGCTTAAAAGGTTAAAAGGTTGAGAGGTTCAATACGCGCAAACTCAGGAGAACAGTAAAAAGGACAAGCACAGTGTCCGGTCACATCAACACTTAACGTCTGAACCATTTCTGCACAGACAGAACATGTGCACAGAGAACACCCTTTTGTCCGCAGGTCTAAACCCTTCAACCCCCAAATGGGCAAGTCCCTCACTGTAGCCACGGATCACTGGTCAAAGGCTTCCTCTTGTAGAAGATTCTTTCCCTATAAATAATAGCCTCTTGCCATCCATTCCACTCATTCCAGATCAACCCAGATCACCCTTGATCTCTGATCTTACTTCTCCTATCTAGAACTTGCTCCATGCTTGTTCTATTCTCGGCTCACTACAATATTATCTCACTTAACATAGACATTCTGGGTTGAACCCTTCAATCCAGAATTCAAAGTGAATAATAACAAAGTGATCCGCCTCCACGTGCTACAAACGTGGGGGGACCCCACGACCTGCGTTAGGATAATCGAAACCTTGAACCCTTTTACCCCGGAGATATCGCTACTATCTTTGGTCTATTATTTGTTGCATCAACAGCTTCCTTGCCTCATTTTGACCCGTTAGCCTTCCATGCGTAGTCCATGCTAGTGTGGTTCCTATTCTTTCATGCCGTCATGCCATAATAATGTTAGTATTCATGCTCATTCATATTAACACACATTTTCCAACTCTTATCTACATTGACTTTCACTAACACGCATACGCCATGAATTGTCAACCACATTGTTCGATATCTTCGAAATCCAAATTCGTTATCACACATAACACATAATTGGTCTAACACATATTCCATGATCTCTCGATTCTTATATTTGTGTCAAGATGCCTAACCATGCTATAAATTCTCGGTTGACTTTTAGAAAGTCAACCTTCTAGCATATAACTTCCAACTTTTGAACACGCCTTCATGTTGATATGGTAGACCATATTAATGACATCATATTCATTTCATACATAATGTTGTATGACACATACAACTACATGATCACCTAGTCACATACACTATACACATAATCAATTCACACATACTTATGCTTTCATGATTCTACATTTGACAACCACATTGCTAAGTTAGACAACTTAACGTAATTCATAACATCATCCTTTACTAGTATGGTCATATGTTATACATTTAGTACACATTCACTTCTTGATCACAATTAAGTGATTAATAAAAACACATATCGCCCGTTCAAGCACAATGTACAAGCCTCTAATGCATAATCTTGACCAACACATACATTCAACCCGAATTCTTGTACTAGTTCCATCTAAAACACATTCTTTAAGTTAGTATACTACTAACTACATCATTATCATACATCATTCACATATGTCAAGCCACTTCCTAAAATCTCACATCCTAACTTCACTTAAGCATTTCATCATACACTTGGAGTGCATACTACTTCCTATGCACATAGTACAAGTATTTTATGCATAATATTACTAGTTCATATCAAGATCATCAAATTCCACTAGAATCATGTAATTTTCATACTATACCCAAATTAACTAACAATTACTCATCACATACAACATCATACATCAATTTTACACAACTATTGAACATGTATGATTATCCATATCATCATCTTCACTACTACAACTGGGTTTCATCCAAAATCACTTAGAATCTTGCATAGTTCATGTTCTATATGGTGATTCTAACACATATACATGATCAATTTCATACAAATTCTTGGATTGATCATAACCCACTTCATAGCAAGATCATCAAATCATAAATTACAACTTACCACATGTTTTCTAGGGCTAGATCATCAAGAAAACGAGTTCATGCATCAGATTTGAGCCTAATTTCCTTGTCAATTTGAAGCTTTCTTGTGAACTAGGGTTACACCCTTTCCCTCTTCCTCCAGATCCATCTCACGCACACACACACACCTAGTGTGTATGAGATTTTTGTTTTAATTAAATTCAGATTCAAATTTGGCAATCTTAGTCCCTCATGTTCTTTCTTATTTATTTGACCCCCCATAGATTTCCACTCTTAATTAATAGTCAACTTTATCTAACCAAGTTAGATAACCTGGTTATTAGTGAAATATCCCATATAGCCAATAAATCCTACTCTTATTCCAACCTAATAAAATGTCCAAATAAAATATTTAGACCCGAGTTTTGGGGCGTTACATATATATTTGTTTATTCGGTGCCATTTATTATATAATTAACATATGTTAAGATGTGGCATGGTATTTTTGAAGTATGGACATCATATGCTAGTGTTTACTTGGTAAAAAGAACAAGTTTATAAAAGTTTAATGTCACAAAGTAGATAACAAGGGTGAAATTTATAATGAAGCGCGAATGATTATAATTTTCGCTATTGAATAACCAAGTATCTTGTATGAATGAAATGCTTTAAGAATTACAATTACATGAGAATTGTTTACTAGTTAATTTATGATACGAACTATGTTAATAAACGTGTGTATGAATCGATGTATAAACATGTATAAGTAATGTATATTCCACATAAAGATCAATTTCATAACGATCGAAGTCTCGGATTTACAACAATTCAAGATGAGATACTGTAACACCTGTGTCACTGCGACCATCAAACAAATTCCAAACCAATTAAATATTGTATTTCATACTTGGGATTTGTAAAAATATGTGTATCATTTGCACATATCAATTCTTGTTCAATTTCAAACTCTAAATCGCTTTCTGGAAGGTTATACGCGCACCGAAGCGTAAATATAACCAGTTTAATGCAACGAACACTCCGGAATAGTGAAATAGGCTTAACATACCTTAAATAACCTTTACATAACTTAGATATAAGTTTTGGAAGGTTTGGTGTGGTGAAATCAAAGTTAAATCGCTTACAGGGACTAAAGTTGACAATCTGTGAAAGTATGCCAATTTGAACTGTAACAGACATTTCGGAACATGACCATAAGTTAAACATACCATAAATATCCTTTACATAGCTTAGAAATAGGCTTTGAGGTGTTCGGTATGCTAAAATAAACTTTTGTGTCATTCAGGGACTAAAAGTGTCAAAAAGTGCACAAGTTTGCACTTTCGCGCATAACTTACGTTCTGAATACATCTGTACATCCAAAAATTTATGTAAGCATGACTATATTATGCTTTAGTGTTTGGCTTGCCAAAAATCCATTCGTCGCGTCATTTGGATCGTTTTTCGCGCTTGTGCGCATTCCGTCGTAATTAAGCGAACATCGCGTTCGTACGACCAAACGAGCCATCATCCGGCATATTTTTGAGCATGTTTTGAGTTCCCTATACTTTAACTTCATTTTAGAGCCTTGAAATGAGGTCAACGAGGTTCAAACGCATCGAAAAAGGCCTTAAACACGTGCAGGGACCATTTCTGCCACTTTTGAAACATTTCTGAAACACGGGGGTGCTAGCGTAGCGCGACTGCCTAATGCCTTTGCACTAGCGCTACGCGACTGCCTAACCAGACCAGATTAAGTGTATTTAACATCAGATTGCAGCTGTTTAATCCTCAACCACATACTCACACTTGTCTAGTCAGCTGATAAGGATCACATTTAGCCACCATGAGTTTCCGACAAGTGTACGCCTTGGATCATGGCACGTTTTACATGAAACGATCCTAACGGTTCGGGTATTCCTATAAATACCCAACCCATTCCATAGCTAAAATCACTAGAATCTTGATTTGAGAGCTCTAAGTTGAAACCATTGTTTCATACCTGAGTTCTTGGATCGGGATTAGCATTCGGGGACCCTTCGTAAGTATTCTTTCGTTCTTTTCCTTATTTTATTGCTTTTCGAGTCAGAAAGTCAAACTTTGTTTGACTCTTTCAGCGTTGACCAGTAATGGTCAATGCGAAGTTCGTTTGAACTTCGCAACGTGAGTGTAATCACGTTGGTTATAGTCCCTTGGGACTATGCCTACTGATTACCACGTTGTCTAGGGTCGTAGGGTAAGCGATCTAATAAATCGCTTATACCTCGAACCCGACCCATTTGGTCGATCATTAGGATCCGACCAAATACATTAGGTGACCATAGTAGGTAGGGAATAACCTTCCGAGGTTATACCCTATGGTCACATCGTTTAAGTAGTTGTATGATAGGTAGTTATATGCCTTAGGTAAATTACCAGAATACCCTTTTCATGTATAATTGGTAATTAAGCATATGTAACCTAAACTTTTGTCACATAACTGATTATGTAACATGTTTAGGCATATAACACTTGTCATAGGACTAGTTAGGCGGTCCGAACGCGTTTCACGCGAACGACGCGTTAAGGTAGCATAAGCTACCTAAACGGGTCGTAATGGGTCGTAAACAATTAGGTTAAGTTTCATTTAGTATGTAGGCTTTGTTAAACCAAATGATACGAGTTTCTACACTCGTTTGGTTTACAAACCCTAATGCTACCCAATCTTCCGATCTAGGTCCGGTTAATTAACATAGTTACCTATATTAGGTGCCGTTTGATATCCGCGATCTCTAGCATTGTTTGGTTGTTACTCAAGGACTACTGAGCAATCTCAAGTGAGTACATAGACCCCTCTTTTACTGTTTTCCAAACGTTTTGGGGTGGAACACATGTGCCTACTTGTTACTTTCGTGCTTTCCTGTTTTCACATCATATACCTGCTATGTTCGTTAGTACATTATAGTACATGATTTTATTACATCTTATGCTAGGTGTGCCCATTGTGTGCATTACTTAGTACATCGTTTTACATTACATTTTTGAACCGTTTATAACTATTTGACTATGTGAACCGTTGTAAACATTTGACTATGTGAACCGTTTGTATCTGTGAACCGTTTGTATCTGTGAGCCGTTTGTATATGTGAACTGTGTGAACCGTATTTGACTATACATAAACATTTCTACAATTGTTAAACATTACATCTTGATGGTTTGGTTTGAGTAAGTGATTTAAGTAACGAGGCGTGTGTAATATGATACAAGCATGGTGGATACGCCGCTGGTACTTCCTATATATAAGTGTTCGTATGGTATTACATATCATAGCGTTATTTAAATCATTTCAGTTTGAGACATATAACATTTTATACAAATAACATACTTTTTACAATACATTGTTTTACAAGCAACTTATCTTATACAAACTCATTTTACAATGGTTATTCATTTAACCATACATTATTCTCTTATTTATACATATCATCTGATCTTATCGTTTTTCAAATGATTTACAAAACAAAGCAAATTACAAGGTTCATGACTAAACATTTTCTCAAACATAAGTCATGAAACCTATTTTCACAAAACCTATGTATCTCACAGGCATTTTTATGCTGACGTACCTATTTTCACATGTGTTTTTCAGGAACTGTTGCATAAGATGATCAAGATACACATAGGCAGACTTGGGCTTTAGTGACAATAAAAGATGCAAGACTAGTTAATTATGTTGTATTTCTTTGTTTGTTAAGACATTGTAACACTTTTAATCAATAAAACGAAACTTCAATTGCCATGGATTTGAAACAATTAATTCTGTTACAACACTCCCCGATGTTTCCGCCACGTTTTGTATGTTCTACGTGGTCAGGGTGTGACAGAAAAGATGGTATCAGAGCCAATGGTTATAGGGAATTAGGTTATTAGTAATGCTTTGACCTAGTCTATAACCTTTCTAGGACCCTAACGCGAGTTTACTTGCGTTTAGTCATAAAACAATACAGTCACCTATCCTTAGGCGACTACCACAACAAGAACATAAATTTCAAAACCGCTTTGAAAACAAATCATCTGTTCTAGGATGATTTATTATAAGGTTTTGAACCCTCTGTTATATGGTTTTGAACCCCTTTGAATTTTCAAAAATCTCGTCAAGGTTTTGGGTTTTAAATAATGTGAACACGTGCAAACTGGAAGGGTGAATGCCTGTATTCTGGGTTTTCTGTCTAGGCAAGCACTTTGTATACATCTCATCAGACGCGAGACCAGCTGTGCTTACCTGGGAATTCTTGGGATGAGTGTTCACTTATAGGCGAGCATGTCTTCGCGATACATTATATTGACCCGCTTACTTTGATTAGTCACTCTCTCATTTGTTTGCCTTTGGTAACAAACAAATGGTCATAATCTACATACCTTATCATTTTCTTTTGACTATCTTTCGCTTGTTTCCTCCTATGCCTTTCGTTATCTTCAAGATGCTTCTTTATCGCAACAACAATGTCCGAACCAGGTGCTGCAGTTACCCAGCGAATAGGCGTCGTACTCCAGAGGACCGTTGACTTAGCTATCACCATGACTCGCTTCAGGGATGAAGCTGTATAAGGGAACTGCTCCTTGGTGCAATCAAGGCCATCGTTATTATTCAAATCAAATACCTTGTTTCAAATGTACCCACGGTGGACGATGGAGACATTTGGTTAACATGTGCCGCTTTGCAATCCAAAGCAAAGCTGTTACAAATCCTGCTGCTGCTCAACCTTCAAACTCTGCTTCATATGTCGCTTGGCATATCTGGCGCCTCAACCTCATGAACTTTCTACTTTGTGTATCGACGTAAGCACGCCTAGTGCAAGGTGTCGGAACACTCTCGTTACACAAACTCCAAAATCCATGTAGGATCTTTCTATCCTCATAATTAGATCCTTGTGGATGGGTATCATTCATCGGAGTCCTTAATTGAATTCTTTGTATGATTCAATACGTACATCACAATTCAATAGGGACAAAGCCGAATTTCTTTTAAGATTATTCTATCTTCATAGATAGATTCTTGAAATGATTAAAGTGCCAAAATAAAATCCACGAATTGGATTCCTGGTGTGCTTTATGTATCCGCGTCCAAAGATAACAAATTTATAACCAAGTTAAACAATTATGTGATTATGTGCTTATGAACATTACAAGACAAACTGTGCGGACTATGCAAGGAATTACGTAATTATGGATGCATACATAATTATGGAATTTAGTGCACAGAAACCACAGCGAGCCTTGTCATGTGCCTAGAAGTTAGCTCTATTCATTTCCGTTTCTAAGGAAGCAACCGTAGAAAATGACTCCATTTGTTCATTTTCGTTTCTGAAGATTTTCCGTTAAGGAAATGAATATCCGTTTGTCTATCCTTTTCATTTCCGTTTCTGAGGAAGCAACCGTAGAAAATGACTCCGTTTGTCCATTTTCGTTTCTGAAAGATTTTCCGTTAAGGAAATGAATATCCGTTTGTCTATCCTTTTCATTTCCGTTCCTGAGGAAGCAACCGTAGAAAATGACTCCGTTTGTTCATTTTCGTTTCTGAAGATTTTCCGTTAAGGAAATGAATATCCGTTTGTCTATCCTTTTCATTTCCGTTCCTGAGGAAGCAACCGTAGAAAATGACTCCGTTTGATCATTTTCGTTTCTGAAGATTTTCCGTTAAGGAAATGAATATCCGTTTGTCTATCCTTTTCATTTCCGTTTCTGAGGAAGCAACCGTAGAAAATGACTCCGTTTGTTCATTTTCGTTTCTGAAGATTTTCCGTTAAGGAAATGAATATCCGTTTGTCTATCCTTTTCATTTCCGTTCCTGAGGAAGCAACCGTAGAAAATGACTCCGTTTGTTCATTTTCGTTTCTAAAGATTTTCCGTTAAGGAAATGAATATCCGTTTGTCTATCCTTTTCATTTCCGTTCCCGAGGAAGCAACCGTAGAAAATGACTCCGTTTGATCATTTTCGTTTCTGAAGATTTTCCGTTAAGGAAATGAATATCCGTTTGTCTATCCTTTTCATTTCCGTTTCTGAGGAAGCAACCGTAGAAAATGACTCCGTTTGTTCATTTTCGTTTCTGAAGATTTTCCGTTAAGGAAATGAATATCCGTTTGTCTATCCTTTTCATTTCCGTTTCTGAGGAAGCACCCGTTGAAAATGACTCCGTAAGTTCATTTTACGTTTCTGAAGATTTCCTGTTGAGGAAATGAATCCCCGTTTGTTTATTCCTTCATTTCCGTTTCTGAAGAATACTCGTTGAGGAAAATGACTCCGTCTGATCATTTTCGTTCTGAAGAATGTCCGCTAAGGAAATGACAGGATTATGCCTTACTTATCTCTGGTGGTTAATTGACACAAAGTCACAAATAGACTCCTACGAATAAATTTCGGGACGAAATTTCCTAAAGTAGGGGAGACTGTAACACCTGTGTCACTGCGACTATCAAACAAATTCCAAACCAATGAAATATTGTATTTCATACTTGGGATTTGTAAAAATATGTGTATCATTTGCACATATCAATTCTTGTTCAATTTCAAACTCTAAATCGCTTTCTGGAAGGTTATACGCGCACCGAAGCGTAAACATAACCAGCTTAATGCAACGAACACTCCGGAATAGTGAAATAGGCTTAACATACCTTAAATAACCTTTACATAACTTAGATATAAGTTTTGGAAGGTTTGGTGTGGTGAAATCAAAGTTAAATCGCTTACAGGGACTAAAGTTGACAAACTGCGAAAGTATGCCAATTTGAACTGTAACAGACATTTCGGAACATGACCATAAGTTAAACATACCATAAATATCCTTTACATAGCTTAGAAATAGGCTTTGAGGTGTTCGGTATGCTAAAATAAACTTTTGTGTCATTCAGGGACTAAAAGTGTCAAAAAGTGCACAAGTTTGCACTTTCGCGCATAACTTACGTTCTGAATACATCTGGACATCCAAAAATTTATGTAAGCATGACTATATTATGCTTTAGTGTTTGGCTTGCCAAAAATCCATTCGTCGCGTCATTTGGATCGTTTTTCGCGCTTGTGCGCATTCCGTCGTAATTAAGCGAACATCGCGTTCGTACGACCAAACGAGCCATCATCCGGCATATTTTTGAGCATGTTTTGAGTTCCCTATACTTTAACTTCATTTTAGAGCCTTGAAATGAGGTCAACGGGGTTCAAACGCATCGAAAAAGGCCTTAAACACGTGCAGGGACCATTTCTGCCACTTTTGAAACATTTCTGAAATAGGGGGGTGCTAGCGTAGCGCGACTGCCTAATGCCTTTGCACTAGCGCTACGCGACTGCCTAACCAGACCAGATTAAGTGTATTTAACATCAGATTGCAGCTGTTTAATCCTCAACCACATACTCACACTTGTCTAGTCAGCTGATAAGGATCACATTTAGCCACCATGAGTTTCCGACAAGTGTACGCCTTGGATCATGGCACGTTTTACATGAAACGATCCTAACGGTTCGGGTATTCCTATAAATACCCAACCCATTCCATAGCTAAAATCACTAGAATCTTGATTTGAGAGCTCTAAGTTGAAACCATTATTTCATACCTGAGTTCTTGGATCGGGATTAGCATTCGGGGACCCTTCGTAAGTATTCTTTCGTTCTTTTCCTTATTTTATTGCTTTTCGAGTCAGAAAGTCAAACTTTGTTTGACTTTCAGCGTTGACCAGTAATGGTCAATGCGAAGTTCGTTTGAACTTCGCAACGTGAGTGTAATCACGTTGGTTATAGTCCCTTGGGACTATGCCTACTGATTACCACGTTGTCTAGGGTCGTAGGGTAAGCGATCTAATAAATCGCTTATACCTCGAACCCGACCCATTTGGTCGATCATTAGGATCCGACCAAATACATTAGGTGACCATAGTAGGTAGGGAATAACCTTCTGAGGTTATACCCTATGGTCACATCGTTTAAGTAGTTGTATGATAGGTAGTTATATGCCTTAGGTAAATTACCAGAATACCTTTTCATGTATAATTGGTAATTAAGCATATGTAACCTAAACTTTTGTCACATAACTGATTATGTAACATGTTTAGGCATATAACACTTGTCATAGGACTAGTTAGGCGGTCCGAACGCGTTTCACGCGAACGACGCGTTAAGGTAGCATAAGCTACCTAAACGGGTCGTAATGGGTCGTAAACAATTAGGTTAAGTTTCATTTAGTATGTAGGCTTTGTTAAACCAAATGATACGAGTTTCTACACTCGTTTGGTTTACAAACCCTAATGCTACCCAATCTTCCGATCTAGGTCCGGTTAATTAACATAGTTACCTATATTAGGTGCCGTTTGATATCCGCGATCTCTAGCATTGTTTGGTTGTTACTCAAGGACTACTGAGCAATCTCAAGTGAGTACATAGACCCCTCTTTTACTGTTTTCCAAACGTTTTGGGGTGGAACACATGTGCCTACTTGTTACTTTCGTGCTTTCCTGTTTTCACATCATATACCTGCTATGTTCGTTAGTACATTATAGTACATGATTTTATTACATCTTATGCTAGGTCTGCCCATTGTGTGCATTACTTAGTACATCGTTTTACATTACATTTTTGAACCGTTTATAACTATTTGACTATGTGAACCGTTGTAAACATTTGACTATGTGAACCGTTTGTATCTGTGAACCGTTTGTATCTGTGAGCCGTTTGTATATGTGAACCGTGTGAACCGTATTTGACTATACATAAACATTTCTACAATTGTTAAACATTACATCTTGATGGTTTGGTTTGAGTAAGTGATTTAAGTAACGAGGCGTGTGTAATATGATACAAGCATGGTGGATACGCCGCTGGTACTTCCTATATATAAGTGTTCGTATGGTATTACATATCGTAGCGTTATTTAAATCATTTCAGTTTGAGACATATAACATTTTATACAAATAACATACTTTTTACAATACATTGTTTTACAAGCAACTTATCTTATACAAACTCATTTTACAATGGTTATTCATTTAACCATACATTATTCTCTTATTTATACATATCATCTGATCTTATCGTTTTTCAAATGATTTACAAAACAAAGCAAATTACAAGGTTCATGACTAAACATTTTCTCAAACATAAGTCATGAAACCTATTTTCACAAAACCTATGTATCTCACAGGCATTTTTATGCTGACGTACCTATTTTCACATGTGTTTTTCAGGAACTGTTGCATAAGATGATCAAGATACACATAGGCAGACTTGGGCTTTAGTGACAATAAAAGATGCAAGACTAGTTAATTATGTTGTATTTCTTTGTTTGTTAAGACATTGTAACACTTTTAATCAATAAAACGAAACTTCAATTGCCATGGATTTGAAACAGTTAATTCTGTTACAACACTCCCCGATGTTTCCGCCACGTTTTGTATGTTCTACGTGGTCGGGGTGTGACAGAAAAGATGGTATCAGACAACACTTGGTTAACTTGATGTATCTTTTTTGATTAACTTGATGTATCTTTTTTGATATCGTGTTATAGGTAGCATGTATAACTAACCGACATAAAGACGTACATGTTATTAACCTAAGAAATACTCGGTTTAGCACCCCGCAACGTGGGCGGCGCATAACTCTAGCTGCCTAACACTAGCCCATTAGTTCTGAAAAATTACAGTTTTGCCCTGAGCCCAAAATTACGGTCTTATCATCGTTTTTTTCATAGCAAAATTATAGTAATCTTTTTTTAATTGATTGAGAATTATTCGGCCCTCGCCCCGTAACACGATAAGTGCATCTACTAGTTAATAGACAAAATGAAATGAACCGTGGTTCATTGTGGTTCATTATGATTGGTTGGTTTAACCAATGACCCAACTCCACCAAGACAACACTTGGCTTCTTCTCCTCAACCACGACTACACCGTGTAAACCCCCCATCTACCCTTACACATACCCAGAAGGAAAAATAGGAGATGCCAAAGTCGTCGGCCACCGATGAGAGAGAGAGCAGCGATCGCGTAGGAACAACATCGCGGGCGAAGTCCTCACGCAGTCCCCCATACTCCAGCCACAACAATGACGGCCGGCAACGAGTTCGAGTGAGGACCGCGCAACGGCTAGGGTTTCACGGGATCAACATGTAACAAGGTGGTAGCTATGATTTTGAGACACGACGACAGCTTTGAGAAAGCACCTCGCCTTCCAGCTCTGCTCGTCGCTCTTTGGTTCCCGGGAATGTAACGCACCGCATCGCCAACGTCCAGGTGACTTTATGTTGGTTATTATTTCGTCTTTCTGAGTTTATGTGGAGATTTAGGGCTATAATTAGATTTCATTGAGAATTAGAATTTTGTTATTTGGTTTTCTTGCGGTTTATCCGTGAATGTTATGGATAAAAATGTGTGGCTGCAGTGGCGGAGCTTGACCAAAAGTTTCGAGTGGGCGTAAAGTGATGGGACTCAAATTTTTTTTTCCTATAGTTATGTTTCGGGTCGGGTCAGGTCGGCTATTCAATTCAAGTCGGGTCAAATAATAATAGTTCCAAATAAAACTAAAAAAAATCACTCATTTAAAGGACCCGTTCTTGCACATAGAAAAACAAAATATTGTATAACAAACAAAAGACTTATATATATATATAAAGATACGAGATAAATGGAACCTGGACGAAGAATTACAACTCAGCCCGACGACCTTTAAGATTTTTGAATTCATCAATTATGTCTTCCGAATCAAACTTATCAGCAATTTCTTTTTCTATGTAAATCACCAAGCTATTTGTGAGATATTCATCAGCCATTTTATTGCGAAGGCGATTCTTGAATATTTTCATTGCTGAAAATCCCCGCTCTGTTGTTGCAGTTGAAACTGGAAGTGTCAAGATTAGCCGAACAACTCTATCAACCAAAGCGTACTCCTCTCGTTTGTTAGTTTTCACAAGAGTTTTGCATAGATCAGAAAGAGTTGATACACTACTTAGCCTGATATTCTCTGACAATTCAACATTAAAAAGCTCTAACTGTCTTCGTAACCCAGTGATCTCTTTGTCCGTAAAATCTTCATGATAAAACTTCTCAACTAGAAGACAAATCTGATCAACGTTAATCACTTTTGAAACTAGACTAGAACTAAGAGATAACAACTCAATCGTGCGCTCATTGAATCTACTATTTAACTCATGTATCTGTTTATCCAATGTGGATGTAAACAGATCCACTCGGTAATAATGTTCAAATGTAAATTGAAGATCGTTTTTACGAGCCCGATACCGAGTAGATGTAAATGGAGCTTTCATATCCGGAACTTCTATTAGATGTTTGTTACAAAACAAAGTAACTTCTTTAATTAAAGAATCCCATCCATCGTTTCTGTAATTATTTAGAGTAATCTTTGTTGCCGAAACTAATTCCATGGCATTCAGAATATCTTGCGATTTCCTTTGTAATGCTTGAGAAAGTATTTCGGTTTTTCCCATTACTTTCTCTATCAAGTGAAGAATAAAGACAAACTCAAATGATTGCATGTTACGCCAAGCTCCTTCAGCATCTCCACGTTGAGCAAAAGTAGTATGAGCTACGTCATCGATTATTCCTGCGAGAACAACACGAGTGGCATCAAACATCTTAATCAAACTACAAACGGAGTTATAGTGAGACCCCCAACGAGTATCACCAGCTCTTCTTAATGTCCCAAGTTGATTCTGTCCTTTCCCCGAATTGATTTCACCCAGTTCCAATAACTTTTCAACCTCGCTTGCCTTTGCCTTTTGTAATTCATCATGCCGCTTACTAGAAGCACAAACCACATTAACTATGTCAACTAAGTATGTAAAGAATTGGTGTACTGGAATAACTTCCCTTGAAGCACAAACCAAGGCAAGTTGTAACCTGTTAGCAAAAAGCAAAACCGTAATAAGCATAACAGTATTTTAGTCAAACTGAATAATGAAAGAAAAAAATAACCAAGTAACTAACCTGTGAGCAAAGCAATGAACGTAATACGCATAAGGACATTCTTCAAGAACAAGTGCTTGTAATCCGTTCCATTTCCCTCTCATATTGCTAGCACCGTCATAACCTTGCCCACGAATTTTACTAACATCAAACTGATAATGCAAAAGTTGTTTCCACAAACTTGTTTTTAGGGTTGCTGATAAAGTATCCCTAACATGAACCAAATCCAAGAACCTTTCTTGTATCATCCCTTCTTCATCAACAAATCTCACAACTATGGCCATTTGCTCTTTCTTTGACTCATCTCGTGACTCATCAACCATGACACAAAAGGCCGAATCCCCCACTTCACTACGAATATGCTTTCGAATTTTATTTGCAATAATACTAAGAATTTCTTTTTGAATATCTCCAGAAGTATACTTTGCATTATAAGGAGCATTCTCTAGTATAACCTTTGAAACTTCATCATTATAAGAAGCAAGAAGTGTTAGCAATTCCAGAAAATTACCTCGATTTTTAGAACTAGCAGATTCATCATGTCCTCGTAAAGCACAAGCTTGGTATGTCAACCAACGAACTACATCAACAGTAGTCTTTAATCGTAAACGGTTCTTCATAATTATCTCCTTATTTGGCTTCGATATGGAATTATCAACGTGTGCTTCTTGGTTCAATAAGTTTTGACTGAATAAAAGGGCGTCTCTATGATTTGAAGTTTTAATGTGCTTCATGAATGCACATTGTTTCCCACAAACTTTATTCCAATTATCAAACCCTTTAACTGTAAATGTATCATGACCATGGCTCATATTTGGTTTGTCACAAAAAAGATAACATAGAAAGCAATAAGCCGAATGTGTTGTTGGAGAATACTCTAACCAATTAGGGTAAAGTTTGAACCAAGGATATCGGAACCTACGAGCTTGCTTCTTTGTACCATTAACTTTATATTCTGCAAGTTCTATTTGGTAAGGTCCAAAAGAAAGATAAGCACGCCTTACTTGTTCTCTTAAATTAACCGGATGCTCCCACATTGGTTTTCGTTTACCGGGATCTCTTTCTATAAGATTAACATCCACTTCATTAGTGTCGGATTGTGGTTGTGGAGCTTCATTTGAGTTTGATTGTGGTGGTGGAGCTTCGTTTGGAATTGTGTTTGATTGTGGTGGTGGTGGCGCTTCATGCTCTTCAGGCTCATTAGTTGAAGTTTTTTGACGTTTACTCTCTTGTTCATCATCCTTTCTTTTGAAAAAAGAATCAATAGTTTTCGTCTTTCCCATGAATTCCTAACAAAAAGTACTAATAATACATTAATTAATTCATCATCAAGGTATCAAATCCTCTTTATCTATTAAGTATTTTAGATCTATCATTTATGTAAATATGATTCTTATTCATGAATAAAGATAAACATTAATGCATTCCTAATTGTTACTCAATGCATTACTAATAACAATAAAAAAAAAAAATTGTTATGAAATTGAGAATTGGGAATGAATTGGAAAACAAAAAAATAAAAAATTGTTATGAAATTGTGAATTCCGAATGAATTGGAAAACAAAAAAATAAAAAGGATAAGGATTGCAAGTTAGCACTCACCAAAAATTGCCCCAAAAGTCTTTGGCAGTGGCAGAGTTGAATCGCAGACGACAGAAGTGCAGAACACTGTCGGTTGAATAAGATTATTATATTTGATTGTTAATAATTTGGGTATTAAGTTTATTGTATGGTGGGTAATCTAGGGTTAAACAAATAAAAATAAGAGTTAAAATATATTTACCAAATTACCCATCATTTAGGAAAAATAATCGGGGTGGCGATCCTATATAATTTTAAAATTTTCGGACGAAAAATCGGACCATATACACTTCTAACCGAAACATTGGGGTGGGCGGGTGCACCCCCGAGCACCCATGATCCTTCGCCCCTGTGTGGCTGTATACAGACGAAGATGATGTGTAATGATGTTTGTTTTTGTGTGCCTAAGGGAGTTTACTGCGATTGGAGATTGGATATTCAAGTTTCGATTATTTGGTTTTCTTGCAGTTTATCTGTGAATATACTCGCAAAGGTTGATGAACTAATCAAGGACAAGACTGAAACGGAGAAGGGCATGTTTTTGCTTTTTTTTAATATATTTTTTGTGATCACCATGTATAGTAAATGGAAGTTATTAATGACTATGCATTGATTGGTTGTAGAACATGTATGCCCAACTACGGCCACTCGCTCTACCTGAATCGTAGGGTATGGGTGGTGGATATGGTCAACTAGGGCCACCACTGCCAATGGGTGGAATGGGAGTGTCACCAATGCACCACCGTTTAGCATGCCTCCGATGGGCTCTGACTGATTTTGTGATGGTGTAGAGCAGAAATTTACACGGGTTCCACTTAGTACCGGCAACTTTCTTATGGTTAATAATAGAATAATAACCAGTATCGTTATGAGCGTGATATGTATAATTATGTGACCTGACATGAATCTTTGAATTGTATTCGGCGTTTATTTTTTTATGGTTTTAACAACGATCATTAGAATTCTCTAACATGTAACATTTGTTCAGGGTGTAGCATAGTTCTAATTGCTTGGTGCCTGCAAATATAGACTCGCCAATGCTGCAAAATGTTTCTTGAATCAGCAGGTGAACGAGATAATTTAAATAATGATTCCGATATCCAGATGTTCCATAGTTGTTTTGATTATTTATAGTTTTTTTTTCTTCAGGTGACTGAGGTTGTTATATATGCATGATATAGTATAAGATATTCTAAAGAAATGGGTCAACCTTGCAAGAACATGAGCCATTCGAGTCACTTTCATAGTTTTTGATATTACTATTGTTATGTTCTTATTATAAATTGCTTGATTCACTTATGAGGTTAGTTACAAATTTACAACCACCATGAAAATTTCCTATTTGTTTAAAGTGATATTGTACATGTACAACTTTTAATTAGATAGCGTAGAAATAGAACATTTTATTATGGTATGGACATCTACATGTCAAATACGATTTAATATTCACTTTACTTAAAAGCGCACCATATGAACTTTTTGTGTGTGAAGCAGTCAACACTTATCCGACTCGCTGAAAGACAAACTACTGTAACAAGGACAAAGTATGTCCAAGTAATATTAAACCGGAACATGAGTTTTTTTGATACATATGGAAACAATGGGGACATAGTGAACCAAGTCTTGATTGATGTTCAAGTAATTCAATGTGCTCTTAGTGAAAAGGTACATACATTTTCACAGCTCTTATTTATTTCTCTTTACCAGATTGCTAGCAAATTCATGCAAGTATTTATGTAACTATGCCAACAGTATATTACCTAAGTATATGGATATTATACTTTTAAAGTCTAAACATTATAAGATGCTTTTAACGCCTAAGATTGTACCTCCGCTTTTGACTTCAGGTTTGAGATTCGTGTCAGCTTGACCTGTTTCTTTTGCTGATTAAGGTAACCAACATTGCCCATCTACATAGTTGTTTTTTTAATTATTGTTATGTGATTTAGATTAGGGGTGAGCATGTTTCACTCCAACCCGAAAAAATGACAGAAAAGGAACCGATACCAAGCCTCACCCATTTCAAATGGCCAGTCATCAGTTTTCAGTTATCATTAAATTCGGCGAATGGAAAAACATGCCTAATGCCCTAATCCAATTAACGACTTACACACAACTACTTTCTTTTGTGCTTTCTTTTGTTAGTAACTTCAATTAATCTGTCTTTATTATAAAAGGCAATTTATGTCGTTTAAAAAAAATAGAAAAAAACTAAGCATGCCTGTTTATGTGTTAGGAATCATCGGTTCCACGTCTGTTTTTGTGCTTGGAATAATCAGTTCCAGGTATGTTTTTGTGTTTGGAATTAAGGCAAGAATAAGTCTTGATCCGCTGGTCTTGCGATTGTTCGGTCCACATCTGTTTTATGTTTGGAATAATCAATTTCTCTTTTGAAACAACCCATTTTGACCCGTACTAATTTTTGTTGATACCCATTTTGACCTGAACCAAACTTACACCTTTTTAAAACGACCCATCCTAACCCGAACTGGCACATGTGAATTTACCGTCTTCTCATTGTTGAGTAATATATGTGAACTGACACTACGCGAACTGTGTTGAAATGCAGGTTTTATGGTTTGACGAGATGATAGACACATCAACAATTGACGTTCATTTCCACCCTAAGTCGCCAAAGAAAGAAGGCGTGTGACACAACCAAGTAAAGCACCAAGTCAACAACACATGCAGGGAACAACTTTTGTGCAAAGATTAACATGTATGACCTTTTGATATTTAGTATCAAACTATGTAAACAGTAAGCCCACAAACCAAACATATGACACAAGTTATCTAAAAACATCATTTTAATGGTTTATTATCAGAAATGCTAACCACAATGTAAATCGCGCAAGGCGCGACTAGGGAATGACCCTAGTTAAAATAATCTTCTAAAGCTAAACCAAGTTTGTGGAAATTTATTTTGTGAAATTTAATTTAATTATCAATTAGAGATCAATGTAATACAGTGTTATAACGTATTTTACCAATGATGTGGGTTGGATGGTAAATAAATTCTATAGAAGTATGATTTTCTGATAATTTGACGAATTGTGTTTCATTAAAACTTTTAAAAGAAGTTACAGAAAACTTGATAACTAAATTAAAAGAAAACATTAAAACTTTTTTAAAATTAAAACTTTTTTTCTATACCTCACGATCCATTTTTTAGTTGTAGTGTATTTTTGTTTGTTAACACTTGTTAAAAAACATCCAAGATAGAAATGATTTTATCCACTAAAAATAGGAGCTAGAAAAAAGTGGGTTTTTAAAAAACACATATTTTGGTAAATACTTTTTAAATCACCCATTTTAATAAATAAATTTTTCACCAACACCCTTTTCAAAAAAAAAAAAAAAAAAAAAGCTTCTTAAAAGTTAAGAACAAAAAGCTTCTTAAAAGTTAAGAACCTTTTTTTATTTAATACATAAGGTATAACCTTAAATTGGGGTTAATAGTCTTTTACACACTAGTTACACCTTAATCCTCTCATATTAATTACACTTTAATTCCATCATTTTTAACCAAATTAATTAGCAGTTACACTTTATCACTCTCATCTAAAACTAACTACCCCACATTTTTTTCAACGACAATAACTTTACGTACGCTAGTATTTTTAAAAAAAAAATTACACCATAAAAACGTGTCTTTTATTCTATTTAATTTGAGTATAGTAGTGCTATAATTGTTTTAATTAAGAAAAATTGTTATATTACGTGACTAACAGTTTCTAGGGGTGAGCAATAACTTAATCATTAAGCATAACCAAACCGAAAATAGAGGAAAGCGAACCGAAATCAACCAATAACTGAATTAACTGAAAAGCAAATTAATCGAGAAAAAAATCAAAAACTAGTCCTAACTGAACCAAACCGAGCAATTCATATTTCTATATATTTCTAGCTTTTATGCCTCAAGTTTATGTATTCCATATTTTATACTTCCATTTCGTTTATTTATACTTCTATTTCATGTATTTATACCTCAATTTTATGTATTTATACCTCAATTTCATTTATTTCTACATAAAAGTTTTAGCCAAAGTTTTGTTTGGCTATTAACCCAAATTAAACGAGACAAACAAAAAACCGTCAATTTAACATAATAAACCAAACTGATTGACTGAAAACAGATTGGTTAATAAAATAGACTAATCGATTACTTCGGTTTCGGGTTCCGTTGAGGAACCAAACTTATTGACTGAAAACACATTGGTGGTCGGAATGGGTCCTTTTCAACATTAAGCGACCTTACAACCATCGGAGTGCTTAGTGAATGTGATTTGTCCATGTAAAAGCTTTTGAGTAGTTTTTCTATGTAGGTTTCTTGATGCACGAGTATTCCATCCTTAAGATGTTCAATTTGTAACCCATGACAAAACTGTCTTTTTGGGGTCTTTCATTTCAAATTCCTTTCTCAAGTATTCAATCGCTCTATGGAGTTCCCAAGAGTTACATTTATATTTAAGTCATCAATGTATACTTCGATTATACCAAATTCAGATTTTGATCGTTTTTATATAAATGCATGGACAAACATAATCATTTTTATAACCTTCTTTCAAAAAATAATCGCTTATGATATTGTACCACATACACCCGGAGTGTTTTAGCCCATGTAATGACTTGTTTAATTTAATTGAAAGATGTTCTCGAGAACTTATATTACATGATTCTGGTAGTTTGAATCATGCAGTTAAATTCATGTAAATTCCAGTATTAAGTGAGACATAGAGGTAAGCTGTTACAACATCCATTAGAAGCATATAAATAATATGATAATGAACACATAGTATTCTTTGAAATTATTTATTAGAATAAGATAAAAAAAAATTTCTACATCAGCTCACAATGATGTTTTTAATAATAAATGTTACTCCCACACTATTACACTAATAATTCACAATGGTGTTTTTAATAATAAATGTTACTCCTACACTATTAAATCCCCCCACCATAGCTCAAGTGAGGCCGGCTTCTTCCCTATGGGAGGTCGCCGGTTCGACTCCATCTTGTGGCATATGGTGCGGGGACGTCCCAATGATAGATCGTTTCCTTCCGAGGTATGGAGCGGTCTTGAGGGTAACCCGGTTTTACCCAACTGTTACCCCAGGAACTCGTGTGGGGGCAGCATGGTTTCCGGGCGGAAGTCAGCTCGCGCGCCGGCCGGGGCCCGATCGAACATCGCGTCCGGAGATGCGGGGTTGACGGGGAATGTCTTTGACATGTCCCTGGAGACCAATCGGTCTTGTACAGAAAGTCTCATTCCAAAAAAAAAAAAAAACTCCTACACTATTACACTAATAATTGCAAATGCCTATACCAATAGGCTAACGCCACATTTTTTTGAATGGCCAATAGAATCCCGAGCACTCTCAGGGTACCCACTGAACCAAACGAAGTACTCCAAGAGTAACCCGAGTCCACCATCAATTCCGGGAAAAATCCAGTAACCCACTCGTCCGAAGGCGTGACGGTGAAATTACTGGTAAAACCCGTTTAGCTCAATAATTTAACCCAGGTTTCCCTTGGTCTCTCATCATTGCCCACCAATACCTCACTCTACACCAAATGAAAATTGAATCTGCATCTTTCAAAAGAAACGCAAATCATCCACCACTTGATCTAGAGATCATTGGCTCTAACCCGACATTTACCATCTCACAGTCGCGTATGGGATATATATTTTTTAAGATTAAAATATATTGATGGACACTGGTTAATCATTGATGTGAGCTGTCTGATTATATTAATACAATCACCTTCACATTAACTATGATTACGTCGTGAATAATTAAAAAATTAAATTTTCTTCTCCAACCGATTCTAAATGTATATAAAAAATTTTCTCATTACTTATTGGTAAGCTTCTTCTTTGTCAATTACTTTGATAAAGATCGATGGGTTTTAAAAGTTTTTTTTTCTTGCTATGATGATTGGCGTAGCTACATTGAGATAAACGGTGTCATCCGGCACCAATGTCTTTCACGTAACCAGTGGCGAAACTTGACTTGAATGACGAGGGGGGCGAAAACGTATATACCCAAAAAATTCTATAGAACCGGGGGGTCGAAAATGTATATACCAAAAAAATTCTATACGAAAACTACGTATATAACACTACTGAGTGAAAAGTTCGGGGGGTCGGGCGCCTCTCACCGCCCATTCTATACTTCGCCCCGGCCCGTAACATATAGAACTTGTAATAAGAAAATTTTAGGCGACGCCAATGTTTCTTTTATGATTTACACCATTGATTATACAAAAAATAAATTGATCCCATTGACATGAAAAAATTACATATATTACTATATTAAAAAAAATTAAATGCTTTATCTAATATTTTTTTATAATTAAGTAATTATGAGTAATATCAAATAAAAAATTTATTTTGCCTATGTAGGATGAGAATGAATCTTAACCATTCATTTTTCAAATTAATGGTTAAGATTAAAGTGTAGGAAAAATGAGAAGTGCAAGAGTATCTTGGGAAAATCATATTTATGGACTTTCTCTCTCCAGATGCAAGACACATGCATATTTCACCTCCATTTTTTAAACGTTCATAACTTTTTTATACGACATTATTTTTTCATAAAAATTTCACCGTAAAATCGAGCGTTTTTTTATCTTTAATTTGAGTACCATATTGCAATATAAAATATGAAGACTAAAAAACCCACTAAAATGTGTTGTATTTCTATGTTGTATAACATTTTTTTTGTGCTGGATTTTTGTACTATATTTTTGTGCTTAATTTTTTTGTCTTAAAATTTTTTTTTCTCAATTTTTTTGTGCTGGATTTTTTTGTACTACATTTTTTTGCTGAATTTTTTCGTGCTATATTTTTTTGTACTAGACTTTTTTGTGCTATATTTTTTTATACTAAATTTTTTGTACAATATTTTTTTGTACTAGATTTTTTGTGCTAGATTTTTTTACTACATTTTTTTGTTGTATTTTTAAAAAACAAAGGGGTGCCACATGTCATTTTTACTACATGTTTTGTTGTATTTTTTACTACCTATTAGAAATGACACATGTCATCATCATAATCCTTCTTAGGTTACTTAGGCAAAATTCATTTTTTAGTGGATAATTCCCCCAAGTAACTAAGCGCATGTTATATTAATTAACCAACTAAAGGTGTCCTTCATAGCCCAGTGGTTGGGGGCCGGTTTGTCCTCCTAGAGGTCACCGGTTCGACTCTCGCTTGTGGCGAAAGGGGGTAGGACACCCGTGCGTTATGATGGTGAAAAACCTACCGAGGAGGGTTTGATCCTGAGCGTCACTCCGGTTTTCATCCGGCTGTTACTCTAGCGAGGAAACTCGTGTAGAGGCAGTACGGTTTCCGGGGGAAAGCCTTCGACCCAAGACTGGTTAACCCAGCGCTGGCCTTGCTATTTGGGCCCACGTTCTTGGCGAGGGTCCGCGATGGTCACCATTAAGAAGTTCACCTTTCAAAAAAAAAAAAAAAACAACTAAAGGTCCATCTTTTACTAATTAACCAACCAAAGGCCTATGTTTTATCCATAACCCAATAAGGCAATAACCAAATTACTCACTTTGTCTCCATCCGCCATGTTGGTGAAGAGATTCTCAAAGGAGGAAATAAAGGAAGCGGTATGGAGTTGTGGGGGTGATAAAACGCCAGGTCCGGATGGGTTTACTTTCAAGTTCATAAAAGATTTTTGGGATCTATTTGAAAATGATTTCGGGATGACACTCGAATACTTTTATGTATATGGCAAGCTCAATCGAGGTTGCAACTCGAGCTTCATCTCACTCATTCCCAAAACAAACAATCCTCAGACAATCAACGATTTTCGGCCGATCAACTTGATTGGTTGCATCTCAAAAGTTGTCACCAAAATCCTAGCAAGTAGGCTCAAGAAGGTGATTGGTTTATTAGTAAGTGATGTGCAAACGGCTTACATCGAAGGACGGAGCATTTTTGAAGGTCCTTTAATTATCAATGAGCTTATTTCATGGGAAAAAAAGTAGTAAGAGGAAGATGATGTTATTTAAGGTTGACTTTGAGAATGCATTCGACTCTATAAGTTGGGAGTTCTTGGAGTCGGTTCTATCTCAAATGGGAGTTCCGGCTCTTTGGAGGAAATGGGTGACGGAAATACTAAAGACGGAAATACTAAATGGGAGTTCCGGCTCTTTATGCACAAATTTAGGGGGGGGGGGGTTTAGAAAAATACAAAAACATTGAAAAATTACTGAAAAATACAAAAACATTGAAAATTCTGAAAAATACAAAAAGAAGCATTGCATAACACGGGAAATGAAATGAATTTTCACATTATGGTGAAGGACTGACTCATGTAAGACCAGTATCGAAACAGTTTGACTCTAGTATGATGTATTGGTAGGCTCTATCCTTAAAGACTAGAAACATTGGCTGTTTATGTTCAGAACTAAATTAGTACATGCCCCCAGGAAAGAAAATCACTTGGAGTTAGCTCATTTCTATTTGAATGCATGTATGTTGTCCCGAGACACAATTTTGGTCTGGTTCTGAAATCTTCTCTAAAAAAGTCGTGTATCTCCTCTGTTTTGTGTGAGCAAAGACCTGGAGGTGCTAGGCAACGCTTAGCTTCTGTTTTGCATGAGCAAAGACCTAGCTGAGCGTCTGTCGTCTTATAGATCAATTAAACACCCGAAAGAGGCCCTCAAGTGCCCAAACGAAACCAAAGAAACCTATATCAAACTGAGAAAAACTCATTTGATCTGTATATTATACCTTCTCTGCTTATGATCTATTATGTTCTCTTCTCAACCTCTTCCCAGTTAAGGTTTCAGAAGTCTGGAACGGACTTGTGAAATATGTGGTAGGGAAACTGCTTGCATGATAGAGTGTGTTATCTATATTTCCAGGATTTGATTAGTATTTGTTTGGGTGTTCATTGTTAAGACATCAAAACATGATAAAATGAGTTACAGACAGTTATATGGAAAAGGTCTAGGGAAACGAGTTTAAGTGGACAAATATACTGGCAATCGTCTAGATCATTCGGTAGTAGATCAGTGTTGATAAGTGAAGTCTGGCCCGAAACCTTGTGATTTGATCGCTGAGCAATTATGATATTTCCTATTTTTATTTTTGTAAATAATTATTAGTATTATTTATTTTTGTGTTTGTAGGTTTTTTTGTTCTCGTAAAACGTGCTCGGGAAGTCAAATGGGTTGTCAAATAAAAGAAAAATCTTATCTTGGTATAAAGAGATTTTTGAAAAATAAAAATTGAAGTAAATCTTTAATCTGAAGAAAATGTGGTCTCGAGTGAATTCAGTGGTCTCGACCCAAATTACTTGGTCTCGGCCCAAATTCAGAGGCCCGACCCATGTATGTTGGGGTATAAAAGCTGGTCTCGAGTCGAAACCTCACATTTCACTCGAGACCTTCCACTGTATACTCAAATATTCTCTCTCAATTCTCCGGTAAGATTCTTAAATTCCGACAAGTTTTTCCTGTCTCGAATTGTTATCATCAACCATTTAAAGGTATTATGATCTTAATGAATGTCTTAATTAAAGATTTGCAGATTGTTTGAAGGTCAGATGAAGAATCAGATGAAGATTTGAAGAGTTACATGAACCCTAATCATGATATATGGTGGTCTTCAAAGAAATCAAAGAGTGTTTTTGGGTTTTGATCCAAAAATTAAGCAGATGAAAGTTGTTTATGTGGTCTCGACTTGGGTTATAACTGGAAACATATGAGGACTCGAGACTGGTGGTTGCGAGTCGCAACCTCTTGGTCTCGACTGGGGTCTCGACTCGAAACCTCATGGTCTCGACTGGGGTCTCGACTCGAAACCTCATGGTCTCGAGTGGGTTCTCGACTCAAAATTTCATAGTCTCGACTGGGGTCTCGACTTGAAACTACATGGTCTCGAGTCAAAGTTTCACAATCTGAATTATGGACTTGTGATCTGTGCTGACCTTTTTGACTTAAAAGATTTGCATCAGTGTGAAATTTAAACTAAGTAAATATTGAATTTTTTAAACATAATTTTGTACTTAACAAATTTTTGTTTGTCCAAAATATGGACTTGAAATTTGTTCCCACACACAATCAGGCAGGATACCTAGCTCCACCTCCAGATAAACACAAGAGAATGTATACTTCTTTGATTAAAGGATTGAATAGCTGCAGGATAGTTCACGCACTACGAGAAAATCCCGTTGTCTACGAAAGCCTTATTCAAGATTTCTGGAAGACGGCAAGGTTCGAAGCACTTGAAGCTGAAGGGAAAGGAGAAATAGTTGCTGAGATTCAAAAGAAGGTTGTCTCTGTGACAGACCAGATGATACGAGAGGTGCTACAGTTCAATGACCAAGAAACAAATTCTATTGAGCTTCCAGCTGGAAACGTGGAAGCAATTTTACCACGATTGAGTTATGAAGGAAAGTACCCGTCCTTAGTGAAGAAATTCGTGCACCCTTATTGGCGTCTGTTGGTGCACATGTTCATTCTTTGCATGACAGAAAACAGAGGAGGCACAGATCAATTGAACATCACACAGTCTGCTGCTCTCGTTTGTGTGATAACGAACGAGCATTTCAATTATTCGAAGTATATTTTTGAGGCTATGAAGAGAAATGTGATAGGAGTTAGAAATGACAAGTTTCTTATGTACCCAAGATTCTTGCAAATGATTCTTAATGCTCGTTATCCAGAGTTGGTGAGATCTGGAAACACCTTGGAGTTGAAACCCATGGGTCCTACATGCTTTGGTGCTCTCACTCCTAAAATGGGTACTGAAAAGAAATATGAAGGTTGAATTCCTCTGGAGAAGTTTGGTCAGTTCGCTGAGACTGAAGATGTGGCTGCTGAACTAGTGTTGGTGCAACCTGTTCTTGTAAATGTTGCACAAATCAATGCACCTGTAAATGCTATGGTTGCTGAAGAGCATGATGTTCAAGGTGCTGCTGAAGATGAGCCTGAGACAGAGATTTTATCGATTAACTCTGACGATGAGGGCATAGAGATAATGTGTGATTCAGGAGATGATGAAGAGCTTCCTCCTGAAAATGAAGCTGATATTGTTGTTTCTATTGTTCAACCTGTGATTTCTGCTGAGAATTTGGCTCTGTTGTTAAAGTCTTTGACTGATAAGATGGGAAATCCTCCTTCCAATCTTTCAGTATCAAATGAAGAGCCACCAAGTGAGAACCCAAAGGATCCTGATTCATTGCCTTTGAAGCGGAAAAGGAGGGATCCTCGACTCGGAATGTATGTTGAACAGAACAAAGATAAACCCATAAATGATGTTGATGATGATGGCTTATATGACTTCGATTTTGAGAAGAATGTCACTGATACCACAAACACTACTGAAGATATATTTGAGTTTAACGTTGATGCTCAAAGAATTGATTTGGAAACCACCACTGCAGATATACCAGTTACAAATGTTGTTTCTGATCCTGTCATCGGGTCAATGTCTCACACCCCGATTTCCACGTGTCACCGGTGGACCCGGTGGGGGAGTATCGTGACGTGGTTGGCAACATAATAGTCAAACAACACAATAATCAATATGCACAGCGGAAGCAAATTTAAAATATGATACAACCGAATTTAATATTGTAATATCAAATGTCACAATATTCGGAAGTTTATCCACAGATGGATCGAAAATAAAATAGTATTGATAGTTCAACAGACTTCAGGCATCTTAAGCATGCGAGACTTCTAGTGATGCTAAGGAGAAATCCCAGCCAATTACGCTTAGTACCTGCATTTAATCTTTTTGGGAAAATACGTCAGTTTACACTGCTAAATACATTCAACTGACTCATTTTGGAAAATGATTGAAAATTTGGTTTGGATGCACGTGGCATAAACATTTTATTTAACTTGGGAGAATTATTTAATATTATAATCTTGTGAACGAATTACATGTTCCTTGTGCATTCAGTAGCCCGGATCTTGTCCGGGTTAAAGATCAATAGACACACCACAATATACTTTTGTGCACTGACGGGTGTACGCCTACACCCCGCGCTTAAGTCATGGCCATTTCGTAAAATGATGCCAAGGATATCCAGGACATGGTCATTAACCCCCCAAAGGCTTTAAGTAACAAGACTGTTTAAACGAGCCGATCAAATTTATTCAATTACCCACTCAACGGTGGAGGATTTGATGCCCGATCAAGCGGTATGCTATATACCGTAACCCAAGCCCGTATAGGGAAAATAAGTTAAAAGTATTTACCTGAGCAAAGTATATATCACAATAAGGAAATTGCAAGTAGCTTTTACTGGTCCTCCTAATCTGGAATGAAGGTTTATAATAACCTATTAGAATCCTAACGGGTCTTTAATTAAGCTTAGCTTAGACCGGCTAGTTTCAAAGATATGGTTCGTACGCACGATTAAGCGAAGACCGGATAGAATGTGATTTAGACCCGACAAGTTCAGAGACTTGTTTAATATGGGAATTTCATACACATTCTGGAATTTGAGATAAAACCGATAAGGTTTGACCCGTTTAGGCTAGTTTATGTAAACTAGTTACATAAACCGAACCGAACTCGCAATAAGCGTAACGGGTATCCATGAGAGCTATTTACAGGTTTCCTAAGTTAATATTCTTCATATATGTTGTGACATCAGTAAGATATCATTTATTATGCCCGAAACGAGTTTGAACACAAACTATGCCCCGTAGGGGTAGTTTGGTCGTTTACAAGGTTATAAAAGAGTCTAAGTGTTTAACTGAGTTACAGATCTGATGTACTCAGCAAACATACTCAAATTAATGAGTTATAACAGTAGGATAAAGTATATATGTGAAATTTATCAATTATAACCAAACTATGCCCCGTAGGGGTATTTTGGTAATTTCACATAAGCCGAAAAGCTCAAACCTGAAGTCTGAGTTTAACAACCTTTGCTTAATGTTAAAATATTATAATTTGCCTCTAATATCAGTAGGTATCAACCCTTGTATGTTTAATATACTTCTAGTACATACTATGCGTTAAAAACGCTTAAAAAGGCGATTAAAGGCCATTTCCGGGTTTGATACTTAAATCTGATATTTTTATATTTCCAGAAGGTTCACAATAATTTATTTATCGTATGTGATCAGTAGCAAAAGGTTTGGAGTCGTTTAGATATGTAAAACTCATTTTATGGCCCGTGAGGGCAAAACCGAAAATTACCGGATTAAGCCTACGACTACTAGTTATGCTCAGCCTAAAATTAATTAAAAATATTTAAAAATCCCAAAATAATATATTACATCTGTGGGTCTTAAGTTTGATACCAAAAAGTAGGCTTAACTAGGCTATACGCTAATTACGCCGTTTTATTAACATAAAGCATTCATTTTGCGATGATGAGCATAACTCTTAATATACAATTTAAACTGATGTCAAACTTTGCATACAAGTTTATATATCAATAATTAAAGTTTCTACTCTTTTACATTTCCAAAAATCACGTTTTAAGGTAATAAGGGCATAATGGTCAACATATGAGCAATTAACGGAATCATGCGTAATAATCGGTTAACTAATGAACCATAGTGTATAAGCACAGAGGGTTATACTAGCATGTAACCTGGTCCAAATAAAGCTCTAAGGCATTTTTAAAACATACCATAACGGGTCAGAACTGAAAGTCAAAGTATAAGTCAAACTATGCGACTTTCGGTTCGGAACCGGGTCTAAACAGGAAATTGTCGGGTTGAACATGTTTAGACATGTCCTTACACTAATTACCAAGTTATATTAATGATCAAATAGGTTATAAGTGTTCTACATTGCTAATCATGCATAAATTGCATTTTAAACATTATGTTGACTTTTTATTAGTAAGTTTGACCCGACATTTGACCTAGTTAGAGTGGGAATCAGGGGGAACCCTTTTGAGGTTTTATTACCCACATAATTACCTACTTAAAGGTACTTTTGATTCGACTAATCACTGGACCATTAGTGATTAATCTTAAAGTCAACCGTTAATTACGACGGTTTGACTTTTAAGCTAAAACTAAGCTAAAACTTAATTAAGAAAGGTTAAGACAACTTACAAAGGTCCTATGCACGAAATGTGAACACTTGAGAGCAGACTTTAGCTCCAGAAATGATCAGATTGCAAGAGGAAGATGTGAAGAACAATGGTGCAAGTTCAAGCCTTTTTATAGTGAATTTCTCACCATAAATCCTTGACACATGAGTCTACAACCCACCACAACTGATCAACACTTGTTCCTAGTGCTTAGGGGGTGCTTTAGGGGTCAAGAGATGTGGAAAATCGGTTAAAGGTCGTGCACAAAGGCCATGGCAGACAACATCCATTTTTCTCGGAACTGGGAGTCCCTCGCGTGGCGCGAGGGACCCTCACGTGGCGCGACGGTTTGCAGAAATCAGCATTCTTGATCTTTTGCGATTTGGTCCTTGGCTCTTCCAAATTCGATTAGGCACTTGTTTCTTGCATTGTAAACCCTCATAATTGATCTATAAAGGCTTTAAAACATATACCCACTTTGCTAAGTCCCCGGTTAACTTTATTGTTACCTGAAAAGTCCTAACTTTCAACGTTTACGCTTTAACTCTTCGCACACGAATTTGATCATAACTTTCTCATACGCCAACAAAACTTTACGAAATTTATATCGTGTGTTCTAGTGAGCGTAATTAATAGTTACAAAGCTTCGGGTTTGTCAAAAGGTCACTCAGAGGTATAAATTAAACATGTTGACACATTTAGTCCCTGTAGTTTGAAATCTCTCACTTTTAGCTTCGTATGATCCATGATTTATTCGTTTGAAGGTATGAGCATCATGTAGGGTTAATGTACATTATATTTATTCATAGTTGACACTTAGAATACGTATATTCACATACTTTCCATGTTTGTCAACTTTAGTCCTTCTCTAATATTCTTTCACACGTTTTAAACATATGACACGTGTCAACACATTATAGGACGTGAATTTTCGAGGTGTTACATCCTCGACCCCTTAAAAATAAATCTCGACCCGAGATTTACTAAAATAAATAAGGGTACTTTTCTTTCATCGTGGATTCGACCTCCCACGTGTATTCGGGACCTCTACGGGCATCCCATTTGACCTTTACAATAGGTACATGCTTCCTTCGAAGCTTCTTCACCTGTCGATCTTCAATCGACAAAGGTTTTTCCACAAATTTCAAGCTCTCATCTATATGCACATCTGTATGCGGTATTACCAGTGATTCATCAGCGAAGCACTTTTTCAGATTGCAGATGTGGAACACATTGTGAATTCCACTGAGCTCTTCCGGTAAGTTTAACTTATAGGCAACTGACCCGAAACGTTCGATAACCTCGAAAGGTCCTATGTATCTCGGGCTTAGCTTGCCTTTCTTACCAAATCGCATCACTCCTTTCCAGGGTGATACTTTGAGCAACACTTTATCACCTACTTCGAAGTGAAAGGCTTTACGCTTTGGATCTGCGTAACTCTTCTGCCTATCTCGGGCAGCCTTGAGATGGTCACGAATCTGGACAATCTTGTCCGTCGTTTCAAAGACTATCTCTGGTCCTGATAATTGGACATCTCCAACTTCCGCCCAACACACGGGCGATCTACACTTTCTACCATATAATGCCTCAAAAGGCGCAGCCTTTATGCTGGTGTGGTAGCTATTGTTGTAGGAGAATTCGATTAATGGTAAGTTCTTATCCCAACTACCACCCAAATCGATCGCACATGCACGTAGCATGTCTTCCAACGTTTGAATAGTACGCTCACTCTGACCGTCAGCCTGAGGATAATAAGCTGTACTAAAATTCAAGCGTGTGCCCAAAGATTGTTGGAAACTCTTCCAAAAATGTGACGTGTACCTAGTATCCCTGTCAGAGATAATAGACACAGGTATGCCATGTAAGGCTACAATCTTATCAACGTATAACTGGGCTAACATGTCAGAGCTATAAGTCTCCTTGATGGGTAAGAAATGTGCTGACTTAGTCAGTCTATCAACTATAACCCATATTGTATCATTTCCTTTCCTTGTCTTGGGTAACTTGGTAATAAAATCCATAGTTACCATTTCCCACTTCCACGTAGGAAGTTCAGGCTGTTGTAGCAAACCTGACGGTTTTTGATGCTCGACTTTGACTTGCGCACATGTCAAGCATTTAGCTACATGAGTAGCTACAGACTTCTTCAAGCCTATCCACCAATAATTTGCCTTTAGATCCTGGTACATCTTATCATCTCCAGGATGAACAGAGTATTTGGAACTATAGGCTTCCTGGAGGATAACATCACAAAGTCCCCCATAAATTGGAACCCATATTCGTCCATTCAATCGTAAAATTCTGTCCTTGCTAAGAGTTAACTGCTCCTCTGTTACTCCTAACTTTTCATTAGGATAGTTAGCTTCCAACACAGTTTCCTTTTGTGCAGCTAACAACCTTTCAATCAAATTATTCTTTATCTCCATGCGCTTGGCATTGATTCGGATGGGTTTCATCCTTTCCTTCCGACTCAAGGCATCGGCGACTACATTCGCCTTGCCGGGATGGTATTTGATTTCACAATCATAATCATTTAAAGTTTCCATCCAACGACGTTGCCTCATGTTTAATTCCTTCTGATTAAACAAATGTTGGAGGCTCTTGTGATCAGAATAAATCACACACTTCACACCGTATAGATAGTGCCTCCAAAGCTTCAGTGCGAATACAACGGCACCAGCTCCAAGTCATGGGTGGTGTAATTCTTTTCATGCACTTTCAATTGTCGTGAAGCGTAGGCAATCACCTTGCCTTTCTGCATAAGCACACACCCCATGCCAGTGTGCGAAGCATCACAATAAACCACAAATTCTTCTATTCCATCTGGCAATGTCAGTACTGGGGCGTTGCTTAACTTTTGCTTCAAGATATCAAAGGATTCTTGCTGCTTAGGGCCCCAAACAAACTTAACCTTCTTCTTAGTTAAGGAGGTTAGGGGTGCAGCAATCCTTGAAAAATTTTCAATGAAACGCCTGTAATATCCTGCCAATCCCAGGAAGCTACGAATCTCTGTAGGCGTCTTTGGCTCTTGCCAGTTCATGACTGCTTCAACCTTAGCGGGATCCACCTGGATACCACGCTTACTAACCACGTGTCCAAGGAATTGGACTTCTCGAAACCAAAATTCACACTTGGAGAATTTGGCATAGAGCTTCTCTTGATGCAGGAGTTTGAGAATACATCGAAGGTGTTTCTCATGGTCAGTTTGATTCTTCTAATAGATAAGAATGTCGTCGATGAAAATAATGACGAATTTATCTAAGTAAGGCTTGCAAATGCGATTCATGAGATCCATGAACGCGGCTGGTGCATTAGTGAGCCCAAAAGGCATCACTAGGAACTCGTAGTGACCGTAACGAGTCCTAAATGTTGTTTTGTGTACGTCTTCATCTCTGACCTTCAGCTGATGGTAGCCTGACCTTAAATCAATCTTCAAGAAATAACTTGCCCCTTGCAATTGATCGAACAAATCGTCGATTCTGGGCAGAGGATACCTATTCTTTATCGTGACCTTATTAAGTTCACGATAGTCGATGCACAGACGCATCGATCCATCCTTCTTCTTCACAAATAGGACTGGGGGTCCCCAAGGAGACGAACTAGGTTTAATGAAACCTTTAGCTAGCAGTTCATCTAGCTGTGTCCTTAATTCTTTCATCTCCGTTGATGCCAACCTATAAGGTGCCCTAGCAACTGGTGCTGCTCCAGGGATGATATCAATCCTGAATTCCACTTGCCTATCTGGTGGCAAACCAGGTAGTTCTTCCGGAAAAACTTCTGGGAATTCAGAGATGACAGGGATGTCTTCTATCTTCGGTTTGGGCTCATCAATAATCACTTGTGCCATGTAGATGACACAACCCTTCTTTAAACATTTGGAGGATTTGAGCATTGTCACTTGCTTAGGCAGCCCATACTGGGTATCTCCCCGAATGGTAAGTGATTCACCAGACGGAGTCTTTATCACCACTTGTTTCTTGTTACAAACAATTTGGGCCTGGTTATGAGATAACCAGTCCATACCCAGAACTATGTCAAAATCGGCCAACTTAAAGGGAAGCAGAGATAGAGGAAAAGAATGGTTCTTAATGGATATAACACATCCATCTAACACAGTAGAGACGGTTTCTAGAGTGCCATCTGGTAACTCCACCTCATATTTCACATTTAAGGTTTTGACAGGTAATTTCAGCAATTCACAAAACTTTTTATCAACGAAAGACTTATCAGGGCCTGAATCAAAAAGTACTATAGCAAAGACGTCATTTACAAGGAAAGTACCTGTAATAACGTTGTCGTCTAGAACTGCTTCTTTTGCGTCCATCCTGAAGACTCTAGCATTAGTCTTCTTGGCCTCTTCAGGCTTCTTGGTGTACTTGGGGCAGTTGGTTTTAATGTGGCCCTTTTCATTGCAACGGTAGCACGTTGTGACTTTCATCTTCTTGCAATCCAAGGTTTTGTGATCCGTGGACTTGCATATACCACAAGCATAGGTTTTTGACTGAGTCTGCGAGTTCGACTCAAGTCTGCACTTTCCAAAGTGTTGCTTCTTGCAAATTTTTCATTTGGGCTTCTCACCAGAATTATGCCCATCTTTCCTTGACTCCGATCCTTTCTTGTGGTCACCGTTCCCACGGTGCTTCTTGTTCGATCTACGTGAACCATCATCTTCACGTTTTCTCTTCTCAGCCTCTTTGTTTCTTAGCGACCTTTGTCGGACCGCATCCAGAGTAAGTGACAAAGATATGTCAGCTACAGACCTGAAGGTAGCTGGCCGAGAAGCTTTTACGCTTGCCTTGATTTCCGGGGCTAAACCACCGATAAAACGAGCGATTCTTTTTGGCTCCGGGGTTACCAGATATGGAACCAACCGGGACATCGTGTTGAAGCTCGTTAGGTAAGCTTGACAGTCAAGGTTTGTCATCACCAATGATAGAAAATCAGATTCTATCTTCTCCACCTCATGCTGAGGGCAGTAATTTTCCCTGATAAGGGCAACAAATTGTTCCCACGACATGTTGTACAATGGGATTTTTCCGGTGGCTTGGATCAGAGATCTCCACCATGCTAACGCTTCACCCTTAAAAGACTGCGACACAAACTTGACCACGTCTCTCTCAGCGCATCCGCTGATGTCTACAACCGTGTCCATCTCATCCAGCCACGTCATACAGTCAATGGCTCCCTTCTCCCCAGTGAAATCCTGGGGTTTGCAGGAAACGAAATATTTATACGAGCAACCCTTGTCACGGGGTCCCTGATTTAGTATAACCTGCTGAGATGGAGCACTGTGGTTCGAGGAGCGTCGATCATCATCTTTCTTCGAGTCGTCCTTCTTGGACGGTGGCTTTGAAGGCTGCGTAGATAGGGTCCTACTACGAGTCCCACTATACTCTTCGTACTGCCTTTCCAAGGCTTGTGTAACTGCGCCGTCTATTATTGCTTTCAATTCAGCACCCGTTAAATTAATTCGGGCGTTCTCGTTATTCTCCACTGGATGACTATTACCCTCGTCCGAGTTAGCCATTTTAATTGAACTGTTGCAGAAAACAAGGACAATAGTTTATTTGGGAGTTTATTATGGAATTGCCCCTTAGGGAAATTCATTAACCATGGTAAACAGAGACCATATTTGGTTAATTTATTAATCATATTTATTTAGGATTTCTACAATAATTTATCCTAATTATAAAACAATAATAGTTTTATTTGTGGCACAAAAGGCCTAGTCACATGGACAATTTAATTTATAAGTTATGATTTCAGAGAATCAAAACATGAAGGTATATTGGCACAATAGGCCTAGTCACAAGGATAATTATAAATTATATGCTAGGATTTCAGAGAATCAAAGCATTTGAGGTTTGAACTTAGTTCATTACCTTTATTTGACAGGGAGTCATAGCTACCACTGTCTTTTGGGCTCATATAGAAATGAGCAGGGCCCGTAGGCACGTATTACCACGTATGGTAAAAGTATGATCATCTTAATTGATGATTTAACCCATGATTCAGATATCATTAAGTTGGGCTTGGAATCTTTAGAAAGATCCTTATATAGTAATAACGTGTGTGATTTCAAATGAATCACGTCTGCCAGGAGCGTTAACATGTATACAGATGTTAACAGGGATTTGAATCTTTTGAACAGGTCTTACCATCTTGGCCCGGCCTTAAAATGACCCGAAGGCTAGGTTTCACTCTTTAAGATTCTTATTAAAAATTTAAAGTAGGCAGATTATTTTTAAAAGGAATGTTTTTAATTTCTTTATTTCATATATAATTTATCTATGCACATAATGGCAACATGAAATTTATAAAACAAACATTCCATTAATTTATTACAATATTACACGCTGCCCTAAACGGGACTTTTCAACAAGCAATTACCCACGCAGGGGCTTAATACACACATGCCCACGCAGGGGCTTAATAACATAATAGTCCACGCAGGGACTTACACAAATAACACACCCACGTAGGGGTTTACAGAAAGATAGGCCCTCGCAGGGGTCCAAACAACAAGCATACCCACGCAGGGGCTTAAACAAATACAGCAAATACAAGGAAAAACAACAGTGGAAGGATTAAATGATCCTTCTTGCTCTTCCCTTTGATCAAACTTGTTAATCCTTGGAAGAAAGTCTGTCTCTCCCTGCGGTCCCTGTGCACTTCCCGTTCAACTTGATCCAACCTCTGAAGGAGTTCTTCATGCTCAAGTGGGGAGAACCTAGGCGGCTGCGATTGAGTCCGTATAATAGGCCTAGGAGGTATCTGGTACCCATGAGTTGGGTAACCCACTCCCCATGGAGCTCCGTATGGTCCTTCCGGGTGCAGGGCATTGTAGTTGGCTGCCACCATGTAAGGGTCGGCCTCTGCATACCCGTAGTTGTTGTAAACCGGCGGCTCGAACGGGTTGTATGCCATGGAACCCGTTTACGCTGGAATTGGGTTGTCAAAACCCATGGGTGGCGGCTGCGGTACAACTGGGTTAGAGGGTCCACCCATTTGTGGGTCCTCCTGATGTGGCGGATAATGGCTGCCACGGGACTGACGTGGGGAACTGAAACGGAAATCCCCTGCTCGTGACGACATGCGCGCACCGGTTCTCCTTCGCCTCGGCGGTTGCGGAGGTGCCGGCTGCACTGGCGGCGGTGGAGGCGGTGGCGTGACTGCCACGAATCTGGAATCCACAGAGGGATCCTGTTGTTGTTGCGGCTGATGCTGCTGAGGCGACGATTGGTGAGGAGGTGTATAGTACCACTCGTGCCTGTTGAACATGGCTTGGAAGCTGTCTGGACCACCATAGGGTGATCCGTGGAAAGAAGATCCGTCGGAGATCTCAATCGGGTGGTTTAGAGTACCACTGGCTGGCTCGACGGGGTCTGTATCCTCGTCTATATCGTCTGCGTGATCACCAGAGAAATGATCATCTGGCCCTAGTGGGTTAAAACCCACGGGTTCTTGAATGAAATTGGCCGGGTTAAACCGGCCCCTGAAACTGGTGTGGGATCTCCGAAAGAATGATGCGACAGGGATCGCTGTAACGGTATGTATGAAGACTGAGGGTTGTTGGGCTCGTAGTCGGGCTGCGGCCCATAAGGGTTAGGAGGTGTTGAACTGTGTGAGACCGACCGTCTAGCCGGCTCAAAGAGGTTTCTACGGTTCTGCCGGGGATCGTCACTCTCCGTGGTAGATGGAGCTCGTACATTCGAAGGTCCAGCTTCATTATCATTGGGGGCGGTGATTGGCCCCTTGCCTCTTCCCCTTCTCCTGAAGAATCTTGGCGGCATTTTGTCAATCCTGTCAATATAGCATGAGATAACAATAACAATATAAAAAAAATTTAAAGGACAAAACAAAAACCAAACAAGGTAGAATTTCTCCTATGTTATATGTCTAGACTCGAAGGTTTAGATACGTGCAATTGTGTTATTGAGATTAAACACAAAAGGCTAGTGTTTAATTCACTCAATGTTGGCTCTGATACCAACCCGTCACACCCCGATTTCCACGTGTCACCGGTGGGGGAGTATCGTGACGTGGTTGGCAACATAATAGTCAAACAACACAATAATCAATATGCACAGCGGAAGCAAATTTAAAATATGATACAACCGAATTTAATATTGTAATATCAAATGTCACAATATTCGGAAGTTTATCCACAGATGGATCGAAAATAAAATAGTATTGATAGTTCAACAGACTTCAGGCATCTTAAGCTTACGAGACTTCTAGTGATGCTAAGGAGAAATCCCAGCCAATTACGCTTAGTACCTGCATTTAATCTTTTTGGGAAAATACGTCAGTTTACACTGGTAAATACATTCAACTGACTCATTTTGGAAAATGATTGAAAATTTGGTTTGGATGCACGTGGCATAAACATTTTATTTAACTTGGGAGAATTATTTAATATTATAATCTTGTGAACGAATTACATGTTCCTTGTGCGTTCAGTAGCCCGGATCTTGTCCGCGTTAAAGATCAATAGACACACCACAATATACTTTTGTGCACTGACGGGTGTACGCCTACACCCCGCGCTTAAGTCGTGGCCATTTCGTAAAATGATGCCAAGGATATCCGGGACATGGTCATTAACCCCCCAAAGGCTTTAAGTAACAAGACTGTTTAAACGAGCCGATCAAATTTATTCAATTACCCACTCAACGGTGGAGGATTTGATGCCCGATCAAGCGGTATGCTATATACCGTAACCCAAGCCCGTATAGGGAAAATAAGTTAAAAGTATTTACCTGAGCAAAGTATATATCACAAAGTATATATCACAATAATTTTGTACTTAACAAATTTTTGTTTGTCCAAAATATGGACTTGAAATTTGTTCCCACACACAATCAGGCAGGATACCTAGCTCCACCTCCAGATAAACACAAGAGAATGTATACTTCTTTGATCAAAGGATTGAATAGCTGCAGGATAGTTCACGCACTACGAGAAAATCCCGTTGTTTACAAAAGCCTTATTCAAGATTTCTGGAAGACGGCAAGGTTCGAAGCACTTGAAGCTGAAGGGAAAGGAGCAATAGTTGCTGAGATTCAAAAGAAGGCTGTCTCTGTGACAGAGCAGATGATACGAGAGGTGCTACAGTTCAATGACCAAGAAACAAATTCTATTGAGCTTCCAGCTGGAAACGTGGAAGCAATTTTACCACGATTGAGTTATGAAGGAAAGTACCCGTCCTTAGTGAAGAAATTCGTGCATCCTTATTGGCGTCTGTTGGTGCACATGTTCAATCTTTGCATGACAGAAAACAGAGGAGGCACAGATTAATTGAACATCACACAGTCTGCTGCTCTCGTTTGTGTGATAACGAACGAGCATTTCAATTATTCGAAGTATATTTTTGAGGCTATGAAGAGAAATGTGATAGGAGTTAGAAATGACAAGTTTCTTATGTACCCAAGATTCTTGCAAATGATTCTTAATGCTCGTTATCCAGAGTTGGTGAGATCTGGAAACACCTTGGAGTTGAAACCCATGGGTCCTGCATGCTTTGGTGCTCTCACTCCTAAAATGGGTACTGAAAAGAAATATGAAGGTTGAATTCCTCTGGAGAAGTTTGGTCAGTTCGCTGAGACTGAAGATGTGGCTGTTGAACCAGTGTTGGTGCAACCTGTTCTTGTAAATGCTGCACAAATCAATGCACCTGTAAATGCTATGGTTGCTGAAGAGCATGATGTTCAAGGTGCTGCTGAAGATGAGCCTGAGACAGAGATTTTATCGATTAACTCTGACGATGAGGGCATAGAGATAATGTGTGATTCAGGAGATGATGAAGAGCTTCCTCCTGAAAATGAAGCTGATATTGTTGTTTCTATTGTTCAACCTGTGATTTCTGCTGAGAATTTGGCTCTGTTGTTAAAGTCTTTGACTGATAAGATGGGAAATCCTCCTTCCAATCTTTCAGTATCAAATGAAGAGCCACCAAGTGAGAACCCAAAGGATCCTGATTCATTGCCTTTGAAGCGGAAAAGGAGGGATCCTCGACTCGGAATGTATGTTGAACAGAACAAAGATAAACCCATAAATGATGTTGATGATGATGGCTTATATGACTTCGATTTTGAGAAGAATGTCACTGATACCACAAACACTACTGAAGATATATTTGAGTTTAACGTTGATGTTCAAAGAATTGATTTGGAAACCACCACTGCAGATATACCAGTTACAAATGTTGTTTCTGATCCTGTCATCGGGTCAATGTCTCACACCCCGATTTCCACGTGTCACCGGTGGACCCGGTGGGGGAGTATCGTGACGTGGTTGGCAACATAATAGTCAAACAACACAATAATCAATATGCACAGCGGAAGCAAATTTAAAATATGATACAACCGAATTTAATATTGTAATATCAAATGTCACAATATTCGGAAGTTTATCCACATATGGATCAAAAATAAAATAGTATTGATAGTTCAACAGACTTCAGGCATCTTAAGCTTGCGAGACTTCTAGTGATGCTAAGGAGAAATCCCAGCCAATTATGCTTAGTACCTGCATTTAATCTTTTTGGGAAAATACGTCAGTTTACACTGGTAAATACATTTAACTGACTCATTTTGGAAAATGATTGAAAATTTGGTTTGGATGCACGTGGCATAAACATTTTATTTAACTTGGGAGAATTATTTAATATTATAATCTTGTGAACGAATTACATGTTCCTTGTGCGTTCAGTAGCCCGGATCTTGTCCGGGTTAAAGATCAATAGACACACCACAATATACTTTTGTGCACTGACGGGTGTACGCCTACACCCCGCGCTTAAGTCATGGCCATTTCGTAAAATGATGCCAAGGATATCCGGGACATGGTCATTAACCCCCCAAAGGCTTTAAGTAACAAGACTGTTTAAACGAGCCGATCAAATTTATTCAATTACCCACTCAACGATGGAGGATTTGATGCTCGATCAAGCGGTATGCTATATACCGTAACCCAAGCCCGTATAGGGAAAATAAGTTAAAAGTATTTACCTGAGCAAAGTATATATCACAATAAGCAAATTGCAAGTAGCTTTTACTGGTCCTCCTAATCTGGAATGTAGGTTTATAATAACCTATTAGAATCCTAACGGGTCTTTAATTAAGCTTAGCTTAGACCGGCTAGTTTCAAAGATACGGTTCGTACGCACGATTAAGCGAAGACCGGATAGAATGTGATTTAGACCCGACAAGTTCAGAGACTTGTTTAATATGGGAATTTCATACACATTCTGGAATTTGAGATAAAACCGATAAGGTTTGACCCGTTTAGGCTAGTTTATGTAAACTAGTTACATAAACCGAACCGAACGCGCAATAAGCGTAACGGGTATCCATGAGAGCTATTTACAGGTTTCCTAAGTTAATATGCTTCTTATATGTTGTGACATCAGTAAGATATCATTTATTATGCCCGAAACGAGTTTGAACACAAACTATGCCCCGTAGGGGTAGTTTGGTCGTTTACAAGGTTATAAAAGAGTCTAAGTGTTTAACTGAGTTACAGTTCTGATGTACTCTGCAAACATACTCAAATTAATGAGTTATAACAGTAGGATAAAGTATATATGTGAAATTTATCAATTATAACCAAACTATGCCCCGTAGGGGTATTTTGGTAATTTCACATAAGCCGAAAAGCTCAAAACTGAAGTCTGAGTTTAACAACCTTTGCTTACTGTTAAAATATTATAATTTGCCTCAAATATCAGTAGGTATCAACCCTTGTATGTTTAAAATACTTCTAGTACATACTATGCGTTAAAAACGCTTAAAAAGGCGATTAAAGGCCATTTCCGGGTTTGATACTTAAATCTAATATTTTTATATTTCCAGAAGGTTCAAAATAATTTATTTATCGTATGTGATCAGTAGCAAAAGGTTTGGAGTCGTTTAGATATGTAAAACTCATTTTATGGCCCATAAGGGCAAAACCGAAAATTACCGGATTAAGCCTACGACTACTAGTTATGCTCAGCCTAAAATTAATTAAAAATCTTTAAAAATCCCAAAATAATATATTACATCAGTGGGTCTTAAGTTTGATACCAAAAAGTAGGCTTAACTAGGCTATACGCTAATTACGCCGTTTTATTAACATAAAACATTCATTTTGCGATGATGAGCATAACTCTTAATCTACAATTTAAACTGATGTCAAACTTTGTATACAAGTTTATATATCAGTAATTAAAGTTTCTACTCTTTTACATTTCCAAAAATCACGATTTAAGGTAATAAGGGCATAATGGTCAACATATGAGCAATTAACGGAATCATGCGTAATAATCGGTTAACTAATGAACCATAGTGTATAAGCACAGAGGGTTATACTAGCATGTAACCTGGTCCAAATAAAGCTCTAAGGCATTTTTAAAACATACCATAACAGGTCAGAACTGAAAGTCAAAGTATAAGTCAAACTATGCGACTTTCGGTTCGGAACCGGGTCTGAACAGGAAATTGTCGGGTAGAACAAGTTTAGACATGTCCTTATACTAATTACCAAGTTATATTAATGATCAAACAGGTTATAAGTGTTCTACATTGCTAATCATGCATAAATTGCATTTTAAACATTCTGTTGACTTTTTATTAGTAAGTTTGACCCGACATTTGACCTAGTTAGAGTGGGAATCAGGGGGAACCCTTTTGAGGTTTTATTACCCACATAATTACCTACTTAAAGGTACTTTTGATTCGACTAATCACTGGACCATTAGTGATTAATCTTAAAGTCAACCGTTAATTACGACGGTTTGACTTTTAAGCTAAAACTAAGCTAAAACTTAATTAAGAAAGGTTAAGACAACTTACAAAGGTCCTATGCACGAAATGTGAACACTTGAGAGCAGACTTGAGCTCCAGAAATGATCAGATTGAAAGAGGAAGATGTGAAGAACAATGGTGCAAGTTCAAGCCTTTTTATAGTGAATTTCTCACCATAAATCCTTGACACATGAGTCTACAACCCACCACAACTGACCAACACTTGTTCCTAGTGCTTAGGGGGTGCTTTAGGGGTTAAGAGATGTGGAAAATCGGTTAAAGGTCGCACACAAAGGCCATGGCAGACAACAGCCATTTTTCTCGGAACTGGGAGTCCCTCGCGTGGCGCGACGGTCTGTAGAAATCAGCATTCTTGATCTTTTGCGATTTGGTCTTTGGCTCTTCCAAATTCGATTAGGCACTTGTTTCTTGCATTGTAAACCCTCATAATTGGTCTATAAAGGCTTTAAAACATATACCCACTTTGCTAAGTCCCCGGTTAACTTTATTGTTACCCGAAAAGTCCTAACTTTCAACGTTTACGCTTTAACTCTTCGCACACGAATTTGATCATAACTTTCTCATACGCCAACGAAACTTTACGAAATTTATATCGTGCATTCTAGTGAGCGTAATTAACAGTTACAAAGCTTCGGGTTTGTCAAAAGGTCACTCAGAGGTATAAATTAAACATGTTGACACATTTAGTCCCTGTAGTTTGAAATCTCTCACTTTTAGCTTCGTATGATCCATGATTTATTCGTTTGAAGGTATGAGCATCATGTAGGGTTAATGTACATTATATTTATTCACAGTTGACACTTAGAATACGTATATTCACATAGTTTCCATGTTTGTCAACTTTAGTCCTTCTATAATATTCTTTCACACGTTTTAAACATATGACACGTGTCAACACATTATAGGACGTGAATTTTCGAGGTGTTACACAATGCCACCTGTTACATCTGAAACTGCAGGTCCATCTAGAGTTATTCATGACGAGCCTGGTAGTTCACGTGGTAAGAGGATTGAAGAGCCATTGAGGATGTTGTTTGATGATGATTCAAGTGATGATGATGAGTTCATCTGTATGAGGGAAATGAAGAAACGACTAGTTGTGGTTGAGCAAGATTTGATCCATAAAGACGCTAAGATCATTCAACTTGAAGATACTATAGTGCAAAAGAATGAACAAATTGATCAGCTTCAAGGAGACGTGAGTTTGCTGTTCAACATGGTTTATGATCTGCATGGAAAGTTGGAAAAGAAGTTTGGTAGAGAGTTTTCTGATCCGAATGATGTGGAAAGTAGAAGAAAGGCTGATGAAGATAGAGCAAGAGCTTTCGATAAGGATGATGCTAAGAGGAATGCTGCTATGGAACAATACTTCAAGAGAGTTACTGATCCAGTTGCAGACAAAGAAAAAGCTGAAAGAATCAAGAAGAAAAGAGAGTTTGTGATCCTGAAAAACAAGAATCTTAATCCAGAAGATGAAGATGCTAATGCTACTCATCATCTGATGGATGTGGGTGAAACTCTCTATGATAAAGTTGGGAATCGTTCTGGAGTAGTCAGCTGGGGTTTTGATCATGACCGACGAAGGTGGTGGATTAAAAGAAATGTTGGACTTGTTGAATGGTATAAAAATCCCGCTCAGTTTCAAACATTCACAAAGGTTGATTTGATAAATTTGTCAAAGTCACCTTATGTGGATGATCAGCTTGGAGGTCGTGGATATTTGTTCTTCGAGAGACTGCAGAGGGAAGTTGCTCGTAATTTTCCTTCGATGCACACTGCAGAATCTAATGTTAAGCCAACTAAGGGTATTAGAGATCCATACACTAACAAGCAGATGAAGATTGTGCACTAGCCACCAACTGACAAGGAAAAGATGATTCCTTTGGTTAAGAAAATTCCAAAAGGTGCCCTGAAGACCTTGCATTTTTGGGCTTATGATGAGCGTCTAGGGCAAGCAGTTATGGTGTGTGATGGTGATGTAAGCTTTCGTATGGTTGATCAAGTTGATCTGCTGAATCTTGCCTATGAAGATTTGGAAGTGCTAGCTCGTAATCAAATTAGAGCTATTGAAAAATATGAAGAAATAGCAAAAGGATGGACAGCTTCAGTTGCTTCAGCTGTTCATATTCGCACAAAAGGATTTGGTGGTTTCAAGGATCGTTTGGGTGGTGACAGTGGGCATTGAAGTCTCAAGGACCTCTATGCATAAACCTAGGGGGGAGATTGTTGGAACCTGAAGGTTTATACATAGAGGGCTACAAAGTTTAGGGGTTAATTAGTATGTTTTGTTCATTAGACTTTTGGGTCGATATGTATTAGTTGGGTCATGTAAATGGTTTCGAGTTTCGACCCATATGTTTAGTATTTAAACAAACCTCAACCTATTGGTTGAGGTTGATCACTTGTCGAGAACAAGGAAGGTAGCCGAATCCAGTTTTGTGTCTTGTATCTGTCACCTTTAATCAGTGAATGCAAGATATCTTGGTTTGTTTTAATTACTTATAGTGTTTCGGTTATATTTGTTCTTGAATCCACTTGTGTTTGATTTCCGCACTTACACAAGTTTTGTTTGATATCTCATTGAAAGATCCTCAAGGGTTTTACATAAAGTTCTACTTAAACGAAGACAAATCAGCTTTGGCCAGAAGTGTAATCATTTAAGCATATGTTCAAAGTGGTTGTGACAAATCAGCTTTGGCAAGAAATGAAACAATCACTTTAGTCATGCACTTGTTAAGTATGCTATACATGAAAGAATTAAATCAGCTTTGGCCAGATATTAAGACATTCGTGTTCGTAATGCACACTTAACATAGCTTTCGTAATACTTGAACGATAAGTAGATGTATCAAATCAGCTTTGGCCAGAAATGATATATCAGAAGCTCATTCGAGTTAAGCCATTTTGGTTTTGTAAAGCATTATCTGATTCTGATTAACTAACTAAGTATTTACAAAAACCAATTATTTAATAGCAAACCACCTGTTAGCGCGGGATTTCGAATAAGTCTTGAAATTTTATGAACACTCATGATTTCGGATGAATCATGTCTTGGATTCATCCGAGATGAATGATTTCGAATCATCTCGGACTATCCGAGATGGATGATTTCAAATGATCTCGGATGATTTCGGATGATCTCGGATGTGTCCAAGACGCATGATTTCGGATGAATTATGTCTTGGATTCATCCGAGATGGTGATGCTTAGTCCGAGATGATCCGTGACACTTAGTTCGAGATGGTCCGAAATGATCAGGCAGTTACTGATCAGTGATGGACGAACAGATGTTCATCCAAGATGTGTTCCTCAAGCTACAAAATCCTTAATTTAGGCAGTTAATAATTGATAAGATTGAAATCCGAAATTTTAGGGATTAAGTTTCCTGTTCAAATATTAATTATGTTTATATGTTTATTCCGAAAATTATATCCATTAATAATAATAACAGATTTCGAAATTTGTTAAGTAGATAAAATAGATCAAAACAGAAAAACACCCCATAATCCAAATTCGTTCCAAAATAGGGGAACTTTTCCGAATTTTCTAATGAATATGTGATGAACCTTAAAATAATTAACCTTAATCCTATATCCGAAATCTAGAAATTTATTAATCATTTAATCAATTTCTTGAACATTATGATTTCGGAACAGTAATAATGGATGAAACATATGATCCGACATGTATTGAACAGATCCGAGATGGAGTCTCGGATGATAAAACCGAATTTTATTAGGGTTTTCAAATCCTATTTTCCAGATTTATGGATACAAAACAGAGCCTACTAATCAACATATGCTCTGATACCACATGTTGATCGGTTCTGTTTAAACGTAAAGGAAAACATGAAAACATACCTGTCACCGCAGACAGTGCAGTAGAGAATTCAGTGATGGAAGAAGCCATGGAGTTCGACATCTTTGTCAAGATGATCTGGTTTCTCCTTAGGGTGCTGACTGATGATGGTGATTATGAAACCGACAAGGGAGATCGGATATGGAGAGGGAGATCGGATATGGAGAGGGAGGTCGAATATGATGTTATGCTAATTAGGTTATCTGTCTAAGTGTGTAATGATGGAAGAAGCCATGGAGTTCCATGGAGTTTGACATCTTTGTCAAGGTGATCTGGTTCCTCCTTAGGGTGCTGACTGATGATGGTGATTATGAAACCGACAAGGGAGACCGGCTATGGAGAGGGAGGTCGAATATGATGTTATGCTAATTAGGTTATCTGTCTAAGTGTGTAACCTTTTAACCTCCACATAAGTCTCCTTATATAAGCACCCAAGAGGACACCTAATTAGTTAATAAGGGTAATATGGTCCATCAACAATTATCAACTAATTATTTAATAGGTTGTTATATATTTTGATCTTTATTATGTAAATGATTATAATGACTACTAGATTAAATATTAATACATAATATATTTAATCTTACAGTCAAGGCATTCTCTTTCTTATGGATGAAAGCAAGGGCTAGAAAAGCGGATATAGAATGGAAGGAATGGGGCAAGTTTAGTTGTTTCATGTAATGTTTTTTGAATATCTCACTGTATTCTCTTTTCTTTCTGTACCTGTATTATTGCCTTTAGCACCTTGCTAAGGCTTTCTTTCTGTTTTGAATAAATAGCCTCTTTCAAAAAAAAAAAAAAAATTAACCTAAAGTAAATATTTTTTAAAGAGCACTTTAAAATTGAAAACTGAAGAGACGAAGTCCAACCAAGACTCAATTCTGTTGTGACTCGTGAGGCCAATTGACTAATTGAGTGAAGCTGTGACTAAAAAGACTCGACCCGACTAGAGATTTTGACAATGGGTTGTTATAAATCTAACCACCGAAAAAAGTCGACACCATAGAAAAAAATCTTGGCTCCGCCACCGGCTATGATTTTGTTTGATATGTCCCTGGAATTTTTCCACATGTTTTTTTATAAAATATTATTGTTCTAACAATTGTGCTACATTTATATTATTTGCTTATATGCTCTGAGTAATGATTTTGTTTGATATGTCACGTCTTATTTTTCACTTGTTTTTTTTGCAAAGTATTATTGTTCTAACTATCGCCTTACATTTATGTTATTTACCTTACTTGCTCTGAGTATTGATTTTGTTTGATATGTCAAAGGGATTTTTTCCACTTTTTTTTTTCAGAAAATAATTTTGTTCTAACTATTTGTCACCTTTATGTTATTTGCCTTATTTGCTCTGAGAACCCATGTACATGTACTGCTTGTTTAATGTATTCGTGGTAGTGTAAGGTTGCGGCTCAAGTTGTTGCCCGTTTACCTGTCATTTTATGAAATTTTCTTTACTATAAATATAAATATAGATGTAGATATAAATATAAATATAAATATAAATATAAATATAAATATAAATATAATTTTCTTTACTTGTAAGTTCTTTTAGGCTTTTATTTGAAAGCCCAATGCCCCCTTGATTAAAGCTGTATTTAAATCCGACTGAGGGCCTGTTCGAAACTTTAAATTCAAATAGACCAGTTACATAATGAGGAGAAAGTCAAGATAATTAAATAGAAATAATGATAATCAAAATACCACTTATGTATTGGGTTGTTATGAAGCTGTGTAGTTGGCCAGTTGGGTAAATGCATACAAAAGTACTTAATACTTAAGAGTTTTCACTATATGTATATACACACACGCGTGCGCATGGGAACCTTAATTAGTCATTGTTGAACTATTGGCGGTCAGTCTATCAACATTTAGCATATATATACACACCCCTATAGTGGAAAGATATGAGCTAAGCTCGAAGCACGCAATTATATTCTGTCGAAGTTACCATCTGAGTACGCGTGAAGCCGTTTACAATAAAAAAGGAAAGAGATGAATGATGAAGGAACTATTTTGGGTTTTTCCAGGAAAGAGGGTAAATAAAATAAACATGGTGTATTTAGGTTGATGCTACTCTTACCAAAGCTTCTCGTATGCTCGAGCCTCGAGTTACCACAAGTTGTTTCAAGTTACACTGTGATCTAAAAGTCCAACTTGAGTTGATCATGCCAATTTGAAAACTTAAAATAAATTGTAGTGCCAAACAACCCATGGTCTCGTGTGGATTTATTTCATTCAAAGGAGTGGGCCGGGTGGCTTGTGTTTTTTATGCTACAAGCCCATATGTTATGATACCACAAGCCCACAACCCATGTAACCAATCTTCTAAGCTAAAATTTTCACTTCTCTCGTTTTACTTGGTCGTGTGGTGCACAAATCGGGTTTTTTAAAAAACCGGGTCGGGTCCGAGTCCGGGTTTTCTACAAAAATGTATACCCTATATACCCGGGTTCAGGTAGTGTTCGGGTCGGGTTTTATAAAACCCGGGTATTATAATACCCTATTTCCGAGTTCGGGCGGTTCGGGTATTCATCGGGTAGGGTTCGGGTATGCATCGGGTTGGGAAAAAACCCTCACCGGGTATTAAAAAAACCCGACCGGGTATTAATGCTTCTTTATATGTTTTAGTGGATGGTGCCTATTGAAATTTTAATGACATTTCTAAATTTAAACTCGATGGTGCTAGATCGAAGGAATGGTCCTGATTTGAATCCTTTTGGATTACATAAAACACAATATATTTTATTTGCTATGTTATGTTTTAACCAAGTTTCATCAATTTTTCATTTTTTTGTATAGACAAACACCGGTGGATCTTTCCAGCAAATAGAGGGGAATAATGACCAAATATTTCAAATATCATTAGAAACCTAATAATTAAACAAGATTACATCAAAGTGCTATATAACCGGGTAAAAAAACCCAGTTCCGGGTATTTATAAAACCCGGTTCCTGGTATTTATAGAAAACGGGTTTCGGGTATAAACCGGGTATAAAAAAACCCGGTTTCGGGTTCGGGTTTTAGATCAAATATGAATACCCGGTCCCTACCCTATGGGTAAGGTCGGGTTCGGGTATAGAAAACCCGGTTTTTATAATACCCGGTTCCAGGTTTTTTTTCCGGGTCCGGGTTCGGGTTTTTTGTGCACCACTACTTGGTCGTTGTTTCTCATAAGTAGTCGTGATTTATGTTTGAGGCTCTCATCCACTCGAGTTTTGTTTAAATGCGTGGGTTTTGGGTACTTTGAGAGTGACTTCTGATTAATTAATTAAGGGAACTAATAATCACACATGGCAGATTCTTATTTTTACATGGTGTGTACGGGCCGTATAAGGTTAAACGGCTCGTATAGAATAAAATGAACTGACAAAGGTTGTGCCAGCAGCTTTTGTCAGTTCATTTTATTCTATACGGGTAGTATAACCTTTTACGCCCCGTATACACTGTGTGAGAATAAGATTTTAGGGTGGTTGTATATAATGTATACGATACATTTATATAGGCCGTATAACCTTATACGGCCCGTATACTTCGAATTTCGTATTTTTTATTTTAACTGTTTGACTTGACGTATTATTCCTCGATACGCATGCGACTAGACGTTAGATTCTTCGATTCGATGTTATATTCCTTGATTCTCGTGCGAGTTATTTGATTTGACGTTAGATTCCTCGATTCGCGTGTTAATCATTTGAAACGATGTAATATTTCGTAAAACCTCTATATAAACGACAGTAATCTTATTCATTTTCATTCAACTTTTATTTGCTTATTCTATATTTCTTTGTATTCAAATTATATTACGCTATCAATGTCGTTTTGGGGCGACGGTAACCTTTTCGGTAATGACTCGGCTAGCGAGTCGAATCAGGGGAGTTATGAAATCAATCGAAATAACAATTTGGGTTTGTTTGATCTAAATGTTACGTTCGATCTTAATCTTGTGTCTAATGCAAGTCAGGATCCTTGGGGTTCGGATGCCTTTCAGGGTATGACCGTCACACACCAGGTTGATCCGGTAGGTAGGGCCACAACAGTCTCGATGAGATTGCTCACGAGGTGTTACCGACAAGGTCCAGGTGATTTGGTCGCTTGATGAGGGTCGTACCGAGTGGTACCCAGGGCAGCCACTGCAGAGGGAGGCGGGCCAGGGAGGCGAGGGTTATGGTGAGGGTGAGGTTGACGGGGATGAGGGAGGCGGGGTACAAGGGGCAGTTGATGCTTCAGTTGACAGATCGCAGATGGGTGAGGAGGATGTATAGGTTGATCTCCCGAACGAGCGACGGAGCGTGAGACCATATGTGATGCCTCCACCCGGGGTGGAGGAGAGACTGGCTCAGGTCGAGTCGGATGTAACTGCTGTATGGGTGGACGTATTCCGTATACAGAGCGATGCACAGTGGATGGTCGGGGCGATGATTGCTATGCATTCTGGCGCGCCCCTACCTCCACGAGCTGGCACGGCACCACCACTGTCACCATCGTCGTAGCTGCTTATTGTATTTTGGTTTTGTTGTTTTACATTTGAAACATTGTAAATATTTATCTTTTGTTGTTTTAGATGTAAAGCATTGTAAATATTAATCTTATGTTTACAATTTATCTTGTTTGTTTAATAAATGTTATCGTATTGTTTATCATAGACACATGTTTTGCTTATCCGACATATATAAAAAAATAATACGGCAAATACTATTGTAACATAGACGTTTCACATAATAAAGTGTAAAATTATTCAACGTTATCAGTACGTTTAATTATACACTTGTAAAAAAACAAATAATTATATACGGGTCGTATAACATTACACGGCCCGTATACAAGTGTTAAAAACACAAAAACCTGATAAAATCTCACAAAAAAAAACACATCAGTTCGTATAACATTATATTGCTCGATACAATTGTATACGGCTCGTATAATGTTATACGGCCCGTATACATGTAAAACAAAAAAGCATTCCACTGCATTTATTTCTTTACAACAACATTCTATACGGGTTGTATAATGTTATATGGCCCGTATACATCTAGGGATGTGAAAATAAGAAAATAGGGGTGTGAGAATAAAAGACCCCTTAATTAAGAGTATATCTCGTATGTGCTTTCATTTTTTGGATCCCATTGGTCAGGAGTTGGGAGCTTAAAGTCATTCTCTGATAAATCCATGACAGGACACAACAGATGAGAGAGATCAGTCCACGATCATCCCCGCATAGCATACGCCACACAACATCAAAAAACGACTTCGTGACAAACCTTGTGCAATTGTTATCTAGAAGTGATTCGATTGAGGAAACATATTAGATTATTGGTTCATCAAGAACACTAGTAAATTGTATTGTGACAGTTTTTTTTGAATTTACTAAATGATTAATAAACACGCAACTATAATTCGTATCAAGTTTGTTAATTTATAAACCTTTCATTATTGTAAAATCATTTTGAAACTTACGAAGTTAAGACCTAATATCAAGAGAAATGCCACCTTTTCAAGGTAATTTCCTTAAATTATTTAGGTTTAGTTATAAACACTGACGGAAGCATAATGGAGCTGATGTAGGAGATTCTGGTAATACAAAGGAGCCGAAACATAAGGAAAGCAATACATGCAATAGCAATCCAAACGATGTGGATCCTGTGGAAAATCAGAAATGAAAAGGTATTCACAGGTAGACAACGAGTGATCCAGACGATTATTGAAGACATAAAGGATACTTCTTTCCAAGGCGTGAAGCTGAGATCAAAACATAGTACGGTAACTAAACATGAATGGTGGGATTTTAATATAAACTTGTAAATGTGGTCTGTCTTTTTCTTTCTTTTTTGTATTTCGCTTGTATGTTGTTCAGCTTCTGGCTGAGAACTTTTTGTATGTTTTGAATTTTATGAATGAAGGTTCCGTTGGCTATTAAAAAAAGTTAAATTATATGGATAAAGACGAGGATTTCATATAAATGTTGTCGTACTATAAAATAAATCAACTTACAATTAGTGTTCACTTTGTAATAAAGAAAAAAAATGCAAAACCCCTCTTTGCATGAAAAGATGTATATTTTGGCTTTTACGGTTAACGAGGTAAAATTCAGTTTTGAATTTGATATGTGGATTCCTGGTTCCATTGAGGGTACCTATCCGAACATTGTGCCTAGTATTTTTCTAGGAGCTCAAATTTAGAGAGAAACAGAAGAGAGAGACCCGAAACCAAGTTAGGTCGTATGACCCGCCTAACTGTTTATAACGACCTTTCAAAGTTCTTTACAAACTTGACACATTCTATTACAACAATATAGAATAAACCCTAAATTAATACAAAATACAATAAAAAACATTTAACATTGTAACAATACTTTTCCCTTAAACGAAATACTTGTCCTCAAATATTATAACAATATAGAATAAACCCTGAACTAATACAAAATACAACAAAACACATTTAACATTGTAACAATACTTTCACCTCAAACAAAATACTTGTCCTCAAGTATTACAACAATATAGAATAAATCCTGAACTAATACAAAATACAACAAAATACATTTAACATTGTAACAATACTTTCACCTCAAACAAAATACTTGTCCTCAAGTATTAAACTCCAGAAATTTCAACTGAAAATCTTCCCAAAACTCCTAAGTAGCATCAGAAGCAAGAAGACCACTCCAATGGACTAGAACCTTCATTGTAGCTTTTAGAAGAGACATATGAAAAGTATGATGTATTTGAGCTTATCGTGGCAGATCTAACTTGTATGCTACTTTTCCCACTTTATGAATGATCAAATAAGGACCATAGAACTTAGGATTAAGCTTAGAGTATCTATTGGTTCTCAAGGTAGTCTGCACATAAGGGTGTAATTTTACAGATACCCATTGTCCCACTACAAAATTCATGTCTGTTCTATGTAAACCAGTCTTTTGCTTCATTCTGTTTCTAGCCTCACCAAAGTAAACTTCAAAACCTGTAACACAAATTCCCTTTCCATAGATGCCACATAAGTATTATTTGGTATAGTGGAGGGTTCAAATCAGAAGAAATTCTTTGTAAGAAGAAAAAAGAATAAGTTTCAAATAAGAATGTTTTATTTTACTTCATTTAATATTTGTATTTAATTTATTTTAAGGGTATATTGGTAAACTTATATAGATCATTAATTTGTGTTATTTTCTTTAATAACTAAGTAAATTAAATTTGTAACTTCTTTTCAAAATATATATTTTTCCAATTAAAAACAACTTATAATTTGTGTAAGATAAATTACGAGGTATGTAGAATATATTTCGAGGTGCGTAGGATAAATTTCGACGTGTGTAGGATAAATTTCTTTAATTTTTAGGGTATATGTAGGAAAGTTTTGATATGTGTAGGTTTTGTAGATTATGTGTAGGATAATTGTCGCAACCCCCGAACCCTACCCCGGGAGCGGGCGCTGCGAGAACACAGAGCGGGTGGTATCGGTGTTTATTAATTTGGCAGCGGAATTTAAACATCAGGACCGTAGTTAGTAAATATTTATCAGAGTTTCAAACACCAAACTTTTATAATAAATAATTGGGATAAAACCCAAGTTTCGTTGATAATACAATTATAGGGATAAAACCCTAATTATTGAAAACTTAAACTCCTTTTTGTTTAGGTAACTTTTATAGCCACTTCTTTAAGCCTTCAGTGCCCTCCAGCTGGCTTCTTTTAGCTTCACATTAAGTTACCTGAAACACGTTTTAAAAAGGTTTTATCAGCAAGAAATACTGGCGAGTGCATTCCAGTTTAATCAAAACAACTTTTATAACTTTACAGTATTGAGAGCGATTACAATGTTAATATCTACCAATATACTCATTCAGTATTGCCATGTTCACAGTTGCATGACTATGGTCATGTTACTCATTGGCTAACACGTCCTCCAATGGTAACAGATTACAAGTAGTGTATACAAAACCCCACATACCGGCAGCAATTGTAGAATACATAGACTCAATTACTGTTAAGTATAATTGAAAACATTTGAGGTTTTGGTAAAACAGTTTGGTAGAAAAAGAGAATGACTCACATTGTAGACTTAGGTAAATATATAGCCTCATGTTGCTTCCTGATTATAATCTATTAAAATTAAACAATGCACACGTGTTAGTAAGATAACCTAAATCACATTAGCCTTACAACACGAGACAGATGTCCAACGAACTAAGTCAGGCAGAGCCTTGACATGCGTTATGGAGCCCTAGATCAATCGGGTATGGTAATGAATACGTGATCGGGGGTTATAATACTTACAACGAGGCAGAGCTTCGCGTTTTAGGGGTATTATACCCGAGTATTTTTATAACAACCCTCCTAAAATATTTCTGACACCTGAAAAATGCTTAGAATGTCCCTATACGTCCTAAAATACACCCCGTATACGAGAAATGACCCAAAATACCTTTATTTTTTTTAAATTAATTAAAAATCAAATTATATAGTTTCTCGCAGGCCGCAAAGACTTGTTCTTCATCTTACGCGGGCCGCGAGCGAGTAGACAAGAGGCGAAGCCCGGTGCCACCACGTGTCACACGTGTCGAAGCTAGATCGGTGATCGGGCCAAGCTAGGGCCTACCCGGCCTATGTCGCGGGCTAAGAAGGCTTTGCCTTCGGTTTACGCGGGGCGCGAGGACCCCCTGTTCCAGCCTTATAAATTGGATTTCGACGTTCATTTGCAATCCGTTCATCACACACTTCTCTCTCTAAATTTTTTAATAGAAATTATAATACCCGAGCATTATACCCCCCCCCTAATTAGCGAAGCTCTGCCTCGTTGTAAGTATTTTAACCCCGATTACGTATTAGATACACTACCCGATTGATCTAGCGCTCCGTAACGACTGTTGAGGCTCTGTCTGACGTAGTCGTTGGAGTTCTGTCTCGGGGAGGGTATAACTAATATAAATTTGGATTATTATACTAACGCGTGTGCATTATTTATAATTTATAGGTTATAGCCAGGAATCCACAGGAAATTACCTAAGATAGCAATGTGAGTAATCCTCCTTTTTGCAAATTGTTTTACAAAACCTCAGTTGTTTTAATTTATATTTAGCAGTGATTGAGTATTTGTAATTCTACAATTATCGTCGGTATGTTGGGGTTTTGTATACAGAATTTGTTACTACACTGTGGGTAGTAACATGACCACAAGTCGGGTTGACAATACTGTGGGTGGTAATTAAAGTAGAAAAATAAACAAATGTAATTGCGAGATCGCCCTCAATACTGTAAAACTGATAAAACTGTATTGATTAAATTGGGATTCACTCACCAGTATTTCCCACTGACAAAATATTTTTAAACGCGTTTCAGGTCACAAAATGTGAAAGCCAAATAGAAGCCAGCTGTACAGCACTGAAGGCTTGAAAAAATGGCTATAAAAGTTACCTAAATAAAGAAGATGTTTTATTTCAATAAAATAGGAGTTATCCCTATAAACCTGTTTGTAACGAAAACTTGGGTTTTATCCCAATATAATTATTATTATAAAATGTGGTGTTTTACTCTGATAAAATATTTCCTAACTACGGTTCTGATGAAATTTCCGCTGCCAAATAATGATAAACACCGATACCACCGTCTCTGAGTAGGCCGCGATCGCCCGCCTCCCGAGGCAAGGGTCGGGGGTTGCGACAGAAGGTGGTATCAGAGCTACAACCACTGATTTCAACCACAGAAGTGTTCTGTTGACACCAAAATTTTGTCTTTTATGTTAGGAAATTATCTACGGAACTACGTGCATATTTTATTGTTTTGTGTTATTTGACAATTTGTTAGTTTACAGTATGAGTGACCAAGGAACTTCGGACGCTTACCGTCAACTATCTAGTTCACCTAAGGACGAAGGAACTTATTCCCAGCCCACCCCCTCGGGGTATTCGGCTGACACCGAAGAAGGGATTTTCGTATTCAAAGCATAATCTGAAGAGCCGTTCCCTCCCAAGAAGAGAGGATGGTTCAGCAGAGGAGCTCATGAGCGTAGAAAAAGGATGAGAAAACTTCAGCAACAGCAGGCCTTAGCAGCGGCCAATAGAGAAATGAATGCTCATACTCAGGATATGCTCAATAGGAGATTAGCAAATTTTCATATCTTAGCAACCACAGCTGCAGACCCGAATCTAGAACAACTCATAGCACCCTAGCCGTTACCACTATTTCCCACACAACCTATGGAGATTGAGCCAAACCCAGTAGACCAAATTCCAGCACCTGCTTTTGACCCAACTGAAATTCCTAGAGTCCCAGCACCCCATCCCCCAGATTATGACCCATGGTTTGATGACCACAGAGATTATCAGGAACTGTACCCAATAGAGGAACCCATGCAGAACCCAGTAGCACCCTATCCCAACCTGGACCCTCTGGATCCATATTGGGATAATGACCAGTATATCAGGGAAATCTTAGAAAACCCGTACCCACACGAAGAACCGATGCCCCAGTTTCCTGACCCAATACCAGCACCAGCCCCACCCATGAGTACTGAGAATGTGCAAGAACTCCGAACCTTTGGTGTGGAGATATTAGAAGGAAGTGAGAGAATGAGAAAGATAGGTGAAAGGCTCGTTTGGAAATATGACGAGCGTAACTTGCAATTTTGGATGAACCCGTATCAGTAAAAGTAATAATAATAATAATAATATATATACATATATATATATAATATGTTTGCATGAAAAAATATATATATATTTATATATATAATATAATATATATATGTATATCCCCTAAAAATAGATAATAGCTAAGGATGCATACTAGTACTGTAATTTTAGATTTCAGTTCTAGTTTGTACTAGACGCATATATATATATATATATAATAGAGTAAAGGTCGCAATGTTCGATGATTTTGATCAATATGCTTGTTGTATGATTGTTTTCGTTGGATATTGTCTTGTGATATTAATACGTGGTAAATGTTTATAATCCAGATGGAAAACGAAGTGAATCAAGGAAATCCAAATAACAATAATAACGGAAACCAAGTAGATAACAGTGTCATCCAACACATAGTGGCAAAAGGGATTATAGATGGAATGCCATATATTATCAAAACGATTAAGGAAGCAGAAAATAATAAAAGTAATACTAGAAGTAAACGACCACCTACTGAACCTGATCACAACGTAAATAATGGACCCTTACTTCAAGTGCCAATTCCAAAAAGAAGAAGAACCATGTCTTATGGTTGTTCTTACAAAGAATTCTGGTCCTGTAAACCAATAGAATTCTCTGTCAATGAAGGAGCCATTGCAGCTCTACGCTGGATAGAAAAGACTGAGGCAGTCTTAAAAATAAGCAAGTGCGCAGAAGAGGATAAGATAATGTTTGCTTCCAATCTGTTTAAGAACTCCGCTTTAGAATGGTGGAACACTATCCTCCAGTCTAGGGGAAGTGACAGGGTCTATAATATGGAATGGAATGAATTTAAGAATATGGTTGAAAGAAAATTATGTCCTCCTAATGAAAAGGAACAGATAGCTAATAAATTCTTAAACCTTAGAATGACTGGAGTAGACAGCAAGGGTTACACTACTATATTCTTTGAATATGCTAGAATAGTGCCAACCCTGGCATCACCAGAACCAGTATTAATCTCCTGTTACATCTGGGAATTAATCAGTGAAATTAGACATGTAGTCAAGGCAGCTAGACCATAAACTATTGAAGAAGACGTAGAACTAGCTAATACCTTAACAGATGAACTGGTGCGTACACAAGAAGAAAACCAAAGGAAGAACCTAGCTCAAAGGCTTACCCAGGAATTTCGCTACGGTAACTCCAACCGTGGGAAAAACATAGGTTCTACCTCGACACCTTACTGTAAAGCCTGTAAAAAGAAGCATTCAGGAAGATGCTCCACTTACTGCAATTTCTGCAAGATACCCGGACATAAGGAAGAAGACTGTAGGAAGAAACCCAGTAACGGAGTATGCTTTAATTGTGGAGAAAAAGGTCACATCAAGCCAAATTGTCCGAAACTAACTCCAGCCATGAACAACAAGGCTACTAAGAATGCTAGAGCATTTGTTCTGACTGCAGAAGAAGCCAAAATGACTCCGAACGTGATTGCCGATATGTTTTTAGTTAATAATGTCTTTGCCAAAGTATTATTTGACTCTGGTGCAAACCAAAGTTTTATTAATACTTCATTTTGCAAACTTCTCAATCAACCATTAACTAAACTCCCACAAGAATGTCTAGTAGAAACAACAAACGGGGAATCCATTAAGATTACTGAAATCTTGCAGGGAGCAAGCATAGAATTTCCAAATCAAAAGTTTATTGCAAATCTTTACCCAATGAATCTAGCAGGATTTGATGTTGTATTAGGAATGGATTGGTTAATATCCAATAAAACCAGTATTCTATGTGATCAAAAGTCAATCCATGTAAATTCACCAAAGGGTGAAAAGATCACAATTAAAGGAGATAAACCATCTAGATCTACAAAATTCATCTCTGTAATGAAAACAACAAGTTGTGCAAGAAAAGGGTCCCTAGTGTATATGATTTCCATAATCATTAACACTAAAGGAAAAGAATTAAAAGATATCCCCGTAGTATCTCAGTTTTTAGACATATTCCCAGAAGAATTACCAGGATTACCGCCGGACAGAGAAGTCGAATTCAGAATTCATCTTCTACCAGGAACAACATCGATTGCCAAAGCACCTTACCGTTTGGCACCCGCAGAAATGCAAGAATTGAAGAAGCAGTTAGACGAACTATTGAAGAAAGGATTCATACAGCCAAGCTCATCACCATGTGGAGCATCGATCTTATTCGTCAAAAAGAAAGACGGGTCAATGAGAATGTTCATTGATTACCATGAATTGAATAATGTCACGATTAAAAATCGGTACCCATTACCGAGAATCGATGATTTGTTTGATCAGTTACAAGGAGCTCGATTCTTTTCTAAAATCAATTTACGCTCAGGATATCATCAATTAAAGGTACAGGAAGAGGACATTCCTAAGATCGCTTTCAGAACAAGGTATGGCCATTATGATTTTACTGTCATGTCATTTGGTTTAACCAATGACCCAGCCGTATTTATGGACATGATGAACCGAATATGTAAGCCGTATATGGATAAATTCATAATTGTCTTTATAGATGATATTCTCATCTACTCTAAGAGTAAAGAGGAACATGCAGCGCATCTGTATGCACTCCTAAGTTTATTAAGAAAAGAAAAGCTTTATGCCAAATTTTCAAAATGTGAGTTTTGGTTAGAAGAAGTGCAGTTTCTTGGAAATCTAGTTAACCATGAAGGAATTCATGTGGATCCCACAAAGATTGAGGAAATTACTAGATGGAAAACCTCTGAATCACCAACAGAGGTTAGAAGTTTTCTAGGATTGGCCGGTTATTATAGAAGATTTATCCGAGATTTTTCTAGAATAGTCATTCCCTTAACTAAGCTAACCTGTAAATCTGTTAAGTTTGAATGGGGACCAAAACAAGAAGAAGCCTTTAGAATTCTTAAGCAAAGACTAACCAACGCACCCATACTAGCGTTACCAGAAGGAACAGAAGATTTTGTAGTATATTGAGACGCTTCTAAATTAGTTTATGGATGTGTGTTAATGCAACGTCAAAAGGTTATAATCTATGCTTCTAGACAACTTAAGAATCATGAAGAGAATTATACAACCCATGATTTGGAGTTAGGAGCCATAATTTTTGCCCTTAAGATTTGGAGACATTACCTTTACGGTAGTAAGTTTACCATTTTTACTGATCATAAGAGTTTAAGATACGTTTTTGGGAAAAAAAGAGTTAAATATGAGACAAAGACGCTGGATGGAAATTCTTAGTGATTATGATTATAATATCCAGTATCATGTAGGAAAGGCTAATGTAGTTGCTAATGCTTTAAGTCGCAAATATCATGAAAAGCCAAAAAGAGTACGTTCTCTTAAATTAAATCTACAGATAGATTTAAATTAACAGATTAGAGAAGCACGGGAGTCAGTAATCAAGGATGATACTGAATAATTGAAAGAAATGATTAAGGAATTAGAACAAGGAACATATGGAATTTGGAGATTCCATAAGGAAAGGATTTGGATACCTAAACGAGGAAATCTACGCCACCAAATTTTAGAAGAAGCCCATAAGTCTAAGTATACGATACATCCTGGAAACGATAAAATGTACCAATACTTAAGGAAAAATTTCTGGTGGATAGGTATGAAAATGGATATTGCAGCTTATGTTTCTAAGTGTCTAACTTGTTTCCAAGTTAAAGCTGAACATCAGAAACCCTCAGGTTTGTTGCAACAGTTAGAAATGCCGGTATGGAAGTGAGAATTGATAACAATGGATTTTGTTACTAAATTACCAAGACAAGAAAAGGTAATGATACAATCTGGGTGATTGTAGATAGGCTAACCAAGTCGGCTCATTTCTTACCAATAAAGGAAACTTTCAATATGGAACAGTTAGCTAAGTTGTATGTAAATGAAATAGTTTCATTACATGGAATTCCTTTATCAATTGTTTCTGATAAAGATAGCCATTTTACCTCTCATTTTTGGACTAGTTTCCAAAAAGCAATGGGAACCAAGTTAAATCTAAGCACTGCTTATCATCCTCAAACGGACGGATAAAGCGAAAGGACAATTCAGACGATGGAGGATATGCTTAGAGCTTGTGTAATTGATTTCGGAGGTAATTGGGACGATCACTTACCATTAATAGAATTTTCTTACAATAACAGCTATCACACCAGTATTAATGCTGCACCATTCGAAGCACTTTATGGACGAAAGTGCCGAACTCCAGTCTGTTGGGCAGAAGTTGGAGAAAAGCAATTATCTGGACCTGAGATAATACAAGAGACAACAGACAAAATTATTCAAGTCAAGGAACGACTGAAAGTGGCACGTGATCGACAAAAGAGTTATGCTGATAACAGACGAAAACCGTTGGAATTTCAAGTAGGAGACAAGGTATTATTAAAGGTTTCTCCTTGGAAAGGAGTGGTAAGATTCATCAAAAGAGGAAAGTTAAGCCCCAGGTATGTTGGACCTTTTGAGATTATCAGAAGGATAGGACCAGTAGCTTATCAGCTACAACTGCCAGAGGAAATAGCAGGAATACATGATGTATTTCATGTATGCAATCTCAAAAAGTGTTTAGCCGATGAATCATTAGTAGTACCTCTTAAGGACATAGAGGTAAATGAAAAGCTTAAATTTGTAGTAAAGCCTCTACAGATTGAAGACTGAAAAGTCAAGAATCTCAAACATAAGAGATTAGTTCTAGTCAAAATAAAATGGAATTCCAAAAGAGGACCAGAATACACATGAGAGCTTGAATCAGAAATGCAGAGGAAATACCCACACCTATTCCAGCAGACCTCGAGGACGAGTTCTAAAATAAGGTGGGGAGGATATAACAACCCTCCTAAAATATATTCAACACCCGAAAAATGCTTAGAATGTCCCTATACGTCCTAAAATACACCCCGTATACGAGAAATGGCCCAAAATACCTTTTTTTATTAAAATTAATTAAAAATCAAATTATATAGTCTCTCGCGAGCCGCGGAGACTTGTTCTTCATCTTACGCGGGCCTCGAGCGAGTAGACAAGAGGCGAAGCCCGGTGCCGCCACGTGTCACACGTGTCGAAGCTAGATCGGTGACCTGGCAAAGCTAGGGCCTACCCGGCCTATGTCACAGGCCACGAAGGCTTTGCCTTCGGTTTACGTGGGGCGCGAGGACCCCCTGTTCCAGCCCTATAAATTGGATTTCGACGTTCATTTGCAATCCGTTCATCACACACTTCTCTCTCTAAATTTCTGAATAGCAATTATAATACCCGGGGATTATACCCCCCTAATTAGCGAAACTCTGCCTCGTTGTAAGTATTGTAACCCCCGGTTACATATTAGATACAATGCCCGATTGATCTAGCGCTTCGTAACGGCTGTTGAGGCTCTGCCCGACGTAGTCGTTGGAGTTTTGTCTTGGGGAGGGTATAACTAATATAAATTTGGGTTATTATACTAACGCGTGTGCATTATTTAAAATTTATAGATTATAGCCAGGAATCCACAGGAAATTACCTAAGATAGCAATGTGAGTAATCCTCCTTTTTGCAAACTGTTTTACAAAACCTCAATTATTTTAATTTATATTTAGCAGTGATTGAGTATTTGTAATTCTACAATTATCGTCGGTATATTGGGGTTTTGTATACAAAATTTGTTACTACACTGTGAGTAGTAACATGACCACAAGTCGGGTTGACAATACCGTGGGTGGTAATTAAAGTAGAAAAATAAACAAATGTAATTGCGTGATCGCCCTCAATATTGTAAAAACTGATAAAACTTTCTTGTTTAAATTGGGATTCACTCACCTGTATTTCCCACTGACAAAATGTTTTTAAACGTGTTTTAGGTAACAAAATGTGAAAGCCAAATAGAAGCCAGCTGGACAGCACTGAAGGCTTGGAAAAGTGGCTATAAAAATTACCTAAATAAAGAAGATGTTTTATTTCAATAAAATAGGGGCCATCCCTATAAACCTGTTTGTAACGAAAACTTGGGTTTTATCCCAATATAATAATTATTATTATTATAAAATGTGGTGTTTTACTCTGATAAAATATTTTCTAACTACGGGTTCGGGGGTTGCGACAATTTTCGCACTATAGCTTTGAGAGAGAAAGAAAATTTGAACGAGGAACAACTGAGGCCGATGGCCTTTATTGGCTGATCAGGGGGTGACTCCCGCCCCGCGACCCACTGAGGTCGGCCCTTCGCGGCCCACGAGAACCCTAGACTAGGGTTTAGCCTTGGCGAATCAGCACCCTAGCTCCAACACGCACAGCGACACGTGGCGGCCTGAGGCTTCGCCAGCCGTTACTCGGTCGCGCCCCGTGAACCCGCCATCTGTCTTGGTCGCGGCCCGCGAGGGACCCATTTTCTTTATTTTATTTGATTTTTGTTAAATTAAAGGTTATTCGGGTTTGTTTACGCCTATACGGGGTCTAATTAGAGCATTTATGGGTGTTTTATGAGGGTTGTTATAATAATGTAATGATCAGTTGACTAATTAATTAAAGAGAGAAAATTAATGAGGTGAGTTGTAAATGAATTAATATTTTACCGATATATCCTTTCTTCTTTCAATAATTTTCTTCTCATTTGATCCTTCACCATTTGGTATAAAAGGGTATGTATAGGTGGTACTAAACCATATAAGGCTTGAAAAAGGAGTCATACGAATAGTGGAATGAAAAGTTGTATCGTACCACCATTCAGCTAAATATAGAAACTTTGGCTAGTCTTTAGGTATTTCCATCACCATACACCTCAAGTAAGTTTCCAAATACCTATTTAGAACTTATGTTTGCTCATCTGTTTGGGGGTGATAAGATGTGGATAGAGTAGAGGTAATGCCTTGTACTTTGAGGAACTCTTAACAGAAATTGCTTAAGAACAGTGTGACAACTCGTATTTCCGAACCTATCTTTGTACCTTGATGTAACGAATGTAAACATTCTGTGACTATGTGAATTGAATGATTAAATGGAATGTTATGATATTGAATGTTATGCGAATATGTGATATGCTTGTATATATGTATGTATTATCACACGAAAGAAACCAATCGCACAATAGCAACTGAACACGCACAAGCCTTTGGGCTTTATTACTCTCGGCCCACACCTCTCTTGTGAGTGAACCGAATGGGCAGCCCATTAGGAGGGTTCGGCCCACCCCCTTTGTGTCGCATAACCCATGAGTGGAGGGTATACTCCTCATTTGTTGCAAAACACCCACACACGTAAAACCCTAGTGCTATCCTCTCTCTCTCTAAGTCGACGGCAAGCATCCCCTTTCTCTCGAAGATCATTCCTTGAATCGGATCACCCTTTTCGTTAGACCTCTCAATCGGTTAGTATTCTTGATTTATGTTTAGTTACACGATGCTATGATTGCATGATTTTATTTAAATGGTTGTGGTTGTATGAATGATGAACAATGATGTTATGTGTTGATGTTTAAACAAATTAGATTTGCATGATTATGATCTGGAACCGAATGCTTGTTAATCGGTTGTTATGTTACATGTTTTGGATTGTTAATCATATGATGATGTTCTAGCCAATCGAATAAGTATGGTGATGTTAATTGGCTAGCATGTCATGTTCTCGGATTGTTTGCATAATGATTAGGATAGAAGGTATGTAATCGGCTGTGATATATTACGATTAGAATGAATTATTGTGTTGTCATAATCGGATGTATGTTAGTGAATCGAGATCCATGTTATTATGTTTATGAGTTGATAGGTTGTTGTTCATAATTATGATGTTAGGGTTTATGTGAATCAATTGTTAAAAATAATGATTTGATCGATTTCTATTTGATATGGAAGTTGTTAGCATTTATTAATAAATTGTGAATTTGGAAACCATTGAATGATTGTAACTGAATGTCATAATATTCGGATATTTTAAACCATTCGCACAAGGCCTCTTGGTCGCACAAGAGGTCCATTCGCACAAGAAGCCTAGTCACACAAGTTGATCTGGTCGCACAAGATGACCTGATCGCACAAGAGGTCCTCAGTCGCACAAGACTGCCGGATCGCACAAGTTGATTATGTTTATTTAACTGTTGGGCCGGATATGCATATTGGGCTGGGCTAGTTTCAATCGAACAACCCAATCGGATCGTACAAGCTATCCGGAACGCACAAGACTTGTTATTTGGGTCGTGTTCATGTTTTTAGTTTTGTTGGGTTTCTTGTTATTGGGCCGGGTAGTATTGGGATCCAACTGATGACTCGCACAAGGCCATTAGACTTATGCGAGCCCAATCTTTTAATCGTACAAGTTGAATACGTTATGACTGTTAAACGGGATGATGTGTGATTTCCATAATCTGTGTGTTCCTTACCTGCTAGCTTATGTGATACTTATGTGCACAACTTGAAACCAAAACCTGACTTGTATGGTAACCATGTTAGGACGTGGTTGACCACTAGCAGCTAGACTTGACCTTTCTGTGTATCTGCCGAGCAAATCAAGGTGAGGTCACACTCTACAAAGCATGGGATTCCCAGGGGTTGGGAATGGGGTTAAGGAATATGGATTCCTCGTCCTTTCTTGGGTAGGACAGTACTGTTTCAGGAATGTAATTCCTCGTCCTTACGGACAGATAACTTTTACTAGACCAAAACTCTATCACGAAGTCCCTCCTTTTTATATCGACTTAATCGTCGGGCCAATGGCGAGCGGGTCATTAGTTAGATAGTTCTATTTAGGTCTGACAAGCCTCACACCGTGCCGTAGAGGACGGGCGTGAACTAATGGATCTGGGCACGTCAATGCTAATAGACATTGACAGTTCAGGGCACTTAAACATGACTACAGTCAGCAGTCGATATGGTAACGGGTCTAGTAGTATACATGGGGTAGCCCCCACGGCCGAAAAGCCAGATAACTAAACATGGGGTAGCCCCCACGGCTGGATTGCTAGAGTTAATGGGATAAACAAATCACGTTTTCAACTATGGGGTAACCCCCACGGCAGGATGCCAGTTAAAGGAAACTGTTTTCGAAACAACTTAAAACGAACACCCAACTGTGAACTCGCTCAACATTATTGTTGACTCGTTACTACATGCTTTGCAGGTCGATAGGTACTTAGCTGGAGCTTGCACATGGAAGAGTCGTTGTGGGACATGGACAGTTGTGTGCCATGTTAAACCTTTGGATGTTTAAACTTATGTTTTGGTTTTAAACATTATGCTTCCGCTTACAACTTAAACTATGTTTGTTTTGAACACCAATTGTGTTGGTTGGTCTTTTACAATTAATTACTTGCTTGTTCAATATGATTGGTGGTTTGATCCTGGTCAGTCACGCCTCCAAGCGGTGATACTCCGCGTGTGGATTTTTGGGGGTGTGACAAACAGTGTGTCTATATCTGAAACAATGGTTTGAGGACAACCATGTAGCTTGAAATATTGCCTAGGAAAAGTTGGGTTAATTGAGGTGCTGAATAAGGGTGGACTAATGGTATGAAATGATCATATCTGGTTAGTCTATAAAAATGACCCAAATTGACTGGTTTCCATTAACCTTAGGTAAACCAGAGATGAAGTCTATGGTGATATCACTGAAAACGGACTTTGGAACATGTAAGGGTTATAATAAACCGGGTGAAGCAAGTGTTTCTTACTTAGCTTTAAGGCAAACATTATAATGATTAATGAAAGCTCTCACATCCTAAGAACATTTAGACAAAGTGAAGTATTTTTTAATTTTGTTACAGGTAGGTAGGAACCTAGAATACCCCTATAGCAGAGTCATGATAATATGCAATGATCTCTTGCCTCAACTGTTGATCATGCCCAATGAAAAGCCTATTTTTCTTTAGTAGTTTATGACCATCCCAACTAACATTCTTCATTGTTTTACCCTTTTTCTATATCATCAATTAAAGACTGTATGTGTTAGTTTGCAGCCCATGAAGCCTTGATTTTATCCCATAATAATGGTTAAACAATACTTAATCCTATCTGTAATAAACACATACCTTGCTTCCTAGATAAGGCATCAACAACTTTATTTTCACACCTTTTCTTATACTCAATCTCATAGTTGTAACCCATAAGCTTAGATAACCAAGTGTGTTGTAATGGAGTGACAACTTTCTGTTCTAGTAGATGCTTCAAACGTTTCTGGTTAGTCCTGATTATAAACTTGTTGATAATGAAATAATAATGTCTTTTTTTTCACTGCCATAAGAAATGCCAGAAGTTCCTTCTCATATAAAGATAAACTCGGTTACCTTGTCGATAGAGCCTTACTTACATATGCCAAAGGGTGGCTATTTTGCATTAGTATTGATACAATGCCTTTTGAGGATGCATCAGTTTCTAGGGTAAAAGGTTTACTAAAATTTTGCAAAGCCAATACATGAGAATAAGCCATTTGAAAGAGTCTTTTCTTAGGAGATTTGTTAAAGACTTAGCAATCATTCCAGACCCTTAAAAAATATTTTGTAATAGCCTGCTAATCCAACAAATCCTCTTAATTTCTTATCTGTTTCTGGTAAAGGTCAATCTTTAATAGCTATAATCTTTGTAGGATCAATATACACTCCATCTTTAGAAATAATATGGCCCAAATACTTAATCTTAGCTCCAACAAAAGAGCATTTATATCTCTTAGAAACTAAAGAATGTTGTCTGAACAACCTGAATACTTGTGTTAAATATTCAAGATGTTGACCCATAGTAAGACTGAAAACTAATATTTCATTAAAAAACATAAGGACATATTTCCTGATAAGATCTTTAAAGACTGAATTCATCAATGCCTGAAACGTTGTAGGGGCATATGTGAGGCCAAATGGCATGGCCAGAAATTCAAATAGGCCTAGGTGAGTTCTGAAAGCTGTTTTATGCACATCATTCTCATTCATCCTAATCTGATGATAACTTGCTCTTAAGTCAAGTTTTGAAAAAGATAGTAGCCCCATGTAATTTATCTAAGAGCACTTCAATCAATGGAACATGATATCTATTTTTCACTATGCCATTGTTCAATTTCCTATAAACAATGCATAATCATGAACTATCTTTTTTTAACAAGCACAACAGGAGGTGAAAACGAACTTTGACTGTCCCTAGTGACTCTTGTATCCAACATTTCCTGAGTCATTTTTTCTATAATATCCTTCTGACCAGCATGGTACCTATAGGGTTTTTGATTGATGGTTGTATCTTCATTTACAAGTACAATCTTATGATCACATTTCCTAGACGGATGTAATTGTCTAGGTGCTTGAAAAATATCCTCATACTGAGCTAATAACTCTAGTAATGCAGGATCATGCATGTTATCTTGAATTACTGGTTCATGTTGATACTTATCACCACCCTGATCTTGCATGCTAAATAATTGATAAGTAGCCACATAATATTGTTTTGTCATCAACTCATTACACTTCTCAGCTGAACATAAAGAGACTGTATTATTATTATTATTATTATTATTATTATTATTATTATTATTATTATTATTATTATTATTATTATTATCCAATCCCTCAAGTTCAAAGGTCTAATTGCCTACTTTAAACTTCATAGTTAGTTTCTTAAAGTTGCAACTAATGTCATTAAGTTCCCCTAACCACTTCACCCAAGGACCATATCATAACTACTTAAAGGAATAAAAAACATATCATCCTTAAACCAACTTCCCTGCATAACCAATTGAAATCTCTCACATAATTGTATACGTCCAACTTATTACCATATGCTATTATGATGTGAATTGAATTCACCACTTTTGTAGAACAGTGTATTTTAACAACCAATTCTTGATTAATGAAATTATGAGTTGACCCTGAATCTATCGAGATTTGTAAATGCTTAGTCCCAATAGTACCTATTACTCTCATGGTGAAATAAGATGGAATTCCAGATAGAGCATGTAATGATATCAATGGATCTAAGATTACTTGAATAGGTACTATAATGGGTTCAGTTTCATCTATATCATCATCCTCCCTATGAACCTCAATTATAAAGAGTTGTTTGTTCTTACAAACTTGAGTAGGATTAAATTTCTCAGGACACCAAAAACATTCACCCCTTACCCTCTTAGCATCAATTTCCTTACTTATCACAGTCTTATTTACCCTTAGGATTAGTGACAAAAGTTGACCCAACCGTGGCAGTGTTAGGATAGGGTAACAAGGGAATCTTAGAAACACTTACAGAGCCATTTAATGGAGATAGAGATTTTGATACAGATCCTAAGTAACATTAGACTTATTATTAGTAGAATTTTGGATTCTTGCTAAAGAATAAGCCTTGTTTAAAGTTTATGGCTTAAACATTCTAACAGGGCCCGCAATTGAATGAGATAACCCATGAACGAACAAACAAATTGCCTGATATTCATTGATGTTAGTTACCTTGTTCAAGAAAGCATAAAAAGCATCACAGTAATCTTGTAGATCTCCTATTTTTTTAAGTGATACAAGATCTTCTAGTGTATTCTCAACAAAGGAATCAACAAATTTGTGAACATCTCATTTGTATTCATCCCATGAGATATCTTTGATTGTAAGTGATGTGCTGAAAATGGGTTAATTAAAAACAACTAAAATTACCCTAAATTAGACTCTCTAAGTTTTAAATTTATAAAACTAAGACTCTCTAAACCCTAAACCACACGACCGGCAAGTGTACCGATCGATGCAGTATAGCCTAAGGAAGTCCAAGTATCGAACCCAAGAGACTCTACTGATTACGCTAACGACTCTATCTAGACTTAGACTGACACGACCTGACTAATTTTTTATTGATTGGGGAGGTTTTCTAAAGATCCTAATAATGCAAAAACGACTAACTAGATTAGCTAAAGAACTAGCACGAACTCACACGGAAACTGAACTCAAGGATGATGAAGGAACTACCTAGACAGGAATCCTGATTGCTTTTAGTTATAATTATAATTGGAAGTTGTCTGCTATGGAACCGGGATCTTAAAATTCTCACCTCTCGGGAAATCTAAGGACCCATAACCCTTCTCAAGAGCACGCTAAGATCCCCTAAAGGTTGTTAAATTACCGGTTATTAGACTCCTTTACAAGACATCTAATGGGTTTATAAAAGTATCCTACAAGGCTCACTCCCTTACGAGACCTAAACCTAGGATAGGTTTGTTTTCTCAGCTAGACTTGCTAGACAGCAGCCAAAAGGTTAACTTCCTAAGAAGGACCCACCTTGCGGTTTAATCACTTAGACCTAGCAATAATCTCGCACCTTACAGCTATTGACGATTAGTAAAACACTTGATTTTATTAAATTACTGATTATTACTTCTAAGGTTACTTATGCAATTTTCACCCTAAAGGATCAAAGATTTATTATGTGATATAGACACTCACCAAAACCTAAAACCCTAGCCCGACTCTATTATGTGATAAAGACCGTCACCAAGAATCGAACGAAGCAATAAACAATAATTAAACAATATCAAGCACGCAAACACATCTAACTGATAGAACAAACCGTTTACAATTTATAAACTATCCATAGCATTCAAAAATCCAAGAATAATCAAAACCTATGCAATCATTCAACCATGTCTAGGTAGTATAAGAAATCTAGCCAATAATCATTGTCAAAAACAAAGCATCAAACAATGTATAAACTGAATTCATCATTAAACATTCAAAGATAAACGAAAAACGAAGAAACAAGATATTAGAACCCGTAAACTTCGATCCCGTGTGCTCCCGAATGTTCCCCGATGATTCCTCGCAATCCCGAACCTTCAGAACACTTAAATCAGCCTCCAAAATCGTCCAAGAATGTCCAAAATTCGTCTTAATTCGTGTTATGATTTTGTTCTGTGCGTCTCTAAAACTGATGTCGAATTATGTGCGGCCCCCTTATAATATGTGACTGATGTTTCTATTGGCCCATATCATGGGCTTGGCCCAATTAGTAGCCGCCTCAAATAACATATATCCCAACATAATAAAAATCCTCCACTGTCGCCTAATACGAATTCTTCCAGAATAATGTTTGCTTTTCGTCCACGTAATATCGATCTTCTAATAATAATGGGTGGACAAGGCCTCTTTTATAATATGTCATCACATTATTTAAATAATGTTTAAAAAACCAACAACCCAAATTTTACTAAATCGTTGGGCTTCTGATCTTGCAAAATGGCCTTTTAAATTTTTGTCAACAACCTCCACTTTTAACAATATATACATACGCTTTTGTTTTAATAAAATAGAGATAAGTGGGGTCCGATCCACTCACAGAAAATAGCGCCAATTTTACTTCGGTTTCTGGCATCCCATTCTGCCCAACTGGCTGGTTATTTTTATATTACTCGTTTTTGCTTCATTTGCACCAGGACCTGTCAAAACACAAAATAATAAAATATAATACTAAAACTAAATAAAAACAAATAAAACCTATATAAAAATTATACAATTTACACGGGACAAAAAAGTGTATTTTACCACTTATCAGTAAGTCCCTTAGCTTTCAGATGGCCTTGATGCCACTGCAAAGCCTTCCCTTCCAAATGATTTACCGCAATTCTCATTTTCGAGTCTTCTGGTGTCTCATCCACCATGAATAAATGCTTCTCCCTGTATATACACCCATCGACATCTAATCCATCAAACTTTGGAAACTCCAGCTAACAAAACCTGGTGTTCATGTGTGAACGATCACATTTTGTAGTTAGAGCATTGACATCATCTTGAGTAGCATCTTTACTGATCAATTTCTTCGTTAATGTTGTTAGTGTTGATTGAATTGCTGAATTAGATACTCGTAAATCATCAATTATGGTGGTAAACTGCTGAATCATCTTCTCGTGTTCTTCAACCAATTCTTCAAGTTCTTGATTTCGCGTTTTTGCCGCCATGATTATAATTGGAAATTGATTGAATTGAAAAAGAAATTGGTTCAGTATTTCGTTTAGAGTGGCCGAATTTTGGCTCTGATACCAATGTTAGGAGCTTAGATTTAGAGAGAGAGACCCAAAACCAAGCTAGGTCGTTATGACCTGCCTAACTATTTATAACGAACTTTCAAACTTCTTTACAAATTTGACACATTTAGTCCCTAGCCTATTACAACAATATAGAATAAACCGTGAACTAGTACAAAATACAACTAAACACATTTAACATTGTAACATATTTGGTGTCCAGAACGTCGGTGTTTTCCAAATCTATAATAGTTTTATGATAACCTTGAAATTAAAAGTGCTAGCTTGATATGTATAAAGTTAGATTATGCAAAATACACACGATCTGACTTTTGGAGTCAACTCCATAAGTTTTTTTTTTTTTTAAATTGAGTCGCACTTTCTTTACAAAACTTGTGCTAGCCATTCTAACTTTGTGTCAACCTTAGGATGTGTACAGGTTGGCTTTCGGATATATAACGTCAAATTATGAGAAAATAACACGATAAAGAGATATTCTATCGATCTCTTTATTGTCATATAATCTCGAAAGCTTTATCTTTCAAATATGTTTCAACTTGAAACCTTGGCCTCTAACCTTGGTGAACAAGTTCACACACACTCTTCATTTGGTCAAGAAAGTTAACATTCCATCTGTTGTGTAAAACATTACCAATTATGTCTTAAGATTCTTAGTATGACGATTAATATGAAATATCACGTAGGGTAATACATTATGGAGAATGGATGCTGACTCACGTGTTGGTTTTGCTACCACCATAACATGTTTTTGTGTTACCTTATATAACAACCCTCCTGAATATTTTCGACACCCTAATATATTTTAAAATACCCCTATATGTCTCTAAATACACCCTGTATGTGAAAACCGAGCCCAAAATATGAAATGTCATTAAAAATAATAAAAAATAAGAAAAATGAAGTTTACGCGGGGAATGTAAGCCATCTCTTGAGCTTACGCGGGCCGCGACAGCTCTAGGGTCAGGTGAGTCCCGGTGTTGACACGTGTCAAGCAACGTGTTGAACCTAGTCATGACCCGGATCACCTACGCCTAGCACCCCCTATTACGCGGGCCACGTAGGCCTATGCCTAATCTTACGCGGGCCGCGAGAAACTCATAAATCAGCCCTATATAAGAATGCATCGGGATTTCGTTTTCCGTCTCTCAATTCTTTTCTTTCTAAACGAATTTCTGAGAAGTAGGCATAATATATGGGTATTATATCCCCCTAATTAACGAAGTTTTTCCCCAATGTAAGTATCATAACCCCGGTTACGTATTAGATACGCTGCCCGATTGATCTAGGGTTCCGTAACAACTGTCGAGGTTCTGCCCGACGTAGTTGTTGGAATGCCGTCTCGGGGAGGGTATCGTTAATATAATTAAAGGGTTATTATACTAACATATGTACATTTGTGTAAATTATAGATTAACACCAGGAAACCCTAGAAGAAGTCTAAAACAGCAATGTGAGTTTATCCGCTTTTTATTAACCTTTTTGTAAACTGTTTTACAAAGCCTTAAATGTTTTACAATATGATTAAGCAGTGATTGAGTCTTTGTAGTTCTTCAATTACTGCCGGTATGTTGGGGTTTTGAATACGAAATGTGGAACACGTTACAATTGGACAACGAGTTAGCCAATGTGTAATATGACCCACCAGTCAGGATTGACAGTACTGAATGAGTAATTGTGTAGAAATAAACATTGTGATCGCTCTCAATACTGTGTTAATTGATAAAACTATTCTTGATTAAACTGGGATTCACTCACCAGTATTTTCCACTGACAAATGTTTTTAAAACGCGTTTCAGGTAACAAAATGTAAGAGCCAATTAGAAGAAAGCCAGCTGGAGAGCACTGACGTCTTGGAAAAATGTGGCTATAAAAGTTACCTAAAAGACGATGTTTTAAATTCAATAAAATGGGGTTCATCCCTATAAACGTATTGTAATAAGAAACTTGGGTTTTACCCATGTGTTTATTAATATAAAAATATGGTGGTTTTACTCTGATAAACATTTCCTAACTACGGTCCTGATGAAATTTCCGCTGCCAAATTGAATAATGATAAACAAAAATGATACCACCACAACTGGTCTCGCGACCGCCCGTTCATTGGACAAATAGTGGGCGGGGGTTACGACAGAAGGTGGTATCAGAGCTAAGCCACTGATTCAGCCATAGAAGTGTTCTGCTGACATCAATATATTATTCAAATTGTTAGGAAATTAATTATGAAAATACGTGCATATCTGTATTTTATTGTTATGTGTTATTTGACTATTTGTTAGTTTTCAGTGTGAGTGATCAAGGACCCTCAGACGCGTATCGTCAGTTGTCCGAGTCAACTAGGAGTGAAGGTACCTCTTCAAACCTGCCCTCTCTGGGTATGCCGCTGATAATGAAGCAGGAATGTTTGTCTTTAAGGCTCAGTCTGAAGAGCCATTCCCTCAGAAAAAGAGAGGATGGTTCAGTAAGGGAGCATTTGAGCGTAGGAAAAGAATGCGAAAGTTGCAACAGCAGAGAGTCCTAGCAGCCGTTAAGCGGGAGTCAGATGCCCATACACAGGATATGCTTAATAGAAGCCTAGCTAATTTCCATATACTAGCAACAACTGCTGCTGACCCAACCCTGGAACAACTAGGAGCCCCACAACCCTTACCTTTATCCCCACTCAGTCGATGGAGATAGAGAATAACCCTGAAAATCAAGTAGAAATGAATGATTTCAACCTAGAGGAGATACCTAGGATACCAGCCCCTAATACCTTAGACCCGGATTATGATCCATGGTTCGATGATCATAGGGATTATGTGCCGCGCTATCACCTAAACGACGAACCCATGCCGAACTTAGCAGCCTATCCAGGTCTGGACCCTCTAGATCCCTACTACTACGACAACGATGAATACATTAGGTAGATTTTAGAGAATCCTTACCCTCAGGAGAATCCCATGCCCCAGTACCCGGACCCAGTACCAGCACCTGCACCCCCAATGAGTGCAGATAATGTGCATGAGCTCCGAACTTTCGGAGAAGAAATCTTGGAGAGTAGTGAAAGGATGAGGCAGGTAGGAGAGTGACTCGTCTGGAAATACGATGAGCGCAATATGGATTACTGGATGAACCCAGACCAGTAATGTGAAGGTGGAGTTGGTAATAATTATAAGATAATAATAATAAATATATATATATATATATATATATGTAATAATAATAATAAATGTTGTAGTATAGACCACTTTGTGGTTAGCGATGCATAGTAGTATTGTATTGTAATTTTTAAATTTCTAGTATTAGTGTGTATTTGACGCGTACTATAGTAGAAAAGAGTAAAGTCGCAATGCTCGACGCTTTTGGTTAAGATGTGTGTTGTGTGGTTGTTGCCCAATTTATTAATTATTTTGTGATATTAATAATTGGTAAATGTTTAAAATCCAGATGGACGACGAGATAAACCAGGAAAACCAGAATAACGATAACCAGAGTAACATTAACTTGGTTAATGAGAACCCTAACAACAACAATAATGGAAACTAAGTGGATAACAGTGCCATGCAGCATATAGTGGCACAAGGGATAATAGATGCAATGCCATATATTATCAAAACAGTTAGGGAAGCCGAAAATAAAAGTAAACATGATAGTAAGCGACCCTCTGAACCTGAAAACAGCGTGAACAATGGACCCGTACTTCAAATGCCCATTCCCAAAAGAAGGAGAACTGTGTCTTACGGTTGTTCTTATAAAGAATTCTGGTCTTGTAAACCAATGGAATTCTCGGGCAGTGAAGGGGCCGTTGCATCTCTACGTTGGATAGAAAAGACTGAGGCAGTCTTGAGAATAAGTAAATGTGCTGAAGAGGATAAGATAATGTTTGCTTCAAATCTGTTTAAGAATTTAGCACTAGAATGGTGGAACACTATCCTCCAGTCTAGAGGAAGTGATAGAACTTACAATATGGGATGGGAGGAGTTTAAAAACATGGTAGAAAGGAAATTCTGCCCTCCTAATAAAAAAGAACATATAGCAAACAAATTCCTAAACCTTAGGATGATTGGAGTAAATAGTAAGGGTTATACTACATTATTCTTTGAATATGCCTGAATAGTACCAACCCTTGCTTCACCTGAACCAGTTTTAATCTCCCGTTACATCTGGGGATTAATTGGGGAGATTAGACATGTAGTCAAGGCAGCTAGACCTCAAACCATAGAAGAAGCTGTAGAACTAGCCAACACCTTAACAGATGAATTAGTCAGTACACGAGAAGAGGATCAAAGGAGGAACCTAAGCCAGAACCTTACCCAAGAATTCTATTCTGGAAATTATAATCATGGAAGAAATGTAGGTTCTACCTCTGCACCCTACTGTAAGTATTGCAAAAGAAAGCATTCAGGAAGATGCTCCATATACTGTAACTTTTGCAAAATATCTGGACACAAGAAGGAAGACTGCATGAAAAAGATAAGCAACAGGATATGCTACAACTGCGGAGAACAAGGTCATATTAAGCCTAACTGTCCAAAGATAGCTCCAGCCGCGAATACCAAGAATACTAAAAATGCTAGAGCATTTGTTCTAACTGCAGAAGAAGCAAAGATGATCCCGGATGTGATCACTGGTATGTTTTTAGTTAATGATATTCTTGCTAAAGTATTATTTGACTCTGGTGCAAACCAAAGTTTTATTAATACTTCATTTTGCAAACTTCTCAATCAATCATTAACTAAACTTCCACAAGAATGTCTAGTTGAGACAGCAAATGGGGAAACCATTAAAATTTCTGAAATCTTGTAGGGAGCAAGAATAGAAATTCTAAATCAGAAATTTATTGCAAACCTTTACCCCATGAATTTGGCAGGATTTGATATAGTATTAGGAATGGATTGGTTAATAACCAATAAAGCCAGTATTTTGTGTGATCAAAAGTCAATACAAGTAAATTCACCAAAGTGTGAAAAGATCACAATTAAAGGATATAAAACCTCTAGATCCACTAAATTCATCTCTGTGATGAAAACAGCAAGTTACATAAGAAAAGGGTCATTAGTGTATTTGATTTCTATAATTACTAACACTAAAGGAAAAGAATTAAAGTATATTCCAGTAGTATCCCAGTTTTCAGATGTATTTCCAGAAGAATTACCAGGACAACCTCCAGAAAGAGAAGTTGAATTCAGAATCCATTTAATACCAGGGACAACACCAATTGCCAAAGCACCTTACCGTTTAGCACCTGCAGAAATGCAAGAACTAAAGAAACAATTAGGCGAATTTTTGGAGAAAGGATTCACACAGCCAAGTTCATCACCCTGGGGAGCACCAATTTTATTTGTTAAAAAGAAGGACGGATTAATGCGTATGTGCATTGACTACCGTGAATTGAACAAAGTCACGATTAAGAATCGGTATCCATTACCAAGAATTGATGATCTGTTTGATCAATTGAAAGGAGCACGATTTTTCTCAAAAATCGATTTAAGGTCAGGATATCATCAATTAAAGGTACAGGAAGAGGACATTCCTAAGACCGCTTTCAGAACAAGGTATGGCCATTATGAATTTACTGTCATGCCATTTGGTTTAACCAATGCCCCAGCTGCATTCATGGACATGATGAATCAAATATGTAAGCCATATTTGGATAAATTCATAATTGTCTTTATAGATGATATTCTTATTTATTCTAAAAACAAGGAAGATCATGCAGCGCATCTGCACACACTTCTAAGTTTATTGAAAAAAGAAAAGCTCTATGTTAGGTTTTCGAAGTGTGAATTTTGGTTAGAGCGGGTACAATTTCTTGGACATTTAGTCAATCATGAAGGAATTCATGTAGATCCCACCAAAATCGAGGCGATTACCAAATGGAAAACCCCTGAGTCACCAACTGAGGTTAGAAGTTTCTTAGGATTGGCCGGTTATTATAGAAGGTTTATTCAAGATTTCTCTAGAATAGCCATTCCTTTAACTAAGTTAACTTGTAAATCCGTTAAGTTTGATTGGGGGTCAAAACAAGAAGAAGCCTTTAGAATTCTTAAGCAAAGATTAACCCATGCACCCATACTAGCGTTACCCAAAGGAACCGAAGATTTTGTAATCTGTTGTGACGCTTCTAAATTAGGTTATGGATGTGTATTAATGCAACGTCAAAAGGTTATAGCTCACGCTTCTAGACAACTTAAGAATCATGAAGAGAATTATTCAACTCATGATCTAGACTTAGGAGCTGTAATTTTTGCTCTTAAAATCTGGAGACATTACCTTTATGGTAGTAAGTTTACCATATTCACTAACCATAAGAGTTTAAGGTATGTTTTTGGACAAAAGGAATTGAATATGAGACAAAGACGTTGGATGGAAATGCTTATTGATTATGATTGTTGATGCGTGTGAAGTGTCGTATAGATTTAATGTATATTTTAAGCCCTTTTACACTTTTTAGCCAAGTTTTAAATTTATAAAACACGGTATTTACTAACACTAAACACACATATGGGCAAGTGCACCCATCGTGAGCGTAGTATAGTGTTGGTAAGATACCGAGGTCGTCCAAGGACACAAGAGCTTTTAGTACCGGTTTATCCTCAACGTCTAATCAAATCAAAAGTTTAGAAAAAGGTTTTAAACTAGACAAATAAAACTAACTAAAATGCTGAAAAATAAAATAAAATAAAAACAGATAGACAAGATGAATCACTTGGATCCGACTCGTGTGTAGTGTAACCATTGATTATTTCCGCACTTTTGCACTTTAAGAGATTATCTTAGTTATTGTAGTAGGCCCATCTTTTGAAGGTGACGTTACCCTCAACCCAGTAGTTTGAGTCAGCAAGGATACAATCCTAAAGGGTCGGATTATTGAAAGATAATTAATTAAGTTATTAATGCATAATGTGTTAGGCCCCTCTTTTGAAGGTGACGTTACCCTCGACTAAGTAGTCTGAGTCAGCAGGGATACAGTCCTAAGTAGCCGGGTTAAAGTATTAATAGTAGCTTACATATGAGGGGATCAAAGAGTTTGGACCCCCGCCATCCAATACCGGTGGGTATTGAAGGAGATCCTACTAAATTTGACCCAGGTCCTTGCAGGATCTATACATTGAACAAGGCAAGACTCTTACCAAACCGTTCCCTTAACCCCCGACCAGGCAGCCAACATACCTCCATATAGACCGTGGACATATGAATGGTGAAAATCTTTTATTTTATATAGACAGTAAAATAATGCCAAGACACCACGGACAAACGATAAGGAAGAATCACCTTCAACATAAGAAACTAGTTATTAAAGTCATTAATACATAACCAAATAAAAAGTGCGAAAAGATTAAAAATAAAAAGTATTACACTAGACACTTGTCTTCACCAAGTTATGTAAGAGACTTAGGCGTGCCTTTGATTCACCAAGTGATGTAAGAGACTTAGGCAAACTTGTCTTAGACACTTGTCTTAACCAAGTTTGTCTGCATTAGTTGGCCACGCCCCCGTGTCCGCTGCGCACGACCCCGTGTGCAGAAGCGTATCTGTACTATCAAGATTTCCCCAGATTCTGCGAATCTTAGAGTTGACCACGGCCCCGTGTCCGTTGGGCACGCCCCCATGGTGGGTGATAGAAGCTTCTACAGCTTTGTCTTTTCTGCAGACACTTGGGCACGCCCCCGTGCTCACTGAGCACGGGGCGTGTTCAGCCTTCTGTTTTCTTGTTTTGCTTGGGAAGATGCTGTCGGGGGGTCGGGCATGCCACGTTTATCCCTTTTCTTGTATTTTTTGTTAGATTTAGCTGCCTTTTTCTTTCTTTTATTCATTTGAGCTCATTTAATCCTGAAAATATAAAAAGGAAGACAAAAACACACTTTTTCCAACATTAGTACTAAAAAAGGGTTAGTTTTATGCCTCATTTGATGTAATTTATATGTTTCATTTTGCACACATCAAATACCCCCACACTTGAATCTTTGCTTGTCCTCAAGCAAAACTCTTTATAATGTGGCTTTACACTCCCAAATGGAATGGGTAGAAGAGAAGGTTTTTTTGGGCTTGTCATAGAGTGTCGGGATTTCTAAGATTCTTTATTAAGTTTTATTTTTATTTATTTACAGTCCTATTCGTCATGATTTATTTTAAACATTACATAAGATAAATTACTTATTAGGGCATAACATGCCCTTTTAAAATTCAATTTATATACAAGTTCACATACCTCACGGGGGATCACTCAACACTCGGCCGAAGATGTATTTTAGTGAATCACTCGAGAGCGGCATGGAACTTACTCCTACTATAGGCTTGCCAAGCAATCAATCCTCCTCCTTTTTAACTATACACCTTTGTAAATATCAAGAGGACTTTTGGGGTGAAGGGTTAGGCTTGGGTTAAAGGTAGGTGGTTGGGTTAGTGGTTAGTAGAAAAGGGCGAAAAGGCGTAAAAAGCGTCGGTTTTTTGCAAAACATATTGTTTTTGTGACTTTTTATTCCAATGAAGTATTCTTCAAACAAGCCTTCTTTTGATGAGCTTTGTTTGTTTATTGCAAACTTCATTTTTCTTTTCTTCTTTATCAAAATATTTTTTTTTAACATAAGAGAGTCACACAAAAACCGAGCTTTGTTACTAAAATAAAGGATTTAAAATGAAAAAGGGTTTTGGTGGGTAAAAGGGTGTTTGTTTTGGGTTAAGAAATGAAAAAGGTTTAGGCTCAAAGGGGTTAACTAGGGGGATTTTTGGTAGGTGGTAAAAAAAAAGAAAAATAATGGTGTAGAAATAAAAAGGGGTTAGTCCTAATGCCTCCATCATTTACTTACTCTGGTTTAAGTTGGTAAGGACCGGGAATGCATCGTTGTGGCAAGTTCTAGAGTCGTAAGAACCAAGCGGCTATTCATACAAGAAATGAAAAATGAGCATTTAGTTTAAAGATGTGTATTTGTATGCTCAATAAAGGCTCAAAACTCACTTTTTGTGAGAATGGGTTTTTATGTGATCAAGTATATATAATCAAATTTTAACTAGGTTTGTCATGTCGTTTCATAATTTTCTTATGTTGGTTCTTTTTATCACGATGCTATCGGTTGTAAATTTGTAAAAATATAATCTTTTTAGAACTTGAAATTCCCAAATTAAACCTAGACAAGTAAAAAAATGAAAATTGTTGAAAAAAAATTTGGGGTGATTAGCGGTTCCAATAGAGTTTTGTGTAAGGCTTGTGATTAGGACTTGCAAGATTCAAGGTTTTAGCATCCCCCCACACTTAAATTACACATTGTCCTCAATGTGTCCCAAAAATAAGTCTTTAGGTTGATTGAATGTGTAAAAAGGTGCGAAAAAGCAAAAATTTATGTTACTGGTCGTCTGGACACGGCCCCGTGGTGTCCGGGCACGGCCCCATGTTCAGATCGCCAGTAATAAAAATGAGTAAAAAGAAACGGAAGCCTGGGCACGGGGGCGTGTTGGGTGAGCACGGCCCGTGTCCAGGTAACTGAACTGGGCATTTTCTGCAGACGGCTGGGCACGGGGCGTGTTGGGTGAGCACTGCCCCGTGCTGAACTTGCTGTAATGAAGAAAAATTTGTCGGGTGCTCTGTTTTGTGCATGGGGTGCTAGTGCAAGTTTCCCTTAGTATCCTTCACCATCCTGAGTGTGTTTTATTCCTGAAAATTAAAACTAAACTAGAAAACATAAAAATTAATCTAAACTAAGCTAAGGATAGTTCTGCGGAATGCCTCCGTGGTGCGCCACGTTTATAAGGGTCCTTGGCTAAACCCAAAGCCTGGTCATATGTCACCCAAGTGGGACGTTTTGCATCCCATGCTACACCGTCGGAGAGCATCATCCAAACTTGAGTCAATGACCTTCATATAGTTGATCGGGTCGTCATCTTCTACTCTTTTTCCAACTCCAAACTTCATTTCCTCGTCCCCAATCTTCAGTGTTAGTGTTCCATCATTCATATCTACCACTGCTTGGGCCGTAGCTAGGAATGGCCTCCCTAGGATGAGTGGTACTTCGGCATCTTCCTCCATATCTAGTATGACAAAGTCGGCCGGAAATACAAATTCGCCGACTTTGACCAATAGATTTTCAGCGACACCTTGTGGATATTTGACGGATCTATCGGCGAGTTGTATGCTTATTTTTGTAAGGCTTGTTTTCCCTAAGCCGAGTCGGTTGAACATTGTTGAAGGCATGAGGTTGATGCTTGCCCCGAGATCGGCAAGTGCATTACGAATGGGGGATTCCCCAATCGAGCAAGGAATTGTGAAGCTTCCGGGGTCAAGCTTCTTTTGCGGGAGTTTGTTGTGTAGTAAGGCGGAGCATTCTTCGCCTAAGTTAACTAATTGCAGTGATTCAATTTTCCTTTTATGAGTGAGGAAGTCCCTCATGAATTTGGAATATTTCGGCATTTGAGTTAGGACTTCGATAAATGGAATATTAACATGCAATTGTTTTAGTAAATTTTCGAACTTTGCGAATTGCTCATCGGTCTTTTGATGAATTAACCGACCGGGGTATGGAACTGGAGGAGTCTTAGTGGGCTCTTGAATTGGTGGAGAAGCCTTCTCTTGTTGGGGCGTTGGTGGAGTTGTGGTTTGCCTAGATTGGCTTCTTTCAGTTGGTGGTAATGGAGCCTCCTCGGGACCCATGGTACGGTTTCTCAATGTGATGAGATGTACTTGTGCCTTTGGGTTGGTTTCGGTATGCTCAGTAACGCGCCTTGTGGTCTCTCGGAGAAATTTTGAGCTATTTGATTTAATTGTTTTTCAATGTTATGAATTCTAGCTTGTTGATTTCTAAAATTCGATTCCAATTGTTGAAATCGATCCGAGTTTTTCTTTTCGGTGTCGGAGATGAGGCGAGATACAGTATCTTCAAGCCTTTCTCGTCCACCTTGTTGTTGAGAGAAATTTTGTGACTCGATTCTTGGTTGTTGAAAGTTTGTTCGTTGGTTTAGATTTTGTTAGTTACTACCATTGTCGGGTTCTCTCCAACCAAGGTTAGGGTGGTTACGCCATCCTTAGTTGTAGGTACCCGTTGGAGGACCCGACGGCCTAGGTCTATTATCAATGTAGTTTACCGTTTCCGTTTGATCATCTAATTCTTTCATACAACTCCAATTTTCATGTGGCCCACCACACCCCTCACAAGCCATAACCGAGACCGTCTTTGTCATTTCTAACTTTTTGATTTTTGAAGAAAGGGCCTCGATTTGGGCTTGTAAAGAAGTGCTTTCGTCAACCTTATGGGCGCCCGGGGCAATAGATTTATTACCTCAGGGAGTGTGCCACTGAAAATTGGTTTGAACAATTTCCTCAATTTGATTATAAATTTCATTTGGGCGACGATTACCTAAAGGTCCCCCAGAGCTAGAGTTAAGTGTTTGTCTTGTGTGTGGCAACAACCCATTGTAGAAAGTGGATACTTGTTGCCATACCGCAAGGCCGTGATGAGGACACTTTCTTAATAGCTCCTTGAACCTTTCCCAAGTTTCATATAAGGATTCCCCATCCTCTTGTGAATATGTATTAATTTCAGTCATTAGTTTAGCCGTTTTAGCAGGAGGGAAATACTTATATAGAAACTTTTTGGGCTAGTTCATCCCAGGAGTTTACCGAACCAACTGGGAGGGTGTTAAGCCAAGCCTTAGCTCGGTCTTTTAGTGAAAATGGAAACATTCTAAGGCGGATGGCGTCGTTTGATGCTCCATTGATCCGAAAGGTATCGCATATTTATAGGAAATTAGTAATATGTAGATGGGGATCCTCGTCTGCAATCCCATGGAAGGTTGCGGAGTTTTGAAGCATTTGTATCAAATGCGGTCGAAGTTCGAAGTTGTTGGCTTCGACATTCGGTGCATTGATAGCGGTGCCGAGATTACCTACGGTGGGTCGTAGATAATCCATGAGGCTACGTTAGTCCGCCATTGGAAGTGGGTCCCTTGAAACTTTCTCTAGGTTTTTAGCTTTAATTCTTTTTCTGAGAAAGCGTTCGGGTTCCTCTAGAGGTTCTTTTATGTCTCTACTAGAACTGGATCTCATACACTACGTAGAAAGTTCAGATGTGGCGCCTGGGTTCCAAGTCCTGCAACAAAAACAGAAAAGAACGTTGGTCAGAAGCTTCACCACGGCCCCGTGCTCAGATGAACACGGCCCGTGGTTGGAGATACAGTAATTGTTTTCCGGATCCCTGTTACTGGGGAGTTCGACACGGCCCCGTGTTGCCCCGACACGGCCCCGTGCTCAACTCTCTGTAACTCGGAAAATAAAAACTGCCAGTAACAATGTTGGGCACGGCCTGTGTCCGACCAGGCACGGCCCGTGCTGAGCTCTGCAGAAACTGAAAAGTTAAGAAAATCCTAAAAAAACAGAAAAATTAGAAAAAACGATTAGGCCGTTGATTCCTAACTTTCTTAAAATCCTTGTGTCCCCGGCAACGACGCCAAAAACTTGATGCGTGTGAAGTGTCGTATAGATTTAATGTATATTTTAAGCCCTTTTACACTTTTTTAGCCAAGTTTTAAATTTATAAAACACGATATTTACTAACACTAAACACACATATGGGTAGTGTTGGTAAGATACCGAGGTCGTCCAAGGACACAAGAGCTTTTAGTACCGGTTTATCCTCAACGTCTAATCAAATCAAAAGTTTAGAAAAATGTTTTAAACTAGAAAAATAAAACTAACTAAAATGATGAAAAATAAAATAAAATAAAAAACGGATAGACAAGATGAATCACTTGGATCCGACTCGTGTGTAGTGTAACCTTTGATTATTTCCGCACTTTTGCACTTTTTAAGAGATTATCTTAGTTATTGTAGTAGGCCCCTCTTTTGAAGGTGACGTTACCCTCAACCCAGTAGTTTGAGTCAGCAAGGATACAATCCTAAAGGGTCGGATTATTGAAAGATAATTAATTAAGTTATTAATGCATAATGTGGTAGGCCCCTTTTTGAAGGTGACGTTACCCTCGGCTAAGTAGTCTGAGTCAGCAGGGATACAGTCCTAAGTAGCCGGGTTAAAGTATTAATAGTAGCTTACATATGAGGGGATCAAAGAGTTTGGACCCCCGCCATCCAATACCGGTGGGTATTGAAGGAGATCCTACTAAATTTGACCCAGGTCCTTGCAGGATCTATACACTGAACAAGGCAAGACTCTTACCAAACCGTTCCCTTAACCCCCGACCAGGTAGCCAACATACCTCCATATAGACCGTGGAGATATGAATGATGAAAACCTTTTATTTTATATAGACAGTAAAATAATGCCAAGACACCACGGACAAACGATAAGGAAGAATCACCTTCAACATAAGAAACTAGTTATTAAAGTCATTAATACATAACCAAATAAAAAGTGCGAAAAGATTAAAAATAAAAAGTATTACACTAGACACTTGTCTTCACCAAGTGATGTAAGAGACTTAGGCCAACATGGCCTTTGATTGTCAAGAACTCTTACGATCAATCTTGGATCCCGAGACGACTCACACACTCTATGATGGATGATGGCAGTGGATGATGGTGTTGTGATGGTGGTGGAGGGTGGGTGAAGTGTGAGAGAGTGGGTGTGCCAAGGGATGGTTTGCAAATGAGCCAAGCACCCCTATTTATAGCCTGAACAGCAGCTCGGGCACGGCCCCGTGTCCATTGGGCACAGCCCTATGTCCACCCTCCTTCTCTTTCTTCATTAATTGCAGTTTGTCTGCATTAGTTGGCCACGCCCCCGTGTCCGCTGGGCACGACCCCGTGTGCAGAAGCGTATCTGTACTCTCAAGATTTCCCCAGATTCTGCGAATCTTAGAGTTGACCACGACCCTATGTCCGCTGGGCACGCCCCCGTTGTGGGTGATAGAAGCTTCTACAACTTTGTCTTTTCTGCAGACACTTGGGCACGCCCCCATGCTCACTGAGCACGGGGCGTGTTCAGCCTTCTGTTTTCTTGTTTTGCTTGGGAAGATGATGTCGGGGTGTCGGGCATGCCACGTTTATCCCTTTTCTTGTATTTTTGTTAGATTTAGCTGCCTTTTGATTCTTTTGTTCATTTGAGCTCATTTAATCCTGAAAATACAAAAGGAAGACAAAAACACACTTTTTCCAACATTAGTACTAAAAAGGGTTAGTTTTATACCTCATTTGATGTAATTTATATGTTGCATTTTGCACACATCAATTGTGATATCCAGTATCATGCAGGAAAAGCAAATGTAGTAGCTGATACTTTAAGTCGGAAGTATCATGAAAAGCCAAAAAGAGTACGTTCTCTTAAGTTAAATCTGCAAATAGATTTAAATGATCAGATTAGAAAAGAACAAGAGTCAGTAATCAAGGATGATACTGAAAAATTGAAAGGAATGATTAAGGAATTAGAACAAGGAACAGATGGAATTTGGAGATTCCATAAGAAAAGAGCGTGGATACCTAAATTAGGAAACCTATGTCACCGTATATTAGAAGAACCCCATAAGTCTAAGTATACGATGCATCCTGGAAATGATAAGATGAATCAGGATTTAAGGAAAAAATTTTGGTGGATAGGAATGAAAAAGGATATAGCAGCATATGTTGCAAAGTGTTTAACCTGTTCACAAGTCAAAGCTGAACATCAGAAACCCTCAGGCTTAATGCAACAGTTAGAAATGCCTGTTTGGAAATGGGAATTAATAACAATGGATTTTGTTACTAAATTACCCAAAACAAGAAAAGGTAATGATACAATCTGGGTGATTGTAGACAGACTAACCAAGTTAGCTCATTTCCTACCAATGAAAGAAACTTTTAGTATGGAACAGTTAGCTACATTATATGTAAATGAAATAGTTTCATTACATGGAATTCCTCTATCAATTGTTTCTGATAGAGATAGTCGTTTTACCTCTCATTTTTGGACAAGTTTCCAAAAGGCAATGGGAACCAAGTTGAATCTAAGCACCGCTTATTATCCACAAACGGACGGACAAAGCGAAAGGACAATTCAGACAATGGAGGATATGCTTAGAGCTTGTGTTATTGATTTCGGAGGTAATTAGGACGATCATTTACCATTAATAGAATTTTCTTATAATAACACTTATCACACAAGTATCAATGCTGTATCATTCGAAGCACTTTACGGACGAAAGTGCCGAACGACAGTCTGTTGGGCAGAAATTGGAGAAAAGCAACTATCTGGACCTGAGATAGTACAAGAAACAACAGACAAAATCATTCAAGTCAAGGAACGACTAAAAGCAGCACGAGATAGACAAAAGAGTTATGCTGATAACCGACGAAAGCCATTGGAATTTCAAGTAGGAGATAAAGTGTTATTGAAGGTCTCTCCCTGGAAAGGAGTGGTAAGATTCATCAAAAGGAGAGCTAAGCCCCAAATATGTTGGATCTTTTGAGATTATTAGAAGAATAGGACCTGTAGCTTATCAGCTACAACTGCCAGAGGAAATGGTAGGAATACATGATGTATTTCATGTATCTAATCTCAAGAAATGCTTAGCTGATGAATCGCTAGTAGTGCCTCTTAAGGATATAGAGGTAAATGAACTGTTAAAGTTTGTAGAAAAGCCTCTACAGATTAAAGACATGAAAGTTAAGAACCTCAAGCACAAGAGATTAGTTCTGGTCAAAGTGAAGTGGGACTCCAAAAGAGGACCAGAATATACATGGGAGCTTGTTTCAGAAATGCAAAGGAAATACCCACACCTGTTCCAGTAGACCTCGAGGATGAGCTCTAAAATAAGGTGGGGAGGATATAACAACCCTCCTGAATATTTTCGACACCCTAATATATTTTAAAATGCCCCTATATGTCTCTAAATGCACCCCGTATGTGAAAACCGAGCCCAAAATATGAAATGTCATTAAAAATAATAAAAAAGTAAGAAAAATTAAGTTTACGCGGGGCGCGTAAGCCATCTCTTGAGCTTACGCGGGCCGCGACAGCTCTAGGGTCAGGTGTGTCCCGGTGTTGACACGTGTCAAGCAACGTGTTGAACCTAGTCACGACCCAGATCACCTACGCCTAGCACCCCCTATTACGCGGGCCGCGTAGGCCTATGCCTAATCTTACGCGGGCCGCGAGAAACTCATAAATCAGCCCTATTTAAGAAGGCATCGGGATTTCGTTTCCCGTCGCTCAATTCTTTTCTTTCTAAACGAATTTCTGAGAAGTAGGCATAATATACGGGTATTATATCCCCCTAATTAACGAAGTTTTGCCCCAATGTAAGTATCATAACCCCGGTTACGTATTAGATACGTTGCCCGATTGATCCAGGGTTCCGTAACAACTGTCGTGGTTCTGCCCGACGTAGTTGTTGGAATACCGTCTCGGGGAGGGTATCGTTAATATAATTAAAGGGTTATTATACTAACATATGTACATTTGTGTAAATTATAGATTAACACCAGGAAACCCTAGAAGAAGTCTAAAACAGCAATGTGAGTTTATCCGCTTTTTGTTAACCTTTTTGTAAACTATTTTACAAAGCCTTAAATGTTTTACAACATGATTAAGCAGTGATTGAGTCTTTGTAGTTCTTCAATTACTGCCGGTATGTTGGAGTTTTGTATACGAAATGTGGAACACGTTACAATTGGACAACGAGTTAGCCAATGTGTAATATGACCCACCAGTCAGGATTGACAGTACTGAATGAGTAATTGTGTAGAAATAAACATTGTGATCGCTCTCAATACTGTGTTAATTGATAAAACTATTCTTGATTAAACTGGGATTCACTCACCAGTATTTCCCACTGACAAATGTTTTTAAAACGCGTTTCAGGTAACAAAATGTAAAAGCCAATTAGAAGAAAGCCAGCTGGAGAGCACTGACGGCTAGGAAAAATGTGGCTATAAAAGTTACCTAAAAGACGATGTTTTAAATTCAATAAAATGGGGTTCATCCCTATAAATGTGTTGTAATAAGAAACTTGGGTTTTACCCATGTGTTTATTAATATAAAAATATGGTGGTTTTACTCTGATAAACATTTCTTAACTACGGTCCTGATGAAATTTCCGCTGCCAAATTGAATAATGATAAACAAAAATGATACCACCACAACTGGTCTCGCGACTGCCCGTTCCCGGGATAGATAGGGGGCGGGGGTTGCGACACCTTACCTTACCGCCCACCTTTTCGAATGCCTAATGCAGCTGATGACGTGTTCACCATGCCGCCGTACCACTGCTCCACCGCCTAATCCCACTATGTTGGTATTATAGATGGTGAAAGGGGAAGATGGTAGGTGAAATGTTTAGTTTCTTGTGGTATGTCAAACTAGTGATCCATCAAAGTATCAAACCTTAGGACGTTTGTCATAAAAAAATATATTGCTTTAAGGAATTAATTTGAAGGGGTATGAATAACTTTAGGCATTTATTTAAAAAAACAAGTGATTTCTTTTTTTTTTCTTTTTACATTTTTACTCAAGAATACACGAAAATACAAATTTTTAAAATTTACTTTCTCGTTGCATCAAAATGTATAAAAGAAAATTGATAAAAAGTTCTGATTAGAAAAACGAAATTTAGTAGCAGTTGCCATTAAAAGAAAAAAAAGAAAAATGAACTTTACATTATCCCTATATTAATTATCAATTTTACTCCCCTCACTAAATTACTGTTCAATTTCTCTCTCTCTACTCCTCTCTCTTCCTCTCATTTGCTCTGGTGAGTGGTCCAATGTTGTACTACCATTTACTGCACATAGTTCTCTATCAACACTCCACAGCATTTGATTCTTAGAATAAACACCACCTTTCAAGTTTCAATACTCACCACTTGATTCAAATCACTATACCAATCTTCCATTAAATGAATCGCAGAGAACCAACTCAACATGGGATTTTAACAAAAGTTGTTGGTCACAGCGGCGATGAGTGTAGTGGTGCGTTGAAGAAGTCGGTTGCAGTTGGGTTGGCGTGACATAACGGAGACCGGTGGAGGAAGAAGTCAGTGGGTGGGTTGACCATGCCGCTAGGTGGTTGTTCTGTGATGGCGATCGTGGTGCTATGGTTGTCTGCCGGAAAGAGGCGGTGGCTAAGATGAAGAGAAGAGAATAAATTTGGTCACAACAAGTAATAACCTGAGTGAGATTAGGATTTGTGGAAGGTGGGTTTTTAAGTGAATTTAGGGGAAAGTTAGTGTTATTTATTCAAAATGATGACGATGATGGATACAATGAGTTGTATATCCAGAGAAAGAGAGTACAATGTGTTGTTCTTAGGAGCTCTAAATAATGTTCCAAGTACTATTTGATTAATACTTTAATATTATATAAATTTCTATCGTATTCTTATTATTGCATATACAAGACCGCGTTGAATATTAAAGAACAAAATTTATATCCTGCTCATAAATATTAACATTCAAGTTTGATATTATAACTATAAGCCTATATATATTTGTTTACAAACTATAAATATATAAATGGGTATAATATCACTATTCATTTTTATCACTTTTAATTGTTGTACGGAGTATGTGATGGTACTGTAACAAACTGAACTGATATCGGCCAAAAGTTCACCACAAAACACGGACTTAAGTCGTAGTCATTAAATTACCTTTTAGTGTTTAAGATGTTAATAATCTTTAAAATTGAGTACTTTTCTATTTTCTAAATTTCATTTCTCTTTATAGCTTGACGTTGTGGGTTTATATATCGTGAAGAAACACTGGTTTAATTGACCGGAATCAACTGAACCAGGGGGTTTGAATCTGCATAAAAGGGTTATATCTTCTCGCTCGATTCAGGTGTGATTAATCTCCTTTTTCGTACAACAACTGCATAACAAACTGGTGTGGTAAATGTGGTCTGTAGAAACTAAACCTAATCTAGACACCCTAGTTTTAAATTTATAAACTAAGACTCTCTAAATGCTAGACCACTGACAGGCAAGTACACCTATCGTACATAGTAAAGCCTAATGAAGTCCGAGTATCGAACCCACGAGACACTAGCGACGCTAAACTAGACTCTGACTCAACTAATACTTAATTGGTTTTAATTTGTTTTGAATTTGCGGTTTTAACTAATTAAACTAAATGACTAAGAAAATGGCAGACACGACAAACAACGTGAAACAAACACGAACTCGGGAGCTAGGTGTAAATCAAATATGATGAGAAAAGACTACCTAGGTGTCGAATCCCTAGAATCATGCAACGCTATCTTGACTATGGCAATGGTTAAATATCCTACTCCCTCGATTAACCCCCCGCTAGAGATGTATCAAACGAAAGATAAAGACGAAATGCGAAGTGCTAGAACGAACCGGCTCGACCTATCGATACCAAATCATACGAGAATCAAGCAATGAAAGTAACTCTACCCCCAAAACTCTCAAAACGCAAAGCAAACCAAACCTTGAAGATTGAAATCCTAGGAAACCTTAACCACGATGTAGTAAACGAGCCCGAGCTATCGGTCACCCAATCTACCCACCAATGATTAGCTAATAACCTAGCTCACCTTAATCGTCTTTCGAGTCACAAGATGAGGATGCAAGTTTTAGTATATTGATTTTAATTATTAATCGAATTGGTCAATTTCTCAACTCAATATTCAAACTGAAAACCCTAAGATCAACGATTCAAATTAAACTATAAGTCTAGGGGATATTTCTATGTGCCTAAACTGCTGAATTTATCAACCAATAATCAATCAAAACACACCAACATGCAATATCAAGATCAATCACAAGGCAAAGTTATGTAAATCACATCAAATAACCATAATCATGTCAAAATCGCATTACAATCATCAAGTTCATCTAAACCCAGGTAGTATAGAAAATTTAGCCAAGAATCATATTCACGGAAAAGAAACAAGTCTCAAACGATAAGCAAATCATGTTTAATAGTTTGTAAAACACAAAGTCTAACAAAACCAAAAAATAATTAATTGCAAACCAAACTCGAAACTTGAATCGCGGCTTTAAAGCTTGAACCAATTCCTTTTTTCCTTTCTTCTTCTCGATCGAACTCTAGCTAGCAGCCGCCAAATATGCTTCTCTTCAAAAACAGCGGTCAACTGCCTTGCTGCCGTCCTCTGAGTTATATATTGCCTCCACAATTTATGTCAAGAATAATATAATGGGCCTTTATCGAAAAATAATAGGTTAATTCCTTTTTTTTTTCTTTTTCGATGGACCCTCTTTATTAATTCCACATGTGCACCGACATTCCATTATTTGCAGCCCAAATGCCAACTTAGATCATGTTTCGTCCTCCCCAAGTTTGTAGCCCATAAGTTCTTTTAACAAACCCAATTAAATACATCCATCACCCAGGATCCATTGCAACCCATCGATTTATTCATTGTAGCCCAAATCACACTTTTCATTCTTTCTTTGCACCTTCCTTCACTTGCAACACATTAAATTCACAACACATAATTTCATTAGAATATAACTAACAAAATTTTAGTTTTCAATGGATTTACGTGAGTGCAAGTGATTAAATTAAAGTTTCGTTTTTTTTTTCTTTTAAATTTCTTATTATTTATTTACATATAGCTTAACAAAAAAAAAAAAAACACTAATATATACAAATAACATGATTTTTGATCGCAAGTTAATCATTTTGGTTCGTTTTCATTTAACATCATCAAACTTCATTTCTGAACCACTTATGAGTAGAAGCGAACAAAAATAACCCTAGAGTTAGTCAAAAGTGTAGGAATATATATATAAAAATATGTATAATTTAGAGTACATCACAAACAGCCGTTAGACTCGCCACAGGGAGAATGGGGGTTCTCTCCGTGACCACCCTCTGGCGTGAGAATAAGTACAGGTTTTATGAAGAAGAAGAAGAAGTGAAAGTAAAGTGAAGTGTGTGTAACCTGAGGAATTGTACCTGAATTATCCTTCTATTTATAGCCGAAGTTTGGGCGGGAAAGTTTGTTGATGAAAACTTGACGGAAACTGCTTTTCCGTAAGCGGTTGCTCCGTTCTCCGTTAATCACTAACGAGTGTGTGCACACGGATGGTGGTCGCGATCAACGGCTGGGGTGATGCCATGTGGAAAGTGGGCAAGAGTGGATCTTTCCTTTAATTCGGTGTCATAATTGTGACTTCGAGGGAGCCTGGGATGATGCCACGTGGCCATTCGGTTATAACCGAATGGTAATGCATGATCAAGCCTTCTAGAAGGATACAGCTGTAATCTTGTGTGGTTCTTCTTCATGCTAATTTTTGTGGTAACATGGAAGTTACTTTTATCCAAGTATGGATGTTATTTATGCGGAAGTTTTGTTAGGATTTTATCCTATCTGTTATGTAAGCTGGCGCAAGGATTTGTTAGTTTCCTTTTGGCACGCAGGTGTTGAACACTATTTTTCTTTCTAAGTTCTCTTTGTAGAACCAGTGCGTGGCCGCACAAGGTCCAATAAAGAGAGCTTGTTGACGAGGTCGTGGTATGGTCTCAAGCACATGTGCAAGGTTTTTGGGACCTTACCCCTTCAAGTCCCCCTAGTCTAGTGTTGCTCTTATGCAAATGAGTGGAGCACTGGACTATGAGAGGAAGGTGATTGTGCTGTTGGGCTTTTTGGGCGCGAAAAATGGAGAATCTTCTTATGGAAGGTATTTTTGCTCATGATTTTGATTTTTGAAAATCTTGACTTTTTGGCAGGTGAAAGGGTGCAATGACGACTGTTGATGTGTGACAGGCTGTCACTGTCAGTTGTACATTGTGGCATTCACGCGCGTGTGAACTCGCGTCATTATTATTCCCACTCTCCCCCGATGCTTAGATAACCGTGTCTACCCCGAAAAAGGTGTTATTGCAGTTATCTAGGTTATTATTTATGGCGGTGGGTATATAAACCTTTTGATTACCTATTTTTGCCATCATTGCCATTTGAAAACCCTTTCTTCTTCGTCTTCCCTGTCACTTTTTTAAAAACACTTGTAATTTTCCCCTCTATATCAACCAGAGAACATCACGAAGATTCTGCTGAAGAAATGGCTTTTGGTCTTCCACCGTTGAAGTGGCCTAGGGAAACCTTTGATGGTTTGGTTCGAAGCTTCAAATTTCCTGATAGTTGGGATGCTCGATACCCTAATGAGGGTCAGACGGCGGCGGATGCTCCGACTGGATATATTACTCTGTTTTGGGATTTTTTTCTCTCTAGGGAATTTTCGATTGCCTGCAACGAAGTTATTTCTTGACATTCTTTCTTATTACAAGTTTCATATTTCCTAAATGCACCCTATTGGGATGGTTAGGGTTCGTCATTTTGAGTTTGTCTATCGGTCAATGCATATTGAGCCGACGGTTTCTCGTTTTCGAGTATTTCACCAGATGCACTGCTCTCAAGGGATTTATTCGTTTGTTCAACGTGCTTCGGCGAAAAAGATCTTGTTGCAACCCCCGAAATCTTTCCATGATTGGAAACCAAAATTCTTTTTTATTAAAGGCGGAGTGATTCCGATGAAGATGGTTTTCAGGGGTAAGGAGGACGTTCCAATAGAAACCATATAAACCCCTTTCTCCGAGAATTGGTACCAGGATCTAAAGGATGTTCCGTCGATTGTTCTGCCGGAGAAAGCCCTGGTTGGTGCTGGTATGAGTCTTTGCTGGCGGATGAACCGAGAGGATAAGCCAGTATATATAGAAGATGGTAAAGGTAAGATTTTGGGGTTTCTTTACTTTATTTGTTTCTCTCTCTTTCTCTCTTTTTTTTTTTTGAATTTGTGTCTGGTTCTCCTTTTTGCAGTTGTTTCTTTGTATGTTGTTGCATTTGAGAGAGAAGGTGTAAAAATGGCTACTGTTCCCAAAAGGGCTGATGAGGAGCTTTGGTATCTCCGTATTGTGAAGAATTTTGTTCTTCCACGTGATGAAGAGTTGGCCGCGCAACGTCCCCCTGGCGCTGGTAAGTATGCATTTTGTTTTTATGTTGTGGTGTCGTTCGTTTGCGCGTGAAGTAAATTTGCAGTGTTTCTCTTAAGTAGGTGAGTTGACTAACCTGGGCATAGGCCCTGAGAAAAAGAAACGTGCTCCTGCCACTAATGTTTCGCTGAAAAGAGCTGACACAGCAAAAACCCAGTCATCCACAGGTAAAAATTTTGAAGGAGAGAAGAAAGGTACACGCCAATCCTCTGACTCCTGGTGTGATTTTGTGGTGGTATCTGACTAATTGGAGGGTCATTCTCCGGCAGTTGTGAGGAAGCCTAAGGCGGAACCTAGGGATACTGCTAACATCCCTCCGTCAAATCCTGATGACCCCATGGACTTAGAGTCAAGTCCCGAGCATTTGTTGAACCAGGGGTTTGAATCTGCATAAAAGGGTTATATCTTCTTGCTCGATTCATGTGTGATTAATCTCCTTTTTCGGACAACAACTGCAAAACAAACAGCCGTTAGACTCGCCACAAGGAGAATGAGGGTTCTCTCCTTGACCACCCTCCGGCGTGAGAATAAGTACAGGTTTTATGAAGAAGAAGTGAAAGTAAAGTGAAGTGTGTGTAACCTGAGGAATTGTACCTGAATTATCCTTCTATTTATAGCCGAAGTTTGGGCGGGAAAGTTTGTTGATGAAAATTTGACGGAAAGTGCTTTTCCGTAAGCGGTTACTCCGTTCTCCGTTAATCACTAACGAGTGTGTGCACACGGACCGTGGTCGCGATCAAAGGCTGGGGTGATGCCACGTGGAAAGTGGGCAAGAGTGGATCTTTCCTTTAATTCGGTGTCATAATTGTGAATTCGAGGGAGCCTGGGATGATGCCACATGGCCATTCGGTTATAACCGAATGGTAGTGCATGATCAAGCCTTCTAGAAGGATACAATAATAATCCTGTGTGGCTCTTCTTCATGCTAATTTTTGTGGTAACAGGGAAGTTACTTTTATCCAAGTATGGATGTTATTAATGCGGAAGTTTTGTTAGGATTTTATCCTATCTGTTATGTAAGCTAGCGCAAGGATTTGTTAGTTTCCTTTTGGCGCGCAGGTGTTGAACACTGTTTTTCTTTCTAAGTTCTCTTTGTAGAACCAGTGCGTGACCGCACAAGGTCCAATAAAGAGAGCTTATTGACGAGATCGTGGTATGGTCTCAAGCACCTGTGCAAGGTTTTTGGGACCTAACCCATTCATATCGGTTTCGATTTTATTTTATAAAGTTTTTAGTACCTTAATTATACGCATGGTTTAGCGCGCAACAATGTGTGTGGCTCCATAATATTTACTATTCATCTTAATTTGACTTTTTCTTTGACTTTTGTTTACTTTAAACCTCATTCTTTTCAAGTTTAACAAATTGTCACAATTTTTTTTTCTTTTATAACTTTAATAGTTTTCTAAGTTCAACTTTGTTTCCCCATACTTTTCACGTCGCAACGCGTGAGTTATAATCAACTTAATTATTCTTTTTTATGTTTTACATTTCGGTCAAACTTTTGCGAGTTAACCACCGCAAGGTGAGTGTTTGGTTCATCATTTTATGTATACTTTTCGATTTAACGGTCCCACCGCAAAGCGTGGGGTCCTAAAAACTAGTATAATATTACCTAAAAGAGTTAATAGATTAAACAAAAAATTGAAAACACTAGTGTAGCGTTTGGTATGCATGAATGAGAGGTGGAATGAAATGGATCATTGTGGGGAAATAAAAAAAAAAAGTGTGTTTGGTTAGTCGATGGAATGGAATCACCCATTTTAAAATGCATTTCATTCCATCAAAATCATTCCATCTGCCCTCCTATTTTTTTCCATTCCATTTCCTCTTCACCCTTCATTAACTACACCGTAACCCACCACGTTGCCACCACCGCCTGTCGTCGTCACCCACCTCAGCCGCCACCCACCGCCGTCACCGCTACCATTGCTGTCAGCTTTGACCACCACCGTTGCCGCCCACCGCCGCCACCCACCGACTACACCACCACTACCATTGCAACCATCACCACCACCACCCTCATCCACCACCGCCGTTGGCGCCACCCGCTGTTGCCGCCGCCACCACCGCCACCGCCGTCTCCACCACCCGGCGTCGCCACCGCTGCCACCTTCGATCACCGTCGTCGCTACCACGTTCGAGTCGCCACCACCACCCACCATCGCTGCTACCACCTCTGATCACCACCGCCACCCACCTCTGCCACTGTTGTCAACCGCCACCGTCGTCGCCACCAACTCTGCCACCGTTGTCCGCTACTGCCACCACCCATCGCCACGCCGCTAACACCTCCGACCACCGTCATCACCCACCACCACGTACTATTGTTGTCACCACCCGCTGCCATCACCACCCACCACCGACGGTACAACTGCCAACTATCACCGCCCACCATTATCGCCTACCACTGACCACCACCATTCGATTTTATTCCTTCATCTTCACTTGCCAACCATACAACAAAAATAATGATTCATTTCAGTCTTACATGGTAATCAAACAAGACATAAAATGGTAATGATCAATTCCATTACCTCATCTATTTCATTATCTCGTCCATTCTATTCCACCGTCTATTCCATTACCCATACCAAACATACTCTAAAGATTAATATCAAATCTTTATCGACTTTTCTTGTTATTAATAGTTAATTTATGTCAACAAATATAAAGATTATTTCAACCGGTAAACCTAAAGTTTACATAAAAATAAATATACTATAAACGTTAACAGAAAACTCGTGAAAATAATTAAGGTTATGATTTTGTTCACCTAACTTACACATATGAAACAACCATGTTAGCATCTAATAGGCAAGGCAGATTTTTGAAGTTTGAGATTTTTTTAAATCAAAAATCGATATGAGTCATGATACAAAATTAATGCAACTACATATATATGGATTCTACATTTCTACCATTATCAAAATAAATTACACACAAAAAAGTTATGAACTCTAATATTATTTTCCAAATGATTTCTTGCAATGTGCAATCGCAGCTTGAATGGAATGATCTCTTGAGTAAAACGAATTCCTTCTTTCATCACGAGCATTCCCACTAGGATCGTGCATCGGGGAGGATTTAATTGAGACGGGGCAACTTTTACTGTATGTCTGTTTTGATCTTCGAGTCATTCTAAGATTCTTCATAATTACATCCAACATTTTACTAAAACCGTAGAAATTCATTCCTTTTGAAGATTTTTGTTCTTCTTGATTTCGTGTTTGACTCAAAGTTTTCTCGAAAATGTCGTTATTGTCGATACTTTTGTTGGTCATATGACTACAGTCTCTTTGCTTGTGGTCAACGGAGGTTTTCTGGATCTTTTTGTTGACTTTGACTTTTGCCGACGGATGCAGTCGCCGGGAAGCATTTAACGAAGACCGTAACAAGCTTTTGATGGATCTTAGCTTGACCATGAATTTCCTTATGCCACCCAACCTTGCTGAATTCCTTTCAAAGTTAATAAAATAACAAAATTAGTTAATTACATGTGTACCAATCAAGGAAATTTTTGGTTAAAGTTTATTATTAAGTTTTTACATTTTGTTATTATTTTGTACAATGACTAACTTTTGATGTAACTAACATTATATTTTATCCCCATTTATCCATTAAAAATCCTAATGTTTCTACACAAAGAGGTACAAGGCCAAGCGTGAATGACTTAAAAAAAAATTGTACACACTCGCGAACCTATATAGAAACCATTGGAGGCAGCCGCCCCTATGAAAAAAATTTAATGTTATTTATACACTAAGATCTTGATCGCTCCTAATAAAAGTTTAATTAAACCCCTATGGAAAAAAATCTTGGGTCTGCCACTGTGTGCACACACATTGTGAGTCGCGCCATAGTGAGAATTAATTTATTCATACATCCAGACATCGGTATGAGTAAGTGTATAGATACGAAGATTATAAGTGTGTACAACAAAGTTTAGGGTTAGATGGTATCCAAAGTCAGATATTCGGAGAGGAGCATCAACATGAGTCATCTATAGAGCTCGACTTCTGGAGAAATCCAAAATGGAGCCAGTTCAACACTAAATTTCCACGTAGGGCACAAGCTAATGTGCGGTCCTGACAAACAACGGGCCGGTAGTGCTGCGAGCACCTAATGCACCAATTATGAATACATATGCCATTGTGCACCTCTACATGGTCTATGACCAAAGGCTCTGAGCCAACAACAGACTAAACTATCACTGCGTCACGTTCACAACAATCTAAACTAGAAACGTGTATAACTAGTCATATATACCCATCTTCTCACATGATGAGGTTATGTCGTGTAACCCAAAACTCTACACACTTGCACCCTCTATATCTATATGTTTACTCTCATGTCAGAGCCTGAAAGAATCACTAAGCACCGTAACGAGGCTAACGATGCGCTACCTATATATAATTAAATTATTTTATCATAAAATTGAAGTTTTTTATATCAAGTTTATACACATTAATAAAAACGTGTAAGTTTACCATATTTTTATATAAAACCCATAATTAATGAAACCCGCATTAAAGAATCAATACATGAGTGGAATATGTCATGTCGGTACGAGAAAACAAAACAAAAAGACAATAACATATTAACATGCACTTGGTCGAACCAAACTAGATTAGCAAGACGGCAAACATATTATTTACGTGAATATATTTTTTAATTATTATTATGTAGATAACAAAAGAAAATCATGATAACGATAAATTACCGATAGTTTATGAGTCCTCGTTGGGTTTCATCAAATGTTCGCAGCTGAGAAGGCGGAAAAATATATGGTGAGACTAAGCCTTGATGACACCGTGGGCTACTCGCCTTTTGTAATATACGCTTGTAACTCATTAAATTATTCACTTTGTAGCGATGGTTATGTTTTTTATCACCAACATTGACCAATTGAGAAGGTGCAAAAGTGGAGGTGGTCATAGGCAGCTCGTCGTGGTGGAATGGGTGGTTGGAGTTGGCGGTATTAGGGGTCGATGGGAAGTCGACATGGGTTGATGAAGAATTAAAAGAGAAGCAAAACTCAAATTCCTCTTTTTTTGCATCGCCATGATTGGTTTTGGTGGCGGATGGTGATGGTGGTGGCGGTGGTAGAGATATTTCAAAATAGTCGTTTTGGTGATGGCCGGAAATACGACCTCCCGGACCATCGGATTCACCATCTTCATCATCGGAGAAAAGGCCGTTTTTGGAAGAAGTAGAGAAAGAAAAGCTTTCTTGATTTTGCAAGTATTTCATGTTTGTTTTCACCAAATGGCACCAATTCTAACTTTATATGCGTGTTGAATGCATTGGGCTTTAGTTTAGAAAAAAAATGTTCCTTTCCAAATTAAGAATACATTTTAAAATTATAACTAGTCTCGCTAATATCAGTAGCTGAAAACACATGATAACATGACTAGACATAAGTTAAATGGATTAATGTTTGAGGTTATCGGATTCAAGTTATAAAGAGGTTAACACGTTTATGACACGACTAAAACATGTCTATTATGGTTCAACCTGTTTATGCAAACATAGTGCCTCTAATCTATCGTGTTTAACTAATTTATAGGTCAACACAGACATGTGTATGACTTAGACCAGAAGGTATGGTGTGGGTAGGATGGGCTGCTACGTCACCTGGAGTGAGGATGGGCCTAAAGGGGATGGACCAAGGTGTGTGTGTGTTGGAGGGGGGCGTCGAGAACGGTTGGGATCGGACGCTGAAGACGGGGACGGGCCGGGGGGGGGGGGGTGGCCCTTGGCCGTCCCCCATACCGACTGGTCTTACTTTCTAAAAAGACGTAACTTTATAAATAACTAAATCAGTGGCGAACTCATAAATTATTTGTTGGGGGTGCGGATAAGGCGTTCAACCATATTTTCAATGGGTGTGGTCGGGTTTTTTTGAATAAAATACACTAAAAAATTTTCAAGTGGTGCGGCCGCCCACCCACGACTGTGGGTAGGTCCGCCACTGAACTATATATCATTAATTTAATATTAAATGTGTTTTTGTAACTTCAAATTTATTGTATTAATTGTGTTGTTATTTCTTCTAATCATGTTTAGTGAGTTATGTCAATAATCATCATAAACTGTCATGCTATTCATGTTATTGTACTTCTTGTTTTTATTTATGTTAAATGTGTCGTGTCATTCATATTCTTGAAGTGACCATCTTTAATCGTGTTAAACGTGATGTGTAACCCACTTGTTAAACATTTATGTTTAAGTGTTTAAGAAAATAACACGTTTAAGTAAACATGTTGTGTTTAATCGTCGTATTAATTTTTAAAAATGTTCTTAAGAAAGAAAATGTCCTTTTTAAATAACTCTCAACAAACATTAAACATACATACATAAAAACCGGTAGATAATATTAATCGTAATTCATAATATTTAAATTTAAATTTTGGATGGCAGATAAAAACATTTAAACAAATGTATATTAATAACAGAAAGAACAAAAATCCCCAAATGAATGTAACCTTCCCACCCGGCCTTCCTCTAGATGATTGATTTATTTATTAGACTATAAAACAAAAATCTTGTTTTAACGTAATATTTATTTCGACTACAAGATTATTGGTCGTGTATGATTTGTGTGAAGGAATCTTTGTTATAATAATATGTATATTTTAAGAAGTAAAATTGATTTTTGATTATTAGATATAAAATACATTAATTAATAATAATTTAGGATGGGAAAACTGTATATCTATCTATATATATCTAATAAAGCAAACCATTGGGGGACACATGTCACCCAATGGTTGATGCCAAATAAGCAGACATGTCAGCATCCATGTGGCACACCTCATAGTTGAGGATTGAATGAGTGCTTCTCATTTACGCTCATCACACTCTCTCTCCTCTCAAAACCCTAAAACGATTTCTCTCTCTTTTTCTCTCCGACGAACACGGCGAACACAGGGACTATCGTCGATCCAATAATTTTGTTGAAGATTCAACGGATTTGAAGACAAATCATCTACGGTACTATCTAATTAGAGTATTTCATGATCGATTATTTGTTTTAATATGGCTAATTTTGAATGAAATCACATCGGCTGGGATCAAATCGGTGATTTAGTGAAGAGGTATAACCAATCTTCATTAGGTAAGTGTCTTCATTGACGGTATTCATGCTTGATTCCGATAACCCCATCAGTTACATACGATTTCGTTTTCTTTGATTCGATTTTCAGATTGAATGGTTTTGTTAGATTGTTCGTTTGTTAGAGTAGCTTAGGCGGTTGATGTTGAACAATTTTTTTTTTTTTGTGTTTTAGGGTTTTAAATTCTTTGTCCATTTATTGTGAGTTGTTGATGTTGTGACAACTGGCACCAAACCGGTAATTTCCGTACACTTTAATTATTGCTTAATGACTGCAATTATGTGCTTAATTGTCAGCAATGTCTGATTACATACTAAACAAGTGAATTCATGCACGTTGTATACTACAAAATATTGCTTTATGCATAAACGAGAGCGTTGCGTCAGAAATACTAGTAAACTCACCGGTAAGACACACCGTGTCAACAGTACTGCAGAAAGCAGTCAGACATTAAAATTGGAGCCTAGGTGTAGGTCCAACAACAAGAATGCATTAAAACTCAAGAGTACATACAAGGGTTTAAAATATATGCAATACGAAAGCAAAAATAAGCACTAAAAAGCATCCGAAACGCACTTTAAGTGCAAAATTTATATAATTCAGCAATAAATCAGCATTTAAACACATGAATATTTTGCAGAAATGTCGTTTTATTATCCAGAATATTTCCCTAAGTGTTGGGAATTGAAAGAGTACAAGAAATGTACTTAAAAGACACTAAAAGGTGCAATTTAGCACTTTAACGAATCGGTACCTAACCGAACAACCGGAACTTTACCCGAAACACCAAAATATTGCTAGAAGAAATGTTTTTATTTTTCTGAGCTAGTTAGGGTTCCCGGATACCCTAACACCCGCTATAATGCACAACACACTAGTAACCGAGTTAACCTTCAACTTAACTTAACTAATACCTAACTATTAGTTGGAAACCAACCGGATAACCCCCCCCCCCCAACCGAGTTCGGTCACTATGTGACCCTCCCCTTGTACTTTGATGATTAAAATAATCATCCATGTCCCATATCAATGAGACATATGATCCAATGGTTAAGTGTGTAGTGATTTGCCTATAAGTTCCAAGCTAAACACAACATAACCTCCACACTCACAACACTTGATCAAAACTCTCTCTCCCTCTCCTTAAGCTTACGGCCGAACACCACCCACCATCCATCCATCATTTTCGATTTCCTTCAAGCCATTCCAAGTGACTACAAGTGTCAAGGATCTCACACAAAGGAGCTTGGTGCATTCGGAACGTGAAGGACCTCTTCTCATCGCTTTTATCCACTCATTTTTCGACTAGAATCTTCCCTAGCCCCGAGCTAGTAGTAAGTTGCTATAAACGCCCTCTCGATCTATTTTAAAGTGGTTAAAATAAGATATGACGGTTAAAACTCGTGAACTTGCAAGATGAAGTGTTAAAAGTCTACTAAAATGTTAAAAATGATGGTTAAAAGCTATGATGTTGTGTAAATCTAGCAAGACTTGTGTTGTGTAACTATTTAGTGCCGATCTATGATGTGGTAGCTCGGATCATCGTCTAACCCGGATTGGTCATGATCGTGGATCATGACATAGAGTTGTTTAAGTATAAAAAGGGTTAAATGATGAAACTCTACCACACACTGAACATGAACTAGTGTATGTTAAAATATGAAAGGGACTAGATGATGAACACTACTACATAATAACATGAACTTGTGTAAAAGTAAATTTTCTTGTAAAATGAAGTTCTAAACTAGTAGATCTAAAGATCTACAAGTGGTATTTTCGAAGAACCAACAGTAAGACGAAACCATGTTTTAAAATCGGATCTTTCATGAACTAGAGGTGCTTTGTGAACAAACAAGTGTGTGGACACTTGTGTAACAAAAGTTTTAACAAAGAAATAATTTTCGTAAAAACCGACTAGAAGTTGTGAAACTTCATATTCTTTAAAAATAAAGTTTTTAAGAAATTAAACTTATTTTTTTTTAAAATAACAAGACTTACTAAATGTACTAGTAAGTTACTACACATTTTTGTAAATATTCAAGTTCATGAAATAGAGAAACTAGTGATTATTGTTGATGATTATTGTTGATAACTGTTGTTGATGATTGTTGAAGATTTAAAAGAAAATAAACACATGTTTTGAAAAGATGGGAAACCTCCATTTTTAGGGGAAACTCTGCCAAAATTTTTATAAATTTTGACACTTAGAAAAAAATATAAGTTTTTGAGAAACTTATTCCCTAAAAATGTATTTAAGAGTATTACCCAGGTTTCCCTAATTTTTGGTGATAAGAAATGAGGATTTCTTCAAAAATAAAAATGGATATAAGTATGTATATTTTTGAGAGAAAAATATATATTATATTATCACCAACTTTTGTGCTAAGTGTATATAGTATGTGTTATACGTGCTAGTGTATTAAGACTTAAAAATACACTAAATACTCATGAGAAGTATAAACACAAAAATACACATACAACATACAAGATACATAATTCGGGTGCAAAGTGCAAAACACGAGATACTTATATTAATTTATGAGAAAATAATATAAGTAAGATACTTAGTTAAAAATATAAAATACTTTTAACACAACAATACAAATACAAAAGATAGTGACTCGTGCTTTACGAAGCAAGACTAGCGACTGACGTTAAGAAAACACGTTTAGGTCACGACGTTCTATAAGCAAAATCCGGTGAAGTTTACGACGCACAGGAACGCAAAGTTGTGAGTTCATGCTCCCCCTTTTCTCTTAACTGTTTTCAGTTTTATAACTTCGGGGGTGAAATACATGTTACAAATACTTCAATATTTACAAAATGGTATGATATGTACTAAAACGAGAAGTACTCTTGGCGACAACTAGTGCCAAGAATTGATACGAGAAATCGTGTCACGAATAGGGTAACATAAGCACCATTAATCGTGTACATACTTAGACCGCAGAACAAAAGGTTAGATCTAATGGGTTTCAGGGCAGCCCCACTCTTGGTGACAACTAGAACCAAGTAGTGTTTTTGTGTCTCAGTCGTGAATCGACTATAGATAAATGCCTATGGTTTGGTGACTTCCTATGTCGTGTCACATGTTAATGGCTTTGCAACCCATTAACACTTGATACATATGGAAATACTTGATTTATACTTGAATACGTGATTTAACAAATACATACCATGATTTTTATACAAAGTATACAAGCGTTAAAAACGAAAACTGCATGAATTCACACCAACTTTATGTTGACGTTTTTCCAAAACTCACATGTATTTCAGGTAACTAGGATGGATGTGCGCGCGGTCTCGCTTATGCTTGTGGATGTCGCTATTGTTTATCTTTAAATAAAGTTGTAAACTTTTTGAGACAATGTTTTATACGACTTAGCGATGTAAACGCTAAACTTATGTTTTCAAATTATGGTATTGATGTTTTTACGAGCATATAACATGTTTACCTTTCGTATGCAATGAGAACCTTTCATGATCACACCTCGTGCTTCCGCCGCAGAAAGGGGTGTGACAGATTGGTATCAGAGCTGCGATTGTAGTGAACCAGGATTCCTTCTCGAGTCTAGTCTACAATCTCTAGGATCCTTTCACGAAAACAATTTTCAAAGAGTTTTCATTGCATAAAACGTCCCGCGACAGCCACTGCCTGAAACTGTCTACATGAGTCTAGAAAAGACACTACGAGATTTAGAGTGCACTTGAGTAGCACTTGTCGTTGACTAGAAATTATTTGCAATTATGTGTGATAATTAGCATGTACTAGAAGTAGAATGTCACAAGTATACGTGACTTTATCTGAAAGCAATGGCCCATCTGAAGGAAGAAATACGAGGATGAAACGAACTGTGCGGACTGTGCAAGGAGTTACGTAATTATGGATGCATACATAATTATGGAATTCAGTGCACAAAAACCACAGCATGTCTTGTCACGTATAGATTCCCTCAGTGCAAGCCTACTAAGTACTCTGCTAGAGTAATAATTGTTTGATGTCACTTATGTGGTATATACCTGTGAATGTATATACTACTACTGTCTAGTATGACGATATCAAACAAATGATTAACCCTGTTGTGTTATGTTCTGTCAGAACATGGCACCCAGGAAAGCTGTGAATACTCGCAATGATGATCAACCTCCTCCTCCCCCACTGCCAAGAACTGCTGAAGAGCTGAACGCTCTACTGGAGGAAAGGATCTCCGCTGCTATCGCCCAATACGAGGCGAACCGTACTCAAGACAGTGGAGGACCAAGCAACGCTAGGCGTAATGGGAATGGAGATTCGTCTGGAGGAAACGCAACTCAAGGTAACCTTAAAACAATTTACTAAGCATGAAGGAATTTATGAACGGTCCTTGTTTCATTATTTCTTCGATTGCTCATAAGTGAATTGGTTGGGTTAATTCCAGGCTGCACTTTCAAGCAGTTCCTCGACTGCAAGCCGATGAACTATGATGGCACATGAGGTGCAGTAGCATTTGTGCGCTGGACGGAGAAGACTGAAGCTACTATCCGCATGAGCAAGTGTACCGCGGATCAACAAGTCACCTTTGCTACTGGGTTGTTTGTCGATGAAGCTCTGACTTGGTGGAACCTGCAAGTCCAAACCTTGGGCGATGATGCCGCTTATGGCCTAACTTGGGATGAACTAAAGGAAAGAATGAGAAGTACTGCTCTCGTGCTGAACTTCAAAGGCTGGAGACGGAGTTCTGGCACTTGACCATGGAAGGTGCTGACATTAATGGTTATACTCGAAGGTTCCACGATCTGTCCAGAGTGCTTCCCTACATGGTGACTCCCGAATTTAAGCGTGTTGAACGTTACATTTGGGAACTGGCCCTGGAGTTTCGCGGCATGGTAACTTCGGCCAAACCTCAAACAATCACCGAGGCTGTAACTCTGGCTGTCAGCCTTACTGAAGATTGTGTTCGAATGAAGACGCTATCACTGAACCCAACAGAAAATGCCGAGACGCATGCTGAGTCGTCCGGCGACAAGAAAAGGAAACATGCAAACTTGAATCAAGCAACTCGTAACAACAAAGGTTCCAACAAGAAGCGTGACCCTAACCCGCCTCAAGGGGCGAGATCTCTTGCAGCCATGAATGACGCTCCAGCTAAAGGATACCTGGGCACCCTGCCCAAGTGCAATCAGTGCAAGCGTCATCACGAAGGGGTGTGTCGCGTTCCAAGATGCGACAAGTGTGGAAAGTTGGGTCACCGCACTGAAGACTGCTGGAGTAAGGGAAATAAGAACGGGAATGGAAATCGTATCAGGGCTGGTAATAGAAACAATGGTGGAAATGGAAATGGTGCTGGCAACGGGAATGGTAACGGAAATAGGCGAAACCAAGGATGCTTCAGATGTGGAAGTAAAGATCATTTCATGAAGGATTGCCCAGAGGGAAACAATGCTCAGGCCCGAGCATTTGTAATTGGAGCAAGGGACGCACGCGAGGACCCTAATGTGGTCAACGGTACGTTCCTCATTAACAATCACTTTGCATCCATATTATTCGACACTGGCGCCGATTATAGTTTCATGTCTGTGGAATTTAAACGCATACTTGGAATAGAATCTAGTAGATTAGAAATTCCTTATTCCATAGAACTAGCCAATGGTAAACTTGTTGAATCGGGCGAAGTTGTTAGAGGCTGCACGCTAGAACTTGGTGAACGAAGATTTAGCATCGACCTCTTACCTATTCAATTAGGTAGCTTCGATGTAGTGGTCGGGATGGACTGGTTGTCCAAGAACAAAGCTGAAGTCATTTGTCATGAGAAAATCATTCGCATCCCTCTGACGAATGATGAAACTCTCATCGTACATGGAGAAAGACGAAACGCGCCTCTACGAATCATCAGTTGTATGAAGGCACATAAGTGCTTAAGGAAAGGATGTGTTGCTTTCCTAGCACACGTTGTAGATAAGAAGGCTGTGGAGCCAAAACTCGAAGACATTCCTGTGGTGAAGGAATTTCCTGATGTGTTCCCTGAAGATCTGCCAGGACTACCTCCGCAACGACAAGTCGAATTCCATATAGACTTGGTTCCGGGAGCTGCTCCTGTAGCCAAGGCACCCTATCGACTTGCGCCATCCGAAATGCAAGAATTATCTACACAACTTCAGGAGTTGTTGGATAAAGGATTCATAAGGCCAAGCTTCTCACCCTGGGGAGCTCCAGTATTGTTCGTGAAGAAGAAGGACGGATCACTGCGGATGTGTATCGATTACAGAGAACTGAACAAGCTCACGATCAAGAATCGGTATCCGCTGCCGAGGATTGATGACTTATTTGATCAACTGCAAGGATCAAGCTACTATTCCAAGATCGACCTTCGATCTGGATACCATCAGCTGAAAATCCAAGATGAAAGCGTGCCAAAGACTGCATTCAGAACACGCTATGGGCACTACGAATTTCTTGTGATGCCATTTGGATTGACGAACGCGCCAGTGGTCTTTATGGATCTGATGAACCGCGTATGTAAACCATATCTCGATAAATCCGTGATTGTATTTATCGACGATATCCTGATTTACTCGCGAACGAAAGAAGAACATGAGCAACATCTCAGAACTATTCTGGAACTACTGAAGAAAGAGAAACTTTATGCAAAGTTCTCGAAATGCGAATTCTGGATTCGCGAAGTACAATTTCTTGGTCACGTTGTGAATGAGAAGGGCATTCATGTAGACCCATCCAAGATAGAAGCAATAAAGAATTGGGAAGCTCCCAAGACCCCAACTGAAGTTCGACAATTTTTGGGCTTAGCGGGCTATTACCGACGATTCATCGAGAATTTCTCAAAGATAGCTCAACCGCTAACAACCCTTACACAGAAAGACAAGAAATACGACTGGGGTCACAAACAGGAAGAAGCCTATCAGCTACTTAAAAACAAGCTCTGCGATGCACCGATACTATCATTACCCGAAGGCACTGAAGACTTCGTGGTATACTGCGACGCCTCACGACAAGGCTTGGGTTGCGTGCTCATGCAACGCCAAAAAGTCATCGCTTATGCTTCAAGACAACTGAAGGTTCACGAGAGAAATTATACCACTCACGACCTGGAGCTGGGCGCAGTGGTATTCGCCTTGAAGATTTGGCGACATTATTTATATGGTACTCGATGTACAATTTTCACAGATCACAAAAGCTTACAACACATATTTGATCAGAAGGAATTGAATATGCGCCAGCGACGTTGGGTCGAGCTGCTGAACGATTATGACTATGAGATTAAGTACCATCCTGGAAAGGCAAACGTTGTAGCGGACGCGTTGAGCCGAAAAGAAAGGGTTAAGACCCTAAGGGTTCGAGCATTGGAAATGACGATTCGAACGAACCTCACTGCACGCATTCGTGATGCACAACAAGAAGCTCTTAAAGGAGAGAACCGTAAAGCTAAATACCTACGGGGTATGCTGAAATACATGGTGCCAAACGAAGAGGGAGCCTTATACTTCAAGAAGCGTATTTGGGTTCCACTCTACGGTGGCATACGAGAAGTCATCCTTAATGAAGCCCACAAATCGAGATATTCGATCCATCCAGGATCGGACAAAATGTATCAAGACTTGAAAGAATACTATTGGTGGCCGAGACTCAAAAGCGACGTTGCTGTCTATGTTGGAAAATGCCTAACCTGTGCTAAGGTTAAGGCAGAATATCAGAAACCGTCCGGTCTACTACAACAACCAGAGATTCCCGTGTGGAAGTGGGAACAAATCTCGATGGACTTCATAACGAAATTACCCAGGACCCCGAGAGGGCACGATATGATATGGGTAATAGTTGATCGATTAACGAAGTCTGCGCACTTCCTACCGATCCGAGAAAAAGACAGCACTGGAAAGCTTGCTGAAATATACTTAAGAGAAATTGTGGCACGTCATGGAGTGCCAATCTCAATCATTTCAGACAGAGATGGACGCTTTGTCTCAAGAATCTGGCAATCATTTCAGGAAGCCTTTGGATCTCAGTTAGATCTAAGCACGGCATTCCATCCGCAAACAGACGGCCAGAGCGAATGGACTATACAAACGTTAGAAGATATGCTTCGCGCATGTGTCATGGATCTAGGCGGCAGCTGGGATACTCATCTACCTTTAGTTGAGTTTTCCTACAATAACAGCTATCATACGAGCATAAAAGCCGCACCATTCGAAGCTCTGTATGGCCGCAAATGCCGATCGCCCTTATGTTGGGCAGATGCCGGAGATAAACGTATGGTTGGTCCTGAACTTGTACAAGAGACAACCGACAAGATTGCGCAGATCCGAGAGCGCATTAAGGCGGCTCGAGATCGACAAAAGAGCTACGCTGATCCGAAAAGAAAATCAGTAGAATTCAAGGTGGGAGACAAAGTGTTGTTAAAAGTCTCACCTTGGAAGGGCGTAGTAAGATTTGGAAAGCGCGGAAAGCTAAATCCACGATACATCGGACCATTCAGAATATTGAAAAGAGTTGGTATCGTGGCATACAAATTGGAGTTACCGGAAGAACTTAATGGAGTACATGATACGTTTCATGTATCCAACCTGAAGAAGAGTCCAACACAAGAAAACGTGATCATCCCGATGGATGAAGTGCATATTGATGAAGCCCTCCGATTTACAGAACAACCCGTTGAGGTTACCGACTGGAAAGTCAACAAGACCAGGAGGAGCAGCGTAAAACTTGTCAAAGTACATTGGAGCTCTAAGCACGGACCCGAGTACACATGGGAACGTGAAGACCAGTTCAAGAAAAAGTATCCCCACCTATTCAAGAAGACTCCAGCGAGAGTTAGTTCAGCCTGAATTTCGGGACGAAATTCTTTTAACGGGGGGGGGGGGGGGGGACTGTGACAACTGGCACCAAACCGGTAATTTCCGTACACTTTAATTATTGCTTAATGACTGCAATTATGTGCTTAATTGTCAGCAATGTCTGATTACATACTAAACAAGTGAATTCATGCACGTTGTATACTACAAAATATTGCTTTATGCATAAACGAGAGCGTTGCGTCAGAAATACTAGTAAACTCACCGGTAAGACACACTGTGTCAACAGAACTGCAGAAAGCAGTCAGACATTAAAATTGGAGCCTAGGTGTAGGTCCAACAACAAGAATGCATTAAAACCCAAGAGTACATACAAGGGTTTAATATATATGCAATACGAAAGCAAAAATAAGCACTAAAAAGCACCTGAAACGCACTTTAAGTGCAGAATTTATATAATTCAGCAATAAATCAGCATTTAAACACATGAATATTTTGCAGAAATGTCGTTTTATTATCCAGAATATTTCCCTAAGTGTTGGGAATTGAAAGAGTACAAGAAATGTACTTAAAAGACACTAAAAGGTGCAATTTAGCACTTTAACGAATCGGTACCTAACCGAACAACCGGAACTTTACCCGAAACACCAAAATATTGCTAGAAGAAATGTTTTTATTTTTCTGAGCTAGTTAGGGTTCCCGGATACCCTAACACCCGCTATAATGCACAACACACTAGTAACCGAGTTAACCTTCAACTTAACTTAACTAATACCTAACTATTAGTTGGAAACCAACCGGATAAACCCCCCCCCCCCCAACCGAGTTCGGTCACTATGTGACCCTCCCCTTGTACTTTGATGATTAAAATAATCATCCATGTCCCATATCAATGAGACATATGATCCAATGGTTAAGTGTGTAGTGATTTGCCTATAAGTTCCAAGCTAAACACAACATAACCTCCACACTCACAACACTTGATCAAAACTCTCTCTCCCTCTCCTTAAGCTTACGGCCGAACACCACCCACCATCCATCCATCATTTTCGATTTCCTTCAAGCCATTCCAAGTGACTACAAGTGTCAAGGATCTCACACAAAGGAGCTTGGTGCATTCGGAACGTGAAGGACCTCTTCTCATCGCTTTTATCCACTCATTTTTCGACTAGAATCTTCCCTAGCCCCGAGCTAGTAGTAAGTTGCTATAAACGCCCTCTCGATCTATTTTAAAGTGGTTAAAATAAGATATGACGGTTAAAACTCGTGAACTTGCAAGATGAAGTGTTAAAAGTCTACTAAAATGTTAAAAATGATGGTTAAAAGCTATGATGTTGTGTAAATCTAGCAAGACTTGTGTTGTGTAACTATTTAGTGCCGATCTATGATGTGGTAGCTCGGATCATCGTCGAACCCGGATTGGTCATGATCGTGGATCATGACATAGAGTTGTTTAAGTATAAAAAGGGTTAAATGATGAAACTCTACCACACACTGAACATGAACTAGTGTATGTTAAAATATGAAAGGGACTAGATGATGAACACTACTACATAATAACATGAACTTGTGTAAAAGTAATTTTTCTTGTAAAATGAAGTTCTAAACTAGTAGATCTAAAGATCTACAAGTGGTATTTTCGAAGAACCAACTGTAAGACGAAACCATGTTTTAAAACCAGATCTTTCATGAACTAGAGGTGCTTTGTGAACAAACAAGTGTGTGGACACTTGTGTAACAAAAGTTTTAACAAAGAAATAATTTTCGTAAAAACCGACTAGAAGTTGTGAAACTTCATATTCTTTAAAAATAAAGTTTTTAAGAAATTAAACTTATTTTTTTTAAAATAACAAGACTTACTAAATGTACTAGTAAGTTACTACACATTTTTCTAAATATTCAAGTTCATGAAATAGAGAAACTAGTGATTATTGTTGATGATTATTGTTGATAACTGTTGTTGATGATTGTTGACGATTTAAAAGAAAATAAACACATGTTTTGAAAACATGGGAAACCTCCATTTTTAGGGGAAACTCTGCCAAAATTTTTATAAATTTTGACACTTAGAAAAAAATATAAGTTTTTGAGAAACTTATTCCCTAAAAATGTATTTAAGAGTATTACCCAGGTTTCCCTAATTTTTGGTGATAAGAAATGAGGATTTCTTCAAAAATAAAAATGGATATAAGTATGTATATTTTTGAGAGAAAAATATATATTATATTATCACCAACTTTTGTGCTAAGTGTATATAGTATGTGTTATACGTGCTAGTGTATTAAGACTTAAAAATACACTAAATACTCATGAGAAGTATAAACACAAAAATACACATACAACATACAAGATACATAATTCGGGTGCAAAGTGCAAAACACGAGATACTTATATTAATTTATGAGAAAATAATATAAGTAAGATACTTAGTTAAAAATATAAAATACTTTTAACACAACAATACAAATACAAAAGATAGTGACTCGTGCTTTACGAAGCAAGACTAGCGACTGACGTTAAGAAAACACGTTTAGGTCACGACGTTCTATAAGCAAAATCCGGTGAAGTTTACGACGCACAGGAACGCAAAGTTGTGAGTTCATGCTCCCCCTTTTCTCTTAACTGTTTTCAGTTTTATAACTTCGGGGGTGAAATACATGTTACAAATACTTCAATATTTACAAAATGGTATGATATGTACTAAAACGAGAAGTACTCTTGGCGACAACTAGTGCCAAGAATTGATACGAGAAATCGTGTCACGAATAGGGTAACATAAGCACCATTAATCGTGTACATACTTAGACCGTAGAACAAAAGGTTAGATCTAATGGGTTTCAGGGCAGCCCCACTCTTGGTGACAACTAGAACCAAGTAGTGTTTTTGTGTCTCAGTCGTGAATCGACTATAGATAAATGCCTATGGTTTGGTGACTTCCTATGTCGTGTCACATGTTAATGGCTTTGCAACCCATTAACACTTGATACATATGGAAATACTTGATTTATACTTGAATACGTGATTTAAAAAATACATACCATGATTTTTATACAAAGTATACAAGCGTTAAAAACGAAAACTGCATGAATTCACACCAACTTTATGTTGACGTTTTTCCAAAACTCACATGTATTTCAGGTAACTAGGATGGATGTGCGCGCGGTCTCGCTTATGCTTGTGGATGTCGCTATTGTTTATCTTTAAATAAAGTTGTAAACTTTTTGAGACAATGTTTTATACGACTTAGCGATGTAAACGCTAAACTTATGTTTTCAAATTATGGTATTGATGTTTTTACGAGCATATAGCATGTTTACCTTTCGTATGCAATGAGAACCTTTCATGATCACACCTCGTGCTTCCGCCGCAGAAAGGGGTGTGATAGATGTTACTGATGTTCATAGCCGATTAGGGTTTTAATTCATTTGTGCAGTTTCTTTTTCATGTTCTCTAATAGTCGATTTTGATGTTTGGGTTTTTTTTTTGTTTTTTTTTGTTTTAGGGTTTTAAATTCTTTGTTCATGTATTGTTATTTGTTGATGTTACTGTTGTTCATAGCCGATTAGGTGTTTAATTCCTTTGTACAGTTTCTTTTATAGGGTCTGTAATAGTCGATTTCGATTTTGAGGTTCGATAGATATATGTTACCGAGTACATTAGGCAGATGTTACTGTTGTTCATATCAATGAGTTGCTGATGGAGTGTATGTAATGTTAGTGCTAAATTATGAGTACTAGATGTTGAGGCGGTTAGTTGTAACGGTGCTGTTTTGTTTAGTTTGTTGACATGTAGGTGTGAATCTGTATATCTAAGTCCGGTGAAGGTTTTTGATGGTTTATATTTTGGAAAATCTTATGTTATGATCAGCCGTTCTTATTTTATTTAGTATCTATGTTTGTTTGTTTCTTGATTTAAATATGTAATAACTGAATACTTTTTTGATATGGTTTGATATCTTATTTGATGTAGTAATTGACTGTCGTTTGTTACCTATATTTGTTACATGTACCTGTTTTGATATACATTTTGGGGTTGTGGAAGACGACAACTTTGGAAGCGACATGGTGTACGGATTCACTGCCCGTGTGTGGAAGAGCGACAAAAAAATCATTGGTGAGTGTTGATATTATAATCATTTTAGAAAAAAGAATTTAGATGTTTTTAATATAAGACTTTGTGATTACTGATATTATAATTGCATTTAACGATAGTTATCTTTTCCGTTGCAGAAACTTCCTGCTGGGTATGGTGACTGGATTAAGACGTTTGGTTATCCAGATAAGAATGCAGTAATCAGGACCCTCGATGGGAGGACCTTTGAAGTCAAAGTGTTCAACCTTGCAGGCGACTACTTTTTTTACAATGGCTGGTTTGATGTCATCATGTCATTGAAATTACCGAACGATTCGTGGGTTGTTTGTCAGTATGAAGAAGCTTTATCTTTGTTTCGGCTGTTCCACTTTTATCAAGACATTTCTCTTGCGCCATCTAACTACTTCTACTACAAACCTAAAAATGATTTTAAAGACCGAGACAACTGCATGGTACTTGAACATATACATTTTTAAATTCTTTTATCCTTGCATTCATACATTTTTTTTGTATTTTCTGTATACCATCGATCCTGATATTATTTTGTTCTTTGTGTAGTATGTGAACAGGTTGTTTGTTCATCACTCGATGTTGAATACCTGCCCTTCAGATCCTGTTTTGGTTCGTTCTGCTGGAAATCGTAAATGGGTTGTTCGGATGGAAGTTTTAGACCATGAGCTTTGTATTACCACAGGTTGGAGTCGAATCAAGGAGGAGATGTCGATAACGGATGATCATTTGTTGGTTTTTAAAATGGTTGATTTTAAGACGTTTGATTTGAGTGTTTTTAGCTGTAAGCCTGCCCTTCTTACTTACCCGGCTGAACTTTGTGTTATGAAAAAAGAACCAACTGATGACTTAATTGAAGTGTCTGATGATGAGGTGCCTAATGCGGTTGTTGCACCTGTATTTGAACAGAGTGTTGATGACGAAGTACCGGTTACTTTTGTTGTTGACAACCATTATGTAAGTTTGTATTATTTACTTTTTCATAATATTAATGTATGTTTCGTAAATCCAGTTGAAGTCATTAGTTGTAGGAAAACCAGATTTAATGGTATCTATTATTAAATTTTATATTCTGATTTGTAGCGTTTGAAGAAGAAGTGGGCACAAACTCATGGCTTGGATCGAAAGATGGATTTGACCATCAAGGATAGCGCAGGTCAAACTTGGAATGTGGCTATTGGTAAGGAGTTCTCGCAAGGCTGTCCGCGATTCAATGTTACCGGTATGAGAGAGTTTGTTAGAGACAAACGGTTGGTATTTGGTTCTTCGTTTCAGATGGTATTTGTTAAAAGTAAAGGTATGTTGCTTTATAACTGAGTTGGTGAAGGTACATGGTATGTTTTGGTAGTATTTTTTTGCACAAACTGATGATGGTTAGAATACATTTAGTGGTATGTTTTTGGTGTGGTTGTTACGTTGAACTGATGTCATGGTAGATGTTGCTGATACTTTTTTTGGGACTTTTATATTTGTGGCCGAAGTACTTAGTTTTGAATGCTTATATGACTAGACGTTGTTTCTGTTTTTTGCTACCTGATTGTGCTTAGTATCATATGTTTCAGTGAAATCAACATTTCTTGAAATTTTATGTTTCTTAATTTGATAAAGAATAAAATTAGGGATCATATTAAAGTCCATTAATGTAATTTGTTTGAAAAAATTGATTATGCCGCCACTTTTTAAAAAGAAACTGATCTAAAAATAAAGTTTCGTATGATTTTGTTTCCTATTTTAATTTTCTAACCGACAATATATATTAAAAAAAAACGGCCACATTCTATAGGTTTATGTAACACCTCGAAAATTCACGTCCTATAATGTATTGACACGTGTCATAAGCTTGAACGTGTGAAATAATACTCTAGAAGGACTAAAGTTGACAAACAAGAAAAGTATGTGAATATAAGGGTTCAAAATGTCAACAAGGGATAAATATACTTTACAGTAACCCTACATGATGCTCATACCTTCAAACGAATAAATCATGGATCATACGAAGCTAAATATGAAAGAACGTGAGAGAATACAAACTACATGGGTTAAATGTGTCAACATGTTTAAAGTATACCTCTGAGTGACCTTTTAGCATACCCGAAGCTTTGTAACGGTAAATTATGCTCACTAGAATGCATGATAAAAATTTCATAAAGTTTCGTTATCGTATGAGAAAGTTATGATCAAATTCGTATACGAGGGGTTAAAGCGTCAACGTTGAAAATTATGACCTTTCGGGTAAACATGAAGTGACCAAGGACTTAACAAAGTGGGTATAAGTCTTGAAGCCCTTATAGGTAAATTTGGAGGGCTCAAAATGCAAGAAATAAAGGTTGGATGACCTTTCGAAGGGCCAAGAGACAAGATGCAACAACTAGAAAATGTTCATTCTGACAGCAGTCCTCATACGGGCCGCGTAAGCCTTAACAGAAGCTTACGCGGGCCGCTTACGATCCCCAGATGCAGAAAAGTGAGACAGCAGCCTGTTTATGCGTAATAACTGTTGGATCTGAGTTTGGTTTTGATTGTATTTTCTGTTTGAATTAAAATGGAAATGGATGAGTTGTGCAGCGGAATTAATATGGAAACAAACTTTGCATACAATCAAACGAGAGTATTGCTTTGATCAAGACATTTTCAATAAGGAACCGAATGATTGAATTTAATTTCAACAACGATTACAAGATAATGCTTGAATACAAACTCCCCCTCAGCCAGAGCTCAGCGTTTGTTCGTGCAGGAAAACAAGTTTGCAAAGAGCTAATAGAACAGTACAGAGTACTGTTCTATTTATAGGCACTAACAAACCACTGAGCATCTTAGCTGACGTCACCATGAAAGTGACATCTAACCTCCTAACAAACTCTAACCTCTGATCTATACAAACACTGCTATACTAACTACTGCTATTACATTTCATTACATAAAAGACACTTAAACAGCTGCTGCATCCTTCCACTGCTGTGAACCCAGCAGTTCTTGTCCGGATCAGCAGTACTTGACTCAAGACAGTAGATTGAGCAACAGAGCTTTAGTCTTCTATCAGTCTTTACAAGAGCAGCAGATTTGACGGTCAGTGGCTTGTACGATCAGTAGATAGGAGGTCAGCAGATGTTGAAACCACTTTCAAGGGGAGAGACTTGTATGTAACATCTGCTTATTCTGGATCCACTGCTCTGACCCAGTTTTGGCTTTAATTATCTGTTCCTCTGGTAGGGTTCAATCCCAACAATCTCCCCCTAGAACAGATAATGCCAAAACTCTTCATTATTGTGGAATTCTTTATTGCCTCATCAGCAGTTCCCTTATCTGACCTTTAAACTGTAGTTCAAAGTCTAGGGCATATGTATCATCATCATCCCTGCTAAGTGGAAGATCAAGGAGATCCTGCAAATCTTCAAGACTCAGGCCAAGAGCTTGGTCCCTTGATATTTTCTTCACTTCTCCACCAGACCTGAGCAAAGTCAATACGCAGGTCTGTTTGTCAGTTTCCCACTTTAGTATTTTTGAGTCTGGTGGGTTTCTTGGGAGATGTTTATTCGCAGAGGTATTTGGTGAGGCTGGCCTATTCATGACTGGCTGAGCAGCACTTGCAGATTGTTTCAATTCAAGATCTTCTTTTATCATTAATTTCATGCCTGCTTTTTGCAACACCCCGAAAACGGGTTTGGTAATTAAACCCCGTTAACACTAGGAACGGGTAAAATACCGTTAGTGGCAAAATGTACCCGGTAAATATTAGGATTTAAATAATTAATCCTAATAATAAATAAAAAGTGAATAAAAGCTTTTAAGAAATAAAAGCTTAAAAGGCCCGAGATTTAACGGGACTTAAAAACATAACGGGTTATAACTTCCCGAACCCGCTAAAGTAACAAGGAATAATTAACCTAGTTAGTAGCATGTGATTAAATGACTAATGGTGAGTTATAGCTTCATTTGATCAAAAGGAAACATGAGGGACTAATATTGTCAAGTGGGGAAACTTGTTTTATTAAAACAAAAGTTAAACACCAAAACACACACTCAAAGTGTGTGTTCTGGTCGACATTTCTAGAGGAGCCAGGGGCCCTCATCTTCAAAACCCTAACAAGCTAAAATTCAAGCAATTGGAAGGGCAAATCACACCCAAATTGAAATCCAAGCATGGATTAATGATCACCTCAGCGAAATGATCATAAGGTATGTTAAATTTCGTTGAATGATTCTAGTTAAAATTCTGAATCAATACTTGAAACTCGAAATTTATGATGCATGATGGTTGCTTGGATGAAATAGGAATGAGATAGTGATTAGGGATAAACCCTAGTCAATTACTTGTAGAAATTTTGTTTAATTCTTGAGAATTCACAATCACCATTGAAGGTGATAAGTGGGTTTTGTAAGAATATGTTAAACACTAGAATTTTGATTGTTGTTCTAGTGTAATTGAGCTCTAGGAAGTGAATGCAGATTTTGTTAATATGAAAAATTGATTTGAACATGCTTAATTGATGTTAAGCTTGGCTAAATAACTAGTTATGAAAATCGATTGTTGATTTTATAGAATATGCCCACAAGGTGTTTGTTAAAATGCCTAAGTGAATGATTGTAAGTTGAGAGTTCGAATGAAACGCGTAATTTCCTTGTTTGATTAATTACGTGAAAGATGGGGTAAAGCGGGTTCTAATCATAATGTTGATTTGACTTAATTGTGCAAAACATGTGATCAAAAAGTAGTTAAACTTTGATAAGCTAAGTTAGCTAATCATGAAGTCGAATAGTAGCTTCGGCATAGTAAATAGGTGAGGTGGAATAGTCGTGATTTATATGACTAACCTAACCATCTTACAATTACAATGATAGTTTGACGATCAACAAGCTAGGTGAGAGCTTGGGAACAAGCGGGTCAAACGAAGCAATAATGACGGAAAAGCACAATTCGGATGCAAGGTAAGTATAGCTTACACTAGTCTTAAATTGTGGAATATTTTCTCAGCATATAAATTACGAATGAGATATCTAAACAATTGAAACATGATGTTCCGTCGTGTAGTCGAACGGAACAAGACAATCAAAGATAAAAGAAACTGTAATAATGGTTAAAAAGAAGTAAATCGATAATTCGGTCATATTAGGTCGAAAGTAATAAACGGTTTATATGTTAAAATGACCGTACGGTGTTAAACGGAACGAGTCATGTAGAGGAGATGATAATAAATATCATCTCGCAAAGATAAATGGTCATTTCGGCCAAACGGGTCAAAAGGTGTAGACAACACCTTTTGACTATATAGACTAATGATTCTTTGTCGAGTTATATGCTTTCAGGAATAGATATCCAATGGATATTCGCATTGTTCTTAATTAGTGAATATAAAGCAAGGTACTAAAACCGGGTTAATAAGTTGATCCGGGCCAGGTATGTATAATAGATCAACTCCTCATTTAGAACTTGGAGATCTATGAGATTTAGGCAAAGTAAAAAGGGACATTCGGTTACCTTAAAAGGTAAACCAAAGGACTTAAATTATAGACAGAGTGTTTTGAAAACAAGATTCGGTTAAAAATTAGATTTTGGGCGTACATGGCTTAAGCGAGTCCTTCGTTGTAAATGAAGGGTTAAAAATGACCAAAACGCCCTTGTAAGTGAAATTAAGCAAACAACCCTTAGAAGTCGCTTGAAAACGAGTTTTATAATCAAGTCAATACTTTGAATAAGTATGATAAGCGAAAGATGTAAAATATTGGTCAAATGACTCTATAAAGAGTCTTCGCCGTAAAATAATGATTTGATGAGTAATATTTGTAATAAATAAGTCACCACATTGAATCCACCACAAATATAGTTGTGGTGGAAAATCCTTTGATAAGAAATGTGTGACCCATGTATTTGGAAAGGAATGAAAGCAATTGGTGCTTAAAATATGCTTAAATACCTCAAACGGGTCAAAATAAGCATATGGGTGTAAAAGGGTTAAAGAAGGTATATAATTCTATGATTTGAACCCAATATGTTAGATATCATTGAATTTAATAGGTTTATGAGAAATAAGGGTCAAACAAACTTGTATGTTTGATAAAATCACGAACGGGTCAAATTTTGGTAAAAGAGTAATAAGCCGACGACTTAAGAGTCTTGAATTTTATCAAGCCGGATGCCGGATTTTAACTCCATATGATGGAAAATCAAATTACAAATATGTAGGAAGAAACGGTAGGTCAAACGGATAAGCGGTTTGAAAGATACGAAAGATTTCGTGTCAAATTACGACAAAATAGAGAATCTGGATGCAGAGTCCACCGTAATTTACGGTCCCACCGTAAATTACGGTGGAGTTGAATTGATTACGGTGCAAATTGTCTGTTGTACGGTAGAAAAATAGAAACCCAGGGGCCACCGTAATTTACGGTCCCACCGTAAATTACGGTGGAGATTATTTTTTTTTATATTTTGTTTTTCATTTGAAAATCAATTGTTCCCAGACATCGTTCGGACATGATTTAAACCCCGTATGACTAAAGCATTTCATGTTTATGAAATGTAGGTACACCTTGGATGCCGGAAGACGATCAAGCTCAGCGAAGAACCGAACACGATAATGATACACGCTTCCGCACTTTGCTACGTTGTAATTTTTAAACAACGAAATTCGATCACGTCATGTAGAATAACTTATGTTTCATAAAAGTTTTAATAAACCCATATTTCCAAATGTTTATGTCAATCTTAATTACATGATTGTTTTACGTAAAATTTACGTTAAACCTTGAATAATAAGAACGGGTGTTATACTTTTACAATAGCATCTCCAGCTTTTAGATCTTGAATTGTTTCAGTACTTGACTGGTTTTGGCTCCTTCTTTTGTAGATGGCAGCACCAGCTGGAGCAGTGGTTCTTTTAGCTTGCAGCTTTGGTGGTCTTTTTGAAACCTCTGCTTTAGAATAGTCAGGCTTTTGTGGAACTTTTGGATCTTTCTTTCTAAGTTCCTCTAACTTCTTGTAGGTAGCCCTGACCCTATCTTCTCCCCACTTTGACACAGAATTCTTTGACCCATAATCAGCTGCTATCAGCTCCTCTTTCATTCTCTTCAACCTTAATGCCTTCTCAGCTTCAAATTGTTTGAATTTTTCAGGGGGAGTCTGCTTGACCTTATTTTTGATCATTTCTTGAATCCTGGCTGCTTCTTTTTCAAGCTCAGGAATGGTCCAGTTTTTGTACATGTATTTCTCCCCCTTGTATTTATTGTAGGTCATGATATTCTCAATGTAGTCTTTTCTCAAGGACTCATCTGCCCTTTCAGAGATTTGCTGACACACATTTTTGGCAAATTGCTCCATTGCTCTGACCTGTGTGAGTAGAAATTGATAGTTTTGTTGAAATTCTCTATCAGATTTCCCTTGTTTATTTTTTATAGCAATATCCTCTGCTTGCTTGGCCTTGAGTTTCAAGTATTCTTCAATATTGTAAGGCCTGGGATATCCTTCAACTGATGGCAAACTCCTTTTAGTTGGGTCATCCTCATAATAAAAGGATTTGATTTCTTCCCTAACTGCAATGAGTTCTAGAGGAAATGAGACACCAGCAGGAGGTAGTGATCTTATAATATGTAACACCTCGAAAATTCACGTCCTATAATGTGTAGACACGTGTCAAATGTTTAAACGTGTGAAAGAAATATTATAGAAGGACTAAAGTTGACGATCATGGAAAGGTTGTGTAAATACGAGTTCTGAATGTCAACAGTGAATAATATTATCATACATTAACCCTACATGATGCTCATACCTTCGAACGAATAAATCATGGATCATACGAAGCTAAAATTGAGAGATTACAAACTACAGGGGTTAAATGTGTCAACATGTTTAAAATATACCTCTGAGTGGCCTTTTGACAAACCCGAAGCTTTGTAACGGTTAATTATGCTCACAAGAATGCACGATAAAAATTTCATAAAGTTTCGTCAACGTATGAGAAAGTTGTGATCAAATTCGGGTGCGAGGGGTTAAAGCGTCAACGTTGAAAGTTAGGCCTTTTCGGGAAACAATAAAGTTAACCGGGGACTTAACAAAGTGGGTATATGTCTTAAAGCCCTTATAGTTCAATAACGAGGGTTCATACTGCAATAAACAAGTGTCTGTACAAAGTTTGAAGAGCCAAGGACTGAAACTGCAATTAAGAAAAATGTTGTTGGCTGACCCATCATGCTCGCGTAGCGCGGGCCATAGGGCTGAGGGCGTCGCGCTACGCGACTGCCTCCCAGATCAGAATTTTGATTCTTGTTGCATGCTTGTCTGCCCATTGCTCTTGTAATCGATTTTAATCGATTTTCCTCATCATTCTTGACCCCTAAACAACCCCTAGAACACTAGGACACATGTTGGAAGGTTATGGTGAGAGCTAGACTTGTTTGTCAATCAATTGTGGTGCTTAAACCCACTATATAAGGCCACCTTGTGCAACATTCATTCTCACACCTTCATCTGCATAATTTGATCATTCCTGGAGCTCTCAAGCAAGTCCAACTGATCTTAAGTCGTGCATAGGACTCTTGTAAGTCTACTAGTCCTTTATTTGAGTTTAGCTTGGTTAATTAGCTAAAAGTCAAACCGTCGTAATTACGGTTTGACTTCGAGATTAGTCAATAATGGCTCAGTCATATCTCGAATTAATAGTAGTTATGAGTTGGTATTTATGTGGGTAATAAAACCTCAAAAGGGTTTCCCCTGATCACCACTCTAACCAGGTCAAAAGTCGGGTCAAACTTATAATTAAAAAGTCAACAGGATGCTTAAAGTGTCATTTATGCATAATTAGCTATCTAGAACATATATAACCTGTTCGATCATTGTTATAACTTAGTAATAAGTGTAAGAACATGTCCAAACATGTTCAACCCGACTATTTCCTGTTTAGACCCGGTTCGGAACCGAAAGTCACATAGTTTGACTTTCACTTTGACTTTCAGTTCTGACCCGTTTAGGCATGTTTTAGAAATGCCTCAGAGCCTTAATTGGATTAGGTTACATGTTAGAACAACCCTCTGTGATTATACACCTTAGTTCATTAGTTATCCAATTAATATGCATGTTTCCGTTAATTGCTCATATATTGACCGTTATGCCCTTATTACCTTAAAACGTGATTTATGAAAATGTAAAAGTGTAGAAACCTTAAATACTGATATATAAACTTGTATGCAAAGTTTGACATCAGTTTGACTTGTAGATTAAGAGTTATGCTCAATATCGCAAATTTAAAGCTTTATGTTAATAAAACGGCGTAACTAGCGTATAGCCTAGTTAAGCCTACTTTTTGGTATCAAACTTAATACCCACTGATGTAATATATTATTTTGGGAATTTTAAAGATTTTTAATAAATTTTTGGCTGAGCATAACTAGTAGTCGTAGGCTTAATCCGGTAATTGTCGGTTTTGCCCTTACGGGCCATAAAATGAGTTTTACCTAGCTAAACGACTCCAAACCTTTTGCTACTGAACACATATGATAAATAAATTATTTTAAGACTTCTGGAAATATAAAAATATCAGATTTAAGTATCGAACCCGGAAATGGCCTTTAATCGCCTTATTTAGCGTTTTAACGCATAGTATGTTTTAAAATTATATTTGACATACCCGGGTTGATACCTACTGATATATTAGGCAAATTATGATATTTTAGCAGTAAGAAAAGGTTGATAAACTCAGACTTCGTTGTTGAGCTTTTCGGCTTATGTGAAATTACCAAAATACCCCTACGGGGCATAGTTTGGTTAAAAATGATAAATTTCACATATATGCTTTAGCCTACTGTTATAACTCATCAAATTGGGCATGTTTGCTGTTTACATCATACCTGTAACTCGGTTAAACATCTAAACTCTTTTACAACCTTTAAAAATGACCAAACTACCCCTACGGGGCATAGTTTGTGTTTAATTTCATTTCGGGCATAATGAAAGACATCCTACTGATGTCAAAACATATTTGAAGCATATTAACTTAGGAAACCTGTATATGGCTCTTACGGATACCCGTTACGCTTATTTCGCGTTCGGTTCGGTTTATGTAACAAGTTTACATAAAATAGCCGAAACGGGTCAAAACCTTATCGGTTTAATCTCAAAATCCAGAATGTGCATGAAGGACCCATATTAAACAAGTCTCTGAACTTGTCGGGTCTAAATCACATTCTATCCGGTCTTCGCTTAATCGTGCGTACGAACCGTATCTTTGAAACTAGCCGGTCTAAGCTTAAGCTTAATAAAAGACCCGTTAGTATTCTAATAGGTTATATTAAACCTTCGTTCCAGATTAGGAGAACCAGTAAAAGCTACGTGCATTTTGCTTATTGTGATAAATACTTGCATCAGGTAAATACTTTTAACTTATTTTCCCTATACGGGCTTGGGTTACGGTATATAGCATACCGCTTGATCGGGCATCAAATCTCCACGCTTAGTGGGTAGTTGAATAATTTGATCGGCTCGTTTAAACAGTCTTGTTTACTTTACAGCCTTTGGGGGGTTAATGACCATGTCCCGGATATCCTTGGCATCATCTTACGAGATTGGCCACGACCTGAGCCCGGGGTGTAGGCGTACACCTGTCAGTGTATAACTCAATAACGTGGTGTGTCTATTGATCTTTAACCCGGACTAGATCCGGGCTACTGAACGCATAAGTAACATGTAATTCGTTCACAAGATTATAATATTAAATAATTCTCCCAAGTTAAAAAGATTAATTTTGCCTCTATGCATTTTAATCAAATTATAAAAGATATTTTGTGCCACGTGCATCCAAATAAATTTTCTTAAAACTATTTTCAAAATGAGTCAGTTGAATGTATTTACCAGTGTAAACTGACGTATTTTCCAAAAAGGCTAAATGCAGGTACTATACGAAATTGGCTGGATATTTCTCCTTAGCATCAGTAGAAGTCTCGCAAGCTTAAGATGCCTAAAAGTCTGTTGAACTATTGTTTCCATTTTATGTTCAATCCTTCTGTGGATAAACTTCCGAGTATTGTGACAATTGATATTACAATATTAATTCGGTTGTATTATATCTTTTAAATTGCTTCCGCTGTGCATTATTATATTGTGTTGTTTGACTATTACGTTGCCAACCACGTCACGATACTCCCCCACCGGGCCCACTGGTGACACGTGGAAACCGGGGTGTGACAGGTTGGTATCAGAGCCAACACTGAGTGAATTAAACAGTAACCTTTCGTGTTTAATCTCAGTTACACAATTGCACATATCTAAACTTCTGAGTCTAGACTTAACTTAGGAATATTCTCAATCCTAATCTAGAAATTTTACTCCCAAATTTTTATTGGATACGTCGCCAAGCGAAGAAACCGTAATAGGAGTTCTCCACACCCGGAGCCCTGAGAAGCTGAGCTTCGTACCGCGGCTAGAATGAAACGAGCATCCAAGGAGAAAGCAATCAGAAATAAAATGAAGAAGAAACTCCTTTTTACTGAAGATCGTTTCCTTATTAGTCCTTATAAGGACATAATTATCTTTCAGTCCCTACGAGGACAACATTATTCCTTTCAAGTCCCGCTTAGGGCAACTTTATACTTTTATTTTTATATAGTGGAATGATTAAGTTTAAACTTTCATTCTAAACATGAAATAATAAGTAAATGGAAAATAACATTTCCTTTTATAAGATCTACCATTATAATAAAATAGCAAAAAAAAAAAAAATCTAAAAAGGACAAGACCTAGCCACGTGTCATTTTAAGACCGGGCCAAGATGGTAGTTCCATAATTAGATTTAGATCCATATTAACACCTCAATTTAAAATTTGTTCTGCGTTAATTATTAATTAAGAATCTTAAGTGTGAAACCTAGCCTATGGGTCAATAATAAGACCGGGCCAAGATGGTAAGACCTGTTAAAAAGATTCAAATCATTAATTAAGAATCTTAAGTGTGAAACCTAGCCTTCGGGTCAATTTTAAGACCGGGCCAAGATGGTAAGACCTGTTTAAAAGATTCAAATCCCTGATAACATCTTAAAACATGTTAACACTCCTGGCAGACGTGATTCATTAAAATCACACACGTCATTTTATATAGGATTCTTCAAAAGATTCCTAACCCAGTTTAATGATCTCTGAATCCTGGGTTTACATCATTAATTAAGATGATCATATTTTAAACCATACGTGGTAACATAATGCCTACGGGCCCTGCTCATTTCCATATGAGCCAAAAGACAGTGGTAGCGATGACTCCCTGTCAGATAAAGGTAATGAATTAGGTTCAAACCTCAAATGCTCTGATTCTCTGAAATCCTAGCATATAATTTATAATTGTCCTTGTGACTAGGCCTATAGTGCCAATATACTTTCATGCTTTGATTCTCTGAAATCACAGCTTAAAATTTATAAATGTCCTTGTGACTAGGCCTATTGTGCCAAGATACTGTCATGCTTTGATTCTCTGAAATCATAAACTTATAATTTATAAATGTCCATGTGACCAGGCCATTGGGTGCCACTGATAAAACTGTTAATGTTTTATAATTAGGATAAATTATAATAGAAATCCTAAATAAATATATGATTAATAAATTAACCAAATATGGTCTCTGTTTACCATGGTTAATGAATTTCCCTAAGGGGCAATTCCGTAATAAACATCCCTTATAAGGGAAGTGCCTACGGGCTATAGTTAATGTCCTCTGAGACTGAAGACAGTGGCAGCCTACAGCTCCCTGTCAGGAAAAGGTAATGAACTTTGATTCAAACCTTAATGCCGCGATTCTCTGAAATCATGGCTTATAAATTTAACTTGTCTACGCGACTAGGCCATTTGTGCTATTATTATTAACTTATGAATTAGGATTTATGATAAAAATCCTGAATAAAATAAATATCCTTCCTTCCCTGTTAGTATGCATTTTAAAAATAATCTTAAAGGTGAAACCTAGCCTACGCGGCCGAGATGGCGAAACCTACTCAAGGGATTCAGATCCTTGTTAACACCTAAGAATGTGTTAGCACTCTTGACAAATGTGATTCGAGAAAATCACAACAGTCATCCTTATATTGGATTCTTCCAATCCCCTTACCTAACCTAGTGATTTAGGAATCATGGCTTATATCATCCTATAAGATGATCATATTATGAACATCCGTTAGTGATGAAGTGCCTACGAGCTAAACTTGCTGTCCGATAAGACAACGACAGTGATGGTCTTTGACCTCCTGTCTAAAATATTGGACTATGTCCAAACGTAATAGTCTATATGATCAATGCGATCATGACTAATATCATCCAATACGATGATAATATTATTTAACATCCTTTAGTGATGTTTTGCCTACGGGCTATAATATATTGTCCATTTGGGACATTGACATTGTTATCTTTATGATTCCTTGTCTGAGGTTGTGAGCTATGCTCAAGCCAAAATAGTCAATATGATTAATGCAATCATGACTTATATCTTCTAATAGGATGAACCTATTATAAACATCCATTAGTGATGTTTCGCCTATGGGCCATATTATATTGTCCATGTGTGACAAAGACATGGTGATCTTTACGATTCCCTGTCCAAGGTAGTGAGCTATGCTCAAGCCTAATAGTCTATATGATCAATGCGAGCGTGAAAAAAAAAATCATCAATACGATGATTAAAACATTTTCAACATCCTTAATGATGTTTTGCCTAAGGGCTATATTATGTTGTCCAATTGAGACGAGGCAATTGTAATCTTTTGTGATTCTTTGCCCAAGGGGGTGAGCTATGCTCAAATCCCATAGTCTACACTATCGTTGTGATCCTGACTAGTATCATCAGTATGATGATCATAATATTAACATCCCCCGCGATGAAAGGCCTACGGGCTATACCTTATTCTAGTGTCGGTAAGACAAGGATAGTGGTGATCCTTATGATCCCCTGTTCAAAATGGTGTGATTATACCCAAACCTAATAGTCAATATGATCGATGTGATCATGAGTAATAGCATTAGATACGATGGTTATATATAAACATCCATTAGTGATGTTGATTGGCTTACTTTTCTGCCAAATGAATTGTCCTGCAAGACGAGGACAGTTGTAGTCTATGACTCCCTGTCCAAAAGTGAAGAACCACGTTCAAACCAGGAAGCCCTAATCTAATAAGATTGCGGCTAATAAATTAAGGTCCTTGATGATAGACCATCGAGTCATGTTTTAAAGTCATTCATGACAAGCCTATGTGCTATAAATTGTCATTCGAGATAAGCTAACATATTAAAATGTTAACATTCCTGGAGACATGCCTTTGTCCAGATTTGATAAATGTCCTTATGACAAGGCCGTTTGTGCCATATCTAAATGACCTTTACGACAAGGCCTTCGTGCCGTATAATCATTTATGTCCTTCGTGACTAGGCTTTATGACCATATCTTTCTACGTCCATCGAGACAGGCTTCTATGCCATATATGTATATATATATAATAAAAGTCTTGTAAGGCTAGTCCTTGAGCTATTTATAAGCGTCCTTGTGACAAAGACAGTTGTGACATTATGGTCCCCTGTCAAGCAGGTATTGGACTCGCTCCAAACCTTAAATGCCATTGATAGTCCTTTTGTGACCTAAGCAAAAATGTAATAGATATACATTCAAAAAGCATTCATTAAGAATGTTCAGAACGGAATAGCCCATAGGGTTTATGAATGCCGTGGCTAATCTAAGTCAGGTCATCAGGATGATGACTAATAATTGTTAAATCTTGGTGATTAGTACCAAGTTTCGAGTATGGAAAACTCGGATGAGGTAGACGACAATCGCAATACTATTAATACGATGAAAGTTAATAAAACTACAAACGTAAACCTCAATATTAATGGAGTTAACCTCCAGGCTGTGGTTAACGCAACAGTTGAAAAGGTCATGAGACAATACAAAGAGCTGAATACTTCTCGCTCTAAATCGCATTCAAAACCATGTTAAATTGCTCATGAGGAGAGCTATGTTCACACTTCAAAATATGAAGGATGAACCAAAGAAGGAGGATAACACCCAGAAATCTGAGAAAGAGAGCGAGTACAGGCTTAATAAAAAGCAACGGAAGTTCAGTAAGAAGCCTGTATACCTCTGAGACTGCTTCAACATTATTATATGGATGTTTTATATCCATTAGGAATCATTTTTCCGATGTCCTAGTTCCGTTAAATATAAGGACTCAATAAAGTGATAAAAATCGATTGGTTGCCTTAAAAATCAAGCCCATATTGTGGGTGATAAGGAGCAATTAATTATCAAGACTCCTTAAGAGACAACCCTCGTAATTACACGTATCCGTACGATTAATTAATATGGAAAAAAATGGTGGAATTGGCCGTCCCCGGAATCGAACCTGGGTCTAGGCCGCACCCTTTCGCGCGCCTAGCCAACTGAGCTAGGTGCCTAGTTTGTGAAACTTCCATTATTGATTAAATATAAGCACTTGTACAATAAACTTCCTTATCATTTACCAATGATAAATTCTGCTAAGCGTCCTGATTTAATACCGGCAATAATAAATCTTCATAGACCATAAGCTTAGCAAACTTTTATATTATCCACAAGGTATAAATTACCAAGGAAACCATAGTAACCGATTCTTCTTGTATCGGCAAGAAAAACCTTCCGAAAAATTCAAGAGTACTCTTTCTTTGCATAGAGTACGACAACATATGTTATTTTAATTATTTTTCTCATTGTTTTCTATCGCCTGCGAATGCCAAACTATGTTTGATTAAAGTGTCATATGAGGATTAGCGTATCCTAGTGTGTCCCATATATTATTTCCATGTCGGATCAACATGGAGGTTTAATACATGGAACCCCTGAGATATCCCAATGGTCATATTGTACTAAAGTCGACTAGTAGTATTCAAAGAAGATATCCAAAATGGAATTTTTTTTCCAAGTAAATGTTCCCGATTAAGGAATTCGTGGACTTATAACATAAAGGTGTCACTCATTTGACACGAACAATGATGGATGAACTGGAGCCTGAGATATGGAAAATCTCTATAGCCTCCTTGTATCTTAATTATCTTCTAAAAAGTTTCCCCTGCTTACCTCCTGGAAGACAGGTAGAACTAAGATTAACATCCCGCTGTGGGCTGGAGTATTAAGAAAACTCCATATTGATTATGGAAAAATCGAAACCTTGATTTAGTAGGTTTTAAAACATAGGCACATAAAGCCAGACTCAATCTTCTGAGGGTTTGATATTGTTAAATAAGAAAGACGGTTCATATTGCTTACGTATTAAATGCCGCAACCCTAATTAGGCAACGATTAAGAATTTGCCATCAGCTACCCAGGAGCTAAGGGCAAATTATTGGTGGATAGGCTTGAAAAGTCTGTAGCCACCCATGTAGCTAAATGCTTGACATGTGCGCAAGTCAAAGCCGAGCATCAAAAGCCGCCAGGCTTGCTACAACAGCCTGAACTTCCTACGTGGAAGTAGGGAAAATGGTAACTGTGGATTTTATTACCAAGTTACCCAAGAAAAGGAAAGGAAATGATACGTTATGAGTTATAGTTGACAGACTGACTAAGTCAGCACATTTCCTACCCATCAAGGAGACTTATAGCTCCGATATGCTAGCCCAGTTATACGTTGATAAGATTGTAGCCCTACATGACAGACCTGTAGCTATTATCTCTGACAGGGATACTAGGTACACGTCACATTTTTTGGAAGAGTTTCCAACAATCTTTGGGCACACGTTTGAACTTTAGTACGGCTTACCATCCTCAGACAGACGGTCAGAGTGAGCGTACTATTCAAACATTGGAAGACATGCTACGTGCATGTGCGATCGATTTGGGATAAGAACCTACCATTAATCGAATTCTCCTACAACAATAGCTACCACACTAGCATTAAGGCTGCGCCTTTTGAGGCATTATACGGTAGAAAGTGTAGATCGCCCGTTAGTTGGGCGGAAGTTGGAGATTTCCAGTTATCAGGACCAGAGATAGTGTTCGAAACGTCGGACAAGATTGTCCAAATTCGTGACCGTCTCAAAGCTGCCCGGGATAGGCAGAAGAGTTACACTGATCCAAAGCGTAAGGATTTTCACTTCAAAGTAGGTGACAAAGTCCTACTTAAGGTGTCACCCTGGAAGGGGGTGATGCGATTTGGTAAGAAAGGCAAGCTAAGCCCGAGATACATAGGACCTTTCGAGGTTATCGAACGTGTCGGGTCAGTTGCCTATAAGTTAAACTTACCAGAAGAGCTCAGTGGAATTCACAATGTGTTCCACATCTGCAATCTGAAAAAGTGCTTCGCTGATGAATCACTGGATATACCGCATACAGATGTGCATATAGACGAGAGCTTAAAGTTGTGGAAAAACCATTGTCGATTGAGGATCGACAGGTTAAGAAGCTTCGAAGGAAGCATGTACCTATTGTGAAGGTCAAATAGGATGCCCGTAGAGGTCCCGAATATACGTGGGAGGTTGAATCCATGATGAAAGAAAAGTACCCTTACTTATTTCAGTAAATCTCGGGTCGAGATTTATTTTAAGGGGGTGAGGATGTAACACCTTGAAAATTCACGTCCTATAATGTGTAGACACGTGTCAAATGTTTAAACGTGTGAAAGAAATATTATAGAAGGACTAAAGTTGACGATCATGGAAAGTATGTGTAAATACGAGTTCTGAATGTCAACAGTGAATAATATTATCATACATTAACCCTACATGATGCTCATACCTTCGAACGAATAAATCATGGATCATACGAAGCTAAAAGTGAGAGATTACAAACTACAGGGGTTAAATGTGTCAACATGTTTAAAATATACCTCTGAGTGGCCTTTTGACAAACCCGAAGCTTTGTAACGGTTAATTATGCTCACAAGAATGCACGATAAAAATTTCATAAAGTTTCGTCAACGTATGAGAAAGTTGTGATCAAATTCGGGTGCGAGGGGCTAAAGCGTCAACGTTGAAAGTTAGGCCTTTTCGGGAAACAATAAAGTTAACCGGGGACTTAACAAAGTGGGTATATGTCTTAAAGCCCTTATAGTTCAATAACGAGGGTTCATACTGCAATAAACAAGTGTCTGTACAAAGTTTGAAGAGCCAAGGACTGAAACTGCAATTAAGAAAAATGTTGTTGGCTGACCCATCATGCTCGCGTAGCGCGAGCCATAGAGCTGAGGGCGTCGCGCTACGCGACTGCCTCCCCAGATCAGAATTTTGATTCTTGTTGCATGCTTGTCTGCCCATTGCTCTTGTAATCGATTTTAATCGATTTTCCTCATCAATCTTGACCCCTAAACAACCCCTAGAACACTAGGACACATGTTGGAAGGTTATGGTGAGAGCTAGACTTGTTTGTCAATCAATTATGGTGCTTAAGCCCACTATATAAGGCCACCTTGTGCAACATTCATTCTCACACCTTCATCTGCATAATTTGATCATTCCTGGAGCTCTCAAGCAGGTCCAACTGATCTTAAGTCGTGCATAGGACTCTTGTAAGTCTACTAGTCCTTCTTTATTTGAGTTTAGCTTGGTTAATTAGCTAAAAGTCAAACCGTCGTAATTACGGTTTGACTTCGAGATTAGTCAATAATGGCTCAGTCATATCTCGAATTAATAGTAGTTATGAGTTGGTATTTATGTGGGTAATAAAACCTCAAAAGGGTTTCCCCTGATCACCACTCTAACCAGGTCAAAAGTCGGGTCAAACTTATAATTAAAAAGTCAACAGGATGCTTAAAATGTCATTTATGCATAATTAGCTATCTAGAACATATATAACCTGTTCGATCATTGTTATAACTTAGTAATAAGTGTAAGAACATGTCCAAACATGTTCAACCCTACTATTTCCTGTTTAGACCCGGTTCGGAACCGAAAGTCACATAGTTTGACTTTCACTTTGACTTTCAGTTCTGACCCGTTTAGGCATGTTTTAGAAATGCCTCAGAGCCTTAATTGGATTAGGTTACATGTTAGAACAACCCTCTGTGATTATACACCTTAGTTCATTAGTTATCCAATTACTATGCATGTTTCCGTTAATTGCTCATATGTTGACCGTTATGCCCTTATTACCTTAAAACGTGATTTATGAAAATGTAAAAGTGTAGAAACCTTAAATACTGATATATAAACTTGTATGCAAAGTTTGACATCAGTTTGACTTGTAGATTAAGAGTTATGCTCATTATCGCAAATTTAAAGCTTTTTGTTAATAAAACGGCGTAACTAGCGTATAGCCTAGTTAAGCCTACTTTTTGGTATCAAACTTAATACCCACTGATGTAATATATTATTTTGGGAATTTTAAAAATTTTTAATAAATTTTTGGCTGAGCATAACTAGTAGTCGTAGGCTTAATCCGGTAATTGTCGGTTTTGCCCTTACGGGCCATAAAATGAGTTTTACCTATCTAAACGACTCCAAACCTTTTGCTACTGAACACATATGATAAATAAATTATTTTAAGCCTTCTGGAAATATAAAAGTATCAGATTTAAGTATCGAACCCGGAAATGGCCTTTAATCGCCTTATTTAGCGTTTTAACGCATAGTATGTTTTAATATTATATTTGACATACCCGGGTTGATACCTACTGATATATTAGGCAAATTATGATATTTTAGCAGTAAGCAAAGGTTGATAAACTCAGACTTCGTTGTTGAGCTTTTCGGCTTATGTGAAATTACCAAAATACCCCTACGGGGAATAGTTTGGTTAAAAATGATAAATTTCACATATATGCTTTAGCCTACTGTTATAACTCATCAAATTGGGCATGTTTGCTGTTTACATCAGACCTGTAACTCGGTTAAACATCTAAACTCTTTTACAACCTTTAAAAATGACCAAACTACCCCTACGGGGCATAGTTTGTGTTTAATTTCATTTCGGGCATAATGAAAGACATCCTACTGATGTCACAACATATTTGAAGCATATTAACTTAGGAAACCTGTATATGGCTCTTACGGATACCCGTTACGCTTATTTCGCGTTCGGTTCGATTTATGTAACAAGTTTACATAAAATAGCCGAAACGGGTCAAAACCTTATCGGTTTAATCTCAAAATCCAGAATGTGCATGAAGGACCCATATTAAACAAGTCTCTGAACTTGTCAGGTCTAAATCACATTCTATCTGGTCTTCGCTTAATCGTGCGTACGAACCGTATCTTTGAAACTAGCCGGTCTAAGCTTAAGCTTAATAAAAGACCCGTTAGTATTCTAATAGGTTATATTAAACCTTCATTCCAGATTAGGAGAACCAGTAAAAGCTACGTGCATTTTTCTTATTGTGATAAATACTTGCATCAGGTAAATACTTTTAACTTATTTTCCCTATACGGGCTTGGGTTACGGTATATAGCATACCGCTTGATCGGGCATCAAATCTCCACGCTTAGTGGGTAGTTGAATAATTTGATCGGCTCGTTTAAACAGTCTTGTTTACTTTACAACCTTTGGGGGGTTAGTGACCATGTCCCGGATATCCTTGGCATCATCTTACGAGATTGGCCACGACCTGAGCATGGGGTGTAGGCGTACACCTGTCAGTGTATAACTCAATAACGTGGTGTGTCTATTGATCTTTAACCCGGACTAGATCCGGGCTACTGAACGCATAAGTAACATGTAATTCGTTCACAAGATTATAATATTAAATAATTCTCCCAAGTTAAAAAGATTAATTTTGCCTCTGTGCATTTTAATCAAATTATAAAAGATATTTTGTGCCACGTGCATCCAAATAAATTTTCTTAAAACCATTTTCAAAATGAGTCAGTTGAATGTATTTACTAGTGTAAACTGACGTATTTTCCAAAAAGGCTAAATGCAGGTACTATACGAAATTGGCTGGATATTTCTCCTTAGCATCAGTAGAAGTCTCGCAAGCTTAAGATGCCTAAAAGTCTGTTGAACTATTGTTTCCATTTTATGTTCGATCCTTCTGTGGATAAACTTCCGAGTATTGTGACAATTGATATTACAATATTAATTCGGTTGTATTATATCTTTTAAATTGCTTCCGCTGTGCATTATTATATTGTGTTGTTTGACTATTACGTTGCCAACCACGTCACGATACTCCCCCACCGGGCCCACCGGTGACACGTGGAAATCGGGGTGTGACATAATTTGAGCTGAAGAGAGAGGTATGGGTTTTGGTATAGTGACAAGTGACAGGGATTTTGAAGATGTTGGTGGTGGTGAAGGTGAATCATCATCTGATATGTAAATCCTTCTCCTTTTTGTTTTAGAAGAGGTATATGATGTTTTGGGTGGATCAGTGGTGGTAGATTGTATGGCAGTGGTTTTTGTTTGACTAACAGCTGTTGAGACAACTGGTGTCTCAACCACTGTTTTCTTTACAACAGATGTTATAACACCTGTTGTCTTCTGCTTTTTGTCAGCAGGTGAAAGTGGTGGTGAGATTGTTTTTGGTGGTGACAGTGGTGGTGGTAAAGTAGTAATTGTGGTGTGTGTTGAAGTGGTGTGTGTTGAAGTGAGAACAGATGTTGAAACAACTGAGGTACCAGCAGTAGTTGATACAACAGGAGTTACAACAGCTGTTTGGGTGGAGGTTTGATGCTGATGGCTTTTGGATGGTGGTTTTCGAGGCTTTGGAAATCTGGATGGGATGGACTTAGGTTTCCTTTTTGTCTTCGGATTTTTAGTATCCTTTGATCCAGAACAACCTTGCTCATACAGTTCCATGGAAGCTCTTTTCTCCTCATTCCATCTTGAGATATCCTTTGCCATTCTATCTCTTTTAACACTTGCTACTCCTTCATCAAGTGCTTCTTGAGTAGCATCAACCTTTTTACTACCATCTGGCAATGGAATTTTTCTGGTCATAGCATCCTTCTCAGGTTCAATGTACAGACCATCATCTATTCCTTTCTTCTTCCACTCCTGAACTTTCTCCCCCTTTTTGGCATTATCTTCTAGGAGTTGATCAATGAAAAGTACTGTTGGAGGAGCAGTGCCAGTGGTTTCCAATAAATGGGCCTTGATTGCCTTAATATCTGCTTGAGTGTTCTTGTACCTAGACTTCATAATGTTTCTCAGCTTTTGGACATGAAGTTCATGTTGCTGATCAGCCATTTCTTTTTGTTGTTGGAGAAAAGGTTGGAAATGGCTCCAGAGCTCATTTGTAGCAAAAGCTTGTGGTGGAGCAGGTGCTTGAGATGGAACAACAGTGGATTGCATCTTTTGTGTTTTCAACACCTGCTGTAGCATATTTTTAAGATCTGCAACAGATGTATCCAACTTTTCAATTCGTTCCGTCAAATCCTTATATTTTAAATCATCACCCAATTTAATGGGATCATCTGATTTCCCACTATTAGTGGTTTTATCAGTGGTTGAGGTAGGGAGTGTACTCCAAACACTAACCACTGATGCCCCTTTTTCTTGGTACTGGGGTCTTCTTCCTTCAACACTTGACAACCTTTTGATGTTGCCAGTAGGATAAATGAATCCACTGGTGGTTGGCAGAGGTGCGATGTAAGGAATTGCCTCCAAGGAAGTCTTATTAATGTAACCACTGTCCAACTGTAAACCAGTGGGTTCAACAGTTGTAGTGGCTGCTTCACTTGGACTACCACCAAGAGTTACATGGAACTCAAGGGGTGTAACCTCCTCAGGTTGTGTTGGTGGGTTAGCAAAGATTGATACATCAGACTGATGTGCTAAAAAGTGGTTTAACTAAATTAAACCCTAAACTAGACTCTCTAAGTTTTAAATTTATAAAACTAAGACTCTCTAAACCCTAAACCACACGACCGGCAAGTGTACCGATCGATGCAGTATAGCCTAAGGAAGTCCGAGTATCGAACCCAAGAGACTCTACTGATTACGCTAACGACTCTATTCTAGACTTAGACTGACACAGACTTTAACTAATTGTTTATTGATGGGGGGGGGGGGGTTCTAAAAATCCTAAGAATGCAAATAATGAATAACTAGATTAGCTAAAGAACTAACACGAACTCTAACGAAGACTGAACTCAAGGATGATGAAGGAACTACCTAGACAGGAATCCTGATTGCTTTTAGTTATGATTATAATTGGAAGTTGTCTGCTATGGAACCGGGATCTTGAAATTCTCACCTCTCGGGAAATCTAAGGACCCCTAATCCTTCTCAAGAGCACGCTAAGATCCCCTAAAGGTTGTTAAATTACCAGTTATTAGACTCCTTTACAAGACATCTAATGGGTTTATAAAAGTATCCTACAAGGCTCACTCCCTTACGAGACCTAAACCTAGGATAGGTTTGTTTTCTCAGCTAGACTTGCTAGACAACAGCCAAAAGGTTAACTTCCTAAGAAGGACCCACCTTGCGGTTTAATCACTTAGACCTAGCAATAATCTCGCACCTTACAGCTATTGACGATTAGTAGAACACTTGATTTTATAAAATTACTGATTATTACTTCTAAGGTTACTTACTCGATTTTCACCCTAAAGGATCAAAGATTTATTATGTGATATAGACACTCACCAAAACCTAAAACCCTAGCCCGACTCTATTATGCGATAAAGACCGTCACCAAGAATCGAACGAAGCAATAAACAATAATTAAACAATATCAAGCACGCAAACACATCTAACTGATAGAACAAACCGTTTACAATTTATAAACTATCCATAGCATTCAAAAATCCAAGAATAATCAAAACATATGCAATCATTCAACCATGTCTAGGTAGTACGAAAAGTTTAGCCAATAATCATTGTATCAAAAGACATAACAATCATCAACAAATCAGAATTCATCATCAAATAACAAAGAACAAACGAACAAGAAGAATAAACGAGAAGATAAAACCCGAAAATCTTCAAACCCGAGTGTTCCCTAGCCTTCCACGATGATTCCTTGACTTCAAACCTTCAAAAACACCTTCAAAGTCGTCTGCGAATATGATTTATTTTATATTTGACCTCAATTGCTGTCCACCAAAAATAACCCCCTCAAATAATCTGCCGCCATAAATGGCCTGTTAGAAGGCCCACATGAAATCGACTAGTGATTGGGCCGAGCCAGTGAATCCATCCAATTTAATGTATGCAGCCTTTTGTTTCTTCTGATGTCTACCTCAAAATAGCATATGTAATTCTCACCGAATATGGCAACTTCTTTATTTTACTCGATGTCCACCCCACTTTTGTCTGCCAATACCTCTCATCAACATATATATTATATTCTTTTATTTGATGTCATAGACTTCAACATATGGCAGCCTTATTTAAATGCTCATGTACTTTATAAAATAGAGATTGGTGGATTTAGCCCACTCACGGAAAATAACGACAATTTTAATTCGGTTCCTGGCACTCCACTCTACCCAACTGGCTGGTTTTTTCCATATTACTCGTTTTTGCTCTATTTGCACCAGGACCTGCCAAAACACAATATAGTATAATATAATTCTAAAAACTAGCTAAAAAGAATAAATAACTATACAATAATTACACAATTTACACGAGACAAATATGTGTATTTTACCCTACATCAAATATCCTCACACTTAACCATTTTTCGTCCCCGAAAAAGAATTGTGCAAACGGAATCATAGTCAAAATAGTCGTTCGGGACAAAGCTTATGTTAATTTATTAAAACCGAAACTCGTGTTAACCGCAATTGCAAGTATAATGATCCTCTTAAACCCAACCCGGTTCCAAGCCCTTATCATGCAATTTAGTTCAAGTTCGGTCAATCTACCTAAGGTCTCACGCTAAGAATGGCAAGTCCACCTAATCCCCCCTCAAGCTTATAGGACAAAAGGAACAACCACTGGGTTATTTCTTAACCGTCTTATACCAAGATCAAGAGAGTTTAGAATCAAATCTATTTTTTTTTCATACTTTTTTGCTTTGCTTTTTTTTTTCTCGTGAGTCTAGACGATGCTTTCCCTAACCAAGAGGTATTCCGGCTGTAGAGTCGCTATCCCCAACCACAGATTACTTAGGTTTCGGTACTTTTATTCGGCAAGTCAATTTCACACACCCTAGCGGTAATCCGACTGTAGAGTCGCTATCCCCAATCACAGACTACATAGGAATGGCTACTTCATTTAGTTTCTAGCTCACTTTTTATTCTATTTTTTCTTTTTTTTTCTTTTTAACGAGATAATGACCAAAAACTCTAACGATCTTAGCTTATAACGGCATCCCTTATACTATTTTTGGCGGTTTCAATTTCCCCACTCTCCCTAAATGAGAACCCACTAGTAGACCGACAATTAGGTATATTTAAGATCAAAGGAACCCAGAACCGAATCGAGCCTACCCGCGCATCCCAAACTAGACACAAGCTCAATTATATTATCTCATATTATCATTATTTGAACCCGAACAAAAACCCGACTTTTCTATCATTTTCCGTTTTTTTAGTTTGCAAACTTCTTATTTCAAAAGACATTTTCTATTTTTTTTTATTTTTTTGGATTTTGGAAATTTTTTAATTTTTTTGTATTTTTCGACTTTTTATGACTCGACTAACTATACTAACGACACTAAACGATAGTTTCCCATCCCCACACTAAAACTCTACATTGCCCTCAACGTATGATGGAAACCGACTCAAAAACTAAAAATAAATAAGAAACAAAATACAAAGGGCAAATTGGAAAGGACTTAGCTGGTTAATAACAACGCGTATGCTTCAAATCTCTCGTCCAATCCAGCTCGATCGTATAGCATTTCATTCGCGATCGGCTTTGACTCTGACTGATACACTCGGAAAATGCCTGATATCTGATAAGCAGCTCCAAAATCACCCGAATAGAGATTGAGTACGGGTGGTACATATTCAAACCTGCATAAACAAAAACAAGCAAACACCAAAGCAATACCGACTCGACACAAACGACTCACTCAATACTACTAACTTAAACTCACTATACAAAATAAATGACTCACTATACAAACTACCGAAAATATACCAAATATATAAAATTACAAACTCTACAAAACCTCCCCACACTTGAATTTAATCAGGAGGTTTCTCTTTGACCTGGACCCTGTCCAACCCGTTTAATTCCACCCGAACCTCAAAAATTTTCAAAAATATATTGGTGGAATTATAATATATTTTAAAAATTCGAAACGGGTCAGACCACCAAAACTTAAACTTACCTGGAAGAAACCGGATGCGTGGCATGTAATGAGAAGACCGGTCATGTTTGAACTTCAATGGCTCCTTCTTCTCCGTCTTGTACCAGCCTTCGATCCTCTTCCAATCTCGGTTCTTCCCTTTTCTTACCTTCTCCCGTGGTTTTGTTGATTTTGAAGTTTCATGTATCACTAATACCATGGGCCAGCTGTGGTGCTCTTCCTCTTCCACCACCACTTCTTCTTCTTTGATGTCCGTCATTGGGTTTCCTTCAAGTAAAGCTTCTAAGTAAGCACGGTCTCCCTCTGGATCAAACTCCTCTATTTCTTCATCTACCTGCAACCCATCTAGTTCATCCCTAAATTCATTCTCCCCGGACATCTGATCTTCATTAGATGGTTGCTCAACTTCTTCCTCTGCACCAAACATCCAACCAGTGGAATCCCCCAATTCCACTTCTTCTTCCACAACTTCTCTCTTCACTAACGACCTCTGATACGCCGCCCATTCTTCTTCGTCTATTTCATCATCAGAGTCACTCCCGAAGTCATATATAATACCCTTCTGTACCGGAGGTGGGACTTCGTCGTCCATTATCGTCCCCGTGACTGGAATGATCTCCTCATCTGACTCTTCTTCTACTTCCTCTAGCTCACCCCGCTCTCGAACTAACTCCTCTACTCTTTTTTTACTTCTCTCTGTAAATTCAGCCATGGTTTCCAGGGTAGCCTGATTTTGCGCCAACATCTGAGCGAACATCCCTTCTATCCTACTCAAACTACCCTCCAAACCTCTATCGCTCGTCTGAACCAGGTTACGTTGCGGCTGCTGATACAGATCATTGTAATATGGCCGATGATCATAACCTTGCAGAGAATACCCCTGTGAAAAATATGGCTGCGGCTGCACAAAAGGGTTAGCATAATATGGCGTAGAGGACCCCTCATATTGGGGGCATTTAACAGTAAAATGAGGTCCTCCACAAATTTCACACATATTTACTAGACTCAAGAAAAATAAAAGACACAGACAATTAGACTCCTACGACTCAAACACATGAACAAATAGCACGGATGTGTCAATTAAGTCCAAACAAAGTAATCAACGCAATCGCCAAGAGTCCCCGGCAACGGCGCCAAAAACTTGATGTGCTAAAAATGTGGTTTAACTAAATTAACTAAATTAAACCCTAAACTAGACTCTCTAAGTTTTAAATTTATAAAACTAAGACTCTCTAAACCCTAAACCACACGACCGACAAGTGTACCGATCGATGCAGTATAGCCTAAGGAAGTCCGAGTATCGAACCCAAGAGACTCTACTGATTACGTTAACGACTCTATTCTAGACTTAAACTGACACGGACTTTAACTAATTGTTTATTGATGGGGGGGGGGGGGTTCTAAAAATCCTAAGAATGCAAATAATGAATAACTAGATTAGCTAAAGAACTAACACGAACTCTAACGAAGACTGAACTCAAGGATGATGAAGGAACTACCTAGACAGGAATCCTGATTGCTTTTAGTTATGATTATAATTGGAAGTTGTCTGCTATGGAACCGGGATCTTGAAATTCTCACCTCTCGGGAAATCTAAGGACCCCTAATCCTTCTCAAGAGCACGCTAAGATCCCCTAAAGGTTGTTAAATTACTAGTTATTAGACTCCTTTACAAGACATCTAATGGGTTTATAAAAGTATCCTACAAGGCTCACTCCCTTACGAGACCTAAACCTAGGATAGGTTTGTTTTCTCAGCTAGACTTGCTAGACAACAGCCAAAAGGTTAACTTCCTAAGAAGGACCCACCTTGCGGTTTAATCACTTAGACCTAGCAATAATCTCGCACCTTACAGCTATTGACGATTAGTAGAACACTTGATTTTATAAAATTACTGATTATTACTTCTAAGGTTACTTACTCGATTTTCACCCTAAAGGATCAAAGATTTATTATGTGATATAGACACTCACCAAAACCTAAAACCCTAGCCCGACTCTATTATGTGATAAAGACCGTCACCAAGAATCGAACGAAGCAATAAACAATAATTAAACAATATCAAGCACGCAAACACATCTAACTGATAGAACAAACCGTTTACAATTTATAAACTATCCATAGCATTCAAAAATCCAAGAATAATCAAAACATATGCAATCATTCAACCATGTCTAGGTAGTATGAAAAGTTTAGCCAATAATCATTGTATCAAAAGACATAACAATCATCAACAAATCAGAATTCATCATCAAATAACAAAGAACAAACGAACAAGAAGAATAAACGAGAAGATAAAACCCGAAAATCTTCAAACCCGAGTGTTCCCTAGCCTTCCACGATGATTCCTTGACTTCAAACCTTCAAAAACACCTTCAAAGTCGTCTCAATGCTGATGCAAGATCCTTAAATTCGTAGATTTTCTAATTTCGTGCGTTTGATCCTTTTTTTTTCCTATTCTGCGAATATGATTTATTTTATATTTGACCTCAATTGCTGTCCACCAAAAATAACCCCCTTAAATAATCTGCCGCCATAAATGGCCTGTTAGAAGGCCCACATGAAATCGACTAGTGATTGGGCCGAGCCAGTGAATCCATCCAATTTAATGTATGCAGCCTTTTGTTTCTTCTGATGTCTACCTCAAAATAGCATATGCAATTCTCACCGAATATGGCAACTTCTTTATTTTACTCGATGTCCACCCCACTTTTGTCTGCCAATACCTCTCATCAACATATATATTATATTCTTTTATTTGATGTCATAGACTTCAACATATGGCAGCCTTATTTAAATGCTCATGTACTTTATAAAATAGAGATTGGTGGATTTGGCCCACTCACGGAAAATAACGGCAATTTTAATTCGGTTCCTGACACTCCACTCTACCCAACTGGCTGGTTTTTTCCATATTACTCATTTTTGCTCCATTTGCTCCAGGACCTGCCAAAACACAATATAGTATAATATAATTCTAAAAACTATCTAAAAAGAATAAATAACTATACAATAATTACACAATTTACACGGGACAAATATGTGTATTTTACCCTACATCACAGACCCAGTCATTTGTTGAGGTATGTTCTCATTGATAGGTGATTGAGAAGGGCTGGTTAGTGCCTGGTTCAAATCAATTGCATCCAACATCAGTTTAGTTGGTGTGGGAATTGTGGATGTGATGTTTGTTGAAGAAAGAGGATTTGCTCCGGGAATTGAGCTGTGGATGATGGAAACGAGTGTTTCCAGAGCATCATGATGTGGTGTCCCAATGTGTACAACCTGATCTTTTTGTGAAGAAGCAGGAGGGGTTTCGGCTATGGGTTGAGATATTTGTACCAACTGCTGTGAGGAAGTAGCAACAGTGGTTTCTTGTGACTTTTGTGCTGTCACAGGCAGTAGCTCTGGTATCTCATCCTCCAGAGTTGCCTTTTTGATGGGTTTGGGGGGGTTTTTGTGTTTTTCTTTTTGTTGGCTTTTTGGTGATTTTAGGTGTGGGTTTCAAAACAGTTGTTCTGCTGCTTTGATCACCTTGAGCAGTGGGCTCAGCAGCAGATACCTGAGGAGCAGTTGTAACTGCTAAAATCTGCTCAGGCCTCTCTGCTTGTGTTTTGCAAGGTGTTGACATCCTTATAAAAGTTTCAGCAGTTAAGCAATTTATTTCAATGGAGTCACCTTGGTTTATTGCAGAAAGATCATCCTTACTGAATTTCTTTTCAAAGCAGTAACTTAAAAACCTTGGAAACAGTAGGAATGATTTTGTTTCAACATTATTAACCAAATCATTATAGATTTCCCGAGAATAATTAAAATTTTCTTCTTGAAGAATTACATATCCCAGATTTTGAATCTTTAATGGTATTTCATTAAAAGAAGTGGTTTTATTTGAAACACACATTAGGAGGGTATGAAATAAAAATCTTGTTGCAGAAGGAAAGAAACCTTTTTGTAAGGTAGCTTTCTTCATCATTGTGTCTGCATACCCTCTCTCAACGAAGTCAATTTTCAACTCGTTTTTAGGGAAATAAATTTTACCTTGCTGATCCTCGAGTTGAAAGACCTCTGAAATTGACTGTGGTGTGATTTGGACATTTTTACCCTTTAGAGAAGAGTTGATGGCAGTTACAGTTTCTCCTTGTGTTTCAAGGGTTGCATTCTTCCAAAACTCTCTTTGGGTTGCCAAATAAATTGGTGCATTGGCTGTTAACAAAGTTTTGTACTTTGATTTAGCCATTGTGTTGATGATGGAGTCGAAAGCCTCTGTGGTGCTGGGTTTTGTGAGAAGACCCAGAAGATTGTGAGATGGTTTGTGTGGGATTTCAATGGTAGTGGCCTTTTGAGAGACCGCTTTCGACGAAGATTTTGAAGTAGGTTTTGTGGATGGCTTCGATTTTGTCATTTTGAAGACGATGATCGAAGAAATTTGTGGAAAATGAGATGAAAAACTGTTTTGAGAAGAGAATTTTTGAGAATTCAATTCGACAGTAAAACCCTGTTTTTGGTATGAAGTGGGGGTTTTATAGAAGAAAAAGTGAAGGATGACGTGGCAGCGGTTACAAAAGTACTGACCACTATGTACTGCCCACATGCCAAACTCTGAAGAAATGAAGGACAATACTTTTATGAAAGTTACTGATGAAGGCAGTGGTTTAAACGGTAAAATGGAAGCAGTGGATGATTTTTCACTATCAGTGGATAGCATATCAGTGGATAAGACTCTGCTTTTGAACAACAGAGGTTGTCAAGGAAATGAGAGAGCAGAGGATGGCTTTCAGCAGTGGACAGACTTTGAAGTAGAGCAGACGTTTGAACAAATAGTGGTTATGGCAGACTTTTAAGGATTTTAATGAAAACTTCATTTTTAGCTATTTTTAAGGATGAATTTTTGATTTTCGGAAAACATTTTAATGCCTTTATTCATAGAAAAACAAGATTTTGCGTGTTATTCCATGTTTAGCATGCCAATCCTAGAGACCAAGCTTTCAAAAGTGGCTGTATCAAGTGCTTTTGTGAGCACATATGCCAGCTGGTCTTTAGTTGGGACATGATGCAGAGAAATCAAACCTTTTTCATAGCAATCCCTCACAAAGTGATGTCTGATGTCTATGTGTTTGGTGGTTGAATGGGAAACTGGATTTTTGATGATATTTTCTGCTGCCTGGCTATCCAAGATGAGTGGAGTCTTTAAGGCAGTGATACCAAAATCCAGCAACTGATTTTGAAGCCACAGGAGTTGGGCTGTACAGCTTGCAGCAGCAATGTATTCAGCTTCAGCAGTGGATGTTGAAACAGCTGCTTGCTTTTTGCTTTGCCATGAAACTAAGCAATCACCTAGAAACTGGCACCCTCCTGATGTGGACTTCCTTGTAGTGTTACATCCAACAAAGTCACTGTCTAAAAAGCCTGAAAGCTTGATATTCCCATTAGCTGGATACCAGATACCAAGTGTGGGAGCACCTTTTATGTATCTGAAGATCCTTTTTACAGCAATGAGATTTGATTTTCTGGGAGCTGATTGACTTCTTGCACAGACACATGTTGCAAACATGATGTCTGGTCTAGATGCAGTTAGGTACAATAAAGACCCAATCATTCTTCTATATAAAGTTTGGTCAATCAGCTCATCCTTTTCATCAGACATGACAAGCTTATTTGTTGCCATGGGTGTGCTGCATGGTTTACAATCATTCATATCAAATTTTGTCAAAAGTTCTTTAGCATATTTGCTTTGATGAATGAAAGTTCCATTTTGCATTTGCTGAACTTGGAGACCAAGAAAGCATTACAGCTCACCCATTGCACTCATTTCAAACTCAGCTGTCATGAGTTCTCTGAACTCTTCACACATTGTGTTACATGTGCTTCCAAAAATAATGTCATCCACATAAATCTGGACAATCATTAAATCCTTCCCTCTCCATTTTAGAAACAGTGTTTTATCAATGGTACCTCTTTTGAAACCATTTGAGAGTAGAAAGTTGGAAAGAGTTTCATACCAGGCCCTTGGTGCTTGTTTCAGGCCATACAAAGCTTTGTTTAGCCTGTAGACATGATCAGGATAAAATGGATCCTCAAAACCTGGAGGTTGACAAACATACACCTCTTCTTGAATTGTACCATAGAGGAAAGCACTTTTGATATCCATTTGAAACACCTTCATGTTGTGGTTGACAACAAAGGCCAGGAACAGTCTAATGGCTTCCAATCTTGCAACAGGGGCGAATGTTTCATCATAATCAATCCCCTCTTCTTGTCTGTAACCTTGAACCACAAGCCTGGCTTTATTCTTGACAACAATGCCCCTTTCATCAGTTTTGTTCTTGAAGACCCACTTTGTGCCAATGGGACTAACCTCTTCTGGCAGTGGTACAAGCTCCCATACTTGTTGTCTTTTGAACTGTTGGAGCTCCTCTTGCATGGCTTCTACCCAGCTGTTGTCTTTCAGTGCCTCTTGGTACTTGACTGGCTGATGGAGTGATAGAAAACCAGCAAAAAGACAAATGTTTTGGGTTTGGCTTCTTGTGAGCACCCCTTCATTGATGTTGCCAATGATTTGATCAGGTGGATGAGATCTCAAGTAGATTAAATCTCCTTGGTATGGGATGATGGCATTTGTTGGTGAAGGCTGCAAATGTGTATCATCTGAGCTAACCATTGCTGGGGACTTTGATGATCCAGCAGTGGCTTCAAAAGGTGGTGGAATGGGAGGTAATGAAGTGGACACATGCTGACTTTTATCCACTGTTTGGGGACTTTTGTCAGCAGTGTTTGAGGATGTGGAAGCAGTGGTTGATGGGCTACTTTGGTCAACAACTGTTGAGGTAGCAGTGGTTGAGCTTTGACAGCTGTTTTGAACATCTGATGCTCTTCCTATTTTGGCAGACCTTTGAGGGATGATAATTTCATACCCATAGTCTGGTGGTGAATCCACTGATGGACCTGCACTGTTAGTCTTGACAGCAGTATTTTCAAAAGTAAATTTATCAAGATCAAACATATCTGCAGGATTTGCTGGAATTTTCATTGATGAAAGTTCATTGAACTTTACATTCAAAGTCTCCTCCACTGCCTTGGTCCGTGTATTAAACACTTTGTAGGCCTTAGCAGTGGTTGAGTATCCCATATGATAACCACAATCAATTTTGGCTGCAAATTTTGAAATGGAATCTTTTAAGTTCAAAATAAAGCATGGGTAGCCAAACACCTTGAAATATGAGATCAGTGGTTTGATTTTATACAAAATTTCATAAGCAGTCTTTTTGTGCCTGGGGTTTATTAAAACTCTGTTCTGGACATAGCAAGCAGTGTTTACTGCCTCTGCCCAGAAAGTTAATGGCAAACCTGAATCTGCAAGCATAGTTCTGGCAGCCTCAATCAAAGTTCTGTTCTTTCTTTCCACAACCCCATTTTGCTCTGGTGTTCTAGGGATGCTGTACTGCCTTACAATCCCTCTCTTCACACAGAAGGCATCCAACTCCTTATTTTTAAATTCTGTGCCATTGTCACTCCTGAAGCTTTTCACTGGAAGGTCAAATTGCTTTTCAACCTGTGTCACAAAGTCTTGCAAAATGCCTGCAGTCTCATCTTTTGAGTGTAAAAAGAAAGTCCATGTAAACCTAGAAAAGTCATCAACAATAACCAAACAATATCTTTTCTTCTTGAGGCTTATGACTTGAATTGGGCCAAACAAATCCATGTGTAGCATTTGCAAACACTGGGTTGTTTTGGACTCTTCAATGGACTTATAAGAACTTTTATGCTGTTTTCCTTTTAAACAGGAAATGCAATGTTCAGGACATGAAAACAATTTTTGTGGTAGGCCTCTCACCAAACCATTTTTTGAAATTTCAGTGATTGTCTTAAGATTTGTGTGCCCCAGCCTTCTGTGCCAAAGTTCTGTCTCTTTGTTAGAGGCAGCTGAGAACAGACAGGCATCAGTTCTGGGACACTCTTTTGATATATCAACAACATAAACATTGCCACTTCTTTGAGCAACAAGTTTAGTTTGACTAGTTTTGATTATTGCTTCAATCTTCTTGACCATTTCACTCATTTGGGACACACTCAGAAGGTTGAATTTTAGATTGTCTATCAGATTGACATTTTCAAATTTTACATTACCAGACTGCACTGTACCAGACCCCAGAACTTTGCCTTTACTATTATTCCCAAAGGATATATCACCCCCTCCATGGATTTTAAAGTCTTTGAGGAGGGCTTTACATCCCGTCATGTGCCTGGAGCCTCCACTATCTACATACCAAAGACTATCAAAGCATGCAGAAGCTCCCTGCACATGAAGTAAAAGGATTAGTTCATTAGGGTCTCCAAAGCCAACAGGGCTTTGGATGGGGTCTCAACAGTGTCTTGGATGGATGCAGATGATGGACAGTGGTTAGGCCAGGGGTTTGGACAGTTTTAGTACTGTTTCTTGCTAACCACTGTTGGGGGTCTTGACCAATCACCTGTTGGTAACCAAAAGGATGCCTATTCACTTTAGGTTTAGAAGGCTTTTTGTAGACCTCATAAACGTGTGGAATCCTGTGGTAAGACTGTTTTCCCTTACCTTTTCTGAACTGATTGGCAGGGGTGCATCAGTAACCTGAACATCTCTTTTGATAGATGTTTGGTTCAGCTGTTTTGTGACAGCTGTTTGAACTGGCACAAACAGTGGTTGGTTCTTGGTGAATTTGACAGATGATGTTGATGGACTCAAGGATGTTTTAGCAATGTACTCATTCTTTTTCACATCAAAGTTTTTGAGATACACACATGCTTGAGTTTTGTGGTTTGTTTTACCACAAACAATGCAGATTTCAGCTGAAACAATGACACTTGTTCTGTTCAAATCATAAGCTTTTAAGTGGAAACAGTCTTTTGTTAGATGATTCCTTTTCTCACAGAATTCACAAAACAAGTTAACAATTTTTTCTTTCTTCTTTCTCTTTTCAGACTCCTTTGTAGCAGAGGTTTTAACCTCTGCTGGGATGTCTTTGAGAGGAATGACTTTAGCTTTTGGAGCTTTAACACCATCAGTTGATGTAAAGTCCATTGGCTTGAAATTTTCAAGAATATCACACTCATCAGACTATTTTGGTTTAAACTGATAATCTTCAAGTTCCTCAAAAGTAGAGGATCCCATTGGTCTGTCAAGTGTGATTTTGTTACCAAGTTTGTCAGTGATTTTCACTTCTTGGCCTTTCTTGTTTGTTGGAATAAACTCAGTGGTTACATCAGTGGTTTGAACAGATTTTCCACAAGCAGTGTTTTCATCATCATGTTTTCTATAACCAACACCAAATTTCACATTGCTTTTTATCTGTTTTTCAAGCATAACCTCATACCCTTTGCATGATTCCACCCATCTGTCACAGGTGATCTGGGTGGACTCCAACTCCTTTTTGCAAACTTGGTATTTTTCTACCATAGTTTGGAGTTGAGTTTTGGTTATGCTTTGATCTTCTTTCAGACTGCTGATCTCTTTTTCCTTTTCAGTCAATTTGTTTTTAAGTTCTTTTAAAGAACTTTCAAATTTGACTTCATCAGTTAAAATTTTATTCTGAAGGTTTTCATTTACCTCTTTGATGTTAGCAAAAGCAATAATGCAATTGTCAGAACACAGTTTTTCAAGAACTTGAGGTGATACCTTGGCAGCAGCCATCATTGCACAATCACATTGATGATTTTCTTCATCATCAGCTCTTTCTTCTTTCTCACCTGCTTTTTCAATTTTCTCTTCTTCTTTGTCCTCTTTGGACCATGGGTCTGTCAGTGGTTCAATCAGGGTTTCTGAATTTTCTCCCGGCAGTAATTCACCAGTAACTGCAATAACAACTGCTTCAGTAACCTCATCCACTGTTTCATCACTTAGCTGTTCACCTTCAGTTTCAATCCCCTCTGGTATTGACTCTAATGCCATCAAACAAAATTCATCATTAGAAGGTTCATTAGAGACATAGAGTGCAAAATTTTCATCACTAAGCTCATCAGGCATGCTGCTCCAGTCAACAAAGCCTTGAGTGAAAAAACTTTGCTGATCTGGTTGTACCACTGCTGGAGCAGCAGTTTGAGGTGCAGCAGTTTGCACCTGTGACTGGGGGACAGGGGTTTGCACGTACTGGATTTGGGGAACAGTAGTTTGGACATAGTGCACTAGCACAGGGGCATCAGCATAATGTGCAACATTAACATGAGCTGCAGGGGTATATTGGGCATAGTGCACAGTGCCTTGATTTTGAGGTCTAGCATTTGAGCTAGGATGAGTGATTATAGGACCAGTAGTTTGACTCCTACATTCCCTAGCGAAATGTCCCAACCTATTACACTTGTAACACTTGATTTTCGATTTATCCAACCCAACCCTTAGATTCCCATGTAAACCTGGGAATTTCCGCCCTGTTGTTTTGTAGAATTTGCTAGTTCTAACACTGAGCAAAGCCAATTGGTGCATGATGTCCATTTCCTCTTAGTCAGTGGGATCAAAATGTTGTAAATCATTGAGTTCAAAGCACAGATTATCTGACATCTGGTTTTCAGTGTTTGCAGTGAAAGCATAGTTTGCAGAGTGAGAATCAGGGTTGGTAAAGTTACCACCAGCTGTTATATCAATGAAATGATCAAAACCCTGTTCCTTACTACTGCCACCAGATTCTTCCTGACCCAGAAGACCTGTGCTACCGAATGAGTAATCATCAGTGGCTTTTCCAGACTCTTGCAACTTCTTTTTCTGGTTCAACTCCCTTTCATAAGTCAGGAGTCTACCATGAAGTTGGGTCAGGGTCAGATCTTTGAACTCAACAGAGTTTCTAGTCACAAATGCAATTGTGTCCCATTTATCAGGTAGCGACCTAAGAAACCTGCTATTTTGGGTTGATTTTGGAAATTCAACCTTAACAAGCCTTAGCTCACTGATGAGACAACTGAACCGTTCAAATTGTTGGGTCAATGATTCACCCTTAATGTGACAGAAGGTTTCATACTGCTGATTCAGAATTTCCCTATTGTTTTCAATAACTTCTTCGGTACCCCCAAACTGTTCCTTCAAAGCATCCCATAGCTCTTTGGCGCTGTTACAATGTAATAGTCCAACATAGATCTCATTTGGTAATGCAGATGCTATGATGCTAAATGCTTTGGCATCCAGTTCGAATTTTTGAAAATCAGTTTCAGTATAGTTTTCATAAGGTTTTGGTACGAACTTCTTTGGATCCTCGGCACTTGGCACTGTAGGAACATGGGGACCAAAAACAAAAGACCTCCAACATCCAGTGTTCTGTTGAGCAAGGATGTGACCCATCCTTCGCTCCCAGATGTTGTATTCATTTCTTTTAAGCATGGGTGGTTTAAAAAGCGAGCCAATGTTATTCTTATCATCTTGAGATTGTGACGTCATCCTGGTTGTTTTACAGACACTGATTAATCAACTTTAATGGTGATTAAACCTTGCTCTGTTTTTCAACACAAACGAACAAACTATCGATATCAACGATTTTGAGCTAAACTATTTATGTCAAAATGATTGTTAAATCAATTTTGACTGTCCCAGCTCTGATACCAATTGTTGGATCTGAGTTTGGTTTTGATTGTATTTTCTGTTTGAATTAAAATGGAAATGGATGAGTTGTGCAGCGGAATTAATATGGAAACAAACTTTGCATACAATCAAACGAGAGTATTGCTTTGATCAAGACATTTTCAACAAGGAACCGAATGATTGAATTTAATTTCAACAACGATTACAAGATAATGCTTGAATACAAACTCCCCCTCAGCCAGAGCTCAGCGTTTGTTCGTGCAGGAAAACAAGTTTGCAAAGAGCTAATAGAATAGTACAGAGTACTGTTCTATTTATAGGCACTAACAAACCACTGAGCATCTTAGCTGACGTCACCATGAAAGTGACATCTAACCTCCTAACAAACTCTAACCTCTGATCTATACAAACACTGCTATACTAACTACTGCTATTACATTTCATTACATAAAAGACACTTAAACAGTTGCTGCATCCTTCCACTGCTGTGAACCCAGCAGTTCTTGTCCGGATCAGCAGTACTTGACTCAAGACAGTAGATTGAGCAGCAGAGCTTTAGTCTTCTATCAGTCTTTATAAGAGCAGCAGATTTGACGGTCAGTGGCTTGTACAATCAGTAGATAGGAGGTCAGCAGATGTTGAAACCACTTTCAAGGGGAGAGACTTGTATGTAACATCTGCTTATTCTGGATCCACTGCTCTGACCCAGTTTTGGCTTTAATTATCTATTCCTCTGGTAGGGTTCAATCCCAACAATAACCGACTTAAATCAGATATTTTCACTCCATGGGCGACCCCTACATGCTTTTTAGACCTAGGGGACATCTGTGGATGATCCATGGCCATTGCTAGGCTTGTGTGTCAATGATCTATGAGATTTAAGCACTATAAAAGGCCCTCTTGTTGCAACCATTTGATCACACCTTCCATCTGCAAATTGTGAAGACTTCTGGAGCACCAAAGCAGACCCAAGTCATCCCTAGTCATGCATAGGACTTCTGTAAGTATGCTTAACCTTTCTTAGTTGAGTTTTTACTTAGTTTTAGCTTAAAAGTCAAACCGTCGTAATTAACGGTTGACTTAGCGATTAATCATTAATGGTCCAGTGATTAGTTGAATTGAAGGTAGTTATAAGCATGGTTGCAAAAGTCGCTAGGCGCTCCCTAGTCGGTCGACTGGGGAGTTGAGAGTACTCGACCTAGGCGGAGAGTACACGGTCAGTACTCGGACATGCCAAATTATAAAGAAATTAGTTTTCGGAAATTAAATATGTTTCAAATAACATAAGTTTACTAATATTTATACCATAATACGTGAAATTGATATTCATTCTATAATATGATAGGAATAGAAATTGTATTTTATTTTATTTTAAGTCAAAATCGGCCCAAGTTGACCTATTAGATCCGATTTTGGCCGATGTTGACAGCGTCTGATCGATTCCGAGTAATTATTCGGAGTTGAAGAAAGTCGCCTCGGCAGCCTACCTTGTAGCGACTACTCGGGGAGTACTCGGCCTTGGAGACCTTATTTTACAACCATGGTTATAAGTTGGTAATTATGTGGGCAATAAACCCTTAAAAGGGCACCCTCTGATTCCCACTCTAACTAGGTCATTTGTCGGGTCAAACTTGTTATTAAAAAGTCAACAGGATGCTTAATTTCAAATTAATGCATAATTAGCAATGTAGAACCCATACAACCTATTTGATCATTAATATAACTTGGTAATTAATGTAAGAACATGTCTAAACATGTTCAACCCGATAATTTTCAGTAGAGACCCGGTTCGGAACCGGAAGTCGCATAATTTGACTTTTGCTTTGACTTTCAGTTCTGACCCGTTTTAGTATGTTTTAGAAATGCCTTAGAGCTTTAATTGGACCAGGTTACATGCTAGTATAACCCTCTGTGATTATACACCTTGTTTCATTAGTTATCTAATTAATATGCATGATTCCGTTAATTGCTTATATGTTGACTATTATGCCCTTTCCACTATAAAACGTGATTTTTGAAAATGTAAAAGAGTAGAAACCTTAGTTACTGAATTATAAACTTGTACCCAAAATTTGACATCAGTTTGAGGTGTAGGTCGAGAGTTATGCTCATTAGCGTAATTAGAAAGCTTTTTAGCGATTAAACGGCATAATTAGCATATAGTCTATTTAAACCCACTTTTTGATATCAAACTTTTTACCCACTGATGTAATATATTATTTTGGGATTTTTGAATATTTTTAATTAATTTTAGGCTGAGCATAACTTAGAGTTATAAGCTTGATTCGGTAATTGTCGGTTTTGCCCTTTTGGGCTATAAAATGAGTTTTACATATCTTTTTGACCCCAAACCTTTTGCAACTGATTTTGTATGATAAATAAATTATTTTAGACCTTCTGGAATAATAAAAATATCAGCTTTCCTTATAGAACCCGGAAATGGCTTCTAATCGCCTTTCTAAGCGTTTTTAACGCATAGTATGTACTAAAACTATTTTAAACATATAAGGGTTGATACCTACTGATATCTTAGGTAAATTATAATGTTTTAACAGTAAGCAAAAGTTGTTAAACTCAGATTTCCGATTTTGACATTTTAAGCTTATGTGAAATTACCAAAATGCCCCTACGGTGCATAGTTTGGTTATAATTGATAAATTTCACATATATGCAATACCCTACTGTTATAACTTATCAAATTAAGTATTTTTACTGATTACATCAGACCTGTAACTCAGATTATTGTTCAAACTCTTTTATAACCTTATAAATGACCAAAATACCCCTACGGGGCATAGTTTGAGTTTAAATTCGTTTCAGGCATAATAAAAGATATCTTACTGATGTCACAACATATTTGAGGCATATTAAGTTAGGAAACTTGCATATGGCTCTTATGGTTACCCGTTAAGCATTCTTCACGTTCGGTTCGGTTTATGTAACTAGTTTACATAAATTGGCCGAAACGGGTCAAACCTTATCATTTTTATCTCAAAATCCAGAATGTGTTTAGTTACCCATATAAGACAAGTCTTCAAACTTGTCGGGTCTAAATCACATTCTATTCCGGTCTTCGCTTAATCACGCGTTCGAACCGTATCGTTCCTTAAAACTAACCGGTCTAAGCTTAAGCTTAACTAAAGACCGTTAGGATTCTAATAGATTATTATAAACCTTTGTTCCAGAATAGGAGAACCGGTAAAAGCTACCCGCATTTGCTAATTGTGATTTATACTTGCAAAGGTAAATACTTTTAACTTATTTTCCCTTATACGGGCTTGGGGTATGGTATATAAAATACCGCTTGGTCGGGCATTCGACCTTAATCGATTGGTGGTTAAGTATTATCGAGATGACCCGTTTAAATATGTTTTGTTTGCTTAACGCCTTTGGGAGGTTAATGACCATGTCCCGGATATCCTTGGCATCATTTTACGAAATGGCCACGACCTAAGCGCGGGGTGTAGGCGTACACTCGTAAGTGCATAAATAAATAATGTGGTGTGTCTATTGATCTTTAACCCGACACGAACCGGGCTACTGAACGCATAAGTAACATGTAATCCTTTTACAAGTTTATATGTTTAAATAATTATCCCAAGTTATAAAAAGTTTGTGCCACGTGCATTCAAATAAATTTTATTAAACTTTTCAAAATGAGTCGGTTGAATGTATTTACCAGTGTAAACTGACGTATTTTCCCAAAAAGGTTAAGTGCATGTACTAAGCGAACTAGGGTGGCTTTCTCCTAGCGTCCACAATAAGTCTCGCAAGCTCGGACGTCAAAAATTGTTGAACAATGTTTCCTATTTATTTTTGATCCACCTGTGGATTATTTTCAACTGTTTGTGATACTTGATATTACAATTATATTCGGTTGAAATATATCTATCTTTTCTTCCGCTGTGCATTTAAATATTGTGTTGTTTGACTGTAATGTTACCAACCGCGTCACGTTACTCCCCTACCGGGCCCACCGGTCAAATGTGGAAATATCGGGGTGTGACAGGTTGGTATCAGAGCCAACGCTGAGTGAATTAAACACTAGCCTTTTGTGTTTAATCTCAGTTACACAATTGCACATTCATAAATTTTCGAGTCTAGACAAAGAACATAGGAACAATCCAAATTTGTTTTAATTTTTTTTACTTTGTCTTTTATTTTATATATTCTTGTTGTTATCTTTGTTCTTATTGACAGAAATATGCCACCAAGAATGAGGAGAGGAGGACGAGAAAAGGGGCCGATGAGCGCTCCCAACGATCACGAAGCCGGGCCTTCGCACTGGCGAACTCCTTCTACGACTGCAAGTGCCGATCCGTAAGGAAACAGGAGGAACCTTTTCGATCCCACCAGACGATCTGTCTCGCACAGTTCAACGCCTCCCTATCGTAACTCCTATGGGCCACAGTCAGAAAACGAGCCCGATAACCCACAACCTTCATATATACCTCTTCAGCGATCCCTTTCGCACAATTCTTTTGGTAACCCCACTCCTGTTTTTCAGGGCCGGTTCAACCCGGCAAATTATATCCTAGAACCAGTGGGTTTAACCCATTGGGACCGGAGGACCACTTCTCGGAAGATAATGCTATGGACATGGACGAGAACACGGATCCCGTCGAACCTGCAAACGGTACCCCTAACCATCCCATCGAGATCTCGGATGGATCTTCTTTCCACGGATCACTCTACGGTGGTCTAGATAGTTATCAAGCGAGGTTTAACCAACATGAATGGTACTTCACACCTTTGCACAATTCATCACCTCACCAGCAGCAGCAGGATCCCTCTGGGGATTCACGATTCGTGGCAGTCACGCCACCGCCTCCACCGCAGCCACTCGTTAAAATCACACACGTCATTCTTATATAAGGATTCTTCAAAAGATTCCTAACCTAATTTAATGATCTATGAATCATGGGTTTAAATCATCAATTAAGATGATCATATTTTGACCATACATTGGTAATATAGTGCCTGCGGGCCATACTCATTGTCATATAAGACAAAAGACAGTGGTAGTCTACGACTCCCTGTCAGAGGAAGGTAATGAACTATGTTCAAACCTTAATGCCTTGATTCTCCGAAATCATGGCTTATGATTTAAAAATGTCCCTGTGACTAGGCTTTTTGTGCTAATAATATTGTTATTGTTTTATAATTAGGATAGGCTATAATAAAATCCTAAATAAATGTGAGTAACAAATTAACCAAATATGGTCTATGTTCACCATGGTTAATGAATTGCCCTAAAAGACAATACCATAATAAACTCCCAAATAAATTATTATCGATATCTTATGTAACAGTTCAAGATACATGGCGGACTCTGAGGAAATCAATAGTCAGCCAAAGGAGAATAATGACACCACCAGGTTCAATGTGTCTGGTGCTGAACTCCAGGCATTAATCGACAATGCCGTCACAAAAGCCTTGGATAGGCAGTATAGTGAAACAAGTGGTACTCGAAGCAGAACCCAATCGGAACCCCATTCAAAGCCTAAGACTCATTCTGAGGCGCACAGCAAGCCACCATCCAAGAAGGAAGAACCCAAGAAAGACGATGACGATCATCACTCTTCAAACCATCAAAGTGTCCCATCTCAAAAGATCATACTGAATCAAGGACCCCGTGATAAGGGTTGCTCCTACAAATACTTTGTTTCATGCAAACCCAGGTATTTCACTGGGGAGAAAGGAGCTATAGACTGCATGACATGGCTGGATGAGATGGATACCATGGTTGATATCAGCGGGTGCGCTGATAGAGATGTGGTAAAGTTTGTGTCTCAATCGTTCAAAGGTGAGGCCTTAGCCTGGTGGAGATCGTTGATTCAAGCTACTGGGAAAATTCCACTGTACAATATGACATGGGAACAATTTGTTGCCCTCATCAAAGAAAACTACTGCCCTCAACATGAAGAACCTTGACTGCCAAGCTTACCTTACGAGCTTCAACACAATCTCAAGGTTGGTTCCTTATCTGGTGACCCCGGAACCCAAAAGAATAGCTTGTTTCATTGGGGGTTTAGCCCCAGAGATCAAGGCAAGTGTAAAAGCCTCTCGGCCAACTAGTTTAAGATCTGTAACTGATATATCTTTGTCCCTCACACTGGACGCGGTCAGACAGAGATCGCTGAGGAACACGGATGCCGAGAAAAGGAAACGTGAAGATGACAATTCACGAAGGTCAAACAAGAAGCACTGAGGAAACAATGACCACAAGAAAGGGTTTGAGTCTAAGAAGGATGGGCATCAATCTGGAGATAAGCCCAAGTGTAAGATATGCAAGAAACAGCACTTCGGGAAGTGCATATATGAATTGAATTCGCAGACACAGTCGAGAACTTTTGCATGTGGGATATGCAAGTCCAAGGAGCACAAGACCTTGGATTGCAAAAAGTTGAAGGACGCAACGTGCTACAGTTGCAAAGAAAAAGGGCATATCAAGTTCAACTGCCCAAAATATGCAAAGAAAGCTGATGAAGGAAAGAAGACCATTGCTAAGGTCTTTAGGATGGATGCAAAGGAAGCCGTCCAGGACGACAATGTGATTACAGGTACCTTCCTCATAAATGATGTCTATGCAAGAGTACTTTTTGAATCAGGCGCTGATAAATCATTTGTAGATAATAAGTTTTGCAAATTGCTAAATTTACCTGTAAAAACCTTAAGTATGAAGTATGAGGTGGAATTAGCAGATGGCACCATAGAAACCGTCTCAAATGTGTTAGATGGATGTGTTATATCCATTAAGAACCACTCTTTTCCTTTGTCCCTACTTCCTTTGAAGTTAGCCGGTTTCGACATAGTTTTGGGAATGGACTGGTTATCTCATAACCAGGCCCAGATTGTCTGCAATAAGAAGCAAGTGGTGATCAAGACTCCGTCTGGCGAATCACTTACCATTCAGGGAGATACCCAGTACGGACTGCCTGAACAAGTGACTATGCTCAAGGCCTCTAAGTGTTTAAAGAAGGGTTGTGTCATCTACATGGCACAAGTGACTATCGATGAACCGAAGCCTAAGTTTGAGGCTATCCCCGTCATTTCTGAATACCCTGAAGTTTTTCCGGAAGAACTACCTGGTTTACCACCAGATAGGCAAGTGGGATTTAGAATTGACATTATCCCTGGAGCAGCACCTGTTGCTAGAGCACCTTATAGGTTGACACCAACAGAGATGAAGGAATTGAGAACGCAACTAGATGAATTGCTAGCCAAAGGTTTCATTAGACCTAGTTCGTCTCCTTGGGGAGCACCAATCTTATTTTTCAAGAAGAAGGATGGATCGATGCGTCTGTGCATCGATTACCGTGAGCTTAATAAGGTCACTATCAAGAATAGGTACCCGTTGCCCAGGATCGACGATCTGTTCGATCAGCTTCAAGGGGCAAGTTACTTCTCCAAGATCGATCTGAGGTCAGGCTATCATCAATTGAAGGTTAAAGATGAAGATGTACACAAGACTGCATTTAGGACTCGTTATGGTCATTACGAGTTCCTAGTGATGCCTTTTGGGCTCACTAATGCACCTGCCGCATTCATGGATCTCATGAATCGCGTCTGCAAGCCCTACTTGGACAAATTTGTCATCGTCTTCATTGACGACATCCTCATCTACTCGAAGAACAAAGCTAATCAAGAGAAGCATCTTCGATATATTCTTTCACTACTTCAACAGGAGAAGCTTTACGCCAAATTTTCGAAGTGTGAATTTTGGCTTTGAGAAGTCCAATTTCTTGGACATGTGGTTAGTGAACGCGGAATCCAAGTAGATCCCGCTAAGGTTGAAGCAGTTATGAATTGGCAGGAGCCGAAGACGCCCACAGAAATTCGCAGTTTCTTGGGATTGGCAGGATACTATAGGCGATTTATCGAAAATTTTTCAAGGATTGCTGCACCCCTAACTTCTATGACTAGGAAGAAGGTTAAGTTTGATTGGGGGCCTAAGCAGCAAGAATCTTTTGATATCCTTAAACAGAAGTTGAGCAACGCTCTAGTACTTACATTGCCTGAAGGTACCGAAGAATTCGTGGTTTACTGCGACGCATCACACACTGGCATGGGATGTGTGCTTATGCAGAAAGGCAAAGTTATTGCCTATGCTTCACGATAGTTAAAAGTGCATGAAAAGAATTACACCACCCATGACTTGGAGTTGGGTGCCGTTGTATTTGCACTGAAGCTATGGAGGCACTATTTATATGGTGTCAAGTGTGTGATCTATTCTGATCACAAGAGCCTCCAGCACCTGTTCAACCAAAAGGATTTGAACATGAGGCAACGACGTTGGATGGAAACCTTAAATGATTATGATTGTGAAATAAGATACCATCCTGGTTGAGTCGAAAGGAAAGAGTGAAGCCCATAAGAATCAATGCTAAGAGCATTGAGATAAAGAACGGTTTGAATGAAAGGTTATTAGCTGCGCAGAAGGAAGCTGTCTTGGAAGCTAACTATCCTAATGAAAGGCTAGGAGTAACTGAAGAGCAATTATCTCAGGGCAAAGACGGAATCCTGAGGTTAAATGGACGAATATGGGTTCCTGTTTATGGAGGACTTCGAGATGTTATCCTCCAGGAAGCCCACAGCTCTAAATATTCCGTTCATCCTAGAGCCGATAAGATGTACCAGGATCTGAAGGCAAATTTTTGGTGGAGAGGCTTAAACAAGTCTATAGCCGCTTATGTAGCAAAATGTTTGACGTGCGCGCAAGTCAAAGCTGAACATTTGCTACAACAGCCTGAACTTCCCACATGGAAGTGGGAAATGGTGACGATGGATTTCATCACCAAGTTGTCAAAAACAAGGAAAGGAAATGATACTATATGGGTGATCGTAGACTGACTGACTAAGTCAGCACGTTTCCTACCCATCAAGGAGACCTATAGCTCCGACATGTTAGCCCAATTATACGTAGATAAGATTGTAGCTTTACATGGCGTACCTGTGTCTATTATCTCTGACAGAGATACTAGATACACGTCACATTTTTGGAAAAGTTTCCAACAATCTTTGGGCACGCGCTTAAATTTCAGTACAACTTACCATCCTCAGACTGACGGCCAGAGTGAGCGTACAATCCAAACCTTGGAAGACATGCTTCGTGCGTGTGTGATTGACTTAGGTGGTAGTTGGGATAACCACCTGCCATTGATCGAGTTCTCGTATAACAACAGCTACCATACCAGCATTAAGGCTGCGCCTTTCGAGGCCTTATACGGTAGAAAGTGCAGAACACCCGTTTGTTGGGCGGAAGTTGGAGATGTCCAACTGTCAGGACCGGAAATAGTCTTTGAAACGACGGACAAGATTGTCCAGATTCGTGACCGCCTGAAAGTTGCCAGGGATAGGCGGAAAAGCTACGCAGATTTAAAGCGTAAACCTTTTAACTTCGAGGTAGGTGACAAAGTGTTGCTTAAAGTATCACCCTGGAAAGGAGTGATGTGATTTGGTAAGAAAGGTAAGTTAAGTCCGAGATACATAGGACCATTCAAGGTCATCGAACGTGTCGGATCAGTTGGTTATAAATTAAACTTACCTGAAGAGCTCAGTGGTATTCATAATGTATTCCACATCTGCAATCTGAAGAAGTGTTTCGCTGATGAATCACTAGTCATACCGCATACAGATGTGCACATAGAAGAGAGCTTGAAGTTTGTTGAAAAACATGGGTCGATCGAGGATCGACAGGTTAAGAAGCTTCGAAGGAAGCATGTGCCTATTGTAAAGGTAAAACGGGATGCCCATAGAGGTCCCGAGTACACGTGGGAGGTAGAGTCCACAATGAAAGAAAAGTACCCTTATTTGTTTCAGTAAATCTCGAGGTCAAGATTTCTTTTAAGGGGTGAGGATGTAACACCTCGAAAATTCACGTCCTATAATGTATTGACACGTGTCATAAGCTTGAACGTGTGAAATAATACTCTAGAGGACTAAAGTTGACAAACAAGAAAAGTATGTGAATATAAGGGTTCAAAATGTCAACAAGGGATAAATATACTTTACATGGCGTACCTGTGTCTATTATCTCTGACAGAGATACTAGATACACGTCACATTTTTTGGAAAAGTTTCCAACAATCTTTGGGCACGCGCTTAAATTTCAGTACAACTTACCATCCTCAGACTGACGGCCAGAGTGAGCGTACAATCCAAACCTTGGAAGACATGCTTCATGCGTGTGTGATTGACTTAGGTGGTAGTTGGGATAACCACCTGCCATTGATCGAGTTCTCGTATAACAACAGCTACCATACCAGCATTAAGGCTACGCCTTTTGAGGCCTTATACGGTAGAAAGTGCAGAACGCCCGTTTGTTGGGCGGAAGTTGGAGATGTCCAACTGTCTGGACCGGAAATAGTCTTTGAAACGACGGACAAGATTGTCCAGAATCGTGACCGCCTGAAAGCTGCCAGGGATAGGCAGAAAAGCTTCGCAGGTTTAAAGCGTAAACCTTTTAACTTCGAGGTAGGTGACAAAGTGTTGCTTAAAGTATCACCCTAGAAAGGAGTGATGCGATTTGGTTAGAAAGATAAGTTAAGTCCGAGATACATAGGACCGTTCGAGGTCATCGAACGTGTCGGATCAGTTGCTTATAAATTAAACTTACCTGAAGAGCTCAGTGGTATTCATAATGTATTCCATATCTGCAATCTGAAGAAGTGTTTCGTTGATGAATCACTAGTCATACCACATACAGATGTGCACATAGAAGAGAGCTTGAAGTTTGTTGAAAAACATGGGTCGATCGTGGATCGATAGGTTAAGAAGCTTCAAAGGAAGCATGTACCTATTGTAAAGGTAAAACGGGATGCCCGTAGAGGTCCCGAGTACACGTGGGAGGTAGAGTCCACAATGAAAGAAAAGTACCCTTATTTGTTTCAGTAAATCTCGAGGTGTAGATTTCTTTTAAGGGGTGAGGATGTAACACCTCGAAAATTCACGTCCTATAATGTATTGACACGTGTCATAAGCTTGAACGTGTGAAATAATACTCTAGAGGACTAAAGTTGACAAACAAGAAAAGTATGTGAATATAAGGGTTCAAAAAGTCAACAAGGGATTAATATACTTTACAGTAACCCTACATGATGCTCATACCTTCAAACCAATAAATCATGGATCATACGAAGCTAAATATGAAAGAAAGTGAGAGATTACAAACTACAGGGGTTAAATGTGTCAACATGTTTAAAGTATACCTCTGAGTGACCTTTTAGCATACCCGAAGCTTTGTAACGGTAAATTATGCTCACTAGAATGCATGATAAAAATTTCATAAAGTTTCGTTATCGTATGAGAAAGTTATGATCAAATTCGTATACGAGGGGTTAAAGCGTCAACGTTGAAAATTATGACCTTTCGGGTAAACATGAAGTGACCAAGGACTTAACAAAGTGGGTATAAGTCTTGAAGCCCTTATAGGTAAATTTGGAGGGCTCAAAATGCAAGAAATAAAGGTTGGATGACCTTTCGAAGGGCCAAGAGACAAGATGCAACAACTAGAAAATGTTCAATCTGACAGCAGTCCTCATACGGGCCGCGTAAGCCTTAACAGAAGCTTACGCGGGCCGCATACGATCCCCAGATGCAGAAAAGTGAGACAGTAGCCTGTTTATGCGCAATAACCGACTTAAATCAGATATTTTCACTCCATGGGCGACCCCTACATGCTTTTTAGACCTAGGGGACATCTGTGGATGATCCATGGCCATTGCTAGGCTTGTGTGTCAGTGATCTATGAGATTTAAGCACTATAAAAGGCCCTCTTGTTGCAACCATTTGATCACACCTTCCATCTGCAATTGTGAAGACTTCTGGAGCTCCAAAGCAGACCCAAGTCATCCCTAGTCGTGCATAGGACTTCTGTAAGTATGCTTAACCTTTCTTAGTTGAGTTTTTACTTAGTTTTAGCTTAAAAGTCAAACCGTCGTAATTAACGGTTGACTTAGCGATAAATCATTAATGGTCCAGTGATTAGTTGAATTGAAGGTAGTTATAAGTTGGTAATTATCTGGGCAATAAACCCTTAAAAGGGCACCCTCTGATTCCCACTCTAACTAGGTCATTTGTCGGGTCAAACTTGTTATTAAAAAGTCAACAGGATGCTTAAATTCAAATTAATGCATAATTAGCAATGTAGAACCCATACAACCTGGTTGATCATTAATATAACCTGGTAATTAATGTAAGAACATGTCTAAACATGTTCAACCCGACAATTTTCAGTAGAGACCCGGTTCGGAACCGAAAGTCGCATAATTTGACTTTTGCTTTGCCTTTCAGTTCTGACCCGTTTTAGTATGTTTTAGAAATTCCTTAGAGCTTTAATTGGACCAGGTTACATACTAGTATAACCCTCTATGATTATACACCTTGGTTCATTAGTTATCTAATTAATATGCATGATTCCGTTAATTGCTTATATGTTGACTATTATGCCCTTTCCACCATAAAACGTGATTTTTGAAAATGTAAAAGAGTAGAAACCTTAGTTACTGAATTATAAACTTGCACCCAAAATTTGACATCAGTTTGAGGTGTAGGTCGAGAGTTATGCTCATTAGCGTAATTAGAAAGCTATTTAGCGATTAAACGGCATAATTAGCATATATCCTATTTAAACCCACTTTTTGATATCAAAATTTTTACCCACTGATGTAATATATTATTTTGGGATTTTTGAAGATTTTTAATTAATTTTAGCTGAGCATAACTTAGAGTTATAAGCTTGATTCGGTAATTGTCGGTTTTGCCCTTTTGGGCTATAAAATGAGTTTTACATATGTTTTTACCCCAAACCTTTTGCTACTGATTTTGTATGATAAATAAATTATTTTAGACCTTCTAGAATAATAAAAATATCAGCTTTCCTTATAGAACCCGGTAATGGCTTCTAATCGCCTTTCTAAGCGTTTTTAACGCATAGTATGTACTAAAACTATTTTAAACATATAAGGGTTGATACCTACTGATATCTTAGGTAAATTATAATGTTTTAACAGCAAGCAAAAGTTGTTAAACTCAGATTTCCGAGTTTGGCCTTTTAAGCTTATGTGAAATTACCAAAATGCCCCTACGGTGCATAGTTTGGCTATAATTGATAAATTTCACATATATGCAATACCCTACTGTTATAACTTATCAAATTACGTATTTTTACTGATTACATCAGACCTGTAACCCAGATTATTGTTCAAACTCTTTTATAACCTTATAAATGACCAAAATACCCCTACGGGGCATAGTTTGAGTTTAAATTCGTTTCGGGCATAATAAAAGATATCTTACTGATGTCACAACATATTTGAGGCATATTAAGTTAGGAAACTTGCATATGGCTCTTATGGTTACCCGTTAAGCATTCTTCACGTTCGGTTCGGTTTATGTAACTAGTTTACATAAATTGGCCGAAACAGGTCAAACCTTATCATTTTTATCTCAAAATCCAGAATGTGTTTAGATTACCCATATAAGACAAGTCTTCAAACTTGTCGGGTCTAAATCACATTCTATTCCGGTCTTCGCTTAATCACGCGTTCGAACCGTATCGTTCCTTAAAACTAACCGGTATAAGCTTAAGCTTAACTAAAGACCGTTAGGATTCTAATAGGTTATTATAAACCTTTATTCCAGAATAGGAGAACCGGTAAAAGCTACCCGCATTTGCTAATTGTGATTTATACTTGCAAAGGTAAATACTTTTAACTTATTTTCCCTTATACGGGCTTGGGGTACGGTATATAAAATACCGCTTGGTCGGGCATTCGACCTTAATCGATTGGTGGTTAAGTATTATCGAGATGACCCGTTTAAATATGTTTTGTTTGCTTAACGCCTTTGGGAGGTTAATGACCATGTCCCGGATATCCTTGGCATCATTTTACGAAATGGCCACGACCTAAGCGCGGGGTGTAGGCGTACACTCGTCAGTGCATAAATAAATAATGTGGTGTGTCTATTGATCTTTAACCCGGCACGAACCGGGCTACTGAACGCATAAGGAACATGTAATCCTTTTACAAGTTTATATGTTTAAATAATTATCCCAAGTTATAAAAAGTTTGTGCCACGTGCATTCAAATAAATTTTATTAAACTTTTCAAAATGAGTCGGTTGAATGTATTTACCAGTGTAAACTGACGTATTTTCCCAAAAAGGTTAAGTGCGGGTACTAAGCAAACTAGGCTGGCTTTCTCCTAGCGTCCACAATAAGTCTCGCAAGCTCGGACGTCAAAAACTGTTGAACAATGTTTCCTATTTATTTTTGATCCACCTGTGGATTATTTTCAACTGTTTGTGATACTTGATATTACAATTATATTCGGTTGAAATATATCTATCTTTTCTTCTGCTGTGCATTTAAATATTCTGTTGTTTGACTGTAATGTTACCAACCACGTCACGTTACTCCCCCACCGGGCCCACCGGTCAAATGTGGAAATATCGGGGTGTGACAGGTTGGTATCAGAGCCAACGCTGAGTGAATTAAACACTAGCCTTTTGTGTTTAATCTCAGTTACACAATTGCACATTCATAAATTTTCGAGTCTAGACAAAGAACATAGGAACAATCCAAATTTGTTTTAATTTTTTTTTACTTTGTCTTTTATTTTATATATTCTTGTTGTTATCTTTGTTCTTATTGACAGAAATATGCCACCAAGAATGAGGAGAGGAGGACGAGGAAAGGGGCCGATGAGCGCTCCCAACGATCACGAAGCCGGGCCTTCGCACTGGCGAACTCCTTCTACGACTGCAAGTGCCGATCCGCAAGGAAACAGGAGGAACCTTTTCGAGCCCACCAGACGATCTGTCTCGCACAGTTCAACGCCTCCCTATCGTAACTCCTATGGGCCACAGTCAGAAAACGAGCCCGATAACCCACAACCTTCATATATACCTCTTCAGCGATCCCTTTCGTACAATTCTTTTGGTAACCCCACTCCTGTTTTTCAGGGCCGGTTCAACCCGGCAAATTATATCCTAGAACCAGTGGGTTTAACCCATTGGGACCGGAGGACCACTTCTCGGAAGATAATGCTATGGACATGGACGAGAACACGGATCCCGTCGAACCTGCAAGCGGTACCCCTAACCATCCTTCGAGATCTCGGATGGATCTTCTTTCCACGGATCACCCTACGGTGGTCCCGATAGTTATCAAGCAAGGTTTAACCAACATGAATGGTACTTCACACCTTCGCACCATTCATCACCTCACCAGCAGCAGGAGCAGCAGGATCCCTATGGGGATTCACGATTCGTGGCAGTCACGCCACCGCCTCTACCGCAGCCAGTTCATCAAGCACCTCCAGAACCACCAAGGCGTAGGAGAATGGGCACACGTATGTCTGCGCGAGCAGGGGATTTTCACTTTAGCACCCCTCGACACTCCAGTGGCAGTCACTATCCGCCACTGCAAAAGGACCCACAAATGGGTGGACCCTCAAACCCGATTCCTGAAGTGAGTTCTGCACCAGTTACACCACAGCCACCACCGATGGGTTTTGATAACCCGATTCCTGCTTACACCGGTTCAATGGCATACAATCTGTTTGAGCAGCCGGCTCACACCCATTATAACTATGCAGAAGACCCTTACCAAGTGTCATCAAACTACTTTGCCCTTCACCCTGAAGGACCGTATGGTGCTCCTTGGGGAGTAGGATATCCAACTCATGGATATCAAGTACCAGCTCGACCACCGATTCGGCAACAATCGCAGCCGCCACGGTTTTCCCCGCCAGAACGGGAAGAAATTCTTCAAAGATTGGACCAAGTCGAGAGAGATTTTCACATAGATCGTAGGGAACGACAAGGTTTCCTCAAGGGTTTAGCAAGCCTGCTAAAGGGGAAGAAGAAAAGGGATCATTAAATCCCCATATGTATTGTTGTATTATATATTTTAATCAAGTCCCTGCGTGGACATTTATCTGTGTATTTAGTCCCTGCACGGACTTGTCTTTTTAGTCCCTGTGTGGACATCTTTTCTAGTATTTGGTCCCTGCATGGACTTGTATTTTAGTTTGACCCCTGCGTGGGTAATTTGTCTATTAAAAGTCTCGTTTAGGGCAAAGTGTACTCTTTTAAATGTTAATGGAATGTTAAGTTTATAAATTTCATTTCTGCCATTATATGCATAAATATATTACATGAAATAAATAAATAAAAATCATTCCTTTTAAAATAATCTGCCTATTATATATTGAATAAGAATCTCAAAGGTATAACCTAGCTTATATGTCATTATAAGACTTGGCCAAGATGGTAAAACCTGTTTAAAAGATTCGGATCCTTGTTAACATCTGAAAACATGTTAACGCTCCTGGCAGACGTGATTCGTTAAAATCACACACGTCATTCTTATATAAGGATTCTTCAAAAGATTCCTAACCTAATTTAATGATCTATGAATCATGGGTTTAAATCATCAATTAAGATGATCATATTTTGACCATACATTGGTAATATAGTGCCTGCGGGCCATACTCATTGTCATATAAGACAAAAGACAGTGGTAGTCTACGACTCCCTGTCAGAGGAAGGTAATGAACTATGTTCAAACCTTAATGCCTTGATTCTCCGAAATCATGGCTTATGATTTAAAAATGTCCCTGTGACTAGGCTTTTTGTGCTAATAATACTGTTATTGTTTTATAATTAGGATAGGCTATAATAAAATCCTAAATAAATGTGAGTAACAAATTAACCAAATATGGTCTATGTTCACCATGGTTAATGAATTGCCCTAAAAGACAATACCATAATAAACTCCCAAAATAAATTATTGTCGATATCTTATGTAACAGTTCAAGATACATGGCGGACTCTGATGAAATCAATAGTCAGCCAAAGGAGAATAATGACACCACCAGGTTCGATGTGTCTGGTGCTGAACTCCAGGCATTAATCGACAATGCCGTCACAAAAGCCTTGGATAGGCAGTATAGTGAAACAAGTGGTACTCGAAGCAGAACCCAATCGGTACCCCATTCAAAGCCTAAGACTCATTCCGAGGCGCACAGCAAGCCACCATCCAAGAAGGAAGAACCCAAGAAAGACGATGACGATCGTCACTCTTCAAACCATCAAAGTGTCCCATCTCAAAAGATCATACTGAATCAAGGACCCCGTGATAAGGGTTGCTCCTACAAATACTTTGTTTCATGCAAACCCAGGGATTTCACTGGGGAGAAAGGAGCTATAGACTGCATGACATGGCTGGATGAGATGGATACCGTGGTTGATATCAGCGGGTGCGCTGATAGAGATGTGGTAAAGTTTGTGTCTTAATCGTTCAAAGGTGAGGCCTTAGCCTGGTGGAGATCGTTGATTCAAGCTACTGGGAAAATTCCACTGTACAATATGACATGGGAACAATTTGTTACCCTCATCAGAGAAAACTACTGCCCTCAACATGAGGTTGAAAAGATTGAGTCTGACTTCCTATCGTTGGTTATGAAGAACCTTGACTGCCAAGCTTACCTTACGAGCTTCAACACAATGTCAAGGTTGGTTCCTTATCTGGTGACCCTGGAACCCAAAAGAATAGCTCGTTTCATTGGGGGTTTAGCCCCAGAGATCAAGGCAAGTGTAAAAGCCTCTCGGCCAACTACTTTAAGATCTGTAACTGATATATCTTTGTCCCTCACACCGGACGCGGTCAGACAGAGATCGCTGAGGAACACGGATGCCGAGAAAAGGAAACGTGAAGATGACAATTCACGAAGGTCAAACAAGAAGCACCGAGGAAACAATGACCACAAGAAAGGGTCTGAGTCTAAGAAGGATGGGCATCAATCTGGAGATAAGCCCAAGTGTAAGATCTGCAAGAAACAACACTTCGGAAAGTGCAGATATGAATTGAATTCGCAGACACAGTCGAGAACTTTTGCATGTGGGATATGCAAGTCCAAGGAGCACAAGACCTTGGATTGCAAAAAGTTGAAGGACGCAACGTGCTACAGTTGCAACGAAAAAGGGCATATCAAGTTCAACTGCCCAAAATATGCAAAGAAAGCTGATGAAGGAAAGAAGACCAATGCTAGGGTCTTCAGGATGGATGCAAAGGAAGCCGTCCAGGACGACAATGTGATTACAGGTACCTTCCTCATAAATGATGTCTATGCAAGAGTACTTTTTGATTCAGGCGCTGATAAATCATTTGTAGATAATAAGTTTTGCAAATTGCTGAATTTACCTGTAAAAACCTTAAGTATGAAGTATGAGGCGGAATTAGCAGATGGCACCATAGAAACCGTCTCAAATGTGTTAGATGGATGTGTTATATCCATTAAGAACCACTCTTTTCCTTTGTCCCTACTTCCTTTGAAGTTAGCCGGTTTCGACATAGTTTTGGGAATGGACTGGTTATCTCATAACCAGGCCCAGATTGTCTGCAATAAGAAGCAAGTGGTGATCAAGACTCTGTCTGGCGAATCACTTACCATTCAGGGAGATACCCAGTACGGACTGCCTGAGCAAGTGACTATGCTCAAGGCCTCTAAGTGTTTAAAGAAGGGTTGTGTCATCTACATGGCACAAGTGACTATCGATGAACCGAAGCCTAAGTTTGAGGCTATCCCCGTCATTTCTGAATACCCTGAAGTTTTTCCTGAAGAACTACCTGGTTTACCACCAGATAGGCAAGTGGGATTCAGAATTGACATTATCCCTGGAGCAGCACCTGTTGCTAGAGCACCTTATAGGTTGACACCAACAGAGATGAAGGAATTGAGAACACAACTAGATGAATTGCTAGCCAAAGGTTTCCTTAGACCTAGTTCGTCTCCTTGGGGAGCACCAATCTTATTTTTCAAGAAGAAGGATGGATCGATGCGTCTGTGCATCGATTACCGTGAGCTTAATAAGGTCACTATCAAGAATAGGTACTCGTTGCCCAGGATCGACGATCTGTTCGATCAGCTTCAAGGGGCAAGTTACTTCTCCAAGATCGATCTGAGGTCAGGCTATCATCAATTGAAGGTTAAAGATGAAGATGTACACAAGACTGCATTTAGGACTCGTTATGGTCATTACGAGTTCCTAGTGATGCCTTTTGGGCTCACTAATGCACCTGCCGCATTCATGGATCTCATGAATCGCGTCTGCAAGCCCTACTTGGACAAATTTGTCATCGTCTTCATTGACGACATCCTCATCTACTCGAAGAACAAAGCTGATCATGAGAAGCATCTTCGATGTATTCTTTCACTACTTCAACAGGAGAAGCTTTACGCCAAATTTTCGAAGTGTGAATTTTGGCTTCGAGAAGTCCAATTTCTTGGACATGTGGTTAGTGAACGCGGAATCCAAGTAGATCCCGCTAAGGTTGAAGCAGTTATGAATTGGCAAGAGCCGAAGACGCCCACAGAAATTCGCAGTTTCTTGGGATTGGCAGGATACTATAGGCGATTTATTGAAAATTTTTCAAGGATTGCTGCACCCCTAACTTCTTTGACTAGGAAGAAGGTTAAGTTTGATTGGGGGCCTAAGCAGCAAGAATCTTTTGATATCCTTAAACAGAAGTTGAGCAACGCTCTAGTACTTACATTTCCTGAAGGTACCGAAGAATTCGTGGTTTACTGCGATGCATCACACACTGGCATGGGATGTGTGCTTATGCAGAAAGGCAAAGTTATTGCCTATGCTTCACGACTAGTTAAAAGTGCATGAAAAGAATTACACCACCCATGACTTGGAGTTGGTGCCGTTGTATTTGCACTGAAGATATGGAGGCACTATTTATATGGTGTCAAGTGTGTGATCTATTCTGATCACAAGAGCCTCCAGCACCTGTTCAACGAAAAGGATTTGAACATGAGGCAACGACGTTGGATGGAAACCTTAAATGATTATGATTGTGAAATAAGATACCATCCTGGCAAAGCGAATGTAGTCGCCGATGCCTTGAGTCGAAAGGAAAGAGTGAAGCCCATAAGAATCAATGCTAAGAGCATTGAGATAAAGAACGGTTTGAATGAATGGTTATTAGCTACGCAGAAGGAAGTTGTCTTGGAAGCTAACTATCCTAATGAAAGGCAAGGAGTAACTGAAGAGCAATTATCTCAGGGCAAAGACGGAATCCTGAGGTTAAATGGACGAATATGGGTTCCTGTTTATGGAGGACTTCGAGATGTTATCCTCCAGGAAGCCCACAGCTCTAAATATTCCGTTCATCCTGGAGCCGATAAGATGTACCAGGATCTGAAGGCAAATTTTGGGTGGATAGGCTTGAAGAAGTCTATAGCTGCTTATGTAGCAAAATGTTTGACGTGCGCACAAGTCAAAGTTGAACATCAAAAGCCGTCAGGTTTGCTACAACAGCCTGAACTTCCCACATGGAAGTGGGAAATGGTGACGATGGATTTCATCACCAAGTTGCCAAAAACAAGGAAAGGAAATGATACTATATGGGTGAATGTAGACAGACTGACTAAGTCAGCACATTTCCTACCCATCAAGGAGACCTATAGCTCCGACATGTTAGCCCAATTATACGTAGATAAGATTGTAGCTTTACATGGCGTACCTGTGTCTATTATCTCTGACAGAGATACTAGATACACGTCATATTTTTGGAAAAGTTTCCAACAATCTTTGGGCACGCGCTTAAATTTCAGTACGGCTTACCATCCTCAGACTGATGGCCAGAGTGAGCGTACAATCCAAACCTTGGAAGACATGCTTCGTGCGTGTATGATTGACTTAGGTGGTAGTTGGGATAACCACATGCCATTGATCGAGTTCTCGTATAACAACAGCTACCATACTAGCATTAAGGCTGCGCCTTTCGAGGCCTTATACGGTAGAAAGTGCAGAACGCCCGTTTGTTGGGCGGAAGTTGGAGATGTCCAACTGTCAGGACCGGAAATAGTCTTTGAAACGACGGACAAGATTTTCCAGATTCGTGACCGCCTGAAAGCTGCCAGGGATAGGCAGAAAAGCTACGCAGATTTAAAGCGTAAACCTTTTAACTTCGAGGTAGGTGACAAAGTGTTGCTTAAAGTATCACCCTGGAAAGGAGTGATGTGATTTGGTAAGAAAGGTAAGTTAAGTCCGAGATACATAGGACCATTCGAGGTCATCGAACGTGTCGGATCAGTTGCTTATAAATTAAACTTACCTGAAGAGCTCAGTGGTATTCATAATGTATTCCACATCTGCAATCTGAAGAAGTGTTTCGCTGATGAATCACTAGTCATACCACATACAGACGTGCACATAGAAGAGAGCTTGAAGTTTGTTGAAAAACATGGGTCGATCGAGGATCGACAGGTTAAGAAGCTTCGAAGGAAGCATGTGCCTATTGTAAAGGTAAAACGGGATGCCCGTAGAGGTCCCGAGTACACGTGGGAGGTAGAGTCCACAATGAAAGAAAAGTACCCTTATTTGTTTCAGTAAATCTCGAGGTCGAGATTTCTTTTAAGGGGTGAGGATGTAACACCTCGAAAATTCACGTCCTATAATGTATTGACACGTGTCATAAGCTTGAACGTGTGAAATAATACTCTAGAGGACTAAAGTTGACAAACAAGAAAAGTATGTGAATATAAGGGTTCAAAATGTCAACAAGGGATAAATATACTTTACATGGCGTACCTGTGTCTATTATCTCTGACAGAGATACTAGATACACGTCACATTTTTGGAAAAGTTTCCAACAATCTTTGGGCACGCGCTTAAATTTCAGTACAGCTTACCATCCTCAGACTGACGGCCAGAGTGAGCGTACAATCCAAACCTTGGAAGACATGCTTCATGCGTGTGTGATTGACTTAGGTGGTAGTTGGGATAACCACCTGCCATTGATCGAGTTCTCGTATAACAACAGCTACCATACCAGCATTAAGGCTACGCCTTTCGAGGCCTTATACGGTAGAAAGTGCAGAACGCCCGTTTGTTGGGCGGAAGTTGGAGATGTCCAACTGTCTGGACCGGAAATAGTCTTTGAAACGACGGACAAGATTTTCCAGATTCGTGACCGCCTGAAAGCTGCCAGGGATAGGCAGAAAAGCTACGCTGATTTAAAGCGTAAACCTTTTAACTTCGAGGTAGGTGACAAAGTGTTGCTTAAAGTATCACCCTGGAAAGGAGTGATGCGATTTGGTTAGAAAGGTAAGTTAAGTCTGAGATACATAGGACTGTTCGAGGTCATCGAACGTATCGGATCAGTTGCTTATAAATTAAACTTACCTGAAGAGCTCAGTGGTATTCATAATGTATTCCACATCTGCAATCTGAAGAAGTGTTTCGCTGATGAATCACTAGTCATACCACATACAGATGTGCACATAGAAGAGAGCTTGAAGTTTGTTGAAAAACCTGTGTCGATCGAGGATCGACAGGTTAAGAAAGTGAGAGAGTACAAACTACAGGGGTTAAATGTGTCAACATGTTTAAAGTATACCTCTGAGTGACCTTTTAGCATACCCAAAGCTTTGTAACGGTAAATTATGCTCACTAGAATGCATGATAAAAATTTCATAAAGTTTCGTTATCGTATGAGAAAGTTATGATCAAATTCGTATACGAGGGGTTAAAGCGTCAACGTTGAAAATTATGACCTTTCGGGTAAACATGAAGTGACCAAGGACTTAACAAAGTGGGTATAAGTCTTGAAGCCCTTATAGGTAAATTTGGAGGGCTCAAAATGCAAGAAATAAAGGTTGGATGACCTTTCGAAGGGCCAAGAGACAAGATGCAAGAACTAGAAAATGTTCAATCTGACAACAGTCCTCATACGGGCCGCGAAAGCCTTAACAGAAGCTTACGCGGGCCGCTTACGATCCCCAGATGCATAAAAGTGAGACAGCAGCCTGTTTATGCGCAATAACCGACTTAAATCTGATATTTTCACTCCATGGGCGACCCCTACATGCTTTTTAGACCTAGGGGACATCTGTGGATGATCCATGGCCATTGCTAGGCTTGTGTGTCAGTGATCTATGAGATTTAAGCACTATAAAAGGCCCTCTTGTTGCAACCATTTGATCACACCTTCCATCTGCAATTGTGAAAACTTCTGGAGCTCCAAAGCAGACCCAAGTCATCCCTAGTCGTGCATAGGACTTCTGTAAGTATGCTTAACCTTTCCTAGTTGAGTTTTTACTTAGTTTTAGCTTAAAAGTCAAACCGTCGTAATTAACGATTGACTTAGCGATTAATCATTAATGGTCTAGTGATTAGTCGAATTGAAGGTAGTTATAAGTTGGTAATTATGTGGGCAATAAACCCTTAAAAGGGCACCATCTGATTCCCACTCTAACTAGGTCATTTGTCGGGTCAAACTTGTTATTAGAAAGTCAACAGGATGCTTAATTTCAAATTAATGCATAATTAGCAATGTAGAACCCATACAACCTGTTTGATCATTAATATAACCTGGTAATTAATGTAAGAACATGTCTAAACATGTTCAACCCGACAATTTTCTGTAGAAACCCGGTTCGGAACCGAAAGTCGCATAATTTGACTTTTGCTTTGACTTTCAGTTCTGACCCGTTTTAGTATGTTTTAGAAATGTCTTAGAGCTTTAATTGGACCAGGTTACATGCTAGTATAACCTTCTGTGATTATACACCTTGGTTCATTAGTTATCCAATTAATATGCATGATTCCGTTAATTGCTTATATGTTGACTATTATGCCCTTTCCACCATAAAACGTGATTTTTGAAAATGTAAAAGAGTAGAAACCTTAGTTACTGAATTATAAACTTGTACCCAAAATTTGACATCAGTTTGAGGTGTAGGTCGAGAGTTATGCTCATTAGCGTAACTAGAAAGCTTTTTAGCGATTAAACGGCATAATTAGCATATAGCCTATTTAAATCCACTTTTTGATATCAAACGTTTTACCTACTGATGTAATATATTATTTTGGGATTTTTGAAGATTTTTAATTAATTTTAGGCTGAGCATAACTTAGAGTTATAAGCTTGATTCGGTAATTGTCGGTTTTGCCCTTTTGGGCTATAAAATGAGTTTTACATATCTTTTTTACCCCAAACCTTTTGCTACTGATTTTGTATGATAAATAAATTATTTTAGACCTTCTGGAATAATAAAAATATCAGCTTTCCTTATAGAACCCGGAAATGGCTTCAAATCGCCTTTCTAAGCGTTTTTAACGCATAGTATGTACTAAAACTATTTTAAACATATAAGGGTTGATACCTACTGATATCTTAGGTAAATTATAATGTTTTAACAGTAAGAAAAAGTTGTTAAACTCAGATTTCCGATTTTGACCTTTTAAGCTTATGTGAAATTACCAAAATGCCCCTACGGTGCATAGTTTGGCTATAATTGATAAATTTCACATATATGCAATACCCTACTGTTATAACTTATCAAATTAAGTATTTTTACTGATTACATCAAACCTGTAACTCAGATTATTGTTCAAACTCTTTTATAACCTTATAAATGACCAAAATACCCCTACGGGGCATAGTTTGAGTTAAAATTCGTTTCGGGCATAATAAAAGATATCATACTGATGTCACAACATATTTGAGGCATATTAACTTAGGAAACCTGCATATGGCTCTTATGGTTACCCGTTAAGCATTCTTCGCGTTCGGTTCGGTTTATGTAACTAGTTTACATAAATTGGCCGAAACGGGTCAAACCTTATCAGTTTTATCTCAAAATCCAGAATGTGTTTAGATTACCCATATAAGACAAGTCTTCAAACTTTTCGGGTCTAAATCACATTCTATTCCGGTCTTCGCTTAATCACGCGTTCGAACCGTATCGTTCCTTAAAACTAACCGGTCTAAGCTTAAGCTTAACCAAAGACCGTTAGGATTCTAATAGGTTATTATAAACCTTTGTTCCAGAATAGGAGAACCGGTAAAAGCTACCCGCATTTGTTAATTGTGATTTATACTTGCAAAGGTAAATACTTTTAACTTATTTTCCCTTATACGGGCTTGGGGTACGGTATATAAAATACCGCTTGGTCGGGCATTCGACCTTAATCGATTGGTGGTTAAGTATTATCGAGATGACCCGTTTAAATATGTTTTGTTTGCTTAACGCCTTTGGGAGGTTAATGACCATGTCCTGGATATCCTTGGCATCATTTTACGAAATGGCCACGACCTAAGCGCTGGGTGTAGGCGTACACTCGTCAGGGCATAAATAAATAATGTGGTGTGTCTATTGATCTTTAACCCAGCACGAACCGGGCTACTGAACGCATAAGGAACATGTAATCCTTTTACAAGTTTATATGTTTAAATAATTATCCCAAGTTATAAAAAGTTTGTGCCACGTGCATTCAAATCAATTTTATTAAACTTTTCAAAATGAGTCGGTTGAATGTATTTACCATTGTAAACTGATGTATTTTCCCAAAAAGGTTAAGTGCAGGTACTAAGCGAACTAGGCTGGCTTTCTCCTAGCGTCCACAATAAGTCTCGCAAGCTCGGACGTCAAAAACTGTTGAACAATGTTTCCTATTTATTTTTGATCCACCTGTGGATTATTTTCAACTGTTTGTGATACTTGATATTACATTTATATTCGGTTGAAATATATCTATCTTTGCTTCTGCTGTGCATTTAAATATTGTGTTGTTTAACTGTAATGTTACCAACCACGTCAAGTTACTCCCCCACCGGGCCCACCGGTCAAATGTGGAAACATCGGGGTGTGACAGTTTACCTCTAATTAGTTTGAATTTATGTTGTTTCCTTTTTTACACGCATAGATTTACCATCTTATTTAAGTATATAAACTTAAAAATACTTTCCATTTAAATCAATTTTGTATAAATAAAAAAATGTTGGTTATTGAAATTAAAAGGTTTGAAATTAAAATATGGATTTTATTAAACTTGTGTTTGAAATTCGTAGATATACATTATTAATAGCGTAAACAATGAAATAATTAAAATTTTTAAGTGAATATTAAAAATAAATAAATTTGTGTATCAAATTGGTTTTTTATTGTTAATTTTTCAGTTTTTAAATTCTAAATTATATGTGGCCGTTCTATTTAAGTTTTTAATAAAACATTCCTATGTTTTGTTTTTAATGTTGGAAAGTAAGAATCAGTTTTTTAAACATTTTTATTGAAGTTTTTTAAACCATTACAATATTGCCATATTTAATTAATCAATTAACTTGAATAAATAAATTCCAAAATTAACTACAACCTATTACAAATAAAAGTCCGAAAATATCCAATGTAAACTATACCAATTAATTAATTTTTCTCAAATTATAAAATAAACTACAAATTTATTATAATTTCAAGTTATTAGTTATATTTTGTTAGTCTTTTGGTGACAAAACTTACTTTGTGTTGTTTGCATGCATTACTATAGAGTGTACTTATTGCATTTTATTGTATTGTGATTTGTTGATTTAAGTAAATGATTGTTGTTTTATTTTTTAAGTAATATAAGTAAGAATCAAAAAATCTTTTTGTGATTTGTAGTTTTTTTTAGAAATGTACACTCATTTCTAAAAATAATAATGTCTTTAATTTCGGCCACAATTTTGTTTTCTAATAATTTTTTTCAACTTTACAAAAATAAGTAAACGAAATTTGTATATATATATATTTAGTTAATACATTCATTTGATTCAATTACGAATTATTTTCTAACATTAATCATATCAGTTCGGCTCATATCTCATACAAATGGATGAAAATAATGTTACTTTCTTAAACAATCTTGATTGAAGATCCAAGCTGTTTACCATCAAAATCAAGGTGTTAAGACTTTGGATTCGTGTGAATCCAAAGAGAGAAGGAGAAATCCTTGGTATTGAAATGGTGGTCATGGATGAGCAGGTTTGTTTGAATGTCATTTGCTTTTTAAAATGTAGCTTAATTTTTATATTGTTGTCTATACTTACCATTTTTTTTCTGTTTTTATTAGGGTACCAGGATGCAGGCAACTGTTTGGAGCAAGTTTATGAAAAAAAACATGAAATTTTGCTTAATGAAAACGAGTCTTATTACATTTATAAATCTCAACTTTTTGTCATTAAGTCAAATTTCAAACACTTTGATAAGGAACATGCTATTAGCTTAAACTTTGATACATATGTTAAAAAGTGTGAGAACTTTGATGGAAGTTTATATGGTATTCGGTTAGCATCTTTTGAGTCCATTAAAGCCGGTGAAGTCGATGTCAAGTATCGAGTCGGTTTGTACTTCATCATATATAACAACATCCTAAATTAAGAAATATATAAATACAGATTATTTTTTAAATCTTTGTTTTTTGTGCTGATTAAATTTTTTATTAATCAATTTTTTTTTGTCAGATTTTATTAGATATGTAGATGAGTGGTCTGAACCAGAGATGACCAAAGCGAAGATGGGAAAAGATAGCAAATACATGAACTTGCAATTGCTGGATGAAGAGTATGTTAATTAAATTCTAATTTAATTTCATTGTAACTTTAGTGTTATATATTTTTTATTACATGATATCCTCTGATATGTTTATTTTGTATTTATGTAGGGGGTATCAAGTTAAACTGCACTTTATGGGATGAGTATTGCGATGAGATGTTTGGTTACATTCAGAGCCATAAAGAAGAAGTTCATGTTGTTCTGCTTGTGCAGTTTGGTAGTTTCAACAAGTATAAAGGTATTAACTCATTAAATACTTTTTTTAATTTACATAATTTTTTTATGATTTACGAACTTGAATATCCTAATATCTGATATTAATTTTTTTACACAGGGAAGACAACGCTATCTAATGCTTTCCATGTAACAAGGCTGTTTATAAATTTTGACATAGAGGAGATTCGTTCATTTAGAACAAAGTAAACAGTTTATAAAATAATATGAATTACTTATTGATGTTGTTAACTTTTTTTGCATCCATTATTGTAAACAGGTTTGTTGAGAATATATGTAAAACATCTTCTAATGGTCAGAAATCAATTAGTTCATCTGGAAGCATAAGCGTTGCGGATGACTTTTTAGTGAAGCATCCGTTTTCCAATTTCCGTGATATTACGCTCTTGGATAAGGTTTGTCTCTACTTTTTATTTATGATTATTTTATTTTACTTTAGAAATGTAAAATGTATTTATTTTGTGAATTACTTTTTGTGCATTTAGTTTTAGGATTCCGATAAGAGTACAAGATTATGCAGCTATTGCCTCTTTGACTTTGTTCGACCGTGAAGCTAGAAAAATGTTGGGTATGACAGCAATTCAATTGCTTGAGAAGTCTAAAGATCAGGTAACGTATTTCACATCATTCTTTTTTTAAATTCTTATACAAGTTACATATTATTAATGTTTAAATCTTATTTCTATGTTCTTTTCAATAAATTTTGATTCATGTATATTAGGCATCTTTGGAAGAGAAAACCATTCACTATCAGTTTAAATCTTTGAATGATAAAAAGTTTGCCTTCAAGATTCAAGTTAGTCAATTCAATATTAACAACCATATTGATGGTTATGCTGTTCATAAGTTGATGAATGTTGCAACAATCATTGAGTCCTTGGAGAGCCGAATTCCAGCTGATCAGGTTAACACATACAAACCTTTGAATTAAAATTATGTTACGAGATTTTTTTTTTTTTTTGTGCCTAGCCTTATTATTTTTTGAAATGTAGGGTGTGGACGAGGCCGCTGCTGATGTTTCACTTAGTGATATGTCAACTCAAAACCCTTTTGCTTTAAAGGTATGTATTTTAAGTTAATGTTACAAAATACCTGTAACACCCATCTAATTATACTTGAATTTAATAATAATTCATGCCATTTTATAACAAAAATACCAATTTAACACTAGATTCATAAGTCAAGTTCATACGTGACATAAACCCTAGTCAACTAAAAACCAAGTTAGAACATCACAAGTCTTATCAATTTGTTTACAACCCAAAAACATAGTCTATTGAAAGTTATAATATTGCGGAAGCTTCAAAAATTGTGTTCGGTTCTTCTAAAACTTGCTTGATCTTCATCCGTAATCTCCGAGTACCTAGAAACTGAAATGTTTTACACGAAACATTAATAGTGGAGTTCTTAGAAATATTACACAACCGAAACTACGTTCGATACGGATTTGATTAAGTGTAAAAATACAAAAATTTAGAAAACATTCCTGGCTTTACCGTAACTTACGGCATGACCGTAAGTTACGGTAATCAATTTAATGTTCTGGTCCACCGTAAAACAGGAAAGAACCACCGTAAGAAATTTCTCTCTACCGTAAGTTACGGTACTACCGTAACTTACGGTAGTCCCTGGGAATCCCTATTTTGTTTGTTTTGTTAATTTCACTCAAACCCAACTCTCGGATTTCACTTTTCTAACAAACCAATACATTAAATTCTCAAATTTCTAACATGTTATATATTAACCAATATCAAAGATCAATCCTTCATATTCCGGAGCATTAACCATGCTTTACTCGGTTATTCGACCCGTTTGGCTCGTCTAAGGAATCCTCCCATATGACGACTACCAACGAGTTTCAACCAAATTTGACCAATCATTCAATATAGCGACATCACCACTTAACTCAAACAACTTTTATTCTAAAATTCAATTACATATTATATAATGATCAAAATATACTTAATGTAACGGGTCAAGTTACATACCTTTAAAGCAAGCCCTTCAAACGTGCGTCCACACCGGTTTGCCCGCTAGATGCCCCGGCTTCCTTTCCTATAGAGTTCAATCACCATATGTTTAGAACTCTTTTTGTTTCACATACATAACGCACATTTTGTCATACATCATAATTATGCGTTTTAACTTAACAATTCAGTTTCAAGCCTTCTTTGAGGCATTTCAACAAACACTATAAGAGCAGAATTTTTTATATCTTTCATATTCAAGTTCATAGCTTGCTAATTAGCTAACTTAACATCAATAAAGCCTTTATATAGTATTTAAACATCATATTTTTCTGAAATCACTTTCTATGATCAAATTAGACTAGAATAATCATTCTAAACCCTAGTGTTCATCTTCATCTTGTAAAACCCACAACCCACCTTCAAGGTGTTCATGGAATTTCCTGAAATTGGACATGATTTCACATGTAGTTATCTAGGTTTCACTTCTAGACACCATATCATCCCTAATCTAACCAAATAACACACATGCAACATCTAATTTCAGATTTTCCAAAATCATGAGAAATTCAAGTTGAGAGATTTCATCAGATTTTACATACCTTAGAATCCTCTTGCGATGAGGATCACAATTCTAAGCTCTAATTTCGATTTCGACTTGGATTAAGCCTTCAATTGATTGATTTAATGAAGTTTTAGGGTTTTGAAGATGGGGTGTCGCCCCCTGCTCCTTCTTGATCGACCAGACACCTCTAAATGGGGTGTTTGGTTTATTTTTATTTGTTTTATCTAATTTAGTTTCTAATTTAACAACTAGGGTCCCTCTACTTTGTTCAACATATCATTTAGTAGCTTTTAACCCTATTATAGGCTATTTCTAGTCTTGTAACTAACTAGGTTAAAAATTCCTAGTTAGTAAATTCTCGTCTATTTATACTTTATAGTTCCAATATAAAGTTTTATATTTTCGGGGTGTTACAAGTCCACCCCCCTTAAAAGGGGTTTCGTCCCCGAAACTGGAGTACGTACCAAATAATGTAAGGTGAAGACGTCGCATCTCCTCTTCGGACTCCCATGTAGTGTCCGAACCTCTCCTATGCTCCCATTTGACTTTGACTTGGTCAATTTTTTTATTTCATAAATGTTTGACTTTTCGGTCTAAAATCTCCACCGGTCTCACCGCATAATTCAGACTATTATCCACTTCGATATCATCGTAATGGATATAGTCCGTTTTGTCTGCTAGGCACTTTCTTAATTGTGACACGTGGAACGTGCCATGGATCCCACTTAGTTCCTCCGGTAGCTCAAGGTGGTAAGCTAACTTGCCAACTCTTCCGATAATTTTAAATGGCCCAATAAACCTCGGGCTTAGCTTCCCCCTTTTTCTGAATCTAATAACGCCCTTCCATGGAGAAACTTTTAGCATGACCATGTCACCAACCTGGAATTCGATTGGCCTATTCCTTTTATCAGCATACGCCTTTTGCCTGTCTTGAGCTGCTTTCAAGTGTGCCCGAACTATTTCAATCTTTTCATTTGTGGCTCGTACTATATCTTGGTGGGCGAGTTCTCGTGGACCCACTTCACCCCAACATAACGGGGTTCGACACTTTCTACCATAAAGCATTTCGTACGGTGCCATCTTAATACTAGATTGGTAGCTGTTATTATACGAAAACTCAACTAACGGTAGATGAACATCCCAACTTCCTCCAAAGTCTATTATACACGCCCGTAGCATATCCCCCAATGTTTGTATCGTTCATTCACTCTGTCCATCCGTTTGAGGATGGTACGCAGTGCTAATGAACAATTTGGTTCCCATTTGATATTGGAAATCTCGCCAGAAATTCGAAGTAAACCGAGTATCCCTATCAGACACGATGGATACCGGCACCCCATGACGTGCTATTATTTCATTAGTGTAAACTTCTGACATCTTTTCTGACGTATAAGTCTCACGAATCGGAATGAAGTGAGCACTTTTCGTCAATCTATCCACCACTACCCATATGGCATTGAAACCACGATTCGTCTTAGGCAACTTGGTTAATAGGTCCATTGTAATATGTTCCCATTTCCAAACCGGAATTTCTAACGGTTGGAGTTTGCCGTATGGTTTCTGGTGCTCCGCCTTGACTTGTAAACATGTCAAGCATTTTTCCACATACTTTGCCACATCCCTCTTCATTCCGGGCCACCAATAATTTTGTTTCAAATCATTGTACATCTTGGTCGCACCCGGATGAATTGAATAACGGGATTTATGAGCTTCATTAAGTAGAAGCGCCTTCACTCCACTAGTATGTGGGACCCATATCCTTCCAGATCGAGTCTTCAACCCGTTATTTCAATCCGACAAATCTTTCAATTGACCGATTATCCTTTCTTTCTTCCAATTCTCTTCTTTCATTGCTTCAAATTGCGCCTCTCGAATACGTTCAAGTATACCTGAGGTCACCACGAGTTGCATCGATCTTACTCGTATTGGGACATAATCCGCCTTTCTGCTTAGAGCATCCGCCACCACATTAGCCTTTCCGGGGTGGTAATGTATTTCACAATCGAAGTCTTTCACCGTTTCTAGCCATCGCCTTTGTCGCATATTTAACTCCTTCTGATCGAAGAAGTATTTTAAGCTCTTGTGATCGGTGAATATGGTGCACTTTACCCCATATAAGTAATGCCTCCATATTTTTAAGGCAAATACCACCGCGGCCAACTCAAGATCTTGCGTGGGATATTTCTTCTCGTGTATCTTCAATTGTCTCGAGGCATAAGCTATCACCTTGCCCCGTTGCATCAAAACGCATCCGAGCCCCGATAGTGAAGCATCCGAATAAACCACCATATCTTCGACTCCGTCCGGCAATGTCAATACCGGAGCTTGAGTTAACTTTTCTTTTAGTGTTTGAAACGCTTTTTCTTGATCGACACCCCAAATGAACTTTTCTTTCTTTCGTGTTAGCTTTGTTAGCGGTGACGCAATCTTGGAGAAATCTTGAATGAATCTCCAATAATATCCCGCAAGCCCTAAAAAGCTTCTAATTTCCGAAGGGTTCTTCGGGGAATTCCATTTTGACACAGCCTCTATCTTTGACGGATCCACCAATACTCCGTCGACGCTTATGACATGGCCAAGAAATTGTACTTCTCGTAACCAAAAGGCACATTTAGAGAATTTTGCATATAACCTCTCTCTTCTCAGTGTCTCTAATACTTCTTGCAAGTGGTGTGCGTGTTCAACTTCACTTTTTGAATACACCAAGATATCATCGATAAACACGATGACCGACTTATCCAACATAGGCTTGCAAACCCGGTTCATGAGGTCCATGAAAGCCGCGGGTGCATTTGTTAGCCCAAATGGCATCACGAGGAATTCATAATGTCCGTATCTCGTGCGGAAAGCCGTCTTAGGCACATCTTCTTCCTTGACCTTTAGTTGGTGATACCCAGATCTAAGGTCAATTTTTGAAAACCAATTTGCACATTGTAATTGGTCGAATAAATCATCTATCCTCGGAAGCGGGTATCGGTTCTTTACCGTGAGTTTGTTTAACTCCCGGTAATCGATACACATATGCATGCTTCCGTCTTTCTTTCTCACGAACAATACCGGTGCACCCCAAGGGGACACACTCGGCCTTATGAATCCCTTGTCAAGCAGGTCTTGAATTTGGGAGATCAACTCTTGCAATTCCGACGGTGCGAGTCGGTACGGGGCCTTTGCTACGGGTTTTGCGCCCGGAATCAATTCAATCCCAAACTCTACTTCCCGTTCAGGCGGTATCCCCGGTAAATCCTCCGGAAACACATCTTCATAATCTCGTACTACCGGTACATCTTCAATCTTTCGTGATTCTTTCTCGGGCTCATTCGCGTATATCATAAATGCCTTGCATCCTCGCTTCATAAGTTTGTGAGTTTTCAACATTGAGCACACTATGGGGTTGCCTCCTTTTTCGCCATAAATGGTGACGTGTTTTCCGCTCGGAGATGTTAGCTTTATCTCTTTACGAAAACACACGACTTTTGCATGGTGTTGGGCTAGCCAATCCATCCTAACGACTACTTGAAATTCTCCCATTGACATCGGGATTAGGTCTATTAAGTATTCCTCATCGTCGATGCTTAATTTGCAGCCTCGACAAACATCACAAACTATAAAACTTTTGTTGTCCCCTATTTCAACTTCTAAGGGCACAGGTAATTTTGTCAATACAAATGAAGGATGTCGAATAAATCCATGCGAAATGAAGGATTTATTCGCACCCGTATCAAACAATACACGTGCTGGAATTGAGTTAATTGTGAATATACCTGAAACCACATCGGGTTCTGTCTTTGCTTCAGCCGCGGTAAGTTGGAAGGACCTAGCCTTCGCCTTGGGAGCTTCTGTTGGAGACTCTTTTGTGTCTCTCTTTCCCACCAACTCGGGGCATTCAGATTTCTTGTGACCGGGTTGATAACACTTGTAGCAAACGGAAACTTTCCCGGGACATAGTGATGCGGTGTGCCCCATCTACCCACATACCGGGCACGGCTTGTCTTTGAAGCGGCACTCGCCTTTGTGCCCTTTACCACACACTTTGCAACTCGGCGACCCGCCTTTAGCATCCACTTTCTTTCCCGATTCAGTAGTTGTAGCTTTCTTTGTAGGGCTTGGATTCACATCCTGTGCCCTTCGTTCACCTCATTCCACTTGTTTCTTTAACTCGATTTCCCGCTCCCGAGCGGTGTTGATAATCTCCGTGAGGGTTTCGTATTTTGACGGAGTCATAAATTCCCGGTACTCGGCACTCAGCATGTTGTAATAGTAATATATCTTTTGCTCTTCAGTGGTGACTAACTTGTCACAAAATCTCAGCTTATCCATGAAGATGCCCGTGATCTTATCGATTGTTTCACCCTTTTGTCTCAGCTGGATGAATTCTTCTTTGATTCTGTTAATAACCGCTTTGGGACTGTGGTGTTTAAGGAATGGTACCTTAAACTCGTCCCAAGTCATAGCCTTCGCCGTTTCGGCTCCCATTTCCTTCTTTTTGTTATCCCACCAATCCTTGGCTTGATTTCTCAATTGACCCGTTCCGTAAGCAACAAAGTCACCTACGTCACAATGGGTTCGCTCAAACACCCCTTCAACATCACTTATCCATCTTTGACAAATTATCGGGTCAACCTCCCCGTTATAGATTGGCGGTTTACACGCCATGAATTCTTTGTACGAACATCCTTTGTGTTCCCCCGTTTTCTCCTTCATAAGGTTGACAATATCCTCCAACCTTTTAACTCGCTCTTCTACAAGCGACAACACCGTGTTTTGAATTTTGTCTATAAACCCGGATAGACTTCCTTCAATTGCCTTACCTACCTCTTCGGCAATTATTTCTTTCATTTGTTTGGTGCTTGTTTGCACCGGATTATCATCATTCCCATCAGACATCTTGAAGCTGAAATGTTTACATTTAAACGTTAAATATTTCATTTATACTATTGCTTCATTTGTTTCGGTTTAGCCAAGTTCCTAACTTGCTTTAACCATTCACACTTAATGCACTTTCCGGGTTTTAGTATGTTAACACACTCTTCCCATGCATCTCAATTTATTTCTCATACTTACATAAGGTATAATCTACTAACATAATAAATTAATTCTTTCCGGACGATCGATCACGCTTGAACCGAACACTTTGTTGACAACCTTAAGCTCTGATTACCAACTTGTAACACCCATCTAATTATACTTGAATTTAATAATAATTCATGCCATTTTATAACAAAAATACCAATTTAACACTAGATTCATACGTCAAGTTCATACGTGACATAAACCCTAGTCAACTAAAAACCAAGTTAGAACATCACAAGTCTTATCAATTTGTTTACAACCCAAAAACATAGTCTATTGAAAGTTATAATATTGCGGAAGCTTCAAAAATTGTGTTCGGTTCTTGTAAAACTTGCTTGATCTGCATCCGTAATCTCCGAGTACCTAGAAACTGAAATGTTTTACACGAAACATTAATAGTGGAGTTCTTAGAAATATTACACAACCGAAACTACGTTCGATACGGATTTGATTAATTGTAAAAATACAAAAATTTACAAAACATTGCTGGCTTTACCGTAACTTACGGCATGACCGTAAGTTACGTAATCAATTTAATGTTCTGGTCCACCGTAAAACAGGAAAGAACCACCGTAAGACATTTCTCTCTACCGTAGGTTACGGTACTACCGTAACTTACGGTAGTCCCTGGGAATCCCTATTTTGTTTGTTTTGTTAATTTCACTCAAACCCAACTCTCGGATTTCACTTTTCTAACAAACCAATACATTAAATTCTCAAATTTCTAACATGTTATATATTAACCAATATCAAAGATCAATCCTTCATATTCCGGAGCATTAACCATGCTTTACTCGGTTATTCGACCCGTTTGGCTCGTCTAAGGAATCCTCCCATATGACGACTACCAACGAGTTTCAACCAAATTTGACCAATCATTCAATATAGCGACATCACCGCTTAACTCAAACAACTTTTATTCTAAAATTCAATTACATATTATATAATCATCAAAATCTACTTAATGTAACGGGTCAAGTTACATACCTTTAAAGCAAGCCCTTCAAACGTGCGTCCACACCGGTTTGCCCGCTAGATGCCCCGGCTTCCTTTCCTATAGAGTTCAATCACCATATGTTTAGAACTCTTTTTGTTTCACATACATAACGCACATTTTGTCATACATCATAATTATGCGTTTTAACTTAACAATTCAGTTTCAAGCCTTCTTTGAGGCATTTCAACAAACACTATAAGAGCAGAATTTTTTATATCTTTCATATTCAAGTTCATAGCTTGCTAATTAGCTAACTTAACATCAATAAAGCCTTTATATAGTATTTAAACATCATATTTTTCCGAAATCACTTTCTATGATCAAATTAGACTAGAATAATCATTCTAAACCCTAGTGTTCATCTTCATCTTGTAAAACCCACAACCCACCTTCAAGGTGTTCATGGAATTTCCTGAAATTGGACATGATTTCACATGTAGTTATCTAGGTTTCACTTCTAGACACCATATCATCCCTAATCTAACCAAATAACACACATGCAACATCTAATTTCAGATTTTCCAAAATCATGAGAAATTCAAGTTGAGAGATTTCATCAGATTTTACATACCTTAGAATCCTCTTGCGATGAGGATCACAATTCTAAGCTCTAATTTCGATTTCGACTTGGATTAAGCCTTCAATTGATTGATTTAATGAAGTTTTAGGGTTTTGAAGATGGGGTGTCGCCCCGTGCTCCTTCTTGATCGACCAAACACCTCTAAATGGGGTGTTTGGTTTATTTTTATTTGTTTTATCTAATTTAGTTTCAAATTTAACAACTAAGGTCCCTCTACTTTGTTCAACATATCATTTAGTAGCTTTTAACCCTATTATAGGCAATTTCTAGTCTTGTAACTAACTAGGTTAAAAATTCCTAGTTAGTAAATTCTCGTGTATTTATACTTTATAGTTCCAATATAAAGTTTTATATTTTCGGGGTGTTACAATACCAAATGTTTTAAACATTGTATATACTTTCTAATTTTGAATATATCATTCAGGATGCTGTGGACTCTATTGGTGATAGCTTCACACCCGATTGCACATCTAAAGATTGTTCTAAGACTTCGTCTTCGGAATTGAAACGTAACCTTGTTGATGTGTATGAAGTTGAAGAAAGCACATCTCTATCATCAACAAAGGTTAAAAAGGCTGGTGTCTCGGATGTTCAAGTTGATGATGAAAGGATTCTGCTGGTTCCAAAGTTGGAGAAGTAGTTCATGGTTGAAGTAGTTTTAACAAAAACAATTTATTTTTTCCGAATATTGCTGCTTTGGTTTCGTTTGCGTCTTACATGGTTTGGATTGATTTGTCATGGTGGTTTGTTTGTTTTATTTTGGATTGAAACATATGGTATGTTGGTTTGGTTTTTTTTTTTTGAAACATATGATTGGTTGGTTTTTCATTTGAGACACGATTTGTTGGTTCTTTATTTGAGACATATGGTTGGTTTTGTATTTGAGACATATGGTTGGTTTGGAATGATTCCTATTACTTATACTTCTTTAAACTTAACCTTTTGTTACTTTATATTTTTTTTTACAAAGTATAATTTTTAAAACTATTTATAATTTTTTTTAATATTTAAATTGTAAATAAAGATTTTAGTAACCGAATTTATGTAAATAAATTTGTTGTAATCATTGTGTAATTACTATAATTATATTTTTAACAATCCCCAATATTTTAAAACTTCTAATATAAAATTGTATAATAAACCTCCACTTTTGTTACATTTATCTAAAGTTAAAAATTTGTATTAATTTGTTTCATTTTTTAAATTGTATAACCGACAATATGAGATTTTTTAAAAAAATCCGCCATTAAATTGTATAGATTTAACTCCAATTAATTTATTTTAAATTGTTTCCTTTTTTACATTTATAACCGAATTTTTTTTACAAAATTTATAGTTTCCTTTTTTATAATCACTTCAAATACTATAAGAACCTCTACTCTTATTCATATTACACACTCAATGTTTTATACTAAACATTCTACAAGTTTAATCATAAAACTCTCTCACCACATTCATCATTTTTGAAGTTTTGACGTTTGGTCATTTCTCATACACGTAAGTTTTATCTTCTTGCATTATACTTATACGTTTAAGTTATTCTAATACCTATTCTAATACCTATTTTAATACCTATCTTCGTGCAAAACGTCAAACTTTACCTTCATTTCCACTTCCTATTGGTGTTCAACCTTCCAATAGTATGTACTTTATTTTTATTTCTGTTTACAAATACAATAAAAAATAATATAATATGTAAGTATGTTACGTAATGTTAATTTTACTTTAATTTTTTCAGGTGGTGTTGCTAGAAATCCTTTGTCTAACATTACGAATGGTAATGTTTGCAATTTTTTAGATATGAATTGATTTTTTTTCTAAATAGTTAAAAAAATCCTATATGCATTTTATTCTTCAGTTGATCCTAATCAAGTTGAGCATCAAGACTATGCTGAACGCAGAAAGTTAAGGAAACTCTATTTGGATAATAAAAGAAGAAATGAAAATAATAAATCTTCTACTTCACAAAATGTCATTCGTTCATCCAACGTTTCACTATCCGATACAAATGTTTGCCGTGTCGTAACACCAATTCGTTCATCCTCTTATATCAATACGATGGATGGACGTATTTTGCCAACCACACCTTTAACAAATCCCTACGTGGCTTGTAAGTTAGTTTTGTTTTTATTTACTATGATTATGTGTTTGTTTTTTTTTAAATCAAAAATTATGTAATACATAAACATATTTGATTGGTAAAATTGGACTTTATTTGTCGCAGTTGAAGCTGGAAGAAGTCCATTGGCTAATATTACGAATGGTAATTTTTTTATTTTTGTACACATGAATATAATGTTTCATTTAAAATTTGTTTAACATTACAAATGGTAGTTATTTCGTTTTTTAGAAAGGAATTCGTTTGTTAATGTATAATTTGATAATTTATGGATATCAATTTTTTTTCAGTTGCTTATAATGATGTTGAGCATCAAAAATCATGTGAACGAAGAAGATTAAAGAAATTACATGAAGATAATAAGAGACATGATATGACTAACAAATTAAACACAAGACAAAACGTAATTCGATCATCCAATGTTTCAGTATCCGAAACAAATGATTTCCGTGTTGTAACACCAATTCGTTCATCCTCTTATATTAATACAATTGATCGACGTATCTTGCCAACCACACCTTTAACCAATCCGTACGAGGCGCATACATCAGGTTGGTGTTATTTACTTACATATTTAAATTTTATTTATTATGATTATGAGTTTTTTTTAAATAAAAAATATGTAATACATAAACATGTTTCATACGGTAACTTAGACTTTTTTTGTTGCAGTTGAAACTGGAAGAAGTCCATTGGGTAATATTACAAATGGTAAATTCTATAATTTTTTACACGTGAATACATTTTTTCATTTATAATTTGTGTAACATTACAAATGGTAAATTCTTTGGTTTTTTAGACAAAAATACAAATTTTATTGTATAATTTGATATTTTATGGATATCCATATTTTTTTTCAGTTGCTTCTATTGATGTTGAGCATCAACAATCACCTGAACGAAGAAAATATAGGAAATTACATTTGGATACTAAGAGAAATAATGTGAGTAAGCAATCTTCCATTTCAAAAGACGTTACTCGGTCATTCAATGTTCCAGCATCCAATACAAATGAATACCGGATCGTAACACCAATGTGTTCATTGTCTTATATCAATACCATCGATCCACCTTTTTGCGCAACCACACCTTTAACAACTCCGTCTGAAGCATCTACTTCAGGTTGGTGGTATGTATTTATGTATTTCACATATCTTTATTTTGATTTTGACATTTTTATTATTTTTCGTTGGTATCAACATATTGGTGTAAAGAGGAAACAAAGAGGTAAACAAAGGTTTTCTACTAATCAGTGTAGAAATGTATATCCTATTCCAATGGTTGACTTATCTTCCGACGATCATATTATTCCTCAACAATTAGCTGAAGATCCATATAAATGAGTTTCTAACAGTAAGTACCTTACACACTTACTACTTTAAGTTCTACTTGAAGAACGTCATTATATTAATTTCATAAGCAATAGCACAAAATGATATATTTTTTTTATTTTCAATAATAGATTATTTGGATCATGGTGATCAAGTGGTTGTATGCGACATATGTAATGCTAAGTTGTGGAAAGTTGAGGCTGGAAAAGGAAAGGTTTACTCAGGAAGAACAACTTATATGCTTTGTTGTGCTTATGGAAAAGTACATCTTCCTAATTTTAAAGAGACGTGTCTGGAATATCAAAGTCTTTTTAAGAGTTTAGATGACAAGAGCAAGCATTTCTTACTGAATATTCGTCGTTTTAATTCTATGTTTTCGTTCACTTCAATGGGTGGTAAAGTTGATTCGAAAATTAACAGAGGAAATGCTCCGTATGTATACCGAATTAGTGGCGAGAATTATCATACATTGGGAAGTTTTCTTCCTAAAGAAGGTGGTGAACCAAAGTTTGCGCAGCTTTACATATACGACACAGATAATGAAGTTTGTAATCGCAAAACCGTATTTAGGTATCCCTGGAAACCATTTATTTATTTATTTATTTTATTTATTTTTGGTTTTGTGTTTTATAAACACTTACTGATACTTTCGCTTTTGTCTTACAATTGCGTTACAATAACTCAAACAAACCAGCTTCCGCAACTTCTGATTTGCTTGACACTGAACTCATAGAGTACCTTAAGGTGATTTTAGATTTAAATAATGAGCTGGTGAAAACATATAGACGTGTACGAGATCGGTTTGTTGATAATCCTAAAGTTGACTTAAAATTACGGCTTAAGGCAAATAGGTCTAAAGATGGTCGTACATACAACCTACCGACGTCGTCCGAAGTTGCTGCGCATATTGTTGGAAACATTAAGGAAGCTCTTGATAATCGTGATGTAGTTGTTGAGTCAAAGAAAGATGGTCTACAACGTATTAGCGAGCTTCATCCTTCGTATCTCGCGCTTCAGTATCCATTGCTTTTCCCTTTTGGTAAAGATGGTTACCGGGTTGATATTCTTCATAGAGAAGGAAGGGCATCAACGAAGAAGAAAGAGTCAAAATGTACAATGAGAGAGTATTTTGCTTACCATGTTCAAGATAGAGTGAATCATTTCTCTTTGATTCTCAATGCTCGAAGACTTTTTGTAACATCCCAAAAATTAAAAACGCAATAAAAATCAATGTGGATAAATAATAAACTTAACATGACTAAGTTTATGGTAAAATGATAGTTAAATGTGGGTTAAAGGTTAGAGTTGTAAATAGCAACTAAGTGTAAGGGGTAAAAGTGCAAAGGGGAACAAACTTACATTTACTAAACAAATTAAATCCCAAACACAGAACCTGTGTCTGGGATCGATCGAACAAGAAGAAGGAGGGGAGACCCTTTCTTTTGCTAAATTCCTCAAACCTTCAAGAGATTCAAGCCTAATCTTCTGCATGTCTCAAGATTTCCAATAATCTAAGCCTAACTAGTAAAGTGGTAAGTTCAATTTTATCAAATTATGCTTTGCAACAAGAAGGGTTCAACCCAACTCGAATTCTTGTATCAAAATAGGAGAAATCTGAGTTAGAATTGCCTCCTAGAACAAGAATCATGGGTGATTTTAGGTTGCATGAAAGATTGTAGTGAAAACCCATTTTTGTGAAATTTTAGGAAGATCATAATGATTGTGATGGCTTGTTATCTTGATGTATGATCTTGTTTGTAATGCTTGAATGTAAGATTAATTGAAGTAGAAGGAAATAAATATGTAAATTAGAATAAACATGAATGTTGGGTGATGATGAACTAGTAAAGATGTGCTTTAAAGACTTGTACCTTATGCCTTAATTATGATGCCTACCAAGTGTTTGATGAAATGCTTAGGAGAAGAATGTATTGGTAATGTTAAAATGGTAGGACGAAATTGGTAGACTAAATGAACGAATGTTGTAATGTAGGCGTGAAGGAAGAAGGTACAAGCTCTAAGAAAGCGGAAGGCACGCAAGACCGAGGTATGTTTCGTTGCATACAAGTACTTTAGTTATAATTTTGATATAACATCATAAATAATTATTGTCTACTAATATGGTGACTAGTAAGTAACTAGCCAATCCCTCGCGGATTTGGTTGTTATGAAAGCCATGATAAGCTATTCAAATCGACCGGTTCTAGTGAACAAGTCGATTAAGAATAAGCTACCATCCGTCTCGAACGGGTGGTTTTGTATGCTATGATAAATGCGAGAAGCTCAATCCGTGGTACGGATGGAAAGAAGGATTTATGTTGAAAGCAAATAACCCTATTAAACGGGTTGGATATGTAAGCTTAACTCTCATTGAGAGTGTTTATGCACAACCCAAGTAATTGGGTAGTTTAATGCGTAAGTAAGATGATGTTCATGATGAATTGAGCTAAAACGAAAGGGTTATATATATATAACTAGTATGATGACTAACTTTTAAAATCCTTGTTGAATGTAGGTAAAACTTCACTATAGGCGATCCGGAGCTTGGAGCGAGCACATCTCTATGCCTTGTTATACCGAACGCTTCCGCTAGTTAAAATGCATACTTTTGGGTCTATGTCTTGTTAATTCGGTTTTATCTTGTTAGAAGTCTTAAACTTAAGAACTTGTTGTTTTTGTTTTGGGTAGTTTAATATAACTAGGGTCGTTGATGGATGATGTTTTATTATGTGTAAAAACAGGGGGTATGCTTGTTTTACAAACGGGTCATGCCCAAATTTTGTTAAAAAGTTTATAAACAATGTTAGTTACAAGGTCTAGATTTCGATTAGTTGTTGTTTTTCTTAATATGAATAAGCGGTCGTAACACTTTTGCAACAGTTCTTTGTTGACGTATATACGATGATTGAAAGTGAACGATTACTATTCATACGTCTGTAGCAAAAAAAAACTGAGATCTGAGACATATGATAACCTTAAAAAGCTTGGACAAAATGGTAATCCAGATATGTCAAACGTTGGAACACGCGTACTACTACCGTCTTCGTTTACCGGTGGATCACGTTATATGAGGGATAATTATTATGATGCGATGGCCATTTGTAAATGGTTTGGCTACCCTGATTTTTTCATTACGATCACTTGCAATCCTAAATGGCCGGAGATTAAAAGATTTCTAAAGGACACAAAGATTAATCCTGAGGATAGACCGGACATTTTATGCCGATTGTTCAAAATTAAGCTTGACACAATCATGAAAGACTTGCGAGAGAAATCTTTATTCGGCAATGCATCGGCATGTAAGCATCCATTTAAATCAGTTACTTTATTATATTTTTTTTGGTATGCTACGCTCATAACCGTAACTTCAAAAATAAGTATTTTAATATTAACTATCCTATTGCAGTTGTCTATACCATAGAGTTTCAGAAACGAGGTCTACCGCATGCGCATATCTGTCTGTTCTTAAATGATGAAAGTAAGCTTCCTTCGGTTGAGCATGTTGACAACTTCATTTCTGCCGAGATACCTGACAAAAACTTAGAACCAGATCTATATACTCTTGTCAGCGACTATATGATTCACGGACCTTGTGGTGTTGCAAAACCAAATTGTCCGTGTATGGTCGACGGTAAGTGTTCGAATAAATTTCCTAAGAAGTTTTGTGATAAGACTTCTCTAGATTCGAATGGTTATCCAGTCTATAGACGAGCCGATTCAGGTGTTTTTGTTGAAAAATCTGGTATTCAGCTTGATAACAGAAGCGTGGTTCCGTATAGCAAAACCCTATTGAGACGTTATCAAGCACACATTAACGTCGAATGGTGTAACCAGGCTGCGTCCATTAAGTATTTGTTTAAATACATTAACAAAGGACCAGATAGGGCAGAATTTGGTTTTGTACCAAATGGTGATGAAGGTCAGCTTGAAGATGGAAAAGATGAAATCAAAGAGTATTACGATTGTAGATATCTCTCGGCATGCGAAGCTTCATGGAGCATATTTGCATTTGATGTTCATTACCGCTATCCATCCGTAATCAGGCTTCCGTTTCATCTACCTGATAAACAAAACGTTGTATACGGCCCTGACGACGAACTTGATAGTGTTCTACAAAAACCTTCTGTTTCTTCTACGATGTTTTTGGGGTGGATGGAAAAGAACGAAAAAGATCCGTTGGCGCGCACCCTTACTTACGTTGAGTTCCCAACTAAATTTGTTTGGAAGAAGGACAAAAGGATATGGGATAAACGCATAATAGGCAAAACCATTGGTCCTATTCATTGTGTGAATCCTTCTATGGGCGAGGAATACTTTTTAAGAATTCTTCTTAATAAGGTAGTAGGTCCTAAGTCTTTTGAAGACATTCGTACTGTGAATGGACAAGTCTTCCCAACATTTAGAGATGCGTGCTACGCTAGAGGCCTTTTAGACGACAACAAGGAGTATATAGAAGCTATCAAAGAGGCATACTACACAGGTTCTGGTTACTATCTTCGTAATATGTTTGCTACAATGTTGGCGTCTAATACATTATCAAAGCCTGAACATGTTTGGGAAAACACATGGGAGTACCTTGCGGATCGTATTTTATACAATCGGCAAAAGCTTTTGAGGATCGAAGGTACGCAAATTGTTATTTAATATTTTGTCAGTTATGTTTTACAGATTAGTGTTTATTAATTTCATTTTTTATTTACAAGAATTTTAATAATTTATTTACATAAATTTAATAGGTTTGTCTCTTCCAGAAGAACAAATAAGGAACCTAACGTTGTTGGAAATTGAGCATTACTTATTACGTAACAACTCAAGTTTAAGTCGGTTTCCGTCTATGCCTCAACCCGACAGTGAATCAATATATTCAGCAGACAACCGTTTAATTGTTGACGAGCTTAGGTACGATGTAAGCGCTACTGCCATTGAATTTGATAATAATTTAAGCAGCCTAACCGATGAGCAGCGTTTAGTGTTTGATGAGATAATTGAAGCAGTTAATAGTAATGCGGGTGGTTTGTTCTTCGTATATGGCTACGGAGGTACTGGTAAGACATTTCTTTGGAAGACATTATCTGCATCCATTAGATGTAAAGGCGATATTGTACTAAATGTTGCATCAAGTGGAATCGCATCTCTTTTGTTACCAGGTGGGCGTACTGCACATTCAAGGTTTCATATACCTCTAAATTTAACAGAAACCTCGATGTGTTTTATTAAACCGGATGATGACATTGTTGATTTATTGAAGAAAATGAAATTGATCATTTGGGATGAAGCACCGATGAATCATAAACATGCGTTTGAAGCACTTGACCGAACAATGAAAGATATCTTCAAATGTGAGATGACATTTGGTGGAAAAGTTATGGTGTTCGGTGGTGACTTTAGACAAATACTTCCGGTTGTACCAAATGGCGGTAGGCGAGATATCGTTAATGCTTCAATCACGTCGTCGTATATTTGGAGTACTTGCAAGGTCCTTACGTTAACCAAAAACATGAGGTTAACTGTAGGAGCCAGCGTATCTGATATAGATGAGATTAAAGCTTTTGCGGATTGGTTGCTTGACTTGGGCGAGGGAAAGATTGGTGACAGTGATGATTGTGAGGTGGTTATAGATATTCCTGAAGATTTGTTAATCAAGTGCTCTGAGGATCCTATGTCAGATCTGATCGACTTTATATATCCTTCGCTTCTTCAACTGTACAAAGATAAAGATTATTTTGCTGAAAGAGCTATATTGGCACCAACGAACGAGGTTGTTCAAGAAATTAATGAAAAGTTTCTTGCTTCGTTTCCTGGCGATGAAGTGGAGTATCTGAGTTCTGATAGTATTTGTCAAACTGATCAAGGAAAGAATGAAGCAAATGCGACTATATTCTCCCGATGTTCTAAATGGTTTTAAAATTTCTGGTATGCCTAATCATCGATTAGTCCTTAAAGTTGGTGTACCTGTAATGTTGCTTCGTAATATCGATCAACAAAATGGTTTATGCAACGGTAGGAGACTACGGATTACTAAACTTTATAAACATGTTATAGAGGCGGAGATTATATCCGGAGGAAACATAGGGACCAGAACGTTTATTCCACGAATCAGTTTGACACCGTCGGATAAAAGAATTCCTATCAAGTTTCAACGACGACAATTCCCTATAAATGTATGTTTTGCAATGACTATAAATAAAAGTCAAGGACAATCTCTATCGACAGTTGGATTGTATTTGAAATATCTAGTTTTCTCACATGGTCAGCTTTATGTTGCGTTATCAAGAGTTAAAAGCAGAGGCGGTCTGAAGTTGCTTATACTAGAAAAAGATGGGAATGTAACGAGTAAAACAAGAAATGCAGTCTACAAGGAAGTTTTTTCCGGCATTTGAATAGTTTTTTGTTTTTTCTTCCAATGTATGCGTTTGTACAAGATATTATATTTCAAAGTAAATAATATGGTTTTGGATGAAGCCGCGCATCGTGCGGGCATTAACCTAGTTCTATATATTAGACACTTATTTAAAGACGAATAAAGTATATCACATAATGACACTTCATTTTATCTTCAAGGGTCATAACTCATAGTAACATTTAGTTTACTAGTTATAAACTAAGTACCAATTTGTTTTATGAAAACAAGACTTGTCATGTATGTGTTATTAACGTTTCAAATTATCTTATATATTGATTATTGAAAATGTTTTTTTTGCTATTTTTTGTTGTTAGTACACGCTCAAAGTTTAAGTTAACTAGGGGTATAAGAACGTTCGCGCGTTGCGCGAACATTCGGTGTTTTTTTCACTTGGTTACGGCAGCAAGGTTTGGTTATGTCGACAACTGAATATAATTAGGTTATGATGTTGCTGTTAACAAACACAGCCATAAAAAATTCTATGGTGAGGCATACATGTTGGTGTGATTAACATTTAACCATTAATTAGATGTTTTACAAGGCTGATGTGTTAGCAAGCAGTCAGCATCATCTGTACAAAAGGAATTAGCTCTTGAGTCTTGACCGTCATCCCACCCGTCGTTCGTTCTTGTTATTGGTGGACAAAAGGACGAACTTCTGTTAACTGGGTTTTAGTTCGTGAGGCTGCCTTTGCCAGGCCTTTTCGACGGTGGATCTGAGTCTGCAGGCGAAAACACGTTTGATGTGAGTATTTGTGTTGTGTGAATGTGTAAATGTTTTGGTTGACTTGGCTTACCGTGGAGTTCCAATTGACGCTTCGCTCTAGTTGCAATGCTTCCTTTTTGAGCTGGAATTGAAGACCTGTTTCAATGAAACCAGTTTGTATAAGCAAATTATGTGTTTATGTTATTTCTCTGGCCAGTTAGTTTGATTTAAAAACTACTTGTAAAGAAATAAATGATTGTACAATAAAACATATTAACGACCTATCAACCTGGGTTGTATTCTAATTGTTGAAGTGTGCAAATTATATAATTTAAGCAAAGACAAAACGGGTTAGGTGCTAAACAGGTCAAAATGAGTCTTATTTGTACTCATATGTTCACGAAGACCAAAATTGTTCAATTTTAAAAAAGAATATTATCATTTCAGTGCTATTGCTCTTGTTAATATAGTTCCAACATTAAATATTAAATATTCAGAAAATACAAAAAATTTGGGCAAGTAGTAGCGCGACCAGCTCAATACGAACCGGTATGTTTTGAGCGGCGTATGAAAATTACCCATTCAAGGCACCCGCCACTTGCTTCCTCATGACGTTTTCATTTTCCAGTTAGCTGAGGTCACTAACAGAATGAAAGCTATCGGACGAAAAAGAATAGTAACCATCAGATTCGCCTATTGAAACAGTTGTTGAAGGAATTAAATTCCGAGTTCAGTACTATAGTTATCCTAATGCGTCTAAGGTGTGTTCACGACACTCTTGTATAGAAACTTTCGCATTTTTAACCTGAACGGGTCAAATAAATTGTTAACTGTGGGAAAATGTGTTTTAGTTATTTAAGATAAGAGGAAAACATTGCCACCTTGGTTTTTAGCTTTCAAACTCATGAAAGCTACAAAGGCGAGCGAGGCAGCCGTCTCGAAGATTATTGAATAGATAGATTGTTACCAGATCTGCATTAGTAGATTGTTACCAGATCTATTTCTAAACCTACAAAGGAGGTAATCAGTGAATACATGTAAGTTATAGATATAGTTAAAATACATGCTAAGGTTTGAAAAAATGAATGTGTGTGTTTTAACCTGGTTATTAATGAACCTGTCGCAGAGGTTCTTGGGTATTCTTTGAGTACTTTATCTGAAATGAGTAAAGAAGAGAGGCATCAGACTCATTTTATGATAAAGTAACTCTATAATTTCTAATATGAACAACCTCATTTGCTAAATATTATTATGATTAGTTGTAAACTGTGGAAAGCAGTACCTGAACCCGAAAAATCCATGCAAAAAACTTTTAAGTTATTTGATGTGTGCAAAATGCAACATATAAATTACATCAATTGTGGCATAAAACTAACCCTTTTTTAGTACTAATGTTAGAAAAAGTGTGTTTTTGTCTTCCTTTTGTATTTTCAGGATTAAATGAGCTCAAATTAACAAAAGAAGCAAAAAGCCAGCTAAATCTAACATAAATACAAGAAAAAGGAACAAACGTGGCATGCCCGACCTCCCTGAAAGCATCTTCCCAAGCAAAACAAGAGAACAGAAGGCTGAACACGCCCCGTGCTCAATGAGCACGGGGGCGTGCCCAAGTGTCAGCATAAAAGACAAAGTTGTAGAAGCTTCCATCGCCCACCACGGGGCCGTGCTCAGTGGACACGGGGCCGTGGTAAACTATAAGATTCGCAGAATCCAGGCAAATCTTGATAGTACATATATGCATCTGCACACGGGGTCGTGCCCAGCGGACACGGGGCCGTGGTCAACTAATGCAGACAAAAGTAATTAATGAAGATAGAGAAGAGGATAGACACGGGGCCGTGCCCAGCGGACACGGGGCCGTGCCCGAGCTTCTGTTCAGCCTATAAATAGGAGTGCTTGGCTCAAGCTCAAACCATCCCTTGGCACACCACCTCTCTCACACTTCACCCACCACCCACCACCATCACAACACCATCATCCACCACCATCATCCATCGTCCATCATAGAGGGTGTGAGTCGTCTCGGGATCCAAGATTGATCGTAAGAGTTCTTGACAATCAAGCCCATGTTTACCTAAGTCTCTTACATCACTTGGTGAAGACAAAGTGTCTAGTGTAATACTTTTTATTTTTAATCTTTTCGCACTTTTTAATTGGTTATGTATTAATGACTTTAATAACTAGTTTCTTATGTTGAAGGTGATTCTTCCTTATCGTTTGTCCGTGGTGTCTTGGCATTATTTTACCGTCTATATAAAATAAAAGATTTTCACCATTCATATCTCCACGGTCTATATGGAGGTATGTTGGCTACCTGGTCGGGGGTTAAGGGAACGGTTTGGTAAGAGTCTTGCCATTGTTCAGTGTATAGATCCTGCAAAGGACCTGGGTCAAATTTAGTAGGACCTCCTTCAATACTTAAAGGTATTGGATGGTGGGGTTCCAAACTCTTTGATCCCCTCATAAGTTAAACTACTATTAATATTTTAACCCGGCTACTTAGGACTGTATCCCTGCTGACTCAGACTACTTAGCCGAGGGTAACGTCGCCTTCAAAAGAGGGGCCTACCACATTATGCATTAATAACTTAATTAATTATCTTTCAATAATCCGACCCTTTAGGATTGTATCCTTGCTGACTCAAACTACTGGGTTGAGGGTAACGTCACCTCCTAAAGTGGGGCCTACTACAATAACTAAGATAATCTCTTAAATAGTGCAAAAGTGCAGAAATAATCAAAGGTTACACTAAACACGAGTCGGAGCCAAGTGATTCATCTTGTCTATCTGTTTTTATTTTTATTTTTATTTTTTATTTTTCAGCATTTTAGTTAGTTTTTATTTTTATTTTTAGTTTAAAACATTTTCCTAAACTTTTGATTTGATTAGACGTTGAGGATAAACCGGTACTAAAAGCTCTTGTGTCCTTGGATGACCTCGGTATCTTACCAACACTATACTACGCTCACGATGGGTGCACTTGCCCATATGTGTGTTTAGTGTTAATAAATATCGTGTATTATAAATTTAAAACTTGGCTAAAGTAAGTGTAAAAGGGCTTAAAATATACTTAAACTTATATACACACTTCACACGCATCAAGTTTTTGGAGCCGTTGCCAGGGACACAAGGATTTTAAGAAAGTTTGGAATCAACGGCCTAATCGTTGTTTCTTATTTTTCTGTTTTTTTTTTTATTTTTCTTAGTTTTTCAGCTTCTGCAGAACTCAGCACGGGCCGTGCCCGCTGAACACGCCTCGTGCCCAATCATTGGAACTGGCAATCCTGTTTTAAGTCAGACAGTAAGCTGAACACGGGGCCGTGCCCACTCAACACGCCCCCGTGCCCAAGATTCAGTTACTGAAAACAGAACCGTAAGATCCCGACGGTTGGTAATTTTGACACAAACATGAGTGATACTGATCCTTTTTACTTTCGGCACTCTTATGGTGCGTGATGTCAAATATGTGGTGGTTCCCATAAGGAATTAGAATGTTATTTTCTAAATTATAAGCCCCACTATATAGACCCATCGTTTCCTTATATCCTTAAGAGGGGCGAAAGTAAAAATAATCCTTATCTCTCCCTCGAATGCTCTCAACCGGATTTTCTAGGAGAAATGCTTCTTGATGAACTATTTCAATTAGAAGATTTAATTCTTAATTGGTTAAAAGAACTTAGGATAGATTTCAATAATTTATCTCAAGACAATAACCAAGAAGAAGCATTGGGATCGCATTCAAACAACTTCGTTGTTCCCAACGATACTTCTAACTCTAGTGAGGACTTGAACGATAGTCGTCCCTGTGCCGATTGTGCCATGAAGGACTCCCCATCGACTTCGTTCGATGCATACATAGACCTGAGCGATTCGGCATACACCTTCTTTAACGAGAGCCCGGAAAAGGGTTGGACTTGTCCACCTACATATAGCATAGGAATCACCCTCACCGACAACCTCTTGCATTCTCGTCTTAATCTAGAATAATTAAGGTATCTTAGGCTCTTTGGGGTTGTTCCATCTAGCAAGGAACCGCCCGATCTAGAAAATTTCCATAAAAATAGACAAACTCCATAAGACAGCTTCTAGACACGGGGCCGTGTCCAGGTCAACACGCCCCCGTGTCCACTCGAAGATTCCCGTCTGATTTCGTGTCAGAAAACGGACAAAATGTGTCAGGATTCCCCCTGAACACGGGGCCGTGTCCAGCCGACACGGGGCTGTGTGCAGCGTACTGTTGTTTTCTATAAATGCAGCCAAGAATCCTGCACATTTGGACTATTCAAGGGACAGAGATTTGGGGAATATTCTCACATACCATCCTAGGTATTTTTTAAAAGAAGTTTCTCAACACCCTTCTTGTCCTTTCCTCTTTTATCCACTTCCATCTTCTTCATGCTTCCATTAGAACTTGAAATCTCCATAATTTCAAGCTTTAGTGAGATGTTTGTTAGATTTTTATTCATGGGATCTTGTTAAAAATAAGTTCTACAACAATGTTTTAAGTTTTTTCTGCTTAAAAATGTTCTAAACATCATAAAAACAAATTAAAACTCCAAGATCCTTTGTCCTAAAAATCTGCAAACATTTGAACACGGGCCATGTTCGTTGAACACGGGGCCGTGTCCGAAGCACTGTTTTCATAAAATTGAACTCTTCTCGGTTTGTTTTCTCAGAATGGCGAGCAGAACTAGCGGAACATCTTCATCACACTCCAGAAACAACCGACAAGGGAGAAGGTCATCAACGGTTGAAGATTATCTTGTAAACTATGTTTACGCCTTAAGAGAGGCCCTTGATGAAATGACGGGGGTGGAAGAGGCATTGGTTGACCGTATTAATCATTTGACGGCGGGACTAGAAGGATGTCTTCGAGAGGTCAACCTTTTGCACCAAAGGTTGAACATTCTCGCTTCTCCTCCTTTGGTACCAATCATTACCCAAAGGGCATGGAATGTGGTTCCTGAAGTCATCATACCGGCCGAGTGATACGCCATGCATCCGGAGCCCCCTCGGGAAGTGCTACAGGGGATTCCGGTTCGTGTCGCTCCTCCTCCACAAGATGTTGAAGAGAATGACGCTGCCTTCTTCCTCCCAAGAGAGATAGAAGAATGGCTTTAACGCCCCTCGGCTTGGAGTTCTACAAGACTTTTAGATACCGGAAGACTATTTCCGGAATTTTGGTTCTTATTGTAGAAGTAGAACTCCTTAGGATGATTTTACGTATCACTTGACCTATCTAATTTAGGACCATTAACTTTTATTTTCTGCTTTGTTTTCCATTTTCTAGGACTACTATGTAATTCTCTCTATGACTTAATGAATGATGGTTTTAGTTAAACTGGTGTTTGGATGGTGTTGAAACAAATAAAACACACTCGGGATGGCAAAGGATACAAGGGAAACTTGAACCAGCACCCCATGCAGGAAAACAGGGCCATCCGACAAGCTTTCTTCATTACAGCAAGTTCAGCACGGGTCGTGTCCGCCCAACACGGCTCCGTGCTGTACAGTCTGCAGAAATGCCCAGTTCAGGTAAACTGGACACAGGTCGTGTTCACCCAACACGCCCCCGTGCCCAGGCTTCTGTTTCTTTTGTTTAACTTTTATTACTGGCACCTGAACACGGGGTCGTGTCCAGGCGCCCAGTAACACAATTTTTTGCTTTTTCACACCTTTTACACATTCAATCAACCTAAAAACTTATTTTTGGGACACATTGAGGACAATGTGTAATTTAAGTGTGGGGGGGGGGGGATGCTAAAACATTGAATGTTGCAAGTCCTAATAACAAGTCTTACACAAAACTCTATTGGAAGCGCTAATCACCCCAAATTTTTTCAAAAATTTTCATTTTTTTTTACTTGTCTAGGTTTAATTTGGGAATTTCAAAATTCTAAAAAGGTTATATTTTTACAAATTTACAACCGATAGCGTCATGATAAAAAGAACCAACATAAGAAAATTATGAAAAGACATGACAAGCTTAGTTAAAATTTAATTATATATACTTGATCACATAAAAAACCCATTCCCACAAAAGTGAGTTTTGAGCCTTTATTGAGCATACAAATACATATCTTTAAATTAAATGCCCATTTTTCGTTTCTTATGTGAATAGCTGCTTGGTTCTTACAACTCTAGAACTTGCCACGACGATACATTCCCGGTCCTTACCAACTTAAACCCGAGTAAGTAAATGATGGAGGCATTAGGACTAACCCTTTTCATTTCTACACCATTATTTTTCTTTTTTTTACCACCTACCCAAAAATCCCCCTAGTTAACCCCTTTGAGCCTAAACCTTTTCATTTCTTAACCCAAACCAAACACCCTTTCACCCACCAAAACCTTTTATTTTTAACCCTTTGTTTTAGTAACAAATTCGGTTTTTCGTATGATTTTCAAAAAAAAAATGTGTTGATGATGAAGCAAAAGAAATAAACAAGCAAGTTCATCAAAAATAACTTTGTTTGAATTATGGCTTCATCAAAATAAAAAGTTGAAAAATAGAGAAAGTCTTTCGAAAACCGATGCTTTTTACGCTTTTTCGCCCTTTTCTACTAACCACTAACCCAACCACCTACCTTTAACCCAAACTTAACCCTTCACCCACAAGTCCTCTTGATATTTACAAAGGTATATAGTTAAAAGGAGGAGGATTGATTGCTTGGCAAGCCTATGGTAGGAGTAAGTTCTATGCCGCTCTCGAGTGATTCACTAAAATACATCTTCGGCCGAGTGTTGAGTGATCCCCCGTGAGGTATGTGAACTTGTATATAAATACAATTTTAAAAAGGCATGTTATGCCCTAATAAGTAATTTATCTTATGAAAAGTTTTAAATAAATCATGACGAATAGGATTGTAAATAAATGAAAATAAAACGTAATAAAGAATCTTGGAAATCCCGACACTCTATGACAAGCCCAAAAACCTTCTCTTCTACCCATTCCATTTGGGAGTGTAAAGCCATATTATAAAGAGTTTTGCTTAAGGACAAGCAAAGATTCAAGTGTAGGGTATTTGATGAGTGCAAAATGCAACATATAAATTACATCAATTGTGGCATAAAACTAACCCTTTTTAGTACTAATGTTAGAAAAAGTGTGTTTTTGTCTTCCTTTTGTATTTTCAGGATTAAATGAGCTCAAATTAAAAAAAGAAGCAAAAGGCAGCTAAATCTAACATAAGTACAAGAAAAGGAACAAACGTGGCATGCCTGACCTCCCCGAAAGCATCTTCCCAAGCAAAACAAGAGAACAGAAGGCTGAACACGCCCCGTGCTCAATGAGCACGGGGGCGTGCCCAAGTGTCAGCATAAAAGACAAAGTTGTAGAAGCTTCCATCGCCCACCACGGGGTCGTGCTCAGCGGACACGGGGCCGTGGTCAACTATAAGATTCGCAGAATCCAGGCAAATCTTGATAGTACAGATATGCTTCTGCACACGGGGTCGTGCCCAGCGGACACGGGGCCGTGGCCAACTAATGTAGACAAAAGCAATTAATGAAGACAGAGAAGAGGATGGACACGGGGCCGTGCCCGAGCTTCTGTTCAGCCTATAAATAAGAGTGCTTGGCTCAAGCTCAAACCATCCCTTGGCACACCACCTCTCTCACACTTCACCCACCACCCACCACCATCACAACACCATCATCCACCACCATCATCCATCGTCCATCATAGAGTGTGTGAGTCGTCTCGGGATCCAAGATTGATCGTAAGAGTTCTTGACAATCAAGCCCATGTTTGCCTAAGTCTCTTACATCACTTGGTGAAGACAAAGTGTCTAGTGTAATACTTTTTATTTTTAATCTTTTCGCACTTTTTAATTGGTTATGTATTAATGACTTTAATAACTAGTTTCTTATGTTGAAGGTGATTCTTCCTTATCGTTTGTCCGTGGTGTCTTGGCATTATTTTACTGTCTATATAAAATAAAAGATTTTCACCATTCATATCTCCACGGTCTATATGGAGGTATGTTGGCTACCTGGTCGGGGGTTAAGGGAACGGTTTAGTAAGAGTCTTGCCATTGTTCAGTGTATAGATCCTGCAAAGGACCTGAGTCAAATTTAGTAGGACCTCCTTCAATACTTAACGGTATTGGATGGAGGGGGTCCAAACTCTTTGATCCCCTCATAAGTTAAACTACTATTAATATTTTAACCCGGCTACTTAGGACTGTATCCCTGCTGACTCAGACTACTTAGCCGAGGGTAACGTCGCCTTCAAAAGAGGGGCCTACCACATTATGCATTAATAACTTAATTAATTATCTTTCAATAATCCGACCCTTTAGGATTGTATCCTTGCTGACTCAAATTACTGGGTTGAGGGTAACGTCACCTCCAAAAGAGGGGCCCACTACAATAACTAAGATAATCTCTTAAATAGTGCAAAAGTGCGGAAATAATCAAAGGTTACACTAAACACGAGTCGGAGCCAAGTGATTCATCTTGTCTATCTGTTTTTATTTTTCTTTTTTATTTTTCAGCATTTTAGTTAGTTTTTATTTTTTTTTTAGTTTAAAACATTTTCCTAAACTTTTGATTTGATTAGACGTTGAGGATAAACCGGTACTAAAAGCTCTTGTGTCCTTGGACGACCTCGGTATCTTACCAACACTATACTACGCTCACGATGGGTGCACTTGCCCATATGTGTGTTTAGTGTTAGTAAATATCGTGTTTTATAAATTTAAAACTTGGCTAAAGTAAGTGTAAAAGGGCTTAAAATATACTTAAACTTATATACACACTTCACACGCATCATTATTTAACAATATCTTCATCACCTAAAAACTTTAGAGTTTAAACTGAATCCATTGCCAAAGATTTTGAATGAAATTAGTTTCAAACTACAAAACTAATTCCACCTATGGAGGATGATTTACATAACAGGTGGCATTGGATGTTAACCCGAAACAGAACCGAGCCCGATGTTGGAGGAAGGTGAGGAAGTTACATTCGATTCCCTGGTTCTGTGATTCTAAAACACGTGAAGTGGTGACCCCCTAGTAACCTTAAGAATAAACATTTTCCCAATATTAAACATTAATACTTGCGAAAGTTGATAATGAACATCAATATTTGACAAACTTATTTCAAACAAAATTTGATCATTAACTTCATATCCCCACCTCACAAAAGTTGAAAATACAAAACTTTCTTTTCCAATACTAAACATTAATCTTTGTAAAACTTGATAATAGACATTAATATCTGCAAAACTTATTTACTTTAACTATATAGACATGGTCCCAACTTTGACATGAAACAAAAAAATAATTATACCATTACCTAAAAGTGACTCTAATATTTTGTTATTCAGCCTTAAAAATGTAATTAAACTCCCCCACACATGAATGAATTGGTTTTCTTTCTTTCTTAAAAAATATCTCAAAAAGCCCCCTTTTTCACAATGTGAATGTGGAATTTACAAAAGTTGAGAGGAAAAATGAAGCAATTTGAAGCAAAATCTATCAACAACATCACCAAAACTAAAGATTAACAAAGCAACAAAAAAAAAATTAAACCATTACCAAACTCCATCAACAAAGTAGAAGACAAATCTCCTAAAATTGTAGGCCTAACTGTCCTAACGCTGCGAACAACGCAGGAGAAAAAGCGCAAGCCTTGCAAGCAAGATTGCCAACCAAACAAAAAACAACAATAACAACATGGAAAAAGGAAAAAATGACCCGAAACTGTGCAACGACAACCGGGATCAATAAGCGAGAACATCGAAGATAAACCGACTGATAATCTTGAACGACTACGAAGCGAGCGATGTTAGCAATTAATTATGGCGGAGGATCTGTCCCCAAAACACAAAAAAGGGAACGACTATGAGCATAAACAAATAAAGACGATAAAGTATGAAATCCTATTCTCTACATTATGCCACCCACAAACATACAGACACAAAACTATGGAAAACAATAAATCTACATAATCAGAGAAGAACGTAAATTTAAAAAGAAACATCAAGCCATGCGTCATGGACAACCGATTTAGCCAAATTGTGAACATGAACAGGTAAAGGGTTTACCGGAAACGTGTCAGAAGCGGTGTTGCTGCCCAAAAACCGTCGTCACTGCCTCTCTCTGTCTCCGAGTTCACTTTCCCTTTCTATCAGGTTCTGACTCTCCCTGCATTCTCTCTCTGCAACGAATTAGAACCCAAAGTCACCAGAACCGTCGGAAGTGATAAAGCTTTCAACTTTTTATATCCTAATTGAACTTTATACAAACTTACATATCCGTTGAATTTATGAACCAGTTACTCGACTGATGACATTGTAACAAAGCCAAAACCTTTGCTTCTTCCACTAACTTTGTCATATATAACCTGCATGAAGTAATTTTTTAGTACACATGCTAATTGACGAATGCTCTTTGCTACTAAGGAATTGAATTGTGTTAATTATTATCTACAAGAAAGTATACTCTGATACATGTTATTTTCTGAAGTTAACCCAAATTTAGATCAAAGTAGTACAAAACTTGCAATCAAAATACATCTAATTAGATCAGATTAACACAAAAATGCATCAAATTTAAAACTAAAGCATTAGGAATAATACATAAAATCTACAACAAAAATATTTGAAAACTTCAGTTTCATAGAAATGCATAAAAGTTTTATCATTATAAAAAGTATATTTGGCCTAACACCACAGTGCCCTCTCTAAACATCTCAAAATACCCTTGGTAACAGTCATCACCGTTTACCAATTCCAGCACAAACGTTAACATCTACGCTTGCGAAAAGTAAGGGTTTTAAAAGTTTACCTCGTGAATGACACTCGTCGGATTATATTTGTGTCATCTTCGCCACTCACCGTTACAACCACCGTCGTTCACCGGATTTTGGTCGGAGTTCTAGAATAACCCTAAACAACTTGCACCATTAGAATAGAGATCGATTTAAGTAATTATGGGACATGCGATCGAATCGAGGCTTACCAGAATATTGTCGGGATCTAGACCGGAAAACACCTCGCCGGAATACCAAGCCTTCAAACGGCAGTCGTCACTCCTCTGTCAAAACCTGAACACTTCCACCGTTGTACATCAACCCAAATCGCTACCACCACTGGGCTCGCGGGACCGTCGGTTGTGGTCGTTGCCAGGTCCAACAGCCGGAACCCTAGAGCCACCACCTCTCTTTGTCCAAAACCCTTTCTTATGCTCGGGCTTTCTTCTTATACCTATGTCGTCGCAGGTTGCTCACCACCACAAATCATCATCTCCAGCTCATGTACTTTGTCCTTCCCGTGATGAATGCCACCAAGGTTTTGATCGGAAAAGCGACAATGTTTGTGGTGTTCTGAAAGGCCTGTTGTGTGTGTCTTGAGAGAGGGTTTTGAAGGAGAGAGACAGGCGGCGAGGTTTTACCTCTCTCTCCTCTGGTAGACCTAAATGGCAAACAAAGAAAAGATTGTTAAAAAAGGGATGGTTAGAGTCGAACCCAAGTTCACCAGGATACAGAGAGAGATAACTAACCAGTTTACTAATGACTGACATACATCATAAAGCCAACATGAATTATATATATACAGTCTTGAAAGTGTTGTATGTTACTATTCGCAATCTTCTGTTTTTAATATATATATATAATTCCGACCATATTTTACCTTGAGAATTTTAAATTACTTCAAATCTAATGTGTTGATGTAGATTCTATTTTTGGTTTACATCTAGAATTACCTTTAACAATCTTGTGACTTTCGGTAGAATTATTTGAGATCTGTGATTTCTAATGTTTAAATATGTTTTAATGAGAGTGTTTTGCACTTTTGCTCGTATTAAATAACCAGCTTACATATGCTTTTTAACTGGTTTGCTATTGCTTAGTGGCGGAGCTTGAACGAAAAATCAGTGGGAGCCGGACTCTCGAAAGCTAAATCAGCGGAGGCTGGTCTTATAAAAATCCAATAATTTACACTACAAAATTTTCGATAAAATTAACACTATGAGCTAAAAATCAGTTGGGGCCAAGGCACCCTCTAGCCCTAACTAAGCTCCTCCCCTGCTGGTGCTTATCAAAGATTATAAGAATCTCAGAACTTTTCTGCCTTTTGAACTAAGAAACATATGGATCGAGCTATGTTGCTAAATATTGTCTGCAACCCTGCTAACAAATTACTTAGCCGAGTCTAACGGATCATACATAGTATGGTTATGTTATAACCCCAAGATCTGTAAATGTAGTTTTTAAAAGACTTAGTTTTGCTATCCGAAAAAGGTTAGCTATTAGCGGTGCAACAAGCTGCTTGTTTGCCTTCTATTTCGTTGTATCTCCAAGATGAAATTGTTCCTTGATTATGTAATTGTGAGTCAGTTTTGTATTAGGATTAACAAAAATATAGGATAACCTGCATCTCCTTTATGGCGGATCCCACTAATGGAAAGAATTAGTGTAAACATATTATAATACTCTATAATATATCAAAATGAACCCATTGAGAAAAGTTTCGGATTCGAAAAGAGTCGAACCATAATATAATAGAGAGTGTTGACGAGTGTGGATTTCAACTTATATCATCACATATTATGAACTTGAAAAAAAAAACCTTTATAAGATTACTATGATGCTCATAATCCGATTGCAAGAAACATGTTTATCAGTTTAATTATGTTTGTGCATTATCACATTCATCATCTATATCCCCACACATGATCAGAAAACATCACAAACTCCTACCCATGTGACATCACTAAACCACCTTAAACAGAAAATAAAAACCTTCTAATAAATTCAAGGGTTTTGAGTAAAATTTCATCTTCCTAGTTGACCATCAATATTCACAACTTCCTTATATTCTTTTTTAAACCATAACTCACACCCAATCTAATTATACTACTAAACTACCCTTAATACCGTTAGACCAAATACCCTTTAAAACTTTCTATATATCGATGTAAAGTTTGTATTAATGAAAGTGTAAAGAAAGAATGTGTCTAAAATACCTAATTTTATTCTAAAATCAATGAACAAACGTTTGATAATACAATTTGAATATGTTCTTAAATCCCAATCACTTCAATGTCTCTAATTGTCAATGTTACACAATATCCGGAATAGAATGCCAAATACAATCCTCCGGGGAATGTAATGCATCGCATTACACTCGCCGGAGAAAACCATTATACACAACCGGAAAAAGAAGAAGACGAAGAAGAACCCGAAAATCAATATCACTTAAAAGCAATGACATTCCGCATCATCTCCTTAAACTCCATAAAATCCACACGTCCATCCTGATTCCGATCAACGGACGAGATCATCATCTCCACTCTCCGTATCTCATTCCCTTCCGCAAACCCTAACTTCACTAACACCCTTTGCAACTCCGTCGCCGATATGAATCCATCTCCGTCTTCATCAAACACCTTAAACGCCTCCGTCAAATCCGCCTCTTCTTGTCCTCCAACGAAGTCGTTTTTGCTATCTTCATCGTTCAAAACGTCGTCTTCGTCGATATCATCCAGACGAAAAAACAGATCGTCAATCTCCTTATGCAGTGCCTGGTGATGATGATCATGTTAAAGATGTACTAATCAATTTATTTAAAGGAATTTATTTTACCTGAAAATCAACAAATGTGAGACCGGTGTTTCCGTCTTGAATGAACGTTTTGATTAGTACATCTAACTCATTCATGTTTGTATCCAGGCCGAGAAGGATTAAAGCGCGGCTGAGTTCATCAACAGTTATGACTTCGTCGTGATTCGTATCGAATAGATCGAAGATCCGGCGGAGGCGCACGGAGTTCAGCGACGGTGATCGGAGGCGGAAGGAGGATGACATAAGTTTGTTGCGGTTGGTACGGTGGTCCGTTGCGGTGGTTGTAGGCGTTTCCATGCCGAATCGAAGTCAATCTGTTGGATTTTTGTTGAAGATAATAGGCTTGAATAAGAGGATTGAGTCAAATTGAATATGAATTTGTGAATTTATGGCGGTTAGAGATCGAGATCTTGAAATTATGATGAATTATTGATTGATTGATACGGTGGTGGGATTGTTATTTGTTATTGCTGGCCTGGCAGGATCTGGATCCAACGGGTATGCTTGATTTACGGTAACTTCCATCATACATGATGATGATACGATATTTATTTAATAGGTAAATTAAAGTTGGTTATTTCATAATATATATGATTAGTCACTAATCACTAGGGTGTTTGTATGTGTGATATGTTAATATATATTGCATGTGGAGCATGCAAAAGTTTCGACTATAAAATATGAGAATAAGGAATAAAGGTGATAGATACATTGATGTTACGTTTGTGATTTGTTTCATGAATGAATGAGATGCTAAGGCTGGACGGTATGGCCCGTCCTCAGCCCCGGTGCCAGCGTCACCCCATCCCCCCTCGTCTTCATCCCGTCACCGTCCTCTCCGTCTGTTTCTCGATGTCCAGGACAGACCAAAACATGTGGGCCCCCTTCTTTCTTCTTGGCGCCGGCTTCGTCACCCCATCCCGTCCCCCGTCTTCATCCCGTCACCATACCCAGCAGCCTAAGATGAGTAGAATTATGGACATATGAATGTGCGAAATTCACTTTAAAATCAATTAGATCAGAACGACTTGACATGGTATGGTACTTAAAACTATGTGTTAGGTAGGGGTGTTTATAATAAACTGTTAGGGGCTGTTTGGTAGCCTCTTAATGACCATTCAGATGTTACCTTTTAATGGTTTAAAACCTCTGAATGAATAAGAGGTAACCTCAAGTCTGAATGGTTAAGAGGTAACCTCTGAATGATAAATCATCACATGTCATATTCTTTTACCTTCTCATTAGTAAGGGTGAACGGGGCACTCCCCTCTTAGGGGAGTCCCCTCTCTTACGCATGACCAATCAGCACGCGCCACGTCAACTCCCCTCATACCTTCAATTTGATGGCTGCACTCCTCTCTTGGGGACTTGTTTTTTTATTCAAAAAGAAAAAAAAAGAAAAAAAAAAGGAAAATGTTTTGATTGGTTGAAAAGAGGGTGGCCCACCATCTCCCTCCCTCCTTCATGCGGTAACCTCTCACCGCTCCCCCTCCCCGCGTTGATGGCGGCGGTGTTCCCGCTAGGGGACTTGGGTCACCGCATGCCTCCCCACATGGTGCCCCGTTCACCCTAAAATTCTTAATGGTTCTATTCAGAGGCTTTGTCTAAACCAAAGCAAAACATGTGACTCTAGGGAAATATTAGTATCGACGAATAACTTGTTGAAATCCGTAAAATACACAGAACTAATATATTTTGTAGACAACTTAAAATTTTATCTTTTTAGACTTTAGATATTTAAATGACATTTTAGAATGAAACAACTGATAATTAATAGCTTGCATTTTGAACAGGTTTATCAATTTTGATTGGTGATGATCGGGAAAGGCAAGATGACTTCTACTTCACATAGATCCAGACTTCGATCCACATATTTAGCACCAATCTTCAATCCAATTATTCAGAATTCGACTAACAAAAATACACGATCGAAAAATCATTAGAACAAACTTCAGATAGAGGATATCGGGCGATCCTAGATGAACAAGGTCTCCATGAGAACAAATATCTCCAAATTTGATGATGAATAACCCATAAATATTAGATGATGAATAACCTATAAATAACCCATTGTGGTGAGGCGTAAAACCGTGACAAATAGCACCACCACCAACACTGAAGTTGCGACGTCTTAATGCGGAGAAATTAGACCGAAACATAAAACATAGAAAATAATAACTAAGTCGATTTAGGACCCGTGCGTCACGATAATGTAGGTCCACCCAGAGGATCGAGTAACCTGTATTCCCTGTTTTCCGACAAACCCGAAAGTGCGGAATCCAAACGGGTAAGTTAAACCAAGTGACGAACACAAACACAAAGATTCAACGATTAACACTCCATTGGATTAACTCGTATGAAACCGTTACAAAGCAATGTTTACAAGATAAACCTATAAACGCTCAGTTGTGTGTGTGTGTTTACAGTGTTCGCTCAAAGAAATCTATTCAGACTTCGTTACTGTGTTCTGTTTGTTAACTGAGTATATATACCAAAGCACATGACGAAATCAAAGAGGCCGACGAAAACACATCGACGAAATCAAGACCTCAACGAAATCAGTGGATTTCGTCACATATGAGGTGTTTTCGTGAACATGGGGATTTCACCAAAAGTGTTTTCACCACTAAGATGATTTCGCCCAACAAGTGTGTTTTCGTCACTTGTATTGGGCCTTTGATTTGGGCTTTGACTTGGTCATGTTGTTGGGCTGCTTCAATGATCCAAACAACAAACAAATAACAAACAGTAAACATACAAACTATACTAACATGTATACTGCAAACACGCAGTTACATGTACATGAACATTACGAAGTAACTAGCATACCGAGTCAAGACAGGAGGTTGTCTTGACTACGGCCTTCACTTCGAAGCCGAGTCGAACCGAGCCGAGCCGTATCCACATAATATGTATCAACAAACTCCCCCTTGGATGCTGCTCGCGAGGTTCGTAATCTCGTTCTCCATCTCTTGATGGTTCATTCATTCTCGGAAAGGATCTTCAAAGTCTTCACGCGGAGTGAGTAGAAAGTGTATCAACAAACTCCCTTTTTCATTTAGGAAGTGTATCAATAAACTCCCCCTTTGATTATGTTATGAATCTTTCGATCTTCAATGCTTTAGATCCTTGTGGTGTTGATGAGTGATCAGCGGCAACTCGATCATCTTAATCATTTGAGTGCCTTCACGTCGTGTCTTCATTTCGAAGCTTGTCATCGAACATGTTCTCCTCGCCTTTAGCATCTGCACATGCAAGAAAGCTAAACACGTAATGAGAACAACTGCTTGGAATATAGTTAACATAAAACAAACGACACACAGGTGACCAATTCTTATTCAACTACCGTCCGACAGTTAGTTTAAAAAGTTAACAGATTTTTCAATTTTAATTATTAACTTTCAAAACTTGCAAACTCTGACCGTTTATGAAGATTCAGTCGTTTTGATTTTCGTTTTCGTTCAGGTTTCAGGTAACGAAGACTTGAGTTCCAACATCGGTTAATCAAAACTAAAGCAGAAATAAAATCTTTTTGACTTTTATAAAGTTTATATTAAAACACACCTAAAATCTTTTTGGTATTTTGAATATTTCAAACTTAAAGACTGAAAGCAGTAAATAAATATATACAGAGTTGCAGAAACTAAGAAAAGTAAATATATACAAACATTCTTTTTGCGAGTTTCGAGGGTAAGAGAATCATATCAGTGTACGGTCATGCAAAACGCTCTTGTTGTTCTCTTTGTTAACATTTAGATAAACATCCTATAACGATTATCGGTATTATTATCCACATAAGCTCAACTTATCATATGTAATCATGGCGAGGGGATACGTTAAGGTATGATTTATACTTACCGACCGGTGTTCATCCACATCACGACACATTCCCGTATCAAGGTATGCACGAGGGTTCATCTTACTGGTGAGTATACCATTTATCATCTGTTTTACCGTATAAAATGATGTGAGTAACTCACTTATTTTGATTGAAAACAAGCCCTATGTGATAGAATCACTTATTGATGAGGAACTTGATTTTCAGATGCATGAAGGGCACAAGAGCAAGTCCGTGAACAGGTCAGTACTTTCGTACAGCAAAGAGACGAACTTGACTCCCGGATAAATGTGATATATTATCACTTGTTTTGTGGACATGTGATTGTTGATCACTTATTGAGGTCGTATGCAGTATGTACACGTATGTATGATATCATGGAAGATCTAGACTTCGTCTCTGTTTGTTTCGGTAAAAGAAACAACCATGATACCCAGATGATAAACAACATAAAGACCACATATCTCAGAACCTCGGCAATCTCTCAAACGAAATTTCGGTACTAAGACCATATGCCAATGAGTGGTTCCCACCTGGTCTTCAGTCGATTTAAGTTTTATATCACCCTTCACACTTTAAGATGATTGTGAGCCTACCGATACATCTTATATAGAGCTGCTTAACATTTTTCATTTTGCATTTCAGTTTAAAAAGGTTTAGACAGACCATTGATGTACTATCATTTTCTTTTTTGCTCGCCAGGAAACTCATTTTTGTTTTTCTATTGTTTTTAAATTTTGAAATTTTTCGATGTTTTTGAATTTTTCAAACTTGGATTTACTCCCCCTAAAATCAACAAACTTACAATAATTTTAAAAACACAAAGATATTTACAAAAACGATTTTCCGATGTGGATTACTCTTGCTTGACCTTAATGTCGTTTACCAATAATAAAAAGTCAAATCTTGATTTATCAAATGCTTTGGTAAAAAGGTCGGCACGTTGGTCATCAGTATGGACCTTAACAACATCGATTAGCCTTTTATCAAAGCAATCACGTATGAAGTGATACTTAATTTCGATGTGTTTGGTCTTTGAATGCTGCACAGGATTTCTAGTGATAGATAAAGCAGCAGAATTATCGACTAAAATAGGAGTAGTTAGGAATTCAAAACCATAATCGCGCATTTGTTGTTGTATCCACAGGACTTGGGAGCAACAACTTGAGGTAGCAATGTATTCAGCTTCACAAGTTGATGTAGCGACACTGCCATGTTACGAGGCGAGTTCCTAAAAACTGGCATCCAGCCGTTGTGGATTTGCCGTCTATTTTGCATCCGCCAAAATCAGAATCACTGAAAGCGACTAATTCAAAGTTATCATCCTTAGGGTACCATAGACCGGTGTCTGGGCAGCCCTTCAAATAACGAAAAATCCTTTTTACAGCTGCAAGATGTGAGGCCTTCGGGTTCACTTGATATCTGGCTAGCAGGCATGTTGGATACATTATATCTGGTCTTGATGCTGTGAGGTACATAAGGGATCCAATCATCGCGCGGTAGTATGAAGAGCTAACAACTTCACCCTTCAAGTCTGGATTGATTCCGTGATTTTGCTGCAGTGGGGTACCAATGGGCGTTGTGTCGGACATCTGGAATCGGCTCAAGATGTCTTGGACATACTTAGTCTGATGGATGAAAATCCCAGACTTCGTTTGTTGCACTTGCAAGCCTAAAGAGAAAGTCATCTCCCCCATAGCGCTCATCTTGAATTTATCCTGCATTACACGCTCGAAATCCCTACACATAACATTGTTAGTAGAACCAAATATAATATCATCCACATATACCTAAACCAGTAGAAGATCTCCATCTTGTTCTTTTATGAAGAGAGTGCAATCGATAAGACCTCTGCGAAATCCATTCTCCAGCAGATAATTAGATAAGGCTGCGTACCAAGCTCGCGGTGCTTGATGTAGACCATAGAGAGCTTTGTTCAGCAACCAAACCCGATCGGGATGGATAGGATCTTCAAAACCTGGAGGCTATTCAACATACACCTCTTCTTCCACTAGACCATGTAAGAATTCACTTTTGACGTCCATCTAGAAAACCTTGAATCCTTTGAATGAGGCATAAGCCAGAAAGATCTGAATTGCTTCCAGACGTGCAACAGGTGCATATACTTCGTTGTAGTCTATACCTTCAATCTAACGAAAACCTTGAACGACCAATCTAGCTTTGTTGCGAATAACGATTCCACGGTCGTCCTTTTTGCATTTATACACCCAACGGGTACCAATCTTCTTATAACCAGCAGATTTCTCTACGAGTTTCCAAACACCAAGTTTCTAGAATTGTTGCAGTTCTTCCTGCATAGCTTCAACCCAAGAGTTATCTTTCAAAGCGTCTTTCCAAGTTCTTGGCTCTTCCTGTGAGACATAACACGCGAAAGACCAATCGTTTTGTTGACCAGATTCTCGAATCGCCGCATACAAGCCTGCGTTGTTGTTGTTGCGCAACATGTTTCTTGTTTGTATGCCACTTTGTACATTGCCTATGATGTTTTGTTGAGGATGGGTATTGTGTATTCTAGTTTCTGGGTTATCTGGGACAGGAACATTAATACCCAGATTGTTGAGATTGAGATCAACAACCAATTCAATACCTGGAACTAACGAAGAGGATGATGCAGTAGCTTCAGCTGTTATAGGGGCGTCCACTAGAGGTGTAGCCTCTGAAGTACCATGAACAGCTGATGTAGGAGCTTCTTGATCTGCATCTAGAAATTCTTCATCCTCTGAAGATTCGTTCAGTTCGGTTGCATCATGAAAATCCTCATTGTCGAGAGCATTATTGTTCACTGAAGATGGCTCTTGATTGACAACAATTGGACGAACCAACGGTGAATCTGTTGCGTTGTCACTCTCGAAAAACATCCTTGCCGCAGCAGTTTCTTCAACTGCTTCAACATTGATCGAATTGAAAAAGCCATCGTACTCAAACATCCATGGTTGACCAGGACATCTGACTGGTAATGTGTGCCTTTGTACTCTGACCTCAGACCATTCTTCAACCCTTTTAGTCTCTAGATTCCAGACTCTTAAGTTAGGGGTGGCATAACCAAGAAAGTGACCTTCAATAGCTTTTGCCCCAAACTTTCCATTAGGATCGATCATTGTGCAAGGAGCTCCAAACGGTTCAAGATATGACAAATCTGGTTTCCGTTTGTGAAGAAGCTCAAAGCAGGTCTTGTTGTGCCTTTTGCCTGTAAGGACTCGATTCATCGTGTAACATGCGGAGGCCACAGCTTCACTCCAGAATGGAATGGGCAACGGCGACTCTACCAACATAGTCCTAGCAGTCTCGATCAATGTACGGTTCTTACGTTCAGCGACGCCGTTCTGTTGAGGAGTATAAGCAGCACTAAATTCGTGAAGAATACCTTTTGACGTGCAAAACTCCGCCATGGCTTGATTTTTAAATTCAGTACCATTGTCGCTGTGTATCCGTCTAACCTTCAACTTATACAAATTCTCAATCTGAATGATCAAGTTTTTGATGATACCGAAAGTTTCACTCTTGTGAGCCATAAACGCCACCCAAGAAAATCTTGAATAATCATCCGTTATCACGAGGCAGTATTGATCATTCCTGATGATTTCATGCTTGACAGGACCAAACAAATCCATGTGCAAACGTTCAAGAGGAACTGCCACAGTGTTGATCTTCTTTGTCAGATGTCGTTTCTTCGTTTGCTTTCCTTTTTGGCATGAAACACAGACGTCTTGAAGATGGAAATTTTTAAGAAGAACACCATTCACTAATTCATTCGTCACCAAATGATTCATTTTGCATTAGTGAATGTGACCCATACGTTTATGCCAAGAGATTGAGTATTTTTCCGTGGCTTTTGTAATGAAACAAGTTGCTTGTGCAGTCGTTGTTATAGCTTGGCTCATATCAAGGACATACAAATCGTTTATCCTTGGATCAGATAAGAGAATCCATTCTTTTGGAATCTTGAAGCCGGGTTTCAGCACGTAACATCCATTTGCATCAAAGTGTACTGAAAACTGCTTATCACAGATTTGTGAAACGCTGAGAAGATTGTGATCAAGTTGTTGTACAAAGTTGATCTTATCAAAACTTACAACCCCGTTGGATACCATTCCTTCTCCAGTAATATATCCGCCTTTATCTCCAGCAAAAGCAACATAACCTCCTATAATAGATTTAACGTCGTAGAGAAGCTTCATGTCGCCTGTCATGTGCCTGGATGCCCCACTATCAACAATCCAATGACTGCTGAAAGTTCCTCCTGGAACACCCTGCATATGTACTCACATGATTAGTTGGAGATGGGGACCCAAGCCTTTGTGGTCTTGGGTCTTCCATTTTCATCAACGTAAGTTACTTAAACTTCTCGATGTTGTGGAAATTGTGATGTTCCCCCTGATTCAATAACCGTTTTTGGTTTCCAGGTCTGTTTTGTTTTATCAGTGTTATTCTTTAAAATCTTAACTTCATGATTGTCTGAAGTTTTTGAATCGTCTGGTTTGACAGAAACAGATGTTTTGTTAACCACGTCAGTTTTAATCGCTTTTTCAATTTTCTTGACCTGTTGGCGTTTCTGTTTCTTTTCCCTTTCTTTTACAAGACGGGGATCTGGTTTTGATGAAACAGATCGCTTGCGGTCAATTTGGTCACGGGGATCATCAACTTTGGCTTTTTGTTTATGAAGATATGGACAATTTCGAATAATATGTCCAAATGTTCCACTTGAAAAACATGATCTACGTTCTACAAACCCCGTAGTATCATGTGATTGTCTTGTCGATGAACTTTGTGATCCCGAGGTACTAGGTTTTGAACTGTTTGGTTCGTTTCTTTTCAAAGAATTAACTTGAATGACATGATCTAAGTTAGATTTATTTGAAAATGTTTCAAGTTTAGCTGTTCCCTTCGATTTCACAAAGTTCACTTTCTTGTCCTTTTGCTTGGTCTGTTTCTTTTGCCATTGAGTCGGTGAGTTACTTTTAGGTTTGGTGTGATTTTGCTGCTTTTTCACTGTTGGTAATTTCTGATTGCCACATTGTTTTCTAACTTCAGCCTTTGGGATAGGAGGACACTGTGTTACCACCACGTGTGATCCTGTCTTTCCCAAAAACTTACTTGTTGAATCCTCAAAAATTTTACTTATTAAAGATTGGTTAACATTCTTAATAGGAAAATCTTTGTCAGAGTAGATTTTATCATCACCAACAGGAGTGTATAGCAAATTCACACTCTCAGACTCTTGTGAGGAAGTAGACGTGGACTCGGTCAGAACAGTCGTAGCAGGTTTTGCGGGAGGATCACATAGAATATGATTCTCGAGAGGTATGTCCTCTTCTTTGATTACCGCATCTGACTGTGCTGAGTCAGTATCATTAGATTCATCATCTGAAGAATCAGTATCCTCAACAATGATTGGAGGATCCTGATTTTGTTCAACAGTTACAAATGTATCTGCTGACACATTCGAATCTGATGATACTTCCGATTTATATCCAAGTCCCGTTGCAAATTCCTCAATGTCTAAAGGAACAGATTCTTCATAATGAGTTCTAAACTCCTCATCAGGCAGTGCATCATAATTTTGTCTAACAGGTGGTGGACATTTCTTATATCCAATGCACGTGACATCCTTTTTCTCTTTTTGTGTGCCAATGATGTGATCCAACACATATCTAGAGTTAGAATAACTGTCTAGTTTAAGCCGGATCGCCTCACTTTCACACTTTGTGCAGGCTAACTCTTTTTGCATGCTTTCAAGACGGTTGATATAAAGGTTTATGTCAGTTTGTTTTCTTGAAACCATTTTTGTCAGTTCGGTTTTATCTTTTCTTAAAGTTTCAACCATCGTTTTAAATTCCTTTTCATGGTTTTCATAAAACATGTTAGCCTCTTTGCATTTCGAGAGATCCACTATCAACTTTTGATTGTGCATATTTGTCACTTCAAATTTGTTTTGTAAAGCCTCATGTTTGCTTTGCAAATCACACCACTTAGCATCAAAAGAAACATGTTTGTTTTGCAAGTCAAACAATTCAGCATTTAAAGCATCATGTTTGCTTTGCAACTCAGACATATTAGCATCCAAATCAGCACATTTAACACTTAAGCTAGCACAATTATCACAATTAACAACAGTTGGTTCATCGACACATACCTGGCTTGATGAACTGCTGCCATTAGCCATAAAGGCTGAAAGAAGAGAAGAAGAAGAATAAGCAGCTTGATCCACCAGAATAGATCTTATATCATTCCTTGCTGCAGCTTCTCCTAACACTTCATCGATATCTTCATCGATTCTCCCACTAGATACATCATCAGAAAAATCTTCGCCAGAGGTTGAGACTTCCTCATCTGAACTCCTTGAATCACCAGAACTCTCTTCATCTGAAGATTCACCACCACTGGTGGAAGATTCTCCACCACTAGCGTGCTTCAAATCCTTAGCAGCTTCAGCAAAACAAGCTGCTCCTCCTTGATCACCAATGCCTATTTGCATTGACTAGTCACAACCTTCATCTATTTGCACCACAAGAGCTTGATTGGTGTTCGATGGTCCTGCTTGATTGTTTGCAGGGACCAAGGCTCGATCATCATTCATGGGATGATTCTGATTCTGTTGGTTGCCTCCTTGACCTCTGAAAGGATTTTGGTTCCCATGCTGAGCTGGCTTTGTGCATTCCATCTTGAAGTGACCACGTTCGTCACAGTTAAAGCACTTAACAGACTGCTTATCGAACCCATACTTGGTGTCTTTCTTGCTTTCCAAGCTGGTTCGACCCGTCCGTTCCATGAAGTCTTTAGCTCGCCTTACAGCACTGGCGAAAGCCCATTTGATGTCCATCATATCTATCTCCTCTTTATCTATCTGCTGGTAATCTTCTTGAGTCAGATTGATGTTCCCGATCTGACCTGCTATCAACCCACAATACGCGCTCACCAATGTGTTCAATATCTCCATGTGATCCTTAGCTACTTCAACGCTAACTTTGGAGAAACTTGATGTGTCCAGTCGTACTGTATTAGATGGCTGACCAGCTGATGACGTGCTACCATAAGAGGCTTGCTGTTGCACAGGTAGTGGATTGCCGTACAAATCTGTGGTTGGTGCAACAACCTTTGGTATTGAGGAAGGTGGAAGTGGATATCCATATAAGTCTGTGGTTGGAGCTGGCTTCACAGGAACTTGTATCGTATTGCCATATAAATCCGTGCTTGTGACAAACGCCGTCTGAAGTGGAGCATGTGAAACAGGTCTTGCAGAAGTACTAGGAGTTCCATAATACATATCAGGATTATGTCGCACTGGTATTGTAGAAGTGCTAGAAGTTCCATAATACATATCAGGATTTTGTCGCACTGGAACCCTTTTTGCCTTTAGGATTTCTTCCTGATCTTTGTTCTCCAAGAGCTGAGCGAAGTCATTGATGTTTGTCATAGCCAATGTGCCATTGTATTTCAGGATTTCCAAGAAACTATTCCATTGAGGTGGCAGTGCATCGGCAAACTTTGTGACAACCTGTGTTGGATTTGTTTCTACCTCATAATTGCTCAATTCAGTCAGCAAGTGATGAAATCGACTTGTCATATCTCCCAAAGATTCATTTTCCATACAAGTGAAACCATCAAACTCCTTTTTGAGTAAATCATGTCGCAATTGACGTGACTTTTCATTTCCTAGACCTCTTGTCTTCAATGCATCCCACAATCGCTTTGACGTCTTGAAACTGACAAACTGATGATATATATCTTTGCTCATCGCCTGAGTCAGAATAGCATATGCTTTCTTTTCTAAATCATATACCTTTTTCTGGTCTTCCGAAAGATCTGCAAATGTAGCGGCAGTTGAAGCGGCAACCTCAAGAGTTTGATCGAAATCTGTAGTAAAACGTAACCACAGTTTCGTGTTTTGCCCATTGACATACGTCTGAAATCTATCAACCCAACCAGGATATTCGTTTAGGTGCATCAGTTTCGGTGGACGATTCAGACTTCCGGTCTCGCTTTCGCTTAGGAGTATACTTTGAATACTCGGAGTTTGATTTGAAACAAACGCCCATTGACCGGTCGACATTTGATTCGCTTGCGAAGATGCGGGTGCCGGAGATTCAGCCCATGATGGTGACAAACGCGTGTTTGTATACTTGCTTTCTGTATTAGATGCGTGTGCGGGAGATTCGGCCCATGATGGAGATAAACGTGACGGATTACCCCACCAATTCGGATTCATTTTTGATGTATGATGACTAATACCTGAACAAATCACACAAATTAAACAGTTAAAAATGTTTTACAAGTCTACTGTTAAAAAAAAATAACACAAGTCCAGTAACAAGTTGATTTCGTCTGGATACTGAATGAGGAGTGATTTCGTTGAATGATGTTTGACGAAATCAGACTTGGATTTCGTTTAGCATGAGTGAAGAGGGATTTCGTCGACTGATGAATAAGGGATTTCGGCAACTAGTGCAAGCTGATAAGGGATTTCGGCCAGATCAAGACAAGCACACAAGTGATTTCGGCTAGGGAGTGTTTTCGGCTGAGGAGTCTGATTTCGTTGATAAGGTGGTGATTTCGGCCAGGACTTGATTTGGGCCCAGAACTGATTTCGGCCCAGGTGGGGTTTTCGGCCAAGAATAGATTTCGTCCAGGAAGTGATTAACAAACTGATTTCATGGCTTGATATTGTTGAAAGAACTGATTTCGTTGACTATTATAACCAGACAACAAGATATTTTTGAAACCAAATCTTATCTATTACTAACACAAAGCCCTCTTTTGTCAAACCACCATACTTTCCTGATTTCGAAGCTCCTTATTTTCTACCTTTCATCATGACACTTGTACACATTTGTCAAACAATGATAAAATATGCAACAACACTTATAATTCAAACAGAATTCAGATCAATAACATATATAATTCAAGAACAGTTTGAATAAACCTAGAACACCAAGAACACTATGAATATTCTGAGTTTTCCAGACAACAATTTTTGCACTAAAGTTTAGTAAAAACCAAATATTAACATTTAAGCAAGTGTTTTAACAGTGGTTTTGTAAAAAATTTATAGCAAAAACAACAAGGTTTTCAAGATTTCATAACTATTTTCCAGAAAAGTATGATATTCAAACAAGAACAAAACTGAAAAACACTTTAAAATCTATTAAAACACAAGAAAATTGACTTGGTTTAAACAAGGAATCGAGCCAATGCTCTGATACCAATTGTAGGTCCACCCGGAGGATCGAGTAACCTCTATTCCCTGTTTTCCGACAAACCCGAAAGTGCGGAATCCAAACGGGTAAGTTAAACCAAGTGACGAACACAAACACAAAGATTCAACGATTAACACTCCATTGTATTAACTCGTATGAAACCGTTACAAAGCAATGTTTACAAGATAAACCTATAAACTCTCAGTTGTGTGTGTGTGTTTACAGTGTTCGCTCAAAGAAATCTATTCAGACTTCATTACTGTGTTCTGTCTGTTAACTGAGTATATATACCAAAGCACATGACGAAATCAAAGAGGCCGACGAAAACACATCGACGAAATCAAGACCTCAACGAAATCAGTGGATTTCGTCACATATGAGGTGTTTTCGTGAACATGGGGATTTCACCAAAAGTGTTTTCACCACTAAGGTGATTTCGCCCAACAAGTGTGTTTTCGTCACTTGTATTGGGCCTTTGATTTGGGCTTTGACTTGGTCATGTTGTTGGGCTGCTTCAATGATCCAAACAACAAACAAATAACAAACAGTAAACATACAAACTATACTAACATGTATATTGCACACACGCAGTTACATGTACATGAACATTACGAAGTAACTAGCATACCGAGTCAAGACAGGAGGTTGTCTTGACTACGGCCTTCACTTCGAAGCCGAGTCGAACCGAGCCGTATCCACATAATATGTATCAACAGATAAACCTATCAAATGTGAAAAAATAGACGACCATAAAAACGTTGAACCACACATGAACGTTGCGTAATGTTAACTCGCAAAATTTAGAACGAAGCGTAAAACAAAACGTAAAAATGTTGAACCACACATGAACGTTGCGTCATATTAAGTCACAAAATTTAGAACAAAATGTAAAACGAATTTTTGCGAAATATGAAAAGTATAGGGTAACAAAGTTGAAAGTAAAAAAGTTCTTAGGTTAAATTGACAAAGGTAAAAAGCTTTGGGGTTAAAAGTAAAAAACCAAAATAGTTTTAGGTTAAAAGTGTAATTATATCAATTTTTTTAAAATCTCCCTAAGCATAGAGTACAACTACTCTGTGCATTAACATGTTGCTAATTTAGAATGGATAAATATCAAATAACAGGGCAAAAAACAACGGTTGTAATGAGTAGGGCTGTAAACGAACTATATGTTTAGAGAACAATTCGTGAACCGATTGGCGGGAAACTTGTTTAATAAATGAACGAACATGAACATGAAATTTTGTTCGATTAGTTAAATGAACGAACATGAACAAATGTCTCGTTCATTCAGTTGTGTTCGTGAAGGTTCGATTATGTGTTCATGAACGTTCATTCATGTTCGTTTGTTTTATATTGTTCATGAAAGTTTTTTTTTTTTGTACATTTATTTATTTTATCTAAACATTTTGTACCTTCAATTTATTACCCTAACGATTAAAATAGAAAATCCTATACCCACCTTTTTTGCAGTGTTCCTGTTTCGTACCTCATTATTTACATCGATAAATACATCAAACTGCGTTCCACTATTAGTTATTCAAGTTCTAGGGAACCTCCATCCGCCATCCATTTTTTGCCTTTGTCACCTTCATTGATTTTGTTTTTTTCGTGAACACGTTCATTTCTTTAATGAACGAATACGGACAAAAAATCTGGTTCGATAAGTGTTCATGAACTGTTCGTGAAAACATTATTTCATTAACGAACAAACATGAACAAAGTCTTGTTCGTGTTCGTTCGATTCGTTTACAGCCCTAATAACATATGTAATGATATAAAGTAGCATATGTTATGTTACATTGTGTTATGTTATATAAGAATAAAACACATTACATTAACCCTTAGAGTGTTATAGTATATGTGTAGTAGAGTATAGTACAATATGGTAACGTATCGTATCATTATAAAGTTGTTAATTTCACAATGTTTATTTATTTATTTTTTTTAAACATTACTTAGATTTTTACATAATTTTGTTAAGTGGATAAATATTGTTTATAAGCCCAATATAGGCCTATATGAGAGATCTATACTCATCGTCAAGTCCTATTCATCATGTATAGCCCAGCTACCAAACAATAGGCCCATACGAGGGGGCTTATAAGCTTCGTATAGAGCTTCACGAGGTGTATACACCATCCGCCAGACAAAACTCATACTTGCAGCTCTGACTTTTGAGGCTAGTGCCTATATGTGGAGATGAGGTGTTGGATTTGCTTTTCGGGGTCAATGGATAGTTTTCCTCTTTTTTTAACGTCGTCGTATCTACTAACCAAACACACATTTTTTCATTTCCTCAGAATGGTTTATCCCATTTTGTCATCGATTCTTTTGAACCAAACTCTTTCAAATAATTAACTTCTTTTTAATCACCGGGCACTAAAAAAACAATTCGACGTAATGGATTTAACTGTTAATTGTTAAAAGAGTAATAAAACCATATTAATTTCAATTTCGTTACCAAGTTAAATTACCCAAAACATCATTTTTTTCCTATTAGTTTTCACTTGGTTTCTTGTGGCACAACCTCAAGAAATCTTTTTTATATTTTTTTTCCGTTTTCATAATCATTTGTCATTTGAATTAAAATCATCTTTAGATTGTAAACGATGCATGGACCTGATTTGACATGTGACTCGTTGACAGTTTTATCTTTTTCCTATATTTAGCTTTGATTAGACCATTTTAGTTCATTTCTAACTTAAACATACATAATAATAAAACTACATCAGAATAATATAATTAAAATATGGATACCTATAAGAAGATTAAGATGAAATACGGAATATGTAAACATCAGCAATCGGTATTACATGCATTTACGATTTTGTCAATCCATGAACAGGATAATCCATAGAAATGACAACAACCCTTATTTTTTATCAACTTTCACAACTGTAAACATCAGCAATCGGTAAACATCAGCAATCGGTATTACATGCATTTACGATTTTGGTAATTTAAATAGTTACATGCTTCGATATCTTTTAAATTACAAGTGACAACATTGACATGGTAATAATTAAGACATAAAGAAACTTCATTATGCTATAGAAAGGAAACAATCTCCAAGAAACACAATAAGAACGAGTGTTTGTAGAATAATTGTCTGGTAATTATAGATGTTATGAAATTTAAATAATGAGTTATGTGATGGAGAGAATGAAGGTCTTGTGAAATAACTTATCTCCTTATTGTAACACCTCGTAAAATCACGACCAAAATAATGAAGACACGTGTCATGAGCTTTGATGCGTGTGAAGTGTTATATATATTAGGTGTATATTTTAAGCCCTTTTAACACTTATTTTTAGCCAAGTTTTAAATTTATAAAACACGATATTTTACTAACACTAAACACACATATGGGCAAGTGCACCCATCGTGAGCGTAGTACAGTGTTGGTAAGATACCGAGGTCGTCCAAGGACACAAGAGCTTTTAGTACCAGTTTATCCTCAACGTCTAATCAAAATAAAAAGGTTAGAAAAATGTTTTAAACTAAGAAAAATAAAAACTAACTAAAATGCTGAAAATAAAATAAAAAGAAAAACAGATAGACAAGATGAATCACTTGGTTCCGACTCGTATCTAGTGTAACCTTTGATTATTTCCGCACTTTTGCACTATTTTAAGAGATTATCTTAGTTATTGTAGTAGGCCCCTCTTTTGAAGGTAACGTTACCCTCACCTCAGTAGTTTGAGGCAGCAAGGATACAATCCTAAAAGGGTGGATTATTGGAAGATAATTAATTAAGTTATTAATGCAAATTATGGTAGGCCCCTCTTTTGGAGGTGACGTTACCCTCGACTAAGTAGTCTGAGTCAGCAGGGATACAGCCCTAAATAGCCGGGTTATAGTATTAATAGTAGTTAACTTGTGAGGGGATCAAAGAGTTTGGACCCCCGCCATCCAATACCGTTAAGTATTGAAGGAGGTCCTACTAAATTGGACCCAGGTCCATTGCAGGACCTCTAAACGCTGAACAATGGCAAGACCTTTACCAAACCGTTCCCTTAACCCCCGACCAGGTAGCCAACATACCTCCATATAGACCGTGGAGATATGAATGGTGAAAATCTTTTATTTTATATAGACAGTAAAATAATGCCAAGACACCACGGACAAACGATAAGGAAAGATCACCTTCAACATAAGCAACTAGTTATTAAAGTCATTAATACAAAACCAAGTAAAAAGTGCAAAAGATTAGAAATAAAAAGTATTACACTAGACACTTTGTCTTCACCAAGTGATGTAAGAGACTTAGGCAAACATGGCCTTGATTGTCAAGAACTCTTACGATCAATCTTGGATCCCGAGACGACTCACACACTCTACGATGGACAATGGATGATGGTGGTGGATGATGGTGTTATGGTGGTGGTGGGTGGTGGGTGAAGTGTGAGAGAGGTGGTGTGCCAAGTGATGGTTTGAGCTTGAGCCAAGCACTCCTATTTATAGGCTGAACAGAAGCTCGGGCACGGCCCCGTGTCCAGTGGGCACGGCCCCGTGTCCACATCCTCTCTTTCTTCATTTAATGCAGTTTTGTCTTATTAGTTGACCACGCCCCCGTGTCCGCTGAGCACGACCCCGTGTGCAGAAGAATCTTTGTACTATGAAGATTTGCCTGGATTGTGCGAATCTTATAGTTGACCACGGCCCCGTGTCCGCTGAGCACGGCCCCGTGGTGGGCAATAGAAGCTTCTACCACTTTGTCTTTTCTGCTGACACTTGGGCACGCCCCCGTGCTGGCTGAGCACGAGGCGTGTTCAGTCTTCTGATGTCTTGTTTTGCTTGGGAAGATGTTGTCGTGGGGTCGGGCATGTCACATCTTGTTCCTTTTCTTGTATTTATGTTAGATTTTGATGTCTTTTTGCTTCTTTTGTTAATTTGAGCTCATTTAATCCTGAAAATACAAAAGGAAGACAAAAGCACACTTTTTCCAACATTAGTACTAAAAAAGGGTTAGTTTTATGCCACAATTGATGAAATTTATATGTTGCATTTTGAACACATCAAATACCCCCACACTTGAATCTTTGCTTGTGCTCAAGCAAAACTCTTTAATATGTGGCTATTACACTCCCAAATCGAATGGGTAGAGAAGAAGGTTTTTGGGCTTGTCGTAGAGTGTCGGGATTTCCAAGATTCTTTATTTAGTTTTATTTTTATTTATTTACAATCCTATTCGTCATGATTTATTTAAAACTTTTCATAAGATAAATTACTTATTAGGGCATAACATGCCTCTTTAAAATTCTATTTATATACAAGTTCACATACCTCACGGGGATCACTCAACACTCGGCCGAAAATGTATTTTTGTGGATCACTCGAGAGCGGCATGGAACTTACTCCTACCATAGGCTTGCCAAGCAATCAATCCTCCACCTTTTTAACTTATATACCTTTGTAAATATCAAGAGGACTTTGTGGGTGAAGGGTTAGGCTTGGGTTAAAGGTAGGTGGTTGGGTTGGTGGTTAGTAGAAAAAAAGGGCGAAAAGCGTAACAAGTGTCGGTTTTCGTAAGACTTTCTATTTTTGTAACTTTTATTTTGATGAAGCTATTATTCAAACAAAGTTATTTTTGATGAACTTGTTTGTTTATTTTCTTTTGCTTCATCATCAACACAAATATATATATATATATATATATATATATTTTGAAAATTCATACAAAAAATAGAACTTGTTACTAAAACAAAGGGGTAAAAAGAGTGCTTGGTTTGGGTTATGAAATGAAAAGGTTTAGGCTCAAATGGGCTAACTAGGGGGATTTTGGGTAGGTGGTAAAAAAAAGAAAAATAATGGTGTAGAAATAAAAAGGGGTTAGTCTTAATGCCTCCATCATTTACTTACTCGGGTTTAAGTTGGTAAGGACCGGGAATGTATCGTCATGGCAAGTTCTAGAGTCGTAAGAACCAAGCGGCTATTCACACAAGAAACGAAAAATGAGCATTTAGTCAAATGATATGTAAGTGTTTGCTCAATAAAGGCTCAAAACTCACTTTTGTGGGAATGGGTTTTTATGTGATCAAGTATATATAATTAAATCTTAACTAAGCTTGTCATGCCTTTTCATAATTTTCTTATGTTGGCTCTTTTTATCACGACGCTATCGGTTGTAAATTTGTAAAAATATAACCTTTTTGAGAACTTGAATTTACCGAGTTAAACCTAGACAAGTAAAAAAAATGAAAATTTTTGAAAAAAATTGGGGTGACTAGCGCTTCCAATAGAGTTTTGTGTAAGGCTTGTATTTAGGACTTGCAAGATTCAAGGTTTTAGCATCCCCCCCACACTTAAATTACACATTGTCCTCAATGTGTCCCAAAAATAAGTTTTTAGGTTGATTGAATGTGTAAAAAGGTGTAAAAAGCGAAATTTTTATGTTACTGGGCGCTGAACACGGCCCCGTGTTCAAGTGCCAGTAACAAAATTAAAACAAGAGAAACAGAAGCCTGGACACGGGGGCGTGTTGGGTGAACACGGCCCGTGTCCAGTTACCTGAACTGGGTCTTTTTCTGCAGACTGTGCAGCACGGGGCCGTGTTGGGCGGACACGGCCCGTGCCGAACTTACTGTAAACGAAGAAATTTGTCGGACGGTTCTGTTTTCCTGCATGGAGTGCCGGTTCAAGTTTCCCTTGCATCCTTTGCCATTTCAAGTGTGTTTTATTCCTGAAAATTAAAACTAACTAGAAAACAAGAAAATTAATCTAAACTAAACTAAGGATAGTTCTGCGGAATGCCTCCGTGGTGCGCCACGTTTATAAGGGTCATTGGCTAGACCCAAAGCCTGGTCACATATTACCCAAGTGGGATGTATTGCATCCCATGTTACACCATCGGAGAGCGTCATCCAAGCTTGAGTCTATGACCTTCATGTAGTTGACCGGGTCTTCTTCCTCTACTTTCTTTCCACATTCAAACTTCACTTCCTTATCCCCAAACTTCAATGTTAAAGTTCCGTCATTCATATCCACCACTGCTTGGGCGGTGGCTAGAAATGGCCTCCCGAGGATGAGAGGGACATCGGTGTCTTCTTCCATGTCTAGGATGACAAAGTCGGTTGGAAAAACGAATTTGTCAACCTTGACCAGCAGATTTTCAGTGACACCTTGTGGAAATTTGACGGACCTGTCGGCGAGTTGTATGCTCATCTTTGTAGGGCTTGTTGTTCCTAGGCCGAGTCGTTTGAACATTGACGTGGGCATGAGGTTAATGCTAGCCCCAAGATCGGCTAATGCATTACGAACGGGGGACTTCCCAATCGAGCAAGGAATTGTGAAGCTCCCGGGGTCGATTTTCTTTTGTGGAAGTTTGTTGAGTACTAAAGCGGAGCATTCTTCGCCTAAGTTAACTAATTGCAATGATTCAATTTTCCTTTTGTGAGTGAGGAAATCCCTCATGAATTTTGCATATTTAGCCATTTGGGTTAGGACCTCAATAAAAGGAATATTAACATGCAATTGTTTTAGTAAACTTTCGAACTTTGCGAATTGCTCATCGGTCTTTTGACGATTTAACCTACCGGGGTACGGAATTGGAGGAGTCTTGGTGGGCTCTTGATTTGGTGAAGAAGCCTTTTCTGGTTGAGGTGTAGGTGAAGTCGTGCTTTGGCGTTGACTTCCTTCAACTGGTGGTAATGGGGCATCTTCGGGACCCACGGTTCGGTTTCTCAATGTGATGAGGTGTACTTGCGCCTTTGGGTTGGTTTCGGTATTACTTGGTAACGCGCCTTGTGGTCTCTCGGAGAAATTTTGAGCTAGTTGATTTAATTGTTTTTCAACGTTTTGAATGCTAGCTTGTTGATTTCTAAAATTCGATTCCAATTGTTGAAATCTATCCAAGTTTTTCTTTTCGGTGTCGGAGATGAGGCGAGATATGGTATCTTCAAGCCTTTCTCTTCCTCCTTGTTGTTGAGAGAAATTTTGTGGTTGTTGAAAATTAGTTCGTTGGTTTTGTTGGTTACTACTATTGCTGGGATCTCTCCAACCAAGATTTGGGTGGTTACGCCATCCTTGGTTGTAGGTACCCGTTGGAGGACCCGACGGCCTAGGTCTATTGTCAATTTAGTTTACCGTTTCTGCTTGTTCATCTAATTCTTTCATACAACTCCAATTTTCATGTGACCCACCACACCCTTCACAAGCCATAACCGAGGCCATTTTTGTCATTTCTAGCCTTTTGATTTTCGAAGAGAGGGCCTCGATTTGGGCTTGTAAAGAGGTGCTTTCATCAACCTTATGGGCGCCCGGGGCAATAGATTTATTACCTCGGGGAGTGTGCCATTGAAAATTGGTTTGAGCAATTTCCTCAATTTGATTATATATTTCATTTGGGCGACGATTACCTAAAAGTCCCCCGGAGCTTGAATCAAGTGTTTGTCTTGTGTGTGGCAACAACCCATTGTAGAAAGTGGATACTTGTTGCCACACCGCTAGACCGTGATGAGGACACTTTCTTAAAAGCTCCTTGAACCTTTCCCAAGTTTCATATAAGGATTCCCCATCCTCTTGTGAGTATGTATTAATTTCAGTCATTAATTTAGCCGTTTTAGCAGGAGGGAAATACTTATATAGAAACTTTTGGGCTAGTTCCTCCCAGGTGTTTACCGAGCCAACTGGGAGGGTGTTAAGCCAAGCCTTAGCTCGGTCTTTTAGTGAAAATGGAAACATCCTAAGGCGAATGGCGTCGTTTGATGCTCCATTGATCCGAAAAGTATCACATATTTCCAAGAAATTAGTAATATGTAGATGGGGATCCTCGTCCGCAAGCCCATGGAAGGTTGCGGAATTTTGGAGCATTTGTATCAAATGCGGCCGAAGTTCGATTTTTAGCTTCGGCATTTGGTGCATTGATAGCGGCGCCGAGATTGCCTACGGTGGGCCGTAGGTAATCCATGAGGGTACGTTGGTCCGCCATTGGAAGTGGGTCCCCCAAAACTTTCTCTTGATTTTTAGCTTTAAGTCTTTTTCTAAGAAAGCGTTCGGGTTCTTCTAGAGGTTCTTTTATGTCTCTACTAGAACTGGAGCTCATGCACTACGTAGGAGGTTCAAATGTGGCGCCTGGGTTCCAAGTCCTGCAATAAAAACAGAAAAGAACGTTGGTCAGAATGTTCACCACGGCCCCGTGCTCGGCGAACACGGCCCGTGGTCAGAGATACAGTAATTGTTTTCTGGATCCCTGTTACTGGGGGTTTGACACGGCCCCGTGTTGCACCGGCACGGCCCCGTGTTCAGCTCTCTGTAACTCAGAAAATAAAAACTGCCAGTGATGATGTTGGGCACGGCCCGTGTCCGACCAGTCACGGCCCGTGCTGAGCTCTGCAGAAACAGAAAAACTAAAAAAAATCCTAAAAAAATGAAAAACAAGAAAAACGATTAGGCCGTTGATTCCTAACTTTCTTAAAATCCTTGTGTCCCCGGCAACGGTGCCAAAAACTTGATGCGTGTGAAGTGTTATATATATTAGGTGTATATTTTAAGCCCCTTTAACACTTATTTTTAGCCAAGTTTTAAATTTATAAAACACGATATTTTACTAACACTAAACACACATATGGGCAAGTGCACCCATCGTGAGCGTAGTATAGTGTTGGTAAGATACCGAGGTCGTCCAAGGACACAAGAGCTTTTAGTACCGGTTTATCCTCAATGTCTAATCAAAATAAAAAAGGTTAGAAAAATGTTTTAAACTAAGAAAAATAAAAACTAACTAAAATGCTGAAAATAAAATAAAAAGAAAAACAGATAGACAAGATGAATCACTTGGTTCCGACACGTATCTAGTGTAACCTTTGATTATTTCCGCACTTTTGCACTATTTTAAGAGATTATCTTAGTTATTGTAGTAGGCCCCTCTTTTGAAGGTGACGTTACCCTCACCCCAGTAGTTTAAGTCAGCAAGGATACAATCCTAAAATGGTGGATTATTGGAAGATAATTAATTAAGTTATTAATGCAAATTATGGTAGGCCCCTCTTTTGGAGGTGACGTTACCCTCGACTAAGTAGTCTGAGTCAGCAGGGATACAGTCCGAAATAGCCGCGTTATAGTATTAATAGTAGTTAACTTATGAGGGGATCAAAGAGTTTGGACCCCCGCCATCCAATACCGTTAAGTATTGAAGGAGGTCCTACTAAATTTGACCCAGGTCTATTGCAGGAACTCTAAACGCTGAACAATGGCAAGACCTTTACCAAACTGTTCCCTTAACCCCCGACCAGGTAGCCAACATACCTCCATATAGACAGTGGAGATATGAATGGTGAAAATCTTTTATTTTATATAGACAGTAAAATAATGCCAAGACACCACGGACAAACGATAAGGAAAGATCACCTTCAACATAAGCAACTAGTTATTAAAGTCATTAATACAAAACCAAGTAAAAAGTGCAAAAGATTAGAAATAAAAAGTATTACACTAGACACTTTGTCTTCACCAAGTGATGTAAGAGACTTAGGCAAACATGGCCTTGATTGTCAAGAACTCTTACGATCAATCTTGCATCCCGAGACGACTCACACACTCTACGATGGACAATGGATGATGGTGTTATGGTGGTGGTGGGTGGTGGGTGAAGTGTGAGAGAGGTGGTGTGCCAATGGATGGTTTGAGCTTGAGCCAAGCACTCCTATTTATAGGCTGAACAGAAGCTCGTGCACGGCCCCGTGTCCACATCCTCTCTTTCTTCATTTAATGCAGCTTTGTCTTATTAATTGACCACGCCCCCGTGTCCGCTGAGCACGACCCCGTGTGCAGAAGAATCTTTGTACTATGAAGATTTGCCTGGATTGTGCGAATCTTATAGTTGACCACGGCCCCGTGTCCGCTGAGCACGGCCCCGTGCTGGGCAATAGAAGCTTCAACCACTTTGTCTTTTCTGCTGACACTTGGGCACGCCCCCGTGCTGGCTGAGCATGGGGCGTGTTCAGTCTTCTGATGTCTTGTTTTGCTTGGGAAGATGCTGTCGTGGGGTCGGGCATGTCACGTCTTGTTCCTTTTCTTGTATTTATGTTAGATTTTGATGTCTTTTTGCTTCTTTTGTTAATTTGAGCTCATTTAATCCTGAAAATACAAAAGGAGGACAAAAGCACACTTTTCCAACATTAGTACTAAAAAAGGGTTAGTTTTATGCCACAATTGATGAAATTTATATGTTGCATTTTGAACACATCAAGCTTTAAACGTGTAATGAATTGAATATGAGGGACTAAAGTTGACAAACAAAGAAAGTATGTGTGTAAAAGGATTCAAAGTGTCAATATTGGATGATTATACCTTTCAAAAACCCTACACGATGTTTATACCCTTAAACGAATGAATTATGTATCATATGAAGCCGTTTGTGCAAGAAAGTGAAAGTTTACAAACCGCAAGGGTTAAATGTGTCAACATGTTTAATTTATACCTCTGAGTGACCTTTTAGCGAACCCAAAGCTTTGTAACGATTAATTATGCTCACTAGAATAAGTGATAAAAATTTCACAAAGTTTCGATAACGTATGAGAAAGATACGCTAACATTCGTAAGTGAGGGGTTAAAAGCGTCAACGTTGAAATTCAGGACTTTTCGGTAATCATATAACTAACCGGGGACTTAACAAAGTTTGTTTATGACTTGGAGTCCTTGAAAGTCAAGTTGGAGGGTTAAAAGTGCAATAAAACAAGTTAAAACCACTTTTAAAAGGACCAGGGACCAAATGTGCAATTGCTGAAAGATTTTTGACCGGATCTGGGCTCCATACCGGCCGCGTAAGACCTCCCAGGACTCTTACGCAGGCCGCCTGAGAACCACCAGCAAACAAAAACATGGCAGATGCCTGTTTTTGCAAGTTGCACCGCCTTAGAGAGCCTTGTAATCGATTCCAGGGGCTTAAACAACGGTTTTGCATGCATAGGGACACCTGTGTTGATCAGGAATCATACCATAGACTTTGTTGTCATGATCTTGATCAATTAAAGTCCCTATATAAGAACACTTATTGCAACAATTTTTGGCATTCACTTGAAATCATTCAAACACATTTTCTGGAGCTCTCTGGACCTTAAACAAGATTCCATTACCTTCATTTTCGTACTAAGGACTTCAGTAAGTTTCCTTAATCTTTCTAAATTCAGTTTTATTAGTTGAATGGCCTAAAGTCAAACCCGTCGTAATTAAGGTTTGACTTAGTGATCAATCACTAATGGTCCAGTCAATTCTCGAATTGAAAGTACCTATGAGTTGGTAATTATGTAGGTAATAAACCCTTAAAAGGGCACCCTCTGATTCCCACTCTAACTAGGTCAATTGTCGGGTCAAACTTAATTATAAAAAGTCAACAGAAAGCTAATTTTCGAATAAACACATAATTAACAATGTAGAAGCCATGAAACCTGTTTTATCACTTGTATAACTTGGTAATTAATGTGTAAGAACACATCTAAACATGTTCAACCCGACAATTTTCAGTTTAGGCTCGGTTCGGAACCGAAAGTCGCAAAAGTAGACTTTTGCTTTGACTTTCAGTTCTGACCCAATGTAGCATATTTTAGAAATGCCTTAGAGCTCTATTAGGACCAGGTTATAGGTTAGTGTAACCCTCTGAGGTTATACAACTTGGTTCCTTAGTTATCCGATTCATTTGCATGTTTCCGTTATATGCCTAAATGTTGACCATTATGCCCTTTTGACCTTAAAACAAGATTTTTGAAAATATGAGAGGACAAAAACCTTTATTACTGATTTATAAACTTGTCCTAAAAAATTGGCATCAGTTTGAGCTCTAGATTAGGAGTTATGTTCAATATCGTAATTAAGAAGCTTTTTTATTAATTAAACGACGTAATTAGCATAACGCCTATCTAAACCCAAATTTTGACACCAAACATTTTACCCACTGATGTAATATAATATTTTGGGATTTTTGAAGATTTTTATTTATTTTTAAGCTGAGCATAACATAGGGTTCTTGGTATAATTCGGTAATTGTCGGTTTTACCCTTTTCTTTAATAAAATGAGTTTTACATAATATTTTGACACCAAACTCTTTGCTACTGATTTTATATAATAAATACAACATTTTGAACTTTATAAACTGATCAAAAACTCAGATTTCCTATTTAAACCTGAAAATCGCTTAAAACCGACTTTTACGCGTATTAAGCGCATAGTATAGGTTAAAACTATTTTTTGACATATAAGACTTAATACCTACTGATGTTTTAAGTAAATTTTTATAATTAAACAGTAAGCAAAAGTTTTGAACTCAGAATTCTAATTTTTACCTTTAAAGCTTAGGTGAAATTACCAGAATGCCCCTACGGTGCATAGTTGGTTATAAAAGGTAAATTTCACATATATGCAATACCCTACTGTTATGACTTATAAAAATAAATATTTTTACTGATTATATCAGACCTGAAACTCAGATTTATATTTAAACTCTTTTATAAGCTTTAAAATGACCAAAATACCCCTACAGGGCATAATTTGAGTTTAAATCCATTTTGGCATAATGGAAGGTATCCTACTGATATCACAACATATTTAGGGCATATTAACTTAGAAAACCTGTTCATGACCCATTTGTTTACCCGTTATGCATTTTTCGCGTTCGGTACGGTTTATGTAACTAGTTTGCATTAATTAACCGAAACGGGTCAAACCTTATCATTTTTATCTCAAAATCCAGAATGTGTTTAGTTTACCCATATTATACAAGTCTTCAAACTTGTCGGGTCTAAATCACATTCTATTCCAGTCTTCGCTTAATCATGCGTTTCGAACCGTGTATCTTCCTTTAAAACTAACCGGTCTAAGTTTAGACTTAATTAAGACCCGTTAGGAATCTAATAGATTATTAAAACCTTCATTCCAGATTAGGAGACCAGTAAAAGATACTTGCACTCGCTGATTGTGATATATACTTGCTCAGGTAAATACGTTTAACTTATTTTCCGTTATACGGGCTTGGGATACGGTATTATAATAATACCGCTTGGTCGGGTATGTAATTGTTTTTAAATCTGATTGTGATTAATATATATTGCATAACCCATTTTAATCTATTTTGTTTGATATATGGCTTTTGGGGTGTTAATGACCATGTCCTGGATATCCTCGGTTCATTCATTGAAATGGCCACGACTTAAGCACGGGGTGTAGGCATACACCCGACAGTTGCGTATGTATAAAAGGTACCCCACAATAAGGAAAATTCATTGTGGGTATTATACCTGTGGTGTGTCAGTTAATCTTGTCCGGCTCTTCTAACCGGCCCTGACAGACGGCAAATATTTAAATCTGTATACAAGATTATTTTTAAATAATTGTTCCAAGTTATAAAAGATATTTTGTGCCTTGTGCATTCAAATCAATTTTCTTAAACATTTTCAAAATGAGTCGGTAATTGTATTTACCAGTGTAAACTGACGTATTTTCCAAAAGGCTAAGTGCAGGTACTAAACGGAATAGGCTGGCTACGCCTAGCATCAATAAAGAGTCTTGCAATCTTTGATGTTATAAATCTGCCGAACAATGTTTCTTTTTAACTTTAATCCGCCTGTGGATCCTTTACAACCGTTTTGTGATAAATGATATTACTTTCATTCGGTTTGTAATGATTTTATCTTTCAACTTCCGCTGTGTATATAAACTGTGATAAATTGTCTATGATGATATCAACTATGTCACGATACTCCCCACCGGTAATACGTGGAAATATCGGGGTGTGACAGGTTGGTATCATAGCCAACGTTGAGTGAATTAAACACTAGCCTTTTGTGTTTAATCTCAATGACACAGTTTGCACATTCCTCGACTTTCGAGTCTAGACAAAGAACTTAGGACTAATTCTGACTTATTTTTTTTGTCCTTTATTGTTTCTTTTGTTTGTTTTGACAGGACCAACAAAAATGCCGCCAAGAATCCGAGGAAGAGGCAAGGGGCCATTCATCGCCCCCAACGATCACGAGGCAGGGCCTTCTCACCGGCGAACTCCATCAGACACTTTAAGCACAAGTCCTCAAGAAGACTGGAGGACCCATTTAGAACCCGTGAGGCGTTCAGTCTCGCTGAGCTCCTCACCTTCCTACCTCAACTCTTTCGGGCCTCAATTGGAGAATGAGCCCCACAACTCACATCACTCTTTTATACCCCTTCAACGCCCCAACTCACACCATTCCTTCAACGACCCAACACCCTACTTTCAAAGCCGGTTCAACCCGGCAAACCAAATTGAAGAGCCAATGGGTTATAACCCGTTGGGACCGGAGGACCATTTCTCCATGGACATGGAAGAGGATCCGAAACCTGCCCAGCCGCCAACCGGAACACCTGTCACACCCCGACCACGTAGAACATACAAAACGTGGCGGAAACATCGGGGAGTGTTGTAACAGAATTAATTGTGTCAAATCCATGGCAATTGAAGTTTCGTTTTATTGATTAAAAGTGTTACAATGACTTAACAAACAAAGAAATACAACATAATTAACTAGTCTTGCATCTTTTATTTTCACTAAAGCCCAAGTCTGCCTATGTGTATCTTGATCATCTTATGCAACAGCTCCTGAAAAACACATGTGAAAATAGGTACGTCAGCATAAAAATGCCTGTGAGATACATAGGTTTTGTGAAAATAAGATTCATGACTTATGTTTGAGAAAATGTTTAGTCATGAACCTTGTTATTTGCTTTGTCTTTTAAATCATTTGAAAAACGATAAGATCAGATGATAAGTATAAATAAATGTAAGGTTAAATGAATAACCAAGTAAAATATGTTTGCATAAGATAAGTTGTTTATAAATCAATGTATTGTGAAAAGTATGTTATTTGTATGAAATGTTCTATGTCTCAAACTGAAATGATTCAAATAACGTTACGACATGTAATACCATACAAACACTTATATATAGGAAGTACCAGCGGCGTATCCACCATGCTTGTATCATATTACACACGCATCGTTACTTAATCACTTAATCAAACCAAACCAAACAATGTAAAATGTTCATGTCAAGATGTAAATCATGTCAAAATGTCTATGTCAAATATCCATGTCAAATGTCTATGTCAAATATCCATGTCAAATGTCTATGTCAAAATGTCATGTATGGCAAGTGAAATGTCTCAACTAAACCATATGCACAAAAACAAAGTATTGAAGTAAAACTTGGTTTAAATCAAAGTTATGTTTTGTGGGAAATGCATGATCAAATGTCAATCATGTTAAAATGTCTATGCCGAAATGTCTATGTCAAATATCCATGTCAAATGTCTATGTCAAATATCCATGTCAAATGTCTATGTCAAATATCCATGTCAAATGTCTATGTCAAAATGTCATGTATGGCAAGTGAAAGGTCTCAACTAAACCATATGCACAAAAACAAAGTATTGAAGTAAAACTTGGTTTAAATCAAAGCTATGTTTTGTGTAAATGCATGCAAATATTTAATATGAACATTTATGCGGTATTGTGAATATGCATACATCCAAGCCTGGCGACTGTGGTGATAAACCCTTTAAACAAATTAAAGGTCTATCTGTCTTATATCAACGAATTCGGTCATTCCTTTCTGTCCCCTTTCCCTGGGATGTCCGGAACGGGAGTTGTCAATTCCTATGGTACCACTACCTACTAACGAACGGCATGATCGGTGTTAATGAATGTATTGTCCCATGTAAACAAACCAAATGTCATACCAAAATGTAAGCATGTGAAAATAATGTACTAAGTATGTAATCAAATGAACATACATAGCGTGAAATGTCATGTAAAACGATGTACTAAGTAATGCACACAATGGGCACACCTAGCATAAGATGTAATGAAATCATGTACTATAATGTACTAACGAACATAGCATGTATATGATGTGAAAACAGGAAAGCATGAAAGTAACAAGTAGGCACATGTGTTCCACCCCAAAACAGTTTGGAAAACAGTAAAAGAGGGGTCTATGTACTCACTTGAGATTGCTCAGGAGTCCTAAGATAACCACCAAGCAACGCTAGAGATCACGGAAATCAAACGGCACCTAATATAGGTAACTCTGTTAATTAACCGGACCTAGATCGGAAGATCGGGTAGCATTAGGGTTTGTAAACCAAACGAGTGTGGAGACTCGTGTGATATGGTTTAACAAAGCCTACATACTAAATGAAACCTAACATAAGTGTTTACGACCCATTACGACCCGTTTAGGTAGCTTATGCTACTTTAACGCGTCGTTCGCGTGAAACGCGTTCGGACCGCCTAACTAGTTCTACGACAAGTGTTATATGCCTAAACATGTTACATAATCTGTTATGTGACAAAAGTTTAGGTTACATATGCTTAATTACCAATTATACATGAAAAGGGTATTCTGGTAATTTACCTAAGGCATATAAACTACCTATCATACAACTACTTAAACGATGTGACCATAGGGTATAACCTCGGAAGGTTATTCCCTACCTACTATGGTCACCTAATGTGTTTGGTCGGATCCTAATGATCGACCAAACTGGGTCGGGTTCGAGGTATAAGCGATTTATCAGATCGCTTACCCTACGACCCTAGACAACGTGGTAATCAGTAGGCATAGTCCCAAGGGACTATAACCAACGTGATTACACTCACGTTGCGAAGTTCAAACGAACTTCGCATTGACCATTACTGGTCAACGCTGAAAGTCAAACAAAGTTTGACTTTCTGACTCGAAAAGCAATAAAATAAGGAAAAGAACGAAAGAGTACTTACGAAGGGTCCCCGAATGCTAATCCTGATCCAAGAACTCAGGTATGAAACAATGGTTTCAACTTAGAGCTCTCAAATCAGAATTCTAGTGCTTTAAAACAATGAAAGGCATGGGGTATATATAGTTTTCGGGTAACCGTTAGGATCGTTTCATGGAAAACGTGCCATGATCCAACCCGTACACTTGTCGGAACCTTATGGTGGCTGAAATTAGGTTCTTATCCGCTGACTAGACGATTGAGAATGTGTGGTTGAGAATCGAACAGCTGGGACCCGCTTGTTAAAACATTGAATCTGATCCAGATCATGCAGTCGCGTAGCGCGACAGGTAGGCCCTTAGGGCTCGCGCTACGCTACTGCCTCCCAGTTCCAGAATTGTTTCAAAATTGGCAGAAATGGTCCCTGCACGTGTTTAAGGCCTTTTTCGATGCGTTTGAACCCCGTTAACCTCATTTCAAGGCTCTAAAATGAAGTTAAAGTATAGGGAACTCAAAACATGCTCAAAAATATGCCGGAGGTTGGTTCGTTTGGCCGTACGAACGCGATGTTCGCTTAATTACGACGGAATGCGCATAAGCGCGAAAAACGATCCAAATGACGCGACGAATGGATTTTTCTTATGGAGAACACTAAAATATAATGTAGTCATGCTTACATAAATTTTTGGATGTCCAGATGTATTCAGAACGTAAGTTATGCGCGAAAATGCAAACTTGTGCACTTTTTGACACTTTTAGTCCCTGAATGACACAAAAGTTTATTTTAACACACCGAACCCCTCAAAGCCTATTTCTAAGCTATGTAAAGGATATTTATGGTATGTTTAACTTATGTTCATGTTCCGGAATGTCTGTTACAGTTCAAATTGGCATACTTTCGCAGTTTGTCAACTTTAGTCCCTGTAAGCGAATTAACTTGTTTTCGGCATACCAAACCTTCCAAAACTTATTTCTAAGTTATGTAAAGGTTATTTAAGGTATGTTAAGCCTAAGTAACTATTCCGGAGTGTTTGTTGCATTAAACTGGTTATATTTACGCATCGGTGCGCGTATAACCTTCCAGAAAGCGATTTAGAGTTTGAAATTGAACAAGAATTGATATGTGCAAATGATACACATATTTTTACAAATCCCAAGTGTGAAATATAATATTTCATTGGTTTGGTATTTGTTTGATGGCCGTGAAGGCACAGGTGTTACAACACCTACTCACCCCATCTAGATTTCGGATGGGTCTTCATATCATGGATCACCTTATCGTGGTATAGATAGTTATGAGGCAAGGTTTGCCCAATACGAATGGTTGTTTGCTCCCAGTTACCACTCACAACAGCAGCAACAGCAGCAGGATCCCTCGGAGGATTCGCGTTTTGTAGCAGTTACTCCACCGCCACCACCACCGCTTGAGCAGCAGCTGCCTCCGGAGCCACCGAGGCGGAGAACAACAACCGCACGGATGTCCGTGCGAGTGGGAATCCGTATCAGCACCCCTCAACATTCAAGTGGCAGTCATTACCCACCGCTATATGAAGACCCACAGATGGGTGGGCCTTCGAACCCTGTTTCTGAAGTGGAGTCTGCGCTAGTTGCACCGCCACCAGTGGGTTATGATAACCCAATTGCTACCTACGCCGGTACAGCGGCATACAACCCCTTTGAGCAGCCTGCCTACCCTGGGTATAACTACTACAATGCCCCCAGTGTTGACCCATACCTTGTAGCAGCCAACTACAATGCCCATCATCCTGAAGGACCTTACGCATCCTCCTACCAAACCGGGTACCCACCTTATAGGTATCAACACCCACCACCTCCTCAACCTCCGCATCAGCAGTGGCCATAGCCGCCATTGATTCAGCCCCAACAGCAACAAGAGATTTTACAGAGGTTGAGCCAGGTGGAACGGGAGGTTCAAGAGGAACGTAGGAACCATCGGGGATTTCTCAAAGGTCTGGCAAGCTTAATCAAAGGGAAGAGCAAAAAGGAACATAGGAACCTGCGAGGAGTTGTAGTTTCAGTTTAGCCCATATGTGGGCGTGTCTTTTCTGTTAAAGTCCCGTTTAGGGCATTCATGTACTCTTTTAAATTTTAGTGACATGTTATAGTTTAAATTTCATTTTGTCATTTTATGCATAAATGTAATATATGTGAAATAAATAAATCCAAAATATATCATTCCTTTTTAAAATAATCTGCCTATTAAATATTAAATAAGAATCTTAAAAGGTATAACCTAGCCTGCATGTCATTATAGACCTGGCCATAATGGTAAAACCTGTTTAAAAAGATTCTAACCCTTGTTAACATCTGAAAACATGTTAACACTCCTGGCAGATGTGATGGTTAAAATCACACATGTCATTCTTATATTGGATTCTTCCAATTCCTTCTTTATTATTTAAACATCCAATGGTGATGTAATGCCTACGGGCCATGATCATTGTCATATAAGACAAAAGACAGATTGTAGCCTACGACTCCCTGTCAAATAAAAGGTAATGAACTACGTTCAAACCTTAATCCCTCGATTCTTTGAAATCCTGGTTTATAATTTAAATTGTCCTTGTGACTAGGCCTTATGTGCCATTAATAATACCCTTATTACTTTATAAATTAGGATAAATTATAATGAAAATCCTTAACAAATATGTTTAATAAATTAACCAAATATGGTTTATAATTACCATGGTTAATGAATTGCCATAAAAGACAATTCCATAATGGACTTTTAAATAAATCTTGTCAATATTTTATGTAGCAATCAAGCTACATGGCTAGGTCAGACGAAGTCAACAGTCACCCAAGGGAGAATCATGACACTTCCAGAGTTAATGTAGCAGGCGCAGAATTGCAGATATTAATAGATAATGCCGTTACGCGAGCTCTTGACAGACAATTTAATGAATCGAGTGAAACTCACGTTAGAACTCAGTCTGTACCTCATTCAAAACCAACCTCCAGAACTCATACAACTCGCAAGAGTGATTCTCATCACTCATCAAATCAGAGGAGTGTTCCGTCTAAGAAGATTGAGCTCAAACAAGAACCACGTGTTAAGGGCTGTTCTTATAAGTATTTTGTCTCCTGCAATTCTAGAGACTTCACAGGGGAGAAAGGAGCCATCGATTGTATGACTTGGCTCGATGAAATGGACACGGTGGTTGATATTAGTGGTTGTGCAGAGAAAGATATTGTGAAGTTTGTGTCACAATCATTTAAGGGAGAAGCTCTAGCTTGGTGGAGGTCACTGATTCAAGCTACAGGAAATGTCCACTTGTATAGCATGTCTTGGGAGCAGTTCATTGCTCTAATCAAAGAAAATTACTGTCCTCAACACGGAGTTGAGAAGATCGAGACTGACTTCTTGACCTTAGTCATGAAGAACCTATACTGCCAGACTTACCTCACCAGTTTCAATACCATGTCTCGATTGGTTCCATACTTGGTTACACCGGAACCAAAACGTATCGCTCGTTTTATTGGGGGTTTAGCCCCGGAGATCAAGGCTAGTGTGAAGGCGTCTCGACCTACTACTTTTAGGTCAGCATCTGATTTGTCTTTATCCCTTACTCTGGATGTGATCAGGCTGAAATCACTTAAGATTTCTGAAGAAGGAAAAAGGAAACGTGAGGATGATAACTCACGTCGTTCTAACAAGAAGCATAGGGGGAACTTAGACCACAAGAATAATTCTGGGTCTAACAAGGGTAACCAGCAAGTGGATGAGAAGCCTAAATGCAAAACCTGCCAGAAACGTCATTTCAGGAAATGCAGGTTTGAATCAAAGTCGCAATCGCAGTCGAAGCCGATTTGATGTGGGATCTGCAAGTCCAAAGAACACAAGACTTTGGATTGCAAGAAGTTGAAGGATGCGACCTGTTATGGTTGCAATGAGAAAGGGCACATCAAGACCAACTGCCCAAAGTATGCGAAGAAGCCTGAAGAAGGCAAGTAGACCAATGCCAGGGTCTTTCAGATGAATGCACGGGAAGTAGTGCAGGATGATAACGTGATAACAGGTACCTTCCTTATTAACGATGTCTATGCAAGGGTATTATTTGATTCGGGTGCGGATAAGTCATTTGTCGATGATAAGTTTTGTAAACTACTAAATCTGCCTGTTAAAACCCTAAGCATAAAATATGAGGTAGAATTAGCCGATGGTACCATAGAAACCGCTTCAACCATGTTAGATGGATGTTTTATATCCATTAGGAACCACTCCTTTCCATTGTCCTTGCTTCCTTTGAAACTAGCTGGATTCGACATAGTAATAGGCATGGATTGGTTATCTCATAACCAAGCTCATATCGTTTGTGATAAAAAGCAAGTGGTTATCAAGACTCCGCATGGTGAGCCACTTACCATTCAAGGAGACACTCAGTACGGGATGCCTAAGCAAGTGTCCATGCTTAAGGCATCAAGGTGTATGAAGAAAGGTTGTGTCATTTATATGGCACAAGTGACTATTGATGAGCCAAAGCCCAAGATTGAAGACATCCCTATCATTTCTGAATACCCTGATGTATTTCCTGAAGAACTACCTGGTTTACCCCCAGTTAGGCAAGTGGAGTTCAGAATCGACATAATACCTGGAGCAGCACCTGTTGCAAGAGCACCTTACCGGTTGGCCCCGACTGAGATGAAGGAGTTGAGAACTCAGTTGGATGATTTGTTGGCAAAAGGATTTATCAGGCCTAGATCGTCTCCTTGGGGAGCACCGATCCTGTTTGTGAAGAAAAAGGATGGATCAATGCGTTTATGCATTGATTATCGAGAGCTAAACAAGGTCACAATAAAGAACAGATATCCATTGCCCAGGATCGACGATCTGTTCGATCAACTGCAAGGGGCAAGTTACTTTTCCAAGATAGATTTGAGATCTGGATACCATCAGCTGAAGGTTAGGGATGAAGATGTGCACAAGACTGCATTTAGGACTCGTTATGGTCACTACGAGTTCTTAGCGATGCCTTTTGGGCTCACTAATGCACCAGCAGCGTTCATGGATCTCATGAATCGCATTTGCAAACCCTACTTGGACAAATTTGTCATTGTTTTTATTGATGACATCCTCATTTATTCAAATAATCAAACTGATCATGAGAAGCATCTTCGTTGTATTCTTAAACTTCTTCAACAAGAGAAGCTTTACGCCAAGTTTTCAAAGTGTGAATTTTGGCTTCGTGAAGTCCAATTCCTTGGACATATGGTTAGTGAGCGTGGTATCCAGGTGGATCCCGCTAAGATTGAAGCTATCATGAATTGGCAAGAGCCGAAGATGCTCACAGAGATTCGCAGCTTCTTAGGCCTGGCAGGATACTACAGGCATTTTATTGAGAATTTCTCAAGGATTGCAGCACCCCTAACTTCGTTGACTAGGAAGAATATTAAGTTTGATTGGGGTCCTAAGCAACAAGAATCCTTCGATATTCTTAAACGGAAGTTAAGCAATGCTCCTGTGTTGACATTGCCTGAAGGGATTGAAGAATTTGTAGTTTACTGCGACGCATCGCACACTGGCATGGGATGTGTGCTAATGCAGAAGGGTAAAGTTATTGCATATGCTTCCCGACAATTAAAAGTGCACGAGAAGAACTACACCACCCACGATTTAGAGTTTGGTGCCATTGTGTTTGTACTAAAACTTTGGAGGCATTATCTATATGGTACCAAGTGTGTGATCTATTCTGATCACAAGAGCCTTCAACATTTGTTTAATCAGAAGGACTTAAACATGAGACAATGTCGATGGATGGAGACTTTAAATGATTATGATTGTGAAATCCGATACCATCCAGGCAAGGCGAATGTGGTTGCCGATGCCTTAAGTAGGAAGGAAAGGGTGAAGCCCATAAGAATCAATGCCAAGAGCATTGAATTGAAGAACAGTTTGAATGAAAGATTGTTAGTCGCTCAGAAGGAAGCCGTATTAGAAGTTAACTATCCAAATGAAAAGTTGGGAGTCACTGCAGAACAGTTATCATATGGTAAGGATGGAATCTTAAGATTGAATGGACGGATATGGGTTCCAATAGATGGAGGACTTAGGGAAGTGATCCTTCAAGAAGCCCATAGTTCCACGTATTCTGTTCATCCTGGCTGTGACAAAATGTACCAGGATTTGAAGGCGAATTATTGGTGGATAGGCTTGAAGAAGTCTATAGCCACTTATGTGGCCAAATGTCTGACATGTGCTCAAGTTAAAGCAGAACACCAGAAGCTGTCAGGTTTGCTACAACAGCCTGAACTTCCCACCTGGAAGTGGGAAATGGTGACTATGGATTTTATCACCAAGTTACCAAAGACGAAGAGAGGAAATGATACTATTTGGGTTATAGTGGATAGACTGACTAAGTCAGCCCACTTCTTACCTATTAAGGAAACACACAGCTCAGATAAGTTAGCTCAGCTGTACGTGGATGAGATTGTATCTCTCTACGGAGTGCCAGTGTCTATCATCTCTGATAGGGATACGAGGTATGCATCGCATTTCTGGAAAAGTTTTCAGCAATCGTTAGGTACTCGATTGAACTTCAGCACTGCATATCATCCTCAGACGGATGGTCAGAGTGAGCGTACAATTTAAACACTAGAGGATATGCTAGGAGCTTGTGTTATTGACTTAGGAGGAAGTTGGGATGATCATCTTCCATTAATTGAATTCTCATACAACAATAGCTATAATTCCAGTATTCAAGCTGCACCTTTTGAAGCTCTGTATGGAAGAAAGTGCAGAACGCCCGTTTGTTGGGCAGAAGTTGGAGATGTCCAACTAACAGGACCTGTTATAGTCCTGGAGATGACAGATAAGATTGTACAGATATGAGATCGTCTCAAAGCTACCCGGTATAGGCAGAAAGGCGACGCAGATAAAAGGCGTAAACCTCTAAAGTTTGAGGTTGGTGACAAAGTGCTACTAAAGGTATCACCCTGGAAAGGGGTAATGCGATTTGGCAAGAAAGGCAAGTTAAGCCCAAGATATATAGGACCATTCGAGATCACCGAATGTGTCGGAACAGTGGCTTATAAGTTAAATTTGCCTGAAGAGCTCAGTGGTATTCATAATGTATTCCACATCTGCAATCTGAAGAAATGTATAGCTGATGAATCACTAGTCATACCACATACGGATGTGCACATAGATGAGAGCCTGAAATTTGTTGAAAAACCTTTGTCGATCGAGGATCGACAGGTTAAGAAGCTTCAAAGGAAGTAGGTACCGATTGTAAAGGTTAAATGGGATGCCCGTAGAGGTCCCGAATATACGTGGGAGGTAGAGTCCACAATGAAAGAGAAGTACCCTCATTTATTTCAGTAAATCTCGAGGTTGAGATTTCTTTTAAGGGGGTGAGGATGTAACACCTCGTAAAATCACGACCAAAATAATGAAGACACATGTCATGAGCTTTAAACGTGTAATGAATTGAATATGAGGGACTAAAGTTGACAAACAAAGAAAGTACGTGTGTAAAAGGATTCAAAGTGTCAACATTGGATAATTATACCTTTCAACAACCCTACACGATGTTTATACCCTTAAACGAATGAATTATGAATCATATGAAGCCGTTTGTGGAAGAAAGTGAAAGTTTACAAAACGCAAGGGTTAAATGTGTCAACATGTTTAATTTATACCTCTGAGTGACCTTTTAGCGAACTTGAAGCTTTTTAAAGATTAATTATGCTCACTAGAATAAGTGATAAAAAATTCACAAGGTTTCGATAACGTATGAGAAAGATACGCTAACATTCGTAAGTGAGGGGTTAAAAGAGTTTACATTGAAATTCAGGACTTTTCGGTAATCATATAACTAACCGGGGACTTAACAAAGTTTGTTTATGACTTGGAGTCCTTGAAAGTCAAGTTGGAGGGTTAAAAGTGCAATAAAACAAGTTAAAACCACTTTTAAAAGGACCAGGGACCAAATGTGCAATTGCTGAAAGATTTTTGACCGGATCTGGGCTCCATACCAGCCGCGTAAGACCTCCCAGGACTCTTACATGGGCCGCCTGAGAACCACCAGCGAACAAAAACATGGCAGATGCCTGTTTTTGCAGGTTGCACCGCCTTAGAGAGCCTTGTAATCGATTCTAGGGGCTGAAACAATGGTTTTGCATGCATAGGGACACCTGTGTTGATCAGGAATCATCCCATAGACTTTGTTGTCATGATCTTGATAAATTAAAGTCCCTATATAAGAACACTTGTTGCAAAAAAAATTGGCATTCACTTGAAATCATTCAAACACATTTTCTGGAGCTCTCTGGACCTCAAACAAGATTCCATTACCTTCATTTTCATACTAAGGACTTCAGTAAGTTTCCTTAACCTTTCTAAATTCAGTTTTATTAGTTTAATGGCCTAAAGTCAAACCCGTCGTAATTAAGGTTTGACTTAGTGATCAATCACTAATGGTCCAGTCAATTCTCGAATTGAAAGTACCTATGAGTTGGTAATTATGTGGGTAATAAACCCTTAAAAGGGCACCCTCGGATTCCCACTCTAACTAGGTCAATTGTCGGGTCAAACTTAATTATAAAAATTCAACAGAAAGCTAATTTTCGAATAAACACATAATTAACAATGTAGAAGCCATGAAACCTGTTTTATCAATTGTATAACTTGGTAATTAATGTAAGAACACGTCTAAACATGTTCAACCCGACAATTTTTAGTTTAGGCTCGGTTCGGAACCGAAAGTCGCAAAAGTAGACTTTTGCTTTGACTTTCAGTTCTGACCCAATGTTGGATATTTTAGAAATGCCTTAGAGCTCTATTAGGACCTGGTTATAGGTTAGTGTAACCCTCTGAGGTTATACAACTTGGTTCCTTAGTTATCCGATTCATTTGCATGTTTCCGTTATATGCCTAAATGTTGACCATTATGCCCTTTTGACCTTAAAACGAGATTTTTGAAAATATGAGAGGACAAAAACCTTTATTACTAATTTATAAACTTGTCCTAAAAATTTGACATCAGTTTGAGGTCTAGATTAGGAGTTATGCTCAATATCGAAATTAAGAAGCTTTTTATTAATTAAACTGTTTAATTAGCATAAAGCCTATCTAAACCCAAATTTTGACACCAAACTTTTTACCCACTGATATAATATAATATTTTGGGATTTTTGAATTTTTTTATTTATTTTTAAGTTGTGCATAACATAGGGTTCTTGCTATAATTCGGTAATTGTCGGTTTTACCATTTTCTTGAATAAAATGAGTTTTAGATAATATTTTGACACCAAGCTCTTTGCTACTGATTTTATATAATAAATACAACATTTTGAACTTTATAAACTGATCAAAAACTCATATTTCTTATTTAAACCTGAAAATCGCTTAAAACCGACTTTTACGCGTATTAAGCGCATAGTATAGGTTAAAACTATTTTTTTTACATATAAGACTTAATACCTACTGATGTTTTAAGTAAATTTTTATAATTAAACAGTAAGCAAAAGTTTTAAACTCAGAATTCTAATTTTGAACTTTAAAGCTTATGTGTGTAGGATCGTGTGATGACCCAAATGAGTCATTCAGATAAGTTCTTATCTGTTTCAGGTGCGGAAAACAAGAAACAGACTTCAATACAGCTTGCAAATCACTTTAAACACCTTGTAGATTGATATAACACTGAATACAATCAAAATTCAAACCGGCAGCACCTCGGTATGATTTTCAAGAACTGTTACAAATGATTCGCTTGAATGAACTATATATAGGCATCAGGGATTCGCTTGAAACTGTCATGGAGTCAGTTCAAGCGAACTCAACACACTGGATTTCGCTTGAACTTGTCATTTGACATTTCAAGCGAAATGGCCTCCTTCAAGCGAACTGACCATAAACACAATCTAATCTCTTCTATTTTCTCGTACATCGTGCCCTGATCTAACATATCTAGTACAAGACTCGATACAAGACGAAGTCGACAGATGTATGCACTAACAGACTCCCCCTCAGATGTTGACGAGTCTATCATGTCGAGTCTTCACATCTTCAGTCTTTATCAGTCTCTGGGCATTCATAATCTCTCTCTAGCTCTTTCTTCCTGGATCTCGACCTGGCTCTTGAACTCTCTTTTTCTCTAGCAGACTCCCCCTCAACTTGTGCTAGAATCAAAGACTTCTAATTCTCTTAATCAGATCTCTTGATTCCTTAAGTTCATCAGCATCAGTAGTTTCAGGATCGCAGCCTAGCTCACACTTTTCACAGGTTCAGGATCGAAACCTGGCTCTCTTAACACTCAGAGTCCTTAAGTATCGAAACCTGGATAAACCTGCATATTCTCTACCCAAAAGTAAATTTTCTGATGTCTACTTGTAGAGTAATCTTAGAATGATTTAATCTTTAAGTTTTGATTCTGATGAACCACTTGCAGGATTAATTTCATAAAAACTTTTCAATCAAACACTGACTCCCCCTTTCAAAATACTTAAACTTTTCAAACACACTTATCCAAACCTGTTCGTCATGTTTAGCACTTGGAATTTTGAAAATATACTTTTCAACATCAGTTGTCTAAAATCTTTTTGAATTTTTCAAAATTTATGCTAAAACACACTGAAAATCTTTTTGAATTTTTAGAACAGAAATGAAATACAGTAAAGAAATATTTACAGACATTATTTTTGTGAGTTTGTGCAAGAGAATCATATCAGTTTTTGACAAGTCGCCAGTAACGTTGAGCTTAGTTACACATTAAGAATTAAACAATTCACTTAGATTGCCGATATACTGATCCACTTAAATTTTCACACAAATTTCAACTGATTCAGGATATAAGTTAGATGTTTTAAGAACTTAAACTCATTCATGTGTCCCACCTCTTGAATATACTCCCGTATCCAGATCCCAATATTCAGTCTTACAGGTGAGTATACCACAGATGATATCTGTAAGGGAATAAATTATAGTACGAAACCGTGAGAGCTCAGGTCAGAACTTCCGTTCAGCAGAGAGATGACGGCTCGACTTTTGGTGGGTCCCCTTTAGAGGATCTTTTGTTACAACAGCAATAACTATCAATTTTATTGTATCATCAATTTGCTGAGGGCGGCGCTATTTTTCAAGCAAGCGGAAAGTATTATTCGAGGACTAGATCAGAACTTCCATTCAGCAGAAGTCCCAGAATAATACCACAGATATCACTGAGCATAAAGACCTAGTATCTCAGAAAGAGGGACCTTTCAAACGAGATTTCAGGGGTTACCTATGTATCCAAGTAGTGTTCCACACGAAATAAGCAAGTTTGAATTTTAGTTTATATCCCGAAAAAGTTTACTAAATGTGTAAAAACCTATCGGTATATCATCAGTGAGATTGTTTAACGCTATTTAAACATTACATTTCTTTAGCATACTGTGACTGTCTACTGATGTACTATCATTTCCTCTTCTTTGACACTAAAACTCATTTTTTTTAATGTTATCATGTTTTTGACTTTTTCAAATTTTCTAATGTTTTTTGATTTTCTGAAAATTTCTACTCCCCCTAAAATGCGTCACGCTCTGATACCAATTATAGGATCGTGTGATGACCCGAATGAGTCATTCAGAGAAGTTCTTATCTGTTTCAGGTGCGGAAAACAAGAAACAGACTTCAATACAGCTTGCAAATCACTTTAAACACCTTGTAGATTGATATAACACTGAATACAATCAAAATTCAAACCGGCAGCACCTCGGTATGATTTTCAAGAACTGTTACAAATGATTCGCTTGAATAAACTATATATAGACATCAGGGATTCGCTTGAAACTGTCATGGAGTCAGTTAAAGCGAACTCAACACACTGGATTTCGCTTGAACTTGTCATTTGACATTTCAAGCGAAATGGCCTCCTTCAAGCGAACTGACCATAAACACAATCTAATCTCTTCTATTTTCTCGTACATCGTGCCCTGATCTAACATATCTAGTACAAGACTCGATACAAGACGAAGTCGACAGATGTATGCACTAACAATGTGAAATTATCAGAATTCCCCTACGGTGCATAGTTGGTTATAAAAGGTAAATTTCACATATATGCAATACCCTACTGTTATGACTTATAAAAATAAATATTTTTACTGATTATATCAGACCTGAAACTCAGATTTATATTTAAACTCGTTTATACGCTTTAAAATGACCAAAATACCCCTATGGGGCATAATTTGAGTTTAAATCCATTTTGGGCATAATGGAAGGTTTCCTAGTGATATCACAACACATTTAGGGCATATTAACTTAGGAAACCTCTTCATGACTCATTTGTTTACCCGTTATGCATTTTTCGCGTTCGGTACGGTTTATGTAACTAGTTTGCATAAATTAACCGAAACGGGTCAAACCTTATCATTTTTATCTCAAAATCCAGAATGTGTTTAGTTTACCCATATTATACAAGTCTTCAAACTTGTCGGGTCTAAATCACATTATGTTCCGGTCTTTGCTTAATCATGCGTTTCTAACCGTGTATCTTCCTTTAAAACTAACCGGTCTAAGTTTAGACTTAATTAAGACCCGTTAGGAATCTAATAGATTATTAAACCCTTCGTTCCAGATTAGGAGACCAGTAAAAGATACTTGCACTCGTTGATTGTGATATATACTTGCTCAGGTAAATACTTTTAACTTATTTTCCGTTATACGGGCTTGGGATACGGTATTATAATAATACCGCTTGGTCGGGTATGTAATTGTTTTTAAATCAGATTGTGATTAATATATATTGCATAACCCGTTTTAATCTGTTTTGTTTGATATATGGCTTTTGGGGGGTTAATGACCATGTCCTAGATATCCTCGGCTCATTCATTGAAATGGCCACGACTTAAGCACGGGGTGTAGGCATACACCCGACAGTTGCGTATGTATAAAAGGTACCCCACAATAAGGAAAATTCCTTGTGGGTATTATACCTGTGGTGTGTCAGTTAATCTTGTCCGGCTCTTCTAACTGGCCCTGACAGATGGCAAATATTTAAATCTGTATACAAGATTATTTTTAAATAATTGTTCCAAGTTATAAAAGATATTTTGTGCCTTGTGCATTCAAATCAATTTTCTTAAACATTTTCAAAATGAGTCGGTTAATTGTATTTACCAGTGTAAACTGACGTATTTTCCAAAAGGCTAAGTGCAGGTACTAAACGGAATAGGCTGGCTACTCCTAGCATCAATAAAGAGTCTTGCAAGCTTAGATGTTATAAATCTGCTGAACATTGTTTCTTTTTAACTTTAATCCGCCTGTGGATCCTTTACAACCGTTTTGTGATAAATGATATTACTTTCATTCGGTTTGTAATGATTTTATCTTTCGACTTCCGCTGTGTATATAAACTGTGATAAATTTTCTATAAGGATATCAACTACGTCACGATACTCCCCACCGGGACCACCAATAATACGTGGAAATATCGGGGTGTGACACTTATGTTACGTATTGTTACATTACATGACATAAAATTAAATTATATTTTGTTATATTATCTTACGTTACGTTATATTATATTTTTTTAGATTGCGATATGTTAGTTCTGTTATACCAAGCTATAACATAACATATAGGGATGTAAACGAACTGAACGAACATAATGTTCAGCGAACAGTTCGTTCAACGGGAAATTTGTTTACGTTCCTTTGTTTAATAAATGAACGAACATGAACATGAAATTTTGTTTGGTTAGTTAAATGAACGAACATGAACAAAGATCTCGTTCGTTCAGTTGTGTTCGTGAAAGTTCGCTTATGTGTTAATGAACGTTCATTCTGTCACACCTCGATATTTCCACGTATTGCCGGTGGGAGTATCGTGACGTAGTTGATATTATCATAGTCAATTAATCACAGTTTAAATGCACAGCTGAAGTCTAAAAGTAATTATACAAACCGATTTGAGAGTACAAAAAAATATTATACAATGGATTGTAAGTGGATCCACAGGCGGATCTAAAACAAAAGAAATATTGTTCAACAGACTTAAAGTGATTAAAGCTTGCAAGACTCTTTATTTAATCAATCAGGAGTTCCAACCCATTACGCTTAGTAACTGCACTTAATCTTTTTGAAAAATACGTCAGTTTACACTGGTAAATACAATTAACTGACTCTTTTGAAAACATTTAAGAAAATTGATTTAAATGCACAAGGCACAAATATTCTTTTATAACTTGGGACAATTATTTGAAAATAATATTGTATACAGATTTATATGTTTGTCGTCCATTCAGTAGCACGGGTTAGAAGTACCGGGTTAAAGGTATTAATAGACACACCACAAGTATAGGCCCACAAGAGAGTGAGATACCGTTTATACATACGCAACTGTCAGGTGTATGCCTACACCCCGTGCTTAAGCCGTGGCCATTTCTAATGAATGAGCTGAGGATATCCAGGACATGGTCATTAACCCCCCAAATGTGACAACTGTCAAATTTGAATGCATCCGTACATTTATTAAATAATGATTAGTGCTTAACGACTGTGCCGATTTACAATTAATTGCTAAAACTGCTTTCTGATTTTTGTATCATACATACATGTGCAACACATATTACATATTGTCACATCATTTCACATACAGACTTTAGTGACATACTTGATGCACAAAACACAGTTAGCACAGTGAGCGGATAACTCAGAAATATACTGACAGTGCCAGTACATAGACAGACAATGTTTTGAGACCCAGTATGGGCCAGGGACAAGGTACTACACTAGTATGGTGTGTAGGGAAGTAAGGACCATAAAAATGCGTCACTAGGTTATAAATAAAGTGCCAGAAAGTGCCTAAAATCCACTTAAAGTGCAGAATTCTGTATTAATTACCAAAATTCAGCTTTTTAACATACTAGTATTATGCAGAAAATTGACTAAATTGTCCTGAATGCTTTCCTAAGTGTTGGGAATTAATAGTGACACAAAAGGTTACATAAAAGACACTTTACGAAACAACTTAACACTTTAACGGAGCGGTATCTAACCGAACAACCGGACATTACCCGGAACACCATAATTTTGCCAGAAACTTTGTTTTATTATTTTAAACTAGTTATGGTCCCCGAATACCCCAACGCATTATTTATTGTGCCATACACATATAATACTAGGTATTACACTTAACCTCCTAACTATTTACCCACCTACCATCAAATTTACAAATAACCCCCCCCCCCATATGAAACTTACGGTCACAAGGGGACCCCACTCACTAGATTTTATTTCATATTTTATTAGATCTTGCTTGTGTATGTTGACAAAATATTGAATGAAAAGATTATAAGAATGGTGTATATCTCTAAAAGATCTCTCCATATCATTTCATTCACAACACCACCCAACCTCACTCCACTCCTTCACTCTCTCCTCTCCCTCTCGGCTCACCTTACAACCGCCACCACCACCACCTTGCAACCTCCATACAACCATGTTCAAGCTTGTTTCAAGTGTTAAAAGGTGATACATGGAGCTTGGAGTTTGAAGAACTTGAAGAACCTTCATCTTTAGCTTTCATTCACCATTTTCTTCATCATTCTCTCTTGAGATCTTCCCTAGCCTTTGAGTTAGTAGTAAGGCTTCTTTGATCCTTGTTTACTTCATGTCTTTAGTGGTTAAAATATGTATATTGTTATGAATCATAAAAGCACTAAAGAACATACACATAAATCATGAACATAAAGCTACATAAAGATTAAATATGATGAAATATTGTTAGTATGATGTTGTTTTGATTATGTTGATGAATGCTTGTTGATTTGTTGGAAATGTAATGTTAATCACCATATTGAACTTGTTAAAGGATGATTAGAAATATGATTTAACAAGATTAGGAGATGATTATGTGTTTACATAAAATAATCATCTTCTAATAAAAATATGAACTTGATAAATAAAGAAAAATTTCTTGAAATATAGTAAAACAAAACGAGTTGGTGATCATGTGGATCCGATATTTACAAACGATTTTTTCTAAAGAACACCAAGTTTAAAAAGATTATTTTAAAAAGATCATGACTTTTACTTGCACTTACACCATTTTTGTAAATGAAATAAGTGTAAGAACACTTTATTTACAAGAAGAGTTCAAAAGAATAATTTTTGTAAAATCTGTTCACAAGTTGTTAACACCGAGATTCTTCAAAAATGAGATTTTTAAAGGGATGAATACACTTTGGGAGGTAACTAAGACCACTAAACACCTCACCAAGTTACTACGTGTTTTTGTGAAATATCAAGTTCATGAATATTATATAAAGCATATAGTTTTTGCTCTTGGTGATGTAAGGTGTTTAAAGATTGATTGTTGATGGATATTGTGATTGTTTTGAAAAGAAAATGATATGCTAATTAGCATGGACACCTCCATTTACAAAGGAAACTATGGCGAAATTTTCTAAAAATCCAAACACTTAGAAAATATCTTCTAGACAAGTGTTTACTAGTATATTTTGGACCATGCGGTTCAAATATAAACCTCGCCATAATTTTTGTAACAAAATACAAGTATCGGAGGTTGGTGTTTGTAAATAAAAATGGGTAAACATATATATTTAGAATATATATTTTATATTAAGGACACTTGTGTGAATGTTTGTATACTTTGTGGACTAATTATATTATTTTAGGGTAAAATAATATAACTTAACATATACCTAGAACTTACAAAATATTCCGGGTAATACCGTTATATATATATATATACTTTTGGTGAACATTATTTTGAATACACAAGAAATGAAAGTATGATTCTTACCAAGTTATATCATATTTTTGGACAAGGAAGAAATGTATAATTTTTTTGAAAGTAAAAATACGGTTACTTGGGTTTATTAAGAAAATATAGTATTTTTGGGAAAAATATATATTTTCTTAGAATGTATTGTTTTGAATAAAAATAAGGTTTAAATATATATTTCTAAGTGAGACTTAAAAATATTTATTCTTCTGGATTAACACGCCGGAATACGACGTCAATACTTAACAAGAATACGAAGGTACATGTATGAGATACCCCCATCCTTGGGAAGGAAATACAAATACAAAACACTGAGAAGTATTGATACAAGATATTGTTTAAACACTTATTCCAAAACTAAATATAATTTAAAGTTAAAATAATTATTATTTTATCAAATAATTATAACTTGGAATAATATTGGGAACATAAAAGGAACGTTACTAAAAAACGTAAATACAAAGGCAAGGCAAGGCAAGGCAAGGCAAGGCACGACCCGTTCGTCTAATAGACATTTGTACACTGTAGGTAGTCGTGGTTGCTAACAAGGTTTGAGTTACGAGCATAGAAGACGCAATACTGTGAGTTCATGTCCTCCTTTTCTTTCAACTGTTTTCAGTTTTATACTTCGGGGGTGAAATGCATGTTACAACTATTACATACATTTTATACATGGTATGATTAGCTTAAGGAGGGTTTACTAGTAGATCATGTGAATGGGTAGGGCGATTAAGGCCATCAATCCTCGTTGTAAGACCGAGGGGAATGAGTGATAGATCTATTTGGGTGTAACGAGCCCCACTCCTGAGTCCGCTGAGTGGACCATGTGGTGACTATGTCTTACAGCTGGAAGCCCGGTGTGAAATCTGCTAGGTTTGAGTCTTCCTGCATCACTTCACACATATCAATGGCCTTGCAAACCATTGGTGATCTCTTTTTCCTTATTGCTATATACCAGGGACTTACATACATACTTACAACGTTTCAAAGGTTTATACATACACACAAACGAACACATGAACTCGCTCAACTTTTGTTGATGTTTTCAAACTACATGTATTTCAGGGAATTTATAAGTGGATCTGGCGGGCGTTGGAAGTTTTTATGCTGCGTTAAGAACAAAGATGTCATCCATGGTCTTTGAGTTTGGTCAGTGTGTATCTTTCCTGGACAAGACACGCCTTCCAAACCTTGGTGCTATTTAATATCTTTTGATGAGTCCTTAGTGAACTCATAAACATTTTGTATGATTGTAAAACTTGAAATTTAAGTCTACGCTTTTAAAACAAGGTTGTTATGTTTTAAACTTATTTTATGGATGGCAAATCTATGGTTTTATCATATAGTTGATGTTATGATTGAATGCAATGATATTAATGAAGTCACACCATAATCACGCTTCCGCAAAAGTCAGGGTGTGACAGCTTGGTATCAGAGCCTCGATCATAGCGAACTAGGATTCTTTCTCGAGTCTAGACTATGATCATCAGGGCTCTCACGAAAACGTTTTCAAACATTTTTACATTTGCATACACTACACGTCCAGATCCAGGGAACAAACTTTTTACAAACAAAAGGCACAAATACATATTTCAAAATTTATATTTATAATTCAGTATTAGAGACTGAGGGAGGATCAGTCTTAGAGACTGAGGGATGATCAGTCTTAGAGACTGAGGGAGGATCAGTCTTAGAGACTGAGGGAGGATCGGTCTTAGAGACTGGGAAAGTTGGTCTTAGAGACCAGGGATTTAGTCTTAGAGACTGGGGAAATTTGGTCTTAGAGACCAGGGATTCAGTCTTAGAGACTGGGGAGGATCAGTCTTAGAGACTGGGTGTTCAGTCTTAGAGACTGGATGAGTAGTCTGAGAGACTGGGTGATTAGTCTGAGAGACTGGGATGTTTAGTCTGAGAGACTAGGAAGAATAACGTGAATACATGACTACATGACAAATTTCCTTGTTTGCATACACTAATTGTTGGTAATTGCTATGGATATACATGCTATGACTACTATACACCGGCACACATGTCATTCTATATAGAAAATGAGTTATCAGACATTGATAACCCTACGGCCACCGCCACAGATAATGAGACTGCATCTGCGCCAGAAACATTTACGTCAGACACTGAGAGTGATCCTGATATGCTGACCAAGGACGAGGACGACTTCCAACAGTCTGTGCTACCAGATTTTGGTGATACTTTATCTTTGCTGATGGTTTCTCTAACAAGAATCCTTCTGTCACTCTTGTTTCATTCCATGACCACTTTATCACTGGTCATCCCGATGGTGAGCACACCATGGCTCCGATCCTCGATGATGCGCCTCCTGTGGACATTTTTACTGAAGGTTGGCTACTCGACGAACAATTTATGATGACGTTGACATGTTTATTGATGGTCCTCTTGCTGACGCCCATGATGGTAGAAAATTAGACGAGAACATTGTTACTAATTTCACTTCTTAAGACCCATGTTATCAAGCTATCCTCTGATCTTAGTATACACTCGATTTCAGACTCCTTTGAGTCTGTGACATCTGCAGCCTTACAGACGGCCGGATTGCAGCTTTCTGCTACTGACACAGACGACGACTATGACTACTGCACTCTCACCTGCTCGAGATCCCACACCTTTACACGACCCAGAACCTACTCCTGAGATAGCTTCAGTCCCTTTTGGGCCAGCCTGATGTTACACCTGCTGATCCTACACCCTTGCTTGATCATGATCCTGTTTCTTTTGGTCTACCAGACATTGCACCCCTTATATCTGACCCAGTACTTGCACCGATGATATCCTTATTGGTTGAGACGTTTGTTCCTGCACCCTCAACCGCTGGTATTGCTCCTATGGAGACCGACGTTCATTGCACCAACATGCTTATCGCTTTCTTTCAGGACCTAACCACACCCTGGAAAGGTACTCCAGGTCAGCACCCGCATGACGATCATTTTACTACAGCAGCGTTTTCCCCGACCCCACAGGCCGCACCGGTTGCTACTTTCACCGCTACATCGCTGGATGAGCCATTTCGATGGTTCTTATCATACACTATGCTGATATTAGACCCTTACCATCCCTCATAATTACGGAGATTACACACGGGATGAATTGCTCCTATAACATCAACTACAGTTTGAGAATATGAGTCGCAGAATGTTGGAGCTTGAGCTGACACCACGTCCTCCACCCTATCTATTGCCAGCATACTTTGATCCTCCACATTTATCAAGGTTCCTTTTGCGCTCTCAACCGTTGCTATTACACCTTTCCCAGGTTTTTGATGCTCATTTCTTTACTGTCGAGTGGCAGAGCAGATAATTACTTCGACGTGTACACAAGCCTGAGGAGGAAGTCCACGCATGTTAACAGTTTACTTTTCTTTCCTCCTCCACCTCAGACATCGGTATAGTGGTTTCTGGATTATGCGGATTGCATTACATTTGGGTAAAGACACTAATGATAAGCTGGGATTGTGGAGACTTTTAAAGACCACTTCAGACTATGTGATTTTGATACACTGGTATACTTGTTGGGAAAGGGTAGGGTGACCCTGTGTCCCTTTTGATGTGATACATTTTGAAAGACAATACAATTGTGGTCAGGGAATAATGGGAGCCCAATCATCATAAAACATGCGGCAATACTTTGTGGCCAATGACCAACGAAAGCTCAGCCGTTATGTCTTCGTTAAGCACGATTGATCCATATATGTGTGCTGTGATTAAAATGCTACGTGTTTGCTTACTATGCTCTCATTAAACATAATTACCAAATTACTTGGTTATGCTATGATTATGCTATTACTTGATTGGCTGATATAAAAATCAAATACATGTATGTACATATGACCTCGAAACAACTATATGCATCCCCTGAACAAATATAACCTGACCTGACCAGTCTTCTTCTTAGAAGATGTCGATACAAGGGAACATCGCTACCAACAACCCTCCGCCAATAACAGCGGCAGAACTACAAGAACGCATCTCACAGGCCATTGCACAGCCCGAGGCCCTTCGCTCCGAACCCAGCGAAGGCTGCACCTACAAGCAGTTCTTAGGCCACAAACCTAGAGAATTCGACGGCACCGGGGGTGCCTTAGCCTTCATACGCTGGGTTAAGAAAACGGATTATGTCTTACGATTGAGCAAATGTGCCCCAGAACATCAGGTCACGTACATAGCTGGACTATTTATAGATGGGGCTCTGTCATGGTGGAACCTTCATGTTCAGACAATGGGCGAGACCGCTGCGTATGCTTTGACGTGGGACGAACTGAAAGAACTGATGCGTAAGAGATATTGCTCGTGAGCAGAAGTCCATAAGTTGGAAACTAAACTGTGGAACTTGAGAATGGAAGGACCAAAGATAGCTGAGTATGTGCAGAGATTTAACGATTTATCACAAGTTGCTACGCTCCTGGTGGGACCAGAGTTTAAGAGAATTGAACGTTTCATAGGGGGATTGGCACCTCAGATTCTAAGCCTGGTAACAACATCTAAACCTTCAACGATCATCGAGGCTATCGACACAAGCGTGGCGCTCACTGAAGAAGCGGTTAGACTAGGAAAATTTTCCAGTATGGAAGAGAAAGAGGAGACTCCTGTAGAGTCATCTAGGGATAACAAGAGAAGGCTCACAAATTTCAAAAAGATTACTCAGGCGAGTAACAAGAAGAAGGCCAAAAAGGGAAAAGACTACATGGGTATCCTACCTAAGTGTGACAATTGTCTACGTTATCATGTCGGGCGATGTAAATATGGAAAATGTGATAACTGTGGCAAGAGGGGACATCTTAAAGAAACTTGTAGGCAAGACACTGAACGTGGAAATGGAGGCCAGGATGGTAGCCAGAATCACGGAGGAAACAACGACGACGACAACTATCAAGGAAGGATGAGTGACAAACAAAAACGTGCTCAAGGTTGTCTTAACTGTGGGAGCAAAAAGCATTTCAGAAAATACTGCCCTAAGAAGAACCAGGCACAAGGATGAAAGCTCAATAGCGGAGCTAGGGAAGCACGTCAGAATCCAAACAAGGTTATCCATAAGTTCCATAATAGCAAACATTATGCATCTGTGCTACTTGATATTATTACAAATTTTAGCTTCAGAATTTGAAAGTGTACTTGGTTTAGTAGCAAGTAAATTAGATAACTCGCACTCGATGGAACTAGCTAGTGGAAGCCAACGCAGTAACTAGAAACGGCGAGATAGAACCCGGAGAGCGTAAGTTTACGCTTGATCGGCTGCCAATTGAGTTGGGAAACTTCGACAAGGTAATTGGGATGGATTAATTGCCGAGTGATCGAGTGGAGATTGATGTCCGTGTCCCGATGGCGAATAAAGGAACGATCGTGACTCATGAAGCAGGATACTGACGTGATTGTCGTGGGTCACGCAAATTTAATCCCCAAACAACTATAGATAGTGGTAATAGGGTATCGAACTCAGGGAGTATGTGGAAAATGTGTCGATTGTATAGCTTTGTACTTAAATTAATATTAAACTAAATTGCAGAAATTAACTTTCAAGAATTTGGATTGTTGTTTTAGAAAACTAAATTAAAAACTAATTCAAATCAAAGTTGGTTGTAAAACAAATTAGGAGAGAACAATGATCATCTTAGGTTTCAGTTTCTTTAAACAATTGTTTGTAATTCCCACTAGAAAGAGTTACATAGACATAACTCGTGTATAGATGATTGAAGTGATAAAAGGGAACAAAGTACTCGGATTATATAAACGCGAGGTTGTTTCCCGATGACCAATTAATCAATAACCAACCCTAACCCTTCCCGTGATATCTCGATTGCCAACGGCACCAAGAACGTACGATTAAGACTAGAAATTGCACTATCGATTAACAAGTTACAAGCAATCAAACATACACCATGATATTCAAGCAATGCAAGTTATCATTCTAGAAATTCGGAAATAAAACACACAAAAGTTCAAGAAACATTCACCTAAGATGATCACCGAAGAAGTTAGCCGGACATGGCTCGGTGAATCATCATAACAAGCAATTCGATGTTCATACAAATCAAAAACACAAACCGAATGTTAGAAATTGTTCCAAACCAAGCAAGATCAAGCAAAATCGCCCCTAGTGTCTCCAATACCGTCCAATGATGAGAATCTCCCAAAAGACACAATAAAACTGATTTAAGAAGGCAGTTACACTTTTTCGCGTCGCCTCCACCGTAAATTACGGCTCCACCGTAATTTACGGTGGACTTAAATGTGTTACGGTGCAGCACTACTGATTTACGGTGGCAATATGATTGATTTCAGGTCCACCGTAATTTACGATGAAACCGTAAATTACGGTATCAACCTGAATCTTTCACTTTGTTTCACGTGATGATGTCTGCTGCCCATGTTTGAGATTTGTGGCTGCCATAAAGTCCAAGATATGCCGCCCAAGTCTCATGTTGATGATGATTATGTTTCCTCCATGTGATGTTCTGTTGATGCTGCTTGTTGACTTTCTTTTTTTCTCAATTTTCGATGATGTGATTAACATATGGCAGCTCAACTATGTGCCATGTATCAAGCCCAAACCCACATGTGTGTGTCATATATGTGCCGCCCATGTTGATGATGATTGATATTGTAGTTGTTGACTTTGTGAATGATGATAATGTTTTTTTTATTCTTCACATATGCCGCCCCAAATACCAATCATGTGCAGCCCACTATGTCGGCCCAATGTATTAAGTCCATGTGTGTGCTTGATGGCTGCTCCCCAAAATTCGTGTCACAAGTTCCTTAATGATAAGTCAAGCCCACATTGTTAACATGTGCGGCCCAATCAAAGAATTCCAACATTCGCATTCCACATGTTCTGCTGCCCCCAAATTGTAAATAATGTGATGATGATATTCTCTCCAAGTCACGTGAACATGTAAGGATGGATGTTGTAATTGTTTTCCTCCACTAGCCGCCAAATTCATTGAGGATGATTATGTTGTTGACCTTCAATTCCTTCCCACCAATTAATGTTCACACAAGTCACGTGATGTTAAGGACGATGATACTAGTTATGTGTTGATGTCAGCTGCTCTCCTAAAAATCTTGCATCTTAGGTACTTTAATACCTTTTAATACCTGCACATCAAATCATCAAGTGATTACCAAGTTCAAGCAAATAACCGGGCAAAGTATGAAATTTTATTCTATTTAAAGGCTTTAAAGGTTGTCCTACGGACCACCCGTCACATCCCCACACTTACCCGTTGCTTGTCCCAAGCAACCCATTCAAAAATGATTCGAAACCCAAGCGATCAATTATGCAAACCAAGCTAAAATGTCATCCTTTTACTAACCTTCAATCGTATCACAAGACACACCCCTCACAATAATCTCTCGGTTACAAGAATTATTAACATAATGCTAAACCACTCAATGCGTGTGTGTGTGCGCGACAATAAGCTTGTATACAAATCAAGTTTCCTCCTAACAAATATCTAACATGCTTTAGAATCAAAGGGACTTGCGGGTTGCAACGGGGCTAGGTGTAAAGGTAGGAAAATGGTGGAATATATATGAAAGAGCTAATTGATTTGACCCGGTTTTTTTATGTCTACTACTACGAAGCAAACACCAAAAAAAAAAAAATATACAAAGCTTCTTGACATTCTCAACTCTATTGCAACTAAATACTTCTTCTTTTTGTATTTTTCATTTTTTTCTCATTTTTTTTTCTTTTCTTCTTCTCTTTTTTTTTTCATAACATATCAAACTCAACAATATATACAAGAACATCAATACTACAAACTAAATCTCCTAAACCGGGTCATCTCAAAAGGTAATATTTTTTGTAGGAAGTAGGTTCGGGTCACAATCGAATGGTCTAAGGCTCAACATGGCTTTCTAAGGACCAAACCCCCACCCCTCACAATACCAAGCTCATATATGTAACGTATGAGGTCCAACCCACCAATCCCGCACTCTCACACATCTAGACGAGGCTTCCTAAAAGTCCCCCTATCATTTTCAAAAGCATGCTAATTCTAGGATTTAACAAGTATTCACACACAAGTTCTATTAACACACAACACACACCGCCACTCAAACAATGAAATATCAATAACAATCATGTGTGGCTCAAATCCTCACCAAGAAAAGACTATGAATGGGTGTCGGTGTGTCAAATGGAACAATATCAAGTTTTCAAATTTTGACAATTTTCGCTCGGATGTACAAAATTTTTAAAACTATCAAAAATTTCCCCCATCCCCACACTTGGGATACATTGTCCCAATGTATGGCTTTGAAGGAAGGATCGCTTTTAACCCACAACATCAACCTTTGCTTAAATTCTCAAACCCCAAATTTTTTTTTTTTTAACAAAATCAAACAAACTAACTACCAATATTTCAAAGCTAAAGAACACAACAAGACTAAGGAAAGAGTACATCGACCTGGTGAAGTTTGCCACAACAGATGTTGTAGATAATCCGACTTCCTATCACCACCTTCACACAAATATCCGCACATCTTCCCCACACTTGAGTGTTGCCATGGCCCTGAAACAAAGAAAACTAAAGAAATAACAAGATCAGTGAAAAACCTCGGGTTGCCTCCCGAGCAGCGCTAAGTTTCGCGTCTTCAGCCAGACCGTGCCACCCCCATTTATGGTGGCTCAAAGAATCGGTTCCTATCACCTCCCCCACTGTAGCTTGTCTTTGGACAAAATGCCTCCGTCTCATTTTGACTCGGTGGGTAATCAAATACACTCCTGCTTGAACCCATATGTGTTTCTTCACGGTCCGGTGGGTGCTTTTTTCTCATTCGTGGTAACACCTTTTCACTAAACCCGCTATCCTTCGCCACAACAAAATCGTAACTAATCATCTTAGTCTGAACATCAAATGACAACTTACGGTTCCTTTCGGTCATGGTAATAATTCCTTCTCTACAATCAATTTGAGCATTTGCCGTATAGAGAAACGGTCGACCTAAAATCACCCTTTGTTGTGATGCCATGTTGGTAGAAGCATAGTCCAAAACTAGAAAATCCACCGGGTATTCAAATTCTCCCAACTGAATCTTAACATTCCTAACCATTCCCCGTGGACGCCTCCAACTTCCATCCGCTAAGCTCACCATGGTGTCTATACCTTCAATTGGACCAAAGTCGTACATATCGTATAGATCGCTTGGTAGCACACTCACGCTTGCCCCGTAGTCCAACAATGCGTGAGGAATTTTTAATTTTCCCACACGGATAGGCACGATTGGCGCTTCACACTCTTTATCATTCTCAACTTCGGCATCTTTTTCCAAACCTGCATTCACTTGACAAGAAGATGTTAGACATTTTTCATTAAATTCGGTACTAGGAACGGTGCTTACCACATTGATGTTAATGCTTTTTATATTCTTGGGATTTGGCACCGTATCACTCGGTAGCTGGCCTTTTGCTTTCTTTAACATCGCCACGTCACTTGCAAGTTGACCCATTTGAGTGGTCAACGATTGGATGCTTTTGTCACGAACCTCGTCCTTTTGCATCCGAACCTCATCACGTTGATTCATTCGTTGCATTTCACTTTGCATCGCCTTCAACATCTCCATCATCTCATTTCCACCCGAAGAGCTTTGACCCGTTTGATATTGCCTTTGAAATCCTTGGTTTCCTTGGAAATTCGGGTTAGCTTGATTTGAGGGGTTCCCATAGCGAAAATTTGGGTGGTTCCTCAACCCGGGGTGGTATGTATTTGAATTCATGTTGTTGTAGTTTCTACCACCCCCTCCTTGACCTTGAACCACATGGACTTCCTCGTATTGCCCGTCCACCATTCCTTGGCAATTTGCAGCCGCATGACCTATTTCATTACACAAAGCACACACATCATAAATTTGATTAGTAGTTTGAACATTACCATCATCTATGGCGTGCACTTGATGTCGGGCAATGGCTGGTCGTGCTCTCCTCGATGCTTGAGCCTTCCTTTTTGATGTAGTTGCCATGCTTTCCAAGAACTCCCAATCATCATTCTCATAGTTTGTTCCAAAAGTCCCACCGGTAATAGACATCAAGTCACGTGCATCTTCGGCACTCAACCCCTCGTGAAAAGCATTCATTAACTCCCACATTTCAATTCCATGGTGAGGGCAATTTTTAATCATCATATTGAAACGCTCGAACGCCTCGTGAAACATCTCACCATGTTGTTGTTGAAAGCTTCTCAATCCCTTCCTTGCATCGTTGGTCTTTTGGGCGGTGTAAAACTCATCCAAAAAGGTTTGTTGCATCTCCCCCCATGTATATATGGATGCCGAAGGCAAAGTGTAGAACCACTTCTTTGCCTTGTCTTCCAACGAAAATTGAAATAAGACCAACTTGATATCATCAGCCGAAAATCCTTGACTCCCAAGAGTATTGCAAATGGAGTCATAGGCCTCTAAATGGAAATACGGCTCTTCCGTTGATAGCCCTTTGTATTTCGGCAAACTTTGCAAGGAATTCGTTCTTACTTCAAATGTTCTCCCTTGGTTGTTGTGAGGGATAACCACCGGTGAAGGGTTTTGAGTAATGATCGGCCTGAAATGTGCCTCTATTCCCCTTGCTTGTTCCCTAAGATGCCTTCTTGGAACACCCAATCGACCCCTTGGACGAATAGGACCCATAGGTCTTGGGATATGCCCTTGTGGTGCGAACGGTGGTTGTTGAATCGGCCTTTGAATTTGTGGTTGTACATTTTGTGGCCGAACTTGTTGCAAAGGAATAGGGCGTTGCATTGGTGGCCCTTGTGTTCTTGGCCGAATATGTTGCGGTATAAGTTGTTGTTGTGGCATTCCACCAACACTTGCCATCCCTTGAGATTGACTTTGCAAATACCCAAACTCCCCTTGATCACCATAACCTCCATAACCGTACCCATCATCATCATACCCCTCAAATTCTTCAAATCCCTCATCATAACCATCTCCTTGAATTCCCGAAGTTTGCCCAAATGGGATGGTCGAATACTGAAAACCCGATTGTTGTGGTTGTGGTCTAGAAGATGAAGTAGTATGCACAATAGTTGAATTGGGTGCAATTGTGAAGGTGGATGATGATTGACCCGTAGTTGGGGGAAAGAAGTGGGATAATGGTGGGATTGTGGTGGATGGATTATAGGTGATGGTAGGCTCAGTTTGAGTGGTGATTGGTTGGGTGACATTGGATGGTGTAAATTCAGCGGTGGTATTAGGTAATGTGGTGTTTGGTGATGGTTGGGTGGAAGTAGGTATAAAGGATGAAGTCGTTTGACCCGTTGTAGGTGGAATTTGAGAATCAGCCATGATGTTTCTAGGTGTAATGGGTGAAGTGGGTGAACCAACGATTTTGTTTTCTCGCACTAAAACTCTGTTTTGTCGTAGCGTTCTTTCAATTTCCGGATCAAATGACAATGGTGACGCTTTGTGAGAGCCTCTAGTATGCATGCACCTGTAGAACCTGCACACTAAACACACTAGTGTAAACCCGAAAATAACAAAGCAAAACTAACAAACTGACACACGTTGCGCACTACTCCCCGGCAACGGCGCCAAAATTTGACGTGATTGTCGTGGGTCACGCAAATTTAATCCCCAAACAACTATAGATAGTGGTAATAGGGTATCGAACTCAGGGAGTATGTGGAAAATGTGTCGATTGTATAGCTTTGTACTTAAATTAATATTAAACTAAATTGCAGAAATTAACTTTCAAGAATTTGGATTGTTGTTTTAGAAAACTAAATTAAAAACTAATTCAAATCAAAGTTGGTTGTAAAACAAATTAGGAGAGAACAATGATCATCTTAGGTTTCAGTTTCTTTAAACAATTGTGTGTAATTCCCACTAGAAAGAGTTACATAGACATAACTCGTGTATAGATGATTGAAGTGATAAAAGGGAACAAAGTACTCGGATTATATAAACGCGAGGTTGTTTCCCGATGACCAATTAATCAATAACCAACCCTAACCCTTCCCGTGATATCTCGATTGCCAACGGCACCAAGAACGTACGATTAAGACTAGAAATTGCACTATCGATTAACAAGTTACAAGCAATCAAACATACACCATGATATTCAAGCAATGCAAGTTATCATTCTAGAAATTCGGAAATAAAACACACAAAAGTTCAAGAAACATTCACCTAAGATGATCACCGAAGAAGTTAGCCGGACATGGCTCGGTGAATCATCATAACAAGCAATTCGATGTTCATACAAATCAAAAACACAAACCGAATGTTAGAAATTGTTCCAAACCAAGCAAGATCAAGCAAAATCGCCCCTAGTGTCTCCAATACCGTCCAATGATGAGAATCTCCCAAAAGACACAATAAAACTGATTTAAGAAGGCAGTTACACTTTTTCGCGTCGCCTCCACCGTAAATTACGGCTCCACCGTAATTTACGGTGGACTTAAATGTGTTACGGTGCAGCACTACTGATTTACGGTGGCAATATGATTGATTTCAGGTCCACCGTAATTTACGATGAAACCGTAAATTACGGTATCAACCTGAATCTTTCACTTTGTTTCACGTGATGATGTCTGCTGCCCATGTTTGAGATTTGTGGCTGCCATAAAGTCCAAGATATGCCACCCAAGTCTCATGTTTGTGACAACCCGCACTAAACCAGGTATCCGTACAACTTAATTAATGATTAATTACTACTTAATTACTGTGCTTGTTTGAACTAGCTGATGAACTGCTACTTGAATACTGATACATGAACTTACTTGCATCATACTTGCTTGTTGTCACTACATTACTTACATGCTGAACCCTAGTGACAAACATGATGCACAAAAAGCACAGTAGCACTAAACGGATACACAGTGAACATGCTGATATAACCAGCATCAGGCAGATACTGCCTCTAAGGCCTGTTAAGAGCCTCAAATATTTTGGCTACACTGGTAGTGAGTGTAGGGATATAAGGGTTGTGGTACTGCGTCTCTAGGGATAAGATACACTGATTCGGATGTGCCAAAAACGTACTTTAAGTACCAAACACAGCACTTCAATAAACAAACCAGCTTCTAGCTGACTAGTAAAGTGCCAGAAAAGGAGAAAATAACACTAGACACTTTCTAAAGTGGCGGCAAAACAAATTGTGTCACTAAAAATGTTAATAACGACACTTTAAAGCTTTTGTAACACTTTAACGGATTTCTATCCAACCGGACACCCGGACTTTACCCGGAACATGAAAATATTACTATTTTTACTATTACTCTTTTTCTGAGCCAGTTAGGGTCTCTGATTACCCTAACACCCGCCATAACGTGTAACATACAACTAACGAGGTTAAACACTTAGTTAACTTAATTACCATAACTAACCTCCTAACCACCCACTTAAAATCGAACCAAGACCCCCCCCCCCATGACCGATTCGGTTACCTAGGGGGTACCCCCTTGTACTTGTGATCTTGTTGAATCTTGCTTGGTCTAATATCTTGGGGACACATTACCCATTGGGTAATAACACAAGAGTTTTCCTATAAATACTAGAGATTAACTAATCTTAACCCACACATAATTATCACTTAACTACACCACAACATACTCTCTCCCTCTTGCTTTCTACCTCTCGGCCGAACACCCCACCCCCTTACCCATATTTTCGGCTCTTGTTCACTACATTCCAAGATCATACACGCGTTAAGGATCACGTATTAGGGGCCTCGGAGCAAGCGGAACACAAAGGACCTCTACCGTTAGCTTTTATCCACCTCTTTTTCGTCAGGATTCTTCCCTAGCCCCGAGCTAGAGGTATAACACTTAAAACTTGTTCTTGAACATATCTAAGGTGGTTAAAAGGAATATTGTCGGTTAAATATCGTTAACTTACATTTTGAAGCATAAAAGTCTAGTAAAAATACTAAAAGTGGTGGTTAATAGTTCATAACTTGTGTAAAAGTTGTAGTATTTGGAATTTGTGTTTATCTAGACCCGATCTATGATGTGGTAGTTCGGATCTCCGTTTAACCCGACTGTGTAAGATCATGGATCTTCACATAAGCTCGTTTTTGGTAACCACAAGGGTTAAAAGGCGAAACTCTACCACACAAGATACATGAACTTGTGTAAAAATATTTTACTTGTGTAAAAGTAATTTAACTTGTACAATGGAGTTTAAAACTAGCAGATCTACGTATCTGCAAGTGGTATTTTTGAAGGACCACACATTTAAGAAATCATGTATTTTAAAGAAAGGATCTTACACTAACAAACATGATTTTATAAACCACAAGTGTGTAGACACTTGTGAAATGAAAAGATCCGACAAATAACTATTTTTGGGAAAAATGACTAGAAGTTGTAAAGATGGATTTCTCTAAACACGAGGTTTTTACAAGATTAAAGTTACTTTATATAAAGATCTACATATATAAAGGGGATTTACACTATAGATTCGGAAAAACTGCAAGTTCATGCGAATATGCGATTTACATACTTGTCGACTAGTTTGATGTGTCGGAAATTGTTTGATTGATTAAAGAAGTGGTTGAATTGATTTGTTAAAAGAAAATGATACGCTTGAAAGCGTGGCCACCTCCAGTTACAGAGGAAACTCTGGCGAAATTTTCTAAAAACCTAACACTTAGAATTATTTTACACAACAAGTGTTAGAACTATTTTCGACATATTTTCGAAACATAAAATTTCACCATGACTTTAATTACTAAATTTTCGGAGGTGGGATTTTCACAAAGATTAATGTGATAAGTATATTTGTCACAACACTGTTTATGATTATTTTGTGAAAATACATAAATATTATTTTAGAGTAAAAATAATATTTACAAGCGTTAATGATTCCAAAACTTTACGAACGCTTCCACAAACATATAAGTTACACCGGTAATTACATTACCACAAGATTGATAAAACGTAACTTACGCACATGTATTGTATCCCCCATCCTTGGGAAGAAGCATAACTACCAAGTGTATACGGAACATAAACACGAAATAGTTGTCTAACTATTTCCCAAAGACTTAAACTATAAAGCTAAAGCACGGCCGTCCGTCTAATAGAATTAGCACTTGTAGGTCGTTGCACAGCTTACTGTATTGGAGACACTTGGTAGAGACGCGCATTCACTGTGAGTTCATGTCCCCCTTTTCTCTAACTGTTTTCAGTTTACTTAACTGCGGGGGTGAAATACATGTTACTATGATTTACGAGTACTTTACAACGGTATGTTTAACGTAAGGAGGTGTTATACGATCATGTGAGTGGATAGGAACAACATGGGGCCATTAGTCCTCATGGAGGGACCGAGGGACAGGAGCGGTAGATCTATCTGGGTGTAGCGAGCCCAGCCCCCGGCCAAACTAGAAACGGACCGTGGGGTGACTTTGTCCACATACTTTGCCGTGGCGAAATCTGCTAGGTTTGAGTCTCCCTATTTGCACTTCACATATGTCAGTGGCCTTGCAAACCATTGGTGATCACAAGTCCTCTTACACTGCTACATACCACAACTATTTTTATACTCACAAGTGTTTTACATACTCACTTACACATGAACTCGCTCAACATTATTGTTGATTTTTCAACTCACATGTATTTCAGGAAATTAAAACGGATCTGGCACGGTATGGAACGTTTTCCGCTGCACTTGTCATGGAGTCATCAGGGTTTAGGGGATGTGTCTCTTTCCTGGACAAGACACAGTCCTTAAACCACGTTTATGTTATGTTATAAGTTGTAATGTCTACTGAACAAGGTTATGGTTGTATGTTAAAACAATGGTAATGTGTTTGATTTTCAAAACTTAATGGATGACTTGCATGGTTTTTAATTCATATAGCTTGTTATGGTTAAGCTATGGTATTAAGAAGTCACACCAAAATTAACCACGCTTCCGCAAAGCCAGGGTGTGACAGCTTGGTATCAGAGCTCTGATCATAGCGAACTAGGATTCTTTCTCGAGTCTAGACTATGATCACTAGGGCTCTCACGAAAACATTTTTCTGCATACCACTTAAGTCCAGATCCAAAACTTTTTACAAACAAATGTTGAGCATATTTTATTTATTATAGGCTCAGCTTGGAGGGCTGAGGATCGGTCTGGAGGATCGAGGTGAACAAGGTAGTTGAGCACGTTGGTTTATTATAGGATCGATCTGGAGGATCGAGGTTCGGTTTAAGTGAAGGATAGAGCAGTCTCATAGCCTGGATGAAATTGGCTAGTAAGACTAGGAGAATTACGTGATACCTTACTTGGTGACTATGTGATTAACTGATTATATGATTGATTATTATACGTATATGTGTTTGTGTTACAAACGTTATGCTTTCATCAAGTACTAGAAAGATGGACACTACGAATTCCATGGCCATAGTATCAGACGACATAGTCTCATCGAAGCACGAGGTGTACATTTCCGATACTACCGGCACAGACAATGACGACTTTCAGCCCTTTTGCGCTGCCTGAGGTCGTAACAGAGCCTACTGATGGCCATCTTGTTTGGGAACTTGCCCCCTTGCCGCTTATCCTGTTGATGATACGCCCTTCCAACGTGGCCTCTGAAAACGATAACGATCTACTGAAGGAGGACCCATTCGAGGGCAGGGCCTTATTACTGCTGGTATTAGACTACTGCATGCGGACGCTCCTATAGGGGAAACCCGTGACCATTCCCCTATCCCAGACTCATTTGAGTTTCTGACACCCGCATCTTCGCACATACAGGGAATGCAGCACCACTTACACGACGCCGACCTTGACATGGCATCATCAGCTGCACCGGATCCCGCACACAGATTCGAGTTTGATCGCGATAATGAGGACAATTCTGTTTTTCCACCTGGTGATGATCCAGACCATGACATTGAGTTCATGCACTTAGACCAGCCCTTGAGGGATCCTGTAGCCCTATCGACCCCTGTGTTTGTTGATCCAGCTAATCTTGAGATGGAGCCGGCCGTGGCCCCTGAGCCAGGCGCTGCTCCTGACCCCGCATTGGAGCATGACCCTGTTCATGCCAATGCACCTACTGTTGCTCTTTGATTGATCACCTGCTTGGACGAGAGAAAATTTGGGGGTAACTGTGCAAGACAACTTATTATTACGGGGGCCCACGTAATAACGATTTGTAGTGCACAGGAATCCTGGTGGACTCTGCGGGTCAAGCTAATGATAACCCATGCAGCAGGAAATAACCTAAACACGAATGACCAAGGCGATGTAGCCTCGAGTTCATTCTATTACAAGCAACAAGCCAAATTGGCAAGCCTATGTGAAGGCTCAGAAATTTACCTCCCCACTCATACAGTGAGTATATGTGCGTGTGAAATTGGGTGATTACATGATGGCTTATGTTGCTATATATACCTCATAGAAAATTTGAAACAACCCGCTTCACACTATTTCGTCATAAGGGAGTGTCACCCAGACGTGACACAAACACCAGTACGTTACTAAGAACAGAAGACAAGCTGCAAGAACGCATCTCACAGATAAATGCACGACATGAAGCCCTCCACTCTAAGTACAACGATGGCATTACTGGAGATAACCCTCCAACTGGCTGCACCAATAAACAGTTCCTGAACTGCAAGCCTTTAAACTTTGACGGGACAGGAGGCACCGATGCATTTGTTCGTTGGTCCGAAGAGACCAACTCCATTCTAAGAACGAGTAACTGTTCGCCCCAACAGAGTGTTACCTATATCTCGGGGATATTGCTAGATGGCACACTCTCTTATGGAACCTCTAGGTTCAAACCCTTGGCACAGACGCTGCTTATGCACTGAGCTGGGACGAGCTCAAGGAAGCGATTAAGAAGAAATGTTGTTTTAGGACAGAAATTCAGAAACTTGACGTGGAGTCCTGAAATTTAAGAATGGACGAACCAGAGACTCCTGAACATGTCCAGCGATCGCACGACTTGTCTAGGGTCGTCCCATACTAAGTCATTGATGTAGTATGATATAATGGTGTACTTGTAAGCTTTACATTGTGGCCTCGAATTGTGGCAATACAATCGCAGTATTCTCATCACATGCGATGTCCAATCAATTGTTTATGTCCTATAACATAAGAGGTTATGTGATTGACTTGTTGATAACATGAGATGTTATGTCTTGATATTGTTGAATGCATACACTTGCTATGACCTAACCTATGTGAAACATCTTTTAGAAGATGCCGCCAAGACGCGAAATGCGCATGCCCACCTCTGAGGCAGAACTTAAAGAGATAATTGCTGCAGCGATAGCACAGCACGAGGCCCTACGCTCCGAACCAATCAAAGGTACCTCAGAAAATAACGGTTGTTCCTACTGGCACTTTCTCAACTACAAGCCTCGGAAGTTCGACGGCACTGGGGGTGCCATAACTTTTGTAAAATGGATTGAAAGTATGGAATCCATCTTTCGAATGAGTGGCTGTACGCCAGAACAACAGGTCCCATACGTTTCTGAGTTGTTTCAAGATGGAGCTCGATTATGGTGGAATCTTCAGGTTCGAATAATGGGCCTAACTACAGCATACGTGTTAACTTGGGATGAGTTGAAAGGAATGATGCATAAGAAGTATTGCCCCCACACGGAAACCCAGAAGTGGGAAGATGAATTTCGGAGCCTAATGATGGAAGGTCCGAAGGTGTTGGAGTACGTGCAACGACTTCATGATCTGTCACAAATTGTTCCATACCTGGTAAAACCAGAACTGAAGAAATTGGAACAATTCATTTGGGAACTGGCGCCTCAAGTCTTGAGCTTGATGACAGCATCTACGCCACCAACAACCAATGTTGCAAGTAAGATGGGTTTGGCACTCGTTACGGAAGCAATTAGACTAGAAAAACTTGCAAACCCTGACAAGGAAACTCAGGTAGAGTCGTCTGGAAAGAACAAAAGGAAGCTTACCGAAGATACCCAAATGAATAACGATGAACAAAGATCTATTCGAGGTTGCTTTGACTGCGGGGACAAAGGGCATTTTAAGAAAGATTGCCCTAACAACAAACAGGCCAATGATAAGATTTACTTAGAAACCAAACCAAGATGTGCTGAGTGCAAGTGTCACCGTGATGGTGGATGTCAGAAGCCTTGGTACGGGAGGAAAGGACACGACAAGGAAGGTTGTGGGATGAAGAGTTCCATACAAGGAGAAAACGGTAACAACACTCTAGGTGGAAATGGGAAAGGAAATGGCCGAATGATAGGATGCTTCCATTGTAGGGAAGTTGGACATTTCAAGAGGGAATGCCTGAAGTTGAAACAAGACCGTGAGAGAAAATCCAACATCGGAGCTTGTGAGGCATGCCAGGATCCAGGTGTGATTTCTGGTACGTTCTCTAACAACCAAAACTTTTGCATCTATTTTTGTTTGATGTGGGTGCCGATTATAGCTTCGTGTTATTAGAATTTAAGAATATACTTGGTTTAACCGCTAGTAAGTAGATATTCCCTACTCAATCGAGTTAGCTAATGGGAAGTTAGTAGAAGCCAATGAAGTTATCAGAGGCTGTGTGATCGAATTAGGAGAACGTGAGTTCGCTCTAGATCTACTACCAGTCCAGTTGGGAAGCTTCGACGTGGTAGTAGGAATGGATTGGTTATCAGGCAACAAGGCTGAGATAGTATGTCACGAGAAAGATGTTCGTATCTCAACCGATGATGCTGAGACAGTTGTGATTCACGGAGAGAAGCGTGACACACCACTAAGGATTATCAGCTGCTTGAAAGCAAGGAAGTGTTTACAGAAAGGATGTGTTGCTTTTCTGGCACACATCGTGGATAAGAAGGCTGCCGAGCCAAGGATCGAAGACATCCCTGCCGTAAGAGAGTATCCAGAAGTCTTCCCAGAAGATTTACCCGGACTGCCACCTCAGAGGCAAGTGGAGTTTCACATTGACTTAGTTCCAGGCGCAGCGCCTGTGGCTAAGGCACCATACAGACTTGCTCCGTCTGAGATGCAGGAATTGTCGACACAACTTCAAGAGTTGTTAGACAAGGGTTTTATCCGACCAAGCTTCTCGCTTTGGGGAGCTCCGGTCTTGTTTGTCAAGAAGAAGGACGGAAGTTTCCGCATGTGTATTGACTACAGAGAATTGAACAAGCTGACGATCAAGAACAGGTATCCTCTGCCAAGAATTGATGATCTGTTCGACCAACTTCAAGGTTCAAGCTTTTACTCTAAGATCGATCTTCGATCTGGATACCATCAATTAAGGATACAGGAGGAAAGTATCCCGAAAACATCCTTCCGAACTCGTGATGGACACTACGAGTTCCTCGTTATGCCACTTGGTTTGACAAACGCACCTGCGGTATTCATAGATCTAATGAATAGAGTTTGCAAGCCATACATGGACAAGTTCGTGATTGTGTTTATCGACGACATCTTGATTTATTCAAGGACAAAGGCTGAGCACGAACAACATCTAAGAGCTATTTTGGAGCTGCTGAAGAAAGAACAGCTGTATGCCAAATTCTCTAAGTGCGAGTTTTGGCTACGCGAAGTCCAGTTTCTTGGACATGTGGTTAATGGAAATGGAATCCATGTTGATCCCACAAAGATCGAGGCAATCAAGAATTGGGAAACGCCTACAACGCCAACCGAGAATTCGACAATTCTTGGGTTTGGCTGAATACTATCGAAGGTTCATCGAGGATTTTTTGAAAATCGCTCAACCGTTGACGCTCCTCACCCAGAAAGATAAGAAGTTTGATTGGGGAATCAAACAGGAAGAAGCGTTTCAGGTATTGAAAGATAAGCTCTGCAATGCGCCAACCTTAGCTCTACAGGAAGGTACTGACGACTTTGTGGTATACTACGACGCATCGCGCCAAGGATTGGGTTGCGTGTTGATACAACGCCAAAAGGTTATTGCTTACGCATCGCGTCAGTTGTAAGTGCACGAGAAGAACTATACCACACACGATTTGGAGCTCGGCGCAGTGGTTTTTGCACTAAAGATCTGGAGACACTACCCGTATGGTACAAAGTGCACAATCTTCACAGATCACAAAAGCCTACAGCATATATTCAACCAGAAGGAGTTGAATATGAGGCAAAGACGATGGGTTGAGCTGTTAAACGATTACGACTGCGAGGTAAAATATCACCCAAGGTAGGCGAATGTAGTCGCCGATACCCTAAGTCGTAAAGAAAGAATCAAGCCCATAAGGGATAGAGCTTTGGAAATGATTATACGAACCGATCTTTCTTCGCGCATTCGTGCTGCACAAAAGGAAGCTCTCAAGGAGGGAAACCTTGAGGAAGAATATCTCCGTAGAATGGAGAAGCTTTTGGTACCAAACGAGGAAGGAACGTTATGTTTTGAGAAAAGAATTTGGGTTCCTCCGTTTGGTGGATTAAGGGAAGTTATTTTCGATGAAGCGCACAAGTCACGATACTCTATCCACCCTGGATCGGATAAGATGTACCAGGATCTCAAAAATTACTATTGGTGGCCTAGGATGAAAGGCGACGTTGCTGTTTACGTGAGCAAATGTTTAACGTGCGCTAAGGTCAAGGCAGAATACCAGAAGCCTTCGGGACTTCTGCAACAACCTGAGATTCCCAAGTGGAAATGGGAACAAATCTCAATGGATTTTGTTACAAAATTACCAAGAACGCCAAGAGGCCACGATATGATTTGGGTGATTGTTTACCGCCTAACAAAATCCGCACACTTTCTGCCAATCAAGGAGAAAGACAGTACTAGTAAACTTGCGGAAATTTACATGAGAGAGATCGTAGCACGCCATGGAGTACCTCTCTCAATCATCTCTGATAGAGACGGAAGGTTTGTGTCAAGGATATGGCAATCCTTCCAAGAATCTTTTGGCTCACAATTGAATCTGAGCACTGCGTTCCATCCGCAAACTGACGGCCAGAGCGAGCGAACAATACAAACTTTGGAAGACATGCTGAGGGCATGTGTTATGGATTTAGGAGGTAGCTGGGATAAACACTTACCGTTAGTCGAATTTTCATACAACAACAGCTACCACACCAGTATTGGTGTCGCGCCATTTGAGGACCTATACGGACGCAAGTGCCGATCACCACTATGTTGGTCTGACGCAGGTGATAGGCAGCTTGCTGGTCCCGAGATCGTCCAAGAGACGACAGACAAGATTGCGCAAATTCTTAAACGCATCAAAGCCGCTCGCCACAGACAAAAGGCCTACGCGGATCCAAACCGGAAGCATGTGGACTTCCAAGTTGGAGAAATGGTGTTATTGAAGGTTTCACCCTGGAAGGGGGTGGCACGCATTGGAAAGCGTGGGAAGTTGAATCCGCGCTACGTTGGTCCTTTCAGAATTCTGGAAAGAATTGGAACTGTAGCGTACAAGTTGGACCTACCTGCTGAACTAAATGGTGTTCACGATACATTTCATGTGTCCAATTTAAAGAAAAGTCCAACTCAAGTTGACGTTGCCATTCCCATCGACGAGATTCATATTGACGACACGCTCCACTTCGTTGAAAAACCTGTTGAGGTCATGGATTGGAAAGTTAACAAGACCCGCCGGAGCAGTGTCAAACTCGTCAAAGTTCGTTGGAATGCCAGACATGGTCCTGAATTTACCTGGGAACGTGAGGACCGGATGAAAGAGAAATACCCCCACTTATTTCCTATGAACTCTGCATCTACAAGCAGAACTTAAATTTCGGGACGAAATTTATTTAACGGGGGGAGAATGTGACAACCCGCACTAAACCAGGTATCCGTACAACTTAATTAATGATTAATTACTACTTAATTACTGTGCTTGTTTGAACTAGCTGATGAACTGCTACTTGAATACTGATACATGAACTTACTTGCATCATACTTGCTTGCTGTCACTACATTACTTACATGCTGAACCCTAGTGACAAACATGATGCACAAAAAGCACAGTAGCACTAAACGGATACACAGTGAACATGCTGATATAACCAGCATCAGGCAGATACTGCCTCTAAGGCCTGTTAAGAGCCTCAAATATTTTGGCTACACTGGTAGTGAGTGTAGGGATATAAGGGTTGTGGTACTGCGTCTCTAGGGATAAGATACACTGATTCGGATGTGCCAAAAACGTACTTTAAGTACCAAACACAGCACTTCAATAAACAAACCAGCTTCTAGCTGACTAGTAAAGTGCCAGAAAAGGAGAAAATAACACTAGACACTTTCTAAAGTGGCGGGAAAACAAATTGTGTCACTAAAAATGTTAATAACGACACTTTAAAGCTTTTGTAACACTTTAACGGATTTCTATCCAACCGGACACCCGGACTTTACCCGGAACATGAAAATATTACTATTTTTACTATTACTCTTTTTCTGAGCCAGTTAGGGTCTCTGATTACCCTAACACCCGCCATAACGTGTAACATACAACTAACGAGGTTAAACACTTAGTTAACTTAATTACCATAACTAACCTCCTAACCACCCACTTAAAATCGAACCAAGACCCCCCCCCCCCATGACCGATTCGGTTACCTAGGGGGCACCCCCTTGTACTTGTGATCTTGTTGAATCTTGCTTGGTCTAATATCTTGGGGACACATTACCCATTGGGTAATAACACAAGAGTTTTCCTATAAATACTAGAGATTAACTAATCTTAACCCACACATAATTATCACTTAACTACACCACAACATACTCTCTCCCTCTTGCTTTCTACCTCTCGGCCGAACACCCCACCCCCTTACCCATATTTTCGGCTCTTGTTCACTACATTCCAAGATCATACACGCGTTAAGGATCACGTATTAGGGGCCTCGGAGCAAGCGGAACACAAAGGACCTCTACCGTTAGCTTTTATCCACCTCTTTTTCGTCAGGATTCTTCCCTAGCCCCGAGCTAGAGGTATAACACTTAAAACTTGTTCTTGAACATATCTAAGGTGGTTAAAAGGAATATTGTCGGTTAAATATCGTTAACTTACATTTTGAAGCATAAAAGTCTAGTAAAAATACTAAAAGTGGTGGTTAATAGTTCATAACTTGTGTAAAAGTTGTAGTATTTGGAATTTGTGTTTATCTAGACCCGATCTATGATGTGGTAGTTCGGATCTCCGTTTAACCCGACTGTGTAAGATCATGGATCTTCACATAAGCTCGTTTTTGGTAACCACAAGGGTTAAAAGGCGAAACTCTACCACACAAGATACATGAACTTGTGTAAAAATATTTTACTTGTGTAAAAGTAATTTAACTTGTACAATGGAGTTTAAAACTAGCAGATCTACGTATCTGCAAGTGGTATTTTTGAAGGACCACACATTTAAGAAATCATGTATTTTAAAGAAAAGATCTTACACTAACAAACATGATTTTATAAACCACAAGTGTGTAGACACTTGTGAAATGAAAAGATCCGACAAATAACTATTTTTGGGAAAAATGACTAGAAGTTGTAAAGACGGATTTCTCTAAACACGAGGTTTTTACAAGATTAAAGTTACTTTATATAAAGATCTACATATATAAAGGGGATTTACACTATAGATTCGGAAAAACTGCAAGTTCATGCGAATATGCGATTTACATACTTGTCGACTAGTTTGATGTGTCGGAAATTGTTTGATTGATTAAAGAAGTGGTTGAATTGATTTGTTAAAAGAAAATGATACGCTTGAAAGCGTGGCCACCTCCAGTTACAGAGGAAACTCTGGCGAAATTTTCTAAAAACCTAACACTTAGAATTATTTTACACAACAAGTGTTAGAACTATTTTCGACATATTTTCGAAACATAAAATTTCACCATGACTTTAATTACTAAATTTTCGGAGGTGGGATTTTCACAAAGATTAATGTGATAAGTATATTTGTCACAACACTGTTTATGATTATTTTGTGAAAATACATAAATATTATTTTAGAGTAAAAATAATATTTACAAGCGTTAATGATTCCAAAACTTTACGAACGCTTCCACAAACATATAAGTTACACCGGTAATTACATTACCACAAGATTGATAAAACGTAACTTACGCACATGTATTGTATCCCCCATCCTTGGGAAGAAGCATAACTACCAAGTGTATACGGAACATAAACACGAAATAGTTGTCTAACTATTTCCCAAAGACTTAAACTATAAAGCTAAAGCACGGCCGTCCGTCTAATAGAATTAGCACTTGTAGGTCGTTGCACAGCTTACTGTATTGGAGACACTTGGTAGAGACGCGCATTCACTGTGAGTTCATGTCCCCCTTTTCTCTAACTGTTTTCAGTTTACTTAACTGCGGGGGTGAAATACATGTTACTATGATTTACGAGTACTTTACAACGGTATGTTTAACGTAAGGAGGTGTTATACGATCATGTGAGTGGATAGGAACAACATGGGGCCATTAGTCCTCATGGAGGGACCGAGGGACAGGAGCGGTAGATCTATCTGGGTGTAGCGAGCCCAGCCCCCGGCCAAACTAGAAACGGACCGTGGGGTGACTTTGTCCACATACTTTGCCGTGGCGAAATCTGCTAGGTTTGAGTCTCCCTATTTGCACTTCACATATGTCAGTGGCCTTGCAAACCATTGGTGATCACAAGTCCTCTTACACTGCTACATACCACAACTATTTTTATACTCACAAGTGTTTTACATACTCACTTACACATGAACTCGCTCAACGTTTATGTTATGTTATAAGTTGTAATGTCTACTGAACAAGGTTATGGTTGTATGTTAAAACAATGGTAATGTGTTTGATTTTCAAAACTTAATGGATGACTTGCATGGTTTTTAATTCATATAGCTTGTTATGGTTAAGCTATGGTATTAAGAAGTCACACCAAAATTAACCACGCTTCCGCAAAGCCAGGGTGTGACAATGTTGATGATGATTATGTTTCCTCCATGTGATGTTCTGTTGATGCTGCTTGTTGACTTTCTTTTTTTTCTCAATTTTCGATGATGTGATTAACATATGGCAGCTCAACTATGTGCCATGTATCAAGCCCAAACCCACATGTGTGTGTCATATATGTGCCGCCCATGTTGATGATGATTGATATTGTAGTTGTTGACTTTGTGAATGATGATAATGTTTTTTTTTTATTCTTCACATATGCCGCCCCAAATACCAATCATGTGCAGCCCACTATGTCGGCCCAATGTATTAAGTCCATGTGTGTGCTTGATGGCTGCTCCCCAAAATTCGTGTCACAAGTTCCTTAATGATAAGTCAAGCCCACATTGTTAACATGTGCGGCCCAATCAAAGAATTCCAACATTCGCATTCCACATGTTCTGCTGCCCCCAAATTGTAAATAATGTGATGATGATATTCTCTCCAAGTCACGTGAACATGTAAGGATGGATGTTGTAATTGTTTTCCTCCACTAGCCGCCAAATTCATTGAGGATGATTATGTTGTTGACCTTCAATTCCTTCCCACCAATTAATGTTCACACAAGTCACGTGATGTTAAGGACGATGATACTAGTTATGTGTTGATGTCAGCTGCTCTCCTAAAAATCTTGCATCTTAGGTACTTTAATACCTTTTAATACCTGCACATCAAATCATCAAGTGATTACCAAGTTCAAGCAAATAACCGGGCAAAGTATGAAATTTTATTCTATTTAAAGGCTTTAAAGGTTGTCCTACGGACCACCCGTCATATACGCCCCTACAAATTACTAATTGCTGGAAGGCACGAAAGTTGTTGCGTAAAGGATGTGTTGTTTTCTTGGCTCATGTCGGGGACAAGGGAGCCGAAGAACCAAAACTCGAAGATACCCCTGTGATAAGGAAATATCCTGAAGTCTTCCCCGAAGACTTACCAGAATTATCTCCTCAACGATTAGTCGAATCTCGCATCGATTTAATTCTAGGCACCGCACCTGTAGTCGATGCACCATAGCGACTTACATCTTCGGAGATGCAAGGATTGTCGGAGTAACCTCAGTAGTTGATGGAGATGGAAGATAACAGACCAAGTTCCCATTTTGGGTAACCCCAGCTCTACTCGTCAAGAAGAAGGACGTGATTTTCAATTGAGCATCAACTACCAGGAGCCGAACGACCTAACCCACGAGAGTCGGTGACTCTTGCTAAGGATTAACGAATTACTTACTTAACTAACTGTGGGGATCCAACTACTATTTCACGACTAATCAACGATCGAGTGTCGTTAGCAGTGAATTCAGGAAGAAAGTATACCGAGGGAAAATTGTGGGACAATAACTTGTTTTAAACGTACACAAAAATGGTGTTTCCTACACAATGCACAAAACAGAGTTACACAGAATACGAAACTTTGAGGATCTAGAAAACATATGCTTAGGACCTTTGGGAACCCAGGTCCAAACTTGTAAAGGTTGTTACTTAGAAACCATATCTGTTAACTCAATCGAACACCATTAACCTGACATATATGTGATTTCAGTTAACAAAACAGAAAGTACTTAAATTTCTTTCGTTGAAATCTTCACTTTTGCTTCTAGCAAGTAGATGTTTGCATCTCTACTCCCCTAATGGTAGTTGCATCGCGTTAATTTTCTTCGCTGAGAGGGAACACATATTTACTTCGAACACTTGGTCATTCCTCCATTTTAGCAGATACTCATTGTTCCTTGGAAACTTATATGTTACGCATGCACCAATTGCTACGCACGCGGTTTCATTTCGAATAAACGCTTCATTGAAGTCCAAATATTATTTTGCTAAAGCTATCTATTGGTTTGTGATTCGAATGGCCTACATTATTGTAATTGTTGGCTCTTTTGTTATCAAGTCAACACACTTTCTTGAAACTTCTTTTCTTTCAAGTTACATTCATGGTTTATTTTTGTAACCATGCTGAGATTCCCCTTGTTGGTACATACGTTTATTGTCAGTATACGCTGAAACCCAGTGCAATTGCTTGAACTTATCCATTTCGCATATTCAGTTTAAGACATCATATGATGCATTGGGAGCATCATATTCAAATATTCTTGCAAAGATTCTTTCATTACGAGTCGTAGTAGATTTGGTTGGTCTACGACTCTACTAAATCGTTTGATTGGTTTCGATACATTGCGGTGATACCTTCACGAGAGTGAAGCTCGTGCTAATTTGGTTACTTACTTCTTCCACGGATTTAATTAATTATTTGATAACTTGCCCTAAATCCGTCTTGCTTATCACGATTAAATCGGTCTCAACACAGTTGTGTGTTGAGGCAAAGGTACATAGATTCATTTCATATCACAATGTACCTCCTAACGATCCTTTCATGGTCGATCGAATGCCTTGTGGTACATATTACTTTTCATCTTCGATCGGAAACAGTGATTCTTTGATGATCCGTATTTAGTTGGAAACTTTATGACATTGTGTAGATCAAATCATCAGGCTTGTTTCGGTACATTTTCATTTGATTTCAAACATGGGGAACTTGTTCAGGTCACCACTATTACTGAATTATGTCATTACGACACCTTGTGGTGTCATTGCAAACTTGTAGCTTATGCTAATCATGGTCAACCGTCTCACACGAAACTACACATGCTTTTGTTTGACTTATCACTTAAACATTTTCTGATGCAACTACGAATTAAGACAATGATACACCAGATTCACTTGTACTTCATTCGGTGTATTTTCACAATTCGAGAATGACAACATACTAAACCTTACCATTCATCTATTCGGAAGTTGACAGATCATATCTATGTTACTGTCACATTTCAGTTGTTGATTATGAATTCATATAGCGGATGCTATGATTTGTGAAAACTCGTTTGCATATTGTGACCGATTATTGAGAATCCATTAGGCAAAACTCCTTCGTTACACCCTTTTTAACTGAGTTACACTAGATTATACATCTATACATCTCATGTCTTTTGACATCAAATGCTAGAACACATATCTGTTTAACCATTGGGTTCCTGTTGTTGAAATACATGCTTGGATTCACCTGATTTGAATAAGTTTTGATTCGGTTTTGGGATACCTACCTCAGTATTATTCATGCACATACACGCACCAGGTAACCCTAAGGAGTTAAGGTAGTACAAATTTCGAGGACGGAATTTTCTTAACAGGGGGAGAATGTGACAACTGTCAAATTTGCATGCATCCGTACATTTATTAAATAATGATTAGTGCTTAACGACTGTGCCGATTTACAATTAATTGCTAAAACTGCTTTCTGATTTTTGTATCATACATACATGTGCAACACATATTACATACTGTCACATCATTTCACATACAGACTTTAGTGACATACTTGATGCACAAAGCACAGTTAGCACAGTGAGCGGATAACTCAGAAATATACTGACAGTGCCAGTACATAGACAGACAATGTTTTAAGACCCAGTATGGGCCAGGGACAAGGTACTACACTAGTATGGTGTGTAGGGAAGTAAGGACCATAAAACTGCGTCACTAGGTGATAAATAAAGTGCCGAAAAGTGCCTAAAATCCACTTAAAGTGCAGAATTCTGCATTAATTACCAAAATTCAGCTTTTTAACATACTAGTATTATGCAGAAAATTGACTAAATGATTCTGAATGCTTTCCTAAGTGTTGGGAATTAATAGTGACACAAAAGGTTACATAAAAGACACTTTACGGAACAACTTAACACTTTAACAGAGCGGTATCTAACCGAACAACCTGACATTACCCGGAACACCAAAATTTTGCCAGAAACTTTGTTTTATTATTTTGAACTAGTTATGGTCCCCGAATACCCGAAAGCATTATTTATTGTGCCATACACATATAATACTAGGTATTACACTTAACCTCCTAACTATTTACCCACCTACCATCAAATTTACAAATAACCCCCCTCCCCCCCATATGAAACCTACGGTCACAAGGGGATCCCACTCACTAGATTTTATTTCATATTTTATTAGATCTTGCTTGTGTATGTTGACAAAATATTGAATAAAAAGATTATAAGAATGGTGTATATCTCTAAAAGATCTCTCCATATCATTTCATTCACAACACCACTCAACCTCCCTCCGCTCCTTCACTCTCTCCTCTCCCTCTCGGCTCACCTTACAACCGCCAGCACCACCACCTTGCAACCACCATACAACCATGTTCAAGCTTGTTTCAAGTGTTAAAAGGTGATTTTTGGAGCTTGGAGTTTCAAGAACTTGAAGAACCTTCATCTTTAGCTTTCATTCACCATTTTCTTCATCATTCTCTCTTGAGATCTTCCCTAGCCTTTGAGCTAGTAGTAAGGCTTCTTTGATCCTTGTTTACTTCATGTCTTTAGTGGTTAAAAGATGTATATTGTTATGAATCATAAAAGCACTAAAGAACATACACATAAATCATGAACATAAAGCTACATAAAGATGAAATATGATGAAATATTGTTAGTATGATGTTGTTTTGAATATGTTGATGAATGCTTGTTGATTTCTTGGCAATGTAATGTTAATCACCATATTGAACTTGTTAAAGGATGATTAGAAACATGATTTAACAAGATTAGAAGATGATTATGTGTTTACACAAAATAATCATCTTCTAATAAAAATATGAACTTGATAAATAAAGATGATTTCTGGAAATATAGTAAAACAAAACGAGTTGGTGATCATGTGGATCCGAGATTTACAAACGATTTTTCTAAAGAAAACCAAGTTTAAAAAGATTATTTTAAAAAGATCATGACTTTTACTTACACTTACACCATTTTTGTAAATGAAATAAGTGTAAGAACACTTTATTTACAAGAAGAGTTCAAAAGAATAATTTTTGTAAAATTTGTTCACAAGTTGTTAACACCGAGATTATTCAAAAATGAGATTTTTAAAGGGATGAATACACTTTGGGAGGTAACTAAGACCACTAAACACCTCACCAAGTTACTACGCGTTTTTGTGAAATATCAAGTTCATGAATATTATATAAAGCATATAGTTTTTGCTCTTGGTGATGTAAGGTGTTTAAAGATTGATTGTTGATGGATATTGTGATTGTTTTGAAAAGAAAATGATATGGTAATTAGCATGGACACCTCCATTTACAAAGGAAACTATGGCGAAATTTTCTAAAAATCCAAACACTTAGAAAATATCTTCTAGACAAGTGTTTACTAGTATATTTTGGACCATGCGGTTCAAATATAAACCTCGCCATAATTTTTGTAAGAAAATACAAGTATCGGAGGTTGGTGTTTGTAAATAAAAATGGGTAAACATATATATTTAGAATATATATTTTATATTAAGGAAACTTGTGTGAATGTTTGTATACTTTGTGGACTAATTATATTATTTTAGGGTAAAATAATATAACTTAACATATACCTAGAACTTACAAAATATTCCTGGTAATACCGTTATATATATATATATACTTTTGGTGAACATTATTTTGAATACACAAGAAATGAAAGGATGATTCTTACCAAGTTATATCATATTTTTGGACAAGGAAGAAATGTATAAATTTTTGGAAAGTAAAAATACGGTTACTTGGGTTTATTAAGAAAATATAGTATTTTTGGGAAAATATATATTTTCTTAGAATGTATTGTTTTGAATAAAAATAAGGTTTAAATATATATTTCTAAGTGAGACTTAAAAATATATATTCTTCTGGATTAACACGCCGGAATACAACGTCAACACTTGACAAGAATACGAAGGTACATGTATGAGATACCCCCATCATTGGGAAGGAAATATAAATACAAAACACTGAGAAGTATTGATACAAGATATTGTTTAAACACTTATTCCAAAACTAAATATAATTTAAAGTTAAAATAATTATTATTTTATCAAATAATTATAACTTAGAATAATATTGGGAACATAAAAGGAACGTTACTCAAAAACGTAAATACAATGGCAAGGCACGACACGGCCCATTCGTCTAATAGACGTTAGTACACTGTAGGTAGTCGTGGTTGCTGACAAGATTTGAGTTACGAGCATAGAAGACGCAATACTGTGAGTTCATGTCCCCCTTTTCTTTCAACTGTTTTCAGTTTTATACTTCGGGGGTGAAATGCATGTTATAACTATTACAGACATTTTATACATGGTATGATTAGCTTAAGGAGGGATTACTACTAGATCATGTGAATGGGTAGGGCGATTAAGGCCATCAATCCTCGTTGTAGGACCGAGGGGCATTAGTGATAGATCTATTTGGGTGTAGCGAGCCCCACTCCTGAGTACGCTGAGTGGACCATATGGTGACTATGTCTTACAGCCGGAAGCCCGATACGAAATCTGCTAGGTTTGAGTCTTCCTGCATCACTTCACACATATCAATGGCCTTACAAACCATTGGTGATCTCTTTTTCCTTATTGCTACATACCAGGGACTTACATACATACTTACAACGTTTCAAAGGTTTATACATACACACAAACGAACAAATGAACTCGCTCAACTTTTGTTGATGTTTTCAAACTACATGTATTTCAGGGAATTTATAAGTGGATCTGGCGGGCGTTGGAAGTTTTTATGCTGCGTTAAGAACAAAGATTTCATCCATGGTCTTTGAGTTTGGTCAGTGTGTCTCTTTCCTGGACAAGACACGCCTTCCAAACCTTGGTGCTATTTAATATCTTTTGATGAGTCCTTAGTGAACTCATAAACATTTTGTATGATTGTAAAACTTGAAATTTAAGTCTACGCTTTTGAAACAAGGTTTTTATGTTTTAAACTTATTTTATGGATGACAAATCTAAGGTTTTATCATATAGTTGATGTTATGTGTCACACCCCAACCAATGGCGGAAACATCGGGATGAGACGAAGTGTGAAGATTGCTCGAGACATCATAACGCTAATTGTGACAATATTTAATAAACCGATTTCATTGTATAAAGTAGATGTCAACATTACAAGAAATTCAAATAACAATAAGTTCAAAAGAAATACATAACAACATAAGCAAAGTTGATACGACATATTAAACCTAAACGTCTATATGTGTATCTAGGCATCAACGCTACTTCTTTTCATAGCATCATCATCATCAACCTGTAACATGTTTAAAAATACAATTCAATGCAAAAGCAATGGCGAGTATACAAGTTTGATACGTACATAGCAAAAGATAAGTTTCGAACAATTCCTCATAGCAAGCATGTGATTCAAGATAAACAATAAAATTGGCATGCGTCAACATATCAAACCAAAGAAACGCAACATGCTCATGACATTACCCCAAGTCTAACGGGCGGGTCGTTAATCCTATAGCGCTACATATGTCAAGGATTGGCTCATACGGACACGACAATGTTTTACCCAAGTTTAAAGCATCAAGCAATCACGTATACAAGCATGTTATAGGAATGTTCATGTGTTTAAGTAAAAGGCCCTTCTCATAGCGCATGTCATCATTTCGTCGCTATGAAAGTCCATAAGTTTACGCAAAATGTTCATGTGTAAGTTTTGATAAGTAAACATGTTACACCCCAAAAGTGGTAAACATAAAAAGGGGTTGCGAGTATACTCACAATATCACATAAGCTTTCCGATTATCCAAAGTGACGAAGTGGATGCGGTTTAGATGGTTGAAGGTGTACGGGTTAAAGTTCAAGTATGCATAGAGCCGAGATTCGGTATTTAAAACAACATAAAAATAATATATGAAAATAACATGTGAGAATAATCATTTAGTACGTATGATACTTGTTCTTGACACTAGGAAACTCTAAGGAGTTTAAATGTTTTCATGGAACAAGGTTCCATTAGAATCGTGACAAGTTATCATAGTCTAGAATGATGTAATCTAGTACTTTGACATATGAACACAAGCTCATCATCAAAGATTCGATTATTCGAATAATAAGGTTATGTATTGTATAGGTTATATAGGTATATTAATAAGTCCAAATGTTCAAGTATTTCAAGCATGAGGTAGAAGACTATGTCTCCATTTAGGTACCTCAATAAGTGTCATAGAAGTCATGTAGGAGGTGGGAGGTGAAATCCTCCACTTTGGTACCTCGAATAATATGTTAACATATAGATCATGTAGGAGGTAGGAAGGCGAACCTTCCATTTAGGGACCTCATGGATATGTACAAGAAATAACACAACCAATCTAAGCAAAACATCAAGTGATGTGTGGACTTGTTCATGTTAGTTAGCCTAGGCTAGCCAAGTAGTCACACTATCTTCAAGTTCAAGACTTGGCACCACTTGCAAGCTATAAGCTTGGTTAAAACAGAAAGTTTAGAGTGTTTAGACACTCCTAATAAATGTAAATCAATCTTGGTTTAACTTCATTAGTCATGTGATGGACTAGAAGCATGAGAACACAAGCTTGCTTTGTAGTTTAAGAAAGTTGCACAAAACAGAAAGTTCTTGGACCATTTCGGGGCAATTCCAGGTCTGATTTCTCCAAGGAGAAGTCAAGGAATCAAACCCCATGGTTATACAAACAAGTAGGAAGAAGAATCAAGTGATTTGGTTGAGAAATGAGCAAGTTATGCTCTTTTTTGTGCAAGGTTATGATTCTGCCCGAAAATGTGGATTTATGCAAGAACTTGAGAGTGTTTAGGAGAGTTTTTGAGAGTGATGAATGTGGTCAAGAGCTTGGGGACATATGGTATATATATAGGGAAGTGTATTAGGGTTGTTTTGGGTCATAAATGGTGCAAGACTTGGTCAAAACAAGGAAAATCCCGCTCAAAATCGCGTAGAAAACGAGCTGCTGATATTTCTGCCTGCCAGACATGCATACGGACCTCAACACTGGGAGTGTTACGGTCCGTAAGCTAACATTTTTCCCAAATTTTCATTTTAGTCCCTGCAGTTTGTTAATTTGGGCTTTTAAGGTGTTTTAAGGACTAGTTTTGCCATAAGAGCATATTTTAAGGTACATTTAAGTATGAGGAGTATAACCAAGTATAATTATACGTATGAGGGTTGTATTCAAGTGTCGTTTATGATTGAAACACGTCTCCTGCATACGTTTCATGTATTTACAAGTTTAGTACATAGTTTCCAAGAATCACGAATAAGCATCAATTGTTCCACGAAGTTGAACGTATGAGTATGTATAAAGTATGTATATCTTGCAATTAGTAAAATACGAGTTTTATTTATGATCCAAGTCCCGGATTTTACATTGCTTTTAATGAAAGAATGATTACAAGACCACAAAGTTTTCAAAAATAGTTTTACAAACGATGGTTTCTAAATATAGAAAGTGTGAAAACGCGGGGCGTTACATTATGATTGAATGCAATGATATTGAAGAAGTCACACCATAATCACGCTTCCGCAAAAGTCAGGGTGTGACACCAAAGGCATTGCATCAAACAAAACAGATTAAAACGGGTTATGTAAATTTATTAATCACAATCTAATTTAAATAATTTCATACCCGACCAAGCGGTATATTATAATGTCGTATCCCAGGCTCGTATAACGAAAAATAAGTTAAAAGTATTTACCTGAGCTTAAAATATAATTTTATTCTCAGCCGTATATCAATCAGCAATCGCAAATAGCTTTTACTGGGCTCCTAATCTGGAACGAAGGTTTTAATAACCTATTAGATTCCTAACGGGTCTTACTTAAGTTTAAACTTAGACCGGTTAGTTTTAATGAAAGGTTTACGGTTCAAAACGCAAGATTAAGCGAAGACCGGATTAGAATGTGATTTAGACCCGACAAGTATGAAGACTTGTATAAAATGGGTAAACTAAATACATTCTGGATTTTGAAGTAAAAATGATAAGGTTTGACCCATTTCGGTTAATTTATGCAAACTAGTTACATAAACCGTATCGAACGTGAATATGCATAACGGGTAACCAAATGAGTCATGTACAGGTTCCATAAGTTAATATGCTTAAAATATGTTATGATATCAGTAGGATACCTTCCATTATGCCCAAAACAAATTTAAAACCAATTTAAGCCCCGTAAGGGTATTTTGGTCATTTTAAAGTTTATAAAAGAGGTTAACTAGCAATATGAGGTTCTGGTCTAAAATAATCAATAAAAATATTTATTTTAATAAGTTACGTAAGTAAGATATCACATATGTGTGAAATTTATCATTTATGGTCAAACTATGCACCGTAGGGGCATTTTGGTCATTTCACATATGCTATAAGGGTCAAATTTGGAAATCTGAGTTCAAAACTTTTACTTACTATTAAAGTATAAAAATTTACTTATAATATCAGTAGGTAATAAGTCTTAGGTGTTAAGTATAGTTTTAACCCATGCTATGCGTTTAAAAAGCGTAAAAGTCGGTATTTGACGATTTTTAGGTTAGAGTAAACTGCCATTTTGGTCCGTGTGGTTTGGCCAGTTTTGCCACTTTAGTCCAAATCTCAAACTTATTACATCCAGGGCCCTGTGGTTTGGTTTTTGTTGCCATTTTGGTCCAAATTTCAAATTTGACCAGATTTCCCATTAATGACCTGTTATTTTGTCTTTACCCTCAGGGGCATTTTGGTCATTTTAGATTTATAATCACTTTATTATATAATAAAACCCCTTATTATCATCATCTTCAACCTCAATACCAGACATCTCTCTCTCTCTCTCTAAAATACCACAACCACACCACCACCACCCCACCATCGCATCATCCCCACCACCGTGAATCAGCCTAACTGACTCTCTCTCTCTTCTCTCTCTAACAAATAACAGGATAAGTACACGGATTTGTGTCGAGATCCATCATCTAACACCCACAGGTCTCTTCTCTCTCTAACAAAGAACAGGATAAGTACACGGATTTGGGTCGAGATCCATCATCTAACTCGAAAGATTGATTTGGTGGTGTTTGTAGAGATTGATGTTTGATTGTGTGGATGAGGTTGGACCGCCGGTTATTGATTCAACCGGTGGCGTATGAGATTGAAACTCCGGCGGTGGTTTACGAGACGGAAGATAGGGAAACTGAAGGGAGTCTCGTGGTGTATGAGGTTGAACCGCCGGTTATTGAAGCTGAAGATAAATTTGGGATATCGAAAGAGAAGGTTCAATCAGATCTCAGTTTTCCGGCGAGAGAGATGCCGTTAGTTAGTTCCAGATTTGCGCTTCGATTTTGAGCGTTTGAGCTTCGATTTTGATTTTCTCAGTTTTCCAGATCTCAGTTTTCTGGGTTTGAGCTTCGATTTTGATTTTGAGCGTTTGGATGTGTTTTTAGACATGATTATTGCAACTTTAATAGTCAAGGAAACCCGATACACCATTACCTATCCTTGACTATATTATCTGATTATCTAATTATGATTTTCTGGATTTTGATTTTCTGGGTTGATGATGATGATGTTCATGTTCTTGATTTTCTGGATTTTCTGGATTTTGAGCTTCGATTTCGAGTGTTTGAGCTTCGATTTCGAGCGTTTGAGCTTCGATTTTCTGGGTTTTGATTTTCTGGATTTTGATTTTCTGGATTTTCTGGGTTGATGATGTTGATGTTCATGTTCTTGATTTTCTGGGTTGATAATGATGATGTTCTTGATGATGATTTTCTGGATTTTCTGGGTTAATAAAATGTTAAATGAAAAACAAAATGACCAAAATGCCCCTGCACTACAGGACAAAATAGGAGGTTGCAACAGTCAAAAAACTAGGGTTTTTGGATTTTGGACTAAAATGGCAACAAAATGCAAACCACAGGGCCCTGGATGTAATAAGTTTCAGATTTGGACTAAAGTGGCAAAACTGGCCAAACCACAGGGACCAAAATGGCAGTTTACTCTTTAGGTTATTTAAGGAAATCTGAGATTTTGATTAGTCTCAAAAGCTTAAAATATTTTATTTAATATATGAAATCAGTAGGAAAAGGTTTGATATCAAAAAGTTATGTAAACTCATTTTATCAACGAAAAGGGCAATATTGTCAATACCGAATTTACACTAGAACTCTATAATATAATCAGTTTAAAATTTAACAAAAATTTTCAAAAATCTCTAAACATTATATTATAACAGTGGGTAGAAAGTTTGGTGTCAAAATTTGGGTTTAAATATGATTTATGCCAAAAACCCTATTTAATTAATAAAAAGCTTTCGCTTTACGATATCGTGCATAACTCTTATTTCAGACCAGAAACAGATGTCAAATTTTTAGGACATACTAATATATCAGTAATAAAACTTTTTGTCCTCTCACATTTTCAAAAATCTCGTTTTAATATCAAAAGGGCATAACGGTCAACTTTTAAGCATTTAACGGAAACATGCAATGAACTAGGATTTCTATGGAACCATGTTGTATAACCTCAGAGGGTTATACTAACATATAATATGGTCCTAAAGGAACCCTAAGGCATAACTAAACTATGCTAAATCGGGTCAGAACTGTAAGTCAAAGCAAAAGTCAACTTTTGCGACTTTCAGTTACGAATCAACCCTAAACTCAGAATTGTCGGGTTTGACATGCCTAAACATGTTCAATTAATATTTACCAAGCTATTTAAGTGACAAAACTAATTTTATAGCTTCTACATTATCGGTTATGAATTTTATTTAAAAACTGACCCGTTTGACTTTTATTTTAATTACTTTGACCCGACAATTAACTAAGTAAACGTGATAATTAGGAGGTGCCCTTTTGAGGTTTCAACACCTACCTAATTACGATCACGTAGCCATGTTCATTGCAAACAATGGCTTAACCGTTTACGGTCTAGCTAAAAGTCAAAGCGTTTATCGTAAACGCTTGACTTTTCGGCTTTAAAAGCCAAATAAAATAACCAAGCACGAAAGGAACACTTACAAGTGGTCCTTAGGACAGAAGGAGGTTCCCAAACTAATCAGGACCCTCTTAGATTCGAAATATGTGAGTATGGGTTTCATATAAGTGGTTTACAGCAGGAAAAATCAGATAAAAATAAAACTGCAGATATGCTCGCTCGCGGCCCGCGAGCTATGTTGGCCCAACTCAAAAGTTTGTGATTTTGCTGCTTTTTGGTCCCTGTCTTCATGTATAAGCTTAAGTAAGTTATATAAACGACATAAGTGGCCCCTCTAACCTTTAAATCAAAAGTATTCAGGTTTAAAACAACTTTTGAAGGTTGTCAAGAACAGTCCTTTACATTTTTACTTGTTATATAACTCTTAAACTTTACATTAACGACATAATATTTTCTAATTTATTATGTCATGATAATACAAGGTACGAAGACTTCTAGTAACCATTCTTAGGCATCCGGGAGTTTGACCGAGCATTGCGAAGTCCTTGGTTTGTTTTAAAAGATCCTCCAAAGCGTAGATTCGCTTATTGTCGCTTTTAGTCCTTTAATCGAACAAAGTAGCGCATAACATCATTTAATGATATTTAAGCCTTTCGTGGCCCATATCGAGTATTCCCGAGCATGTACTTAAATAGTACGATACTCCCGTTCGCTTAAATGGTCACCCAAAGGCGTAGATTTAAAAGTTGAAGCTTTTGCTCCCTCTAATGCGTAAACTTGCGCATATCATCGTTTAATAGGATCAAAGCCCTATCTAATCCATATTAGGCATTCTTGAGAGTATTATTAAACATCACGATGATTTGGGTTCGTTAAAAGGTCACTCAGAGGTATAATTAAACATATTGACGCTTTTAACCCCTTTAACTTGGAAAGTTGCGCGTAACGTCACTTATAGGAATAAAAGCCTTATATGGCCAATATTGGATATTCAAGAGAGTATAAACACACATCATGAAGCTCTTGGTTTGTTAAAAGGTCACTCAGAGGTAAGAATTAACATGTTGACGCTTTTAACCCTTCGTCGCGCAAACTTTCAATTAATTACTCAAACGGCTACTATCGATCAACAAGTGGCTCATTTGTGAATATGAATACAGTTTAAAGTCTTCCGGAGGCTTATAATAAGCATGTTGACACTTTTAGTCCTTTCGCGTTCAAATTTTTTCGATTTTCGCAAAATTAGTTCCTTAAATTCAATGTTTGACTTAATTAAGGTTTGGTACACGTGTCTATATATCATTGGACGTGATTTTATGAGGTGTTACATCCTCGCCCCTTTAAAAGAAATCTCAACCTCGAGGTTTGCTAAAATAATGGATGTGGTTTCTGTCGTATAATGGACTGAACGTCCACAACATATTTGGGCCTCTAAGGGCACCCCAATTGACCTTTATAATAGGTACATGTTTTCTTTCATAGCTTCTAATCCTGCCAATCCTTATTCGATACTGGTTTCTCATCAAACCATAAATTTTCATTTATCTGCACGTCATAATGCTATCGATTTAACGGCTAGACATATCCTTAAATCACCAGTGTGGAACACATTGTGATTACCATCAAACTTCTTAGGTAAGTTTTAGCTTATAGGCTACTGATCTTGACATATTTGATTCTCTCGAATGATCCTATATCCAGAGCTTAACTAGCCCATTAAATTAAATATCAGCACACCCTTCTTAGGGTGATACTTTCAGTTGAATCTTATTCCTTATTAAGAACTTAAGAGGTTTGCGACTCTCATCAATCATTGGTTTTCCGCCAATTACTGGCAGCTTTGAGATGATCATAAATTTATATGATCTTATTCGTCGTCTCCAGGTCAACTTTCAAATCCTGATAATTGGACTTACCAAATTCCTGTTCCTCAAACGGACGATTGACATTCCATCTACACAAGGCCCCCAAAGGAGCAGCCTTGATGCTTATATATTAACTATTAGTTATAGGAGAGCTTATAAGATAATCATTCCAACTAACAGATCGACGATCCTGGGCAGCGGATGGCGATTCTTAATTGTTGCCTAAATAGGGTTGCGGTAATCAATGTATAAGCGCATTGAACCGTCTTCCTTTGTAGGATCGTTGAATTGATCAAATGAGTCGATCAGAAGAGTTCTAAACCAAATCAGAGGCGGAATTCATTAATTTGATATTCGATGCAGCTTGATATACACTTAGAAGTAGATTAAATGTCGTTTGTATTGATTTCACAATGTTACACGAGCTGGCGACACTTCGGCAGAGCTTCGCTACCAGAATCAGAATGTTACAAATGACAACCCAGACTTACCTATATATAGGGAAGCCAGGTCGCACGAACTAGCTCATCCAGGTCGCACGAACTGGACTTGTCACCTCGTGCGAGGTGGCTGGTTCAGCCCTGTTTCCTGATTTTCTCGAACAACATGCCCTGGACTATCTATTCTATTACAAGACTCGATACAAGACGAAGTCAACAGACATATGCACCAACAGACTCCCCCTTGGATGTTGACAAGTCTTCAGTGTATTGAGTCTTCAGTCTTGATCGGTCTTCTCGCTCTTTCCAAAGTATCTTTCTCTGTAAGCATCCTTCAATCTCTTTCTTTCAATTAACAGACTCCCCTTTGCTAACAAACTCCCCCTTAAGATGTTCCGGGATTGCAATCTGACATAGCACTTGATCTAAGCTAGTGTCCTGGTTCAAACTCTGCTCAGGCTTAAACACAGGGATCTGCACAAATCTCTACCCAAAAGTAAATTTCACAAATGTTTAAAATTTTAACAAATTTAGAAACCATTTGTAGATATCATTCAACATCAACAAATGTTATATCAAGATCAAATTAATGACCTTGATTAACTAACACTGATTTTACTGTTAGTTTCTCAAATTATCTCAAGCTTTAACTTCATTTTTCATTTCAAACACACTCTCCCAACCCACTGTTGTTCATCATGTACAGAACTCGGAATTTTGAAAAACAGCTTTTCAACATCAGTAGTCGAAAATAAGATTGAATACAATCTTTTAGATTTTTCAAAATTTTATGCTAAAACATACTAATGAAAAGCAGTAACGAAATATTTACAGACAATATTTTGTGAGTTTGTGTAAGAGGATCATATCAGTTTTTAACAAATCACTAGCACCGTTGACCTTTTTAGACTTTAAGTTCTAAACGATTCACTTATATTGTCAGTATACTGATCCACTTAAATTTTCACATAAAGTTCAATTGATTCGAGATACGAGATTAGTGTTTTAAGGACTTAAACTTATTCGCGTGTCCCACCTCAGAATATACTCCTGTATCCAGACTCCTATATTCAGTCTTACAGGTGAATGTACACTAATGATATCTGTAAGGGGTAAATGTGAGGCCATGAGAGCTCAGGCAAGAACATCCGTTCAATCAGAGAGATGATGGCTCGACTTTAGGTGTGTTCCCTTTAGAGAATCTTTTCTTCAACAGCACATGATTAGCATTTTTCAATGTTTCATCATTTTTTATGCTGAGGGTGGGCTTTATGATTAAAGCAGTGCAAAGTATTATACGAGGACTAGGCTATTGCTCTCCCGCAAAATCAGAAGTCCTGGTATAATACCCTAGATATCATCACGCACAAAGACCTAGTATGTCAGAAATAGAAAGCCTTTCAAACAAGATTTCGGGGGTTACCCATATATCCGAGAGATGTTCCCCATGATATAAATAAGTATTTGATATTTAGGTTTTATATCTCGAAAACAATCTACTAAGCGTGTAAAAATCTACTGGCGTATCATCAGTGAGACTGTTTATCACATTTTAACTTTCCAATTCTTTAGCGTACTGTGATTATCTACTGATGTACTATCATTTCCTCTTTTTCACAACCAAACTCATTTTTTATTTTTCAATGTTTTTGTTTTTTTAGATTTATCATGTTTTTGGATTTTTCAAATTTTCAAAATTCCTAAATTTTTTACTCCCCCTAAAATCAAAAATATATTTCAATTTTTGATTTTCCGGGAAAATTTGAAAATAAACGCAATAAACTGTACAAATAAAATGACAAACAGATGTGAATTGCTTCAATTCTCCATTCACTCGGCTTAAACAATCAGAACTCCCCCTGACAACAAACTATTTTCCCATTATGATTTCAAAACACTTAAGTTTGTTTTAATCAAAATGGGTTTTCCGGAAAATTAGTTTTGCTGATTTCACACATCATGGGGTTTAATTCATCATTTTGTTCTTTCAACCACTTGTAGGTTTTTCACAAAAAAAAACATTTTTCGAGAATAATGCCGATTCATGCTCCACGATTACCAACTTGGGAGCTCCGGCAAGTCAGGATTTTACTTTTCAAAGAGTCTCACCCATGCCTGATCAATCATGGGTTAACCATCCTCATTTGGTTTAACAATTTTCGATTCATAAAATTCTTTTACTCCCTTCACCTTCCCATCAGTCATCTTTCCAAAAATATACAACACTTTTTCATTAAAGGTTTTTTCAGCATCAAATTCTTTCTTGTCAGAGAAGAATTGATCTGAAATCTCAATCTTATCAACTTTTGATTCCAAGTTTCCGTTTGACAATGGTGGAAAATTTTCATCATCCATTGTTGGAACGAAATTCTCATCATGTAGCACAACATGTGGCTCCCCTGACTTTGACGAGTCAGATTCATTGCCAGAAACAACCTTTGATTTCTTAGCAACCCATTTTTGTTTGTTTAAATTGACTCTTCTTTTGTAAAAATGTTTCGAACTTTCACCAACTTCGAAAGTCGAATTTTTTAACTCCTTAAATTTTTCTGTTGGTTGTTCCTTTTTATCAACACATTTTTCTTTCAATTTAGAGTTAGAAGAAACTCCCTGTTTTGTGTTGGTGGATTTTGAGCAATTCCAAGCAATATGTCCAACCTCTTGACATTTGAAACAGGTTCTTCTTTCAACTCTCAGTTCAGATTCCTTCAACATATTCTTTTGCTTTTCAGCAAGAAACTCCTTATTTGACTGTTTCCAAAAAGGTTTCTCCTTTTCTTCTTCTGAACTTGCTCCTGAAACAAATATAGTTTTTGGTTTATAAATTTTCTCATTTTTATGATTTTCGGGTGGAATAAAACCTAATCCTTTCTTTTTGAAATTACTGTTATGGTTTGGTTTCTTTTGATAACCCGAACCAGAACCAGAACTGTAACCCTTTTTCTTGTTTAATCTTTGTTGAACTCTTGAAGTGTATTTTTTAGGTTTTTCAGTAAGATTTACATCTTTTATTTCAGAAATATTAAATTCTGTTAATTTGAAAACCTTGTTAATCATTTCAGTTTTAACACTTCTTATTGGAAATTCTTCATCAGAATATAATTTGTCAGAATCATTCAAAGTATATGCTACTTTGAATGTTTCTTCATTCAAATTATTTTGTGACATCAGAAAATCTTTATTGTAAACCCCTTTGACTGGTGAACTCGAGCTTTTGTCTGATGAACTCGAATTTTCAGATTTAGACTCCGACTTTGACTCTTCATCTTTATCCAACACCTGATCGACCACTTTCTTAATTAACTCGGACTCATGATCAGTGTCAGACGCTGTGAAGGTGACATCAATATCATCTGGTAATCCATCGATAGACTCGGATTTCAGATTCAGATTGAGTGCTTCAGCCACCTTTTCAAAGTCTCGGGGAATATAGCCATCCCACATTGGATTTGGAACTCTGTTATACTTCAAACCAGTTTTCTTACCAGAATTTTCGTCATTATCTGCAAACTTATGAGCTGCCACGGTAGGATAGATGCGATCAATAACATAATCTGAACTTTGATAACTTCGTCGTAAAGAATTCACTCTTTCTGTTTCAATCGTCATCGCAACTAATTCTTGTTTCATCCCAGCAATAATCTCGATATATTTTTTTTATTGCAGTTTGCTTTTAAACAACTGTTGCTTTCAGAAGATTCTTCATCTGAATATCCTCATCACAAGCTCCTTTGTACAAATTCACTTTGCTGTATAGGAGATCATATGACTCCTTTATGCTTCTCACATTGTGCAGCAAATTTTCTTTGAGCTTTTCCAATTCAGCATACTTCATGTCTTTTTCAGCACACTCTTTGCAAGGTACTAAACACTTTGCACAAGGTTTTTCAACCTCTACAATCTTTTCCACTTCAACAATTTTTTCAACTTCGACGATTTTTTCAACTATTTTCTCCACCACCTTTTCAATCACAATCGATTCTTTCTCAACATCCATCTTTACTTCATTCTCTTCAACCTCGACCTTCTATGTCGGTTTTTTCTTCAACTTTTGCCTTTTCTTCAGCAGCCCTTCTTGCTTCCAATTCTCTCTTCAGTCTAGCATCCTTTTTCTCTTTCAAAATCTCGATCTTATCTGCAAAAAACAAATCAAAACTGTAAGGATCTAATTGTTTTCTAGCTTTATTAATATATTCTTCCTCATCATCAGTGTTGTGACACCTGTGTCACTGCGACCATCAAACAAATACCAAACCAATGAAATATTGTATTTCATACTTTGGACTTGTATAAATATGTGTATCTTTTGCACATATCAACTCTTGTTCGATTTCAAGCTCTAAATCGCTTTCTGGATGGTTATACGCGCACTGATGTGTAGATATAACCAGTTTAATGCAACGAACACTCCGTAATAGTGAAATAGGCTTAACATACCTTAAATAACCTTTACATAACTTAGAAATAAGTTTTGAAGGCTTTGGTATGGCAAAATCGAGTTAAATCGCTTACAGGGACTAAAGTTGACAAACTGTGAAAGTATGCCAATTTGAACTGTAACAGACATTCCGAAACATGACCATAATTTAAACATACCATAAATATCCTATACATGGCTTAGAAATAGGCTTTGAGAGGTTCGGTGTGCTAAAATAAACTTTTGGGTCATTCAGGGACTAAAAGCGTCAAAAAGTGCATAAGTTTGTACTTTCGCGCATAACTCACGTTCTGAATACATCCGGACATCCCAAAACTTATGTAAGCACTAAAATATTTTATTTTTGTGTTTGGCATAAGAAAAATCCATTCGTCGCGCAATTTGGATCGTTTTTCGCGCTTATGCGCATTCCGTCGTAATTAACCGAACATCACGATCGTACGACCAAACGAACCAACATCCGACATATTTTTGAGCATGTTTCATGTCCACAATGTTTAGGCATCATTTTAGGGCCTTAAAGATGGCTTAACGGGCCTTAAACATGTCGGAAATGGCCTTAAACCACAACAGGGACCTAAACTGTCATTTCTGAAAGTTGTTGGCTAATCAGACAGGCCAGGCGGCCCGCGTAAACCCCTGGTGTATCCTTACACGGCCCGCGTCAGACTACCAGACCAGATTCAATGTTTAAACAGCCTGTTATCAGCTGTTATGCACTCCTAATCCTCTTTCACATGGTATTTCTCAATACTAGGGGCTCACATGGTATTGTAAAACCACTATCTTGAGGTGTATGGCCAAGATCAAAGCACGGTTTCCAAGAAACGATCCTAACGGTTCGAGAAACACTATAAATACCCAACCGCCCTTCCATTCAAAACCCACCAAATCTGATCTAAATGCTCTAAGTTGAGGCCTATGCTTCATACCTGAGCTATTCGATCACGATTTGCTTACGGGGACCCTTTGTAAGTGTTCCTTCGTTCTTTTATTGCTTTTCGAGTCCAAAAGTCAAACTATGTTTGACTTTCGGCGTTGACCAGTCAATGGTCAACGCGAAGTTCGTTTGAACTTCATAACGTGATCGTAATCACGATGGTTATAGTCCTTAGTGGCTATACCTACTGATTACCACGTTATCTAGACTCAGTGACAAGTCGTAGTTTGGGTCAAAATACGCCTTTACGCGTATTTTGTAACCAAACTACTCTAGGATATCAAAACCGTTTGTTTTGATATCAAAACCTATTTTCTAAACATGTTCTAGCATGTTTAGCTCATCGCTTTTTAGTTTAGTGCTTATATAGGGTCGTAAGGTAAGCGATCTAAACAATCGCTTATACTTTCGAACCCGACCCGTTTGGTCGATCTTTAGGATCCGACCAAACACATTAGGTGACCATAGTGTATAGGGAATAACCTTCCGAGGTTATACCTAATGGTCACATCGTTTAAGTAGTTGTATCATAGGTAGTTTATATGCCTTAGGTAAATTACCAAAATACCCCTTTGATGCCAAAATTCATTTTAAACATATGTAACATAACTTTTGACATATAAACTGATTTGATAACAATACTAGACATGTAGAGGCATATTTTACTTATCATAGGACTAGTTAGGCGTCCCGAACGCGTTTCACGCGAACGACGCGTTAAAGTAGCATAAGCTACCTAAACGGGTCGTAATGGGTCGTAAGCACTTAGGTTAAGTTTCATTTAGTATGTTGGCATTTTTAAACCATATTACACGAGTTTCTATACTCGTTTGGTCTACGAACCCTCATTCTATCTAATCCTCCGATTTAGGTCCGGTTTATTAACATAGTTACCTATATTAGGTGCCGTTTGATATCCGTGATCTCTAGCATTGTTTGGTTGTCACTCAAGGACTACTGAGCAATCTCAAGTGAGTACATAGACCCCTCTTTTACTGTTTTCCAAACATTTTGGGGTGAAACACATGTGTCTACTTGTTACTTTCGTGCTTTTCATGCTTTCGTATCATATGCTTGTTATGTTCATTAGTACATTATAGTACATTATTTTTCATTACATTCTATGCTATGTATGCCCATTTTGTGCGTACTTAGTACATTATTTTACATTACATTCTATGCTATGTATGCCCATTGTGTGCATACTTAGTACATTATTTTACATTACATTCTATGCTATGTATGCCCATTGTGTGCGTACTTAGTACATTATTTTACATTACATTCTATGCTATGTATGCCCATTGTGTGCGTACTTAGTACATTATTTTACATTACATTCTATGCTATGTATATCCTTTGTTGCATACTTAGTACATTTGTCATTCATCACATGCTCACATTTTGATATTGATATACACAATTCATTATATATATTAGACATAGACATTAGACATGGTTTTCACATAAACATTTTGACATTTGATTATACGTAAACATTTTACTTTGGTGATGGTTTGAGTAAGTGATTTAAGTAACGAGGCGTATGTAATATGATACAAGCACGGTGGATACGCCGCTGGTACTTCCTATATATAAGTGTTTGTATGGTATCACATATTGTAGCGTTATTTGAATCATTTCAATTTGATACATATAACATTTTATACAAATAACATACTTTTCATAAGACATTGATTTACAAACAACTTATCTTATACAAACTCATTTTACATGGTTATTCATTTAACCACACATTATTCTCTTATTTATACATATCATCTGATCTTATCGTCTTTCAAATGATTTACAAGACAAAGCAAATTACAAGGTTCATGACTAAACATTTTCTCAAACATAAGTCATGAATTCTGTTTTCACAAAACTATGTATCTCACAGGCATTTTTATGCTGACGTACCTATTTTCACATGTGTTTTCAGGAGATGATGCATAGGACTTATCAAGACATACTTAGGCGGACCTGTGCCTTAGTGACTTAAAACGAGACAAGAACTAGTTAATTTATGTTATGTACTCTTTGGTTCTTGTTTAAAACAATGTAAACTTTCATGTTTGATTAATAAAACGAAACTTTAATTGCCATGGATTTGAAACAATTAATTCTGTTACAACACTCCCCGACGTTTCCGCCACGTTTTGTATGTTCTACGTGGTCGGGGTGTGACAGAAAAGATGGTATCAGAGCCCATGGTTATAGGGAATTAGGTTATTAGTAATGCTTTGACCTAGTCTATAACCTTTCTAGGACCCTAACGTGAGTTTACTTGCGTTTAGTCATAAAACAATACCGTCACCTATCCTTAGGCGACGACCACAACAAGAACATAAATTTCAAAACCGCTTTGAAAACTAATCATCTGTTCTAGGATGATTGATTACTATGTTTTGAACCCTCTATTGTAAGGTTTTGAACCCTCTGTTATAAGGTTTTGAACCCCTTTGAGTTTTCAAAATCTCGTTAAAGTTTTGGGTCCTAAATAGTGTGAACACGTGCAAACTGGAAGAGTGAATGCCTGTACCCTGAGTTTTCTGTCTTAGGCTAGAGTGTTCGTACAAATCCACATAATCGGACCAGTCACTCTTACCTGGGAACTCCTGGGGTAAGTGTCCACTTATAGGCGAGCATGTCTTCGCGATACACTATGAGGATCTATTTGCTTTGATTCAGCCTTTGTGTTGTTTGTTTGCTTCGTGGTTCAAACAAATGACCATCAACCATGATTTTGGTCGGTAATTGTAACATCCTATCCTTACCCAATGCCATTTCATTTGTTTTCTCTCTTGTTTCCCCTTTTTAGAATGCCTCCACGACGCGAAAATCCGGTATCTATTGAAGATCTGGCAGCTGTCATTACACAGCAAATGACTGCTGCAATCCCGAACATCGTTGCTCAATGTCACCAAGCTCTCAACAACAATAATGCTCCCTGCAACTTCAGGACGTTCAACTTAGCTAAGCCATCAAAGTTTTCTGGGTCTCAAGGAGCGACTGCACTTCTGCAATGGTTCGACAGTTTAGAGAGCACCTTCAGACATGTTCAATGTCCAAACGAGCGAAAGGTAGACTTTGCATCTAGTGTCTTTGAGAAACGAGCTTTGACATGGTGGAACGGTGTGATGAGAGATAGGGGTGCCGAAGTGGCACTGGCTCAAACGTGGGAAGAACTTCGAGCACTGATGATGAAGGAATTTTGTCCTCGTCACGAGATTAGGGCCTTGGAAAGGGAATTCGACGATCTTAAGCAAGACAGCAGCGAACATCGAGCATACACTGATCGATATGAGGAGCTGAGCCTGTTGTGTCCTACCATGGTTACGCCTTTGGATAAGGCGATCGAAAAATACATTGATGGTCTCCCTGACTCAGTTCAGGACATTGTTACTAGTAGTAACCCCACTACGGTTAGGCAGGCCATTGAGCTATCTGCAACCTTGACCGAATCAAAGATTAGGAAAGGTAAACTTTTCCGAAAGGGTGACAAGAAACCGGTCGAGGAATCGAAACCAATCGAGGAATCAAAGACCATGGATGAACAGTCTGGATCCCCTAAGAGGTCAAAGAAGCGAAAGGCTTCTCAGAACTTCGTCGTGGTCGCTCACAATGGTCAAGCCGCCTCAACCAACCAGCTAAACCCCCTGCTAGGAAGCCGTACAATGGAACTTCACCCTTGTGCAACCAATGCAACCTTCATCATCATGCTAGTGTGAAGTGCCGCGAATGCCAAATTTGTGAACGTAAAGGTCATACAGCAAAAGTTTGTCGAGCTGCAGTTGCACCAAATCAAGCTGACAACAATCCTGCTCAAGCTCGCTTTCCACCAGGTTCTTGCTACAATTGTGGCGAGATGGGTCATTTCCGAAGAAATTGCCCAAAGCTTGCTAATGCTAATCCAGCGCAGGGATGAGCATCTGGCCGACTAGAAGACAACACCCTTTAGAAATAATCATGTCTTATGTATTATTTTCTTTTGTTGTCAAGGTCCATGAAATAGTTGTTATCATTGTTTATAAATAAATCTTTTATTTACATTTCAATGTATTTATGAGGTTGTATAAACAACATATCCCTTACAATACCGAGAATTAAGGAATCGTATTCCTTGAAAAGCAAACTACCCCCAAATAAATTTTCTATTTTATGATCTCTTGCGTTTTCCATGAAATTCCTAAGTACCCGTTTCTTCCAAGAAAACGAAGTACAAGGCGCAAGTTACAACACTGGACGAATACCCAAAGTACCACTATAAATCCTTAATAGGGTACCTAAGGGTATTTCCGTAAATCCTAAAATTGTTATGTTCCATAATTCAAATATTACGTTTCTTTGAGAACAAAATCGAATTTTTGGGAGATCTTCCTATCTTTTCAGATAGATCCTAGAGGACATTGAAGTCCATCGACTGGTTTCCATATCCATTTTCAATCGATAACAAGTTAATAACAAATTAATAATCAAGTTAAACAACTATGTGATTATGTGCTTATGTGTTCCTTTTATGTTTTTGTGTGATCCAAATTATGTTATCCAAATCCTCGTAGAATCTTCCATATCTTCGTATAAGGGATTAATAGTAGGATACCCAAAGGTACTACCTAAAATGCTTAATGGACTTCTACGTTGTAGTTAATTCCCTTGGATTATAAAGTACTACTCCATAATTTGACCTCTTGAGTGGTCTAGTTAAAACAGATTGATCCAAAGATCTGGTTAGGAATATCATGTGATGATATAGCTGAAAGGACTCCTTGGTGGCCTAATTAAAAGGATCATTAGTCGATCTAATTAAAAGGACCCTATGGTAGTCTAGTCACACTCATCACAGGTTTGATTTTCCTCCCCTAAACAATTACAAAACAAACTGTGTGGACTGTGCAAGGAATTACGTAATTATGGATGCATACATAATTATGGAATTTTGTGCACAGAAACCACAGCAAGTTTTGTCATGTATTTAGAGTTAACCCTGTTCATTTTCGTTTCTGAAGAAATTGTGGAAAATGACTCATTCCGTTCATTTTCGTTTCTGAAGAAATTGTGGAAAATGACTCATTCCGTTCATTTTTGTTTCTGAAGAAATTGTGAAAAATGACTCATTCTGTTCATTTTCGTTTCTGAAGAGGTTGTGGAAAATGACTCATTCCTTTCATTTTCGTTTCTGAAGAGATTGTGGAAAATGACTCATTCCGTTCATTTTCGTTTCTGAAAAGGTTGTGGAAAATGACTCATTCCGTTCATTTTCGTTTCTGAAGAGATTGTGGAAAATGACTCATTCCGTTCATTTTCGTTTCTGAAGAGGTTGTGGAAAATGACTCATTCCGTTCATTTTCGTTTCTGAAGAAATTGTGGAAAATGACTCATTCCGTTCTTTTTCGTTTCTGAAGAATGCCTGTTAAAAATAACTCCGTTCATTTTTCATTTCTGAAAAATGTCCGTTAAAGAGAAATAACAGGATTATGCCTTGCTTATCTTTAATGGTTACTTAACACAAAGCCACAGACAGACTCCTACGAATTAATTTCGGGACAAAGTAGGGGAGACTGTGACACCTGTGTCACTGCGACCATCAAACAAATACCAAACCAATGAAATATTGTATTTCATACTTTGGACTTGTATAAATATGTGTATCTTTTGCACATATCAACTCTTGTTCGATTTCAAGCTCTAAATCGCTTTCTAGAAGGTTATACGCGCACTGATGCGTAGATATAACCAGTTTAATGCAACGAACACTCCGGCATAGTGAAATAGGCTTAACATACCTTAAATAACCTTTACATAACTTAGAAATAAGTTTTGAAGGCTTTGGTATCGCAAAATCGAGTTAAATCGCTTATAGGGACTAAAGTTAACAAACTGTGAAAGTATGCCAATTTGAACTGTAACAGACATTCCGGAACATGACCATAAGTTAAACATACCATAAATATCCTTTACATGTCTTAGAAATAGGCTTTGAGAGGTTCGGTGTGCTAAAATAAACTTTTGGGTCATTCAGGGACTAAAAGCGTCAAAAAGTGCATAAGTTTGCAATTTCGCGCATAACTCACGTTCTGAATACATCCGAACATCCCAAAATTTATGTAAGCACTAAAATATTTTATTTTTGTGTTTGGAATAAGAAAAATCCATTCGTCGCGCAATTTGGATCGTTTTTCGCGCTTATGCGCATTCCGTCGTAATTAACCGAACATCGCGATCGTACGACCAAACGAACCAACATCAGACATATGTTTGAGCATGTTTCATGTCCACAATGTTTAGGAATCATTTTAGGGCCTTAAAGATGGCTTAACGGGCCTTAAACATGTCGGAAATGGCCTTAAACCACAACAGGGACCTAAACTGTCATTTCTGAAAGTTGTTGGCTGATTAGACAGGCCAGGCGGCCCGCGTAAACCCCTGGTGTATCCTTACGCGGCCCGTGTCAGACTCCCAGACTAGATTCAATGTTTAAACAGCCTGTTATCAGCTGTTATGCACTCCTAATCCTCTTGCACATGGTATTTCTCAATACTAGTGGCTCACATGGTATTGTAAAACCACTATCTTGAGGTGTATGGCCAAGATCAAGGCACGGTTTCCAAGAAACGATCCTAAAGGTTTGAGAAACACTATAAATACCCAACCCCCCTTCCATTCAAAACCCACCAAATCTGATCTAAATGCTCTAAGTTGAGGCCTATGCTTCATACCTGAGCTATTCGATCACGATTTGCTTGCGGGGACCCTTTGTAAGTGTTCCTTCATTCTTTTATTGCTTTTCGAGTCCAAAAGTCAAACTATGTTTGACTTTCGGCGTTGACCAGTCCATGGTCAACGCGAACTTCGTTTGAACTTCATAACGTGATCGTAATCACGATGGTTATAGTCCCTAGTGGCTATACCTACTGATTACCACGTTATCTAGACTCAGTGACGAGTCGTAGTTTGGGTCAAAATACGCCTTTACGCGTATTTTTTAACCAAACTACTCTAGGATATCAAAACCGTTTGTTTTGATATCAAAACCTATTTTCTAAACATGTTCTAGCATGTTTAGCTCGTCGCTTTTTAGTTTAGTGCTTATATAGGGTCGTAAGGTAAGGGATCTAAATAATCGCTTATACTTTCGAACCCGACCCGTTTGGTCGATCTTTAGGATCTGACCAAACACATTAGGTGACCATAGTGTATAGGGAATAACCTTCTAAGGTTATACCTAATGGTCACATCGTTTAAGTAGTTGTATGATAGGTAGTTTATATGCCTTAGGTAAATTACCAAAATACCCCTTTGATGCCAAAATTCATTTTAAACATATGTAACATAACTTTTGACATATAAACTAATTTGATAACAATATTAGACATGTAGAGGTATATTTTACTTATCATAGGACTAGTTAGGCGTTCCGAACGCGTTTCACGCGAACGACGCGTTAAAGTAGCATAAGCTACCTAAACGGGTCGTAATGGGTCGTAAGCACTTAGGTTAAGTTTCATTTAGTATGTAGGCTTTGTTAAACCATATTACACGAGTTTCTATACTCGTTTGGTCTACGAACCCTCATTCTATCTAATCCTCCGATTTAGGTCCGGTTTATTAACATAGTTACCTATATTAGGTGCCGTTTGATATCCGTGATCTCTAGCATTGTTTGGTTGTCACTCAAGGACTACTGAGCAATCTCAAGTGAGTACATAGACCCCTCTTTTACTGTTTTCCAAACATTTTGGGGTGAAACACATGTGCCTACTTGTTACTTTCGTGCTTTTCATGCTTTCATATCATATGCTTGTTATGTTCATTAGTACATTATAGTACATTATTTTTCATTACATTCTATGCTATGTATGCCCATTGTGTGCGTACTTAGTACATTATTTTACATTACATTCTATGCTATGTATGCCCATTGTGTGCATACTTAGTACATTATTTTACATTACATTCTATGCTATGTATGCCCATTGTGTGCGTACTTAGTACATTATTTTACATTACATTCTATGCTATGTATGCCCATTGTGTGCGTACTTAGTACATTATTTTACATTACATTCTATGCTATGTATGTCCTTTGTTGCATACTTAGTACATTTGTCATTCATCACATGCTCACATTTTGATATTGATATACACAATTCATTATTTACATTAGACATAGACATTAGACATGGTTTTCACATAAACATTTTGACATTTGATTATACGTAAACATTTTACTTTGGTGATGGTTTGAGTAAGTGATTTAAGTAACGAGGCGTATGTAATATGATACAAGCACGGTGGATACGCCGCTGGTACTTCCTATATATAAGTGTTTGTATGGTATCACATATTGTAGCGTTATTTGAATCATTTCAATTTGAGACATATAACATTTTATACAAATAACATACTTTTCATAAGACATTGATTTACAAACAACTTATCTTATACAAACTCATTTTACATGGTTATTCATTTAACCATACATTATTCTCTTATTTATACATATCATCTGATCTTATCTTTTTTCAAATGATTTACAAGACAAAGCAAATTACAAGGTTCATGACTAAACATTTTCTCAAACATAAGTCATGAATTCTGTTTTCACAAAACTATGTATCTCACAGGCATTTTTATGCTGACGTACCTATTTTCACATGTGTTTTCAGGAGATGATGCATAGGACTTATCAAGACATACTTAGGCGGACCTGTGCCTTAGTGACTTAAAACAAGACAAGAACTAGTTAATTTATGTTATGTACTCTTTGGTTCTTGTTTAAAACAATGTAAACTTTCATGTTTGATTAATAAAACGAAACTTCAATTGCCATGGATTTGAAACAATTAATTCTGTTACAACACTCCCCGACGTTTCCGCCACGTTTTGTATGTTCTACGTGGTCGGGGTGTGACAAGTGTCTGCATCACTTCCTGATGACTTAAAATCGGTTGTCTTTTAGCAACAAAGGCTTTAGAAACTGAAGGTCTAGAAGGATCATAATCATCCCAATTGAACTCTTTCGGAATCCTTTCATCTTCTTGATCTATCAGACCAAAACAAGCTCTCTTCTTTCCATCTTCAATCGGAATAGTATTTGAGTGAGAAGATTGTTGTTGATATGGTTGTTGGGCAACCTAATGATAAATTGCTTTTCGATGATAATCGTTGTTTCCAAAAGGATCTTGCCTTCCGGTTGCTTCTCTGTTTGTACATTCTCGTTTAAAATGCCCTTTTTTCTCGGCAACGAAAACAAGTAACCTTCGATTTGTCAAAACCTAGCTGAGATGTTGCAGCTTCACGAAGATCATCTCTTTCGGTGATTTGTTTGAATTTTTCTGCTCTTCTCAAAACACTAGCTAAACACCACTTGATATCTATCAACTCAAGTTCCTTAGAATCAATCTGGTCATAATCCTCTTTAGTGAGCATCGGATTGCCGATTCGTCCAGCAACTAAGCTTTCATACGACTCTAACACAGTAACAAGAGATGCCATGTGTTGCTTTGCAATATCTGGAGAAAAAATTTGACAATTTTGAATATTCAATGTAACATTACATTACAATACTTGACCGGTACCATTTGTTGAACTTTGTTGTTGAAAACTTGGTGTTGAGAAATTTGGTTCAAAACTTGTATAAGACGAAGAATATCCACTGATCTGATTTGTATTATTTGTATTTGTTCCGGAAGCACCATCCGCACTGAACGCAGTCTGAATCTTTGGACTCGGAGTAGTCTCAACTTTGCTTCCTCGATAGTATAGACTAACATCTTGTTGAGCACCCGGACTTCTCATTGTAGCAGTTTTTCGAATTGCTAGTTCATGTTCTTCCAACTTTTGGATAAACATACTCAAATTCATATCTTCAAATTATCGATTATGCTTTAAAATCAACAGATATGTTCCCCATTCATTCTGTGGTAACGCATCGGCTAGCTTATCAACCCATTCATCATCTTCTTTCTTGATGTCCAATCTTTTCATTTCCATGACAAGATGACAATATCTCTCAATAATCGTTCTTGTTGTTTCACCTTCAAGAGTTGTAAACATATCAAAAGATTTCTTTAGTAATGCACGTTTATTTTTTATCATATCAGCACTGCCCTTAAACTTTTTAATCAACGCTCTCCAAATTGATCTAGCAGTTCCCTCATGTTGAAGCAAAACGAAAATATCTTCTTTTACTGCTTGTTGGAGAATGCTAATCATCATTTTCTCACTTGTGTATTTTAATTTTTCATCCGGTAAAAATTGACTTAATTGTTTTTCAATTCCATGTTCATCTTTCGGTAAAGTATAATCTTTCTCTAAAGAACACCATGCATCAAACTTGTTCGCTTGCACCTAGTTTTCAAAATGATCTTGCCATCCTTTAAAGTCCTCGATGTACATAAGTTTTGGAGGCTTTTGCAAAGTTCCTGTTTCATTCTCGATACTGACAGTTTCGGCAACTGTAACTGGAGCAGCTGCTGCAGTAGCAAAGGCGTTGTAAAATTTCGTTTTCCATGTTTTGATGTCAGAACTTCACAAAAACACAATGTTCAAGCGAGCTGAGTTTTCAAACGATCTGAGAGCAACTTTCACACGTTCTGATGATGTTTCACATGACCTGAACCACCTCGTGCGAACTGGAAGGTTTTTCAAATGATTTGGACCTCACCCCGTGCGAATTGGCTCAAATCTCAAACGATATGGAACAATCCCACACGACCTGACAACTTCGTGCGAACTGAAAGCAACAAACTCAAATGACTTGGTCAATCCGTGCGACCTGATGATCAACTCGTGCGAACTGGAACTATTTTCACACGATCTGAAGATGTTTCGAACGATTTGAAGGGTTCTAAGTCCGAAAGTTCATCATTTTGTAAAATTTGATCAGTTTTTAGGTCAATTTTAGTTCTGATTTGTTCACGGATTGATTAAAACTCAGTTTTACGTACAATATGTGAGATTCAGTCCATTTTAACCATGAAAACGTTCTGATTTTTAAGAAAAAATGTAGAAGAATAAGTAGAAATGAGTAGAAAGCAGTTTAATCCGTGAAAACAAGCTGAAATGGTAAGAACTCTTCCTCCTGAGCTCTGATACCACTTGTAGGATTGTTGAATTGATCAAATGAGTCGATCAGAAGAGTTCTAGACCAAAACAGAGGCGGAATTCATTGATTTGATCTTCATTGCAGCTTGATATACACTTAGTAGTAGATTAAATGTCGTTTGTATTGATTTCACAACGTTACACGAGCTGGCGACACTTCGGCAGAGCTTCGCTACCGGAATCAGAATGTTACAAATGACAACAAAGACTCATCGATATATAGGGAAGCCAGGTCGCACGAACTAGCTCATCCAGGTCGCACGAACTGCCAGTTCGCACGAACTGGACTTGTCACCTCGTGCGAGGTGGCTGGTTCAGCCCTGTTTCCCGATTTTCTCGTACAACGTGTCCTGGACTATCTATTCTATTACAAGACTCGATACAAGACGAAGTCAACAGACATATGCACCAACATCCTTAAATAATAACACCGGAGCTTTCGGAATTTTGATTTAGGCTTCATGAAATCTTCTCTAAAAGCTTTTCTGATTGACTCTTAGTTATTCCATTCCGTTGGTACTAACCGATATGGGGATTTCCAATAGATGCAACTTCAGGTGGGATATAAATCCTAACTCCACTAGCCTCTCAGGAGATAAACAAAGTGGTTCCTTGGAGAAGAAAATCAAGACACACCGAGATTACAGAGATATTCTAAATCTCAAGCTTCGGTTCATCTATCATTGCATGTGTCAGATAAGTGACACATTTACTTTACGAGTCCATGGATACCTTAATCAGTGACACTTACTTGGACATTTCTATTTTGGACATCTTCTTTGAATACCATTAGCTGACTATAGTACAATATGACCATTGGGATATCTCAGTGGTTCCATGCATTAAACCTCCATACTGATCAGGCATGGAAGCAATCTATGGAACATATTAAGATACACCAATCCTCATATGGCGCTTTTATCATTCAGTTTGGTATTCGCAGTTGATAGAAATCAATGAGATAACAAAATAAAATAACATATTGACGTACTCCATCTGGAGAGAGTACTCTAGAATTTTACGAATGAAGATTTCCGATAAGAATAGAAGAAATGGTTCCTATGATTTTCCTGTAAGTTTTACCTTACTCTTAATATCTGGGGTTCTTATGGGAAGATTTTAATGGTTTGCTATGCTTACAATTTATGAAAGATTTATTGGTACCCGAATCAAAACAGAACTCTTAGCATTTATATTACTTGATAAATGAAAAGGAATGTACCTGATGTCATTATTGATATGAACTGCCTCTGGCATTCATCGGGAGAGTTTAAGCGCTTTCATTCTTAGGCTTTCTATTCTTAGCCGTACGTCTCTTGACAAATTTAGGGCATGTAGTCCTGATGTGGCCTTCCTCGCCACAGCCGAAGCAGACTGCATTCTTTATGTCCCTACATTCATGGGACGGATGACCAGTGCTTTTACAGACGCCACACGGTCTTGGCCTTTGTTCCATTCGACACTGTCCCCAGTGTCTTTTATAGCAGGTCTTGCATACAGGTTTCTTATTGGACTTTTGTTGGTTCTTATTGAGCTCAAGCTTACCCTTTTTCTTAGAAATCTGGGAGTTATCTTCCTCCCTTTTCCTTTTTGGTTCATCCTTTGCATTCGAGGTATGAACAAGATCCTTCTCGTGAGTAATGAAGTGTGGTTTTAAATGGGATTTGGAGCAAGTAGCATTTGGCTCTTTGAACTTTTTCATGACCTTTCTCATAGCTTTTCCAACGGCTGCATCAATCATAGCTTGGAGAACATCTCTGTTAATTTTGAGGTTCACAATTGTAGCATCATTAGCATGTGTCGCATCATTAATGACGCGATTGACGGTTGTCTTATCTGAGTTTGTCATACTCGAGACTTGGTCCCTTTTTGACAGGTGATCAAAATGTCACATCTGTCTTTGTCATTTTGGTGATTTGGGGATAGCTTGAAAGCTTGCCACAAGGACATTGGAAAAGAGTGATTCCTAATGGATATAAAGCATCCATCTAAAATTGTTGAAGCAGTCCCTAAGGTATCATCAGCCAATTCTACCTCGCGTTATATGTCTAGAGTTCTAACAGGCGGATACAACAGTTTACAACATTTATTGTCCACAATAGACTTATCTGCGCCAGAATCAAACAAATTCCAGCATAAACATCAATGATAAGGAAGGTACCTTTTATGACGTTATCATTCTGTACTGCCTCCTGGGTATTCATTTGGAAGATTCGTGCGTTTGTTTTCTTGGCCTCTTCAAGCTTCTTTGCAAGTTTTGGGCAATTGGTTTTGATGTGTCCTTTCTCGTTACAGTTGTAACAAGTCGCGTTCTTTAACTCCTTGCATTCTAAAGTCTTGTGACCTTTGGTCTTGCAAATCCCACATAGTTTAGCATGTGGGTCGATCGTACATTTTCTAGAATGATACTTTCTGCAGTTACTGCATTTGGGTCTGTTATCAGGCTGACTCGAGTTTTTCCTGAACTCGGAATCGTTCCTGTGCTCAGAACTTCCCTTTTTCTTCTTGTCAGATCGATGAGAGCTCTCTTCTTCTCTTTTCCTCTTTCCCTCGTCAGAAGTCCTAATAGACTTATTCCTTGTTGGATCGTGTCCGTGACCCTAAACAATCAGTAAAGGCAGTTCATCTCCGTTTACATAGGCGGAATCAAAGTAAACAAAGTCACAACAGCTTGTTCCTTTCAATTCTTTTCAATTAACACTTTGTAGAGACTTTACAATAATTTCTGATGAAATTTTGGCAGCACCTTGTCTCTCATACACACACTAGTCCGTTTCAAATGATCCTACACACAACCTATATATAGTGCTAGCCATTCTGTTTGAAAGTGACACATCCATGTTCAAACGGAACATGCTTCAAATGGACAGGCCATCTTCAAACGGACAGGCCATCCTCAAACGGACAGGACATGCTTCAAACGAACAGGCCATCTTCAAACGGACAGACCATCTTCAAACGGACAGGCCCCTATAACATGACCAAACCCTAATATAATCACTATTGTGCACTTATACAACCTATCTAGACATAAGACTCGATAAGACGTAGTCAGCAGACATTCAGTGCACCAACAGACTCCCCCTTGGATGTTGACGAAGTCTTTGACGTCGAGTCTTTAGTCTTTGTCTCTCTCCAAATTTTGTCATTGTAAAGCTCCTTCTTTACAGGTTCAGGAACTCAAACTAGCTCCATCTTCAATCTCCCCTTTGACTGTTGATCCAGAATTCTGACTCCCCCTTTCACATACTCCCCCTCTCGGAATGCTGGGACTTAAATTCTGGTTCAAACTTTAACATTTTGTTACCATGGGGAACTACATTCCTGCATATACTCTACCACAACATAAGTTTCACACATTTATATCATTTAGATTTAAGAAACTTACTGGTAGAAATCATACATTCATCAATTTGTATAGTTACATCAAGTTCAAGTAAATGACCTTGATTAACTAAACATACAATCTTTTAAAAACATTTGTATGTAACATTCAAAGTTTTTCAACAAACTTTCCCAACCCAATATAGTTCATCATGTTTAGCACTCGGAATTTTGAAAATCCGCTTTCCAACATCAGTTGTCAAAAATCTTTTTGGCTTTTTCAAAATTTTATGCTAAAACACAGTTTTTTTTTTTTTGGATTTTGATTTTATAGAAATGCAGTAAAGAAATATGTACAGACAATATTTTTGTGAGTTTGTGTAAGAGGATCATATCAGTTCATGAAACAAATCACTAGCACCGTTAAGCTTTAATCATTTTAAGTTCTAAACGATTCACATAGATTGTCAGTATACTGGTCCACTTAAATTTTCACACAAATTTCAACTGCTTCGAGATACGAGTTTAATGTCTTAGATACTTAAACTTAATCGCGTGTCCCACCCCAGAATATACTCCCGTATCCAGATCCCAATATTCAGTCTTACAGGTGAGTATAACACAAATGATATCTGTAAGGGGAATAAATTATGAAGAATCATGAGAGCTCAGGTCAGAACTACCGTTCAGCAGAGAGATCATGACTCAACTTTTGGGTGTGTCCCCTTTAGAGGATCTTTTTTACAACAGCATTGCTAAGCAATTTTATTATCTTATTATTTATGCTGAGGGTGATGCTATGTTTCAAGCATTGTGGAAAGTATTATTCGAGGACTAGGTCAGAACTTCCATTCAGCAAAAGTCCTGGAATAATACCCCAGATATCACTGAGTATAAAAACCTAGTATATCAGAAAAAGGAATCTTTCAAACGAGATTTCGGGGGTTACCCATATATCCGAGAGATGTTACCCACGATATAAGCAAGTTTGAAATTTAGGTTTATATCTCGTCACAATCTACTAAATGTGAAAAAACCTACTGGCATATCATCAGTGAGACCGTTTATCACTTTTTAACTTTCCATTTCTTTAGCATGTTGTGATCGTCCACGGATGTACTATCATTTCCTCTTTTACAACAAACCTCATTTTAGCTTTTTCAATGTTTTTGGCATTTTCAAATTTTCTATTTTTTAAAATTTTTTCTCCCCCTAAAATCAAAATATGTTTCAATTTTGATTTTCAAGGAAAATTTGAAAACAAACTGTACAAATAAAGTGACAAACTGATATCGAATCGCTTCAATTCGCCATTCACTCGGCTTAACAATCAGAACTTCCCATGACAACAAACTATTTTCCCATTTAGATTTCAAAACACTTAAGTTTGTTTTAATCAAAATGGTTTTTCCGGAAAATAAGTTTTGTTTATCTTTTCACAAACTTGGGGTTCTTTCATCACATTGTTTTCCTTTAATCACTTGTCGGAAAGATAAATCATGTACAACTTAATGTCCTTGATTAATCTTTTGTAATTCGAAATATCACAGTTACCAACCTGTGAATTTCTCAAAAAAGATGCCGATTCCTACTCCACACTTACCAACCTGGGAGTTCCGGCAAGTCAGGTTTTTCATTTGAAAAGATCTACCCAAGCCTGACCAGCCTTGGGTTTGACAGTTTTTACCTCAACAGATGGCTCTTCTGGTTTTGACAAACCAGAATCATTGCCTGAACATGGCTTGTCTGACTTTGAAAAATCAGATTCATTGCCAACACGTGGCTCCTTTGTTTTTGAAGAAACAAATTCAATGCCAGAAGATGGCTCTTTTGTTATTTTAGAAACAAATTCATCGCCATCCTTCATTGGTACCCAATTCTTACTAGATCTAGGTTTTCCAAATTTATTAGCCTATGAAATGAATAAACTTTCACGGTCTCTTTTATATTCGAAAACCTTGATCAAGATTTTGTCTGAAAAATTAACTTTCTTTGATTGGTTATCATTTTGCTTAGTTAATTTTTCTTTCTTTAACTTCCTTTTCTCTTTCCCGTTTGTCGTCAGATTTGTATCTGATGAATTCGTTTTGCTTGCCTTTGCAGTTGAGGAAAGCAATTCATCAGAACTTTTTCTCGGATTACTAGTTTTATCCGAAGACAAAATCCTTTCCAGATACTCTCTCGCATTCTTCCTTTTCTTCCTCAGTCTGTCTTTCTGCCCTTGTGAAAGCTTAATTTTCTTTTCTTGAACTTTCTGTTCTTGAACTTTTAGTTCTTGAACTTTCTGTTCTTTGGGCTTGACACTGACTGATTTCTTTCCCATTTTCTGAGATTCAGCCCTCGATCTTCCTTTTGATCTCATTGGGCAATCTCTGACAATGTGTCCTCTGATGTGGCATTCATAGCACCTTCTTGTTTTGATTCTCTAACTTTGGCAGTTAACAGCAATGTGTCCTTGAAATCCACAAGTGTAACACACTCTGTTATCATACCTCTCACTACTTTCATACCACACACCGTCTTCATACCACACACTTAGATCAAAGCATTGATTTGCCTTGTGGTACTCATGTCTCCTCTTGTATCCTTGATTTGGCATTTGAGCACTATGGTCAAACCTGCACCACTGATTATCAACTATTTTTGAGTTTTGATTTTTAAATTTTGTGATTTTTTATTGTGATTGGATAATTGATCTGATGAGCTTTTATTTTCTTTTTGAAAATTTTTCGATTTTTTATCTTTTTGTTTCTGTTCCACATTCTTCTTTACAGGTTTTTGCGTTGAGCATTCACCTTTCTCAGTAGAATGTAAAACAGTATTATTAAACATTTCATTTAATTTCAAAAAAATCATTTTTTCTTCTTTTTCTTTTTCATCATCAGATTTATCATCACAATCTTCAATTTTGACTTTGTCAAAATTTGTGACATTGTCACTTATTGGAACTGAATTGATCAGTTCTGGACAAACATATGATGCAGAAGTCACAAAACTTTTCAATTTATTCTCTAAATCTTTGATTTTCTTTCTATCACATTCAGCTTCTTTTTCAAGTCGAATAATCGTCTAACGATGGGAATTTATTACCTTTTGCTTTTCAATATTATTCCTGCTAAAAACAGATCTCCCATCTTCAAGAATCTTTATTTGACTTTGAAATTCTTTTTCAATTTTTAATTTTTCATTTTCAAAACTTTTGATTTTATTTTCAAAAATTTTATCTAAAAATTTCTTTTTACTTTCAAAATCTTTTTCTTTCTCTTTCAAAACCTTATTTTCTAATGTCAAACTGTTCAAGTCATTTGACAGTTTAACATTCTCATATTTCAGCTTTTTGATTTCCAATGTCAAACTCTCCACATATTTCAAGAGTTTAACATTGTCTGCTGCAGATTTGTCACATTTTGAGCACACAATTTCAGAACTTGAAAATCCATTCTTCTTGGATTCTTCTTTCTCGGAAATTACTTCTTCAAGAACCTGCTGTTTTTCCGTAACAGCTTCTTTCACAACTTCTTCAGTCATCACAACTTCACATTTTGACGTTTCAACTTTTTCTTTTTCTTTCTCTTCTTCGTTTCCCCACCATTTTCTTTGCTAATAATCATCTTCTTCTTTAAACTCTTTTATTATAGTTTCCAAATCAAGAGTGTTATGATCAATAGCAATGTTTCCATAGGGGTCAAGATAACATTCTCTGTCTGGATCCCATCTATTTGCTCTTTTTGCCTCAGAAAAGATACCAGATATTCTGATCAATCTGTACGTGGCTAACATCTTTCTGTGATTATACTTATGTTCTTCAGTTCTGTTGTCTTTCCAAGGAACATGTTCAGATTTTGCCATAATTTTATATTCTTGAATTACCTCGAAATCACTTTCAAACGAACACTTTCAAACGGAAACCATTTTCAAACGGAAGCCAGTTTCAAACGGAAGCCAGTTTCAAACTTGAAGCCAGTTTCAAACGGAAGATAGTTTCAAACTTGAAGCCAGTTTCAAACGGAATGTCAAGCTTCAAACGGATGACGTCAGCATTTAACGAACATTTTCAAACGGAATGGATGTTTTCGATCAGTTTTAGGTCGAATTTTGGTTTCAAATTTTCAAGGATTAGTTAACAGTGTATTTCGTTTGATATGTGAAAGTTTCAGGCCATTTTAATCGCGACAACTAGTTCAAATCAGAAAAGAAAGGTAGAAGTGAGAGAATCCGAAGTAATCAAGCTGAATTTGGTATGAACTCCTCGTCCTGAGCTCTGATACCACTTGTTGGATCGTGTCCGTGACCCTAAACAGTCAGTAAAGGCAGTTCATCTTCGTTTACAGAGGCGGAATCAAAGTAAACAAAGTCACAACAGCTTGTTCCTTTCAATTCTTTTCAATTAACGCTTTGTAGAGACTTTACAATAATTTCTGATGAAATTTTGGCAGCACCTTGTCTCTCACACACACACTAGTCCGTTTCAAATGATCCTACACACAACCTATATATAGTGCTAGCCATTCCGTTTGAAAGTGACACATCCATGTTCAAACGGAACATGCTTTAAACGGACAGGCCATCTTCAAATGGGCAGGCCATCCTCAAACGGACAGGACATTCCTCAAACGGATCGGCCATCTTCAAACGGACAGACCATCTTCAAACGGACAGGCCACTTAAAACATGACCAAACCCTAATATAATCACTATTGTGCACTTATACAACCTATCTAGACATAAGACTCGATAAGACGTAGTCAGCAGACATTCAGTGCACCAACATTCCTGATTGCATCTAGTGTGAGAGATAGAGATAGATGCACTACGGACCTGTATGTGGTAGGCCTAGATGTTTTAACATTTCCCCTTAATTTCTGGTGCTAGGCCTCCATTAAAACGCGTTATGCGTTTAGGTTCAGGGGTGACTAAATAGGGAACCAGGCGGGACATGGTGTTGAAACTTGTCACATATGCCTGACAATCTAAATTCTTCATGACCAGAGTCAACAAGTCTGTTTCTATCTTTTCTACCTCATGCTGAGGACAGAAGTTTTCCTTGATCAGTGCAACAAATTGATCCCAAGACAAGTTATACAATGGGATCTTCCCAGTGGCTTGGATTAGAGACCTCCACCAAGCCAAAGCTTCTCCTTTGAACTGTCACACCCTGGCTTTGCGGAAGCGTGGTTAATTTGGTGTGACTTCTTAATACCATAGCTTAATCATAACAAAGCTATATGAAAATAAAATCATGCAAGATCATCCATTGATTTAAGTCTTAAAACATAAATAACACAACATTGACTTAAGGCGTTGACACATGCAACGGAAACTACAACCTGATAACATAAAACATTGTTCGGAAGACACAAACATCAACACGAAATAAGCGCAGTTTAAGGATTGTGACTCGTCCAGGTAAAAGTCACATCCCCTAAACTTGGATGACCTCGAAACTCTTATGCAGCGGGAAAACGTAGCATACCGTGCCAGAATCCTTAGTTCCCTGAAATACATGTAAGTTGGAAAAATCAACAAAAATTGTTGAGCGAGTTCATGTGTTTAGTATGTGCGCGCGAATAAACCTTTATAATCATTGTAAGTATGAATGTTTTGTAAACTCTGGGATAGGACAAGATCACCACATGGTCCAACCTGAGGGCGCATGGGTGGTGTTACGACAGGGTCACCACATGGTCCAACCTGAGGGCGCATGGGTGGTGTTAAGACAAGGTCACCACATGGTCCAACCTTAGGGCGCATGGGTGGGGTTTGTTATGCTCAAATAGGCCTATCACTTGTATCCCTCGATCGTACTACGAGGACTAATGTTCTTAAGATTTCACCTACCCAATCACATAACCTAACAGTTCCTTCCTTAGCTGACCATACCATTCGTAATTATCCGTATCAGTATGTAACATGTATTTCACCCCAGAAGTATGAAACTGAAAACAGTTAAGAGAAAAGGGGGACATGAACTCACAGTGGTGCGTCTCTACCAAGTATATCCCCTGATCAAGCAGCTGCGCGACGACCTACACGTACTAAGTCTATTAGACGGACGGCCGTGCCTTAGCTTAAGGTTTAAGTTTTTGGGAAATAGTTAGACAACTATCTCGTGTTTATATTTTGTAAATACGTGGTAATCATTCTCCTTCCCAAGGATGGGGGATTTAATACATGTGCGTTCGTATATCTTCGAAATATATTATTAAGTTTCACTTAAAAGTATATTTTATTCCATTTATCCAAAATACTTTACTTTCCAAAATATAAATATTTTTCCCAAAAATATTATATTTTATTCCATATACTTTTCCAAAATAATACTTTTGTCAAAACACGCGTTCAATAGTATTTTTCCGAAATGCGTAAGTTACCTTTGAAGTTCGGGTGGTAATAATAATACCGTTGGAACTTAATATTTATTGTGAAGGCGTTCGTATTATTTTGGAGCCGTTAATATTTAGTAATATTATTTTTACCCTAAAAATAATATTTGTATAGTTCACAAAATAATCATAAAAATCTCACAAGTGTTGTGGTGAAAAATATATACTAAATATATATTTATCAAGTTTCATTTTGTGAAAATCCCACCTCCGATATTTAGAAATTTTTTGTAAATAAGTCGTGGCGAAACTTACGCTTTGAAATCAAGTCAAAAATAGATTTACAACACTTGTAGTGAAAATATTCCCAAGTGTTAGGTTTTTAGAAAAATTTCGCCAGAGTTTCCCCTGTAACTGGAGGTGGCCACGCTTTTAAGCGTATCATTTTCTTTTATAAATCAAACCAACAATTTTCTCATTCAATCAAAACAATGTTCAAAGCATCAATTAGTCAGAATATATATAATTCGCATAAATTACATGAAGTTGTGGATTACTCATAACTTTTAGTAATTCTCATTACTTTTAGTGGATCTTTATATAAACCAACCCGGTTTTGTAAAAACCTTGTTTTTAAAGAAATTCCATCTTTACAACTTCTTGTAAAATTTGACAAAACAATTTATTTGTCACCATCCATAACTTTTAGTAATTCTCATTACTCTATGTCACGATCCATGAACATGACTAACCCGGGTTAGATGATGATCCGAGCTACCACAACATAGATCGGCACTAAATAATCACACAAAACAAATCTTACAAGATTTGCACAACCCTTGTGCTATTAACCAACATTTTTAGCATTTTTAGTAGACTTTTTCATATCATTTTGTATGTTCATGAGTTTTAACCGTCATATATCGTTTTAACCACCTTAAAATAGTTCGGGAAGGTGATTTAAGCAACTTACTACTAGCTCGAGGCTAGGGAAGATTCTAGTCGCAAAATGAGTGGAAAAAAGCAATGTAGTGAGGTCCTTCGCAATCCGAGTGCACCAAGCTTCCTTATACGCGATCCTTAACCCTTGTATGATCTTGGAATGGCTTGATCAAAATCGAAAAGTGGTGGTGGTGGTGCTTGTGTGGTCGGCCGAGAATAGCCAAGAGAAGGAGAGAGGGGTGTTGATTTTGTTGTGTGGTTTTGTGAAGTGTAAGTGATCCTACATACATATATAGAATCCATCTCTTGTGGTTAACCAAAGGATTTTATGTCAACTAGATTTTAGACATATAGGATTAAAATAATCTTGTAAGGACAAGGGGTGTCCCCCATGAGGACCGAACTCGTTAGGGGGGGGGGGGGGGTATTCGGTTAGTTTCCAACTAAATAGTTAGGTTAGTTAAGTTAAGTATTTTTTTTATGTTCCGGGTATAATCTGGTTGTTCGGTTGGATAGTGATCCGTTAAAGTGCTTAACAAAGCTTTAAAGTGTCGTTATTATTATTTTCAGTGACACAACTTATTCCCGACACATTGGAAAGTGTCTAGTAATATTTTTCCCATGTTTTGGCACTTTATTAGTTAACCAAATGCTGAATTATTATTTAAAATGCTGAATTTTGTACCTAGAGTACGTTTTAGGCACATCCGGTCACTGTATCTCATTCCTAGTGACCCAGTTCTACAACCCTTATATTCCTACACTCACCACTAGTGTAGCAAACTATCTCAGGCTCTTACAGGCCTTAGAGGCAGTACCTGCTTGGTGCTGGCTATAACAGCACATTTAATAGGTTATCCGTTCATTGTGCTACTGTGCGTTTGGTGCATCAAGGTTGTCACAAAGGTGCTGTAAGCAAAACATGGAGTGACAGCAAGTAAAGTATGATGCAAGTAAGTACATGTATCAGCATTCAAGTAGCAGTTTATCCACAAATTCAAGTAAGCACAGTAATTAAGCAGGAATTAATTATTAATTAAGTCGTACGGATACCTGGTTTGGTGAGGGTTGTCATATTCTCCCCCCGTTAAATAAATTTCGTCCTCGAAATTTGTACTACCCTACTACTTATGGTGAAGTCACACACGTATGTATATGGATAATATCGAAGTAAATAATCATCAAATCGAAACAGACCTTACTCACATTAGCTGAGTCCTAGAATATATATCAACCCGAATCCTAGGGTTGAAAGGTGTGTGCTTCTAGCAATGGATGTCAACGGTACAAAACGTACTTGACGTATAATCTAGTGTAAACCGGCTAGCAGGGGTTCCACAAAAGTGGAGTTTTGACTAATAAGATTCTTTTAAACGATTGGTTGCAATGTGCTAACGGGTTTTTACAAACCATAGCACCCGTTATATGAACTCAAAAGTAACAACTCAACGTAATAGTATAATGATCTGTCAACTCTTGAATAAATGTCTGGTAAGGTTTAGTGTGTCGACATTTTTGAATAGTGGAGATACACCGAATGGAATACAAGTGAATCTGGTGTATCATTGTCTTGATTCGTAGTTGCATCAGAATGTTTAAATGATAAATCAAACAGAAGTATGTGTGGTCTCGTGTAAAACGGTTACCACGATTAGCACAAGCTACAAGTTTATGATGACACCACAAGGTGTCGTAATGGCATTTCCCAATAATAGTGGTGACTGAACAAGTTCACCGCGTTTGAAATCAAATGAAAGTGTACTGAGGCAATCTGAAGATTTGATTTATACCATGTTACAGAGTTTTCAGTTAAATACGGAACATCAAAGATCCACTGTTTCCAATCGAAGATGAAATGTAATAAGTATCGCAAGGCATTTGATTCACAACGAAAGAATCGTTAGGGGGGTACATCATGATATGAAATGAATTTATGTACTTTTGACTCAGCACGCCCGTGTGTTGAGAGTGATTTAATTGTGATAAAGAAATGGATTTAGGGTAAGTTGTCAAATAATCAATTAAATCCGTGTACGAAGTGAGTAGTCAAAAAGCGCAAGCTTCTGTTCTGTGAAAGTATCACTGTAAGGTATCAAAATCTATCAACGATTTAGTGGATTCTTAGACCAAATAAGTCTACCACGACCCGAAACAAAGAATCTGTGCCAAAGTATTAGAATACGATGCTCTCAATGCATCATATGGCGTCTCAAATTAAGCAGGTGAACTGGATAAGTTCAAGCAGTTGAACTTAGTTTCAACGTAACCAAACAATAAACGTACATATCGACAAGGAAACCTTGATATGATAGCAAACATGTAACTTGAAAGAAGGTAGTTTCAATAAGTGTGTTGACTTGATAACAAAAGAGTCAACAATGACAAAAATGTAGGTCATTCGAATCACGAATCAGTAACTGGGTTTAGCAGGGTAATATTTAAATTTTAATGAAGTGTTTGTTCGAAACAAAACCACGTGCGTAGCAAATGATGCATGTGAGTCATGAAAGTTTCCGAGTACTGAAACAATGAGTGCTTGCTAAATGAAGAAATGACCAAGTATCGAATCAAATGTGTGTTCGCTCTCAGCGAAGAAAACTTGTGTGATGCAACTACTACCATTAAGGGGAGTAGAGATGCAAACATCTACTTGCCAGAAGTAAAAGAAATCCAAGTATTCTCTGTTTGGTTAACGGAACTGGCATATGCGCCACGTTAATGATGGTTGATTGAGTTGACAGATATGGTTCCTAAATAAAAACCTTTACGAGTTTGGACCTGGGTTCCCAAGGTCCTAAATATATGTTTTCTAAATCCTCCAGATTTCGTGTCCCGTGTAGGCTGGTTTGTGCATTGTGTAGGAAGCACCACTTTTATGTACGTCTAAGAACTAGTCATTGTCCCACAATTTTCATCGGTAAACTTTCTTCCTGAATTTCACCGCTAACGACGCTCGATCGTCGATCAGTTGTGTAGTAGTAGTTGGGTCCTCATAGTTAGTTATATAAGAGGTTCGTTAACCCTTAGTATGAGTCACCGACTCTCGTGTGTTAGCTCGTTCGGCTCCTGGTAGTTGATGTTTATTTAAAAATCATCATCCTTCTTTTTGACGAGTAGAAATGGGGTTACCCCAAAAGGGAATTTTGGTCTGTTATCTTCCTTCTCTATCCATTGCTAAAACTTCTCTGTCAATCCTTGCATCTCCGAAAATGTAAGTCGCTACGATGCATCGACTACGGGTGCAGTGCCTGGAATTAAATCGACGCGAGATTCGACTAATCGTTGAGGAGACGATTCCGGCAAGTCTTCGAGGAAGACTTCAGGGTATTCTCCAATCACAAGGATATCTTCGAGTTTTGGTTCTTCGGCTTCTTTTTCCACGACATGAGCCAAGAATGCAACACATCCTTTGTGCGAAAATTTTCGTGTCTTCTTTGCCTGATAATCCGTAGGAGCGTATCCTGCTCCATGAATCACGATCATTTCTCCGTTCGTCATCGGGGCACGGATGACAATCTCTGCTGGGTTGTCCGACAACCAGTCCATCCCAATTATCACGTCGAAGCTTCCGTTAGGCTTGTTCTATCGAGAACTGGGTATCTAGGTTACTTACTACTAAAACAACTATATTTTCTGAAGCTAAAATTTGACAATACTGTCAAATAGAGCATAACATTGACTATTATGAGACGTACCGATATCCACGCTTGGATTCTATCCCCGTTGTTGAGCTTTCATCCACGTGCCTGAGTGTTCTTAGGGCAATACTTCCTGAAATGCCCCACATCACCGCAATTAAAACATGCTTGGCCACAGCCTTGATCGTCACCATCCCTGCCTTGATAGTTGTTGTCGTCGTTATTTCCTCCGCGATTTCCGCTACCATCTTGACCTCTATTTCCATGTTTAGTACCCTGCCGACACGTTTCCTTGACATGTCCCACCTTGCCACATTTACCACATTTTCCATATCTACACTGCCCGTTATGGTGACGTCGACAGTTGTCGCACTTTGCTAGGATACCTGTGTACTCTTTTATCTTTTTGGCCTTGTTGTTGCTACTTGACTGGGTACCCTGTTTGAAATTCGCCAACTTTCTCTTGTTGTCCCCAGATGACTCTACATGAGTCTCCTTTTTCTCCTCAGAGGTTGAAAATTTGTTCATCCTGATTGCCTCTTCCGTCAAGGCTAAACTTAGATTGATGGCCTCAGTGATTGTTGCAGGCTTTGATGTCGTTACCATGCTCATGATTTGGGGTGCCAATCCCCAAATGAAACGCTCAATCCTCTTAAACTCCGGATCTACCATGTAAGGAACGATACGCGATAGAACTTGGAACTTCTCCACATACTCAGCTATTTTTGGACCTTTCATCTTCAAGTTCCAGAACTCAGTTTCTACCTTCTGGCTTTCTGTTCTCGAACAGTACTTTTTATGCATTAGCTCTTTCAGCTCGTCCCATGATAAAGCATACGCAGCAGCCTCGCCCATTGTCTGAACCTGAAGTTTCCACCATGACAGAGCCCCATCTCGGAACAGACCGGAAATGTACGTGACCTGATCTCTTGGGGCGCATTTGCTCGCACGCAAAACAGTGTCCGTCTTCTCAATCCAGCGTACGAAGGCTACGACACCCCCAGTGCCGTCGAAATGTAGGGGCTGGCAGCCTAAGAACTGCTTGTAGGTGCAGCCGTTGGGTGGGTTATTTCCTGAGGTACCTCCGTTGCGTTTGGAGCGCTGGGCCTCGTATTGTGCGATGACTGCAGCAATGATTCCCTGAAGTTCCGCCTCGTTGGTGGGTATGCGTACATCCCGTCTTGGAGGCATCTTCTAAATGATGATCGTATGGGTCAGGTCATAGTAAGTAAATAACGCACGTACGTAATATCATTCATCGAGCACATAACATCTCATGTTATAAATTAATCGATCACATAACATCTCATGTTATAGGATTAGGACAATTAATCCCAACATCACATATAATGGGAATATTGCGATTGTGCTACCGTAATTCGAGACCGCAATATAATGTTTAAAATTTGTATAACTGTATTGTACATCACAAGTGACTAAGGGCCACAAGGGTTGTCGTATGTTTATTTGCTCTCGTTATCTTCTGTTCGCAATTGCATTGTCTTACAAAGCGTATCATATCAAAAGGGACACAGGGTCACCCTACCCTTGCCCAACAAGTATATCAGTGTATCAAAATTACGTAGTCAGACGTGGTCCTTAAGGGTCTTCACGGTCTCGGCTCGTCATTAGGGTCTTCACTCAAATGTAATGCAATCCGCATAGTTCAGAAATCAACTATACTTGTGACTGGGGTGGAGGAGGAAAGAAAAGTGACCGCTAATATGCGAGAGTCCCTCCTCGAGCTGGTATATACGTCGGGGTAATTATCTGCCCTGCCGCCCGATAGTAAAGAAATGTGTATCAGAATCCTGGTGTCTAACATAAACTTTTCTGGCAAAATGTTGTCTTGTGATGTAGACACCTTAATCATGTTTTTGGTTATGTAATGTTTTGCAAATGAAGTTGCCAATTGTGGCGTCAGCTCAAGCTCCAACATTCTGTGACTCATATCCTTAACTGTGGTTGATGTTACAGGAGCAACTCATCTCGCGTGTGGCCTTTATAATGTAAGGGTCTAACTTCAGCACAGTGTACAATAGGAATCATCGAGATGGCTCGTCCTGACGTTGTAGAGGTGAATGTAGCAAGTGGTGCGACTTGTGTAGTTGGGAATATGCTGTTGTAGCAGATGAATCGTTATGCGGGTGCTGACCTAAAGTACCTCCCCGAGGTGCGGTTCTATTCTGAAGGAAAGCTATAGGCATCTTGGCGCAATGGGCGTTGGTCTTCATAGGGGAAGGGAGCAATGTCAGCAGTTTCGGTGTGTAAAAACGAACATCTCACAAATGAGGAGATTGGCCGATGCAGGTAGATATAAGAGGTGCAATGTATGGCAGACCAAAAAGAAACAGGGTCGTGATCACGTAAAGGTGTAGGTTCAGCAGGCGCAACATCAAGCTGACCCAAATGGTGTAGCAGCTGGCTCGAGTGCAGGCTCCGGGTCATGTAACGGTGTGGAGGCCATCAGCGGTAAGTGTGGGTAGCAAAGGTGCATCCATAGGAACTGGAACAGGGGCCACAAGAGAGCGTCACAGGAAACTCGAAAGGTGGGTAACCATTGACATCGTCTATCCACCCATTTTGGGTGTGCGCGTATCGAGGATCAACTTGGGTTGCAAAAGGCGCATGATCGAACTGTACAGGCACAGGGTCAGGGTGGGGTGCAACAAGAGGGTCAGCAGGTATAACAGCGATAAGTGGGGGATCAACATGATCAGCAGCAATAACATGGTCACCCTCCAGTAGTGGTGCATCAGTAGGGTGATCGTCAATGGGTAGGTCAGCAATCACAGGATCACTGGGCATGCCAGCCTGAACCGTGTGACTAATGTTGTGCGCTCCGAGTGTGTGACGGTGCGGAGGCCACAGACTCGAAGGAGTCTGGAGCGGGTGAGTGTGCAGGTGACTCCTCAGCTGGGGCATCTGCGAGTAACAAAAGACCACTGTCAGCTAGAAGGGCCTCGCCCTCAACATCGTCCTCCAGGGAATCATCATCAAACGGATCGACGTCGTCGTCAGCGTCGGCGTCGAGGAGCATATCGTAAGCATGATAAACGACCAAAGGTATGGGAGCAGGGATCTCTACGAGTGGTAGGTACCCAGCAAAAGGACCATTAGCGGGCTCATCGACAGCGTCGGGTAGCGCAAAGGGCTGAAAGTCATCCTCGTCTGTGCTAGTAACATCTGATGTGTGGACCTCGTGCTCTGAAGACTCCAAGTCGTCCGATACTATGGGTCTAGGGTCCGTGGTGTCCGATTCACTAGTGCCTGATGAATCCATGGTGTCTGTATCATAAACACAAATATGCACAAATAATCAATCATATAATCAGACAAGCACATTAGTCACCAAGCAAGAAATCAAACAATTCTCCTAGTCCCACTAGCCTCCCAGCCTCTCAGACTGCTCTTCCTAGTCCCACTAGCCACATTCTCCCAGCCTCTCAGACTGCTCTTCCTAGTCCCACTAGCCAAATTCTCCCAGCCTCTCAGACTGCTCTTCCTAGTCCCACTAGCCACATTCTCCCAGCCTCTCAGACTGCTCTTCCTAGTCCCACTAGCCTATTCTCCCAGCCTCTCAGATTGCTCTCCCCAGTCCCACTAGGCAACTACCTCGGTTTCCTAAACCGAGCCTCGGTCCTCCAGACCGAGCCTCAGCCTCTCAGACTGAGCCTATAAATAATAAATAAATGTGCTCAACATTTGTTTGTAAAAAGTTTTGGATCTGGACTTGAGTGGTATGCAGTAAAAATGTTTTCGTGAGAGCCCTAGTGATCATAGTCTAGACTCAAGAAGGAATCCTAGTTCCCTATGATCAGAGCTCTGATACCAAGCTGTCACACCCTGGCTTTGCGGAAGCGTGGTTAATTTGGTGTGACTTCTTAATACCATAGCTTAATCATAACAAAGCTATATGAAAATAAAATCATGCAAGATCATCCATTGATTTAAGTCTTAAAACATAAATAACACAACATTGACTTAAGGCGTTGACACATGCAACGGAAACTACAACCTGATAACATAAAACATTGTTCGGAAGACACAAACATCAACACAAAATAAGCACAGTTTAAGGATTGTGACTCGTCCAGGTAAAAGTCACATCCCCTAAACTTGGATGACCTCGAAACTCTTATGCAGCGGGAAAACGTAGCATACCGTGCCAGAATCCTTAGTTCCCTGAAATACATGTAAGTTGGAAAAATCAACAAAAATTGTTGAGCGACCTCATGTGTTTAGTATGTGCGCGCGAATAAACCTTTATAATCATTGTAAGTATGAATGTTTTGTAAACTCTGGTATGAAAGCAAATAAGGAAACATATCAGTTCATGTGTAACCACATGGTCCAACCTGCGGGCGCATGGGAGGGGATAGGACAAGATCACCACATGGTCCAACCTGAGGGCGCATGGGTGGTGTTACGACAGGGTTACCACATGGTCCAACCTGAGGGCGCATGGGTGGTGTTAAGACAAGGTCACCACATGGTCCAACCTTAGGGCGCATGGGTGGGGTTTGTTATGCTCAAATAGGCCTATCACTTGTATCCCTCGATCGTACTACGAGGACTAATGTTCTTAAGATTTCACCTACCCAATCACATAACCTAACAGTTCCTTCCTTAGCTGACCATACCATTCGTAATTGTCCGTATCAGTATGTAACATGTATTTCACCCCCGAAGTATGAAACTGAAAACAGTTAAGAGAAAAGGGGGACATGAACTCACAGTGGTGCGTCTCTACCAAGTATATCCCCTGATCAAGCAGCTGCGCGACGACCTACACGTACTAAGTCTATTAGACGGACGGCCGTGCCTTAGCTTAAGGTTTAAGTTTTTGGGAAATAGTTAGACAACTATCTCGTGTTTATATTTTGTAAATACGTGGTAATCATTCTCCTTCCCAAGGATGGGGGATTTAATACATGTGCGTTCGTATATCTTCGAAATATATTATTAAGTTTCACTTAAAAATATATTTTATTCCATTTATCCAAAATACTTTACTTTCCAAAATATAAATATTTTTCCCAAAAATATTATATTTTATTCCATATACTTTTCCAAAATAATACTTTTGTCAAAACACGCGTTCAATAGTATTTTTCCGAAATGCGTAAGTTACCTTTGAAGTTCGGGTGGTAATAATAATACCGTTGGAACTTAATATTTATTGTGAAGGCGTTCGTATTATTTTGGAGCCGTTAATATTTAGTAATATTATTTTTACCCTAAAAATAATATTTGTATAGTTCACAAAATAATCATAAAAATCTCACAAGTGTTGTGGTGAAAAATATATACTAAATATATATTTATCAAGTTTCATTTTGTGAAAATCCCACCTCCGATATTTAGAAATTTTTTGTAAATAAGTCGTGGCGAAACTTACGCTTTGAAATCAAGTCAAAAATAGATTTACAACACTTGTAGTGAAAATATTCCCAAGTGTTAGGTTTTTAGAAAAATTTCGCCAGAGTTTCCCCTGTAACTGGAGGTGGCCACGCTTTTAAGCGTATCATTTTCTTTTATAAATCAAACCAACAATTTTCTCATTCAATCAAAACAATGTTCAAAGCATCAATTAGTCAGAATATATATAATTCGCATAAATTACATGAAGTTGTGGATTACTCATAACTTTTAGTAATTCTCATTACTTTTAGTGGATCTTTATATAAACCAACCCGGTTTTGTAAAAACCTTGTTTTTAAAGAAATTCCATCTTTACAACTTCTTGTAAAATTTGACAAAACAATTTATTTGTCGAAACTTTGTGTTACACAAGTGTTTACACACTTGTGTGTTTAAAAATCATTCTTGTTCATGTAAGATCCGGCTTTAGAAAAATATGATTTCCTTGACACTCAGTCCTTTGAAAATACCGCTTGTAGATCCGTAGATCTACTAGTTTTAAACACTATTTTGTAAGTAAAGTCGATTTTACACAAGTTCATGTTTAGTGTGTGGTAGAGTTTCATCATTTAACCTTTTTTATATTTAAACGACTCTATGTCACGATCCATGAACATGACTAACCCGGGTTAGATGATGATCCGAGCTACCACAACATAGATCGGCACTAAATAATCACACAAAACAAATCTTACAAGATTTGCACAACCCTTGTGCTATTAACCAACATTTTTAGCATTTTTAGTAGACTTTTTCATATCATTTTGTATGTTCATGAGTTTTAACCGTCATATATCGTTTTAACCACCTTAAAATAGTTCGGGAAGGTGATTTAAGCAACTTACTACTAGCTCGAGCCTAGGCAAGATTCTAGTCGCAAAATGAGTGGATAAAAGCAATGTAGTGAGGTCCTTCGCAATCCGAGTGCACCAAGCTTCCTTATACGCGATCCTTAACCCTTGTATGATCTTGGAATGGCTTGATCAAAATCGAAAAGTGGTGGTGGTGGTGCTTGTGTGGTCGGCCGAGAATAGCCAAGAGAAGGAGAGAGGGGTGTTGATTTTGTTGTGTGGTTTTGTGAAGTGTAAGTGATCCTACATACATATATAGAATCCATCTCTTGTGATTAACCAAAGGATTTTATGTCAACTAGATTTTAGACATATAGGATTAAAATAATCTTGTAAGGACAAGGGGTGTCCCCCATGAGGACCGAACTCGTTAGGGGGGGGGGGGTATTCGGTTAGTTTCCAACTAAATAGTTAGGTTAGTTAAGTTAAGTATTTAGGAGGTTAACCCATTTACTAGTATGTTATGCATTGTAGCGGGTGTTAGGGTATACGGGGACCCTAACTGGCTCAGAAAAGAAAAACAGTGTTGGTGGCAATATTTTTTTTTATGTTCCGGGTATAATCCGGTTGTTCGGTTGGATAGTGATCCGTTAAAGTGCTTAACAAAGCTTTAAAGTGTTGTTATTATTATTTTCAGTGACACAACTTATTCCCGACACATTGGAAAGTGTCTAGTAATATTTTTCCCATGTTTTGGCACTTTATTAGTTAACCAAATGCTGAATTATTATTTAAAATGCTGAATTTTGTACCTAGAGTACGTTTTAGGCACATCCGGTCAGTGTATCTCATTCCTAGTGACGCAGTTCTACAACCCTTATATTCCTACACTCACCACTAGTGTGGCAAACTATCTCAGGCTCTTACAGGCCTTAGAGGCAGTACCTGCCTGGTGCTGGCTATAACAACACATTTAATAGGTTATCCGTTCATTGTGCTACTGTGCGTTTGGTGCATCAAGGTTGTCACAAAGGTGCTGTAAGCAAAACATGGAGTGACAGCAAGTAAAGTATGATGCAAGTAAGTACATGTATCAGCATTCAAGTAGCAGTTTATCCACAAATTCAAGTAAGCACAGTAATTAAGCAGTAATTAATTATTAATTAAGTCGTACGGATACCTGGTTTGGTGAGGGTTGTCGCATGAACGATTGTGAAACAAACTTCACAATATCCTGCTCTGCACAACCACTGATGTCTACTACTGTGTCCATCTCATCCAGCCATGTCATACAATCGATGGCTCCTTTTTCTCCTGTGAAGTCCCTTGGTTTGCAAGAGACAAAGTATTTATAAGAGCAGTTCTTAACACGTGGCTCCTGATTGAGCACAATTTGCCTGGATGGAACACTTCTCTGATTTGAAGAATGGTGAGAATCATTCTTATAAGACGTATGTGTCTTAGAAGGTGGTTTTGTGTGAGGCACAGATTGGGTCCCACTGCGAGTACCACTTGATTCTTTGAACTGTCTGTCAATGGCTCGAGTGACAGCATTATCTATCATTGTCTGTAAATCTGCAGCTGTTACATTCATCCTTGTATTGCATTCCTCATATTGGGTTGACTGTTGACTTCGTCTGATTCAGGCATGCTGAAAACAGTTGATGATAATTTTGTTTAGAAGTCTATTATGGAACCATCATTTTCGATGATTCATTAACCATGGTATAAATAGACCATATTTGGTTAATTTGATAATCAGATTTATTTTAAACTTTTCATTCTAGTTAATCCAGTTATAGACTATTAAGGATATTAAAATGGCACAAAAAGGCCTGGTCACAGGGACCGTTTGAATTTATGAGCCATGATCTTATAGGATCAATGCATTGAGGTTTGAACATAGTTCATTACCCTTCTTGGCAGAGAGTCGTAGACTACAACTGTCATTTGTCTCAAAGGACAATAAATATGGCCCTTAGGCACTTCATCACTAATGGATGCTTATTTTGTAATCATCTTATTGGATGATATAAGCCATGATTTCTAGGTCACTAGGCTGAATCAGGAATTTGAAAGAATCCAATATAAGGATGACTATTGTGGTTTTCTCGAACCACACTTGTTAGGAGTGCTAACACGTTCTTAGGTGTTAACAATGATTTATTATCTTAAAAAGGCTTTACCATTATAGCCATGTCTAAAATGACATATAGGCTAGGTTATACCTTTAAGATTTTCTTTGAGATATAATGGCAGAGAAATCATAAATTTAAATGATGTTCCGATTTAGGACATAATGCATATGTATATGTTTAATACCAAAGTAAATTTCAAAAAGGAAACTTTTCATAGAAAGTCCTAAAGAATTACAATAATTTCCCTAAACGGGTCTTAAACAAAGAAATTCGCCCACGCAGGGACTTAAAAGATATATATGTCCTTATAGGGACTACTAGAGAAATGAAATATAACAAAGGGAGTTTCTTCTTCATTTTATTTCTGAAAGTTTCCTCCTTGGTTCACTGTGTGTGGTACGGATACTGAAGGATTTGGTGGGTAGTTGAAATCCTCTGTATTAGGAATCTTTGCAAAAGTGGAATCCAAGGATTTTATGGTTAATGAATAATATGGATCACAATTAAGATCAGGACAGGTATAATCCAAGTTTGGGATTCCAAGACTTGGAGGTAAGAAATATGGGTCCTTTGGGTCCATAGGTATCATCTTGGGAGCCTCAGGGCCAGTTGGTATGGACTCCTCCGATGTTGGCTTCTCATTTGAAGTTTCAAAAGTCTTAGGTACAGAATCTGAAATATGGTTGATGGTTTCAACTGGTTTGATTTTTTTTTTTTGGGAATAGGTTCGAAAAGGTCCTTTCGCCATACTGGTCGTACGCTTATTCAAGTTGTGGTACGAAGCTTAACATTCTTAGACTTCGGGTTTGGAGAGCTTCCACCAATGGCAGCTTTGCTCGGTGACACGTTCCTGAAATATACAAATATCGAAAACAATGCATACATATAACAAGGATGAGATCATTCCTAGTTCATGTCTAGACTCGAAAGTCAAGGAATGTGCTACTGTGTCATTGAGATTAAACACAAAAGGCTAGTGTTTAATTCACTCAATGTTGGCTCTGATACCAACCTGTTACACCCCGATATTTCCATGTATTACCGGTGGGCCCGGTGGGGAGTATCGTGACGTAGTTGATATTATCATAGTCAATTAATCACAGTTTAAACGCACAGCGGAAGTCTAAAAGTAATTATATAAATCGATTTGAAAGTACAATAAAATATTATACAACGGATTGTAAGTGGATCCACAGGCAGATCTAAAACAAAAGAAATATTGTTCAACAGACTTAAAGTGATAAAAGCTTGCACGACTCTTTATTTAATCACTCAGGAGTTCCAGCCCATTACGCTTAGTACCTGCAGTTAATCTTTCTGAAAAATACGTCAGTTTACACTGGTAAATACAATTAACTGACTCTTTTGAAAACATTTAAGAAAATTGATTTAAATGCACAAGGCACAAATATTCATTTATAACTTGGGACAATTATTTAAAAATAATCTTGTATACAGATTTATATATTTTTCGTCCATTCAATAGCCCGGGTTAGAAGTACCGGGTTAAAGGTTAATACACACACCACAAGTATAGGCCCACAAGATAGTGAGATACTGTTTATACATACGCAACTATCAGGTGTATGCCTACACCCCGTGCTTAAGTCGTGGCCATTTCTAATGAATGAGCCGAGGATATCCAAGACATGGTCATTAACCCCCCAAAGGCATTGCATCAAACAAAACAGATTAAAACGGGTTATGTAAATTTATTAATCACAATCCAATTTAAATAATTTTATACCCGACCAAGCGGTATTATTATAATATCGTATCCCAAGCCCGTATAACGGAAAATAAGTTAAAAGTATTTACCTGAGCTTAAAATATAATTTTATTTTCAGTCGTATATCAATCAGCAAGCGCAAATAGCTTTTACTGGGCTCCTAATCTGGAACGAAGGTTTTAATAACCTATTAGATTCCTAACGGGTCTTACTTAAGTTTAAACTTAGACCGGTTAGTTTTAATGAAAGGTTTACGGTTCAAAACGCAAGATTAAGCGAAGACCGGATTAGAATGTGATTTAGACCCAACAAGTATGAAGACTTGTATAAAATGGGTAAACTAAACACATTCTGGATTTTGAAGTAAAAATGATAAGGTTTGACCCATTTCGGTTAATTTATGCAAACTAGTTACATAAACCGTACCGAACACGAATATGCATAACGGGTAACCAAATGAGTCATGTACAGGTTCCATAAGTTAATATGCTTAAAATATGTTATGATATCAGTAGGATACCTTCCATTATGCCCAAAACGAATTTAAACCAATTTAAGCCCCGTGAGGGTATTTTGGTCATTTTAAAGTTTATAAAAGAGGTTAACTAGCAATCTGAGGTTCTGGTCTAAAATAATCAGTAAAAATGTTTATTTTAGTAAGTTACATCAGTAAGATATCACATATGTATGACATTGATCATTTATGGCCAAACTATGCACCGTAGGGGCATTTTGGTCATTTCACATATGTTATAAGGGTCAAATTTGGAAATCTGAGTTCAAAACTTTTACTTACTGTTAAAGTATAAAAATTTACTTATAATATCAGTAGGTAATAAGTCTTAGGTGTTAAATATAGTTTTAACCCATACTATGCGTTTAAAAAGCGTAAAAGTCGGTATTTGACGATTTTCGAGTTATTTAAGGAAATCTGAGATTTTGATCAGTCTCAAAAGCTTAAAATATTTTATTTAATATATGAAATCAGTAGGGAAAGGTTTGATATCAAAATGTTATGTAAAACTCATTTTATCAACGAAAAGGACAACATTGTCAATACCGAATTTACACTAGAACTCTATAATATAATCAGTTTAAAATTTAACAAAAATTTTCAAAAATCTCTAAACATTATATTATAACAGTGGGTAGAAATTTTGGTGTCAAAATTCGGGTTTAAATATGATTTGTGCCAAAAACGCTATTTAATTAATAAAAAGCTTTCGTTTTACGATATCGTGCATAACTCTTATTTCAGACCAGAAACGGATGTCAATTTTTTAGGACATACTAATATATCAGTAATAAAACTTTTTGTCCTCTCACATTTTCAAAAATCCCGTTTTAATATCAAAAGGGCATAACGGTCAACTTTTAAGCATTTAACGAAAACATGCAATGAACTAGGATTTCTATGGAACCATGTTGTATAACCTCATAGGGTTATACTAACATATAATATGGTCATAAAGGAACCGTAAGGCATAACTAAACTAAGCTAAATCGGGTCAGAACTGAAAGTCAAAGCAAAAGTCAACTTTTGCGACTTTCGGTTGCGAACCGACCCTAAACTCATAATTGTCGGGTTTGACATGCCTAAACATGTTCAATTAATTTTTACCAAGTTATTTAAGTGACAAAACTGATATTATAGCTTCTACATTATCGGTTATAAATTTTATTTAAAAACTAACCCGTTTGACTTTTATTTTAATTACTTTGACCCGACAATTAACTAAGTAAATGTGATAATTAGGAGGTGCCCTTTTGAGGGTTCAACACCTACCTAATTACGATCACGTAGCCATGTTCGTTGCGAACAATGGCTTGACCATTTACGGTCTAGCTAAAAGTCAAAGCGTTTATCGTAAACGCTTGACTTTTCGGCTTTAAAAGCCAAATAAAATAACCAAGCACGAAAGGAACACTTACAAGTGGTCCTTAGGACAAAAGGAGGTTCCCAAACTATTCAGGATCCTCTTAGAATTAGAGATATAGCAGATTTGAATGAAGTATGAGTTTTTGAGCAAAAAAACCCACCTCTATTTATAGAGTTTGGAAAATGGTTAGATTGTCAACAAGTGTTGGAAGGGGCCATGAGATGATTACAGGTGTTTTACCAGGTTTCAATACCATCAAAGGGCCCATAGATTCGAAATTTGTGAGTATGGGTTTCATATAAGTGGTTTACTGTAACACCCCGAAAACGGGTTTGGTAATCAAAACACGTTAATACTAAAAGAAAGGTAAAGTACCGTTAGTGGTAAAATTTACCTGGTGAATATTAAGGTTTCTAAATAAATAGATCTAATGTTAAATAAAAAGGGGCGAAGGCATGTTTATGAGAAAATAAAGTTATTAAAGGCCCGAGTTAACGGGACTTAGAATGGAACGGGTTATAACCCCGGAACCTACTAAGTTAACTAGGAATAATTAACCTAGTTATTTATGTGTAATCAAGTGAATGAATAAAGATCAAGATTTTAACCCTCTTTATAAAACTTCTAAATATGAGGGACTAAAAGTGGGCAACTTAGGAAATGTTTTAATTAAAACAATAATAAAAATCAAAACACACACACACATGTGTGTGTGTGTGTGTGTTCGATCGACCAGAAGCAAGAACAAAGGGCTCAAACCCTAACTTCAGCAAAATCAACAAATTGAAGGTCAAATCCAGCCCAAATCAGATGCATGAACACAAATTCGTGATTACCTATTCATGGGGATTACAAGGTATGTTGAATTTTGCTATTTAGTGATACTTTGAAACTATGATGAGAAATCATAGTCGAAATTCTGGAATGAATAATGAATCTATGAGCGTTGTTGTGATGAAATTCATGTTTAGAAACAAACCCTAGTTGAAAACTTGATGAATTGGTGTCAAAACTAGGGATTTGATACTTACCCTATTATGTGCTAGGTGGGTTTTATGATAATATGATGAACACTCGGATTAGAGTGTTAAATTGATGAATATTGATGTTATGATATAAGTTCTAGTTGTAGCTCATGAACGCTAGACATAGAGGGTTGATTTTGATGTAAATCTTGGTAAAAATAACTAGTTATGAACTAGTTAGTAAATATGTAAAATTATGCACATTAGGTGTTTGTTAAAATGACTAAATGAGAACTAAAGTGTTGAAATTTAGAGTGAAAACGCGTATTTGAATGATATGGCAATTATGCGTAATATGAAGTGATAAGGGTTCTAGACATCATGTCGATTTAGACTTAATGTTGTAAACCATGTGATTGAAAATAGTTAACTTTGATAAACTAAGTTAACTAATCATGAAGTCAAATAGTAGCTTCGACATAGAAAATAAGTGAGGTGGAATAGTCGTGATTGTTAATGACTAATTTAACCGCCTTGTAAATGATTGACAATAGTTTGACGCTTAAACGAGCTAGGTGGAGGCTTGGGAAAGAAGCGGTCAAATAAATCAAGTACGAGAAGAGAAGCCTAAACCGGATGAGAGGTAAGTGAAACTTACACCCCCCATGTAGAATATTTGCTTATTTTATGAGTATAAAAGCGATAAATATAATACGGGAAACATCAATTTCTGACGCAATTGATGCGAGTTGGACTAATATAAACAATAAAAACCATGGGTTATGGTAAAAAGGAGCGAAATGGTAACTTGGTCATGAAAGGACTAAGAAATTGTGAGTTTTTTATAAGATTACCTTGTAATGTAATCTAACATTAAGATAAAGGGTAAAAATGGAATTTGGTCAAGTGTTGACTAATGTAACCGAAGTTAAAAAGGTACTCATGGCGTAAGCCGAAATGGGCTAAATAAGTACGGAAAGGGATTAATGAAAGGAAAAATCCGAAAAGGGTCGGATGGGCAAATTGGTGATTAAAAACCATGTTTTTGCTATACATGTAAAGGTTTGGCCGTATAGGCCAAACGGGTCAAATGGTGGTGGTAACACCATTTGACAATATCGACTAATGTGAATGTTAAGCCTTATGTTAACAGGAACGATTAGCAATTCGGATGATTTCGTCGCCATAGAAATTGTGATAATAAAAGCAAGGTATAAATCGGGTCAATATGTTGACCCGAGTCAGGTACGTATAAATATGATTGTAGTTAAACGTACAATTTCGGTTAAATAAGTAGCCAAAATCCTTCGTCGTAAAGCGAGGGATTAAAAATGACCATAAAGCCCTTGATGGGTAAACCGGGTAAACAACCCTTAGAGGTTGTTTAGAAACTTATATTATGATTTTGTAACCTTTAGAAGCGTATAAGATTTGAAGGCATAAACTTTCAAGGGTTGAATGCCTTAAATGCGTCTTGCCGTAGAATGGCATATCCGAGGGTTAAAAACTCGGAATAAATAGTCTATTACTTTAAATCCACCACAATCATAGTTGTGGTGGAAGACCAATCAATATGAATGGTTGAAATTATGAGGCATACGAGAAATGGGCGTGATTTATGCTTAAAAGGGCATAAATACGCTTAATGGGTCAAAGTAAGATTATAAGTAAAATGGTTAAATAATGCGTAGGAACCCATGACTGGAACCTATTATGATAGACAATGTTGGAGATAAAGGGTTCATGAAAAATGGGGGTCAAACAAACATGTTTGTTTGATAAACACATAGAGGGGTCAAAATGTTGGTGCATATGTCTGTCGACTTCGTCTTGTATCGAGTCTTATGTCTAGATTGGATAGAATGGAGCTTGGTAGAATAGAATAGAGAGAATTGGATGTGTTAAACCATTCCGCACGAAATGGCAAGAGCCATTTCGCACGAAATGGATCTTGGTCATTTCGTACGAAATGCATCCTCTATAAATACCTGAGTCTTCAATTCATTCGTAACAGTTCCTGATTCCGGTACCGAAGTGTTGCCGACGTGTCATTTGATCTGTAACAGTGTTATATCAATAACCAAGACAGTTAAAGAGGGAATCAAGCTGTAATCAAGTCTGTATCATTGAATTCCGCCTTTGATGTGGATTAGAACTCTTCTGATAGACTCGTTTAGATCGATTCTCGATCCTACAAGTGGTATCAGAGCTCAGGAGGAAGAGTTCTTACCGAATTCATCTTGTTTTCATCAAAATTATGACTTCTACACTTTCTTTTTCAAAATTAACAAGTTTTCACGGTTAAAATGGATTGATTTTCTCACATTATAAGCGAAACACTATTTTAACGAATCCTTGAGAGAATTGGACCTAAAATTGAGCTAAAAACTGATTAATTTGTCAAAATTCTGACCGAGAGGATGACGTCAGCAGCATTTCGCACGAATTGAGGTTCCATTTCACACCAAAGTGGCATTTCACTTGAATTCATCATCATTTCGTGTGAAATGGATTCTCATTCCGTTTGAAAGTATGTCATTCCGTACGAAATCTCCATTTCGCTTGAATTTGCCATTCCGCGTGAAAAGGATTATCCATTTTGTTTGAAACTACATTTCATTTCATACGAAATCATCTGTTGTGCCATTTCGTACGAAATCAGTCATTCTGTACGAAATCAGCCATTTCGCATCAGATTGCATTTCGCTTGAAGAGGCCATTTCGCACCAAAGTTCATTTCGCATCAAAAAGTCATTTCGTTTGAACTTGCATTTCGTTTGAACTTTGTGAATTTGTGAAACAGGTTACTAAAACATGGAAGATGAGTTTTACAACGCGTTTGCTACTACTCCAGCTGCTCCAGTTACTGTTGCTGAAACAATTGAAATTGAAAATGAAACGGGAACGTCTCAAAAGCCTCCTAAACTTATGTACATCGAGGATTTTAAAGGATGGCAAAATCGTTTTGAAAACTGGGTGCAAGCATATAAGTTTGATGCATGGTGTTCACTGGATGTAGATTACGTTAAACCGAAAAATGAACGTGGGATTGAAAAAGCTTTAAGTGGCTATTCAGCGGCTGAGAAATTGAAATACACCAGTGAAAAAATGATGATTAGTCTTCTCCAACAATCCATAAAAGAAGATATTTTTGTGTTACTTCAACATGAAGAAACTGCTAGATCAATTTGGTTGGCGTTGATTAACAAGTTTAAGGGAAGCGCTGATATGATAAAGAACAAACAAGCTTTACTAAAGAAATCATTTGATATGTTTGTAGCTTTTGAAGGTGAAACAACAAAAATGACTATCGATAGATATTGTCATCTTGTTCTGGAAATGGGAAGATTGGAAATAAAGAAAGACGACGATGAATGGGTTGATAAGCTAGCCGATGCGTTACCACAGAATAAATGGGGAACATATTTGTTGATCTTAAAACATATGAGAAAATTTGAAAGTATGAATTTGGCGAAGTTCATTCAGAAGATTGAAGAACATGAATTGGATATTCAGAAAACTGCTATCATGAATAATCCAAATGCTCAACAAGATGTTAGTCTATATTACAGAGGAAACAAATTTGAGACTACTCCGAGTCCAAAGATTAAGACTGCTTTCAGTGCTGACAGCTCTTCTGGAACAAATGGTAGTACTGTAACTCAGAGTGGTGGATATTCGTCGTCATATTCAAGTTTTGATCCAAATTTCACAACAACAAGTCCTTAACGACAGAATTCAACAAATCTGCAGTGTAATGTTACATTGAATATACAAAATGGTCAAAATCTCTCTCCGGAAATAGCTAAGCAACACATGGCATCACTGGTTACTATGTTAGAGTCGTATGAAAGCTTAGTTGCTGGACGAATTGGAAATCTGATGCTCACCAAAGAGGATTATGACCAGATTGATGCTGAATAACTTGAGTTGATGGACATCAAGTAGTGTTTAGCCAGTGCTGTAAGAAGAGCAGAAACATTTACACAAATCACCGGTAGAGATGATCTTCGTGATGTTGCTACATCTTCATTAGGGTTTGACAAATCAAAGGTTATTTGTTTTCGTTGCCGAGAAAAGGGGCATTTTAAATAAGAATGTAAAAACAAAGAAGCAACCGGAAGACAAGATCCATTTGGAACCAATGAATATCATCGAAAATCAATTTATCATCAGCTTGCTCAACAACCGTCATCATCCCGTGCTATAGAAGATGGAAAGAAGAAAGCTTATCTGGTAAATCAGGATGATGAAAGATTGCCAGAGGGATTTAGCTGGGATAAATATATTCCAGATAAAGAATTTTTAGAAAAATCAGTATTTGTTGCTCAAATCTTGGAAGAAGAAGCAGTCAAATCCAAGCCAAAAAGAACAAAGATTTTCAGATCATCAGAAAGTGATGAAGATACTGATGATGAGGAAGAGTACATTAATAATGCTAGAAAAAATTTAGACTCATTCAGTTTAATTTGTTTTTTGCAGATAAGATCGAGATGTTGAATGAGAAGAAGGCTACTAGAATGAAAAGAGATTTGGAAGCAAGAAGAATTGTTGAAGAAAAGGCAAAATTGGAAGCTGAAAAAGCAAAAGTTGAAGAAAATTTCGACAGAAAAAATCGAAGATGGAGAGTGTGATGAAAAAGTAGAATTTGATGAAGAACCAATAATTGAGAAGGTGGTGGAGAAAATAGTTGAAAAGATTATTGAAGTTGAAAAAATTGTCGAAGTTGAAAAAATCGTCGAAGTAGAGAAGATTGTTGAAGTCACTAAACCTTGTCTGAAATGTTTGAAGTCATGCAAAGATTGTGAGGAGAAAGACAAGAAGTATAGTGAGCTAGAAGAATTGAAAGAAAAATTGTTGTTTGATGTGAAGTATGTAAAAGAATCATATGATGTGCAGAACAAAACGGTTGATAATTTGAACAAGACAAACCTAGAAATGAGAGCTGCTCAGACAATGATGAGTTCAACACTAATGACAAAGCAGAGAGTCATCAATGAGTATATTGAAGAATGTGCAAAGCTGAAGCAGGATTTGGAACTCGAAAAGATTGAAAATGAGAGAATCAAACGATTACTGATGAGTTATAAAGCTTGTGATTATTTGATTGACAGAGTTTATCCTACTGTTGCAGGTCTTGAAGCTTTTCAAGATAAAAAGTCGAAAGATACGGATACTGGTAAGAAACAAAGTGTCAAATATAACAAGTGTCCGCCTCCAATCTGGGAAAGTTATTCTCCCAGAAAGCCAAATGAGGAGCGATTAAAAAAGGCAGTCAACATAAAGTTAAAGTCTGAAACCATTGATGAGTTACCAGAGAACATTGATATCACATTCACAGCGTCTGACACTGATCATGAGTCTGAGTTATTAAAGAAAGTGGTCGATCAGGTGTTGGATATGGATGAAGAGTCAAAGTCGGAGTCTAAATCTGAAAGTTCGAGTTCATCAGACAAGAGTCCGAGTTCACCAATCAAACGGGTTTACAATAAAGATTTTCTGTTATCAAAGAATAACTTGAATGATGAAACATTCAAAGTAGCATATACTTTGAATGATTCTAACAAATTATTTTCTGATGAAAAATTTCCAATAAGAAGTGTCAAAACTGAAATGATCAAACAGGTTTTCAAATTAACAGAAATTAATATTTCTAAAATAAAAGATGTAATTCTTACTGAAAGACCTAAAAATACACTTCAAGGGTGTAACAGAGATTGAACAAGAAAAAAGGTTACAGTTCTGGTTCAGGTTTTCAAAAGAAACCAAACCATAACAGTAATTTCAAAAAGAAGGGATTAGGTTTCATTCCCTCAGAAAATTATAAAAATGAGAAAAATTATAAACCAAAAACTAAATTTGTTTCAGGTACATGTTCAGTAGAAGAGGAGAAGAAACAATTCTGGAGACAGTCAAACAAAGAGTTTCTTGCTGAAAAGAAAAAGTATATGGTGAACAAATCTGAACATAGAGTTGATAGAAGAACCTGTTTAAAATGCCAAGAAGTTGGACACGTTGCTTGGAATTGCCCCAAGTCCACTTATACAAAACAGGGAGTTACTTCTAACTCAAAGTCGAAAAAGAAAAATGTTGATGAAAGGAAACAACCAACAAAAAGCTTTAAAAAGTTCAAAGATTCGACTTTTGAAATTGGTGAAAGTTCGAAACATTTTTACAAAAGAAAAGTCGATTTGAACAAACAAAAATGGGTTGTTAAAATTTCAGAGAGTAGTTCTGACAATGAATCTGACTCGTCAAAGTCAGAGGAGTCATTTGTTGTAAAAAGTGAGAAGAATTCTGTTCCAGAAATGAACGAAGAAAATTTTCCTTCATTGACAAGAGAAAACCTGAAATCAAATGTTGGTAAAATTGAGATTTCAGATCAATTCTTTGCTGGTAAAGAAGAATTTGATGCTGAAAAGGTTTTCAATGGAAATGTAAAACATATCTTTGGGAAGATGGTTGACGGGAAGGTAAAGGGTGTGAAAGATTTTTATAAATCAAAAAGATGGTGGGATAGAGATGAAGCAAAATCACCCAAGGCTGGTCAGGCTTGGGTGACAGCGTTCTTTACTTAAAATCCTGACTTGCCGGAGCTCCCAAGTTGGTAATCGTGGAGCATGAATCGGCATATTTCTTCAAGTGGAGCATGAATCGGTATTTTTAAGAAACCTACAAGTGGTAGTTGTTCTTAAAAATGTCATATTTTGATTTACAAGTGGTATTGGTTGATAAGTGAACCCTACAAGTGGTTGGAAATAGGATTTTCGCCTACAAGTGGTTAATCAAGGTCATTAAGTTGAACTTGATTTAACTTTCATTCATGTGGTTTTTGGAAAACAAAGTGATGATCATAACCCCAATCTTACAAGTGGTAAAATCATCAAAACTAATTTTCGGAAAAACCATTTGATTAAAACAAACTTAAGTGTTTTGAAATCATAATGGGAAAATAGTTTGTTATCAGGGGGAGTTCTGATTGTTTATGCCATGTGGATGGAGAATTGAAGCTTGAAAATCAGTTGTCATTTTACTTGTATAGTTTGTTTTTCAAATTTTCCTTGAAAATCAAAAATTGAAACATATTTTTTATTTTAGGGGGAGTAAAAATTTTTAAATTTGAAAAATCCAAAAACATGATAAAATCTCGAAATCCAAAAACATTGGAAAAATTCTAAATGAGTTTTGTTGTGAAAAAGAGGAAATGATAGTACATCAGTGGAGTATCACAGCACGCTAAAGAATTGGAAAGTCAAAATGTGATAAACGGTCTCACTGATGATATGCCAGTAGATTTTTACACTCTTAGTAGATTGTATTCAGGATATAAACCTAAATATCAAACTTGCTTATTTCATGGGGAACATCTCTCAGATATATAGGTAACCCCTGAAATCTTGTTTGAAGGGCTTTCTATTTCTGACATACTAGGTCTTTGTGCATGGTGATATCTGGGGTATTATACCTGGACTTCTGATTTTGCGGGAGCAATAGCCTAGTCCTCGTATAATACTTTGCATTGCTTTAATCTTAAAGCCCGCCCTCAGCATAAAAAATGATGAAACATTGAAAAATGCTAATCATATGTTGTTGAAGAAAAGATTCTCTAAAGGGAACACACCGAAAGTCGAACCATCATCTCTCTGATTTTGCGGAAGCAATAGCCTGAGCTCTCATGGTCTCGCATTTAACCCTTTACAGATATCACTAGTGTACATTCACCTGTAAGACTGAATATAGGAGTCTGGATACATGAGTATATTATGAGGTGGAACACGCGAATAAGTGTTATTCTCTAAAACATTAATCTCGTATCTCGAAACAGTTGAACTTTGTGTAAAAATTTAAGTGGATCGGTATACTGACAATCTAAGTGAATCGTTTAAAACTTAAATTGTCTAAAGCTTAACGGTGTTAGTGATTTGTCTCATAAACTGATATGATCCTCTTACGCAAACTCTCAAAAATATTGTCTGTAAATATTTCTTTACTGCATTTCATTAAAATCAAAAATCCAAAAAGATTTTTGACAACTAATGTTGGAGAGCTGATTTTCAAAATTCCGAGTGCTAAACATGATGAACAGGTTTGGGAGAATTTTGTTTGGAAAAAGAAAAGTGATATTTGTGCAAGTGGTCATCAAAAAATTAAAAATGTTAAATCATTTTGGATGATTTTTTACAAGTGATGGTTAGAGATTAATTCTACAAGTGGTATATAAATTTGTCAAATTGTTAAATTTGTGAAATTTATTGTTAGGTAGAGATTTGTGCAGGTCCCCGTGTTTAAACCTGAGCACGATGAGAACCAGGTCACGATCCTAGAACAAGAGCTAAGTAAGACTGCGATCCCAGCTTATCGAAAGGGGGAGTCTGAATCAGATACAGATTATGGATCAACATTCAAGGGGGAGTTTGAATGATAAAGAGCCAGATTGAGTTGCTGGAAAAGAGAGAGAGAGAAGAAGAGAAAAGATTGAAGGAAGCTTACACTGTCAGATACTTTGGAGAGAGCTCGCGAAGACTGATAAAGACTGAAGATGTGACATACCGAAGTTTTTGTTACACTGAAGACTCGTCGACATCCAAGGGGGAGTCTGTTGGTGCATATGTCTGTCGACTTCGTCTTGTATCGAGTCTTATGTCTAGATTGGATAGAATGGAGCTTGGTAGAATAGAATAGAGAGAATTGGATGTGTTAAACCATTCCGCACGAAATGGCAAGAGCCATTTCGCACGAAATGGACGAAATGGATCTTGGTCATTTCGTACGAAATGCATCCTCTATAAATACATGAGTCTTCAATTCATTTGTAACAGTTCCTGATTCCGGTACCGAAGTGCTGTCGACGTGTCATTTGATCTGTAACAGTGTTATATCAATAAACAAGACAGTTAAAGAGTGAATCAAGCTATAATCAAGTCTGTATCATTGAATTCCGCCTTTGATATGGATTAGAACTCTTCTGATAGACTCGTTTAGATCAATTCTCGATCCTACACAAAATTTAGTAAAAAGGATAATAAGTCGAAGGCTTAAAAATCTCAAATTTATTTAATCCGGATGTCGGATTTTAACTCCATGTGATGGTGAATTAAATTACGATCACGTAGGAAAAAGAATCGTGTCAATAACGAAAGAGTTATGCTCAGTTTCGTAAAATCAAGCTTGGTTGGGAATATGCAGCAACTGATGCAAACATTCTGTCAAAATGAAGTCGTGGCGCGCGGCGACGGAGTAAATTCTTGAAATTCTTGTTTATTTTGTTTATTTTGATTATTTGACCCAATTACCTTATTGTACTTGATATTTAACTATCAAAACTGACTTCTAAGTTGGTTTTGATCATAGGTGAATGTCGAGAGTCCCGAATGAAGATCAAGCGACGAGCAAGAACCGAACACACGTTAAATGAAGCTTCCGCATCAAATCTTGATTTGTTTTGTTATAAGTGAATTATGTAAACACTTATAAATATGTTTTTGAAATGTTGTAAACATATGGGATTGTTGGTATGACAAGTTTTTGTAAAGTCGCATTTTAGCATTAAAATGTGTATTTTATTATTTAAATCTTGATTAATTAAGACGGACGTTACAAGTTGGTAATCAGAGCTCATGGTTAAAGAATAAAGTGTTTTCGGTTCGAGGCTTGATCGCAAATTCGATAAGTACATGTATATCAATGGTTTAGTATGATTAAAGTGTTGAGAACAACACTTATGGTTATCGTGTAATACACGTTACACCAATAAAAACGATATAGGGTAGATATAGTCAACGAAATTACACGCGTTGATGCGTATAGTAGAAAAACCTTGTATTATAATACGGGCATCCATTAATGTCGAAATTACTAACTGTTGTAAATGTTTTAGTTGAAGGACACTCGCATATGAAGATAGCAAGAGTTTAACAAATCGCGGATTTGACAGAGGAACGGTCCAAAGAGTATGCTCATTAAGGACCTAAATCGCGTAGCGATCGCGAACAAGGCTAATGGCAAGAGAAGCCCGTTAGGGCAAGCATTACCAGGTGTACATTTTAAATTTAATTGCACAAGTAGTAATATGCAACAAATCCGTAGAGATTGAAAGTTGCATATGTAGATTAAAAACTTGGAAAAACCCGAATAGAAAATCTATCCGGGATATTGTTTCCAAGAGAAACAAATAGAGGCATTACTTACATGGGGTGTAATGTGAAAATTATAAAAAGGTCATGTATACCAGGTATTGATTGCTTACTCTGGCCAAGTAAGTGGTGAGCACGTGGTACCATGAACTTTTTATGATGGACATGCTTACATCCGATGTAGTAAGGACGGGGTGAGTGGGAGAAATTAAAAAGTACCCAAATGAATCAAATGAGCAAAATATTTGATAATAATGTAAACGCACAGCCGGGTGACGGAAGAATATTACATTAGGATAATGAGCCCGAGTGAAGGGACAAAGATTAATGTAAAATGATTAAGATATGCATTGGGAGGGGGTGTACTTACACTCGAACCCGGAGAATGCAAAAATGTAAAATGATTAAGATATGCATTGGGAGGGAGTGTACTTACACTCGAACCCGGAGAATGCAAATATGTAAAATGATTAAGATATGCATTGGGAGGGGGTGTACTTACACTCGAACCCGGAGAATGCAAATATATCTCTTAACGGGCCGTTTTTGTAAAACGTCAAACTTGAGAACAAAGTCGTAATATAAAAGTGAATCGAAGTCTTAATGCATACCGGAAGGGTTGCAATAATAACGACTTCGGTAAAACACCCGGTTGATGGGTAAGGATTTAAACACATGCGTAGACCAAGAAACGGGAACTCGGATGGAAAGTTAAAAGACTCAAGTTTTGAGTCATGACTAAAAGACGACAAGATGATGTAAATAGCAATTTTGATAGATTATGTTCAACTATTTTAAAGTTGAACGGGTCGAACAAAGAATGAAGTTTGACATCCATAAATAATAAAATTTCACATGAATAAGTCAAACGGGTTGAATATAATATAATGCCGGATGGCATGAGTAAGCGCAAGCGGGATAACGGTAGCGTTAAAAGCAAAATAATAATGAGCCCGGTAATGGGACATAATCAAATACGAATATAGGTAAACTGGATAATAGTGAGCATCAGATGAACCGACGCATAAATGACGTGAGAAGTCATAAAGACGGAAATTTTGTCCGAAGGAAAACAATTATAACCTTAGACTACAGTCAAGGTCAAAGGAAATACTGAAGCAAAAATAAATGATTTTGAACATGAAAAGGGCGCCTTAATGCCATATACATATATATAAATGTATATACCTTTAAATAAAGACTTGAATAAAAGATGATCTACGGGATTATCATAACCTACGAGATTATAAATGATGCTAGGGTCTATGGGACCAAAAGGACCTTCGGGTCACAAATAGAAAGAAACAAATTATTGGGGTTTCACCTTAATAAGGTAAAAAGGTGAAAATCTAAAGTAATAGCCTACAAGGCTAAGTGAAAGAACCTACGGATCAATAGTATAAACAAGGAAACTGGTTGTAACATCCCGCGTAAAATAATAACGGGAGATAAAGTTAGTATAAGAGCGATGGGTTTCGCTAAGTTAATTAAATGGGTTAAAAGCGAAGAGATTGTGAAGGGTCTGGTTGACAAAAGTGAAGAATTTCACTAAAATATTTAAATAGGTAAAAATGACAAAAGAATTCACAATTTTTAAATTGTATTACGTCACAAAAATGGGTGAAGTCATTACCGAAATGACAACAGAGGGGGGATAAACCCTTGGACGTAAATTCCTTGGAATTGACATGAGTTAAAGAGAAAACGTGAAACAAAAATACAGTTTTAGTGAGAAATAATGTTTTAACAAATGTGAATATTATGAAACAAATTCGGAAAAATGATTAATATCAAGGAATATAGATCCTAACACCGATAGGTGCAAGGCGATACATTCGAAGGAAAGATTTCGATAATGAAAAGTCGAAATAGACTTAAACATGACGTGATGTGATCACGGTTACAAAAGTGATATAGAATATACTCACGTCGTAACGTGAGTTATGAGATATGAAATCAGAAAAACACACAAAAGGTCGGGTTGGCAATAAGATATACCTGCATGACAGGGTATAAAGTGACGGCGACTAATCAGTCTAGCCGGTAAAACCTTTCAAAGTCGGAATAGTTTTACGACTTATACAAAACACCTGTTGAAATAAGATTTGCTAGAAGTAAACATGTTGAAAATAAATACAACCGAGTGATTAAATGAAAACTCGGTCAAATAAGTGACTAAAATAAGAAATACAAGCTGAATGTAATGGCCTACGAGGCCTTACACGTGGAAGGCGTATACATCATACGTTTTAAAAGCAAAACACATTAACATACTTCCCTAGTAAGAGTATTATGTGCGAGCAATGCTCAAGAGATCACCGAAACTAAGGTTCGGGTGATCTAAACTAATAAAGAACGTGAGAAAGGTTTCGGGGACGAAACCTCTTTAAGGGGGTAGACTTGTAACACCCCGAAAACGGGTTTGGTAAGCAAACCACGTTAATACTAAAAGACGGGTAAAGTACCGTTAGTGGTAAAATTTACCCGGTGAATATTAAGGTTTCTAAATAAATAGATCTAATGTTAAATAAAAAGGGGTGAAGGAATGTTTATGAGAAAATAAAGTTATGAAAGGCCCGAGTTAACGGGACTTAGAATGAAACGGGTTATAATCCCGGAACCTACTAAGTTAACTAGGAATAATTAACCTAGTTATTTATGTCTAATCAAGTGAATGAATAAAGATCAAGATTTTAACCCTCTTTATAAAACTTCTAAATATGAGGGACTAAAAGTGGGCAACTTAGGAAATGTTTTAATTAAAACAATAATAAAAATCAAAACACACACACACATGTGTGTGTGTGTTCGATCGACCAGAAGCAAGAACAAAGGGCTCAAACCCTAACTTCAGCAAAATCAACAAATTGAAGGTCAAATCCAGCCCAAATCAGATGCATGAACACAAATTCGTGATTTCCTAGTCATGGGGATTACAAGGTATGTTGAATTTTGCTATTTAGTGATACTTTGAAACTAGAGTAAACTTCCGTTTTGCTCCCTGTGGTTTGATCACTTTAACGGTTTTGCTCCAAACCTTTAAAAATAGCCATTTTGCTCCCTGATGTTTCGGTTTTTTTGCCAGTTTGCTCCCCGCCACTAACTCCATCCAAATTGTTTGTGTTTCCATTTTGCTCCCCGCAGGGAGCAAACTGGCAACAAAACCAAAACATCAGGGAGTAAAATGGCTATTTTTAAAGGTTTGGGGCAAAACCGTTAAAGTGACCAAACCATAGGGAGCAAAACGGAAGTTTACTCTTGAAACTATGATGAGAAATCATAGTCAAAATTCTGGAATGAATAATGAATCTATGAGCGTTATTGTGATGAAATTCATGTTTATAAACAAACCCTAGTTGAAAACTTGATGAATTGGTGTCAAAACTAGGGATTTGATAATTACCCTATTATGTGCTAGGTGGGTTTTATGATAATATGATGAACACTCGGATTAGAGTGTTAAATTGATGAATATTGATGTTATGATATAAGTTCTAGTTGTAGCTCATGAACGCTAGACACAGAGGGTTGATTTTGATGTAAATCTTGGTAAAAATAACTAGTTATGAACTAGTTAGTAAATATGTAAAATTATGCACATTAGCTGTTTGTTAAAATGCCTAAATGAGAACTAAAGTATTGAAATTTAAAGTGAAAATGTGTATTTGAATGATATGGCAATTATACGTAATATGAAGTGATAAGGGTTCTAGACATCATGTCGATTTAGACTTAATGTTGTAAACCGTGTGATTGAAAATAGTTAACTTTGATAAACTAAGTTAACTAATCATGAAGTTGAATAGTAGCTTCGACATAGAAAATAAGTGAGGTGGAATAGTCGTGATTGTTAATGACTAATTTAACCGCCTTGTAAATGATTGACAATAGTTTGACGCTTAAACGAGCTAGGTGGAGGCTTGGGAAAGAAGCGGTCAAATAAATCAAGTACGAGAAGAGAAGCGTAAACCGGATGAGAGGTAAGTGAAACTTAAACCCCCCATGTAGAATATTTGCTTATTTTATGAGTATAAATGTGATAAATATAATACGGGAAACATCGATTTCCGGCGCAATTGATGCGAGTCGGACTAATATAAACAATAAAAACCATGGGTTATGGTAAAAAGGGGTGAAATGGTAACTTGGTCATGAAAGGACTAAGAAATTATGAGTTTTCGATAAGATTACCTTGTAATGTAATCTAACATTAAGAAAAAGGGTAAAAATGGAATTTGGTCAAGTGTTGACTAATGTAAACCGAAGTTAAAAAGGTACTCATGGCGTAAGCCGAAATGGGCTAAATAAGTACGGAAAGGGATTAATGAAAGGAAAAATCCGAAAAGGGTCGGATGGGCAAATTGGTGATTAAAAACCATGTTTTTGTTATACATGTAAAGGTTTGGCCGTATAGGCAAAACGGGTCAAATGGTGGTGGAACACCATTTGATAATATCGACTAATGTGATTGTCGAGCCTTATGTTAACAGGAACGATTAGCAATTCGGATGATTTCGTCGCCATAGAAATTGTGATAATAAAAGCAAGGTATAAGTCGGGTCAATATGTTGACCCGAGTCAGGTACGTATAAATATGATTGTAGTTAAACGTACAATTTCGGTTAAATAAGTAGCCAAAATCCTTCATCGTAAAGCGAGGGATTAAAAATGACCATAAAGCCCTTGATGGGTAAACCGGGTAAACAACCCTTAGAGGTTTTTTAGAAACTTATATTATGATTTTGTAACCTTTAGATGCGTATAAGATTTGAAGGCATAAACTTTCAAGGGTTGAATGCCTTAAATGCGTCTTGCCGTAGAATGGCATATCCGAGGGATAAAAACTCGGAATAAATAGTCTATTACTTTAAATCCACCACAATCATAGTTGTGGTGGAAGACCAATCAATATGAATGGTTGAAATTATGAGACATGCGAGAAATGGGCGTGATTTATGCTTAAAAGGACATAAATACCCTTAATGGGTCAAAGTAAGATTATAAGTAAAATGGGTAAATAATGCGTAGGAACCCGTGACTGTAACCTATTATGATAGACAATGTTGGAGATAAAGGGTTCGTGAAAAATGGGGGTCAAACAAACATGTTTGTTTGATAAACACATAGACGGGTCAAAATTTAGTAAAAAGGATAATAAATCGAAGGCTTAAAAATCTCAAATTTATTTAATCCGGATGTCGAATTTTAACTCCATGTGATGGAGAATTAAATTACGATCACGTAGGGAAAAGAATCGTGTAAATCGGATCAATAACGAAAGAGTTATGCTCGTTTTCGTAAAATCAAGCTTGGCTGGGAATATGCATCAACTGATGCAAACATTCTGTCAAAATGAAGCCATGGCGCGATTTGCCGTGGCGCGCGGCGACGGAGTAAATTCTTGAAATTCTTGTTTATTTTATTTATTTTGATTATTTGACCCAATTACCTTATTGTACTTGATATTTAACTATCAAAACTGACTTCTAAGTTGGTTTTGATCATAGGTGAATGTCGAGAGTCCCGGATGAAGATCAAGCGACGAGCAAGAACCGAACACACGTTAAATGAAACTTCCGCGTCAAATCTTGATTTGTTTTGTTATAAGTGAATTATGTAAACACTTATAAATATGTTTTTGAAATGTTGTAAACATATAGGAATGTTGGTATGACAAGTTTTTGTAAAGTCACATTTTAGCATTAAAATGTGTATTTTATTATTAAACCTTGATTAATTGAGACGGGCGTTACATTTACAGCAGGAAAATCAGAAAAAAAAATATAAAACTGCAGATATGCTCGCGGCCCGCGAGCTATGTTGGCCCAACTCAAAAGTTTGTGATTTTGCTGTTTTTAGTCCCTGTCTTCATGTATAAGCTTAAGTAACTTATATAAACGACATAAGTGGCCCCTCTAACCTTTAAATCAGAAGTATTCAGGTTTAAAACAACTTTTGAAGGTTGTCAAGAACAGTCCTTTACACTTTTACTTGTTATATAACTCTTAAACTTTACATTAACGACATAATATTTTCTAATTTATTATGTCATGATAATACAAGGTACGAAGACTTCTAGTAACCATTCTTAGGCATCCGGGAGTTCGACCGAGCATTGCGAAGTCCTTGGTTTGTTTTAAAAGAACCTCCAAAGTGTGGATTCGCTTATTGTCGCTTTTAGTCCTTTAATCGAACAAAGTAGCGCATAACATCATTTAATGATATTTAAGCCTTTCGTGGCCCATATCGAGTATTCCCGAGCATGTACTTAAATAGTATACTCTCGTTCGCTTAAATGGTCACCCAAAGGCGTAGATTTAAAAGTTGACGCTTTTGGTCCCTCTAATGCGCAAACTTGCGCATATCATCGTTTAATAGGATCAAAGCCCTATATAATCCATATTAGGCATTCTCGAGAGTATTATTAAACATCACAATGCTTCGGGTTTGTTAAAAGGTCACTCAGAGGTATAATTAAACATATTGACGCTTTTAACCCCTTTAACTTGGAAAGTTGCGCGTAACGTCACTTATAGGCATAAAAGCCTTAGATGGACAATATTGGATATTCACGAGAGTATAAACACACATCATGAAGCTCTCGGTTTTCTAAAAGGTCACTCAGAGGTAAGAATTAACATGTTGACGCTTTTAACCCTTCGTCGTGCAAACTTTCAATTAATTACTCAAACGGCTACTCTCGATCAACAAATGGCTCATTTGTGAATATGAATACCGTGTAACGTCGTTCGGAGGCTTATAATAAGCATGTTGACACTTTTAGTCCTTTCGCGTTCAAAGTTTTTGATTTTTCGCAAAATTAGTTCCTTAAATTCAATGTTTGACTTAATTAAGGTTTGGTACGCGTGTCTATATATCATTGGACATGATTTTACGAGGTGTTACACATTCATGTTCATTTTTTTATATTGTTCATGAAAGTTTTTTTTACATTTATATATTTTATCTAAACATTTTGTATTCTTCAATTAATTACACTAACGATTAAAATAGAAAACCATATACACACCTTGTTTTTGCACTGTTCCCATTTCTTTTCTCATTATTTGCAATGATAAATGCATCAAACTCGTTCCACTATTAGTTATTCAAGTTCTATGGAAGCTCTATCCGCAATCCATTTTTTGCCTCTGTCACCTTCGTTGATTTTGTTTGTGTTCGTGAACCATTCGTGAACACATTCATTTCTTTAATAAACGAACACGAACCGTTCGTGAACACATTATTTCATTAATGAACGAACATGAACAAGTCCTTCTTCGTGATCGTTTGGTTCGTTTACAGCCCTTATAACATATGTAATGATATAAAATAGCATATGTTATGTTACGTTGTGTTTTGTTATATAAGAATAAAATAAGCTGCATTAACCCTTAGAGTGTTATCGTATATGTGTAGTAGAGTATAGTACAGTACGGTAACGTATCGTATCATTATAAAGTTGTTAATTTAACAATGTTTATTTATTTTTTAATCATTTACTTAGATTTTTATATAATTTTGCTAAGCGGATAAATATTGTGATAAAAAAGTCTGTAAAAAACCCTTTTATAAGCCCAATATAGGCCTATATGAGAGACCTATCCTCATCGTAAAGTCCTATTCATCAAGTTTAGCACAGCTACCAGACAATAGGCACATACGAGGGGGCTTATACATTCTTCACAAGGCGTATAGACCATCCGCCAGACAAAAACTCATACTTGCAGCTCTGACTTTTAAGGCCAGTGCCTGCCTATATGTGGCGACAGGGTGTTGAATTTTCTTTTCGGGGTGTTAGGTAGTTTTCCTCTTTTTTAATGTCACCGCCTCTACTAACCAAACACACAATTTTTTTATTCCCTCACAATGGTTTATTCCATTTTGTCACTGATTCTTTTGAACCAAACGCTATCAAGTATTTAACTTCTTTCTAATCATGGGACATTAAAAAAACAATTTGACGTGATGGATTTAACTGTTAATTGTTAAAAGAGTAATTAAACCATATTAATTTCAATTTCTTTACCAAATTAAATTACCCAAAACAACATTTTTCCCATTAGTTTTCACATGGTTTCGTGTGATACAACCTCAAGAAATCTTTTTTGTATCTTTTTTTTTTCATAATCATTTGCCATTTGAATTAAAATCATCTTTAGATTGTAAACAATGCGTGAACCTAATTTGAAATGTGACTCGTTGACACTTATATCCTTTTTCTCTATCTAGCTTTAATCAGACCGTTTTAGTTCATTTCTAACTTAAACATACATCTATACTATCTATAAAAGGAGCTTAGAAGCTGACCTCACTTTGCTTATGTGTCATCTTCTTAGATATGCCACATTGGATGCCACATAGATTCGGCTGATGTCATTCCGCTGATGTCATAAATCCGAATTTTTTTTAATCTGAAAGTATATTCAAAATTCAAATCCTCTCTTAAATCCCTAAATCTCATTTCAAATTTCAAATCCAACCGGTCCTTTGAAAATATAAATTACGCGGTCTTCACATTTAACCCCCTTCTTCTCTCTCCTCCATCACTGTCCTTTCTTCTTCTTCTTCGATCATGGCGATCTGAGAGAAAGAACGAGAAAGTGACAATAACACCTATAAATTATCCATTTCTGCTTCAATTTCAACCGTTTTCCGCCACAATTTTAACTCAATTTCAACATCAATGGTTACAGGCTAGGGTTTCAGGCTCAGTTTCATAGATTAGGTGCGGTTTTTGCTTATTTTGTTCAGATCCAGGTGCGGTTTTTGTTGTAATGGATCTGGTGATTGTTTTTAATCCAGGTGCGGTTTTTGTTCAGTTCAACATCACTGGTTACAACCGTTCGCCGTCTTTGTTCAGATCCAGGTGCGTTTTTTGCTTATTTTGTTTTCTATATATTGAAAATTGATAATGTTAGTGATAATGATGATGATAATGTTATGTTAGGTTTTGATTTACTTGTAGTTGTTTGTTGTAATGGATCTGCTCATTGTACTTAACACTCTGGTAAATTGATATGTTTGTTACATGTTGGAGATTTTAATGGATGATATGGAACCACAAGATGGAAAACGATCAATGGTCAAGTGGGTCATGAACATGCCAAACTGGTCTGTACTAGGTATTTTTAGGTTTATTTCATTTGTGCAGCGTAAGTGGTAAGTTCTATAATAAAAATGCTTTTTCCTAATGTTCATTCATAATGCTTTTTCCTAATTGCGTGTATGTTCTGTTTTAGATTTTCGTTATTTGATTAAATTTGTTGCAGTTTGGCTTTTAAAACTATGATCTGGAGAAGATTAAAGGGGATTACAGATCCAATATGCTTTTCTGATGTGATATTGAGGTCAATTTTGTAGGTTTTGAAGGTATATGGATATTAATCAGTGGTATTTAGTTGAAAATGAGGATTTACGGTTATTTATTTGGATGAGTTATGATAAAATGTTTGTTCATTTTAAGTGTTGAAGGAATATTGCATGGTAATTATGTCATATTTGCTAATTTGCTATTGAAAGTAGATGTTAATATGTTATATGTGTGGAGTATAAGTTTTTTGTCCAATAAATTCCAAAAAGTAGTTGACTAAATGTTGTGTGAATTGTTTCAGCTAAAATTTGTCGACACGACGCTAAGTGTGAACAGGCTATTTCGGGGGAGAACGTTATATTGTTGTAGAGATGTCTTCGAGTAGCATTTAGCTGAGATGAAGAACAATCAGGTTATGATATTTACATTTTTTTTGACTTTAAAGGTGTTTTTATAAGGTTTAGTGCAAGTAAACTTAACAGTTAACACAAGTGAGTATAAATGAGTTGTATAGTTATCACTTGGTTAATATTGCTACATTGAGAGTCCTCTATATGACTTTTAGGTTTTTCAAAGAATTGAATTATAGAAGTTATTGATTTGAATTTATATTCTATGCAGGAGTCCCTGGATACACCAGAGACACATGAGTCTCAAAGTGACAGACATAATATGCAACAGAAGCTTGTGTTTTATAAATGGATTTCTTTGGATCAATTGAACCGGATGGATGCTACTTTGGTTGGCACAAGGTATGGTGATGCATTCACTTTAATTTCTACAGCTTCATGATTACATGATATACCTTTTAATTTTAACACTGCAGGAGAGAGTATTAAACATAAAAAGAGGCCCACTATTTTTTCTAACTATAAACATAAAGCCTACAGTAGTCCCAAGACTCCAAGTATAAATTATGTGGCCAAAAAGAGATCAAGAAAAGAACTAGAGGATATTTTTGGGATATTCTAGAAGTCTGGTACACACTTTTGACTCTTTTATACAATAACCATTCCCTACGTATGATTTGATGATGTTTCATTTTAATTATTCTTACTTATCTATCTATCGATTGATGTTCAGAACTTAAACTAAAAACGAGTGTTGGTCTCATAATTTTTCAAATTTGAAACATGGTTTGAATCGTTTTCAAGGGTCAAATGAGGTTTGATGGAGTCTTTGTCGTTTTCAATGGTAAAGTGAGGTTTTATGGAGTCATTTGATATAATCCAAACTTGGTTCACATTTTGATTCGAGAAAAAATTGACTCAAGTGACCTAAGAATTTAAGTAATTCACCTAAAATTTGTCATATAGTTTAGTCATATCATTTGTCTCTTGACTCGAATTCTTTTAAAAATGATTATCTTTTGTATTATGTAACTTGCTTTTATCATGTTGTATAGACTCAATCAGTAAAACGCAATACTCAGTGTGCTTCATTGCTTTACGGACTTGTAGGCTTCCTAATTTATAAACTGCTAGATTGTTGTTGATACTGTAATTTAATTGATTTGTTGACCAAAGTATATCATATTATGCATCGACGTGTCGTTAAATGACTCTTTTTTTTCCTTACGCGGGGTCTATGTGACACCATTTAACGTTAATAACAAACTATGTTTGGGCCAAATAACAGATAATGTAAGGTTTTTAAAACGTGATTTTATGCAGGTCCGGACACTGAATGTAAATACGTGATTTTGGGAGAAAAGGGAAAGGCTCAACTGATCCGTGACTCTAAGAAAGACATTGAGTTGATTATGACAGAGTTGCAAAAGAATTTTCTGAACTACACTCAGGTAAGCTGGTGCAAGTCTATTTGATTATTTTTCATATACTATTGGGTATTTTCTTTCCGCGATGTGGTTCCGATTGCTGACTTTCTTCTCATCTCGATACCGTTTGAATTTCGAGTAACTGAGGTTTTACGCTACTTCCAATCTATTAATTGCTAAAATTTGTTAGTAATAATGAAATTGAATCTCGAAATTAGTTTATTGTGCATTTGAAAATCGAGTATATTACTTTTCATTAGTTTTGTTATGAAAATCGAGTATATTACTTTTCACATGGTACTGTTATGAAAATCGAGTCCAGTTTGTAGTATGTTTGATGATTTGCTAATCTTATTTTTGTATTTGTTGACAGAGATTATGTGGGTTATCTTTTTCGATCGATCAAAGGATGGTGAAGCATAAGGCGCAGTTGAAGAAGCGCGGTGTAGACTTCAAAGTAAGTATCATATTTCATTGTCTTCACAAATGAGTTTAAATATTGTCGACGTTTTTGAAATCCTGCATAAAATAAAGCGAAAGATTGGAAAGAAATTGAGGCCACCTACGAATACCGAACTCAAATCGAAAGGTAATATCATGTAATTGATATATTATTTGAAAGTAGAATTGTAAATGGAGAAAGTTTGCTACATCAGAGGGCTCATATGGTGTTTAATGTAAAATTGTAAATGGTGAGAGTATTCTTAACATGGTTATGTGCAGCAATTATATTACCGGAACAAAGTTTGGCATCAGAGAAGGCTGGTTTAGCCGTGAGCAAGAGAGGTTTGACGTTAAAAGAGCTGCTTCAGCAGACATCTCATCACAATGCAAAAGTTTGCAGAGGTACCTTTTCTTTCATTAACATTTCATTAGGGTTCTCAAACAACATCAAAACAATAAGTAATTTCATCAAGAGACAAGCGATCTTTTCTGTTTGTGTTTGCATTTGTTATTCATATTTCATCAGAAGTGTGTTTACATTTGTGGTATAACCCTTAACTGCATTTGTAATATGCATACCCTAATTTTTTAATAACATATACAAAATGCAGAGTCCTGTCCGAAATCACTAAAGCAATATCAGGTAAAAACTTGCACAGGATAACAAGATTTTGTTATTACCTGCTTATTTACATAAAATGTGAAATGTGTATTGAATGCAGATTAACATATTGTATATGATACATAGTGAAACTTTTGTGTGAACATTCTAAATGAAGATGCATGACAAAAACACTAGCATGATAATGTGTCCAGATGATAATTAGAACCGGTAACCTGAACATTCGTATGATAATCCATAGGCTTTGAAATTTTAAGTATTGGTTTTGAAGCTAACCAAGGTATTAACACTAGCTGTTTTTCCATCAAGATGCGTTAGTCGGTATTAGGGATATCTTCCTCAACCATCCGTCAGAACCGAATGGTAATGAGTTGATTTTCGTAATTTGAATGTGGATTTTTGTTATCATCACAAGTGGTTTCAGTTGAATTAGGAGCGTAAATGAGCCGAGCCTGAACCCAAGTAGGCTCGATATCGGCTCGTAAGCTCGAGCTCGATTCGAGACTACTATTTTGAGATCGAGCTCTACTTGAAAGTAAAACCAAGAGCTCGAGTTCGGCTTGGCTTAAGGTAATTTGAGAACAATTTTAAACGAGCTCGGCTTGAACTTGCTAATCTATGTATCGAATTTGGTTCTAATTTGACTTTATTTTTTTGTTGTTTTTGTGTTCACTTATCTGTTCTTGCTATTATTGAATTCAAATAATGGTTTTGTTCAGAAGATTCACCAAATTTGCTATACAACAACCTGGCATACGAGAGTGGAATGTTTTTTTCATTTTTTTTTATGGTTGTTTATTGATGGTGCTGACATAATGTTATCTGTTTTATTAGGCTGTAAGCTGGTCTGTGAATATCAAGAGTAATACTGTTATGGAGTCTACTGAAGTCACTTTTCAGCACAGCTCTTCAAGTGAGTAATCTTTACTCTTTTTTTTCTCTTTTTTTCTTGGTTGTTGATACTTTTTAGAGTTTTGATTTCAGATGTAAAGATTGAATCATCTGGTGTGTTGATTAAGTTACAGCGGAGAAACAGAAAGAGACTGGGATTTGTAAAGGTTCGTTCTGATTTAGCTCTCGCAGATCGGAATTATTTCGGTGAAATCGGTCTGACTTAATCGAATTCTGGTTTGATTTGGTGATCGACAGTTAAAGGTTTGATAATATCGAATTCTGGTTTGATTCGAAAATTCTTAGATCTGTATTTCGAATTCTTAGATTTGTTTTTTGAATGTTCTTTGGTTTATACTAATAGGAAACCTCATTTATGTTAGGAAACCTCTGTTTTTAAACCACTGTTTTTAAAACCTCTGCTTGTCTAGAAATTCATCAACTGCTGAAATGTATCCTCTGTTCTCATAACCTCTATCAGTGGTTAGGATAAATAGAGGTTATGAGAACAGAGGATACCTCATTTATGTTAGGAAACCTCTGTTTTTAAACCACTATTTTTAAAACCTCTGCTTGGCTAAAAATTCATCAACTGCTGAAATGTATCCTCTGTTCTCATAACCTCTGTTTATCCTAACCACTGTCGATAGACAACAGCGGTTAGGATAAACAGAGGTTATGAGAATAGAGGATACCTTTCAGCAGTGGATACATTTTTAGCTAAACAGAGGTTTCAACAGAGGTTGCTGCTAACTGAATTATAATCTTATTGTGTTTAATAAAGGTTGATTTATATGCTAACTGAATACCATCCCTTATCATATTCGAGCCATATTATACGATTGGCATGGTTACATGAATACGATTTGGAGCCACATCATATTCGAGCACGCATCTACGTTTGATACGCTAGCGATGGATCCAAAAAGGAAGAAGGATATATTGGACGATTGGATTACGTTCAGCAAGTCTAAAGACTACTACAAGGAGGTATGTATTGTTAGCTAATTTTATTGTCTATTATAATTATTGTTATAATTTTAGTAAATATTTATATATAAGTTTGTTTGTTAGCGGCATCCGGATTCGGATTCGGATTCGGATTTGGACACCGCCACCTCAAGGTCATGACCATTTTCGGGCTGCTCTCCTTAGGGATGAAAACGAGTCTAGGCAGGATCGAGTAACTAACGGAAAAGGCGAGTTATAATTTAACAAGCTGAGTTATAATTTAACAAGTTATTTAACAAGCGAGTTATAATTTAACAAGTTTGTGTACATAATATTTTGTAGGGACATGGTTGGTTTGTATCATGGCCAGAGCCAAGAAATTTTCTAGGCAGGGTCGAGTGACTAACGGAAAAGGTGGTGTATCCGAAACCTTTGTAATCATCGATTTTTCTGATATTTAAATGAGTAAAACCAATGATGATTATAAAAAGTTGATTGTAACTAGATTAACTACTTTTAAAGTTGTATAGTGATTCGTTGTTTAAGAAAATGGGCTATGTAAAATTTCTATAAAACATTAGTGCTCGATTATATTTAATCTTTGCTTTATTGTGTTAAGAAACGACCCGTGTTTGCACACGGGTCTTACCGCTAGAATGAGGATGGCCTGGATCTACGTAAGTGGCAGGTTTATTATATTTACCGATTTCAAATTTTATTTCCAATCTTTCTGATTTAGGTTTTTCTGCATGTTGCGGCTGCCAAAACAGTTCAGAAACAGGACGCCATGCTTAAATGATTCAGGGTCGGTTTCGGGGTTGAATCATAGTTTACAAATTGTGAGTGCGTAAGGTATTTTTAGGGTATGTTAAAGGTTAGTTCTATTCCATGTTTTATTCAGGGGCTAATTTGATATGTAATAGAAAAAAATACCCAAGTTTATAAACATGAAAGTGAAAACACCATGATCAATATTTCTCTTTTGTATGTGTTCGACTTCTTGACTTATTATTTAAGAATTTGTTTTGATTTGTCAAATTTTGAAATTTTAGACTTTATCACAATTTTGGTCATTTTCTTCTTATTAGTGATACTGATGCTTATGGCCACACCTTATATCCCACCTAGACATGAAAAAAAATAGAAACTCAGTTTAAGAAAAATATAATTGTTCTGCTTTACTTAGAATGCCTGTGTGTTTATAGTTCATAAAAGATATAAGATGACGCATGAACTAAAGCAAAGGTTCCTTAAAATCAGCTTTGCCTTTGCTGCTCGATATGCAATCACGGTATCTATACTTTGGCTGGGCATTCCAAGTGGTTTTAGGCGATCGACGGCACAGTGGGCAATAAAATGACATTGCCTTTACATGTACACTAAAACAATAAACATTTAACATTGTTTTATAAAGATATGTAACTAAACACAAAGAATTTAAATAGTATGTTTTTTAGTATTTCATTCCGATCGTTATTAGAACAAACCCGTGTATTCACACGGGTGTACACCTAGTAATAATAAAACAACATCAGAATAATATACTTTATTAAAATATGGATATACTATAAGACGATTAAGGTGAAATACGGAATATATAAACATCAGCAATCAGTGTTACAATCATTTACGATTCAGTCAATCCATGGACATGATAATCTGTAGAAATAGCAACAATCCTTATTTTTTCTAAACTTTGACAACAATTGGAGCTTGGTAATTTAGACAGTTACACGCTTCAATATCTTTTAAATTGCATTACATTTGCAGTAGTTGTGCATGTACTTTAGTTGTTACAAGTGCCAACATTAACATGGTAAAACTAAGACACAAAGAAACTTCATTATGCTATAGAAAGGAAACAATCTCTATAGCAAGACCTGTAAAACATAAATGAATCAGAAGTATGCATATTCTAACTAAAACGAAGCTAAATCTAACTAAAATCGTACAAACTAAACAAGATAAATCAATGTATTTTGCAATACATCAGGCATGATCTTATTTTTTTTAGTTTTTTTTTCGGTTGTTATACCAAAGAAGAGTACCGTTGTGATTCCGTCATGAAACAAAACAAAACAAAACAAATTGATACCGACCGAATTCTCGTCGCGTAGTGCGAGGAATTTTGCTAGTTCATACTAAAGAAGAATTTGTAGCTATATCGGCCACAAAACCCCTCTCTTGACATTAAATTACATTGATTCCTTTATATATTGTGGGTGAGATATTTGTATGGAGGATAGAAGATCATAGAATATGAAGAAAAAAATCACATATGCAAAAAGAGAAAAAAAAATATAAAGACTTAAATCAACTCAATAATTAGATTTTAATTCATTTTAATAATTATTTATTTGTTTTTTCTATTGAAAATAAAAAAAAATATTTATTTGTTATCAACTATATTAAACTTATTTTACCTTTTATTTATTTAATCCCTTTATATTATTTCTTTACTTTATACTTTACAATTTTTCAAAGTTTTTTGTTTTTCGCTTTTTTATTAGGGTGAACGGTGGAAGCGGTAAGGGGTGCGGTGAATCCCTTTATACCGCGCGGCAAGGCTTCAAAGCGAGGGGCATTCATCGCATGGTGGGGGGGTGACCGTTGGGCATGCTTTTTGACTTCAACGGCTATATAGCCGTTACTTAAAAAAAGTGGTTTTTTATATATTTAAACTATATAAATCTAACCCATTTTAAATAAATTCACACCAATCCATTTCCTCATTTATCCAAAACTAAATCTCTACCCCTATTTTATTTAAAAATGGTGGAAGAAATGCCAGTGTTTTTTTTCCCACCACATAGCAGTGATTCATCCGATAGTAGCATAAGTTTTTTTTCTAAAAACTCATCGACGAAGCCGAACTACAAGACACGGGCACATCTAGTAAGAAACGTTATCTTCGTCGTGATCATGAGAGTGGCCACGAAACCCTTATGGCGGATTATTTTGTCGAGGAACCGAAATACAACGAAGATATTTTTCGTCATAGGTTCCATATGTCAAATCGTTTGTTTCTAAAAATTGTGAGCGGCGTGGAAGCGAATAACCCATGGTTTGAAGAGGGCGTAGATGCGAGAATGAAGAAAGGCTTTACACCGTTGCAAAAAATTACATCGGCTATTAAACAACTTCCAACCAGTAACCCTTCAGACGAGAACGACGAGTATTTACATATGGCCGAAAGGACTTCCCGCGAGTGTCTATAATATTTCTGCGAAACAATATGTAAAATATATCGGTTAACAACATAACTTCTCATTCATGACCCACTAGAGTGTGTGCAACATAGTATAACCCCTTTAACAAACTATCCCAACCATACGGTGTGCGGCCCAAGTATGTATATAAATACATATGTCTGAGGAACTGTGCGGCTCAACTAATATGAAAACTCAAACCAAGTGTGCGACACCTGACTAGAGTGCGACATCAGACTAATGTGCGATTCGCTTATGTTTGTGGCCCACCGACTAGTGTGCGACCCAATTGTTCAACACATAGCCCAGATAAATGCCCAGACCAATGTGAATGTGCGACCTGATGGGAGTGTGCGACCACATCATTTGTGTGCGGGCCCGTTTACATCTGTGATCGTGTGTGACCCAAAGTCCATGTGTGGCCCAATAGAGTGTGCGGCCGAAGGAGGGTGTACGACCATAACGGGGTGTGCGGCTGTATTGTGCATCAAGGATTTTATGTCATGCCTTATTAGTGTGCGGTTCCCGTTTTTAGTCACACATCACCAAAATTTACGGTGAGTTAGTTATCATTCCATGTTTACACAATTGATTCTAATTCCTATAGATTCAGTTATTTCATCAATGATAATTATCAATGTTTTCAGAACCGGACCGGAGGTCGACCCGGTCACTTTATGGGGTCAAAGGTCGGACCGGTCTGACCGGTTCGACCGGATTTAAGAACCGGATTCACATTAGATGTAATTGACTGGAATATTTAAATGTATAACTTGTTCTAGAAATATTAGTTTGACTTTTTAATGATGGTACATTGGGAACTTAAAAATTTTATGGGAAATGTCATTCCTTTTTTTGCATTTACTAGGCAGGTTAGATTATAGACCTTCTTTTTCTCCATACACACACCAACCACATAACCAAACACACAAAACACGTCTGTTGTGTTTTTCTTTCTTTATATCCAGCTTCACGACATAGCACCACCATTACCATACTATACCACCACCACCATCCCCACCGCAGCTTTAATGAGGAACATGAAGTCAATATAATGTGACCGGCCCGACCCTCACTATGACCTGCCGGCCCGACCACCCGGAATCCGGCCGGACCACCGGCCCATTGTTGAAACGGCTCAAACCAAGGAACCGGCCCACTGCAGTCTCCGGATCCCGGCCGGACCGGTCCGACCGGCCGGCCCGGTCCGGGTTTAAAAACATTGATAATTATCATCAAAATTAATGCCCCAATTAAATCAAATGGCATAATCGTTTCCAACAATTGATCATCATCATAAAACTCCTAAGTCATGAACTAGTCATTGCTATCAATCCGGGGCCGGTCCTAGAATTTTAGAGGCCCAAAGCGAATTAAAAATTTGAGGCCCTTTTCAATTTTTCTAGACTCCTAATTTCGGTTTGTATCTGACATGAAATATATCAGGAAGAAACTTATAAAACACTTAATTATTATATAAACTAGATGATTTCCCAAATCAAATAATGTTGGTATCTAATACATAAATCACATTAAGTTGGTTAAAAGAGTTTAACCTAACAAATAACAATTTACATTATGTGTGAAAGGATTTAAAAGATGCTACTTATTTTAAGTATACTATTGTTATTAGTTAGAAAACGATTTTTTAAATAAAATTTTACATGGACGTATCATGTTAAAAATTGTGTGGACAACATATTTTACCTTATTAAATTAAAAGATGTGATTAAAAAAGATGCATTTATAACCCTTTATTAAAAGAGTGAGTGGGGTGATTAATAATTTTGAAAATGGGTAGCAGCTGGGATTCGAACCCAGGCCTCTACAAAAACCAAATCTTGTTCTTACCACTAGACTACAATTGTATTAATGTTAACAAATATAACCGTAAATATAATATTTTTTTTATAAATACATTTTTTTTAATTTGGAGGCCCTGTTTTTTCGGAGGCTCTAAGCCGTCGCCTAGCATAATTACACTAACGGGTCGGCCCTGTATCAATCATCAAGTTCACCATACCAAACTGCATTCATTCTGAAATCAGAAATTAGAAATCATGCATGCTAAAATCATACAACCCGATCCGTATACCCAAAACCCATTAATTATCATCGAACACCCACATGTGCAACCCCTTATTCATCGATGAACATCAATTAGTATTATGAACATTAGCGGATCACCCTTAATTAGTTTATATCACAACAAGTTCATCAACGCTTCACTATCATGCATCCCTACGTATTATCACTGTTCATATTATCAACCGAGTTTTCTAACAACAATCCATAGATCAACAAAATTCATGATCATCCTTGCAACACATCAACCAGTTACACATAGTCGAGCACTATCAAACAAAGATTAAAACAAGCATATTCATACTAACCGAGAAATGGTTGTCACTAGACACGAGGGATAAGCTTCGAGGGAATGAAAACTCCGAACAGATAGGCTGCCGTCGAATGGAGAGAGGATAGAGTACTAGGGTTTTGTTTCTATGTGTTTATGAGAGGTGCATGAGAACCATGTACAACTTTGTGTGTGTTCGGAACAAGTGGGCCGAACCGACTTGAGTTTTGTTTTCGTTTTGGGCTCCCAAGAGCTGGACCGAGGTCAACCAACAATACAAAGGAGATTCTCAGCCCGTATAGTATACGAAATGTGTGACCTAGGGATTATACGCGACTAAACACTATCATCCAAATAACTCTTGCACGAACGGTAACTATCAAATATGACTCAATAAATTTAATATGACGTGCACATGATTAAACGTAACAACACTAGATAAACGATCATGGAATTAGGTAACGCTAACCTTAAAAGTTCGGGTTGTCACAGCAAATTTATAAGATTCTGGAAGGATTTATGGATTGGGACAACCCCGCTTATGGAGCAATGTCCAAATCTATATATTCTAGAAAAGACGCAGAATTGAAGGTGGCCGACAGGATTAAATTTGTGTATGGGGCGTCCGTTTTTTGCTGGAGCTGGATTCGTGTGCCTGCATCAGACTGAGCTGGACGAACTGACCTTTGGCAACAATGTTATTCAGGGATGTCGTTTATCTAAGACCGAAGACAAGTGGCAATGGACAGGAGAGTTAGACGGGAATTTTTTTGTTCGGTCGGTTAGATTGCTTCTCCGAAATCAAAACCAATTTCAAATCCCTGATGTGTTTAGGTGGAATAAATGCTTGCCTCTCAAAGTTAATATATTCGGTAGGAGGGCGTATTTGGATCGTCAAAGTTAATATAAAAACCAAAGTTAATATGTTCGCACGGTGCAGTCAGTTTTGCTTCTCACTTGTTGGGCTTTATGGAAAGCTAGAAGCATTGTGATTTTCAACCATAAAAAGGCGAACTCGCAAAGTATCTTTGAGGAGGTCAAGATTTTGGGCTATATTTGGCTCAAAAGTAGGGCGAAAGGGTTAAATCTTAGGGTGGACGGTGTGGTTCAGTGAATCCTTTGGGGACTTCACTTCACCGATCGGTGAACCATTTCCGATGATTGTTCGGTGAGTGGGGAGTAGGAGAGAAGAGGTGTGATCGGTGAGTATTCACCGAAGGTGAAGAAGAAGCAATGGAGGAGAGAGAGAACCAATCAAAATTTTTTAAGAGTAAAATGCACGGATTGCCCCTGTGTTTTGGTGAAATTTAACCTTTAGTCCCCAACTTTTTAGAATTACACTCTTAGTCCTTGTTGTTTGACAAGTTATTACTCGGATAGTCCCTAAAGTGGATGAAGGTTACTCGGATAGTCCCTGTGGTTTGACAAGTTGTTACTCGGATAGTCCCTGTGGTTTGACAAATTGTTAATCGGATAGTCCTTGTCATTTCACACCCACTTAACCAGAAAAACTAACATCCATCCGCTTTGGGGACTGTCCGAGTAACAACTTGTCAAACCACAGGGACTAAGAGTGTAATTTTGAAAAGTTAAGTACTAAAGGTGAAATTTCACCAAACCACAGTGACTATCTGTGCATTTTACTCCTTTTTTAATTGAGTGGGTGTTTAAACCATTGTCAGTGTTTAAGTAGAAAATGGGAAGTGAAAGGGAGAGTTGACATGACATGGGATTATTAGGCAGAGAAAACTCAAATACCCTAACTTACCGCAACGATACCCTCCACCCTTAATAAGAAACAATGGAATAGTTTCAATCGTTTGTAATTTTCTTTCGTGAACAAATTTTGGTAAGTGAACAAGTTTCCCAATTTAATTTTTTAAACGTTGAAAGATAAGTGGGCTGTAATTAAACTACTGCAACGGTCAAACTAGTCTACGGTGATAGAGGACTAAACGTCAAATAACGGCATGTATGACCGATCATATCACCATTCTCCTATATAATAATCCAATCCACTAACAACCCACTGATTCGCCGGACATCAACAACCTCCGCCGCTTCTGCACCGTCTCCGCCGTTTCTTTCCGGCAAGTCCTCCTTCTCTACATTCACACTCTCGTGTTTACCATCTTATTCATATTAAAGTTTTTATTTTTTATTTTTAAAGCAATCGAATTCAATTCTTTTATGTTTCTTGATTATGTTTCAAATCCTAATGCCAATCCTCGATTGATTCTCTGTTAAACCAAATTCGGGTCACTAATGTTCGATTAATCTCTTCCGTTTGGATAATTTTGATATTCATGTTAGGGTTAGGGTTAGGGTTTATGCTGTATTTTAGGGAAATTGTATTTTTTAAAATTGATCGATAATTGATGTTGTTTTTGATCATTTAGGAATACCCATCTTGTAATTTTTTATGATTTATGCATGCAGATCTGTTAATTTTGATCCGGAACCAGTATTGGTTTTGTAGCATTTTAGATCTAATTTTGGGGAAAGTTGTAGTTCACAAAATTAATATCAAATTGATGTGTATTTTGATCATGTACTAATACAAATCTTGTAAATTTTCTTGATTGTTGCATGCAGATCCGTTAATTTTGATCCGGAACAAGTATCGTTTTTGTAGCTTTATTTCTTAATCTTTTTTCAAAAAAAAGATGAGTTTTGATCGAATGGGGGTTATCAAAAATATTGAAAACACATCATTTGAATCCGTCAAGAAATCAGATAAACGTTCCACGCTTATGGAATCAAAGAACAGTGATTTGTGTCCCATAACTCCGTATTTGACCGAAGAAAGAGTCAAAGTTACCGCAAGATTGAATGATGACTTATCAACTCCGGTTGATGATGTTTTTGACATGTGTGTTTCGGGTTCGAACCAAAAGAACAATCCTGGAACATCTGCTGCAAAGAAAAAACTTGTTTTTAGTTCCAATGAATGTGTGTCCGAAAACGAGTGTGAAAATGGTTCATTAATGGAGACTGTGTATGAGTCTGTTTTGGAAGATATTATTTGTAAACAGGCAGAGGATATTCTTGCAGAGATCTTGGTTTCTGGTTTGAGTTGTGATGTGCTCAAGACCCCACCTTCTGCGGCTCGAGCTGATGGGTTAGTTGAGACGTGCCCAGGTGCGCCTATGAAGCGAAAGCAGGTCAGAAATAAGAGGACTGTGGACATGAGTTTGTGTAGGAAGCTTGATTTTGATTCTTGTGTTTGATCATGACGATATTGAATAATTGCTTGATTGATGATTTTATGGCTGATATTAGTTTCTTGTAAATTTAGTTTAATTTGAGATTTATGTTCTTTTCTTATTTTTAGAACTATAGAAACCATGTTTGTTTTCGGGTTTGGTTTGTTTTCAGAACCAGTTTTAGATTCGTCAAGTTATGGTTCTGGTTTGATCTAACTGATTGTGTCCTTGTGAACAAATTACTAGCATAACTTTGGGCGACACATCTTTTTGTAGTTAGGTTTTGATGATAAAGCGTGTTGAATGCGTCGATTATTACAAGTTTGTGTATATATCATATTCTTTTAACTATTCTGCATAAAATAGTCTTTATATATGCAACCTTATAAACGGCCCCTCTATCTGCATGCTACTATATCGAATATGCATATAATGTTGTGATGTTTTCCTTTTCAAATTATGGAGTGGTGCGGGGTGGAACCGATTAGGGTTAGGGGAGGTCTACTGAAGTGAAGTCGTTGAGATTCATTGTATTTTTTCCTAGAGGCAATTTCATATATACCCTTACAAGAATTGAAAATATCATATATACCCATGTAAAACTAAAAATATCATATATATCCTTATAAACTAAATAAAGTATCATATATACCCGATTCTTTAATAAAATCTGATTAAGTGACGATTTTACCCTTCGTTTCAATTAAGTAATTTTTTTCCAATTGATCGAAGATGCCTTAGTTAGGCACAAACCAAATGACAAGTAGAACCCAGTTTAGCCATAGAATCATATATATATACAAGTACCACTTCAATCTTCATATATCAGAAGCTTCTTATTATCAAGGTATGTATCAGTAGTACCATATCTTATGCTCAACTGTTAATCCCAATTTTTGGGTTACAAATCACCGTCTGTCTAGCCTCCGTCCTTGGTAACCAACCACCGGCATCACTTTTTGGGATATGAGATGCTACTGGAATTCTGTTCGCCCAGATTAGATCTAACATTCTGACCCAAATCAGGGCTAATCCTTCAAATCGGATGTTAAAGATCAAACGTTAAGGTTGGTTTGGGTTAAGGGATTAAGATTAGGTTTTCTAGGGCCGGAATGGCTTCCGATCTGGTCGTCCATGGTTTACCATGAAACGTTGACGGAGTTATTATACAAATTGCCTTAACATACGTTGCGTACTAGATGCAATATCAACATGTGATTTTTTTTTTTTGAACATGCGATTTTGATTTTTTTTAACATGCGATCTTTTTTAACATGCGAATTTGATTTTTTTTAACATGCAATATTTTTTTTACAACATGCGATTTTCATTTTTGGTAAACAAAACTTGCGATTTTGCCATGGCGTACGCAGCGTACGTTAAGGCATATTGTACGATATATATATATATATATATATATATATATATATATATATAGGGTAGGGATATGGTAAAAAGTGTTTAAAATGTGAGAATGGTAAGAAGTGTTTTAAACCATTGGATATTTGATCTAATGGTTGAGATCAATAGGGTATAAAAATGTAAATTGTGTTTTAATTAGAGGTACCTTATGTAAAATTGAAGGGCAATAGTGTCTTTTTCAATGTTTCAAATATGGTAACCGTATCCTACACAACCAAAAACACCTACATTCACTCATTTTTCCTTAAAAAATCGGAATTAATAACCAAGATCTAAATCGGAAGCCTCTTTGTTTTATATAAGATTCAAGGCGTGGTGTTTTACGTTTAGAAGAACTGTAATCAGATTCATGGCGTGGTGTTTTAAAACATCTGGATAAATTGACTATGATTCAAGTCATGGTGTTTTATCTGGAGACATTGTTCAATACAGAACATGACTATGATTCAATACAAAACATTCCCAGATTTTATAACACCATGACTATGATTCAAGTCATGGTGTTTTATCTGGAGACATTGTTCATGGCGTGGTGTTTTAAACATCTGGGGACATTGTTCATGGCGTGGTGTTTTAAAACATCTGCAAACATTGACTATGATTCAAGTCATGGTGTTTTATCTGGAATTCAAGTCGGATAAAACACCATGACTTGAATCATAGTCAATGTCTCCAGATGTTTAAAACACCACGCCATGAACAATGTCTCCAGATAAAACACCATGACTTGAATCATAGTCAATGTCTCCAGATGTTTAAAACACCACGCCATGAACAATGTATCCAGATGTTTAAAACACCACACCATGAACAATGTATGATTAAAAGATGTTGCGATTAAAAGATGATGAAGAAGATAAAACAATCAGATGTATAAAATCGTAAAAACAAATATGTTTCCTAAAATTTCTCCTAATTCAAAATTCGATTCAATCCCTATAAAAACTCATCGCCAGTTTTTTTTTTTTTTTTTGCAGTTATCTTGGAAATCAATTAAATGATAAGAATGTCAAATTACTAATATACCCTTTTGAATTAATTAGGATAAAGGACACTTGTCATTCCCAAATTATTTCTCACACTTCTCACAAAAGTTCCACTTTATACAGGATCCTCTACATACATACATATATATACATATATATATATACTAGCCGTTTACCCGCGCGATGCGGCGGGAAACATATCACTTAGGTTGGGGAATTTAGGGCTATGTACGGGGCGGTTCTGTTTTGAGTTAGTAGCATCAGTGTGGTCTGTGGGTCTGTTCCTAATTCGTACGGGGCGGTTCTGTTTTGAGTTAGTAGCGCGATGCGGCGGGAAACATATCACTTAGGTTGGGGAGTTTAGGGCTATGTACGGGGCGGTTCTGTTCCTAATTCGTATAACATTTTACAAAATTTTATTATGTTTATTGTTTTATTTTTTTTAAATATTCAAGTTAGTAGCATCAGTGTGGTCTGTGGGTCTATCTGTGTAATAAGCCTTAAACATCTAAATAGTATAATATTAAAAATATCGACTACTACCCGAAACATTGATGTACAATAAACAAATAGAAAAATAAGAAAATATCAATCTTAAACATAATAATTTAAAATAAAATGAGATAGTTATGGTTTCTCATCTACATGGTTTCACCTCCATTTAGCAACTCAAGAATAAGTTTCTTGTATCTTCTCCTCATTAACTTCTATATGTAGTGATGTGAAGCAGGTCTGGGCATGAAGAAAAATAATGACATGTCAGTAGAGATCCAAAAAAAAAGCAAATAAAAGAAAAAAAAAGTAGTTACCACTTACCAGCTTTTTATAAACCCTCAGATAAGCCATCTGAGTCTACTGTAAGCCGTTATTCGTTGAATTCTTTATATCATTTTCCTCTCGGATCACAGGTAGCAAGACACCAAGGGCTCGAAAAAAAAGAATCATAGAGTCAAATCAAAAGCAAGAGGCTGAGCTAGAAAATGTGATGTAAAGCCGTTATTCATCAGAAGTAGAAAACGTAACAAAACCTGAACCTTTGCTAGTTCCGTTGGGATCTCTCATGACCTGTTTATAAAAAACAACAAAATATATAACTCCCAGTTCATAAACATGGTTAATGTATAAGTCTCTAGTGCTTTCTGATAAACATACCTTGCAGGAAGTTATGGTACCGAAAGGCGCAAAGTACTCCATGAGACTTTCGTCGGTCACCGTATCATCTAAATTCTTTACATACAAGTTTAACCCCTGTGATTTGTCCACCGCCTCCTTCATACTCTACTCAAACTTCTGTTTCGACTCCTATTCCAGTTCATTCTTTTTTGGCGCTTTCCCGACAGACCAATAACACCACATAACCAATATATCCAACTATAGACCTTTGGTTCACTTTTCAAACAAGCATTATACCCTAAACAAACCACATCTAATACCCTGTTTTACATGATATATTTGCATACAAAACCAACACACATAACACCATAACCAACCAAACAACAACCAAAAAACCACCATAAAGCCAACATATAAAGGCAAAGATGAATATAACCTAATCACAAAATAATAACACTGTAACGAAAAATAAACCAATCGCAACAGAACAAAACCCTAGAAATCTAACCTTGATAAATGGATTAATACAAAGGATCGACAAATCGATCAAAACCCTATAGATTCGTACCTTAGTGGAAGGAGAATATGGTGGCGATGGCACACTTTATATGCCCGATCTCTCTTGAAGTTTGCCCTAATTGCTACTTCATGGATCTGGCTTCTAACAACATAAGAGCAACAACTAATTTTGAGATGTGATCTGGCTCCAACTCCACGTTTTTGTTGCAACAAACAAGCAATTTTTGCAGCCAGGCTCATGATAGAGATCTTTTTGCTGACTCAAACAACAAAACAAAGATACAATATGTCTCATAAATTTAAATGTATATCACAACAACAACAAAATGTATAACAAAATTCAATAAACTATGTGAAGAAAACAAACCTCTATCAGTCAGATGTTTGACAGAGCAAGTTGCAAATTATGCTGCTTAACCTACTCCAAAGCGACGCTGAATTTCGGCATCTTGGTTCCACTTACTTGACTGCAATTATATAAAAGAAAATTCACAAAAAAGGGTTTGGAAATTCCACAAACAGTGATATCATTAGCACATGTACCACACGGGTGCAGGTTTAAAGTCACTGAATCAGTCTCTTTACACAAAAATACATAAAGTTTTTATTATTTTTTATGTTCTTACACTACAAAAGGCTATAAAAGAAAGTGAGATAGACCTAGATGTTGAATGGGCATCAATGCATCATCCTTCACCAACCGCTTCATTGCATCATCCTTCACCAACCGCTTCATTGCATCATCCTTCATTGCATCATCCTTCATCGTGGATATTTATAAATCTAAGATAAAAGTGTGTTATCTATATATTTAGAAAAGGGAAACGAAAATCATAACTTACTTAAAGATAAACCGGAAATCTAAGATTTTAAAGTGGATGATTGATTCCATGATGAAATTAGAACGTGGATAGATGCGAGATGAACTGCAGACGCAAGACAACAGGGATTAGGGTTCTAGGTCGACAAAAATGGCTACCAAATCGTAAACAATATCCGAAAATCATAACTTACAAATGATTAAACCAAGAGACAAAATAAGAAATCTCGTAACCTACGAACCTCAGTCCACAACATGTAGCCAGCGATGAAACCCTTGAATTAATTCTCAAAAGCCCCCTTGTGATTCAAGCTCGCTTATGATGCTTTGTACAACCTGATAAAAACAAAACCCCCGATAATATACAATAGCTTAAATAAAAACGCGCTGCAAAAACAAGTTCTTACATTTACGTCTTTGGCTGTAAAAACATATCAATCAAAGGTTTTCTTTCACCAAACTATTTTCTTATCAAACCAAACCCATATACTTTAAGCAGTTATTTTTAGATGAACCATAATAAGAAAATAAAAAGAAATGTTGATTACAATGCCTTCCTTTAGATGAACCATACCCAGAACCGTCTAAACCATCAAACCGAAGATCTCTGCCACCGGAGCACCGGAAACGACGTCGTAGAGCCTCTCAACCTCCATTCTCGGTTTCCATTAGAAAAACAGTAAAAAGGTAAAAAAGTTAGGGCTCCAGATATGAGATGTGAGAAAATATTCAACAAAAAATAAAAGATAAACCTACCTTGCTTACTATGCAGATCTGAAGAAGAAGAACAACAACAAGAAAGAAACACAAATCTGAAGAGGAGTAACATAGTGCAGATTTACCAAAAAAATAAGCCAATAAACAGATTTCTGAGCATCCACAACCGTCTAAACCATCAAACCGAAGATCTCTGCCACCGGAGCACCGGAAACGACGTCGTAGAGCCTCTCAACCTCCATTCTCGGATTCCATCAGAAAAACAGTAAAAAAGTTAGTGCTCGAGATATGAGATATGAGAAAAGATAAACCTACCTTGCTGAATCGCAGATCTGAAGAAGAAGAAGAAGCAAACCCTAAATCTGAATCGCCAGAGAGAGAGAGAGAGAGTAGAGGCGGATAAAATGAGAGGCGGATACCAAACCCTAGTTTGATATGTGGTGTCCGCGTGGTTTGTTTGAGTGAAAGGGTATAATTGGAAACTGAAGTTTAATGATGCTTAAAGCACTTGTACATTATGCTTTAGGGGTGTTTTAAGGAAATTTTTTTGGACATTAAGAAGTCCTTTGGATATGTATATATATATAGTATAGATATAGTGTAAGTATATGGAGAAAACTCATTTTATTGAGAAAACTTAGGAAACTAGAATTTGTGGACTACATTCCTCCACATCACCTCATTGAAACCAATGCTTGAAGGGTTTTTTTGGTCATTTTGTATGAAGCATGTGCATGTGTGTAAGATAAGCATGTGTACTTTCACTAACCCTCACACTTCCCCAAGCTCCATCGATTACACCCCAACCCACCCCATCACCTTTTTGTACTTCACATCTTCTACATCTAATTCATTCCCTTTTCTAAGTTCCATTGTTCTTGTTCAAATTTCTCTTTGTTAAATGGGCGATCCACACGAATTCATGGAAGATCTTCCGGCATACTCTCCCACCAATGTTATCCCGAACCGCTTTATCCTTGATGAATCTTCGTCATGTTCATTAAGAACGCCAAGAACACACATACAAGTGTGTGAGAGAGAAAGAGAAAGTTGTTGTTTATGAGGGGAGAAGCTGATGTGTTTAGAGAGAGAAAGTTGTTTTCTAGAGTGAGAAACAACAATCTTCATCATGTTTATCAAGAACACCAAGAACACACATACAAGTGTGTGTGTGAGAAAGAGAGAGAAAGTTGTTGTTTATGGTGGGAGAAGCTGATGTGTTTAGAGAGAGAAAGTTGATTTCTAGAGTGAGAAACAACAATCTTCATCATCTTCATCAAGAACACCCAGAACACATATACAAGTGTGTGTGAGAGAGAAGCAAGTGTTTTAACATGTTCATCGTGTTCATCTCTTGAGTTTCTTGTCTGAATGGTTTTTTGAACTTTTTGTAGTGTTTTATTTTGAAAATCATTTCATGCATGATTTTTTTTGTTCAGATGGTTGTTAATAAGTTTTTGTGTGTGAGAGAGAAGCAAGTGTTTTAATATGTTCATCGTGATCATCTCTTGAGTTTCTTTTCTGAATGGTTTTTTTAACTTTTTGCAGTGTTTTATTTTGAAAATCATTTCACGCATGATTTATTTGTTCAGATGGTTGTTAATAAGTTTTTGTGTGTTCGAAGTGTTCTAGTAATGGTTAAATGTTCATGTATTTTGCAGGTTTTTGATGGTAGATAATTAGTTTGAAAATTCATAATTGTTACGCTATAAGTTTCAAATTTTTTTGTTGGTTTAGTTGTTTTTTTGTATAAACTTCGCTCGGATATCACAGTTTCATTACATTCAGAAATTCCAAACTTTAATCAGAATATCTCGTTTGCTTTACAAATAAAAAGTCATGTTTTTTTGCTGGCATAATTAGCTACGTATGTTACATTTATGCTAGAAACATTTATGCCAGCTACATTTTAAATGGTTTATCCTATATGTTATAACATGTGTTACTGATGTGTGTAAAATGCAACATATAAATTACATCAAATGAGGCATAAAACTAACCCTTTTTAAGTACTAATACTGGAAAAAGAGTGTTTTTGTCTTCCTTTTGTATTTTCAGGATTAAATGAGCTCAAAAACACAAAAGAAGCAAAAAGACAGCTAATTCCAACATAAATACAAGGAAAGGAACATTAGTGGACTGCCCGACCCCTCAACAGCACCTTCCAAAGCAAAAAAGAGAAGTCAGAAGACTGAACACGCCCCGTGCTCAGCCAGCACGGGGTCGTGCCCAAGAAGCAGCAGAAAAGACAAACCTATAGAAGCTTCTATTGCCCACCACGGGGCCGTGCCCAGCGGACACGGGGGCGTGGCGAAAGTACTGCAGGCGCATTAATTGTAATTGCGAATTACAATTAATGAGGAGAGAGAGTGTCAGACGGGCACGGGGCCGTGTTCAGCGGACACGGGGCCGTGCCCAGCTCTCTGTTCAGCCTATAAATAGGAGTGCTTGGATTCATTTCAACTCATCCCTTGGCACACCACCTCTCTCACACTTCATCCACCACCCACCACCATCACAACACCATCATCCACCACCATCATCCATTGTCCATCGTAGAGTGTGTGAGTCGTCTCGGGATCCAAGATTGATCGTAAGAGTTCTTGACAATCAAGGCCATGTTGCCTAAGTCTCTTACATCACTTGGTGAAGACAAAGTGTCTAGTATAATACTTTTTATTTCTAATCTTTTGCACTTTTTATTTGGTTTTGTATTAATGACTTTAATAACTAGTTACTTATGTTGAAGGTGATCTTTCCTTATCATTTGTCCGTGGTGTCTTGGCATTATTTTACTGTCTATATAAAATAAAGGATTTTCACCATTCATATCTCCACGGTCTATATGGAGGTATGTTGGCTACCTGGTCGGGGGTTAAGGGAACGGTTTGGTAAAGGTCTTGCCATTGTTCAGCGTTTAGAGGTCCTGCAATGGACCTGGGTCAAATTTAGTAGGACCTCCTTCAATACTTCACGGTATTGGATGGCGGGGGTCCAAACTCTTTGACCCCCTCATAAGTTAACTACTATTAATACTATAACCCGGCTATTTAGGACTGTATCCCTGCTGACTCAGACTACTTAGCCGAGGGTAACGTCACCGCCAAAAGCGGGGCCTACCACAATACTGCATTAATAACTTAATTCATTATCTTCCAATAATCCACACTTTTAGGATTGTATCCTTGCTGACTCAAACTACTGGGGTGAGGGTAACGTCACCTTCAAAAGAGGGGCCTACTACAATAACTAAGATAATCTCTTAATTATGTGCAAAAGTGCGGAAATAATCAAAGGTTATACTAGATACGAGTCGGAACCAAGTGATTCATCTTGTCTATCTGTTTTTTCTTTTATTTTTATTTTTCAGCATTTTAGTTAGTTTTTATTTTTCTTAGCTTAAAACATTTTTCTAAACTTTTTATTTTGGTTAGACGTTGAGGATAAACCAGTATTAAAAGCTCTTGTGTCCTTGGACGACCTCGGTATCTTACCAACGCTATACTACGCTCAACGATGGGTGCACTTGCCCATATGTGTGTTTAGTGTTAGTAAAATATCGTGTTTTATAAATTTAAAACTTGGCTAAAATAAGTGTTAAAAAGGGCTTAAAATATACACCTAATATATATAACACTTCACACGCATCAGTTACCTTTAGAAACTTTATAATTTATTCGGAATATCTTGTTGATTTTACAAATAAAAAGTAATATTTTTTTTGTGGGATAATTAGATACATATGTAGTAACAACGTTACACATGTTACTTATAGTTACCCCAGCCCTTTTTGGAAACAAAGGGGGCTGCACATATGTAACACATGTTTGTAACTTGTGTTACACTAGAGTGGTGGGTTGGTCTATACTTGTAGGGGTATTAGTATTAATCTTTGTGGGTGTTTACTCTATTATCTTTTTCAAGTAGTGTAATGTTTTGGTAATCAAATCAAAATCTGTTTTGTTCTTTGCGGTTATTTAATTTATTGAATCAAACGGAAATGAAAACGAAACAATGCTTTGAATTTTTTCTTTTCGTAGCCTGATATATAAAATACATTACATGTAACATTTTATGTGTAATAATCACCAATCAAATGATATACGCTATGTCACACACGTTATACAACATATGCAACAGGTTGATCGATGTTACACATGTGTAACATCGTTCCCAAAGCAAAGAAATAGTGGGTTCTGTGTCACCGATGTTACATTTTTGTTTTGTAACATGTGTAACATCGTTTCAAAATCAAAGAAATTGTTGGTTTTGTATCACCTTACAAGTTATATGTTTTGCTGACAAATGCCATGTCACACATGTTTTGCTGACAAACGCCATGTCACACATGTTACACACTATCGATGTTGTAGGTTTGCTACATCATGTAACATGTATAGAGAAGTTGGATGATATTGCGTTGACATTGGATTTGAGTTAAATTTCTTGTTCAATCACAATGACTTATGTTGACTTTGGAGTTTAAGGGATACAACCTGTAACATGTGTTACACTGAAGTGTTACACAAGTGTTTCCAATTTACACATGTTACATCTTGTGTAATATATGTAACCTGATTAAGCAACAGCTAGGACCTGCTTAGTATCGTACAAACTAACTAGTTGTATATCAATAGTTGTAATGCTTAAAAAAACTAACTAGTTTTATATCAATAGCTGGTGTTAGTAAGTTTTATGTCATAATGGGTTTTTAGTATTTGCACACATTACAATCAAACTTAAACGTAACAAAAATGTTTATACAAACTTCAATATATATAAAAATTATCCAAAAAATATCATAAGGAAACAAAAATCTAGCTATGCTTCGCGTCTTGATAACCATCTTTATCTTGAACACAAACATCCATTCACCTTTGAACAAAACAAGTGCATTAGTGTGAACTCCTAAAGTTAAACTTATTAACACAAATGTAACAACAGGTATGTAACATGTGTTACGTGTTATACATGTCTAAACTTTGGTTGTAACACATGTAACAACTATATGTAACATGTGTAACGTGGCTATACATGTGTTACATATGTGTAGCCCATTTTTGTATCTAAGAAATGGCTGGTGTAACTATAAGTAACATGTGTAACATTGTTACAACATATGTAGCTAATTATGCCAGCAAAAAAAACATAACTTTTTATTTATAAGATAAACGAGATCATCCGTCTTCATCCAAAAACATGGCCTTCACAACACATTACAATAAAACTTAAACGTAACAAAAATGTTTATACAGACTTAAATATATACAAATGATCCAAAAATGATCATACATGTGTTACCCTCTAGTGTAACATAAGTTACAAACATGTCTTACATATGTGCAGCCCCGGTTTTTGGTAACAAAGGGGTTGAACATATGTAACACATGTTTGTAATATGTGTTACACTAGAGGGTAACTTCTGTGCAACGTCAAAGGTACCCACCACCTGCCCTTCATCGACTTCTTGTTCCCATTCTTCATTGGTTTCTCCATCTACCTTCTTTCGCTTTATGGTCACCTTTTGTCGTATCCGATATTGTGGTTCTCTTTCTTCCTACCAAGATCCCTTCTCGTTTGGCTACAACTGCTATGGTCAAGTTGTAATAACACAAGTTATAGTCCAGTATTTTTAATCAACTAATTAAAAAAAATTGTAGTAACATAACTAACACAAGTTACCCTCTACCCAATTATGCCCTGAAGTTGAAGATTCCTCAAATTTTGAGTTTTTATCTGCATCATTTCATACATAAAAAAACTAAATAAAACCACCCAAAAAAAGATTACATATGTAAACAGTTACCATAAATACCTTTATTTTTTCTACATTTCAAACAACTACTATCCAGTGGAACCAACTCACTCGCTGCAAGCACAAAAAAAACATGTAACATATGTTAGCAGAACCTTTCGTATTTGTTTGTCGTCGTATCACATTTTTTTTACATCTATAGCTTTTGTGTCCAAGAAAAGGCTGGTTTTAACATAAGTAACACGTGTAACAATTGTTTTAGATGTGTTACCCTCCAGTGTAACACACGTTACAAACATGTGTTACATATGTGTAGCCCCTTTTGTGTCCAAGAAAGGGCTGTTTTTAACATAAGTAACACGTGTAACATTATTACAACATATGTAGCTAATTATGCCAGCAAAAAGAACAACTTTTTATTTATAAAATAAAAGAGATCATCAACTATTAAATTCTGGACTTTCTAATTGTAATGAAAATGTGATATCCGAGTGAAGTTTATACAAGACAACTAACAACCCATCTAAAATAACATTTCAACATTTAAAAAGAGATAGATTTGTAAGTTAATAACAACTGATAATATAAAAAAATAAAAATGATTTTAATACAAAAACAAAAACCTGTAAACTACATAAACATTTACCCATTACTAGACCACTTTGAGCACACAAAAATGTCACACCCCCAAAATCCACCCGCGGAGTACTACCGCTTGGAGGCGTGACTGACCAGGATCCAGCCACCAATCATATTGAACAAGCATATAAGTAGCTATAAAAATCCAACCAATACAATTGGTGTTCAAACAAAACATAGTTAAGTTGCAAGCGGAAGCATAAGTCTTAAATCAAAACATAAGTTTAATTGTTTCATAGTTTAACATGGCACTCAGCCGTCCATGTCCCACAACGATCCTCCTCCATGCAAGCTCCAGCTTAAGAACCTAAGGACCTGCAAAGCATGTAGTAACGAGTCAACAACAAGTTGAGTGAGTTCACGGTTGGGTGTTCGTTTTAAGTTGTTTCGAAAACAGTTTCCTTTATCTGGCATCCTGCCGTGGGGGTTACCCCATAGTTAAAAACGTGACTTGTTTATTCCCGGTTACTCTGGCTATCCAGCCGTGGGGGCTAACCCGTGTTAGTTATCTGGCATTTCGGCCGTGGGGGCTACCCCATGTATACACTAGACTCGTTACCATATCGACTGCTGACTGTAGTCATGTTTATGTGCCCTGAAACTGTCAATGTCTATCATCATTGACGTGCCCCAGATCCATTAGTTCACGCCCGTCCTCTGCGGCACGGTGTGAGGTTTGTCAGACCTAAATAGCGCTATCTAACTAATGACCCGCTCGCCATTGGCCCGGCGATTAAGTCGATATAAAAAAGGAGGGACTTCGTGATAGAGTTTTGGTCTAGTACGAGTTATCTGTCCGTGAGGACGAGGAATTTCATTCCTGAACCTTTGCTGTCCTACCCAAGGAGGACGAGGAACCCAGTTCCTTAACCCCAATTCCCGACCCCTGGGAATCCCATGCTTTGTAGAGGGTGTGAACTCACCTTGGTTTGCTCGGTAGATACACAGAAAAGTCAACCAAGCAATATTGTGGCTACTCACGTCCTATCATAGTCGTATCATACAATCAGGTTCGTATTCAAGTAGTGCACGTATGGGTTACACGTTTAATCATGGCAGTTCATCAACATTCACGTTCAACAGTAACATATAAGGTCTGTACATTGGGCCCAAGAGTCCGGCCCAAACAATTAAGTCCGAAAGTGAATTGCAAGCCCAAACAGTTATATCTGCGTATTGTCTCGAGTCGCAATTAGGCGTTTGCGACTCGCAACCTGAGTCGCAATCATGGTTTCGGTTCGTGTTGTTTTGATTACGAGTCGCAACTGGACTCGCAACCGTGGTTTCGAGTCACAAGGTTGGTGTGCTGATCATGTGTGGTTTCGAGTCGCAACCAGGTGTTTGCGACTCGCAACCGATGTCGCAACTGGGAGATTTCGGCTCATCATGCAGTGGTTTCGAGTCGCAACTGGAGGTCTCGAGTGGACAACTGCTGATTCGGAACAGTGTACTATCCAATGAGAATTTGATTTCATGAAACAGTTTGTACTACTCTCATAAACATGTTTATTTGTCTAACAAATTACCATTTTGGATCAAACATATCAGAATTCAAATATTCAAGCATGTTCATATGATATTCAACAAGTTCTTCATGTGTTCATCATGTTCATCAAATATTCCTATGAACTTTAACCAAACAAAATCATAATCAACAACTTATCAACACCAACATGTATCCTATGATATCAACACAATGAATCACCCTACTAATGAGCATTCGGTTCTTAACACAAGAGTATGCAATCCGGTTATAAGAATATCATCTATCATACATATGCAAGCCGGTTCTATAAACATCAACAACCAAGGGTTAACCATATTTAATCACAAGATTTCATTACTCATCATACAACATATATAAAAATCAAGACATGTTTAACCGATTATCATCAATATACACATCCGAGAACATGATAAAGCCATAATCATACATTTTTCCACTTACTAGTACATGAAGACAAGCATTAAATCATCAAGCACACATAATCCTTAACACATAGCAAAACACTAACCGATTTGGTTCTCTAAGCGTGAGGGTATGAAGAGTGATGAGTGACTTCCGAATGATGATCTTGAGCTCGGTCCGAGAGTCCTAGTGCCACCGGTTGATCCAAGAATGAAGGAGAGGAATGTTGTGGTTTAGGGTTTTAGTGTGAGAGAGTGGAGAGTGTGTGTAGAGGAGAGTATGAGTGTTGTCCAAAATGACAAGTGTGGGTCTCATGAGGATTATATACTTGTTCTAAGTAGTGCACCCTAATGGACTCGGATGAGGTGCACGGCCCAACCGGCCCGTGTGTCACACTAGTTCACTCGAGACCACATGGTCTCGAGTCGGGTTCATGTCGTTTCGGTTCATATACATACTCGCATACATACACATAAGCACCCATGTAACATAACACATAATCATATAAGTTCACATAAATCATTCATTAATCACATAAGTTTAACTATTCACACGTTTAAGCATACAACGAAAGGTTCTAAATTTCGAGTTGTCACATCATCCCCAAGTTAAAAGAAATTTCGTCCCGAAATTTGGTAGGCACTCACTGAGGAAGCTAGTTAAGTTGTATGTTGTTCCCGGTTTTCCTGGGGTGTCACATCCACCCCCCGTTGATCTGGAATTTCGTCCCGAAATTCCGTAGCTTCGGCCTCAGTAGTGGGTGTACTGTTTGCGAACAGTTGGGGATACTTTTGTTTCATCTGGTCTTCGCGCTCCCAGGTGAACTCTGGGCCACGACGTGAGTTCCAACGAACTCGAACGAGAGGTATTCTAGTGCTCTTGAGGACCTTAACATCCCGGTCCGTGATTTCAACTGGTTCCTCGACGAATCGTAACTGCTCGTCGATCGTGAGTTCCTTCAAAGGAACTACGTGGGTCTCATCTGACGGACACTTCTTCAGATTCGACACATGAAAAACGTTGTGAACTGCACCGAGTTCCGCTGGTAAGTTGAGTCTGTAGGCCACCCTGCCTATTTTCTCAATGACCTCGAAAGGTCCAACGTATCGTGGGTTTAGTTTGCCGCGTTTACCAAAACGAACCACACCCTTCCAGGGTGAAACTTTGAGTAGTACCCGCTCCCCAACCTGGAGCTCAAGTGGTTTCCTGCCCATGTCGGCGTAAACTTTCTGACGTTCACGAGCGGCCGTCATGCGTTTTCGTATCTGAGCGATTTGCTCGGTTGTATCTACCACATATTCTGGGCCAGTGATCTGACTTTCTCCCACCTCTGCCCAGCAAAGAGGAGACCGGCATTTACGTCCGTACAATGCCTCAAACGGAGCAGCTCCAATGCTGGTGTGGTAGCTGTTATTGTACGAGAATTCCACAAGTGGCAGATGCTTTTCCCAGCGGTTGCCAAAGTCGATTACACATGCACGAAGCATGTCTTCTAAGGTTTGAATAGTGCGCTCGGACTGCCCGTCCGTCTGAGGATGGTACGCTGTGCTCATGTCTAACCGTGAGCCGAAGGATTTGTGCATTGCTTGCCACAGCTCAGAAGTAAATCGTGCATCTCGATCCGAGATGATAGAGGTGGGCACCCCGTGCCTCGAAACAACTTCCTTGAGGTAAATTTCTGCAAGAGTGGAGAACTTATCCGTCTCCTTGATAGCCAGGAAGTGTGCAGATTTTGTGAGTCGATCCACGATCACCCAAATAGTATCGTTCCCGCGCTGGGATCTAGGTAGGCCAGTAACAAAATCCATGGAAATTTGCTCCCATTTCCATTGAGGTATCTCTGGCTGTTGGAGCAGGCCTGATGGTTTCTGGTATTCCGACTTGACTCTCGCACAAGTCAAACACTTGCTGACGTAAGTTGCTATGTGGGCCTTCATGCTAGGCCACCAGTACGTAGTCTTGATGTCGTGGTACATTTTATCCGACCCCGGATGTACCGAGTAGCGAGACTTGTGTGCTTCATCCATCACAAGCTCTCGTAGGTTGCCATAGAGTGGGACCCAAACGCGTCCCGTTACGTAGTAAGCACCGTCTTCCTTCTGTTCTAAGCGTTGCCTCGATCCGCGTAGGGCTTCAGCCCTGACGTTTTCTGGTTTCAGTGCTTCTATCTGAGCAGCTCGTATTTGGGAAGAAAGACTAGAATGGATCGTGAGTTGTAAAGCTCGCACGCGCTTAGGAGCAGTGTCCTTCCGACTGAGGGCGTCGGCCACAACATTGGCCTTGCCCGGGTGATACCTGATTGAGCACTCGTAGTCATTTAGTAATTCGACCCATCGTCGTTGCCGCATATGCAGTTCCTTCTGCTTGAAGATATGCTCGAGGCTCCTGTGGTCGGTGTAGATCGCGCACTTGGTGCCATACAGGTAATGCCGCCATAACTTAAGCGCAAAAACAACAGCTCCCAGCTCTAAATCGTGCGTAGTGTAGTTCTTTTCATGAACCTTGAGTTGGCGTGAGGCGTAGGCTATAACTTTATCTCGTTGCATCAACACGCAACCAAGACCTTGAATTGATGCGTCGCAGTAAACCACGAAGTCGTCTGTGCCTTCCGGCAAGGAAAGGATAGGTGCGCTACAAAGTCTATCCTTTAGGTGCTGAAATGCCAACTCCTGTGCGTTTCCCCAGTGATAAATAACGCCCTTCTGCGTTAGTGAGGTGAGAGGCTGTGCAATCTTAGAAAAATCCTTTATGAATCTCCGGTAGTATCCCGCCAAACCTAAGAATTGGCGAATTTCCTTTGGTGTACGAGGTGTAGGCCAGTTCTTAATCGAGTCTATCTTGGATGGATCAACGTGAATCCCATCCTTGTTCACCACGTGGCCTAGGAAATGGACTTCACGAAGCCAGAAGTCGCATTTCGAGAACTTTGCATAAAGCTGTTCTGTTCGAAGGAGTTCCAGAATAAGTCGCAGATGCTGCTCGTGTTCCTCCCGACTCTTGGAATAGATCAGGATGTCGTCGATGAAGACTATAACGAACTTGTCCAGGTAAGGCTTGCACACTCGGTTCATCAAGTCCATGAAAACCGCAGGTGCATTTGTCATCCCAAAAGGCATGACCAAAAACTCATAGTGCCCGTATCGGGTTCTGAAGGCTGTTTTGGAGACGTCCTCTTCCCGGACTCTCAGCTGGTGATAACCCGATCTCAAATCAATCTTCGAATAGTAGCTCTACCCTTGCAACTGGTCGAACAAGTCGTCGATACGCGGTAGAGGATAACGATTCTTCACCGTCACCTTGTTGAGTTCTCGGTAGTCGATGCACATTCTGAAAGTACCGTCTTTCTTTTTCACAAATAATACTGGAGCTCCCCAGGGCGATGAGCTTGGGCGAATGAAGCCCTTATCTAAGAGTTCTTGTAGTTGCGTGGAGAGTTCCTTCAACTCTGATGGGGCCAAACGATAAGGTGCACGGGCTATGGGTGCAGCTCCAGGAGCTAGTTCGATCTGAAACTCGACTTGACGATGAGGCGGAAGACCAGGTATGTAACACCTCGCAAATTTCGGGTTTAATATTAAAATAACACGTGTCATGTCAAACAAAAACGCGTTGAAAACCCGGAATTAATAAAGATGTTTTCGGTAGGATTTAAAGTGGCGTCATGTTAAATTATTACCTCTGAACACCTCAGTTATAAATCCCAAGACCCGATTTAATATTTTACACATCTATTATACCCTAAATTCAGGGAATTATTGCCAATAATGGAATTGGAAATGCATGATAGGATTCTACGAAGAAAAGAATGGAAACCCGTTGTTTTCGGGTCTTGTTTTTGGATCCAATTGAAACAAAGTATAATGGTAGGGTATGGAACTATTCTAGACACATTGTGAAGGGCCCTAAGTGATAATAGATGCCCCAAAGTCAGAAGTTACGGCTGCCCTTCGAAACACAACAAACAAAATCAAAATCTGATTCAGCAAAGGGTGTCGCGTAGCGCGACTGACCCTCGCGCTACGCGAGGGTGTGCCAGCGACAGAATGACTTGCTGTTGCCTGTTGTGCGCGAATGTGACCCTCTAATCCGGTTTTTCTTGCATGTGCATGGCCCCTAGACATCCCTACACACTACTTACAAGTGTTGATCGATTGTGGATGGCCCTAGACTTGGTTGTCACTTTGTTGTGGTGTTTGAAACTTGTATATAAAGACCCATTCATTCACAACCATTCTTGCAAACAATCTGAGCAATTGAGGAGCATCCCAAGCTGATACAAAGCATCCCTAATCATCATTACACCTTTGTAAGTCCACTAGTCCTTTCTAAATTAATTCTAGTTTAGTTTTTAGCTTAGAAGTCAACATATCGTACTTAACGTTTGACTTCCAGTTTAATTTAAGTTGACCCAGTCGTAACCCGAAATAAAAGTACCGTTAGGTTGGTAATTATGTGGGTAATAAGACCCTAAAAGGGTTTCCCCTGATTCCCATCTTGACTAGTTCGTTTGTCGAGTCAAACATTAACCGAAAAAGTCAACAGAATTGCAATTTGTGATTTAACGCGTAATTTGCAATCCGTGAGGCGTGTAACCTGTTCTAACCTTAATATAACTTAATGATAAGTATAAAAACTTGTTTATGCTTGTTCGACTCGACAAATTTCTGTTTAAACCCGGTTCGGAACCGAAAGGAGCAAAACTTTGACTTTTGCGTTGACTTCGGTTCTGACCCGTTTTAGTTTGATTTAGACATGCCTTAAAGTCTCATTAGGGTTGGGTTACATGCTAGTATAAGTCTCTGTACTTGTTTCATTGATTATCCGATGCATGCACACGTTTCCGTTAATCGCTTAAATTGGACCATAACGCCCTTATGACCCTACAACGAGAATTTTGAAAATGTAGAAGTACTATAATCTTAGTTAATGATTATTTAGCATGTACGTAAATTTTCACGTCAATCGGAGGTCTAGATTAGGAGATATGCGCATTAGCGTAAATATTAAGCTTTTATTATTTAAACGGCGCGATTAGCGCGTAGCCTATCTAAACCCGATTTTCGGTACCAAAACTTTTACCCACTGATGTTAAATAATATTTTGGGATTTTTGAAGATTTTTAATTATTTTTAAACTGATCTTAAGCTAGGCTTATCGCATTGATTCGGTTAATACCGAATATGCCCTTTTAGGCCATAAAACGAGTTTTACAAATCCGTTTGATACCAATCCAATTGCCACTGATTTTAAATAATAAATAGAGTGTTTTGAGCCTGTTTTACTGATCAGAAAACTCAGAACCATATTTTAAACCGTACGTCGCTTAAAACGGCTTTATACGCGTATTAAACGCGTAGTTTGGGTCTAGAACCATTTTATCACAAAAGACTTTATACCAACTATTGATACCTGTTAAAATAAATAATTTTTCTGATTAAACCAGACCCGTATCTCAGAGGTATTATAAATCCCTTTTATAACCTTCAAAATGACCGAAATACCCCTACGGGGCATAATTAAGGATTAAACTCGTTATGGGCATTATGGAAGATATCATGATGATATCACAACATATTTAAAGCGTATTAACTTAGGAAACCTGTTCGCGACCCTTTCGGCTACCCGTTATGCATTATACGCGTTCGGTTCGGTTTATGTAACTAGTTTGCATAAACTAGCCGAAACGGGTCAAACGATATCATTTTTATCTCAAAATCCAGAATGTGAGTAGTAAACCCATATTAAACAAGTCCTCAAACTTGTCGGGTCTAAATCACATTCTATCCGGTCTTCGCTTAATCGTGCGTACGAACCGTATCGTTAAAACTAACCGGTCTAAGCTTAAGCTTAATTAAAGACCCGTTAGTATTCTAATAGGTTATATTAAACCTTCGTTCCAGATTAGGGGAACCAGTAAAAGCTATCTGCAATTTATTCAATTAAGGAGTTATACTTGCAAAGGTAAATACTTTTAACTTATTTTCCCTATACGGGCTTGGGGTACGGTATATAAAATACCGCTTGGTCGAGACGTTGAATCTTTGATTGAATGAATGATAATGAAAGTATTGAGACGTCTCGTTTAACATTGTTTTGTTTACTTAAAGCCTTTGGGGGGTTAATGACCGTGTCCCGGATATCCCTGGCATCATTTTACGAAATGGCCACGACCTCAGCACTCAGGTGTAGGCGTACACCTGTTAGTGTCTCATAAATAAAGTGGTGTGTTAATTGATCTTTAACCCGGCTCGACCCGGGCTACTGAACGCATAAGGAACATGTAAATCCATACAAGTATTATATATTTAAATAATTATCCCAAGTTATAAAATATTATTTGTGCCTTGTGCCTTAAATGCATTTTCTTAAACTCTTTTCAAAATGAGTCGGTTGATTGTATTTACCAGTGTAAACTGACGTATTTTCTTAAAAGGTTAAGTGCAGGTACTACGCGAAATAGGCTGGCATGTCTCCTAGCATCCACATTAAGTCTCGCCAGCTTGGATGTCATAAACTGTTGAACATTTGTTTCCTTTTTATTTGGATCTACCTGTGGATTATATTCGACTAATTGTAATACTTAATATTACAATATCGGTTGGTTGAATTAAATCTATACTTTGCTTCCGCTGTGCATTTAAATATTGTGTTGTTTGACTATTATGTTGCCAACCACGTCACGATACTCCCCTACCGGGCCCACCGGTGACACGTGGAAATTCGGGGTGTGACAAGGTAATTCCTCAGGAAATACCTCTGGATAATCGCGTACAACCGGAAAATCTTCTATCTTCTTCTCTTTTTCTGAGGTGTCAGTAACGAGAGCCAAAATGGCAGTGTGCCCCTTTCGCAAGCACTTTTGGGCCTTAAGGAGAGAAATGACGTTCTCAACGGCACTCCTCTTGTCGCCATGAATCATGAGAGGTTCACCATCGGGACCTGGAATACGGACAACTTTCTCGTTGCAAAGAATCTCTGCTCGGTGTTGGGATAACCAATCCATCCCAATGACAACGTCGAAACTACCCAAGACAATAGGAATGAGGTCGATAGAGAAGGTCTGGTCAGCGAGAATAAGTTTACAACCCTTGACTACGTGTGTGGCTTCTAAACTCTTACCATTTGCTAGCTCTACGGTGTGCTTGTTGTTCAAAGGTGTTGGAATACGCTTAAGCATTCGACTAACTTCTAGTGACACGTAGCTAGTATCGGCACCCGAATCAAATAAAACTGAAACATAAAAGTCGTCGAGAAGGAACTTACCCGCCACAACATTGGGGTCGTTCCTTGCTTCACCTTGGCCAATCACAAACATTCACCCCCTGGCGCCATTGTTGTTGTTCCCATTGTTACCATTCCCCTGATTGTTGTTATTGTTGTTGTTGTTGTTCTGGTTCCTGTTCAGTTGGGGACAGTCTCTCTTGAAGTGGCCCTCAGCTCCACACTGAAAGCACCCTTTGTTATCACCTTGTTGCTGCTGCTGACGTTGATTCTGTTGAGCTTGCTGACGATTCTGATTGGCGGGGTATAAGCTCCTACAATCCTTTGCAGCGTGACCAGGCTTGTTGCACCGATGACAGTTGCCCTTGGTGCATGGTCCGCTGTGGTGCAGGCTGCAGCGATTGCATTTGGGATGATTTCCTTTGTATCCACCACCAGACGATTGCTGATTAGGGCTCTTGTAGTCCTCAGTCTTTCTCTGCTGAGACTGGGACTGAACAGAAGTCGAACCCTTACTTGAAGTTCCATCCCATTTTCGTTTGTTGTCGCTTGAGGTGCCAGAAGTAGTTGCAGCACCTATGCGTTTTGGTAACTTGTTCTGCTCCACCGCCTGATCCGTGAGACGGTGAGCCAATTGTACAGTTTGCTGGTAGGTAGCGAGGTTCGCTGAAGTCACATGACTTTGGATTTCTGGCACTAAGCCCTGAAGAAATAGTTCGATGCGTTTGATGGGAGGATCCACCATAGTAGGGCACAGAATTGCCAGTTCGTTCGACCTTTTCACATAAGCTTCAATTTCGGACCCCGTCATCTTGAGGTTGAAGAACTCCACCTCGAGTTTGTGAATCTCATCACGACTGCAGTATTCCTCCTTGATCATTTCCTTGAAAGTTTCCCATGGGGTGGCGTTGGCAGCAACCAACCCTAGCATCTGAACTTGAGCGTTCCACCATGTGAGGGCTAAACCCTCGAGAGTACCAGTAGCGTACTTCACCCTGCGCGCCTCAGGGCATTCACACATTTCGAACACAGATTCTAGCTTCTCAAACCAGTGTAGGAGACCTACTGCTCCTTCAGTGCCGCTAAAAGTAGTTGGTCGGCAGTCCATGAAAGTCTTAAAAGTGCACACGGGTGACTGAACATGATGACCTATCGTAGGTGAAAGAAAAGACAGAGTTTAACACAAAGGTTGGTTCACGAGAGTAGGATCCTAAAGATCCTAGAATGAGTTCGGACTGCAGGATATACCTCCTGCGTGTGCAGCTGCAAGTGCTGCGGCAACTCGTTCGTTGATCAGAGCCGTCAACTGGGCTTGTGTCATGTTAACGCGTCCAGACATGATCTTCATACCAAGAAGAACGTGAGTGAGAGGGGTTCGCGAAAGTACGACGATAAAATAGAGTAAGTACGCACGTGTTCAAGCAACAGTAGTTATACTGACCAAGCATACCATGAGCAATGTACTATGTAACTAACAAGTAGGCAATATACAGACCATATCACCTAGAATGTCGAGCCTTGCATGTGGAGTGAAGCATCGTTGTGGACCGTTGAGCACTGTACAGGTTATAGTCTGGTTTTAACAAAAACGTTTTTCCCTTTATTAAAACCAAGTTCTCTATAACCAATGGCTCTGATACCAATCTGTCACACCCCCAAAATCCACCTGCGGAGTACTACCGCTTGGAGGCGTGACTGACCAGGATCCAGCCACCAATCATATTGAACAAGCATATAAGTAGCTATAAAAATCCAACCAATACAATTGGTGTTCAAACAAAACATAGTTAAGTTGCAAGCGGAAGCATAAGTCTTAAATCAAAACATAAGTTTAATTGTTTCATAGTTTAACATGGCACTCAGCCGTCCATGTCCCACAACGATCCTCCTCCATGCAAGCTCCAGCTTAAGAACCTAAGGACCTGCAAAGCATGTAGTAACGAGTCAACAACAAGTTGAGTGAGTTCACGGTTGGGTGTTCGTTTTAAGTTGTTTCGAAAACAGTTTCCTTTATCTGGCATCCTGCCGTGGGGGTTACCCCATAGTTAAAAACGTGACTTGTTTATTCCCGGTTACTCTGGCTATCCAGCCGTGGGGGCTACCCCGTGTTAGTTATCTGGCATTTCGGCCGTGGGGGCTACCCCATGTATACACTAGACTCGTTACCATATCGACTGCTGACTGTAGTCATGTTTATGTGCCCTGAAACTGTCAATGTCTATCATCATTGACGTGCCCCAGATCCATTAGTTCACGCCCGTCCTCTGCGGCACGGTGTGAGGTTTGTCAGACCTAAATAGCGCTATCTAACTAATGACCCGCTCGCCATTGGCCCGGCGATTAAGTCGATATAAAAAAGGAGGGACTTCGTGATAGAGTTTTGGTCTAGTACGAGTTATCTGTCCGTGAGGACGAGGAATTTCATTCCTGAACCTTTGCTGTCCTACCCAAGGAGGACGAGGAACCCAGTTCCTTAACCCCAATTCCCGACCCCTGGGAATCCCATGCTTTGTAGAGGGTGTGAACTCACCTTGGTTTGCTCGGTAGATACACAGAAAAGTCAACCAAGCAATATTGTGGCTACTCACGTCCTATCATAGTCGTATCATACAATCAGGTTCGTATTCAAGTAGTGCACGTATGGGTTACACGTTTAATCATGGCAGTTCATCAACATTCACGTTCAACAGTAACATATAAGGTCTGTACATTGGGCCCAAGAGTCCGGCCCAAACAATTAAGTCCGAAAGTGAATTGCAAGCCCAAACAGTTATATCTGCGTATTGTCTCGAGTCGCAATTAGGCGTTTGCGACTCGCAACCTGAGTCGCAATCATGGTTTCGGTTCGTGTTGTTTTGATTACGAGTCGCAACTGGACTCGCAACCGTGGTTTCGAGTCACAAGGTTGGTGTGCTGATCATGTGTGGTTTCGAGTCGCAACCAGGTGTTTGCGACTCGCAACCGATGTCGCAACTGGGAGATTTCGGCTCATCATGCAGTGGTTTCGAGTCGCAACTGGAGGTCTCGAGTGGACAACTGCTGATTCGGAACAGTGTACTATCCAATGAGAATTTGATTTCATGAAACAGTTTGTACTACTCTCATAAACATGTTTATTTGTCTAACAAATTACCATTTTGGATCAAACATATCAGAATTCAAATATTCAAGCATGTTCATATGATATTCAACAAGTTCTTCATGTGTTCATCATGTTCATCAAATATTCCTATGAACTTTAACCAAACAAAATCATAATCAACAACTTATCAACACCAACATGTATCCTATGATATCAACACAATGAATCACCCTACTAATGAGCATTCGGTTCTTAACACAAGAGTATGCAATCCGGTTATAAGAATATCATCTATCATACATATGCAAGCCGGTTCTATAAACATCAACAACCAAGGGTTAACCATATTTAATCACAAGATTTCATTACTCATCATACAACATATATAAAAATCAAGACATGTTTAACCGATTATCATCAATATACACATCCGAGAACATGATAAAGCCATAATCATACATTTTTCCACTTACTAGTACATGAAGACAAGCATTAAATCATCAAGCACACATAATCCTTAACACATAGCAAAACACTAACCGATTTGGTTCTCTAAGCGTGAGGGTATGAAGAGTGATGAGTGACTTCCGAATGATGATCTTGAGCTCGGTCCGAGAGTCCTAGTGCCACCGGTTGATCCAAGAATGAAGGAGAGGAATGTTGTGGTTTAGGGTTTTAGTGTGAGAGAGTGGAGAGTGTGTGTAGAGGAGAGTATGAGTGTTGTCCAAAATGACAAGTGTGGGTCTCATGAGGATTATATACTTGTTCTAAGTAGTGCACCCTAATGGACTCGGATGAGGTGCACGGCCCAACCGGCCCGTGTGTCACACTAGTTCACTCGAGACCACATGGTCTCGAGTCGGGTTCATGTCGTTTCGGTTCATATACATACTCGCATACATACACATAAGCACCCATGTAACATAACACATAATCATATAAGTTCACATAAATCATTCATTAATCACATAAGTTTAACTATTCACACGTTTAAGCATACAACGAAAGGTTCTAAATTTCGAGTTGTCACAAAAAACATATTAACAACAGCCTTAACAAAAAAAATCAAGGTAAATTAGGTTCAAACCTGCTTCTCTCTCACACACTTGTGCGTGTGTTCTTGGTGTTCGAGATGAACACGATGAAGATTGTTGTTTCTCTCTCTAAAATCATGGTAAATTAGGTTCAAACATGCTTCTCTCTCACACACTTGTGCGTGTGTTCTTGGTGTTCGAGATGAACACGATGAAGATTGTTGTTTCTCTCTCTAAAATCTTAGTAAATTAGGTTTAAATCTGCTTCTCTCTCACACACTTGTGCGTGTGTTCTTAGTGTTCCAGATGAACTTGATGAAGATTGTTGTTTCTCTCTCTAAAAACCTTCATCCCCATTCATTCACCGATCAGAATTTCTCTTTCTACCAGATGAACACAATGAACACGATGGAGATTCTTGTTTCTCTTTCTTAACCAGCAACTTTCTCTCTTTAAAAAACAAATGTTTCTATCACACATGAACAGGTTGGAGTTTCTTGTTCTCTTTCTTGATGAACATGATGAGAATTATTGATATTTTGAATTGTGAAAGAAGAAGAGAGAGAATGAGATATAAATGATGATGGTTTGATGGTGACACACTGATCATATCAAATCAACAATATTTTAAAATATTTTATGTCCTTGGGTTCTCTTTGCTTTTACACAAATACCCTCCTGGCCCACTCATCAACATAAGTAATGTATTAAATTTAAATCAATAACCATCAAATTTCCCTAACCCTTAGATGATCAAGATCAATGGTCACAATTGGGTGTCCTTAGTTTTCTCACTAAAAAATGGTTTCCTATATATCCTTGCCCTATATATATAGGGGTCCGCTAAAATGAGAACCACCTCGAGTTGTAAGAACTGTGAGAAATACACCGTACGGGGCGAGGTGGACCAAATTTTTTTTTCACAAACGTAGATGCGTGTATTATAAACACATTTGTAAAAAAAATTCAAAACACAAACATAATAATTTAAAAATAGTAATAAGACGATTTTTATGAGCCTTGATTATGAAAAAACTAAATAATCTATTTTTTACTGCTTTTTTTGTTAGGTTTTAAATTTAACTAATGGTATGTTACTCGCGGCCTGCATCGGAAGTGTTAAAGTTTGTAACGATATTAACTGATATTATTCTAAAGGAGGCTAAATCAAGTCCTTAGTTTTCACAAACACTTTTTTTGAATTTTTTTTTTTTACAAATGTGTTTATAATACACGCATCTACGTTTATGAAAAAAGATTTTGGTCCACCTCGCCCCGTACGGTGTAGTTCTCACGGTTCTTACAACTCGAGGTGGTTCTCATTTTAGCGGTATATACCCTATATATATATATATATATATATATAGGGTGGTTCCTGTAAAGAGGATCTTTTTCGTGAGAAGTGTGAGAAGACATAGAAATTGACATGTAAGCATCATGTTTTGGAATTAGGCATGATGCTTTGAGTTGTTTTGGCAAGAAAAACACCAAACATAATAATTTAAAACACAAAGCAACGTATTATGGGCGTGAAATTTAAAACACAACTAAAACACACTGCTTAACACTTAAAACACACTACTTAACGCTCTTGGCATGGTGTTATAAGTTTTAAGCCTAGAATTCATTGTATTAGTGGCGGAACTAGAAGAAAAATTCAGGGGTATCCTATTTTTTACCGTACATTCATAAAATAATCTGCAAAATACGCTAATAAATAAAGTTAAACAAATACCCAGGCCGTCCTTAAGAATTCGGACGCCCTCAAGGGCCCTGTGCAAGCAGACAACATTGTCCCCTAAATATAGAGTTATTTAAAAAATAGTAATAAGACGATTTTTATGAGCCTTGATTATGAAAAAACTAAATAATCTATTTTTTACTGCTTTTTTTGTTAGGTTTTAAATTTAACTAATGGTATGTTACTCGCGGCCTGCATCGGAAGTGTTAAAGTTTGTAACGATATTAACTGATATTATTCTAAAGGAGGCTAAATCAAGCGCAAATGATAAATAATCATATACTTTAAATACTAATTTTTTTCTCTCGTCATTCCCCGTATAAGTTTTGTTAAAAACAAACATCTATTCAAAATAGAGTATTTATTTGTTATCAAACGGTACGACGATAAACCGTACTGATGGTTTGACTTTATAAACAAGATGCTTCTTTTTCAAATAACGTTTGTTTAACTTATTATTTGCTTCGTTTCTCCGCAACACGCGGTGTCAACAAATCATATTATTATATAGTTAAATAACTAATAATATGACAAAACATTTTAATCTAACTTTTAATATAATTACTTATAAAAAAAACTAATAAAATTACATTCTCTCATACATCAAGATAAAAAAGAAATTAAGTAATAACAATCAAACTAATAAAGAGTTTGTTGTTCAATGAAAAGAAACCCCAAATTAACAAACAAACAAAAAAACTGAATCTGGAACAAACATGGTGTTTATCCCTTTCTTAAGAATTCTACTATTGATTCTTCATTTCTATTTCTTTCAGGGGTATCCTAATATATGTTGAGGGGAATCCCATATATAAAACAGAGAAAAAAAGAAAAAAAAGTGTACTTCGCCAAGAAGTTGAGGGGTATCCCGGGCTACCTCTCGACAAAGCATAGATCCGCCCTGCATTGTATTGTGCCTTAAATTGTTATGTTTGGTGTCTTTCTTGCCAAAACAATCCAAAACATTATGTCAAAGTCCAAAACATGATGCATACATGTCAATTCTCATGTCTTCTCACACTTCTCACGAAAAATGCTCTTTTTACAGGATCCTAGGATTGTATATGATTTTTTCAGTTTTTGTTGGGTAAATATGATATTTTGATTGTTTGTAGGGGTATATATGAAATTAATCCTTTTTTCCTAATTTTACGGGGTTTTTCGAAAGAAAATAACAAGTTTAATCCTTAGCTTAACATAGTGATTTCTAGTACACTATAACAGAAACTGTCCTTAAAGCGCAAATCAAACATTGATCAGGGTGAGTCACTCAAGTCCCTTGTCACTCTTTCCTCTTTTACGTTTACAAAATTACCAGCGATAAACCCAGGCAAGAACAATCTCATAAACTACGCTTCCAAACACGCTCGTAATTTTATTCCAAACTTCTTTATACCATGTTACCATTCACATTTTTGTACTTTTTGTAATGTTGAATTCTAAATATTTTTTTTTTATAAATGTAATTGTATTATACAAACATGACATTTTAGTTCGAGCTTTTTATACTATTTATCAATTCTCATTATTTAAATTATTGATCTTGGTTTTAACTCATATGTGGCTCAATGGATACGTTCTAAAATAAATTTAAGGATTTAATAATCTTAAAATAACTTTTTAAACATTATTTTTTTAGTTAAATAGTATGATATTAGGTCAATGATGGCGTTTTCAGTTTTGGAGATACCTTGTACGCATGCAAGAAACGGTTTCTTTCGATGTTTACTTGTAAAATTTCATGATGTTCCCTTTTCCCACTTTTTTTAATTATGAAGTTTGCCCTTAAAAATCTGGTATTAACAAATGTCCATCATATGTGTATGTTTAAACTTTAAACTTGAGAGGAGTGCTTGCGTAACGCGTTAAAAAAGTCTATATAAAATATTCGTATTTATGGTGTAACTTTATAAAAATAAAATATTAAGGTATACAAAAGTTATGGTCGTTTAAATTCATAGGGGGAGTTAGTTTTAAAATCAAAGATATGTTTTAAAAGATTGTATCATATGTTTTAAAAGTAAAACTCACCGGTCCAAACAAAATCGTTGATATAATCGATTCTGTTAGAAGATAACGGACAAAACCACAAACGAGTTGTCCAATTTTTAAGCGAACCGGACAAAATAGGTATAATACTTTGTATTCTCCCTATGTTTTGACCGTTCATTAGACAAGTCTAACCGATTAAAGCCAACGGTACGTTCATCTATCCGTATTTCTTTTCCAAAACACTGTTTAAAAAGAATATTACATATTTTACATGAAATTTAGAGTATTTTATATATTTTTTTCTTTTTTATATGCTACTCAAACTAAGCTTGACGCTTTAAAAAACTGAATTTTAAAAATTCACTTGTCCGAACAAAATCGTTATATCATCAATTCAGTTACAAACTAATAGACACAACATCAATGGACTACTCCCAATTTTAAATAAACAAGAGAAAATAAATAAAAAGCAATGATACTTGCCCCCTCTCTAATTAATTGACTGACAAGTCATTGAAGCTATCATACCCTGGGCTTAGAGTACCCGTAGTGGGGCGTGATTTTTAAAAAAATTGAAAAAAAACGCCCCAAAACGCCCCCTCCCCCACTACACTAGGCGTTATGAGGCGTGATTTTTTGAAAATTTGCAAGCCAGCGTTTTAATTATAACGCTAAATGGGTTGGAAGGAAAATGGATGTGGCCAATGGAGTGTGAGGAGGACTTTGACTAGCCAATGAGGAGGACTTTGACCTCACCAACTACTTTCCTTTTTTTTTTTGAGTAAATTACAAGTTTTGTCCTTTATGTATGTCCAAAATTGCAGGCGCTGTCATTTGTCTTTAAAATTGATGAGTTTTGTCCTTAATGTTTGCAAATCTTGCACGTTACGTCCTTTATGGCAAACCCAGTTAAATTTTTTGGTTAAATCTGATCACCCAAGGGTATTTTTGTCTTTTTACCTATATATTTAATATTATTATTATTAAAAAAACTATTATTATTATTACTATTATTTATTTATATATATCATCATCTGGTTCTCCTCTCTCTCTCTCTCTACAATTGCTTCTCTCTCTCTAGCTATCTGCTTCTCTATCGATCCAAAAATCCCAACAAAATATGTATCTTAAATTCCAGATTAACGAGATTACAACAATATTACCTGACTATTAGGAATCATAACAGTAGAATCCAGCAACGATTCGATACTAATCTCAGACGGTGCAGTAAGAATCTGAGACCAAACCGTAACAGGTGTCGATGAAACCCTAACCTTCACATCACCATCTTCACAAACCCTAGCTCTCCTCCTCTCCTCCTCCTCCTCCTCCTCATCATCATCATCATCATCATCATCCACTCCACACTCCATTTCCTCCGCCTTCAAAACAAAATACTCATTCGGAATCAACCGATTCGGAGTCGTGATCAGATCTCCCCACTCATCATCATCATCAACTGCACACTCTCGTTCTCGTTCGTTCTGATCTTTTACCACTGACATTTTGTGTTTGAAAGTTGAAACCCTAACTGACCGACTGAGTGACTGACACTGTGAGATCCAAACACAGTATCGATCAATGGGAGTGAATCTGGTTGGGTGAATCAACCCGTCACCGCCATCTCCACCACCCTCCACCGTCACCGTCACCCTAATTGACAAAAAGTTTGGGGGTTTTGTGTTTATTGAATCGAAATCTGATCAATAATTGAAGATCAATACAGATCTAGTGAAGAAAACCTAGAATTTGGGGATTTTTCGGTTGAACAAATCTTCTTCTTCATCGGCATCGCCTCCTGCTTCTAAGAGAATTCGTTGCTTTTCTTCGTCTTCACCTGTTCAGTTTTCGTTGTCGGCTCGGTAGTGGTTGTGCTGCTGCCATTGATGGTGCCATTGGAGGTTTGTGACTGAAACCCTAATTACAGTGTTGCAGATATCTGGTGATGATGATATAGTTAGTGTTTTATTATTTACCTAATGGTCCCTTAATATAAGTTGTTTTACAGGATAGTCCTTGGGAAGTTGAAATGACAATACTACCCTCATGTGCCTTGCACATGACCAAATTTAACCAAAAAATCTAACTGGGTTTGCCATAAAGGACGTAACGTGCAAGATTTGCAAACATTAAGGACAAAACTCATCAATTTTAAAGACAAATGACAGCGCCTGCAATTTTGGACATACATAAAGGACAAAACTTGTAATTTACTCTTTTTTTTAATAATTGGAAGGGGGCATTATAAGGCATTATGCCCACTACACCACTTTTGCTATAATGCCCCATCGCTGACTAGGACGACACGTGTCGGATAATGCCCCAAGGTGGGGGCATTATAACACATTACCACTACACATGGTCTTATAGCTCAGTAGTTATGGAAATGAGTAAAGACTCCTGACCGAAAGGTCTCGAGTTTGATTCCTGATCCACCCGGGTTTTACCGACTTTGCATTGTCGTGCCCTCGGGCGGGTGCAGGGTCGGGTTTTCCCCGGAACTGGTGGCATGGTGAGCTAGGGGCTCCGTGCGTGCAGGTTGGGCTGCCTCGTACGGAGTACCCGGCGATTCTTATGTTGTACGTTCAAAAAAAAAGTCATTGAAGCTATCAAGGCTACTACCGATATGATATTGGTTTTTAAAAGTATGAAATTATTTAGACCATGTGTAGTGGAAGACACAAATAACACTCTTATTCTTAGATGTTTTGTACTATGTGACAGTCCAGTTAACAATGAGGTATTATGGGGTATTTTTCTAAAATGGGTAGTGGAGATGTGGACATTGTGGAGCATTATGTAATAGAATTAAATAAAAGAAAAACCATCAAAAAAATGTCATTGGTCATAGTTTGAAAGGGGCAAGATTGGAGCGTTTTTTAAAGCACGCCTGGTGGAATTTTTTGAAAAAAAAACACCCAAGGGGGCGGGTGTGGGGCGTGGGGGGAAAACGCCAAAAACTCCACTACGAGTGTTCTTATATATCCTTTTAAAGTTCAAAAAATTATGTAATTTTCGGTATATTATATTTTCACCTTTTTATATTAGTCTATTTATTAGGCATATATCATTGGTGAGATTTTAACTTGTAACTTCTTACAAATTTAAAATGAAATAGACCATTTAGACAACTATCATTCCTCCTAACTTATCATGTACATATATAAACAACATGCAACTAGCATTACCCAAACCCTAGCAAAATGCATGCAAAACCAAAACATACAACCGAAGAAGAACATGAAACCACCATCGTCACCGCCGCCATCCCCGCCAGCAACCACCGCACACGAACCTCCAATCGCCGAAAATGCATATGGATATCCACAACTCTCACCATACTCGCAATCGCTCTCCTCATCCTTATTCTCGCCTTAACCGTCTTCAAATCCAAAAAACCTATCACCACCGTCAACTCGGTAGCCATCAACGACATAAACGCCACCATAAACCTCATCCCACTCAAAATCTCCATCAACATCTCACTTGACATAAAAATCTCCGTTAAAAACCCTAACAAAATTGGCATCACGTACCACAACAGCTCGGCTGCTCTCAGGTACAAAGGTCATGATGTCGGGAATGTTCCGATACCGGCCGGAAAGATTGGGTCCGGTGATACGAAGCAAATGAACTTGACTGTCACGGTTTTTGCTGACCGGTTGTTATCGGATGTTGACGTGTATGGTGATGTAATAAGTGGTAATTTTATGTTGTCTACTTATACTAGAATCTATGGTAAAGTTCGTGTGTTGAATTTGTTTAATATCCACGTCAGCTCTACGTCCACGTGTGATTTGAAGATTGATGTTTTGAATAGGAAGATTGTGTATCAGAGGTGCCATTACAAGAATAAGGTGTAATGTTTTCTCTGTATATATGCATGGTTTGTTGTTCGTAGAGATGGTATTCGTATACATATATATTCTTTATATTTTTGTTTGTATATGACATGAATTATAATCAAATTGTTGTTGTAGTATAAAATATCTTTTCATTAGTATTGTGCGGATATGAATGAACGTATATGATATGAAGACTATGAATTAAGGGCGGAGGGAGTCGTCTCATATCCTGAGTTTTCCCCTAAGGGGGTAGGGGTGGTTATCACTCACCACCCATTTATCACTCACAACATCCAATTAAGTTCCGCCATGTTATTAACTATTATTCCATCACTCACAATCTTTTTTAGTGGAAATGCGCATCACTCACATAGTCACATCACCCAACAATAAACCCTCACACCCCCTCACATGCTTCCATTTATAACGCGTCAAAAATATCACGTGAATTGGTTTCACGTGTTAAGTTTGATGGGTGGCGGGGGTTTGTTCCATTCTTCCACGCGTGAACAATTTGTATAACGTGCAAATATCACACCACCCTCAAGACATCTTTAGTGGAAGATCCCCAAATTTCTCCGTATGCCACATCAGCGCCTCTCATAAGCTTTTTTCCCCTAATTTTCCTACTAATGCATGGTTTCATACCAATATTCCCCAAAATTGCCCAATACAAAATTAACCCACTTTTCCCCCACTTTCCCATGAATTGTTTTTTTTTTTTTCTCCCAAAAACCAGGGGTGGTGTTCTCGGACAGGGCCGGGTGCCACCTAACCCTCTCCAGCTCCCACACCGTCTTGCCTTATGGTTTGTGATGCAGCCAGGTCTATTAATATCATAGCAACATATGAAGTGCGAAATGTGTAGCTAAAGTAAACTCAAGCAATGCAAGTCTTGATAAAAAAAAAACAAGAAAGTCAGCTCGTTTCAAATGCACTTTAAGAGATAATAGCCCTTTAATTCAATAAAGAACGCAAAGAGATTTATATCGGTAACAAGCAACGAGATTTATACCGGTAACAGTCATCGTTTAGTTCATGTTTGGTCACACTGAAGGCCACGGGAGATTAATTAACAGCTTTATATGTGTATGAGTTAAATGCCATTTTAGTCCATGTGGTTTGGGTCGTTTTGCAAATTTAGTCCAAATATTTCATTTTTCACCTGTGGATCTTAAAAAAGTTTCACCGTTGCCACTTTAGTCCACTGGGTTAACTTTATCCATGGTTGTAAAACAAGGTTTCCAAGGCCGAGTACTCCCCGAGTAATCGCTACAAGGTAGCCTGCCGAGGCGACTTTCTCTAACTCCGACTAATTACTTGGAATCGATCAAACGCGGTCAAACTCGGCCAAAATGAGATCTAGTAGGTCAATTCGGGCCGAGTTTGACTTAAAAAATAATACAACATAATTTATATGACTATCATATTAAATAATGAATATCATTTTTACGTATTTTGTTATAAATATTAGTAAATTTATGTTATTAGACATTAAATTTTCGAAAACTAATTTCTTTATAATTTAACATGTCCGAGTACTCTCCGCCTATACCGAGTACTCTCAACTCCCCAGTTTGCAGCCATGACTTTATCAATTTTTTCTATTAATGATAAGGGCAATTGGTCTTAGGGTATGAGGAGTGCAGATTTGGTGGAATCTTTTTTTATGTTTTATCGGATTTAAATGTGCCAACCTTTTAGATGCTCCAAACATGAGTGCTCGGGTTCTATTAGGTTTTTGCTAAAACAGAAATCAAATCTAGGATGTTTAATCTTAAAACGGCTTTAGCTTCTTTTTCTCAGGTATATGCACCACCAGTCCAATGCATGATAGGTTGGATTGGAATACTTAAATCAAGTCAAAAATCACTACACTGTTATGCTGCAAATCGGTTATACATCGAGGGTAACAGCTTACACAAACTAAACCTTCAAATATGTATTATATTTTTTTCAGTATTTTCTAATTGTTCCACTTTCTTTGTCTCGGGTGTATACTGTTTTAGTTTGCAAAAATATCACAACTTATTTTTTCGAACGGTAAAACTATCAAGCAACAACTTAAATCAAATCAACCATTACTTTTACAACCATGAGTTTGCTCAAATATAAAGCTAGCTAAACCCCACTCATATAGCCAAAACTGGAAATTGTAACAAAACATATTGTCACATGTTTACTGTTTCCGGGAAATTATTTAAATACGGGGTCGAAGAAATGTCAAAATCGCCTTTCATGCTCAATCAACAACTTCAATAAGAGTAGTCTCGTAGTCATCAGGTGCTACAAACCCATGCAAATTCATCACAGTCGCAGCCACATTTGCCAGCCCACCACTTGGCACATCCTTGCGGAACTTCACACCCGCTGCTAACCCGGGCCCACCAATTGCAATTGGCACCTGATTACAATATTTCATATAATTGTCATTTCCACATTCTTGATTCTTGCTGTAAATAATCTTAACAAGACAAGTGTCGAGTAGCTTACCGGCTGAAGGGTGTGTGATGTTAAAATCTGAACCTCGCCGTCTTTGAGAAGAGGCTCGCCCTTCTTGTTTCTTTTAACCATGTCTTCAGCATTACCATGATCTGCAGTCACCACATATATTCCACCCACTTGCTCTACCGCATCAAGAATCATCTGTCATCCAAACAAAACCCATCAGAAACTCGGAATAAACAAGGTAGATTATTCTCTAAGCTTTATTTGAAACTTTGTGGATTTTAATCATACAAAAGTAAAGCGCAGGGACTTATGTGTGAACTTAGCAAAAGCCTATAGGGTTCTTGTGACAGTAATTAAATTGTTGTGCTATGATTCCAAAAAGTATACAATTACAATATAAGTTAACTTTTTTTAATTAAGCAGTTGTTAGTTTTGTGTGATTATGTCCCTAAACTTCATTAAAACATATTTTACATTAAATTTGGAGGCATAGAGATTTATTCATGCAAAATTAAAGTCAAGAAACTTACGTGTAAATTTAGCAAAAATACATATGATTACAAAAATTATACAATTTCTATGAAATCTAATCACTTAATAAAACAGTTTTAGTAGGTTGCAGCATTAAAACTACACCTTGGGCTTTTTTTACATATTCAAGCCATTTGACCCGGTCCATTTTTAACTAAACTTTTAGATGTGAACCATTAGAGATAAAGGTCAGAAAACATAATCTGGTTCTGACTCACTGACAGTAAACGGGTTGAAATTCCCACATTTTCCAGTACATAACTTAAAAATGAATCAAGTAGAAGATACCCAATGAGACTAATAACAATAACACCAAACCCAAGCATATAACAGTGGTTACTAAGCAAATCTTGAGACAAATATACAATGAACTTCAAGGATTATAGTCTTTTACCTTAACAGCTTCATCAGCAGCCTTGCAGGCCACAACAGTAGCCTCAACATCACCAGTATGCCCAACCATGTCTCCATTTGGAATGTTCACACGTACCTAAAAAGCACATGGAACAGTTTAGTACATTAAATAAATATTCAAATCAAACGCGCTTATAAAAAAATATTCACATACATTTTTATTTCATATATATCATCAAATCCTAGGTGTATGGGGGCAATTATCAGTTACCTGGTCAAACTTTCCACTGAGGATAGCATCACGGGCCTTCTCACCGATCTCCAAAGCTTTCATCTTGGGTTGAACATTAAAGGTAATTCCACTGTCACTTGGAATTTCAACATATTCTTCCAACTCTGAATTGAAATATCCAGAACGGTTTCCATTCCAGAAAAATGTGACATGACCGAATTTGACAGTCTCACTGTTGAACAATTGAATTAGATGTGGTCAAGCAGAAATTTCTTTAACACAATACAAAAAAATTTACTAACGCATTATGGATTGGTTAAACCATCAATCACAACCATAATCCACGATATCATATGTCCACATGTAGAGGTGGCAAAATGGGCAGAAACGTGGGTCGGGTGTAACACGGGGTGAGCAAACCTTAACCGTTAACCGAACTTAATCGATAACCGAACTGCCACCAAACTGAATTAACCGATAACCGATATTAACCGACGGTTATGGATAATGCTATTTGATTAACCGATAAGTCAGTTATGGATATGGTTAAAGGTGTTCCATAACCGAACCGAAATCAATTAAGAGATGCTCGCAAAATAAAACTATATTTAAGATATAAATGTTCAATGAATCAAACTTTTTAAACATAAAAAAACATCTACGAAAGCTTTTTATGTGTTATATAACTAGTTTTAAAATGTTTCAAAAATAATTATTGTGTAAAATTTGACTCGTTTTATGCATATCTATGTTTTTTTGTCTTTTTTATTTATAAAAAACGATTGTAATTGAGACGATAAAAGTATAATATGTTCATTCAGTTTAAATTTTAGTTCAAACTTAGATCGGTTAATTTACCGAAATAACTAAAACTGAACCGTAACCGAGTCTCATAAGTCATAATCAATTAAAGTTCGGTTATGGTTATGGTAAATGGTTAAGGAAATTCCATAACCGAAGCTAGTGGTTACGGATATGATTAAAGGTAAAAACCGAACCGCCATTTGCACACCCCTATAACAGGGTATGGCCCATTCAGGTCAACAAAGGTAACTTTTGGCATGGGCTAGGTTGATCTGATTTATAACAGGGTATGACCCGTTCCCATAGAATACTTATTCTCTCACCTGCAAGCAAATGTCCGGACCCCATTTTTCACCAAATACTCGCCAGAAGTCCTCTCAATCAATGGAGGAGATACAAGGTAATGATTTGGAAGCTTGAGTTCCCCATCATACTGAAGCATGCCAGCATAACGAATCTTCGGGAACCGCACTCTATCGAATTTATCAAACTTCTCATATTCAAGAGCTTGAGCAAGCATAGTCATACGATCTGCACGGAAATTGAAAGTCACAACGGCATCACCATCCACAACAGGGCCCACAGCCTTTCCACTATCATCAACTATGACAAATGGGGGCAAGTACTGGTCGTTAGCACCGGGTGCCTCTCTAAGTGTCTTGATAGCCTCAACAACGTTCTTAAATTTGTGTGGGGCTTCACCGAGAACCTGAGCATCCCAACCTCGTTTCACAACTTCCCAATCATTCTGCAAAAGGAACATGTCAACTGTCTATAAATTCTCCAATAAATAAGGAAATGCAAAGTATTAGTGATGCTTTTACCTCATAACGGTCCATGGTGACATACATACGCCCTCCACCAGATGCCACCTGTGCATCAATGCCTTTGCTGCGGAGATCTGAAAGTTCTGCTTCAAGTGTCTCAGCAAAACCAACACTTGAACCATCTAAAACATCACGACCATCAGTAAGCACATGAACACGGATCCTCTTAGCGCCATGCTGGCTAGCTCCCCTTAGCAACAGCTGCAACACAACAAAACACATAAATATAAAGTTTATAAACGATTGAAGGTTAATTAGTAAATACTTATTGAATGGTTAAATTGCTCAATTGCATATACCTGCAACTGATCAAGACGTGAGTGCACACCCCCATCACTCATCAGTCCGATAAGGTGCAAGGTGTTGGTTGCAAAAGATTCCTTGATGTAATTAAAGCCTTCATCTTCATAAATTTTTCCGGAGGCAAGAGCAAGATCAACAAGTTTTGCACTATAGAATGAAACAAAGATTCATAAGCAAAGGCCGGCTACACAGCATTAGCGAATATTCAGAAAATGAGGATCACAAAATGAACAACAAATACATTTACTTTGTTTGCTATTAATATCGAAGGGACTCTATATTATTCTTTTGGTTTTAAAAACTGGGAATCAAAATTAAGTTATTAAATACTTATAGGCGAATATCACTGGAAAACATGTAATCTCCCTCTAAGAATGCCTTGCTTAAAAAGAAAAATATGTAAAGGGGTATTTAGGGTCAAAAATCAAAATGAAGGGAAGAAAGATCACCCTTGAGCAAAGATTCTTCCAGCACCAAGAGCATTATGTCCAACTTCACTGTTTCCCATGTCGTCCTCGGTGGGAAGCCCAACAGCAGTACCATGAGCCCTCACCAACCTCCATTTATCAGGGGCGCCCTATAGCAAAATACACACATAAAAGATTATTCACCTCATGTGGTTGCTAACAGATCACAATAACATCTACAAAAATAGCCTGCTACCAGTTCATTTTCTAGCTTGAAAGAGGATAATTTTCTTGAGTTTTCTAGTTTATAGAATTTATTCAGTGCGGTATCATCAAACAGACTAAAAACTAGGTGTAGTTTCTTTTCCAAAAAGTTTGGATTCTGTTTTTTTGAAATTTGTTCAGTCCTTACCACTTCATATTATCATTTACTCACTAGGCTCAGACAAAACCGCTTCTACACTACAGACTAATTAATCAATCTTCAATAGAATACAAATCTAAAAGCCTTGGTTTTAAAAATGCGTGTAGCGATCCGATGCGTTTTGATCCCAAAATCCGATGCCGATGCGTGAAGCGCACGCATCACGTATGCGAGGTGTTCTTTATTCAAAAATACTAAAAAAATATATAACTAGCTAAAATTTTAACTTGTGAACATTTAAACCGTAAAATATAATATATTCTCATCATCTATTATCAAATTTCTTCAATTAAAGATCTAATTGTTCAAATACCAGTCAACAACATAAGGCGCCGCATTAGACCACATCAAGTGATGCGCGCATCATGGAACGGCAACACGTGATGCAATCTCATCATTGCATCATGTGATGCGCGCATTATGCGCTCCCGATGCGCATTTTTAAAACCAAGCTAAAAGCACAGCCAGATCTTATTAAAGCATCTACTAGAAAAATAAATAAAGAGCATTAGTACAAAATCATCAATTACATTCCATTAACCACATTTATTTATTAACCTATAACGATTAACGACTTCCGATTGCCATGCAATTGAGATCAATGACTCTAAACATCTACTAATCTACTAATGAAAATATACAAAAACATCAGTTCAAACTCATCAATTAGCTTCAACTAAACACACCTATTTCTCCTAGCCTACAGCAATCGAAATCAATGACTCTTCAAATCTTATTAAAATATCTACTAGAATAATATACAATAACATTAGTTCAAACTCATCGATTAGCTTCAATTAAACACGTCTATTTCTCCTAACCTATAACGATTAACTATTTCCAGTTATGTAATCCAAATCAATGACTCCGGCGATTAGCTTCAAGCCTTCAATTAAACACACGTATATCTCCTAATCTAAAACGATTAACTATTCCTGACTGTGATGCAAATCGCAATCGAGATCAATACTTCTTCAGATCTAACTCACAATTAGCAACGACTATTCGTCATTGACGGCGACTTAAAAAATCAAAAGTTGTAGTAGAAGTTATATACATATACTACAAGTAGAATAATCTATCTAGAGAAAGTGGTTACGTTTTTGAGAGAATCCATAGTAGGAGTTTCAGCAACATGAATGCAGTTGAACTTATCAGGAGAAGCTTCACCCCAACCGTCAAGAACAATCATGGCGAGCAGCTTTCCTTTCGGTAGGTTTGGATGATCCGCCAGTTTCCATGAAAATCCTGTGCTCCCCCCCATCGTTTTCTCAGTCTCAGATCTCGTTTGCGCTTTCTAAAATGTAGTGGTTGGTTCGGTGGATTGCTCAACAAGATATATAAATATACAGGATCGTCCGCCAGTTTCCATGTATACTTTTGTTTGTTGAAAAGTCCTTTGAGTATGGCCCATAGTTAGTTATGACCCTTGGTTTCGTAAGCAAAACAGGAATGCTTTTTTTCTGACCGTGGTTTAGGTTTGTGTGTTTCTAGATAGGGCTGAAAACGAACCAAACAAACACGAACAAGACCTTGTTCGTGTTCGTTTGTTAAGAAATATATGTGTTCGCAAACCGTTTACGAACACTTATCGAACGAGATTTTATGTTCGTGTTCGTTTGTTAAAGAAATGAACTTGTTCGTGTTCGTTTGTGTTTGTTTGTTAATTTAGGCAACGAACGTTGACGAACACAAATTAGCACAAACTAATGTTCATGAACACAAATGGAAACAAACGAACACAAACAATCGTTCATGAACAGAATATATAATGCACTGACACTTATTAGATATTTAACTTGTCGGAATTTTGAACTATTTAAATAAATATAAAAACTAAAAACACTAATGAAGTATCGAACAAAAACAAACACGTTACCGAACGTTCACGAACATAAACGAATGAACATGGCCTCTGTTCATGTTTGTTCATTTAACTAAACGAACGAAATTTCTTGTTCGTGTTCGTTTGTTTAATAAACGAACGAACACAAACGAACTTCCCGCCGAACGGTTCACGAACTGTTCACCGAACGTTTGGTTCGTTTGCAGCCCTATTTCTAGATAGTTTTGTAGCTTATATTTTGGGTTTAATAAATTTATAAAAGATAATAATTAATTTATGAAACTTATTACATGTTTGTGGGATAAAGATCTTTTGTAATAATGGGATCATCATTTGAAAAGAAGTAAGATCTTTTGTAATAAATAGTATACCTTATTTTCTTAAAATCTTAGATTTTTTATTTTTTCTCTCTTTATAATTATTATAATTAATAGGAGCTAAATATTGAGTTGTATTTATTTAAATTTACCTGTTACCCTCTTCATCTGCTCTACTTATCGTTGCCATCAGAAATAAGAGACCTTAAACTAATACTATAAACTCGACCACCACTTAAACGGTTGTGCTAGCTACTCCATGTCGTCACAATACTGCTCACCTTAAGCCATTGTGGATGATGATGATGGGCTTTGGGTATTAATGTGTTATTTATTTTCAACATTCTACACCAATGTGAAAGAAAGTTAAGATCTATGTTTAAAATGAAGTTTTCCTAGTTCAATCCCTTAGTTGACAACCAAACACAATTTTAGATAAATATTTTCTGGTTTTAATAAAATCTCATTACTAAACAAGACGTTACTATACACCTCCTACCCCTTTTACTTTGTCCATAATTTTGCTTCTTTCTCTAGCATCAAACCCTTTTCTCTTTAGCTTGAAAAATAAGCTAACTTAAAATTAACTTTTGTAAGTTAGTTGTGATTTAAGAATAACTCATCCCGAACACCTTTTTAGTAAACATAGTTTCCTGTTGGGGTTTTTTTTTCTTTTATGCCAATTGTTTTCTATATTTACTTTACATGGGTGATACTAATTCATTATTCATTGTCGTTAGTGTTCAATTCGAGTAAAAACATACAAACATTGAAAAAAAATAGGAAAAAACCAAACATGTACCTATGTACAATGTCTCAAATTTCCTCTTATTAAAAAAATACATTTATATGGCATGTTAACATGAACCTAAGTTATATATCATTGTCTACACGAGGTTTAAACTATCAACTTGAAAGACCAAGGAACGCTATAACAACCTTAAAAATGCTAGACCAAACACCCTTTAGATGTACTAAGTGTAACGATATCATCAATTCCCTTACTTTTCTTATAATTCTATCTCAAATCTGAATACATCCATAAGAACGGTTAACAACCAACTTTTAAATCCCGAATAAATCCATAAGTATGGTTAACAACCAACTTTTAACTGTTTATATATAGATATGATTACCAACTTATTGTTAACTTGTGAGCCTTCCTGAGACGGGATGACAACCGTCGATGCTAATTTTGACGCTCCATGTCTGACTCACCAAAAACACCATCAAAGAGGAAACTCACCACTATGGGAAAACTCCCTTGAGTCGGATTTTGAACATGAGACCTTAGAGATCCCAAGCCTTAATCATGACCCCTGTACCATTGGACCGAAAGGCCCTTGGCAATTGTTATTGTCAATTAGTTATCTGTATTTTTATAAAAATAACCAATAAGTAAGTTGATCATTATATATATAACCTTAAATACTTCTCCATACTTGGTATTTTTGTATAGAAGAAAACTCTTAATACTTTTGTTAAATAATGTAAATAAATTCATAAATCTTTAGGAAATGTTAAAATCTTGTCAATAATATTACGTATTGCAAAAACAAAGGGTGGTTGGAAGTTTTTTCGAACTTCAAAATTGGAGGGTTGGATTTGAAAAAATAAAAGAAGAAAAAGAGAATATTCGAGAAGCATCTAGCAGAAAAAGAAAGCCAAGCTATTGTGAGCCGGTATTGACTGCGGCGTCACGGATTGTGACCTTTTACCGACGGCGACACAACGTGACTCATGACACCACACCTCGCTCCATTTCATGCTTCATGTATCAAAAGTCAAGTGAAACACCCTAATCCCATATTTCATTTGTGCAAACGGGCCCCCACTAAGGAAAACTTAAAATACAGGCCCACATAGGCCCACTTATCAACACTAGTGTTGTTGATGGTTTTTTTCTTTTTCTTCGAGTGTTTAAATGGTTATGACTTTTGAGAAATTGAGAACACCGACGTATCGATCTATATACGAGGTTTATTTATTTTTTTCATGCTATAAATCATAAACCATTGTTTCACAACAAATTGTATTTTAGCTTGCTTAATCAATGTAATAATAAGTTTACACTTACGATATGAAATTTACAACTACAGTGTGAAATTTTTACTCGTATTATACTTTTATATTTAAAGAAGTGTTAAGGAGGGGAGAGAGATGGTTTGGGCATGTAAGGAGGAGAAAGACGACGGCCACAGTTAGAACCGTGGAAACTCTTACTGTCGGGGAAAAAGGAGTAGAGATAGACCGAAATTGAATTGGGAAGAGTGAATTAGGTAGGATTTAATAGACTTGCACATTTCTGAGGATATGGTCGATGATAGGTGTTTGTGGAGACGTAGGATTAGAGTGAATGACTTTTAGCAGATTGATACGGTGGGGTATTAGAGACCTGTCTTAGAAGCCTTATTTTTAATTAGTGCTTGCCTTTGTCTCTGTTGCTTGAATGTATGTTATTGTTTTCTTTATTATGTCGTAGCTTTAAAATGAATATTTTCACAACCTATGTTTTCTAGTTGCTTCTAAAGTAGTTATGTGCATATTTATGATTCATTTGAGGCTTATGGTTGAATGTAGCTTTCGAGTTGGGGTCTCACCGGAAATATTCTCTTTATTTCTTGGGATAGAGTTAAGGTTTGTCTACATCTCACCCTTCCTAGACCCAGGGGCGGACCTAAGCCCAGCCCAAGGTGGGCGGGCGCACCCCAGGGAAAAAAAAAATTTAGTGCTAAGTTCCGTCGAAAATTCCGTCCGCACCCCTTAGGTAAAAAGTGTTATCAACTTATATTTTAAAAATATTCTTTAGTAAACTCTTATTTTATAAAAAATACTACCTAAATTATATAACTTTTAATACCTAAATAACTAAACTCAAATACCCAATACATTTAACTAGCCCACTACTAAGTCTTAGCCCAATAAACAAACCTAACAAATCAACAATATTTCAAACTAAAATAAAATAAACAAGACCAAAACCCTTACATATTCAATCCTGCTCTCTTTATCGTCCTTGCACGCCAGCGATCAGAACATCAACAGCGACAACAGTGAACAGTCAGCAGCCACCATACCACCGCCGATCAAACACGGGTAAGTTTCTTTGTTATTTTTGATGATTTTTGGTTTATTTTTTGTTGATTTTTGGTTGATATTATCCACCTCAAGCAGCCTACTATAGCCGCATACTAATCATAGTAGACATGTGGTTCGTTTTGTTTTCATTATGTTATGATGGGTTATATTTTGTTAGTGATGATATTTTGCATTTTTTTATAGCCGCATACCACAGTATGTTTGGCTTTTTTTAGTGAAGAACATTTGGCTTTTTTTATGGTGTATATGTTGTTTAGATGATTTTTAGGGTGATTTACATTATGATATTTAGGGCTTGAATAGTTGATACATTATGTAATATGTTACAGAGGCATGAACTTATAGATCAATTTGTTTGTGATAGCCGATAGGAACAATCAACAGCGGCATTATGGCGCGATTTCTCAAGAGGAAAGTTGATACGTCTTCCGGATTCGTTGATGTGGATACTTGCGTAATCGGATTGGCGATGAAAATTTAAGTGAATGTTATATATGTTATATAGAGAAAGAGTTGCTTAAGAAAGTAGGTTTAGATAATGTTTTGGATAGATTTCAAAAAAAGAAAACCCGTAGGACGACGTTTTAATTATGTTTGTAACAAGGTTTGACGTGTTTTTGATGATTATATAAATTTAGTTCTTTTGTTTTACATGACCTGACTCGGCCCGAACCGACCCGATACGACCCGATTTTTTATTTATATAACTTGGGGCCTAAAATTTTTAAAAATATTTCGCACTCCCATGGAAAAATTCATGGGTCCGCCACTGCCTAGACCCTACGAGTAGCCTGACTATGAGTGAGATTATACTGGGTATGATTGGTTAATTGATATTTAACAAAGAGTAAATTACGTTTTTGGCCCCTTTGGTTATGTCAGTTTTACTATATTAGCCCAAAATAAGATTTTTTAACGTTTCTGCCCCCATGGTCCCTATATCTAACTATTTTGGCCCCTAAGTCTAACCAAACCCCTAACCCTGGTTAATTAATTGGCACATGGGTTGCACATGATGGGTAAATTGGTAATTTCCTCTCCCCTTTATAAAAAAATAAAACAATAATTATCATTAAACCCAGATCTTCAAACCCACTTTCAAACCATTCCTCTCAGATATCTGACTCATCAGCTTCATAATCTTCTCATTATCACCCCTCAGATCCTCTAAAATTATCCAGTTTCCTTTGGCGGCTTCTGTGACTTATCTAATGTACTCGTACCAACTTTGTCTGGAGAATCAATTTCACCAGGTGAATTTGAATATAGGGTTTGGTGAGCAATTGAATCCACCTTCCCTATTTGTTTTATGATGAAATAAGTTGTATTCATCGAGCAGAGTGAGATTGCCTATTTCAAAAGTACAGGCTTACACATATGGTGAAATAAGGTGTTTTCAGTAAGCAGATTATCTTTTTTTGCTCTTAAGCATACCCATAAGCTGTTTAAATATGCAATCACAATTACCCCTATTGTCCATACATACTAGTTCTTATCATGATCTTTCACATCATGGTTAAAATCTATTAACAGCATTCACGCAAAATCTAAAAGTAAACTTCTAATTTTGAACCCCAAGGATACTCAGATTGAAATAATCCAATAAGCAAACTCAAAACTGCTAATTTTAAACAACTTATCTCACCCCAAAATACCCAGATAAGATACGCAATAGGCAGATTAAATCAGCAGTCTTTTGAATCAAAATTCACCCATGGTTGTTTTCTGAAAAACGGACCGTTCATCATGGATTTCCTCTCTAGCAACGAACACTATGGTTTACACGCAAAACCCACTAAAATCATAGTCACCTAATCTTATTGCTGAAGGGTTTGAAAGTGGGTTTGAAGGAGATTAGGGATTTGGAGGTGAATGGGGATTTGTTTAGGGTATTGGTGAATGAAATGATTTGGGGGTGAGCGGATGAAGGAGAAGATGCAGCCGCCATTGGTGAGGGTACATAGTGGAGGCAGAAAGTGATGTGGGTTGAAATGATTTAGGGTTTGAAGTTGATGTGTTGTTGAAGATGATAATGTGTTCTTGAAGATTTGGGTTTGATGATAATTATTGTTTTTTTTTTTATAAAGTCATTATAAGTAAAAGGGAGGGGAAATTACCAATTTACCCATCATGTGACTAATAACTAACCAGGGTTTGAGGTTGAGTTAGACTTAGGGGCCAAAATAGTTAGTTATAGAGACCATGGGGGCACATATGTTAAAAAATCTTATTTTTGGCTAACATAGTAAAAGTGATATAACCACAGGGGCCAAAATCGTAATTTACTCTTTAACAAATGTTAACTTATCCTCAAACTCGCAAATATTCTTACTAATAATATTGATTCAATTTTGATTTGTGATGTATAGAGGAGGTTGAATATGTTCACGTACTTTTTATCTCTCAACTTTGTGTTTTTGTATTATATTGTACTATAAGTTTATGTTTAGGATAATAATATAATGAAACGGGATGAGGAGAAAACGGCAAAAAGGGTGAGAACGGTGAGAACGCATCCTGGCCGAACATGTGGCGCGGGGCATGATCAGGGTCCTAGGAGTTTTTTGTCTTTTTAGTATTCTTCTCCTTTAACGATTTTCGCGTTTGACATGCTTCTTTATTTTTTGCGTGCAAGATAATTTTGGCGTTATGTAGATTTATTAATTATTTTGGCGTTTTACTGTTTTTTCTCAGATTTCTTCTCGTTGAATTAATTCTTTTTGTGTCACATAGTTAATCTTTTGGCGTTATGACTTTTTCTATGTCATTTTTTGGCGTTTTGTATCTTTTTGTTAATAATTCATTACCATAGATTAATATTTTAAAAAACTACAATAACTCGAAAATCAAAATAATCTAATAGTCTTCCGTATGTGGGATTACATCAGAGATGTACCCATCGCTTTGTTCTTCACTTTCTTCAGATTCTTCATCATCAAATTTAATTTTTGCGTATAACGCCATTAGCTCGTCTCTTCTTTGCTGCAGCCTATTCTTGAATATCACTGCATCCTTGGATTTTGGATCGTTTGAAGGTGTTAAATCACAGAGTTGTTCAATGATAGATAGCAACCCTGTCTTCAACATTTCTTCCATTGGTCTTGAATATTGCACCCCGTTTTTATAAGTTACTTCAAGTGTTCCTTCTTCCTCATGCAATACCCAACTGCTAAGTTTTGGTATATGAGTATCTTCAATATCATCATCATCTTCATCATCTTCTGTTGGAAACTTTCTCTCCAGTCTTTTTATTACAGTTCTTGTTCTTTCACAATCGTTGTCTCTTGGAACCCCAAGAGCCAGGATATCCTTCTGAACATTTTCATTCATTCCCATCATGGCTTTTATTATTCTTACCTTTACCTTTCTCATTTCAGAGAACTTTATGATGAATCATTTTTCTTTCCTTTCAAACCTCCATACAATAACCTTAGCCATTCTTTAATTTTTTTGGCGTTTTGGAGAATATGTGGCGTTTTAGTCTTTTTGGCGTGTTTGAGCTTGGGTTCTGATGGTCTTCTTTTTATATTAACTTTTTTTTCCCGCGTATGTCAGGTAATTATGGTGTTTTGAAAACGATAAATAAATTTAATATAATAAATGTTAGTAATTATGTTTTCCGTTGTTTCATTTTATTGTTTTTTGCAGTTTACCGTGTTTTGTTTTCAGTCTCAATTGTTTTAATGGTGTAACACGTTAAATATTTTGACGGCTGTTATTATGGCGTTTTGTTTTCCAATGGCGGTTAGATAACTATTGGACTTCTTTTGTTTTATATTCTTTGCACATTGTTTCACGCTTTTTTTAATATTAGTTGTTCAAATTAATTTTATTATAGTTTGGTAGTTTTTTGGGGGCGTTTTTATGGCATTATGGCGTTTTACACGTATTTGTTAATTTTGGCATTTTATTATATTTTTCATTATAGCATTAATATTATTTTGTTGTTTATTAACTGACATTACAAAACAAACAATAGATAAAGAAAATTAAAAAAACAAAAACAAAAAACAAAGTAGAAGGAATTTATGATTTTAAATCTTCAGTGTCATCAGTCTCTTTTTTCTTTTGAAACTACAAGAAATGTGACAAATAAATGGCGTTTTGGGTTTGGCGTTGTTTATTTTCTTTGTTCATGTGTTGAAGTGTCTTTGTGGATGTTGGAGACATAGAGCGACCCCCCTGTGGGTGGATGCTATCTGTCTGTGGTCTTCATTATATTCATTGAGGCCAAAGTAGCATTTATACTGGCATAGGTCTCTTCTTATCATCCAAACCTTCTTCAGGAACAAAGATGACAGTATGACATATGAGTGTCATCAGTCCATCTTTTTTTCAATTTTGTCCATCTCATGCAGCAAAATCTTACTACACTCACGTAACAAATCATTAAATGAAGCTTCATGCAGAACATTACTGAGGATCAAAGAAAAGATGTTTGATGTCGTTGTATTTTTTGGCGTTTTACATTGAGTTGCAATTTTTTTAGCAACCACTGTGTGTGTTTTTTGTTTTTGTTTTTCTAGTGTGATAAACGGAAGGTGGTGAGGCGTTTCTATTTATAGAATTTTTTTGGCGCGTAGTTTAGGCGGGATGTTATTTTTATAACAAAAAATGTAATTAACATTTATCCAAATGTAAGCTTTGGCGTTATATATAATGGCGTTTCATATTTTATGGTGTTTTTGTAGCCAGAGAGCTTAAATAAAAACACAGAAAAAAGTACGTAGTGATAAAATTGGCGTTTTGTATTTATTTGGCGTTTTATTTTTCAATGGCGTTTTATGTGAGGAATAGTTTTTTTACTTTTTTACCCTTAATGACGCGCGTCCACGTAATAAATTTGATGTTATTGTAGGATCGAGATTCGACCTAAACGAGTCGTTCAGAAGAGTTTTTGATCAATACGAGAGGCAGAAACAGACGTATTGATGTTGAATCAGCTTGATATGCACTAGGAATCACTTTAACTGTCTTGTATATTGATTTAAAAGCTTTACACGGTCTGGAGACACTTCGGCAGAGCTTCGCTACCGGAATCCAAAAGTTACAAATGAAAACATGAGCTCTCATATTTATAGGCGGGCCAGTCCCTATGAACCTGACATGACCACTTCATGCGAAGTGGCCACTTCGCATGAACTGGCTCTTCCAGTTCGTGTGAACTGGTCAAACAACACTAAAATCATATTTCTTTGACTACCGAGCTCTGGTTTATCCTATCTAGATACAAGACTCGATACAAGACGAAGTCGACAGACTTAGGCACCAACAGTCTCCCCCTTGGATCTTGACGAAGTCTTCGGTGTCGAGTCTTCAGTATGACAAGTCTTCAGTCTTGATCAGTCTTCTCGCTCTCTCCAAAGTATCTGACATTGTAAGCATCCTCAATCTTCTCTCTTCTCTTTATCAGCATCTATACTCCCCCTTGAATGTTGATCTTACAATCTTCAAGCTTCAATCTTCAAACTCCCCTTGGATGTTGATCCAAAATATGTATCTGGCTCTTATGTCCTCGGACTCCCCCTTTCGATAAGCTGGGATCGCAATCTGGAATTCACTGTCTGCATAAACTCTACCCAAAAGTAAATCTCACAATTTTTAAGATTTAACAATTTTAGAAACCACTTGTAAATATCTTTTAACATTTCTCAAATAACCACTTGTATTCAAAACACTCAAATTTGACATTTCATTAATTTGAAACCATTTAATCATTTCAAAAACATTTCTCATTCCAAAACAAACTCTCCCAACCCTGTTGTTCATTATGTTTAGCATTTGAAATTTAGAAAATCAGCTTTCCAACATCAGTTGTCGAAAATAAGATGAAGTAAAATCTTTTTTATTTTTCAAATTTATGCTAAAACACATTCTTTTTTAGTTTTTGTTTTTAATGAAAAGCAGTAAAGAAATATTTACAGACAGTATTTTTGTGAGTTTGTGTAAGAGGATCATATCAGATTTTGACAAATCACTAGCACCGTTGAGCTTTAAACACTTTAAGTTCTAAACGATTCACTTAGATTGTCAGTATACTGATCCACTTAAATTTTCACACAAAGTTCAATTGTTTCGAGATACGAATTTAATGTTTTAAGGACTTAAACTTATTCGCGTGTCCCACCTCAGAATATACTCCCGTATCCAGACTCTTATATTCAGTCTTACAGGTGAATGTACACTAATGATATCTGTAAGGGGTTAAATGCGAGACCATGAGAGCTCAGGCTATTGCTTCCACAAAATCAGAGAGATGATGGTTCGACTTTAGGTGTGTTCCCTTTAGAGAATCTTTTCTTCAACAGCACATGATTAGCTTTTTTCAATGTTTCATCATTTTTTATGCTGAGAGTGGGATGTAAGAATAAAGCTGTGCAAAGCATTATACGAGGACTAGGCTATTGCTCCCGCAAAATCAGAAGTCCAGGTATAATACCCCAGATATCATCACGCACAAAGACCTAGTATGTCAGAAATAGAAACCCCTTCAAACAAGATTTCAGGGGTTACCTATATATCCGAGAGATGTTCCCCATGAAATAAGTAAGTAATGATATTTAGGTTTATATCTCGACAACAATCTACTAAGCGTGCAAAAACCTACTGGCATATCATCAGTGAGACCGTTTATCACATTTTAACTTTCCAATTCTTTAGCGTACTGTGATTGTCTACTGATGTACTATCATTTCCTTTTTTTCACAACAAAACTCATTTTGATTTTTATCATGTTTTTGGCTTTTTCAAATTTTCTAATGTTTTTGGATTTTCTGAAATTTCTTACTCCCCCTAAAATTCAAAACCATTTAAAGAAAATTTGACAAACCGATGTGAATTGCTTCAATTCTCCATCCACTTGGCATAAACAATCAGAACCCCCCCTGACAACAAACTATTTTCCCATTATGATTTCAAAACACTTAAGTTTGTTTTAATCAAATGGTTTTTCCGAAAAATTAGTTTTGTTGAAACCATTTGTAGAATCGGGGTTTTATTCATCACTTTGTTTTTTCAATCACTTGTAAAAAATATCACTTGTATGAAAGTTAAATCAAGTTCAACTTAATGACCTTGATTAACCACTTGTAAGTCGAAATATGATAGTTTTGAATTTCACAAGAAAGATGCCGATTCCTACTCCCCAATTACCAACCTGGGAGTTCCGGCAAGTCAGGTTTTTCAAGTATGAAATACAGACACCCAAGCCTGACCAGCTTTGGGTGTGACCTTTTCAATTTCACTCGGGGTTTGAACATTTCTTTTTGATTCATAAAATTCTTTAACCCCTTTAACCTTTCCCTCGACCATCTTTCCAAAAGTATTTTTTACTTTGCCATTGAAAGCTTTTTCGACATCAAATTCTTTCTTTTCAGAATAGAATTGATTCGAAATATCCACTTTACCAACTTTTTGTTTAAAATTTTTTGTCCGCAATGGTGGAAAATTGACATCATTCATTGGCGGTACTGAATTTTCTCTTTTTGGTTCAACGTGTGGCTCCTCTGACTTTGACGAGTCAGATTCATCCCCAAATTTCACATCAGATTTCTTAACAACCCAGGTTTGGTTGTCAAGATTCACCCTTCTTTTGTAAAACCTTTTCGAACATTCACCAACTTCGTATGTTGAAATTTTAAACACTTTGAATTTTTCAGTTGGTGGTTCGGTTTTATCAACAACTTTTTCTTTTAGTTTAGAAACAACTTCCTGTTTTGTGTTGGTTGCCTTTGGACAGTTCCAGGCGATGTGACCAACTTCATGACATCTATAACAGGTTCTTGTCTCCTTTCTCTGATTAGCTCCATTCTTCTCAAACTTTTGTTTTTCTGCAAAAAACGCTTTGTTCGATTGTTTCCAGAATGAGCTCTTTTCTTCTTCTTCTTCTTCAGAACTTGTCCCTGAAACAAATATTGTTTTTGTTTTAGAAATTTTCTCATTTTTATGATTTTCGGGTGGAATAAAACCTAAACCTTTCTGTTTGAAATTACTGTTATGGTTTGGTTTCTTTTGAAAACCAGAACCAGAACTGTAACCTTTTTTCTTGTTCAATATTTGTTGAACTCTTGAAGTGTATTTTTTTAGGTTTTTCAGTAAGATTTACATCTTTTATTTCAGAAATATTAATTTCTGTTAATTTGAAAACCTTTTTAATCTTTTCAATTTGAACACTTCTTATTGGAAATTCCTCATCAGAATATAATTTGTCTGAATCATTCAAAGTATATGCCACTTTGATTGGTTCATCATTCAAATTATTTTTTGATAACAGAAATTCTTTATTATAAACCCTTTTGACCGACGATTTTGGACTGTCAACTGATGAACTCGAACTCTCGGATTCGGATTTTGACTATGACTCCTCATCTTTATCCAACACCTGATCGACCACTTTCTTTATTAACTCATACTCATGATCAGTGTCAGACGATGTAAATATGACGTCAATGTTTTCTGGTAACTCATCAGTTGTTTCAGACTTTAACTTTATATTGACTGCCTTTTTGACTTGTTCCTCATTTGGTTTTCTTGGAGAATAACCTTCCCAGATCGGAGGTGGACACTTGTTATAATTCGCACTTTGTTTCTTACCAGTATCCGTATCTTCCGACTTCTTATCTTGAAAAGCTTCAAAACCTGCAACAGTAGGATAAATTCTATCAATCAAATAATCAGAACTTGAATAACTCTGCAACAATCGTCTGATTCTTTCATTTTTAATCTTTTCAGTCTCCAATTCCTGCTTCAACTTTGCACACTCATCAATATAGTGATTGATGGCCTTCTGCTTAGACATCATCACTGAATTCATCATGGTCAAAACATCTTCCCTTTCTGAGTTTGTCTTTTCCAAACTATTAACCGTTCTGTTTAACACATCATACGATTCTTTTACGTATTTAACATCGAACAACAATTTTTCTTTCATCTCGTCGAGCTCACTATACTTCTTATCTTTCTCTTCACAATGTTTACATCGTTCCAAACATTGCAGACAAGGTTTAGTGACCTCTACAATCTTTTCAACAGCTTTGACCTCTTCACTCTGTCCATTTTTCTCTTCCTGAGCAACATTCTCATATTTTACCTCTTTCTTTTCTCTTGTGGCTCGTCTCTCCTTTAGCTTCTCCAATTTATCTGCAAAATAAAATTTGAAACTTTCAGGAGATAGATAAGTTTTTCCAATGTTTATTTGTTTAATTTCTTCATCATCACTGCTATCAGTTGATGATTGATCAAAGACTGGTGTCTTTTCTGAACTATCTTCTGAAGAAACAGACTCTTCATCTTGATTATTCTCATCATTTGCAAACACATCCATCCATTCTTTCATCAACTCTGGCTCTTGAATGATTTGTGCAATGAATGCTCTAAACTTTGAGTTACTTTCAGCCGGAATGTATTTGTCCCAGCTAAATCCCTCTGGCAATCTTTCATCTTCTTGATTAACTAGATAAGCTTTCTTCTTTCCATCTTCAATCAAATTAGCACTGGATGATGACGGTTGTTGAGCTACCTGATGATAAATCAATTTTCGGTGATAATCATTGTTCCCGAAAGGATTCTGAGCTCCTCCTGCTTCACGGTTGGTACATTCACTCTTGAAATGTCCTTTTTCCCTGCATCAAAAACAAGTGACTTTAGACTTATCAAAACCTAAAGTAGAAACATTAGCATCACGAAAGTTATCTCTTCCTGTAATCTGCTTAAATTTCTCAGCTCTTCTCAACACGCTCGCTAAACACCACTTAATATCCATTAGCTCCAATTCCTCAGCATCAATCTGATCGTAATCATCTTTTGTTAACATAGGATTTCCGATCCTTCCCGCAACCAAACCCTCATATGATTCTAACATTGTGGCTAGTAATGCCATGTGACCTTTAGCGACTTCTTCAGAGAAATTCTGACCATTATGAAGATGCAACGCGATGTTTCATTATAGCACATGACCATTATCGTTGTTTGAGCTTTGGAACTGATGATTTGAAGTTGGAACATTAGGATTAACACTAGGATATGAAGAAAATCGACTGTTGTTGATTGAACTTTGATTGAGTGATCCAAATGAGTTTTCTGCGCTGAAAGAAGTTTGGATCTTCAGACTTGCTTCAACATTTTGAACATTACCTTTGAAATACAAATTTATATCTTGTTGACCACTTGGACTATTCATTCTAGCAATCTTCTGTTGTTCAAGATTTTGTCCTTCAAGTTTTTCAATGAACTGAGCAATTGTCAAACCATCATACTCTCCGGTATTCTTCAAGATCATAAGATATGTACCCCATTCATTCTGAGGTAAAGAATCAGCCAATTTGTCAACCCATTCCTCGCGTTCTTTGGTGATATCCAACCGGGACATTGAACGCACTAAATGACAATATCTCTCAATGAGCTTCTTTGTAGTTTCGCCCTGCAAACTTATAAATAAGTCAAATTCCTTTTTTAATAATGATTTCTTATTTTTGATCATCTCTGTACTTCCTTCAAACTTAATGCGAAGTGCTTCCCAAATTGAACGTGAAGTACCATCATGTTGAAGTAGTATGAAGATGTCTTCTTTCACAGCTTGCTGAAGTAGACTGATCATCATTTTTTCTGCCTTGTACATGTCTCTCTCTTTATCCGACGATTCAGAAAAAGTCTTTATAACTCCAACATCTGAACGAGGTTTAACATACTTAGTTTCAATACACTCCTAAGACCTTAAATGATTTGCTTGAACCCAATTTTCGAACCGGTCTTTCCAACAATAGTATTCTTCAATACCCATCAGCTTTGGGGGTTTCTGCAATGTTCCCGTTTCATTTTCCTTATTCATACTCTGAACAACAGTAACAGGAGTAGTCGGAGCCGTAGCAAACGCGTTGTAGAACTCGGAATCCATGTTTTGGTATTGAAAGATCAAACAAACTGATTAAACTTCAAACAATCTGAATAGACTTTAAGTTCTCACTGTACGAACCAAATTTCACGTGACCTTAACTGTTTTCAAGCGACTAAATCAACTTGTGTGACTTAAACAACCTCTCAAACAACCTGATTATTCTATCAAATGACCTGAGTATCACTCCGCGTGAACTGGGGTATTTTGGTGCGACCTGAAGGTAACCAGAACTCAATCTGCGCGACTTGAAGATGTTTCGTGCGAACTGAAAGATCAGAAGGTCACTCCGTGAGACCGGGAACAGGTTTGGTGCAAAGTGGAGGTATCAATTCGTGCGAAGTGATGTAGTTGGTGCGAACTGATATCAAAAATCACCACTTCGTGCGAAGTGGAGAGTCCTTTGATGCGTAGTGGGTTCAATTCGTGCAAAATGGATGAATCTGGTGCGAAGTGGATGTATCTGGTGCGGCCTGGGTTCTCAGGTCGTGCGAACTGGAGTCATGTTCGAACAATCGGAAAGTTTTTTTGACAAATTGATCAAGTTTTAAGCTGAATTAGGGTCTGATATGTTCAAGGATTGATTAAAACAGTGTTTCGCATCTAATATGTGAAAATCAGTTCATTTTGACCGTAAAATCTCGGTTAATTTTGAAAAAATGTGAAGAAAGTGAGTAGAAGTGAGATGTTCGGATGAAATCAAGCTGAATCGGTAAGAACTCTTCCTCCTGAGCTCTGATACCACTTGTAGGATCGAGATTCGACCTAAACGAGTCGTTCAGAAGAGTTTTTGATCAATACGAGAGGCGGAAACAGACGTATTGATGTTGAATCAGCTTGATATGCACTAGGATTCACTTTAACTGTCTTGTATATTGATTTGAAAGCTTTACACGGTCTGGAGACACTTCGGCAGAGCTTCGCTACCGGAATCCAAAAGTTACAAATGAAAACATGAGCTCTCATATTTATAGGCAGGCCAGTCCCCATGAACCTGACATGACCACTTCGTGCGAAGTGGCCACTTCGCATGAACTGGTCAAACAACACTAAAATCCTATTTCTTTGACTACCGAGCTCTGGTTTATCCTATCTAGATACAAGACTCGATACAAGATGAAGTCGACAGACATATGCACCAACAATTATTTACTAAAATGACATCGCGCCAATCTAGTCCATAAATTGTTTTGATCGGACGATCAATAAGCGTTCTCACCCACACTTTCTACCGTTTTCTCTAAATCCTGACCCATAATATAATATACATGCAAGATCGAAAAAGTGGAACAACAAATCTTCATTCTAAAAAATGTTATACTAATCAAATGAAAGTCAAGAAGGTTTTTTCGTGAATAAAGTGAAAAGGCGATAATCAAGGACAGGGGAAATAGCCATCTCTCTAATTTCGATTGGTGCAAATTGGTGCCTCTCAAATTTAACATAATGGTGTGAAGAGATAACTTGGATAGGCTTGTTACTAGAGTTAATTTAAGAAAAAGAACGTGGATATTACTTCGGTCATGTGCTCTTTCTGTGATGAGTATGAGGAAACGGTGGATCATTTATTCACTGCTTGTTCAGTGGTTGATAGGGTGTGGGCGGCGGTTAGTACGTGGTGCAACATTCCACCGATCTTCACTTTCGAGTTCAAAGATTTAATGGATTCTCATAACTCTACACAGGTTGGGAAGAAAGCGAAAAAGATTATCCTGTGTTTGGTTATAATTTCGTGTTGGTGTATTTGGAAAGAGATGAACGATTTGGCTATTTACCCGTTTGATTCGAATGTTGTTTTAATGAAGTTTTATTTAAAAAAAAGAAAAAAAAACTCAAAGACCGGTAAATTTGGGTACAATAACTAGTAAGTAATATCTCATATGTTTTAGTAAAAATACCATTATTACCCCAAGTAGGTTTATCACCCTAGCCGCGTTGCGGCAAACTTCTTTAGTTATTTGGTATGTGTTTACATATGTTTTAAAATCACTATGAGCACGTTGCACACGGAACCACTAACAAAGATAAAAAGAAAATGTAAAAAACTGTAAAAAATAATCGAAAGAAAATAAACCAAAAAAGTTGTATGTTAATGATATTGTTCGTATGAAACCCGTGGTCAGAGATGAGCAAATAAAATTGGGTACCGGTTCTGAATTTCCCGAATAGAAGGATCCTAAGTACCAATTCTTGCACACGGAACCACTAACAAAAATAAAAAGAAAATGTAAAAAACTGTAAAAAATAATCGAAAGAAAATCAACAAAAAAAGTTGTATGTTAATGATGTTGTTCGTATGAAACCCGTGGTCAGAGATGAGCAAATAATATTGGGTACCGTTACCGAGTTTCCCGAACAGAAGAATCCTAAGTACCAATTCGGTAACGACTTTTGGCGTTTCTAGTACCGGTTCGCTACCGATTTTTACCTTCGTATACCGGTACCATAACCGGTATTTTCGGTATCGGTTGCCACGGAGCTCTGACCACGCACGGGGTGCAGGCATACACCCGACAAATGCTTAATGCTAATAAAAAATGTTTTTCTTACCCACTACGTGGGGATACCCCTTTGTGGGTTTAAGTGGCGTATCGGTTAATCATGTCTCGATGTTTAGTACTGGGCCCCATATGTATTGACAGGCATGTAAAACTTTATACAAGATCATTTTGAATTGTCCAAAGTTATTTATAAAATGATGTGCCTTGTGCACTTAAAATAACTTTGAAAATGTTTTCAAAATGTGTCGGTTGATTGTATTTACCAGTGTAAAATGACGCATTTTCAAAAGACTAAGTTACAGGTGCAAGTACGTAAATAGGCTGGAAGTTGCTCGGTAATGCTAGAAGAGGAATTTGCAACTCCTTTGCATAAAGCCTAGTAGTCTGTTCATCTCCCTTTTGTACATTTTACAATTCGCTTGTGGATCTTTATTATTACGAGTCGTCTGTATATTATTTGAACATTTGGACATTTAGTTTGTAATAATATTTTAAACTCCAAGACTTCCATTGTGCTATCTGTGATTATTTGACTATTATGATACCAATCTTACGTCACGATACTCCCCACCCGAGCACACCGGGATTTGTGGTAAATATCGGGGTGTGACATCTTGATCTGCAGTCAAAGAACATCGTTAGACTTAACGCGAGAGGTGGTCTCCCGTGTTTGGACTCCGGCATGAGAATCAATCGATTGATCTCAAAGAGTTAAGCATAAAGTGTAAAGAGTAGTTTTTAGAGAGATGGAAAGTAGAAATAACATAACCTGCTTGTTGGGAAAAGTCTCCCTTTTATAAGCAGAAAAGGCCTACTCAGGGAAGCTCATCGCTAGCTTCGACCTTCCATACGTGGTAAGGCTTATCTCTGATGATGTTGCTTGTGGGGATGACTGTAACAACCCGCACATTCGTGCGTTGTTACTACTCGTTATACTCGTTACGCCTAGCACCAAAGATTCGGATCATAATGGAGCTATATCGCATACATCGCTACTTCGCAGTATTTTCGCATATTTCGCATACTTTATCGCTATAACACATCATACCGCATATACTAACGCTCACGATGACGTTGAGTGATGCGTCGCAAAGTAACGCATATTCGAAACGAAACCCGATTATTGTACCGCAACTTGGAAATGTGGATATTTATATACGACCCTTTGTGACTAATTATAATAAATATAAAATATGGTAATGTGTGAACAAACCATCGCAACGCATAACGAACAAAACGTTACATCGAAACGCAATTCGCCGAAGACCACCGATCGGATGACCATCCGATCGGATTGCCATCCAATCCATGGCACTCCATCACCTTCTCCCCTCTTCACCTATAAATAGCACTTGTCACATCACTTGAACAGTGATGTGACAGCTCTTGTTCGACTAGCGCACTTTTGGCTCTATTTCTCTCTACATTCCTCGCGATTCTTGTAAGTTTCTACCTCAAATATTGTACTTCTATGTCACACCCCAACCGATGGCGGAAACATCAGGATGAGACGAAGTGTGTAGATTGCAAGAGACTTCATAATGCTATTTTGTGTCAAGTATTTAATAATTACATTTTACATGGTTTGAACTAGAATACCACAAGATTAAAATAAATAATGCACAATAAGTATTCAAATAATTAAATTTCATTTCATTGATAATTACTTATTAAAAGTATTAGAAACAGAATACAACAGGATTGAAAACAAATTACAATACAACGAACAATAAAGTTTAAATGCGTTTCTAGGCAATCCTACTGGATTCATCTGTCACAATCCTGCAACATGTATTAAAAACATGGATCAGTACAAAAGCACTGGCGAGCATACAAGTTTGAATATAATTATAAGTATAAAAGTTTGTCTCAAGTTCACATAGCATTTATTATTCACGTCGAAACGAGCATACATAAACATAGCAAATAGTATGAAATTATGATTTTTAAACTAGCATGCATAAACAGCCTAAGCATAACAATATCATGGGAATACAAGTTGAAACTAACAAGTATTAATAACCTAAGCATAACAACGAACGTGTTCGATGAATTGTGTGTTTGATTATAATCGATGGTGTAAAGTGGATTTTATATACATGTTGCACCCCAAAAAGTGGTAAACGTAAAGAGGGGAATTCGAGTATACTCACAGTTTCACAAAGCTTCCTTTGGTAACCCCGTGGAGAGTTAGTGGTTGAATGAAGGAACACCGGGTCACCTCGCATGGGCAATCGAAGGTTACAGAAGTGTTGTTAAAATAAATATACATTTATATTTTTTTATAAAAATTAATTGAATTTGATAGGTTTCGCTTTATAATTTATCATGTTTCGTTTCACGGATTTTTTTACGAAAACGGCCAGAGTTTACTCTGTTTTTGGACGATCCTGACAACAGAAGTTGTCGATATATTTGTCAAAACGCAACAACTAAAATAATATCAATATATAGCTTTTGTCAAATGCGCAAAAAAAGTAATTTTATCAAGTACTACCGATTTATATAACACTAACGATACAATAAAATTACATCTTTATTTGTCGGTTTGAGCTCGATTCGTATTAATTAAATATTAACAAAATAACAAAATTCAAATTATTTAATTTTTACCGAATTTGTGTTGACTGAGTTTGACCATAGTTGACTGGAATTTGACCACAGTTGACTGGAGTTGACCGAGCATCTATTTTGACCCGAACCTGCTTTGTTTGAGACCCGAACCGAAACAAGACCGAATCGAGAATTTCATGAGGAACCAAACCATAACATATTTTCTTACAACTTAACTTCAGCAGACCCGAATCATAGTGAATCTCGAACACGAAACCTTGACCCGCTGACCTGATGTTGAACCCGAGTATGAACCCAAATCGGAAAACATACTCTGCTGAACCGAATCTGACAAAACCCGAACCACTGCGAACCCTTGAAAACGACCCGAAACAAAGCGGAACTCGTACCGAATAAAACCCGAAATCTGAACAGGAATCAAACCAAGACAATCTAACCTTGTCTTCTATATTGGTCATTGTCGGGAACGACCGAAGCACCCAAAATGGAGCTCCGACGGTCCCCGCCGCTGTCGGTCATCGCTCACCCGTCAACCATCATCAACATCGACGTCGGATCCTCTGTTTCTCTCTCTCTCGTTCCCGTTTTCTCCTCTGCCGCTAACATAACCACACCGACGCCGTCATTATAGTCATCATCATTCATGGCGGCAGATGCCTGAACCGTGACCAGAGGTCGTTCCTGCGACCTGTTGTGACGAGAGAGAGAGACGGAAATCAGGGGGTGTTGGGTTGTGTGAGTGGTTCGGAGACACAAGGAGGGACGGGGAGTGTGTGGTGTTTGTCGGAGTTCACAGCCGGCACCAGCTGGCACTCCGGCTTCGATCACCGGTCGAGGAAGCGAGAGAGATAGATGGAGGATCAGGTGTGAGCGGCTGTAGTGATCTGATTGGCCTCATTTTGTAAAAAAAATGAAGATAGGAAGGGGATGATGGTATGTTCATATAATTAGGGTTTCATCTTGAAGAAGAAAAAGTAGAGGGAAAGGAGAGGGGGCGTGTACACGGCTGTAGAAGGGAAGAGAATTAGGGTTTCCCCACTCTTTTATACATAGGATTAGTTAGAGGTCTTTGGGTTTGGGCCCAAGGCCCACAAATCCACTTGGCGTGTTATAAGCGGCCCGTTAATCTCTTACGAACTCGTTTACAAAATGCGAACATTTCGTAACGTGTCGTATAACATTAGTTTAGGGTTAAAAGTAAGAAAGGTTGGTGTCGGTATTTGGCGCGTATTCCGTCAGTCGCGTTAAAGTCGCCTAAAATGCTTCAGTAATCATTTCTAGCACGTTCTTCGATCTGATTTCGAATATGACTCTAAAAAGAATAGGAAACGAACATGAATCCTCTAAAAGTGTAGAAATACGAAAATACGAGGCGTTACATTCTATGATCTACACGCACTCCTTCACCTTTTCCACCATCAAATCTCATCTTTTCACCGTAAAATCCTCTGATTTGGGTCGTTCTAAGGTGATGTCATCATGGAGTTCTTAGGAACAATGAAGTGTGACCTCACCTCATCAAGAACAGTGCAGATCTAATGGATTCCACGGTTTGAAAAACACTTATCGCATCACTGTTGCCAGGAGTGTTACCATGTTTTCGGATGTTAACAAGAATATGAATTTCTTTTAAACAGGTTTTACCATCATAGCTAGGTCTTTAATGACATTCAAGCTAGGTTTTACCCTTTAAGATTCTTTCAATATATATACGGGTAGATCAATTATGAAAAGGAATAAATATTTGATTTATTTCATATATTATATTCATATAAAATGATAAAAATGGAATTTAGATAAAATATTCAAATGATTTTAAAAAGGAGTATATGATTGCCCTAAACGGGACTTGAAAGGAATGATGTTGTCCATGAAGGGACTGAAGATAAGTATGCCCTTATAAGGACTTACCGAGGAAACGAACTCCAGCAAAAATGAGTTTTCTTCTTTACTTTACTTCTGAATGCTTTCTCCTTGGTTGCACATTGCACCCAAGCCGCGGTACGAGGCTCAACATTTCAAGGCTCTGGATGTGGAGAATTTCCATTACGGCTTCTTTGATTGAGGACATATTCAAAATATATAAATTCGGAAGCAATAGTTTTTAGATTAGGGTTGAGAGCATTCCTATGTTAAGTCTAGACTCAGATGGTCAAGGAATGTGCTACTGTGTCATTGAGATTAAACAAAAAAGGCTAGTGTTTAATTCACTCAATGTTGGCTATGATACCAACCTGTCACACCCCGATATTTCCACGTATTACCGGTGGACCCGATGGGGAGTATCGTGACGTAGTTGATATCATTATAGTCAAACAACACAATATATAAATACACAGCGAAAGCAAAAGATATATATATTACAATCCAAATATAAAGTAATATCAAAGTATTATAACGGAAAGTAAAGGATCCACAGGCGGATCTTAAAACATAAACATTGTTCAACAGACTTTAGACGCCTAGAACTTGCAAGATTCCTTATTAACGCCCTGAGCTTCCAGCCGATTACGTTCAGTACCTGTCACTTAACCTTTTTGGAAAATACGTCAGTTTACACTGGAAAATACAATTAACCGACTCATTTTAAAAAGAGTTTAAGAAAATTTATTTAGATGCACCAGACACAACATATCTTTTATAACTTGGGACAATTATATAAAATTAATCTTGTATACAGATTTACGTGTTCGTTGTACGTTCATGGCCCGATGTAGAAACCAAGTCAAGATTAACAGACACGCCACAAGTATAGGCCCACAAGAGGGTGGGATACCGTTTCCCTTATGCAACTGTTAGGTGTATGCCTACACCCCGTGCTTAAGACGTGGCCATTTTATAACACAATGATGTCAAGGATATCCGGGACATGGTCATTAACCCCTAAAGGCTTTTATTTCAAACAATACAGATTAAAGCGGGTTACCTCAATAATTTAATCACATTATGATTAAACATTCAATACCCGACCAAGCGGTATTATTATAATACCGTATCCCAAGCCCGTATAGGGAAAATAAGTTAAAAGTATTTACCTGAGCTAGCAATGCAACTTATACTCAGCCGTATATTCTAATCATCAAGCACAAGTACTTCTACTGGGGCTCTCGATCTGGAACGAAGGTTTTATTAACCTATTAGATTCCTAACGGGTCTTATTTAAGTCGTAACTTAGACCGGTTAGTTTTAATGAAAGGTTTACGGTTCAAAACGCAAGATTAAGCGAAGACCGGAATAGAATGTGTTTTAAACCCGACAATTTTGAAGACTTGTATAATATGGGTAATCTAAACACATTCTGGATTTTGAAATAAAAACGGTAAGGTTTGACCCGTTTCGGCTAATTCATGCAAACTAGTTACATAACCCGAACCGAACGCGCAAGAGGCGTAACGGGTAACCATATGGTTCATATACAGGTTTCCTAAGTTAATATGCCTTAAATATGTTGTGATATCAGTAGGATACCTTCCATTATGCCCAAAACGAGTTTAATCTCAATTTAAGCCCCGTAGGGGTATTTTGGTCATTTAAAAGATTATAAAAGAGATAATTTTTAATTCTGACACTCGGGTCTGAATTAATCAGTAAAATAACTTAATTTAGTAGGGTATATCAGTTGGTGATAAGTCTTATATGCCAAAATGGTTTTAAACCCATACTAGGTGTTTAATACGCGTTAAAAAGCCATTTTAAGCGATTTCCGGGTTATACAGGAAATCTTAGTTTTCTGATCAGGTTATAAAGTTTAAAATACTTCATTTATTATATGAAATCAGTAGCAATTGGATTGGTATCAAAATACTATGTAGAACTCATTTTATAACCAAAAAGGGTATAATCGGTATTTACCGAATCAAGGCCATAACCTTAGGTTATGAGCAGGTTAAAAATAATTAAAAATCTTCAAAAATCCCAAAATATTATATTAAATCAGTGGGTAAAAGGTTTGGTGTAAAAAAAATGGGTTTAGATAGGCTTTACGCTAATTACGCTGTTTAATTAACAAAAACTTCCCTAATTACGCTATTGGGCATAACTCCTAATCTAGACCTCCAACTGATGTGAAATTTTAGGGACAAGTTTATAAATCAGTAGCAAAGATTATTGTCCTTTCACATTTCTTAAATTCTCGTTTTATGGTTAAAAGGGCATATTGGTCAACATTAGGCATTTAACGGAAACGTGTAAACGAATCGAACAATCAACGATCCAACCACAAAGGGTTATACTAACATGTAACCTGGTCCTAAGGAAGCTCTAAGGCATTTCCAAACCCATCTAAATCGGGTCAGAACTGAAGTCAAAGCAAAAGTCAAAGTTTTGCGACTTTCGGTTCCGAACCGGTCCTAAACTAAAAATTGTCGGATCAAACATGTTTAGACATGTTCTTACATTAATTACTAAGTTATAAGAGTAATAAAACAGGTTGCAAAGCTTCTACATTGTTAATTATGTTTTAAATTGCAAATTAGGATCCTGTTGACTTTTTATAAACAACTTTGACCCGACAAAAGTCCTAGTTAGAGTGGGAATCCGAGGGTGCCCTTTTAAAGGTTTAATACCCACATAATTACCATCTTATAACTACCTTCAATTTGACTAATCACTGGACCATTATTGATTAATCGTTAAGTCAAACGTTAATTATGACGGTTTGACTTTTAAGCTAATAACTAAGCAAAACATGATTAAGTAAGGTCAAGGATACTTACCAAGGTCTAATGCACGATTAGAGATGCTTAGGGAAGGCTCTTGAGCTCCAGAGATGATCAGAAGTGAAAGAAAGAATGAGTTATCAAAGTTTGCAAATAATGGGGGTTTATATAGTGTTCTTGATCCACTATGATGATGACAACCAAGTCTATGAGGTGATCCTGATCAATTACAAGTGCCCCTAAGTCTAAAAATCAGTAGGGGTCGCGTATGGAAGTGGAAAATATCAGTTTAAGTCGGTTACATGGGCTGAACAGCCAACTGATCGATTTTCTGCATCTGGCTCCTGCTTACGGATCGTAAGGTCCTGAGCATACGGTCCGTAAGGACCTGGTCAGCCAAACAAAGTTTCCAATGTTGTCATGTTTAGCCCCTGTACCTCCAAACTTGATTTTTAACATGGTTTCTTGCACTTGTAACCCCCAAACTCGACTTTTAAGGACCCCAATTCATAAACCAACTTTGTTAAGTCCCCGGTTATTCATACGATCACCGAAAGTCTTAAATTTCAACGTTGACGCTTTTAACCCCTCGTATACAAATTTTATCATAACGATCATACGATAACGAAACTTGGTGAAATTTTTATCATGCATTCTAGTGAGCATAATTAATCGTTACAAAGCTTTGGGTTTGCTAAAAGGTCACTCAGAGGTATACTTTAAACATGTTGACACATTTAACCCCTGTTGTTTGTAATCTCTCACTTTTCTTCATAACTAGCGTCGTATGATCCATGATTTGTTCATTTAAGGGTATAAACATCATGTGGGGTTATTGTAAAGTATATTTATCCATTGTTGACATTTTGAACCCTTATATTCACCTACTTTCCTTATTTGTCAACTTTAGTCCTTCTAAGGAAATCCTTTACACGCTTAAAGTTTATGACACGTGTCAACACATTACTGGACATGAATTTTCGAGGTGTTATATCCTCACCCCCTTAAAAGAAATCTCGACCTCGAGATTTGCTAAAATGCTGAAAGTACTTTTTGTCGCATAATGGACTTGTAGGATCGAATTCGGACCTAAACGAGTCGTGTAGAAGAGTTTTTCATCAAAACAAGAGGCGAAAACAGGTGTTTCGATGTAATTCAGCACGTATACACATAAAACTGTCGATATTATTGATCTAGAAGACGTTTACAACCTGTCGACACTTCGGCAGCACTTCGTGGCTCACCGGAAGACAATGACTAGAACTATGTGTGAGGATCGCTTATGATGACTATATATAGGAGATCTGGTCCGCTTTTACATACATGAACATATAAGCGGACCTCACCTTTGACATATAAGCGGACCTCACTAAATGACATAAAAGCGAACCTCATCTAGACATATGAGCGGTCCAATTACCATGAAACATTTTGACCGAACTCTAATCTTCACATTCTAAATCTTTGTCTTTTGTGAGATGATATAATGATGACTTCATCATTATGATGTCATCATACAAAATGATGACATCACCCTCTTTCAAATCCGCAACGAGACTTAGACTCGATATAAGACGTAGACGACAGACGGATGCACCAACAAACTCCCCCTCGGATGTTGACGGAGTCTTCAGTGTCGAGTCTTTGCATCTTCAGTCTTTATCAGTCCTCTCTAACTCTTTGAAGTGTCTGACATTATAAGTATCCTCAATCTCTATCTTCTCTTCTCTTTTCATCACCAACATACTCCTTCCTTAAAGAACCTTCAGACTCTCCCTTTCGATATGTTGGGATCGCAGTCTGGCTTGATGAAAACACAGAGTCATCAGGTATCGAAACCTGACACTCTATCTTCAGGTTTAAGATCGAAACCTGGCTATACCTGCACATGCTCTACCCAAAAATAAATTTTCTAATGATAACTTGAACATAATCAGACATCACTCAAAAATATCACAAGAATGATTTAACATTTATAGACTCTGATGAACCATTTGAAAAAAATATCATTTTCATGTTCAAAAAACAACACACTCTCCCAAACTATTTGTTCATCATGTTTAGCACTTGAAATTTTGAAAATCAGCTTTTCAATACCAGTTGTCAAAAAATCTTTTTGTATTTTTCAAAATTTATGCTAAAACACACTGAAAATCTTTTTGAATTTTTGAATAGAATGAAATGCAATAAAGAAATATTTACAAACAATATTTTTGTGAGTTTGTGTAAGAGAATCATATCAGTTTATGAGACAAATCACCAACACCGTTAAGCTTCATTTCATTTTAAGCTCTAAACGATTCACTTAGATTGTCAGTATACTTGTCCACTTAAATTTTCACACAAAGTTCAATTGATCCGAGATACGATATTAATGTTTTAAGCACTTGAACTTATCCGTGTGTCCCACTACTTGAATATACTCCCGTATCCAGATCCCAATATTCAGTCTTACAGGTGAGTATACCACAGATGATATCTGTCAGGGGAATAAATTATAGTACGAGGGCCGTGAGAGCTCAGGTCGATCTTTCGATACGCAGAGAGATGACGGCTTCGACTTTTGGTGTGTCCCCTTTAGAGGATCTTTTGCATTACAACAGCAGCGACTATCAATTTTATTGTTTCATCAGCTTGCTGAGGGCGATGCTATGTTTCAAGCATTTGCAGAAAGCATTATCCGGGGACTAGGTCAGAAATTTCTTTCAGCAGAAGTCCCGGGATAATACCTCAGATATCACTGAGCATAAAGACCTAGTATCTCAGAATAAGGGACCTTTCAAACAAGATTTCAGGGGTTACCTATATATCCAAGTAGTGTTCCCCACGAATTCACAAGTTTGAATTTTAGGTTTATATCCCGAATAAATCTACTAAATGTATGAAAACCTATCGACACATCATCAGTGAGACCGTTTATCACATTTGACATTTCATATCTTTAGCATGTTGTGATAGTTCACTGATTTACTATCATTTCCTCTTTTTCACAACAAAACTCATTTTTGCTTTTTCAATGTTTTAGGCATTTTCAAATTTTTCTAATTTTTTTAAAATTTTTCTCCCCCTAAAATCAAAATATGTTTCAATTTTGATTTTCTGAGAAAATTTGAAACAAACTGTACAAAAAAAACATGACAAACTGATATCAAATCGCTTCAATTCGCCATCCACTTGGCATAAACAATCAGAAATCCCCCTGACAACAAACTATTTTCCCATTGTGATTTCAAAACACTTAAGTTTGTTTTAATCAAATGGTTTTTCCGGAAAATTAGTTTTGTTTGTCTTTTCACAAACTCGGGGTTTCATCACATTGTTCTATTTCAACCATTTTAAAGAATTGACAATTAAGACCCTTGTCAACAACAAACACTAGTAGAAAATCAAGTACAACTTAATGTCCCTGATTTACCACTTGTAAATCGAAATATCACAGTTACCATCCTGTGAATTTCTCAAGAATGATGCCGATACCTGCTTCACACTTACCAACCTGGAAGCTCCGGCAAGTCAGGTTTTTCTATTTGAAAAGATTCACCCAAGCCTGGCCAGCCTTGGGTTTGACAGTTTTTACCTCAACAGATGGCTCTTCTGGTTTTGACAAACCAGAATCATTGCCTGAACATGGCTTGTCTGACTTTGACTTGTCAGATTCATTGCCTGATGGTGGCTTGTCTGACTTGGACGCATCAGATTCATTGCCGACCATTTTCTTCTTCTTCTTTTCTTCTTTTGTCCTCAGATTTGCATCTGAAGAATTCGTCTTTCTTGACTTTGCAATCGAGTTAGTTGATTCATCAGAACTTTTATCAAATCTGTCCAGTGAACCCGAAGACAAAATTTTCTCGAGATACTCTCTCGCCTTCTTCCTTTTCTTTCGCAGTCTGTCTTTCTGCCCCTGTGAAAGTTTAACTTTCTTTTCTTGAATTGTCTGATCCTGAACTTTAGGTTTTAGAACCTTCTGTTCATGGAGCTTGACGTTGACTGGTTTCTTTACCATTCTCTAAGATTCAACCCTCGATCTTCCCATCGATCTCCTTGGGCAATCTCTGGCAATATGTCCTCTGATATGACAATTATAGCATCTTCTTGTTTCATGATTCCAATTCTGACAGTTAACAGCAATGTGTCCTCTAACACCACAGGTGTAGCACACTCTGTTATCGTACCATTCACCACTTTCACACCATATGCTTAGATCATAACATTGTCTAGCTTTGTGGTAATCATCACTCTTCTTGAAAACTGGTTTTGGCTTTGAAGCACTGTGGTCAAACCTGCACCACTTATTACCAACATTTTGTAAGTTTTCATTTTTAGATTTTTGTGATTTTTCAAAATGATTGGATGACTTATCTGATGAGCTTTTATTTTCATTTTTAGGATTTTTCAAATTTTTATCTTTTTGTTTCTGTTCTACACTCTTCTTAACAGGTTTTCGTTTAGAACATTCACCTGTTTCAGTAGATTGCAAAACAGTATTTTTAAATTTTTCTTGTAAATCTAAAAATATTTTTCTTTTCTTTTTCATCATCAGATATTTCATCACAATCTTCAATTTTGACTTTGACTTTGTCAAAATTTGTGACATTGTCACTTATTGGAACTGAATTGATCGGTTTTGGAGAAACATGTGATGTAGAATCCACAAAACCTTTCAATTTCTCTTCAAGCTCGGTAATTTTATTTCGAGCAATTTCAGCTTCATTTTCAAGCCGAATGATTTTCTGAAGATGAGAATTTATTTCAATCTGTTTTTCAAGATTATTGTTAAAAATAACAGACTTTTCATCTTCTAAAACCTTTATTTGACTTTGAAAATCTTTTTCTTTTTCTTTATAATTTTTGTTTTCTAATGACAAACTCTCAACATTCTCCAAAAGTTTGTCATTTTCAGATTTTAGTTTTTCGCAATTCAAGCGCAAATCCAAAATCTGTTCATCATCAGCTTTCTTCTCGTCTTTCAAAGCTTTGTTTTCCAACGTCAAATTCTCCATATCTTTCAAGAATTTTACACTGTCTGTTTCTGATTTTTCACAATTCGAACATTTTCCATTCATCTCTCCATTATCAGCTTCTTTCTTTGAAATTACTTCTTCAAAAACCTGTTGTTTTTCCGTAACAGCTTCTTTCTTAATTTCTTCAACATCTGCTGCCTTTTGATTTATCTTTTTTGCAGCAAGTTTATTCTTGAGCTCATCAATTTGTTCTGCAAAAGAATCATTAACCATTTCAGATGAAAATTGCTTAGCAATGTTTAGTCTTGCATGTGATATTATCTTTTCAAGTCTCGTAAATTGAAGTCACTTGTTACATGTGAAGCCGTGTGTCAGCATCATTCATCAATTAATGTGATCTGATTAAAGTTTTGTCGGCTAAGTGGGTTTGTCATCAACCATATGAACAACATCGTTTGGTCCTATCAGATTCATACATACTTAACTTTGTCGAGTTTGTGGTTTTGAGACCCAAGATATAAAAAAATGTTAGCTACGCTAATTGAAAAGCACGGTCAAATCTTGTTCAGAAATTGAAAGTTGTCAGCCTACATGATTGTTTTATGTGCACCGGCCCACTTGTGATTTAGAGGTCAAATAGAATGGTGACTAGTTGATTGTTGTCTGCTCATGTCACTGGAATCATATCCATGTGTTTTTAGATTGTTTTCAATCCACAAATTGTCAAGGTCCAATCAGCATTTGATTTGTGTTACTTGAAAGCCCATGTGAAAAGAACTGAGATTATAAGACCAAATTGTTTTTTTAAAAGTAAAGCTCATGAGATATTATCCTTGATTTGGTCATTCCGAGTTTGTAAATTCTTTTCACATAAATATCTCGGCCCAAGGTTTGGGATAGTCCATAGCAAATTCAACTCGCATCAGTTCAGTTTGTGTTGTGAGTTTTGGGTCAGTTTGCACCAAATTAAAGTTACATCAATCTCATTCATACAAGGTTATTGAAAAATTCATCAGAATAGATCTGAACCAAAGCTATCCTCACAGTGTGTCTATCTTCAGTCCGCATAAAATAATCACAAGTTCGATTACCAGTTTGTTTTAGTTAATTGATAAGTGGTTAAACTGATTGTGTTTGTTTGTTTGTTCGACAGGAATTTTTACGAAGTGATAAAGCTCATTTGAAAATTCGAAGAAAAATGGACGAAGATTTTTACAACGCATTTGCTACCCCGGCTACCCCGATCCGTATTACACAGAACACATTGATGGAAAACGAAACAGGGACGATGCAAAAGCCGCCCAAACTAATGAACATTGAGGAATATAAAGGATGGGAAGGTCGTTTCGAGAATTGGGTACAAGCCAACTATTTGGATGCATGGGAATGTGTCGAGACAAAATATATTCGACCGATGAATGATGATGAAGAAGTGGTTCCGATTAAAGATCTAAGCACCGATGCTAGAAAGAAATACAAAGATGAGAAAATGATGTTGAGTCTTCTACAACAAGCTGTGAAAGAAGACATCTTGGTGTTATTACAACATAATGGAACTTCCTACTCGATTTGGAAAGTGTTAAGATCAAAGTTTGTTGGTAGTCAAGAAATGATAAAGAACAAGAAGTCACTTCTGAAGAAAGAGTTCGATTTGTTTCGTGGTTTGAAGAATGAAAGCACAAAGCAGATTATTGAAAGATATTGCAATCTGCTAGCAAACATGAAGAGATTGAGTATTGAGAAAGACAATGAAGAGTTGATCGAAAAGCTTGCTGATTCATTGCCACATGAGACTTGGGGCACATATCTCATGATGCTTAGAAACAAAAAAGGTTTTAGCAGTTTGACACTCAGCAAATTCATTGAGAAGCTGGAAGCTCAAGAAATGGAGCAACGAAAGATTATTCGAATGAAAGACTTTGATGGTGAACAGGATATTGGGTTGTATTACAAAGCACATTAATTTGTATTTTTACAGACAATATTTTTGTGAGTTTGTGTAAGAGGATCATATCAGTTTTTGAGACAAATCACCAACACCGTTAAGCTTTATACATTTTAAGTTCTAAACGATTCACTTAGATTGTCAGTATACTTGTCCACTTAAATTTTCACACAAAGTTCAATTGATCCGAGATACAATATTAATGTTTTAAGCACTTGAACTTATCCGTGTGTCCCACTACTTGAATATACTCCCGTATCCAGATCCCAATATTCAGTCTTACAGGTGAGTATACCACAGATGATATCTGTCAGGGGAATAAATTATAGTACGAGGGCCGTGAGAGCTCAGGTCGATCTTTCGATACGCAGAGAGATGACGGCTTCGACTTTTGGTGTGTCCCCTTTAGAGGATCTTTTGCATTACAACAGCAGCGACTATCAATTTTATTGTTTCATCAGCTTGCTGAGGGCGATGCTATGTTTCAAGCATTTGCAGAAAGCATTATCCGGGGACTAGGTCAGAAATTTCTTTCAGCAGAAGTCCCGGGATAATACCCCAGATATCACTGAGCATAAAGACCTAGTATCTCAGAATAAGGGACCTTTCAAACAAGATTTCAGGGGTTACCTATATATCCAAGTTTGTGTTAACCCACAGAACAAGCAAGTTTGAAATTTAGGTTTATATCTCGTCACAATCTACTAAATGTGCAAAAACCTACTGGCACATCATCAGTGAGACCGTTTATCACTTTTTTATTTTCCATATCTTTAGCATGCTGTGATAGTCCACTGATGTACTATCATTTCCTCTTCTTTACAACAAAACTCATTTTTCATTTTATCATGTTTTTGTATTTTTCAAATTTTCAAATTTTCAAATGTTTTTGGATTTTCTAAAATTTCTTACTCCCCCTAAAATGCAAACACATTTTAGGAAATTTGAAATTAACTGTACAATAACGTGACAACCAATATCGAATCACCTCAATTCGCCATTCACTTGGCATAAACAATCAGAACTCCCCCTCAAACTATTTTCCCATTTAGATTTCAAAACACTTAAGTTTGTTTTAATTAAATGGTTTTTCCGGAAAATAAGTTTGTTTTTACCACTTGTAAAGTTGGGGATGTGGTTCATCATTATGTCTTCAACCACTTGTAGAAAATCAAGTACAAATTAATGTCCCTGATTTACCACTTGTACGAAAAACACAAACAAACGTGACAGATAAGCGGACCAAACAGGTTCAGATAAGCAAACCAGAAAGTGTACTAATGAGCGAACCAGACAATGTCTGTTCGAGCGGACCAGACTTGTTCGTTCGAGCGGACCAAACTTGTTCGTTCGAGCGGACCAGACTTGTTCGTTCGAGCGGACCAGACTTGTTCGTTCGAGCGGACCAGACTTGTTCGTTCGAGCAGACCAGACTTGTTCGTTCGAGTGAACCAGACTTGTTCGTTCGAGCTAACCAGACTTGTTCGTTCGAGTGGACCAGATAGTGTCAGTTTGAGCGGACCAGCTAATGTTCGTTCGAGCGGACCAGATAGTGTCAGATAAGCGAACCAAAAATTAGCGATGACCGTAAAAGCGGACCACAGTTTTTAACCAATTTTTAGTCCGAATTACAATCTGATACTTTCAAGGAATGATCTACACTGAATTCTGAACACAATGATATGATTTTTGTTCAATTTCGACCGCTAATTCGTTCCAGATCTGAAGATGAAGTTTCTGTCCGAGAACCGATCGAGTTTTTGATAAAATTAAATGAGTTTTACTTAGTTTTAAGGTCTGAAACTTATACGGATTGTTTAACAACTAATTTCGCTCAAAATACTTGAACTTCAAACCATTTTGTCCGACAAAACTTGTTTAAACCGAAAAATAAAAAAGAAATATGAGTAGAAATGAGATAATAGAATCGAATCGGCTGATGTAGTATGAACTCCTCGTCCTGAAGCTCTGATACCACTTGTTGGACCGTGTCGTGACCCTAAACGATCAATCCGAGTAGCTCATCTTCATGTATGAAGGCGGAATCAACATATATGAAGTTACATCAGCATATCCTTTCAATTCCTATCTTTTATTGCTTTCTGATGATATTTTGACAGAGTTTCGGCTCCCAAGCACACACATACCCCTCTACACAAATGAACCTATCAGCCTATTTATAGAATTTCTGGTCCACTCATACGACATGCCGTATAAGCGGTCCAGACTACTTGACACATAAGCGAACCAGACTTTGTGTCACATAAAAATTACATTTTGACCCCCTGTTGACCAATCTTGACTTCATACTTTTTGTAGACACAATCAACAGACATTCCGTGCATCAACAGGACTTAACTTCTATAACATATCTGGAGTCTTTCCAAGATCCCAAAGTGACCCCTATATTAGGTACATGTATCCTTTTGGAGCTTCTTAACCTGTCGATCCTCAATCGATACAGGATGCTCATCACATCATAAATTTGCATATCATTATGTGATAGTGCTTCTTAACTTATTGGCGAAACACATCCTTCAGTCACTAGTGTGCAATGTATTGCGAGCTCCGCCAAGCTCCTTAAATAGGTTTTAGCTTATAAGCTACTTGATCTTGATACATTCGATTTCCTTCGAATGATTCTATATATTCAGAGCTTAACTAGCCTGATAATTTAACAAAATTGGCGCACCCTTCCTGGGTGATATCTTTTGTTGAACCTTATTCCTTAACAAGAATTTAGGAAGTTTGCTATTTTCATTAATCCTTGATTTTCTGCCGAATACTGGCAACTTATAGATGATTAGGGATTTGTATGATCTTATTTGTTGTTTCCAATGCAACTTTTAGATCCTGATAATTGGACTTACCAATCTATTGTCCTAACAATAGATGTTTAACATTCCATCTATACAAGGTCTCCAAAGGAGCAGCCTTGATGCTTATATATCAACCATTATAGAAAAGCTTATCTTAAGGTGAGATGGTTATTCCAACCACTGCTTAATTAATTTTAAGGAATAGATAATCCTTGTCGTTAGTCGAATAAATCGACGATCCTGGGCAGCTGATGGCAAATTCTTAATTGTTGCCTAAATGGGGTTGCGGTAATCATTGCATAAGCAAAATGAACCGTCTTTCTTAATTAGCAATACCGAATTTTCAGAATATTGAGTTAGGCTTTAAGAACCTATATTTTAAAACTTACTTAATCAGGGTTTCGATTATTCCAATAATAATGGTACTAATTGTCCTGGAGATGACATAATACCGCAGCCCTAAGCGAAATGTAAATTTTAACTCCACTTTCCCTTTAGGAGGTAAACAGGGTAGTCCTTGGAGAAGATAATCAGGACATAAGGAGATTACACAGATTTTCCAAATCTCAGGCTCTGGTTCATTTATTATTGCCTGTGTCAGATAAGTGACACATTTATGTTACGAGTCCACGCATTTCTTAATCAGAGACACTTACTTGGACAATTCCATTCTGGATATCATCTTTGAATACTATTAGTTGACTTTAATACCGTATGACCATTGGAATATCTTTGTGGTTCCATGCATTAAACCCCCATACTGATCAGGCATGGAAGCAATCTATGGAACATATTAAGATACACCAATCCTCATATGGCGCTTTTGTCATACTATCTGGTATTCGTAATCGATGGAGATCAAAGAGATATCAATTACATATGATGATGTACTTCATCTGGAGAGTGGGTACACTAGAATTTCATGACTGAAGATTTCTGACAGGAATAGAAGAAACGGTTCCTATGATTTTCTAATTGCAAGCCTTACCTTACACTTAATATCTAGGGTTCTTATGGTAGATTTTTAAAAGTCTAATATACTTACAATTTATGAAGGATTGATTGGTATCTGAATCAAAGCAGAACTCTTTGCGTTTTATTCTACTCCATATTTTGTGCTTAGGGTTCTAACAGGCAGATTTAATAACTAACAAAATTTATTCTACAATGACTTATCTGCACCTGAATCAAACAATACCCTTTCATATACATCATGGATGAGGACGTACCGGTTATAATATTGTCATCTTGTATGACCTCTTTTGCATCCATCTGAGAGACCTTAGCGTTGGTCTTCTTATCTCCTTTAAGCTTCTTAGCATATTTTGGGCAATTTGATTTGATATGCCCTTTCTCGTTACAGTCGTAACAAGTCGCATCTCCTATTTCCTGGCATTCCAATGTTCTTTGCTCACTAGATTTGCAGATCCCACAAGCCCTAGGCTGTGATTGGGATTTTGATTCGAACCTGCATTTCCCAAAATGGCGCTTCTTGCAGGTCTTGCATACCGGTTTCTGGTTGGACTTTTGTTTGTTCTTCTTCTTAGAGCTCTGGGAGTTATCTTCCTCCCTTTTCCTTTTTAGCTCATCTTTTGCATTTGAGGCATGAACAAGATCCTCCTTATGAGTAAGGAAATGTGGTCCTAGATAAAATTTGGAGCGAGTAGCATGGGGCTCCTTGAACTTTTTCACAGCCTTCTTCACAGCCTTTCCAACAGCTGCGTCTATCATAGTTTGAAGAACATTTTCGGAAATTATAAGGCTCACAATTGTAGCATCATTGGCCTGTGTCGCATCATTCATAACACGATCAACGGCTGTTTTATTTGCGTTTGCCATATTCGATATTGGTTCCTAACACCAATAAAACAATTTCTTAGTTGCAATCCAACAACTGCTATTCTTCATCCTGATGGCCTTAACATATACTAACCGTGGTATCAATAGACCATACAGGCTAATATAGTACTAACATTCTTAATGAATGTCATTTAATATATATCCATTATATTTAGCCTAGGTCACAAAAGACCATCAATGGCATTTAAGGTTTGGACCTAATCCATCATCTTTTTGACAGGGGATCAAAATGTCACATCTGTCTTTATTATATTGATGAATTTGGATAACTTGAAAGCTTGCCATAAGGGTATCAGAAAAGAGTGATTCCTAATAGATATAAAATATCAATCTAAGATTTGTTGGAGCATCCTCTAAAGTATCATCGGCCAATTTATACCTCGCAGTAAATGACCGGAGTCCTAATCAGGCGGAGGCAACAGTTCTCAACATTTATCGTTCATTATAGAATCATATGTGCCAGCATCAAATAAATTTCTGCATAAACTGCTTGATAAGGAAAGGTACCTGCTATATAGTTATCATTCTGCATCATCTCCTGGGCGTTCATCTGGAAGACTCATGCGTTTGTTTTCTTGGCCTCTTCGGGCTTCTTCTGATTCCTAGGGCAGTTGGTCTTGATATGCCCCTTCTCGTTGCAACCATAACAGGTTGCGTCTTTCAACTTCTTGCAATCCAAGGTTTTATATTCCTTAGACTTGCAAATCCCACAAGGTAGAGGCTGAGATTCAAATATGCATTTCCCTAGGTGGTATTTCCTACAGGTTTTGCACCTGGTCTTCTCACCCGACTGCTGGCTGTCTTTCTCGAACCCGGAACTCTTTTTATCCTCAGAGTTCCTCTTTTTCTTCCTATCGGAGCGATGAGAATTCTCATCCTCCCTTTTACGTTTTCCATCTTCAGAGGCTTTGGCAGCCTTGTTTCTGACCACATCGAGTGTGAGAGATAGCGACAGATCTGCCGCTGACCTGAATGTAGTAGGTCTCGATGCTTTCACACTTGCCTTTATTTTTGGGGCTAGACCCCCAATAAAGCGAGCTATTCGCTTTGGTTCCGGTGTGATCAACTAAGGAACCAATCGAGACATGATATTGAAACTTGTAAGGTATGCTTGACAATCTAAGTTCTCCATGACTAATGTCAAGAATTCAGTCTCAATTTTCTCGACTTCATGTTGAGGACAGTAATTTTCTTTGATAAGAGCAACGAACTGATCCCAAGTCATGTTGTACAAAGGGAGCTTCCCAGTAGCTTGGATCAGTGACCTCCACCAAGCTAGAGCTTCTCCTTTTAAAGATTGTGAAACAAACTTCACAATGTCTTGCTTTGCACATCCACTAATATCTACAACGGTGTCCATCTCATCGAGCCACGTCATGCAATCGATGGCTCCTTTTTCTCCTGTAAAGTCTCCGGGCTTGTAGGAGACAAAATATTTATATGAGCAGGTCTTGACTGGTGCCTCTTGATGAAGCACCACCTGTCTAGACGGAACACTCCCTTGATTTGACGAGTTACGAACATCGTCTTCCCTTGACTCATGTGATTTAGAAGGGGGCTTACTATGAGCCACAGATAGAGTCTTAGAGTGTGTACCACTTGATTCATCATACTGTCTGTCGAGAGATCGTGTAACGGCATTATCTATTAATGCCTGCAGTTCGGCACCAGTTATATTAGCTCTGGGAGCATCATTATTCTCCCTCGGGTGGCTGTTAACCTCATCTGATCCAGCCATGTAGTTTGATCGCTACATATATACTGACAATGATTTATTCAGAGGTTATTATGGAATCATCATTTTTGACGATTCATCAACCATGGTAATACAAACCATATTGGTTAATTTGTTAGTTATATTTAATTTGTATTTTCATTATAATTTATCCTAGTTATAAAACATTAAGGATATTAAAGTGGCGCATAAGGCCTAGTCACAAGGACAGTTTTAAATTTATAAGCCATGATTTCAGAGAATCGAGGCATTAAGGTTTGAACATATTTCATTACCTTTTCTTGACAGAGAGTTAAAGACTTCAACTGTCTTTTGTCCCTTAGGACAATAAGTATGGCCCGTAGGCATTTCATCACTTATGGATGTTTATAATATGATCATCTTCATTTGATGATATTAGTCAAGATCGCATTGATCATACAAACTATTATGCTTGGACGTAGTCCAACATCTTTAGACGGGGGTCAAAGACCACCACTGACGTTGTCTTATCGGACAACAAGTTTGGCCCGTAGGTACTTCATCACTAATGGATGTTTAGAATATGATCATCTTCATTTGATGATTTAAGCCATGGTTCTAAATCACTAGGCTAGATAAGGGTTTGGAATTTCCCAATATAAAGATGATAAGTGTGATTTTATCGCATCACTGTTGTCAGGAGTGTTAACATGTTTTCGGATGTTAACAAGAATATGAATTTCTTTTAAACAGGTTTTACCATCATAGCTAGGTCTTTAATGACATTCAAGCTAGGTTTTACCCTTTAAGATTCTTTCAATATATATACCGGTAGATCAATTATGAAAAGGAATAAATATTTGATTTATTTCATATATTATATTCATATAAAATGATAAAAATGGAATTTAGATAAAATATTCAAATGATTTTAAAAGGAGTATATGATTGCCCTAAACGGGACTTGAAATGAATGATGTTGTCCATGAAGGGACTGAAGATAAGTATGCCCTTATAAGGACTTACCGAGGAAACGAACTCCAGCAAAAATGAGTTTTCTTCTTTACTTTACTTCTGATTGCTTTCTCCTTGGTTGCACGTTGCACCCAAGCCGCGGTACGAAGCTCGGCATTCCAAGGCTCTGGATGTGGAGAATTTCCATTACGGCTTCCTTGATTGAGGACATATTCAAAATATATAAATTCGGAAGCAATAGTTTTTAGATTAGGGTTGAGAGCATTCCTATGTTAAGTCTAGACTCAGATGGTCAAGGAATGTGCTACTGTGTCATTGAGATTAAACACAAAAGGCTAGTGTTTAATTCACTCAATGTTGGCTCTGATACCAACCTGTCACACCCCGATATTTCCACGTATTACCGGTGGACCCGGTGGGGAGTATCGTGACGTAGTTGATATCATCATAGTTAAACAACACAATATATAAATGCACAGCGGAAGCAAAAGATAAATATATTACAATCCGAATATAAAGTAATATCAAAGTATTACAATGGAAAGTAAAGGATCCACAGGCGGATCTTAAAACATAAACATTGTTCAACAGACTTTAGACGCCTAGAACTTGCAAGATTCCTTATTAACGCCCTGAGCTTCCAGCCGATTACGTTCAGTACCTGTCACTTAACCTTTTTGGAAAATACGTCAGTTTACACTGGTAAATACAATTAACCGACTCATTTTAAAAAGAGTTTAAGAAAATTTATTTAGATGCACCAGGCACAACATATCTTTTATAACTCGGGACAATTATATAAAATTAATCTTGTATACAGATTTACATGTTCGTTGTACGTTCAGGGCCCGGTGTAGAAACCGAGTCAAGATTAATAGACACGCCACAAGTATAGGCCCACAAGAGACTGGGATACCGTTTCCCTTATGCAACTGTTAGGTGTATGCCTACACCCCGTGCTTAAGACGTGGCCATTTTATAATACAATGATGTCAAGGATATCCGGGATATGGTCATTAACCCCTAAAGGCTTTTATTTCAAACACTACAGATTAAAGCGGGTTACCTCAATAATTTAATCACAATACGATTAAACATTTAATACCCGACCAAGCAGTATTATTATAATACCGTATCCCAAGCCCGTATAGGGAAAATAAGTTAAAAGTATTTACCTGAGCTAGCAATGCAACTTATACTCAGCCGTATATTCTAATAAGCAAGCACAAGTACTTCTACTGGGGCTCTCGATCTGGAACGAAGGTTTTATTAACCTATTAGATTCCTAACAAGTCTTATTTAAGTCGTAACTTAGACCGGTTAGTTTTAAGGAAATGTTTACGGTTCAAAACGCTAGATTAAGCGAAGACCGGAATAGAATGTGTTTTAGACCCGACAAGTTTGAAGACTTGTATAATATGGGTAATCTAAATACATTATGGATTTCGAAATAAAAACGGTAAGGTTTGACCTGTTTCGGCTAATTCATGCAAACTAGTTACATAACCCGAACCGAACGCGCATGAGGCGTAACGGGTAACCATATGGTTCATATACAGGTTTCCTAAGTTAATATGCCTTAAATATGTTGTGATATCAGTAGGATACCTTCCATTATGCCCAAAACGAGTTTAATCTCAATTTAAGCCCCGTAGGGGTATTTTGGTCATTTAAAAGATTATAAAAGAGATAATTTTTAATTCTGACCCTCGGGTCTGAATTAATCAGTAAAACAACTTAATTTAGTAGGGTATATCAGTTGGTGATAAGTCTTATATGCCAAAATGGTTTTAAACCCATACTAGGTGTTTAATACGCGTTAAAAAGCCATTTTAAGCGATTTCCGGGTTATACAGTAAATCCGAGTTTTCTGACTTGGTTATAAAGTTTAAAATACTTCATTTATTATATAAAATCAGTAGCAATTGGATTGGTGTCAAAATACTATGTAGAACTCATTTTATAACCAAAAAGGGTATAATCGGTATTTACCGAATCAAGGCCATAACCTTAGGTTATGAGCAGGTTAAAAATAATTAAAAATCTTCAAAAATCTCAAAATATTATATTACATCAGTGGGTAAAAGGTTTGGTGTCAAAATTGGGGTTAGATAGGCTTTACGCTAATTACGCCGTTTAATTAACAAAAAGTTCCATAATTACGCTATTGGGCATAACTCCTAATATAGACCTCCAACTGATGTGAAATTTTAGGGACAAGTTTATAAATCAGTAGCAAAGATTATTGCCCTTTCACATTTCTTAAATTCTCGTTTTATGGTCAAAAGGGCATATTGGTCATCATTAGGCATTTAACGGAAACGTGTAAACGAATCAGACAATCAACGATCCAACCACAAAGGGTTATACTAACATGTAACCTGGTCCTAAGGAAGCTCTAAGGCATTTCCAAACCCATCTAAATCGGGTCAGAACTGAAGTCAAAGCAAAAGTCAAAGTTTTGCGACTTTCGGTTCCGAACCGGTCCTAAACTGAAAATTGTCGGATCAAACATGTTTAGACATGTTCTTACATTAATTACTAAGTTATAAGAGTAATAAAACAGGTTGCAAAGCTTCTACATTGTTAATTATGTTTTAAATCGCAAATTAGGATCCTGTTGACTTTTTATAAACAACTTTGACCTGACAAAAGTCCTAGTTAGAGTGGGAATCCGAGGGTGCCCTTTTAAGGGTTTAATACCCACATAATTACCATCTTATAACTACCTTCAATTTGACTAATCACTGGACCTTTATTGATTAATCATTAAGTCAAACGTTAATTACGACGGTTTGACTTTTAAGCTAATAACTAAGCAAAACATGATTAAGGAAGGTCAAGGATACTTACCAAGGTCTAATGCACGATTAGAGATGCTTAGGGAAGGCTCTTGTAACAACTCTCATCAAAAGTCATAATTATTAAATTAATTAGTCCAAAAGTAACCCTAATTTAGACACCCAAGTGATTCTGAACAAACCCTAAAATTTTCAGAATTTTCAGAATCAGGATTAGGGCCCCTAAAACTCAGGGGGGGTTAAACCCTATTGACGATTATCCATTTTAAACGTTGGCAACAAGGAATTATCGAAAACTGTCAACTCAGCTAAGCTAGTGCCAACCGTGGCAACCTATACCTAAAATATAGGTCTTACGCGGCCCGCCTCAGGTTAAGCTTATTTCTTATGCGGGCCGCCTCAGGGTAAAATTTCACCTATAAATAGTGGACAGTGGGACTTGAATTCTGAAAGAAAAACGACGTAAAAATTCACTATACACTGCAAGTTACGTTCGAATTACTACCACAGTTCACAAATCAACGCCGCAAAACAGGGTATTAGCACAATCGTTACTACGATTCATGTTCCGACGATCAATATATCCAATGGATGTTTAAGTGCCGCCCACATTAGGGTTATACTTTATCGTTCGTCATTAATTTGACGGATCATCGTTAATTCGATGGATAAAGTATTATACTTTGTCGTTCGTCATTAATTTGACGGATCATCGTTAATTCGATGGATGAAGTATTGCACTTTGTCGTTCATTGTGAGAATTTGATCTCGTGAGTTATCGTAATTGCTGGATTGATTACTAACCCAGTTTTGTGTGCATTGTTATTTAAATTAGGTTAACAAGGTTAAATCATAGATTAGACTCTGTCCGTATTAAAACAGCAATGTGAGTCATTCTCTCTTTTTATCAAATCTATTTACAAAATCATGTTTATTTTCAAAGTTATAATTACGGGGATTAAGTCTTTGTAATCACCAAGTTACAGCCGGTATGTGGGGTTTTGTATACATTACTTGATAATCGTCACCATTGGGGCAGCCAATGGGGGATATGACCATAGTCACAGACACCATTGGACGAATGGGCCAATGGGTCGAGTGACAAATACCGTGGGTAGTTGGTTTGATAATAGAAACATTGTAATCGCTCTTAATACTGTAAATTATAACAAATGTGTCATTTTAGTAAATAGAATGATTCACTCAGTATTTCCCGCTGACAAAACCTTTTTCAAACATGTTTCAGGTGATCTGTTGTAATTCAGGAAAAAGTGCTGGGGAGCAATTCAAGCTTAAGATAGTGGCTCATTATAAAAATAAAGAAATAAGTTTTGTAACATAACGATTTTATAGTAAAATCATACTATTGTAAATTATCGGGGTTTTACCCCGAATTGTGAAATAAAATAATCAGGGAAAATTTTAGCTTTAAACGATCCTGATAAAAAAAACTTCCGCTGTTAAACTTAATCAATTAAATACCGCAGTATTTCTGTCCCGCGGCTCCTGAAACGGGTCAAACCGGGTCGGGGGTCGTGACAGAAAAAGGTGGTATCAGAGCCACTGAGTTAAGCTAATTAAGTATTTAGAAATACTTAATTTTTCCTGATTACTATTATGTGATTATGTGTGATATTAACTGATTATTTGTTAGTTACAGCATGGGTAAGCAAAAGCTGTCAAGTATCTATCTTAAATTAGATAGATCATCCAATCAGAAGGGAAGTTCATCCCAAACCAAATCCTCGAATCAGGCTGAAATTCCTAAAGAAGGAATATTTGTGCGAAAGGCACAATACGAGGAATCACTTTCTCCTAGAAGGAGGGAGATGATTATTAAGAAAAGTAAAGAGAAAATCCAAGAAAAGAAGATTAAATGGGAAACCCAGGAATTAATTGATAAATCACCTTGGGAAGATAAGCTAGATGAAAAATGGGCAAATTTATATATGCTAGCCACAGTAGCAGAAAATATAAATCTTAAAATATTTTAAAGTTTTAGCACCTTACCCTTACAATCTAGAAACTCTGTGCAATAAATAAAAATTTCAAAACCTAAGTGTGTTTTCCAGTTATCTTTGTAATATATTAGTACACAGTATGTAATAAATTAAAAGGTTAATTATGAATTTTAATTTAGTATTTTATGCATTTTGCATATATGCTACATCAGCATGAGTGGGATATCTGAAGCTTTTCAGAACCTTAATCTTTACCCAGTGAATATCGAAGCTTCCAAAGAATATACTAGCTACTTTCCCGATGTAGAACAACCAGTAGAATTCAAGGTTCCACCTGTGAACAAGCCAAAACTAAAGAAAAGAAGTTATGTAGGATGGAGGAAAATACGTAAGAAAAAGCCAGCTACAAAACTTCCCAAAATAAATAATCCTTTGAAAAAGGGAAAAGAAATTATAACCGGAGAAAGTTCCAAGCAACAGGAAATGGAAACTGAAGACAAGGAAGAGGTTAAGGAGATAGGAATACAGATGGAGGAAGTTACTAAAGAAATAGTAATGGAAGTTGGGCAAGACTCTCGACCAGCTCAGATAGAAATCGGAGAGAGCTCCAATCAAAACCAGGGAAGGACCTTTCAAGATGAGATAGATTTCCTATTGACAAGCTGTGAAACAATTCAGCCTGTCAATAATAATAATAATAATAATAATAATAATAATAATAATAATAATAATAATATTTTTAATTATTCTCTTGAAAACCAACTCCCTATGAATTGGGAACCAGCAATTCCAGACCCAATAGTCCACTCCCAACCCATAGGAATGGACGAATGGTGGACAAACGATTGGCAATTTCAAAATATTGTCAACGATCCTTACTCTTTTCTTCCACAATTCGATCCAGAACCCCTACCTAATCCACCCATGAGTAATGAAAACATGGCTGAACTTCGCCACTTTGGTGAAGAGTTGTTTGATGCTGGAACTAGAATCAGGGAAATAGGGGGACAGATTGCCTGGAAGTACGATGAGAGGGAACTGCGTTTTTAGAACAGCAAGTGACGAGAGATAGTAGGATGGTAAAACGGTGTTTGTATAATAGTAATAGTAAAGTTAGTCTGTAAATAACAAATAAAACTCTGTATGATATTTGTGAGTAATGATGCATACTATGATAGATATAAAATGAAATCGAGAAATCGATTGTTTTGACTATATCTGTATTATAAAATTTTCTGATTGTTTGTATGTAATTGTTATTTAGCAGATACTAATAAAATTTATATATATATTATCAGATGGCAAACAGTGGTAATGAACCTATAAATGAAGTTAATCAGTCTGAGCAACATTCAAGAGATCAATATATGACTCGGCAAGATATCGAAAACATTGTTGCTCAAGGGATAGCCAATGTTATTCCAGCATTTGTAGCTGCTATAAAGAATCCAATCGAACCGCAACAAATTGTCCCTAGTAAACAGATTACTGAAGATAATTTCAGTAATAGTGTAAATGGAGGCAATAATCATGTTAATCATAATAGGGAACCACATCAAGCTCCATTACCCAAGAAAATGAAAACTGCAACGCCTGGTTGCACTTTCAAAGAATTCCTTGCTTGTAAACCCATTGAATTTGCAGGCAATGAAGGAGCAACTGCATCACTGCGTTGGTTAGAGAAAACCGAAGCAGTCATTGCAATAAGTAAATGTGGTAAAGATGATCAGGTCATGTATGCATCCAATCTGTTCAAAGAAGGAGCACTCGAATGGTGGAACACTGTGTTACAATCAAAAGGAAGAGTAATAGCTTATGTTATGACTTGGGAAGAATTTAAGGGATTGGTGGAAAGAAAATTCTGTCCCGAGTATGAAAAAGAACAGATGGCGAATAAGTTTCTAAATTATCGGATGATGGGTGTGGATTGTCGTGGGTATACCTCGACATTCTTTGAATATGCAAGAGTGGTACCAACACTGGCTTCGCCAGAACCGGTACTCATTTCTCGCTATATTTGGGGGCTAATTAGCGAAATCCGCAATATTGTTAAAGCTGCGAGACCTCGCACTATTGATGATACGGTAGAATTAGCTAACACTCTAACCGATGAATTGGTACGCACAAGAGATGAAGATAGGAAAAAGGCACTAGCTCAGAAAATTACCCAAGGATTTCGTGTGGGTAATAATAACAGCTTCAAGAGAAAAGGAACAGGGCAATCTTCAGCTCCGTCATTTTGCAGGAAATGCAAAAAGAAGCATTATGGAAGATGCGATATCACTTGCAATTTTTGCAAAACTGTAGGACATCGTGAAGAAAACTGCAAAAAGAAAACCGTAATCTGTTTTAACTGTGGAGAAGCGGGGCATTATAAAACAGAATGTCCTAAATTGATCAAACCAGTAGATAACAAACCCAAGGCAACCGAAGGAACCACAAAGAAGAATGCCAGAGCATTTCAGTTGACCACTCAAGAAGCAGAACTCATTCCGGATGTGATAGCGGGTACGTTCTTAGTTCACAATGTGTACACAAAAGTATTATTTGACTCTGGTGCAAACCAAAGTTTTATAAATACTTTATTCTGCCAAGCTCTTAGTTTACCTTTAACCAATATTAGGCAGATTTTTACAGTTGAAACAGCAGACGGAAATTCAGTTAAAATAGATAAAGTTTTGCTAGAAGGAAACATAGAACTTTTAGGACATAAATTCTCTGCAAAACTATTGCCGATGAATTTGGCTGAATTTGATGTTGTCTTAGGAATGGATTGGTTAGTAGCCAACCATGCTAGAATCCTTTGTGATCAGAATTCCATAGAAATTCAATCACCTACCGGAGAAGTGATTAGGATTACAGGAGATAAACCACGTAAGCCCATGAAGTTCATATCAGTAATGAAAGTTGCTAATTATGAACGAAAACAAGGAATAGTGTATATGATTTCGGTAATCATTAGCACTAAGGGTAAAGATCTTAAGGAAATACCAGTAGTCTCAGCATATCCTGATGTATTTCCAGAAGATTTACCGGGATTACCTCCAGATAGGGAAGTAGAATTTAGGATTCATCTAATTCCAGGAACTACACCGATAGCCAAGGCACCTTATCGGTTAGCACCCACAGAAATGTTAGAACTGAAAAAGCAATAAGATGAATTACTAAGTAAAGGATTCATACAACCTAGCTCATCCCCTTGGGGAGCGCCAGTGTTGTTTGTAAAGAAAAAGGACGGTTCCATGAGAATGTGTATCGATTATAGAGAATTGAATAAGGTTACAATTAAGAATCGATATCCATTACCTAGGATTGATGATCTTTTTGATCAACTTCAGGGGGCTAGATATTTTTCTAAGATAGATTTACGCTCCGGATATCATCAATTAAAGGTACAAGAAGAAGACATACCTAAGACTGCTTTCAGAACTAGGTATGGTCATTACGAGTTTACAGTCATGCCCTTCGGATTAACAAATGCACCTGCAGCATTTATGGACATGATGAATAGGATCTGTAAACCGTACTTGGATAAATTTGTAATTGTCTTCATAGACGATATACTTATTTATTCCAAAAGTCAGACAGAGCATTGTGAACATCTTCATGCACTCTTAACTTTGTTAAGAAAAGAAAAGTTGTACGCTAAATTCTCGAAATGCGAATTTTGGCTAAAGGAAGTGCAATTTTTAGGACACATGGTGAATCACGAAGGTATTCATGTAGATCCTTCTAAGATAGAAGCAATTACCAAATGGAAGGTTCCACAAACAGCAATGGAAATAAGAAGTTTTATAGGTTTAGCTGGGTATTATAGACGGTTTATTAAGGATTTTTCCAAGATAGCTGTACCATTAACTAAGTTAACCTGTAAAGCTACTAAGTTTGAATGGGGACCCAAACAAGAAGAAGCCTTTAGAATTTTGAAACAGAAATTAACCCATGCTCCAATCTTAGCCTTACCAGAAGGAACTGAAGATTTTGAAGTATATTGTGATGCTTCAAAATTAGGATTTGGATGTGTGCTTATGCAACACAAGAAGGTAATTGCGTATGCATCAAGGCAATTGAAAAAGCACGAAGAAAACTATACGACTCATGATTTAGAATTAGGAGCCGTAGTTTTTGCCCTTAAGATTTGGAGACATTATCTGTACGGAAGTAAGTTTACTATCTATACAGATCATAAGAGTTTAAGATATATATTTGGGCAAAAAGAGTTAAACATGAGGCAAAGGAGATGGATGGAAATCTTAAGCGACTACGACTGTGATATTCAATATCATGAAGGAAAGGCGAATGTAGTTGCAGATGCCTTAAGTCGTAAGTATTATGAAAAACAAAGACGAGTTCGTGCTCTCAGTTTAAATCTACAAATAGATTTAATGGAACAATTGAAGAATGTTCAAACTACAGCAATCAAGGATGATGCTGAAGGAATGAAAGGACGAATCAAAGAATTAGAACAAGGAGCAAATGGAATTTGGAAATTCCATAAAAGTAGAATTTGGGTACCTAAGCAGGGAGACTTAAGACCTAAGATTTTAGAAGAAGCTCATAAATCTAGGTATACTATACACCCAGGAAACAATAAGATGTACCAAGATTTAAGAAAGAACTTTTGGTGGATAGGAATGAAAAAGGACATAGCCAGCTATGTTTCTAAATGTCTTACTTGTTCACAAGTTAAGGCAGAACATCAGAAACCTTCAGGGTTACTACAACAATTAGAAATGCCAGTATGGAAATGGGAACTTATAACAATGGATTTTGTTACTAAGTTACCCAAAACCAGAAAAGGTAATGATGCGATTTGGGTAATTGTGGATCGATTAACCAAATCTGCTCACTTTCTACCTATGAAAGAAACCTTTAGCATGGAAAGACTGGCTAAATTGTATGTAAATGAAGTTGTATCCTTACATGGAGTTCCACTCTCCATTGTTTCGGATAGGGATAGTCGTTTTACTTCCCATTTTTGGAAAAGTTTCCAGTAAGCTATGGGAACTCGACTAAACCTAAGCACTGCATATCATCCCCAAACAGATGGACAAAGTGAAAGGACAATCCAAACTCTAGAAGACATGCTTCGAGCATGTGTAATAGACTTTGGTGGAAGTTGGGATGATCACTTACCATTAATTGAATTCTCCTATAACAATAGTTATCACTCAAGCATTGAAACTGCTCCATTTGAAGCACTATATGGAAGAAAGTGCAGAACTCCAGTTTGTTGGGCAGAAATAGGAGAAAGTCAATTGTCAGGTCCGAAAATTGTGCAAGAAACGACTGATAAGATTACTCAAATCAAAGAAAGACTGAAGATAGCTCGAGATCGCCAGAAGAGTTATGCAGACAATAGAAGCAAGCCGCTAGAATTTCAAGTGGGAGACAAGGTACTATTGAAAGTTTCTCCTTGGAAAGGAGTAGTCAGATTTGGAAAGAAAGGAAAGTTAACTCCAAGATACGTAGGACCATTTTCAGTGATCCAACGTATAGGACCAGTAGCTTATCGTTTACAACTACCAGAAGAACTAGTTGGAGTACATGATGTATTTCATGTATCCAATCTCAAGAAATGTCTAGCAGACGAATCTCTGGTAGTACCTCTTCAAGACATAGAGGTAAACGAAAAGTTAAAATTTATAGAGAAACCTATTCAGATAGAAGACAGAAAAGTGAAGTTTCTCAAGCATAAACGCCTAGTGCTAGTTAAATAAAATGGGACTCAAAAAGGGGAGCTGAATACACGTGGGAGTTGGAATCAGAAATGAAGAAAAAGTATCCTCACTTATTCCAGTAAATCTCGAGGACGAAATTTTTATTAAGGTGGGGAGAATGTAACAACTCTCATCAAAAGTCATAATTATTAAATTAATTAGTCCAAAAGGAAACCCTAATTTAGACACCCAAGTGATTCTGAACAAACCCTAAAATTTTCAGAATTTTCAGAATCAGGATTAGGGCCCCTAAAACTCAGGGGGGGGGGGGGGTTAAACCCTATTGACGATTATCCATTTTAAACGTTGGCAACAAGGAATTATCGAAAACTGTCAACTCAGCTAAGCTAGTGCCAACCGTGGCAACCTATACCTAAAATATAGGTCTTACGCGGCCCGCCTCAGGTTAAGCTTATTTCTTACGCGGGCCGCCTCAGGGTAAAATTTCACCTATAAATAGTGGACAGTGGGACTTGAATTCTGAAAGAAAAACAACGTAAAAATTCACTATACACTGCAAGTTACGTTCGAATTACTACCACAATTCACAAATCAACGCCGCAAAATAGGGTATTAGCACAATCGTTACTACGATTCATGTTCCGACGATCAATATATCCAATGGATGTTTAAGTGCCGCCCACATTAGGGTTATACTTTATCGTTCGTCATTAATTTGACGGATCATCGTTAATTCGATGGATAAAGTATTATACTTTGTCGTTCGTCATTAATTTGACGGATCATCGTTAATTCGATGGATGAAGTATTGCACTTTGTCGTTCATTGTGAGAATTTGATCTCGTGAGTTATCGTAATTGCTGGATTGATTACTAACCCAGTTTTGTGTGCATTGTTATTTAAATTAGGTTAACTAGGTTAAATCATAGACTAGACTCTGTCCGTATTAAAACAGCAATGTGAGTCATTCTCTCTTTTTATCAAATCTATTTACAAAATCATGTTTATTTTCAAAGTTATAATTACGGGGATTAAGTCTTTGTAATCACCAAGTTACAGCCGGTATGTGGGGTTTTGTATACATTACTTGATAATCGTCACCATTGGGGCAGCCAATGGGGGATATGACCATAGTCACAGACACCATTGGACGAATGGGCCAATGGGTCGAGTGACAAATACCGTGGGTAGTTGGTTTGATAATAGAAACATTGTAATCGCTCTTAATACTGTAAATTATAACAAATGTGTCATTTTAGTAAATAGAATGATTCACTCAGTATTTCCCGCTGACAAAACCTTTTTCAAACATGTTTCAGGTGATCTGTTGTAATTCAGGAAAAAGTGCTGGGGAGCAATTCAAGCTTAAGATAGTGGCTCATTATAAAAATAAAGAAATAAGTTTTGTAACATAACGATTTTATAGTAAAATCATACTATTGTAAATTATCAGGGTTTTACCCCGAATTGTGAAATAAAATAATCGGGGAAAATTTTAGCTTTAAACGATCCTGATAAAAAAAAACTTCCGCTGTTAAACTTAATCAATTAAATACCGCAGTATTTCTGTCCCGCGGCTCCTGAAACGGGTCAAACCGGGTCGGGGGTTGGGACAGCTCTTGAGCTCCAGAGATGATCAGAAGTGAAAGAAAGAATGAGTGATCAAAGTTTGCAAACAATGGGGGTTTATATAGTGTTCTTGATCCACTATGATGATGAGAACCAAGTCTATGAGGTGATCCTGATCAATTACAAGTGCCCCTAAGTCTAAAAATCAGTAGGGGTCGCGCATGGAAGTGGAAAATATCAGTTTAAGTCGGTTACATGGGCTGAACAACCAACTGATCGATTTTCTGCATCTGGCTCCTGCTTACGGACCGTAAGGTCCTGAGCATACGGTCCGTAAGGACCTGGTCAGCCAAACAAAGTTTCCAATGTTGTCATGTTTAGCCCCTGTACCTCCAAACTTGATTTTGAACATGGTTTCTTGCACTTGTAACCCCCAAACTCGAATTTTAAGGACCCCAATTCATAAACCAACTTTGTTAAGTCCCCGGTTATTCATACGATCACCGAAAGTCTTAAATTTCAACATTGACGCTTTTAACCCCTCGTATACAAATTTTATCATAACTTCCTCATACGATAACGAAACTTGGTGAAATTTTTATCATGCATTCTAGTGAGCATAATTAATCGTTACAAAGCTTTGGGTTTGCTAAAAGGTCACTCAGAGGTATACTTTAAACATGTTGACACATTTAACCCCTGTAGTTTGTAATCTCTCACTTTTCTTCATAACTAGCGTCGTATGATCCATGATTTGTTCGTTTAAGGGTATAAACATCATGTGGGGTTATTGTAAAGTATATTTATCCATTGTTGACATTTTGAACATTCACCTACTTTCCTTATTTGTCAAATTTAGTCCTTCTAAGGAAATCCTTTACACGCTTAAAGTTTATGACACGTGTCAATACATTATTGGACATGAATTTTCGAGGTGTTACACCATCCGATCGTTTGACATTTGGAACTTCGATACTTCGACAATTCATAATTTCGAAGATCATCAGTTTCCAACGGATTGCCATCCGATTGGATTGCCATCCGATCGGATTGCTATCCGATCGAGTGACCATCCTGCTATGAACTTGTTCTCACTAAGTGTTCTGCCAATCGGATCGCTATCCAATCGAACGACCGTTCGATCGACGACCTAGAAGGTAGAGATACTTCTCTGTTTTCAAAATGCTACAATGAAAACTTCAAAGCCATCATGCACAAACACATCCACCCCAACGAATGTCAATCCAATCGAATGGCCATCCGATCGGATAACCATCCGAGCGGATTGACATCCGATCGAGTGGCCAACCGATCAGATAGCCATCCGATCGGATTACCATTCGACACTTGGTTCACCCGCCACTGTTTAACGCACTGTTCGACGCTTAAGCTATCAATCTGTAATCAGGCTAATCTCAGACGCGCTCCCTTCAATCCAACCAAGTTGTGTTTACTTGCTGAACACCGACTGTGAGTATACTCAAACCCTTTTTATCGCATTTTTGGGTGTAACATACGTTCCTATCAAAACGAACTTATCAAAACAAATTATACAATTAAACTGCTTATTACTTGCGAATAACTGTTATGCATATTTACACGTGATGCTAGTTACATATGTGTTTGGACTTTTACTCGCGAGGTCCCGCCTTAACTAGTTTAGTACAATAGTACCCGACGGGGTCTAGTTAGGATGAATAGCAATCGCAATCGCAGCTTGAGAGACTTAGCTGGTAGTATCTGTCTAATATATGTGTTGAGGTATCTCGTTTATGTACGTGGTAATTCGCAGCACTTTTATCTATTTACGTTATTCCATCAAAACTTGTATACTCGCCAATACTTTTGTATTGACGTTGTTTTAACGTAAGTTGCAGGTTTAGTCACAGTCTACATCAAAGCAAGCTAGGAAGTCTAGAAACACACCTAAAATCTAGGTTGTCGGATTTGTATCGTTTGAGAGAACATGAAATACGTGACAGCTTATGTGATTATATTTGTCTATTAGTATGGGATAATGAACGCATTAAATATTATCGCAAATTAGTTGTTATGGATTCTCTTGAGCAATCTGATTCTCCTAGTGCCGCGCCCCGATGATTCCGCCATCGGTTGGGGTGTGACAGATTGGTATCAGAGCCATAGCTATAGGGAATTAGGCCAGACTTGACCTAGTCCGGGTCGATGTCTTAGAAACGACCTAGTCTATAGTCCAAGTACCAATGGGCCGACTCGTACGAACCAGTAGGATTTTTACGGGCCTACTTGACCCATTCGAATCCACTAAGAACCACAACTTCGCGTGAACACCGCATACTACAACTTCATACGAGGAGCCTTTCCTAAGGCTGGAATATTACTTAGCCTTTCCTAAGGCCAACACAATACACACGTTTACGAAAATATTCGCATAACACAACCGAGTGGTCCAGTCGAGATCAGGCGTGAGAACCAAGAACTCTTGGTATGACCGCTCACCCAGCGCATTTTTCTAGCACGAGAACTTTTCGTCGAGCTAGGAGTGACATCCATATCTCAACAAAAGTCTCCATTTCAAAATCTAGTGGAACTCCCGAATTTATTTGAAGAGTACAACCACAGCTAGCAGCGAAGTTATTAAGTCAGGGGTGAAACCCGTATCTTAATAAAGCGTTCCACTCTCTATAAAATAGTTTTCAAAAGCTCTTACCAAGGACTCGACTATAACGATAACTCGAGCCACGCGATGACTAGGAACACGAATGCCATAAGCTGCATCCCATTGGAAGCATAAGTCTTCTAGAGCAACGCGCGTGCACGAACTTGTTGTGTATAGTTGGGTTACCTTGGGTAGTCGACGCCTAAACACCCGAGGCACTCTATCTATTTTTCTAGCATATGACTTGCCGACTTTACGCTTTACTGAACTTATTTACGCTTATGTGGCTATGATTTAAAACTTTACGCTTTATCGATTTCTCGATTTATCAATTTTCGCTCCCTGCTTTATAAACGCACAACTCGCACTGCCATTGCAATCTAAAACGAAAGCCGAATGTTCGCAACAAAACTAATGTCTAATTATTTGCTTTCGCTCTCACTCTCTCCCTCTTCATCGCGTCCTCGCGCATTCTACACCGACATGTATGTGTGTAAGTATAAACTACAACTAATTATATGTACAAAACAAATCAATTGTGTGAGAACTTAGGAATCTCATGTCTCCTATGTGGCTCCTATGTGAAATCTATTATATTACTCGCAACAAGTTTTGATCGTGCTCAATCGCATCGCAAAACTCAAAAATCATTATGATCAAATCTCACTCCAAATCTCTCTCTGTCTAGATGTCTTCAAACGACTCTACCTCGAGACAAACAGCTAGGAGAAGAGCCAAACGAAGCGCCGAGAAGAGGATTGCCTCGCTTGTGGCCAACGAAGTGGCCAAGGTCATTCCTCAAATTGTCGCTCAAGTGCACTCTCTCAGCAACTCTTGAACCTCAGAAGACACTAAGACGGAAGCGCCGCAATCTGCTTTCCTCTACAAACACTTCAAAGCCTGTGGCCCGATGGAGTTCACAGGTGAAGGAGGTGTGTCCCAGCTACTCCAGTGGTTCGATTCTATCAAAGTCACCCTTCGTCAGAGTGGGTGTCCCGATGGTTTCCGTACTACTTGCGCTACCGAGGTATTTCAATCGCGAGCGCTCGACTGGTGGCCAGCCGAATGTAACAAACGTGGGTTCTCTGCAGCTTATGCTCTCCCTTGGGATGAGTTGATGGAGCTCATGAAGAAAGAGTACTGCCCTCCCCACGAAGTCCAGAAACTAGAAGACGAATTTTGGGAAATCAAGCAAGTCGAAGGTGACAACACTGGCTACACCGCAAGGTTCAAACAGCTTAGCATAATCTGCCTAAGTCAAGTCAACACTTCAGAAAAAGCCATCACGAAGTACATTCACGGCTTGCCTGAATGTGTGGGCGATTTTGTGGAAGCTGCAAGGCCTGCTACCATAGAAGAAACCTATCGCTTAGCCACAGAAATCAACAACAAACGAGTCTTGGATGGATTCTTCTACAAGAATCCTCCCAAACAAGCTCATCAAGCAATCGTCATCGATTCTTCTGACGATTCTTCTGATGATCCTGCCGACGATTCTTCAAGTAGGTCCTCAGACGAATCCTCTGATAATAACGCATCGCTTCAGGAAGCTCAGCTCAGCCGCAAACTAAAGACCATGAGCCCAAACTCTTCAACAACTGAACTGTCGCAACCAGAACCTCTCCAAACAATCCCAATTCACTCGAAGTACGCCTACAACGGAACTCATCCCTTGTGTCTAACGTGTACGTATCATCACCCGCCAGAAGCTAACTGTCGCTATTGCGCAAATTGCAACTGGTATGGTCATCTTACCCAGCACTGCCGCACGAGGCCGCAGACTTGAGGAATTTCAGCAACAATCATAGTCTCCGCAGAAGTCCTCCACAACAACATTAGTTATGCTTCCAATGTTGTTGTAATGATACGATTTTTGCCGTTAATTTCTTTTATATGTTGAACTTGTTCTATTTCTCGACGCAATGTGGACTCTATTTATCTCTCATTTCTCTCGCACTCACGCACCGACAAATTACTAGCACTATGTATTATATAATGTGTTTTACCCCTACTATGTGTTCTTGGGATAACGTATGATAAATGTGCAAGGGACAAATTAATCACGGGTGCACACGGGATTACTGTGATCAGTGCATGGAGATCATAATGAGTTTCAATGATGTCGTACGTTAAAAGCGTGGTGGATACGCCGCTGGTACTTCCTATATATAAGCGTCTTGACCATGTCGACACAGTGTGACACCTATTAACGGGGCAGAGGCGTGTGGTTGAAGCATGGTGGATACGCCGCTTGTACTTCCTATATATAAGTGCTTCGCCATGCCAACCAATGTCTTGTGAAGAAAGTGCCATACAAGTTGAACGTTATTAGACCAAGTATACTATTGAATCTATTTTCGACACACTAAACTACATCGAAAGGTGTAACGATCTCAATCGCAACTTGAAGCGTGTAAATCGCTAGACTTTCCGTAAGTCAACACGCTCGCCATCGCATTATCGCTGGAATCTATCTCGCAATCTCAATCGCTTATTGTGTAATCGTGTGCATTACTCTATCGCTCATCGTGTATCGCTTAACGTTTATCACTATCGCTATCGCTTACCGTTACCTAAGTTATCCATGTTATGATAGCACACATGACCTCGCTTCACGAGACGAAACCGATAGGGTTACAACATGGTGGATACGCCGCTGGTACTTCCTATATATAAGTGTGTTAGCCATATCAGCAGACTTTCGTGGAAAAAGGCCATATGGGGCTTAATGGTAGTTAAAATTTGTGGTGTTGTTGAATTAAATCAAATCGCATGTTCGCATCGCTTGCAACAAATCAATCGTCGCCTATCGCTCGACGGTTGTCACTATCGCTCATCGCTTATCGTTTTTCGCTTATTGCCGCCGTCTTCGCTCATTATGTTTGTGTTGTGCTATTGAATTTTCGCTTATAGCTTATCGCTTATCGCATTCATTCGTATCGCTGAACTGAGTTCGTAAACGACTTCATTGCTTAGTTTGCTCAATCTCTCTCTTACACTTGGTCCAACCATCATTCACTTGGACCGAGGGAATCGAAATCTATCAGTACTATGTCGACACACATGGCACTGCCTCACGGGACGGAAGCCATATGGCTAAAACATGGTGGATACGTCGTTGGTACTTCCTATATATAAGTGTTTTAGCCATATTATCGAACTTTCATGGGAAAGTGTCATGCGGGGCCGACTCTAAATTTAAAATTTTCATATATTATTAAAACCTTTGTGTAAACAAATCTTTTCTTACAGGACTTTTTCAAAAATGTAATCAAAATCTTTGTACAAAACGAAATTTTCTTGTAACGTTGGTGTGACAATCGACTCAAGTTAGTACCGCGTGACGAGAAAAATTTCATAAAACGAGTTTTAGTCACCCTAAAATCTTTTAGTAACCTAATAAAACTCCTCTCATAGCGCTGGTGTGAACATCAAGGCAGTTTAACGCCGCACTGTGGGAAGATTTTTCATAAACAAGTTTTCTCCAAACCTTTTCGAATTTATCAACTTTTCAAGAATTCAAAACACTTTTGGATCGCCTTTCGTGTGTTGCCATCTTTTGTACACGAATCGTCTTACTCGCCGTCATCGCCCAGACTTTGCAACGCTCTCTCGTAAATCTTCAATCGATCTCCCGCTCACCTTGACGCTTTTATCGCTACTCCCACTCGCATCAATTCTCGCAACCCCTCTTGTGGATTAATTTCGGGACGAAATTTCCTAAAGAAGGGGAGACTATAACAACCAGCACATTCGTGCGTCGTTACTACTCGTTACACTCGTTACGCCTAGCACCAGAGATTCGGATCATAATGGAGCTATATCGCATACATCGTTACTTCGCAGTATTTTCGTATATTTCGCATACTTTACCGCTATAACACATCATACCGCATATACTAACGCTCATGATGACGTTGAGTGAGGACCTATTCTACCCTCCTCGATAGCCGTGATGCGTCGTAAAGTAACGCATATTCGAAACGAAACCCGATTATTGTTTCGCAACATGGAAATGTGGATATTTATATACGACCCTTTGTGACAAATTATAATAAATATAAAATATGGTAATGTGTGAACAAACCATCACAACACATAATGAACAAAACGAAACATTGAAACGCAATTAGTCGAAGACCACCGATCGAATGACCATTCGATCGGATGGCCATCCGATCGAATGACCATCCGATCGGATTGTCATCCGATCGGATTTCCATCCGATCCATGGCACTCCATCACCTTCTCCCCTCTTCACCTATAAATAGCACTTGTCACTTCACTTGAACAGTGATGTGACAGCTCTCGTTCGACCAGCGCACTTTTGGCTCTATTTCTCTCGATTCCTCGTGATTCTTGTAAGTTTCTACCTCAAATATTGTACTTCTATGATCTACACGCAATCCTTCACCTTTGCCATCATCAAATCTCATCTTTTCATCGTAAAATCCTCTGATTTGGGCCATTCTAAGGTGATGTCATCATGGAGTTCTTAGGAACAATGAAGTGTGACCTCACCTCGTCAAGAACAGTGCAGATCTAATGGATTCCACGGTATGAAAAACACTAATGTCACCTAGATCTAAGCCGAATCTAAGTATTTCAAACTTTCTTAATTTTTACTCAAAACCGATAGAATCGGAGCTCGTTCAGGCCTTCAACTCACCCTCTAGTGAAGTGACGGGTTGAGAACTTATTTCTATCAACGAGATGACCAGCTAACGGGTTGAACACGAACAGCCGTCAAGGACAGTTAACTGGTCAGACGAGGTGATTCCCATCCGATCTGTTGACTTAGCCTTGGTGGAGTTCCATTGTTTAAAACGTTGTCATACCATCTCGATCAAACCGCAAACTTTCAGAATAATCAAGTTCAAAGACGATCAGATCGTTGGGACGGATTGTCATCCGATCGAATTGCTATCCGATCGAGTTGCACTTGGTTCCACACTTAAACTTTTCTTCAAACTTGCAAGCTCTGAACGTCGAACAGATTGTCGTCTGATCGGATAGCCATCTGATCGAATGCCCATTCGATCGTTTGACATTTGGAACTTCGATACTTAAAACATTTCATAATTTCAAAGATCATCAGTTTCCAACGGATTGCCATCCGATCGGATTGCTATCCGATCGAGTCACCATCCTGCTGTGAACTTGTTCTCACTAAGTGTCTTGCCAATCGAAAGACCGTTCGAACGATGACCTGGAAGGTAGAGATACTTCTCGATTTTCAAAACGCTACAACGAAAACTTCAAAGCCATCATGCACAGACACATCCACCCCAACGAATGTTAATCCAATCGAATGGCCATCCGATCAGATTACCATTTGACACTTGGTTCACCTGCCACCGTTTAACGCATTGTTCGATGCTTACGCTATCAATCATTAATCAGGCTAATCTCAGACTGTCACACCCCAACCGATGGCAGAAACATCGGGGCATGGCACTGAACGAAACAGATTGTCCAGAAGTTTCCATAACAACTATAATTACCAATTATTTAAAGCAACACGTCCCATGCCATATCTTAAAAGATAATACAATTATTACAGAAAAGATTTAGTCAAATTGTTCTGTTCCGACCACTTAGATTTTTATTACAGACAATTGTTTATTGTTGACCTAGGTCTTTCCTAGCCTGGATTTCACAGCAAAGTAAGCAAATAAGCATCCTAAGCACCTGTCACATACGTTAAAGTAAAAGTCAATACACATAGTGTAAAGGTGAGCATACAAGTTTAATAGATAAAATAGAGTTCGAAATTGATTACGCATAACCAACACGTACACAGTGTAAAATGAGGCATGTTAGTTATCGACATGAACCTCTCGATACCAATGACTGGGGGTTGACTGCCCATGGCAGTTCGCGATACACACTCACCACTGTGAGCCATGTAAGTAATTGTCCTTAACAACCCCTGAGTGAATAGGTGCTGAGTACAAACTATAGTACTATCGTTGCTAAGGCAGGTAGACAACATTCCATGTGTAAACATAACAAACAAGCATTCATTAAGTCACGTATAACATGCGGTAATTGGTTAGCGATTAAAGTATTTCGTAGTGTGTTTGATGTGATTTAGAATAAGTAACGTATGTAACACCCAAAAGTGCGTAAAGAAAAAAGGGATCGAGTATACTCACAGCGATTGGTGGATTGAAGGGAGCGCTAGAGAGTAAGGTTAGCCTGAACAGGTCAATAGCATAACAATGAGCGATGCGTAAGACGAAACAAGTGTTAGTGGGTCGGACGACAGCTCGATCGGATGGTAGTCCGATCGAATAGCCGGTCGTGCGAGTATTAGTCCGCTCGGATGGTCATCCGATCGGGTGACCTTTCGAGTGGATTGTTTCTTCCTTTGTGAAGGACGTGTTTGTGTATGATGGTTTGACTTTTGAAGTTTTCGTTGTAGTATTTTGAAACATAGAAGTATCACTACCTTTCAGGTTGATCGATCGATCGGACGTTCGATCGGACGACAACCCGATCGGTTGGGATACTTCAGTGAGAACAAGTTCACAGTAGTTTGTCACTCGATCGGATGGTAGTCCGATCGGGTGACAACCTTTGTGCATTAAACATGTTGAAAATTGGGTTAAGTATTGAAGTTCCAAAACATCACATAGTCGAATGGTCGGTCGATCGGGTGGTAACTCGATCGGGCGGCTATCCGTTTGATGTTCCAAAACTTCTTGAAGTTTGATTTGAAATCTAAACATGGGGCCAAGGTCCAATTCGATCGGGTGAGATGATGTTGCGAGGCGTCCCATGTAGACAAATGATCTCATTGGTGTAGATTCGGGCTAATCGTTCTACCTTGTAGTCTTCTAGTATTGGCAAAAAGTGAGCTGATTTGGTCAAACGATCAACAACAACCCAGATGCTGTCGTGACCTGATGGCGTGCACAGGTGCTTTGTTATGAAGTCCATAGCTATACTCTCCCACTTCCTCATAAGGATCAGGGGTTGTTCGAGTAAGCCAGAGGGCCTTTGGTGTTTAGCCTTGACCTTCGAGCAAGTCAGGCACTTCCCAACGTAGAGAGCGATATCCCTTTTCATGCCCGACCACCAGTACTTTTAGCGAAGGTCCTGGTACATTTTATCGGCACTGGGATGAATAGAATACCGGGATCTGTGGGCTTCGTCCATCAATATCTGTCGCAAATTGGTCCGTTTAGGGATCCAAATTCGGTCCACAAAGTGGGATATCCCATTCGACTTATTCACAAGCTGGGCTCCATCGTGATAGATCTTTTCGTTCTTCAAGGTACGTTCATTAAAACATGCATGCTGGGCTTCGCGGATGAGGGTTTCGAGATCGTATTGGGCTTGGGTATCACGAATGCTGAGCAGATAGCTCCGTCTGCTGAGAGCGTCGGCAAAGACATTTGCTTTGCCTGGGTGATAATGAATCTCACAATCTTAGTCGTTGAGAAGTTCTACCCATTGACGTTGATGCATATTAAGTTCCTTCTGGTCAAAGATATGTTGTAGGCTCCTATGATTGGTGAAGATCGTACACTTGGTACCATATAGGTAGTGTCGCCAAATCTTTAACGCAAAAACAACTGCGCCTAGCTCGAGATCATGGGTTATATAGTTCTTCTCGTGGATTTTGAGTTGACGAGATACGTATGCAATGACCTTGTCCCGTTGCACGAGGACGCAACCAAGACCAAGGTTCGAGGCATCACAATAGACAATGAAGTCGTCGTTTCTATCGGGTAAAGTGAGAACAGGAGCATTGCAGAGCATGTGCTTGAGTGTTTGAAAAGCAGACTCTTGTTCAGTTCCCCAAACAAAAGGCTTGTCTTTATGCGTGAGAGCGGTAAGCGGCACAGCGATTTTTGAGAATCCTTCGATAAATCATCGATAATAGCCCGCTAGTCTGAGAAAAGAACGGACTTCAGACGGGTTTTTAGGTGTAATCTAACTCTTAACGGCTTCAATCTTTGCGGGATCGACGTGAATGCCTTGACTATTGACAATGTGACCGAGGAATTGAACCTCCTCCAGCCAAAATTCGCACTTGGAGAACTTGGCATAGGGTCGACTCCCTTGGAGTAGCTCGAGAACCAAACGTAGATGTTGTGCGTGTTCGGCTTTCGACTTTGAATAGATCAATACATCATCGATGAACACGATGACGAAGCGGTCGAGATAAGGTTTACACACGCGATTCATCAGATCCATGAAAACCGCGGGTGCGTTGGTTAAACCAAAAGGCATAACAACGAACTCATAGTGGCCGTATCGAGTGCGAAAAGCGGTTTTGGGTATATCTTCATCTTGAATGCGTAACTGGTGATAGCCTGAACGTAGATCGATCTTGGAAAAATACATAGCACCTTGTAGCTGATCAAACAAATCGTTGATGCGAGGCAGGGGATAGCGATTCTTGATTGTCAACTTATTCAATTCCCGATAGTCGATGCACATTCGAAACGGCCCATCCTTCTTCTTGACGAAAAGGACTGGTGCGCCCCATGGAGAGGTGCTCGGGCGAATGAAGCCTTTATCATGTAGTTCCTGGAGCTGACTCTAGAGTTCGCGCATTTCGGATGGAGCGAGTCGGTAAGGAGCTTTGGCAACAGGGTTTGCTCCAGGAATGAGGTCGATACGAAAGTCGATATCACGACTTGGCAGTAGTCTGAGAAGATCCTCAGGAAAAACGCTAGGAAATTCTTGAACCACGGGAACATCGTTTACACCAGGTCTTCCTTTCTTTTCCTTCTCCGCTACTACAATGTTAGCTAAGAAAGCTCTGTATTCCTTGCGGAGATACTTACTAGCTTGGACACACGACATTAGCTTGAGACCTTTCGAAGCAGTTTCGCGGTAAACGCACAATACATCACCATTCGCGAGCGAGAATCGAATCATCTTATCGAAGCATACAACTTCAGCATGGTTTTCAAGAAGAAAGTCCATGCCTACTATGATGTCAAAACTTCCGAGTTGCATAGGAACAAGGTCGATTGGGAAGATGTGATTGTTGAGCTCAAGAGTACAATCACGAAGAACATAATTAACGGCGACAGTTCTTCCGGTGGCGACTTCGACATCGAACGTCGAGGGGAGATGCGAGCGCTTACGACTAAGGAGCTTCTCGAATTCAAACGACACAAAGCAATTATCGGCTCCAGTATCAAACAAACATGAAGCATAAATACCATTCACAAGGAACGTACCATTAACCACGTTGTTGTCAGCCTGGGCTTGGCGCACATTGATGTTGAAAGTTCTGGCGCGGACGGCTTGTTGCTGTTGAGGTTGTTGCTGTTGCTGTTGCTGGGGCTCTTGTTTCACAACCTTGTTCGGGCACATGTTCGCAAAGTGGTTGGGATCACCATATGCGAAGCAGACTCGGGCGTTGACCGCGGGTGCCTGAGCCGCTTGTTGGCCTTGTGGGGCTGGGAACAGAGCTTGACGAGCAGTGGCTTGAGCTGGTGCTTGACGGGGACCAGTACGGAAGTTAGCAGTGAAGTGGCCGTACATATTGCAGTGCACACAAAAACGGCAGGCGAGACCCACCGGGTGATGATAAGTGCATGTCGGGCAGGCAGGGTGGGGACCAGTGTATGCACGCTTTGCAGGCGGTGCAAAGATGACTGGTGCTGGTCGATGCTGAGTTTGCTGTTGAGCCGGTACGGCTTGAAGTGGAGCAGCAGTGGTAGTGATAGCATAGTTCTTGTTGCTGGAGTTGCTGTTGTTGTTCTTCTTCTTGCGGCGAGAGACTTTCGATGATTGAGCGGCGGTGGGTTCAGTGGGTGGTACGACAGTGGCTTGGTGCAGATTCTTCGAAGCTTTATCCCAAAAACCAACTTTTATTCGCTTGTCGTTGATTTCAGTGGCAAGCAAGTAAGTTTCTTCGATCGTTGCTGGTTTTGCGGCATGCACAAAATCTGCAACACAGTCTGGTAGAGCTCGGATGTACTTCTTGATTGTCATGTTGGTAGTCTTCACTTGATCGGGACAGATGATACTGAGCTGCTTAAAGCGAGCAGTGAGGGCAGCGTTGTCACCATCTTTTTGCTTGATGTGCCAGAATTCATCCTCCAGCTTTTGGCGCTCATGGGGAGGGCAGAACTCATCGAGCATAACGTTCTTCAACTCGTCCCATGACAGGCCATAGGCTGCATCATTTCCATGCTTGTTTCTCTCGGCGGTCCACCAGTCTAGAGTGCGGGACTGGAAGACACCGGTCGCATTCAGTGTGCGGAGATTGTCAGGACATCCACTCTGACGTAAAGTGACTTCGATCGAGTCGAACCATTGAAACAAAGTTGTAGGGCCTTCTTCGCCGGTGAACTCTTTCGGTCCGCATGCCTTGAACTGTTTGAAGCTGAAAACAGCTTTGGGAGTTTCGGTTCGGGATTCTTCAAACGATTTGCTCATGTTTTCGTACAATTCACGGACGACTTGGGGTACAACTTTTGCCATTTGCTTGGTAATCATGGCAGCGAGGCGTTTGTCTGCTTGCTTTCGGCGAGCGTCTCGGGTAGCGCGAGATCCAGATGACGACATTGTCTCCAATAGACATCGCCACAGGACTCAACACAATATGATCGAATCTCACCTCACAATCCTAATACTACTCAAGCTCGGGAACACGTTTACGTAACATGTAGGCACATAATCACATATTCACATAAGCATAGAAGCACATAAGCACGTAAGGCACAGAATCACAGAAGCACATAAGCACATAATCTCAAGAGGCAATCAGAATACAGAAACCTATTGTTCAAAGTTCGCGAGCGTTCGAAAATAGCGGTCGAATAACATAGCGAATAGTATAGTATTATCGAATAATATAGCGATCGACATAACGTACGGTGGTTCCTCATGGTAGTAGCGATTTGTCAGCGGTTGTGCGGTGTGTTGTGTGTTTAGCGGAAGCAAAAAGGCGTTAGATCAAAACCAATAATACCTCAAAAAGCTAAAAAATAAGCATAAAAACACATAAAATCCACGTAAAAATGACAAAATATCAAAGTCGGCAGTAGCGATCTCAGAATTGAAGCACATAAAAATCGAGAAATGGATTGTCTGCGGCTATTTAGACATCGACTTACCAAAGTGATCCGACTATTCACAAGGACTTTCTACGCACACTTTGGCCTTCGGGACTGTGCTATAGCCTCGAATCTGTGAGATTGGCACGCATCCCTCCAGTCATATCGTGACTTCAAGTCATTGGAGTCCGTCGAGACTTTGGTGAGAGTTTTGTAAAACCAAGTAAAGGTCGGAACAAGTTGTCAAGGTTCGGGTTTCACCCCTGACTTAACAACGTCGTTCCTGTTTTGATAAAATAAAAGAGAATTACGCGTCAAAGTATGGATTTCACTCCTGATTCAATGCAATTTCTCGTGTTTATATAGGAAAATGTGAGGCGAACAAGCAATTTGGTCGAGAGTTTACGATTTTCACACCTAATCTCAACTTAATCGCTCATTCATATTTGAAAATTCGAGTGCAGTGATAGTGTAGCGTAGGCTAGAATGGCGAGAAATAGCAGTAAGCTCGTACATAATCCCTACCGGATATGTACAAGTCGATTTGTTGGTTCCTAACTATAGACTAGGTCATTTCTAAGACATTGACCCGGACTAGGTCGTGTCTTGCCTAATTCCCTATAGTTATGGCTCTGATACCAATCTGTCACACCCCAACCGATGGCGGAAACATCGGGGCATGGCACTGAACGAAACAGATTGTCCAGAAGTTTCCATAACAACTATAATTACCAATTATTTAAAGCAACACGTCCCATACAATGTCATAAAAGATAATACAATTATTACAGAAAAGATCTAGTCAAATTGTTCTGTTCCGACAACTCAGATTTTTATTACAGACAATTGTTTACTATTGACCTAGGTCTTTCCTAGCCTCGATTTCACAGCAAAGTAAGCAAATAAGCATCCTAAGCACCTGTCACATACGTTAAAGTAAAAGTCAATACACATAGTGTAAAGGTGAGCATACAAGTTTAATAGATATAATAGAGTTCGAAATCGATTACGCATAACCGGCACATACACAGTGTAAAATGAGGCATGTTAGTTATCGACATGAACCTATCGATACCAATGACTGCTGGTTAACTGCCCAAGGCAGTTCGCGATACACACTCACCACTGTGAGCCATGTAAGTAATTCTCCTTAACAACCCCTGAGTGAACAGGTGCTGAGTCCAAACTATAGTACTATCATTGCTAAGACAGGTAGACAACATTCCATGTGTAAACATAACAAACAAGCATTCATTAAGTCACGTATAACATGCGGTAATTGGTTAGCGATTAAAGTATTGCGTAGTGTGTTTGATGTGATTTAGAATAAGTAACGTATGTAACACCCAAAAGTGCGTAACGCAAAAAGGATCGAGTATACTCACAGCGATTGGTGGATTGAAGGGAGCGCTAGAGAGTAAGGTTAGCCTGAACAGGTCGATAGCATAACAATGAGCAATGCGTAAGACGAAACAAGTGTTAGTGGGTCGGACGACAGCTCGATCGGATGGTAGTCCGATCGAATAGCTGGTCGTGTGAGTATTAGTCCTCTCGGATGGTCATCCGATCGGGTGACCTTTCGAGTGGATTGTTTCTTCCTTTGTGAAGGATGTATTTGTGTATGATGGTTTGACTTTTGAAGTTTTCATTGTAGTATTTTGAAACATAGAAGTATCACTACCTTTCAGGTCAATCGATCGATCGGACGTTCGATCGGACGACAACCCGATCGGTTGGGATACTTCAGTGAGAACAAGTTCACAGTAGTTTGTCACTCGATCGGATGGTAGTCCGATCGGGTGACAACCTTTGTGCATTGAACATGTTGAAAATTGGTTTAATTATTGAAGTTCCAAAACATCACATAGTCGAATGGTCGGTCGATCGGGTGGTAACTCGATCGGACGGCTATCCATTCGATGTTCCAAAACTTCTTGAAGTTTGATTTAAAATCTAAACGTGGGGCCAAGATGCAAGTCGATTGGGTGATTACCCGATCAGATGACAGTCCGATCGGACGGTAGTCCCATCGGACGACATTCCGTCCTGGTCATTCCGTTTCTTCTTTTTGTCGATTTATCGAGATGTTTTGATAACGTGTTAAGCAACAGAAACCTCGTCAATACTTGGTACTCCTGATCGGACGGGAATCACCCAAATCCGGCCAGTTAACTGTTCGTGACGGTGTTCCATGTTTCACCCGAAATCGGTATTCTCGTGGATTATAAGGACCTTCAATAATGTCCCAAAACGACCCGTAAGTAAAAACCCGGACCCCTGAAACCCTAACGTGCATGAAAAACTAAGAAAACAAGATTTTTGGGTTTCACGCGGGCCGCGTAAGAGTAAGCCTAGGCTTACGCGTGCCGCGACAGCTCAGCAAATCTCCGGAGCAACGAACAGGCCACGTGTTGCACACGTGGCAGCCCTAGGTGTGACATGCTAGCCCTAGTCTACGACTAGTTGGCTCTCGCGGGCCGCGTAAGAATCTGCTAAGGCTTACGCGGGCCACATAAGACTCAAATTTTTGCTATAAATTGCCTGGGCATGGGGCTTTCATTCTGTGTCGAAAGTTTTGATCAAAAACGAAGTTCTACTGCTCAAATTCACATTTACACATATGGAGACGCTGCTACGATACAGGGTATTAACTCGATCGCTGCTACGATTTAATGTTCGATCGATTGAAACCAATCCGATGAATGTTTAAGTACTGCCCACCTTAGGGCTATACTTTGTCATTCGTCGTGAATTCGATGGATGTTTAAGTATTGCACTTTGTCATTCGTTGTGAGGGTTTTAATCTTGTGAGTTATCGTAAATGTTGTATTAGTTACTGACCTAGTTCGTGTGCATTGTTGTTTAAATTAGGTTACAAGGCTTATCTGTAGGCTAAAACTCTGCCCGTTTAAATCTGCAATGTGAGTCATTCTCTTTTTATCAACTGTTTTACTAAACCTCAAATTATTTCTAAAAGTTATAATTACAGGGATTACGTCTTTGTAGTCTACAATTACAACCGGTATGTGGGGTTTTGTATACATTACTTGATAACTGTCACCATTGGACAACGAGTTAGCCAATGGGTGATATGACCATAGTCACAGAAACAGGTCGAGTGACAAATACCGTTGGGTAATTGGTTGATATAAACAATGTAAGTCCCCTTAATACTATATATTATAACAATGTGTCGTTTTGTTTAACTTGAATGACTCGCCAGTATTTCCCCGTTGATAAAACTTTTTAAAAACATGTTTCAGGTGATCTGCTGTGATCCAGGAAAAAGTGCAGTGTAGCACTACAAGCTTGAAGAAGTAGCTTAATAAAAATAAGGAAACATGTTTTGTAAATCAGGGAATTTCCCAGTGAAATTCTTCTATTGTAAATTACGGGGTTTATCCCAAATTATGAAATAAAATAATCGGGCATTTTCAAGTTTAAAAAGATCCCGTTAAAATTTCCGTTGCCAAATTAAATAAATACCATGGATTTCTGTCCCGCGGCTCCTGGACCGGGTTAAATCGGGCCGGGGGTCGTGACATGGATAGAATTCAGATCTCGAACCAACACAACCACGAGAATGAGTAGGATGTCGGTATAAGCTCCGATTCGATCGATTTTGAATGCATTGAGTCTAAAAGAGCTGAAAGAAAGTTGGAAAACCATCTTTCAATCCTTTTCATCGTGAATATGTTTAGATCTATGAAAGATCTTTGTTTGTTTATGTGGAAATCAGTTAGATCTAAGTTGTTCTCGGTGGATTGAGGCCAAAACATGAAGTTCTCAAGAACACCATGATGACATCATCCTAGAACACCTCAAATCTAGTGATTTCTCGGTTAAAAGTTAAGATTTAAAAGATAGAAAGGTGTAGAATCAAGTGTAGATCAAAGAAGTACAAGATTTAGGTTGAAATCTTACCGGAATCGCGAGAAATCGAAGGAAAAGTGGGATTGGAGTGCTGGTCGGACAGAGAGTGCCAAAAGTAGTAAGTTTGATGGTGACAGGGGTATTTATAGGGTTCCCCAAAGTGGAAAGGGTTGGTCGATAGGGTCGCAGCCCGATCAAGTGGCAGGCCGATCGAGCGGCAGCTTGATCGATCGGCTGGTCGATCGGCTAGTTACCTGGTCGATCAGTCACTTGGTTCGAGTGTTCGGTGCGACGAGTTTTGCTGTTTCGATTGCGGGTGTTGCGATACGGTGGAGTTTCCTATTCAAATTACTTTTAATCCAAACTACTATATCAACATACAATCATCCTTATTTCGTATTCGGTAGCGTTTGTGATTCGGTTGCGATTGCGTTTCGATTGATCACCACCACATAACATAAATAAACATGCACAAGTAACACATAAGGCACACACACATATAAATCAATATCCAGAACGCGTAATTCGAGTTGCGAGTGCGATTGCGATAGCGATAAAACATGTGATAATTATCGAATAAACCTCGATTATTAATAAGCACTCCACATAATACAACCGTAACGCATAAAATAGACTAACTACAAGTCAAAGAAGTCAAAACAGGAATTGAGCAAGGAGTGACAGATCGCAAATAGCAGTCTTGTCTTCCTTTGACTTCAATCTAGACTTTGACTTTCGAAACATGGGGTGTTACACAGACGCGCTCCCTTCAATCCAACCAAGTTGTGTTTACTTGCTGAACACCGACTGTGAGTATACTCGAACCCTTTTTATCGCATTTTTGGGTGTAACATAGTTCCTATCAAAACGAACTTATCAAAACGAATTATACAATTAAACTGCTTATCACTTGCGAATAACTGTTATGCATATTTACACGTGATGCTAGTTACATATGTGTTAGGACTTTTACTCGCGAGGTCCCGCCTTAACTAGTATAGTACAATAGTACCCGACGGGGTCTATTTAGGATGAATAGCAATCGCAGCTCGAGAGACTTAGCTGGTAGTATCTGTCTAATATATGTGTTGAGGTATCTCGTTTATGTATGTGGTAATTCGCAGCACTTTTATCTATTTACGTTATTCCATCAAAACTTGTATACTCGCCAATACTTTTGTATTGACGTTGGTTTAACGTATGTTGTAGGTTTAGTCGCAGTCTACATCAAAGCAAGCTAGGAAGTCTAGAAACACACCTAAAATCTAGGTTGTCGGATTTGTATCGTTTGAGAGAACATGAAATACGTGACAGCTTATGTGATTGTATTTCTCTATTAGTATGGGATAATGAACGCATTAAATATTGTCGCAAATTAGTTGTTATGGATTCTCTTGAGCAATCTGATTCGCCTAGTGCCTCGCCCCGATGATTCCGCCATCGGTTGGGGTGTGACAATGACCTTGCCTCATTGCGTAACGTCAGAATTGTGTGTCTCCATGTAACTTTATGCACTTTTGAGCAAAGTCACATTATTTTGACTCTGCAGGTTCAAGACCCGATGTGTATAGTAACATGAGCTTCCGACCTCCAGCTTCTAGTTTTCAGCTTCCGGTCGCTGGAGTGACTTTGTTTAACTTATTGTTTCAGCCTTGCTGAGTGGGGTTCCTCCGGGCTCCCACGTCATCAATATGTAAATATATAATAGAAAATGAATTTAAAAATATATTATTGATACTAACTACTTGATTTAATATACATAAGTTTTGTTTTATTTTCATCCTTTTAGTGAAAATCAAAAGAACCCGTTTTCTTTTCAACTTTGGCATACTATTAAATGTCAAATTTATATGTGTAACTTAAGATGTGTCTTGGTCGACATAAACAACCAAACAACTATTACCTCTTTTTTAAGTGTATAATAAACATTGAAATTGACATATTTGTTGTGGTCATCCTATGGATTATTCGGTTTTCGTAGTTAGCATCATCTCATCATTTGAAGGTTTGATGGTGAAAGATGCAACCTTGTTTTGTTTACTAGAATAGGTTGAAATATTCTACATTATAAGAATAATCAATATGAACGGTTGATATTTAAACAACTATATCATCTATTATATATAATAAACAAGAAAAATTTGGGACACTTGGCACAATATTAGAGCTTCCTAGATGTGGTTTTGGCGGGAAACATATTTTTTTACACGGGCTTCGAATTGGGAAACCCATACCCGGTTTTGAGACCCGGGTATATAAACAATCTAATTAACCTAATTTTCTCAAACCTTCATTCACAGCTTCTCTTTCACGCTTTCTCATTTGACAACCCTAATTCTAGAACCTGCCGCTGCAATTCCTCCTGCCTTTAACCTCACGCTGTAACGGTGGAACATTAAGAACCTGCAAAAGCTTCATATCTTTGGATCCCAAAACCATCGATTTGTCTCAACCAAGTTATTTTCATGTTTGCTAGATTTTTTTCAAATCACAGGTAAGATTTGTTCTTGATTAGGATTTTCTTAGTTTAGTACTAATGGTTCAATTATTTTGACTGGGCATTTGATGTCTATATCACAAACAGGTGCTGAAATAATTACCCATCAGGTGTTCGATGAAATGTCTGGCGTTTGATTCTAACCCTAAATATGTTTTTTGTTTAATTTGCAATCTATGTGTTCGGCTTTTCATACTGCCAGTTGAGTTTATTATGCTCAATTGTTTTGTTCTTTAAGTTTATGGTTTATAAAAACCTCTTGATGTATTGTGCATTTAATCTCATTTCATAGATCTAAGGTTTGTTAATTTGTTATTTTTAAAATGATTCAAATTAGTTGATTAGCTAGATACTATTGCTCGAATATTTGGTTCTGTAGTTTTCTTAATCTTTAGGATTTGAAAATGAGACCGAAGTGTTTGAACGAAATGCGTTTGGATTCGACTTTGAAAGGTAATGAGTTAAATATGTGCAGATTTATTGTTCTTACTCATTTCTGAATTCTACAGGTCTGGGCTTTGATGGTGATAGGTGGTTGTTGCCTGGTTGAAGTTGAATGGACCAGTGACTCAATATCGATATCAGGACGAATATATGCTTATGGTCTTGTAATTGGTTTGCATTTTATATGAGTTCAGGTTCTCGGTCTACAAATGGTAAAACCCATAAAACTGAACTGAATATTCATCAAATTTACGATAGTTGAATATTATTTGGTCATTTCTACATTTAAAATTATATGGTAACTTTATATGGCAGCCATATCTTGAATTTTCTAGAGATACTGCAACTGAAACAATTCAAGCATTTGTTGAGTAAGTTAACGAATATGCAGTTTGATAGCACTGCTATCCTCATGTATTTACTGGATTTTATCTAGCATTTTAACATAATTCTTTTTTTTCCTTAAATACAATTTGTACTTTGGAACTTTTAGTTTTAAACAAACGTCTTATAGTGCATTAGTTGAGGGGAGTCTTTGTTTTAAACAAGTGTTTTATGTAACTCAGAGTATGAGGGGAGTCTTAGTTGATTGGCTTGTAGAGGTTAGTTTTACTTCTATTTATAGGAAATTAGTTTTGACCCATTTACTTATAAGTTATATATCGGTCGATTTGGGTTGTTTGTTTCATCTTAAACGGGCCGATAAAAAGTTGAGTTAGGTTCAAATCAATAGTTGTTTTTTCGTGTGTATATTTTTTACTTTCAGGTAAGTGTGGAATATAAACTGGAGCCATACACACTCCATCGCACGATTTATCTCATTGACATGTTTCTTTCTAAAAACTATATTGAACGACAAAAACTTCAAATGTTAGGCATCATTTGTATGCTAATAGCTTCGTAAGCTCGAACATCTTTTTTTTCTTGCATTAAACTATCTTTCTGTGCTTCTTACTATACTAACAAAACTTTTCGTTTGAAGGAAATATGAAGAAACCATTGCACCAAGTGTTGAGGATTTTTGTAGCATCACAGACGGTACTTACACAAAATCAGAGGTTTAGTTTCTATAATTATTTGACTCTTGTATAACTTATTTAACTATATCATCAGAGTATTTAGTCAAATAAGTTTTGTAGGTTCTGAAAATGGAGAGTCAAGTTCTGAACATTTTGAATTTTCACCTTTCACCACCAACAGCACAAACATTTCTCAGGTAAGCGTAAAAAAGTTATGTTTTGCGTACGTTATTTGTAAAGAGAGCACCATTATGAATATTTATTGTTTACAGGAGATTTATAAGAGCAGCACAAGCTTCCCATCAGGTACATATTGTCTCTTTGCTTGTAATGTGGGTTTAATAATCCTTTTTGTTCGCAGTTTTAATTGTTGTTTTCTACGTTTTGTTAGAGCCTGAGTCTTGAATTGGAGTGTTTGGCAAGTTATCTAACTGAGTTGATCCTGATTGACTATAATTTCTTGGTATTTGTTCCATCAAATATCACTGCAGCGGCTGTGTTTCTTGCCAGATGGATGCTAGATCAGCCGGGCCACCCTTGGGTAGTTTTCTTTTATTCATTGACCGGGCGGGTAATGGGTCAAAATGGGTAAGTTTTTGTACCAGTCAATATATATCGGGCCGGATTGGCCCATAACATTTTTTGCAACTAATATAATTGTTAAAGATGATTACGAGAAGGTAATGATGTCCACTACAGTAGTATTGAAAATATAAAGATTGACCATAATAACCAATGTAACCATTGTAATTTACCTGAATACCCTGAGTTTGCAGCTGAATGACCACTCTGGTAATGATGTCCACTACAGGAGTCGAGGAGCATTAACAAGATTGCTTGCATGAGAAAAACCTACATAGCTGGTGCTTTAAGGGGCTTTTTGGTAATTTAGATAATTTTATGAAGGGTACATTATTGTACCACCTGATCATTGTGGAAGTGTGACACACGATACATGGCCAATTAAAATTACCAAGGCCATAATTAGTTGAATTATTATGAACCCAAATTGTGTTTAAGTGTTTTAGCAAGAATATATCTCATATGTGGATGTCTGTATATATTCATGCAGTTTATGATGCGGTGGTGGTTAGGGCAGGAAGTGCTGGACTTCCGGTTGATATATGGCTGTCTGAGCATGGATTTAATATTGCTTTCCGACTCGATCACACACTGTCACTGCTCAGGTTTATTTTGATACATATAATACATGTTTTTGAATATTGATTATCATTAAGGAAGCATGAGGGATATGTTAATTTGTTATCGCCTCATGGTTTGACAGCAAGGTTTTTAATGCAACATTGGATAAGCATTAGCATGGAGAAGGTCATCAGGTGTTTCATTTATATGGCAAAGCTGTATGTCTTGGTCTTATTTTCTTTTATGATTAACATGAGCTTGCAAACTCTTGACTTCTTTCTTCCAAATTCAGCTCTATTCGGATTAATCACATATGGGTATCTCTTCAATTCGTGATGAACAAATGAATTTTCAAGGGTATGCAACATGACGATGGGATCGAGATGGGTGACCCATTCAACATTGTTGGGTCACTCCGTTTAGACAAGTGGCAGGGCCGGGTGCCCGGTCGCTGCCGACCCGGTGTGATACGGCGTCTATTTGTGCCAACACGTTTCTGTAGTTGAATCGTCTTGATATAAACCCTACCCGTCTGGGTCTGGGTCTGGTTCTTACTTTCATCAAACTCTATACACATTTTTTGCTTATTCTTGCATGTTCTGTTGTAGAAACATAGATATTTTGTGATTGAACTGAATATGTAAATGAACAATGGTTTACCTTCATTTTGTGTACATTGTATTTGATTGGTATTTCTTCATTTTGCAAATGTTGTTCTATTGAATTGGACTTCGTTAAGTAAACTCACAGACTCTATTAATTCTGTCACAGATCAAGGAAAAGAGGGCAGAACTTGACATAATAAAGTTGAGCGATAAAGGAAACTTCTCTAAGGTTCGTTTTTAGGATGCATTGAATATAGTAGGATGTTTTACTTCATACTTCATAGGATTATAAGGATGCACTGCAAGAGGTGAGACGTTTTGCCTGGGGTGAGAGTATGATACCTTCTGTTCTCTTGATGAATCTGACACATGCAAATTGTAGTAATCAGTTTTGCTTGACATCCACTACCAATTTATCTGCAAAACTCACAGAAGAAATGGCTTCATCCCGAGATTCAGACATCCATATGGCACTTGGTAAAATATTATCTCATGAACTTTAGACCTCCATTTTAAAAAAGCTATAAAACATTTTTTTGATCTCTTTGCTAATATTGTTTTCAGGCTTGGAGGGCGTTGCGTGCTCTGAGAGGGCTCGGGCGTTGCGTACTCAAGGTCAAATAGTTAAATGTAAAGCAACCTCCACCTTGAAATGTATGCAGACATTGGCTTGTGCACTGTCTCAGGTTTAGTCGAGGTGTGCGTTCGTATGTCCGAGGATAACATAGTTGTCTAAGAACTCTTTTGAAGGTTAATAAAGAGCTCAACAACATTACATGGGACCGAGCGAGATATTACAAAAGACACCTCATTATATGAGCAAGTTTGTGTTGTTATACCAGACATAATTGCTCACTTTGACTGAGCTGACATGCGGGTATGTCACATTCTTTAAGGATTAGGTGGGTTTACACCCCAGTGTGGTTCCCATCCTCAGGTTGCGGGTTCGATTCCTGGCAGCCCCGAGTTACCTTTGGCCGGGCCTCGGTTTGGTATGCTTGTCGCAGACGCCTACGGCGCCGTCTCGAACCCGGGCCGCGCGCAATACCCGTGTTGAGACAAACCGGTGAGCAGCCGTTCAAAAAAAAAAAAAAATTATAGTGTTTTTTATCACTCGATTTAATGTTATATAATAATAATAATAATTAGACACAATTTTGGTGTGCAGAGGATGAAATAGAGAAATATCATGAAACTCATGATTGTTGGGTGCGGATGAAGCGTTCAACCATATTTTCCAGGGGTGCGGTTGGATTTTTTTGCCTAAAATAAACATTAGTTTTTTTTTTCAAGTGGTGTCCCTGTTCACCAACCACTATGGATAAGTACGCCATGCATCCCATATTCCTGACCAATGTTGAAATTTTACTAAAAATGGTTCATGTGCATGCCACCATTTCATTTGGAACTTTTAATCTTGAATAGTGAGTCAGATAATTTATATACTTATAATTAATAATTATACACGCCTTATTAATAAATATAAGTATTTATAATTTATAATATTTTGTTCCTTTTAGGTATGATGCCATCGGTTGAAGTTATTTGATATCGGTTGAAGTTATTTGATGAAAGTGATTATTGTTCCTTTTACAAAGTAATTTTTAAACACGAATCCTAAGCAATCATCAATAAATTTATACCTTTTATTACATCTATGGTTAACTTTATGAAAAGCTTATAACTCTTTTGTAGCCATACATTTAATATGTCATACTTTTTCTCGAGCCCGGGAAGCAATCCCGGGTGATAACCTAGTATAGAATAAACAACCATAGAAATGTACGTAAAGAGATATTTTATATAGATGCAACACGACTTGGTTTAATAAAATGAGTAGAAGGGGAACTAGTAGCTTGACGAAGCTATAATTAGAGATTTGTCTCATGGAAAAAGTTAAATACATATAATTATTTTACAACCAAGTTTTATTATAATTTTAATTGTTAACTTGTTTACTAAAACTATCAAAATCTTTTATTCATGATGAAGTTAATATATCATAACGTAAGTAAAAATTACTTTCATCTTTTGCTAGTGCTTTTATATTATTAGTGTAGATATAGCAAAATGCTTTTTAAATATAGAATACACTTAGTATTTTAATTGTGTAAATTAGAAACCTAGTGTGATTTAATTATTCGGAAAACTAATTCACATCGGGTAACACCCACTACACATGACTTAAGGACATGTTACACATATATTTAATTTTTACATATAACTATAAAAAAAGATAACAATCAGTGATCTTCTTGATGTAATTAATATACTTTTTATTCAATATTAATAAAAACAAAAGTATAATAAGAAATTACATTGTCATTTTTTTTTGGTAAAGGGTTACCCGGTGATTCTATATATTCACAAAAGAGAAAAACAAGTAGTAAGGTAACATCCTTACTAGTTTTTAACAATTAACCGTATGTAAAAAGGATAGGTTATTAAGATATACTACTTAGGGGGTGTTTGTTGTTGCATTTTCAAAATAGATTTTGCGTTAGCATGTAGGTACATGCTTCTCCAAAACTGCGTTTTGAAGGCAGATAATCACTTTTCATTCAAACACTTTTTTAGATTATTTATGTTTTACAAACGCAATAATCACTTTAAAACGTAATTCTAAACACCCTCTTAGCTGATCCCCCGTGTCCCTAAGAGGTAAATGATGTAAAAAATGATGTAATAGAAGATTACAAATTCAAATGCTATAAGATGCACTTATGATGTATTTCTATTTTTATGCAATAAAATCTAAGAGTTATCATTTAAAAAAATTGATCCCAAGAACACATCGAAAGAGCCAATCATTATATGAAATCACATTCATTACAAAACTGCATAATCTATATACGCAATGTTTATATTAAGTACAAAACAAAACAAAACATACATGTATTTTCTATATGATTCTCACTTTAGGAAGTGGAATAAACTCACAACCTACTCTATGTATTGTATTAAGTACAAGGTACCAACCGACACAATCCTAAATTCCGTTTTTGTAAAGCAAAAACATCTCATTGTGAGCCTCATAATCATCAATCTTTATTTCTTCAATGACTCATAATGAAGATATCATGATCCAGATGCAATCTATGTACCAAACCGGATCAGAAACTCGCAATTCGACTCGATTCAAATTCAATTGAACCGAGTTTAAGAAGTGAACTTTCTAGAATGACCACCAAACATCTGGTCTAGAAGCACAACTAGAGCCATCGCAACGGTGGAGTCGATTTCCGGCTGTACAACTAGCCGGAAAACGTCTCCTCCGAAAGCAACGCCTCTAACGGCTTCCTTACGCTTGAGCTCCGCAATGCGACGTCGTCTGTCGTCGTACACGACACAGCTCCGCTGCGAGTACGAGCCTTCGATCTCGTACGCCACGTTCTTTTTGTTCCTGTTCTTTGGTGATCCGGTGGTGCTAACGTGCGCTAGTGATTTTGTGTTCAAGAAATTCACGTTTTTTGTCACCGAGAATCGCGGATTCACCGTTGTTTCGCCGTCGTACACTAGCCAACTCTCCGTCAAGCTTAACCTCTGTTCAAGTAATGAATTAACGCATTTAGTTAGGACTGTTCAAAAAGCTTGCAACTCACATAAAAATTTGCTTAAAAAGCTAGCTTGTAAACGAGCCAAGCCAGGTTTGCAAACCTAGCTTGGCTTGACTCGGTTTAACTTCGAGCTCAAATACAAGCTGGCTCAGCTAGGCTCGTATACAGCTTAGGGAAATTAAATTCATATATTATATTTATGAGACGAATTAATTACAAACCACTCTATCATGTAAAAACCAATAAACTGAATTTTGGCTACACATTTATTTTAATTAGCTAATAAAAATATATGTGAACTTTTTGAGTAATAAGCTATAAAATAAATGTGTGACCAAAATTCGGTTTATTGGTTTTTGAGTTTTCAATTGAACCCTCCTCTATATTACCTTGCGGCGGATGGTGAGGAGAGAGCGGCCGGAGGCATCCATGAGAACAATCTCCGCCTTGTTACCAGCGGCGTAATTATCGACTCGAAAAACAAGATTTCCTTTGGTATCGAAGACGGTAAATCCATCGCAATTGAAGAGCAAGGATTTCTTCCAAACTGTGAGGACTTCCGGGTTAAGATTCCGCCCTGTGGTAGAAGATTCATTGAGAAAACGTTGCTTATCAGAAGAAACTAGTGCTGGAATAACAGCTTTGGGGTATACTTTTGTCATCACTAAAATTCGGTTGTTGTGTTTGTGTAGTTTTGGTAGAAATTGAGAGAGTTTAGATTTCTTGTTTTGGTTGGTGTTGCTGTTGGCTAAGGTTTCAAGTGGTGAAGATGGGTCTTTATACTCTATTTAGCATGTTCTTTGATGACGAAAATGCCCCTGTAGTATATACAGTTAGAAATATGCTGCTAGTGTAATATAAAGGAAATTGTGGGGACAACAAGGTCACCCACCTCCACTATTACCTCTTATAGAACAACTTTACAGAAAAATATTAACTATTAATATTTGTAGGGTTATTAGATTTTATAATCTCTGATAATTGGCTATTGGCAACTCTCATTCTTAACTATCACTTTGACGTTCGTCACCCTAACTTGATACTTAGGCTATGGGGTATGGGGCTTGGGTTGAGGCGTGGGTTGGCTGAAAACGCCCAAGCCACCACCCCGGGGGCTTGGGTTGGGGCGTGGCCCTTGTGGCGTGGGTTTGAAGCCGGGCGTAGGGCGGGCTAGTAAGGTGACATGGCGGGCTCTCAATGGCCAAACCAAACTCATGCCCCCAATCCAAGCCTCCAACCCAAGCCCCACTATACCCCATGGGCGTGGGTTTGGGGGGGGGGGGGGGGGGGGGGGGCTCCCATTCCACGTGTCAACAAATGCCCCAACACAAGCCCCACCATACCCCACGGCCTTAGTGTGTTCTACTTTGTCGTTAACTGATCACTAACTTTTAATCCTGTTACTATACATTAGGGCCTTTGAGTGTTCTAAGATCCCTAAAATCTTTCTACGATCCCTATGACACCCCCAAAAGTATAGTAACGAGATCTAAAGTTATTGTTCTATTAACGATATGGTGACAGAACACCCTAAGTGCTAAGTTGGGGTGACGGACGTCAATGTGATAGTCAGGATGACAGCGACCAATAGCTAATAATTTGGGGTGATAAAATCCAATAACCCATATTTCTAACCAAATTGTTTTATGTGCAAGACAAAAAGAATTATTATTATTATTATTATTATTATTATAGATATCCCGCCCTCTAGCCCAGTTGGGTATCCCCACTTGGGTTAAGTTGGGCCGGTTTCCTCCTTGGAGGTCGCCGGTTCGACTCCCGGTTGCGGCATACGGGGGGGTGGGAGTCCCAATGAGGGATCGTTCCTACCGAGGCATGGTGCGGTCCTGAGGGCAACCCGGTTTTACCCAGCTGTTAACCCAGCGAGTCTCTTGTGTGGGGGCAGTATGGTTTCCAGGCGGAAGTCAGCTTGCGCAACGGCCGGGGCCCGATCGAATATCGCGTCCGTAAGAGCGGGGCTGACGGGGGAATGTCTTTGACATGACCCCGGAGACCAATTCGGTCTTGTACAGAGAAAGTCTCCTTAAAAAAAAAAAAAAGGAATTCTTATAGATGAAACAAGATATATACAAATGACTCTAAAGGCATTCACATAAATTTGCTACAAATACATTCATATAAATTATCTTTGTATATTTTTTGTATGTTTATTCTTCAATCTTATTTTGATAACAATATGACTTCCATATACATGTATTACAACTTACAAGTAATTACGTGTACTTTGTTGTTAAGTGTTAACTTCTACATATACGTATTAATGTATTATCTAATCTAAACAACCATTAAAATAAGACAAAATTGCAGAAAACAACCTTTATGTATACCCCAAACTGCACTTTATACCTTTCACTATGAAATCCGCCAAAACCAACCTTTACGTTCATGTTTTGTTACACATCACAACCTTTACACCAAACCTAGTAAAAAAAGTCAGTTAAGTTGCCCCATGTGCGATGCATGTGAGGGCATATATGTCTTTTCCTGCAAACCCTTTTATAATGAATATTATATTTAAACCTTTTTATTTATTTCCTTCAACTATAACCTGATATCCCACAATTGAAGGTTAGGTTTATCTCCATCACTCTCTGAAAATTGAAGGTTTGATGATCAAGTTGCAGGTAAATCGGAGATTCAGCTCGATTATGCATCTAAACTTTTTGGTGGATCATGTTTTTTACCATTTGACATTTTTAACTTTGTGGATCATGTTTTATATAGTTTGAGAACGGAACTCTGATTATGTTATCTTCATTGGTTCAGAGCTTGACAGCTGTTGAATTCCGTAGCAATTCGTTAACTAGTCTCTCTCGTGTTGGTTGTCGTGGCATTACGTCCCTTGAACTAACTTGCCCGTATCTTGAACAAGTGTCGTTGGATGGATGCGATCATCTTGAAAGAGCAATCTGTAGTCCAGTTGGCCTTCGATCTCTTAATTTGGGAATTTGTCCGAAGTTAAACACACTCAAGATCGAAGCACCGACTATGGCGTTGCTTGAACTCAAAGGCTGTGGTGTCCTATCAGAAGCATCTATAAACTGCCCACTGTTAACATCTCTAGATGCTTCCTTTTGCAGGTCATCTGAATTTACCCTTTTCTCTTTGTACCCATCAGTTAAAATTCGTTAATAAGATGCTAATGGTTTATGCTACACGAATGCAGCCAACTGAAGAGGCGTGAGGAGGTTAGGTGCTCTGTTTTTTGTACTCCAAAATTTCCAATTTTGTTCATGTGGGTGCTCTGTATTTTTAAAGGAAATGCTTGAATTCAATCATATGATCTACAAAGTGTGTTAAAGTTGCTGTCTTGATGCCATTTTAAGGTGGGATATGAGTTGTGTGATCATAATTATGGGGGTTTTGTTTCTTGATTCTTGAAGTCAATCTGCCGTTTCCATGGCGTATTGCAACTGATTCCAAGATGTTGTTTTCCATATGTTTTGCAGGGGTTCTTGATCTTCTTCAACGGTAATTTGATTTCTTCAAATTTAGGCCTCAAAATGGAATTTAAGGTTGTGATGTTTTGCAGGGTTTCTTGATCTTCTTCAACTGATTCCAAGATGCTGTTTTCCATATGTTTTGCAGGAAAAGACATATATGCCCTCACATGCATCGCACATGGGGCAACTTAACTGACTTTTTTGACTAGGTTTGGTGTAAAGGTTGTGATGTGTAACAAAACATGAACGTAAAGGTTGGTTTTGACGGATTTTATAGTGAAAGGTATAAAGTGCAGTTTGGGGTATACATAAAGGTTGTTTTCTGCAATTTTGTCTTAAAATAAATATATACTACCAACTTCTAACTTTTTTTTTCTTTCATTTTTCGCTATAAAATGAACATATTCTTCTAAGTTAATTAATTGAAATACTATATACAAAAAAAGTATCTAATTTTTCTTTTTTTAAAGGGACCAACGAAAAAGCATCTGGTGCATATAAGGTTCGAACCTATGACACATATATCACTTTTAACAAATTTTGACGATGGAGTAATAAAGAATGAATCAACTTTAGAAGAGAGATTGAACTATCTTAAAGGCCATCTTTTACTTATTCTACCAAATCACCTTTGGTGATCCTGTTTCATAGTTATAGTTTTTATTATTATTATTATTATTATTATTATTATTATTTTGTTTAAGTATACGATGACAAATCACCCTTTTTGTTTCATCGTACATAATATTTATTATTCATATAATGCATATTTTTATTCAGAAGGGGAGGGAGGCGTAGTTTGTTGCTCGTATACCTGCCATCCTTATGTAATTTGCCCTGATAATTGGAATGAAATATATTCTATTTTGTCGACCAAAAAATATATTTTTACAAGTTCACGTTTGTTAATTTAAAGGAACCTAAATTGACAACATTTAGTATATGTAAAGGAACCTAAACGAATTACTTTAACAAATAAATTTGCGATCTTTCACGAATATAAACGAATGAACTTGTCACATATGTATTGATTTGTTTACCTAAACAAGTATGATATCTTATTCATATACGTTCCTTTTATAAATTAATAAATATACATGAACTTTCTAAACTTTAACAAATAAATAAAATATAAACTATGTAATTATACACCTATAATAATGTATACATATAAAACTGATAAATATAATTGTTCTAATAATGAAGTATACTTATACTTATGTTTATATTCTTTTCCAATTAAAGTTGGTAACTTAATTATGCGAAAGCAATATATTTATTTACTTATAAAAAATTAGAAGATATTTAACATTCAAGAGAGGATAATAAAAAATTAGAAGATATGAGGATAATAAAAAATTAGAAGATATTTAACATTCAAGAGAGGATAAATAATTTATTTATTTTTTATTATTATAAAATAGTTTTGTTTGTTGTATAAAAATATTAGGGAAATATGGAGATCTGTGGCTGAGAGTGAGTTTGCGGTGCAGAGGTGGGTCCAAGGATAATGACATTTAATGGGCGGCATTTGTTTGAACGTTGAACTAATTTCATATTATTTTTTTACCCGTTTGATATACAAATCGATAAAATCGAATCGGGTTCGGATAATCAGTTTTAGTTATTCGCCTCTAACCCACCACCCAATATTATTAAATTATAAAATGTATACCATAAAAGATTAAGCACTGTTTTTGTAACAGATTTGATACCAAACTTTTTTGCAACAAGAATGTTACGAAAGTGTGACAAAATGTCAAAATTTACAATGAATTTAATTATGTTTGACCATTTATAGTCATGATACACAAAATATCATTATGTTAGATCAATTATAGCTATTACTGAATATGTGGAGAGTTCAAATGAGAAGATTTTTTTTGTAAGAAGAAAAAAGAAGAACTTTCAACCAATAAAAATGCTTCATTTTACCTCATTTAATATTTGTATTTAATTTTAATATAAGGGTATATTGGTAAACTTTAATTAAATCATTAATGTGTATTCTTCCCCTTTAATAACTAGCTAAATTAAATTTGTAACTTCTTTTCAAAATATATACTTTTTTCAAATTAAAAAATAACTTAATTTAAAGTGTAGAATAAATTATTAGTTGTGTAGGATAAATCACGAATTGTGTAGGATATATTTCGAGGTGTGTAGGATAAATTTTCACTGTGTAGGATAAAATTCTATAATGTGTAGGGTATATGTAGGAAAATTTTGCTATGTGTAGGTTTTGTAGATTATATGTAGGATAATTAATAATTAGTTGACTAATTAATTAAAGAGAGAAAAATTAATGATATTAGTTATAAATTAAATAGCATTTTACTAATATGTCATTTCTTCTTTTTCTTCTCACATTAAATTTCTTCTCAAATGAATCTTCCCCTACTGAATATAATATATAAAGATAAAGATTAAGAAGTAAAATATTTTCCTAGATATGTTTTATTTGTATTTAAAGCTAGCATATAAATCATAAGAAATAATATATTTTAAATCATACGAAATGTATATTTTAAAATCATGAATTAATTATAAGTTTTAGTTTATAGGGTTGAGTTATAATACAAAAGATTTAAAAATAAGAAGGGTAAGAAGGCACCAGAGAGTGACAAGTGTCCTATGAGTAATTAAATGGAAAGGGTAATTTTGTCTATAAGAGGAAAGAGAATATGCACATGCAAGTCACATGCTATTTCCCCCCTAACTTTTAAACGTCTGTAACTTTTTTATACATCATTTGTTTTTAAAAAAAATTATACCATAAAATCGAGCGTTTTTTTTATCTTTAATATGAGTACCATATTGTTATATTTTTCAAAAAAATTTCAAAAACCCAGTTGCATATTACACAATGGACGTGATGTAAAACACAATGTAAATTAGATTAAAAGCACAATCAATGACAACAGATAAAGACACAATGGACAACATACTAAAACACAATGAACATAACGTATAACACAATGACGATAACATATAACACAATAAGAATCAGACTAAATAAAAACACAATTGATGACAACAGATAAAAGACACAATTAATGACAGCAAATAAAAGACACAATGGAGAGCAGATGAAGACACAATGAAAAACAAACTAAAAACACAATACTTAACAAACTAAAACACAATGAACAAGATAATAAAAAATTGAACAAATTATTAAACCACAATGGACAACATATTAAAACATAATGAATAACATATTACACAATGGACATGATGTAAAACACAATGTAAATTAGATTAAAAACACAATCAATGACAACAGATAAAGACACAATTGACAACATACTAAAACACAATGAACATAACGTATAACACAATAAGAATCAGACTAAATAAAAACACAATTGATGACAACAGATAAAAGACACAATTAATGACAGCAAATAAAAGACACAATGGAGAGCAGATGAAGACACAATGAAAAACAAACTAAAAACACAATACATAACAAACTAAAACACAATGAACAAGATAATAAAAAAATTGAACAAATTATTAAACCACAATGGACAACATATTAAAACACAATGAATAACATATTACACAATGGACATGATGTAAAACACAATGTAAATTAGAATAAAAACACAATCAATGACAACAGATAAAGACACAATGGACAACATACTAAAACACAATGACCATAACGTATAACACAATGGCGATAACATATAACACAATAAGAATCAGACTAAATAAAAACACAATTGATGACAACAGATAAAAGACACAATTAATGACAGCAGATAAAAGACACAATGGAGAGCATATGAATACACAATGAAAAACAAACTAAAAACACAATACATAACAAACTAAAACACAATGAACAAGATAATTAAAAAATTGAACAAATTATTAAAACACAATGGACAATATATTAAAACACAATGAATAACATATTAAACACAATGACCTGAACTAATAACACAATTTATAGAAAACCCAGATATAACAAAATCTTAATTGTGTCATATATTGTGTTATAGGTTTTTATAAAAACGCAATGGATAGAACTCAAATTAACATTGTGTTATAGGTTTTGATAATAACACAATGTATAGAAACTCTACTGACCAAAACCCAGTTAAAAGACACAATGACCTGAACCTTTAACACAATGCCAAAAAACCCAGTAAAAATGAAAATTTTTATTTTATTTTTATATGATAATATGGTACTCATATTAAAGATAAAAAAACGCTCGTTATTATGGTGAAATTTTTTTTGAAAAAAAATGTCGTATGAAAAAGTTATGGTCGTTTTAAATCGATGGGGGAATTGGCATGTGCCTTGCATGTGGAGAGAGAAAATCCATAAATATAGGATTCCTTTTATGCCCTTCTATTATCTTCTTTTCCTTACAACCAATCTCAACCCTTCAAATCTAAGATCAATGGACTAGAATCCTTCTTACACTTCTTATTTAGTTTATCCTTTGTATTTGATCATAACCCTTAGTTTATATATACAGACATTGTGATAAGTTAAGGTTTAGTATCATATATAAAGGTTTCTATAAATAAGAAGTCGTACAAAGAGTATCAAATGGACTTTGAAGAAAAGGAACATTCAAGTGGGTGATGAGTTGTGTCCGTTATGCGGCTCGGAAGAAGAAAATACGGATCATTTGTTCATCGCCTGTTTAGTTGCTTCGAACATTTGGAATGGGATTAGTGCTTGGTGCAAGATTCCAAACATTTATGCTTTTTCCATTAAGGATCTTCTCGAATTGCACACATCCCTCGGGGCGTCGGAGAAAAAGAAAGTGGCGGTTCAAGGTATATTGAGGATCGCTTGCCGGAGCTTATGGAGAGCCAGGAACAACCTCGTTTTTTCCAACAACCCGGTTTGTGTTAATAAGATTTTAAGTGAAGTTAAATCTTTGGGTTTTGTTTGGTTTGCGAATAGGTCGAGATTCAAAGAGATAGGTTGGGTAGATTGGATTTCCTTTGTTAATATGTAAATGTAGTCTTGTTTGTTGTTGGTTGGTTGGCCCGGTTTGGGTCGGCCGGTTGTGAATGAAAGTAATTTTCAAAAAAAAAATGGACTTTGATTGACCTCATTCAGGCAGAATTGGAACCGTTTTACCAAACTCTACGATGTGAGATTTTAGATTTTCACTTTTGGATTTATAGGATGTAGATTTTAGAATTTTTGTTTATCATCATTGTGTCTTTTATTTATTATTATGTCTTTTCTATATTATTGTGTCTTTTTTGCGACTCATTGTGTGTTTTTTCCTCGACATTGTGTCATCTTATCCGATCCATTGTGTATTTGTACACTTTATATTTTTAGGAGCCTTTATAGAATAACTTAACCGAATAATAACTTTAATTTAAATTTCATTGTTAACTTTGAATTGAGCTAAAGATAAAAAGCAATTCTTATCACAAAATTAGCGATAAATTTAATTTTAGTTGCTAATTTTACAAAATACTCAATTAGGTTGTAAATATGTGGATAATGCGACGAATTTTGATAGCTAACACTTGTTTAGTTGTTTCTTCTATAGTAGTGTACGCAAATCCAGTGAAATACATAGTTTTTAAATATTTTAACTAAGATGATTTATTATTAAATCCAACCAATCCAATATCAAGTTACTTTTGAGTGTTTTTTAATTATTATTATTATTTGTATGTCCAAGTTGAAGATAAGTGTTCATATAAATTTAGGGGTATTTTAAAGAAGGTAATCATCATATATGTGGATAATTTTGTAGTATTGTATGTCCAAGTTGAAGATAAGTGTTAATCATATATATATATATATATATATATATATATATATATATATATATATATATTTTAACGACCAACAAACAACTTTTAAATATTTTAGTTATAGATAGTTTGGAGTTTTTTCCCAAACTAGTGTAGATACAAAAAATATTTACCTATTTGGGTACTTTGAAAAATATTTACCTATTTGGGTAGATTTAAAGTTTTATTATTATTTTTGTTAAAAAAAAAAACCACAAACGTGCGTAACTGATCTCTCCGGCGATCGCTCCTCTACTCCCCCAAACTGTTCGTCTCCCACCGAAGGTGCCACCTGGCCGGCGACTTCCCGGCGACCATCGTCTCCCATCGACCATCACTGTTCGTCTCCGATCGCTAGTCCCCCAAAATCACGAACTGTTCGTTTCCCCCAAAATCACGAACTGTTCATCATCAGGTTTGGCTGTTTATTAGATTTCCTTTGATATTAGGTTATATTCCTTTGATATTCCTTTGATAATGCGTCACTTTTAACCATTTAGTGCTGTTGGTGGACTTAGTTGCTAGTAGGGTTATAAGCAAAAAAGCAAAATACCTTTTTCAACTTTCAACTAAAAACCTCAACCACAGATTCCAGATTCTAAAGAACTAATTCCAGTTTTACTATATTCAAATATTAGGGTTAATTTCCTTCTATCCTTGGATTTAAGCATTGTCGGCCAGTGATTAGCATTGATGCCACACATTTGTATGGCAAGTATAAAGGTAAGTTGATGATTGCAATGGGAGTTGATGGTAATAATCAGATATTGCCACTTGCATTTGCTATAGTTGAAAATGAATCTTACGCTAGTTGGAGTTGGTTTCTTTCTCATGTTAAGAAACATGTGGTGAAAGATACTCAAGGGATATGTCTAATTTCTGATCGTCATGCTGGAATTCTAAAGGCAGTTAATGAACAAGGATCTCCTTGGTTAGAGCCACATGGTTTTCACAGGTATTGTTTATAAAATTCATATTACTTTTGTTTTCTTTTTTTGTCAATAACATTCATCATTTTTTCATAGGTATTTGCTTACGGCATTTTATCAACAACTTTAAAATGTGCAAGTAGTTGATTTGGATAAAAAAAACTTGCACGTGCGGTAAGTGGCTGATATATAAGTATCCTTGTTCTCATGTTTTAAGTGCGTGTGCCAAACTTTCTTTGAACAGTTGGCAATATATTGATAAATGTTACTCAATTCTTGATTATTGTGCTACTTGGTCATCTGAGTTTAGTCCACTTCCTCATGAAGCATATTGGCCTAACTCATCATCTATTAGAGAGTTACTTCCCAATTCAGAGCTAAAACAGGATAAAAAGGGCCGTCCTCGCTCAACAAGACTACGGAATGGAATGGACATTAAAGAAAGGAAAAAGGCGAACCTTTGTGGAATTTGTAAACAACGTGATCATAATCGAGCAACGTGCCCCTCAAAGCCTAGAAGAATGGACGCCTAAACATGCCGAGTCTTTTTGACATTTTAATTTGTATTTGATATTGATATTATGAACGAAATGACTTTATTTGGTATTTTATTTATATTTTTTGCAGATTTTTTTAACTTTGCAGAATTACTGTAGAAATTTTTAATATATTTTTGCAGATTTTTTTTTATAATTTTTGCAGATTTTTTTTTATAATTTTTGCAGATTTTTTTGAATATTTGCAGAATTATTGTAGAATTTTTTAATATAATTTTTGCAGATTTTTCCCAGATTTTTTTTAGAATTTTTACAGATTTTTTTTTAATATTTGCAGAATTTTTTATTTTTTTAACAAAAAATAAATACCCATTTTTTTTGTTAGTAAAATAAAAAGAAAAGTATAAATTAGGTAAAAAATTGAAGGGATATAGAAAAGTACCCTAATAGGTAAATATTTTTCAAAGTACCCAAATAGGTAAATACTTTTTGTATCTACACTAGTTTGGGAAAAAACTCGATAGTTTGTTTATTATTATTAAATCTAACCAATCCGGTATCGAGTTACTTTTGAGTGTATGTCCACAAGTTGACGATAAGTGTTCATATAATTTTAAGGTTATTCCGTTCACGATGTTGATAGCCACTTAACATAGTATGCATTATTACATCCCCATCTTCATTAACCAATGACTTTTACCCATTGGATTGCCCAATTCATGATGCCATAAAATAATAATACGTGGTTAACATTATATAAAGCTTCTTTTTAATTTTTTATGTTTGATGATGGAAAATAAGTAGATAAATAAACTAGTTAACAACTTTTTTGGAAAGACTAATATGTATTTTATAGTTGTCGGTTTTGCACTAACAAATACCGGTATAACGAACTAATAACTATCTTCCTTGTTTTTCATACATAGTCGTGTTATGATTATAGAATCATCAAAATCCGTACATATCAAATTAATATTCGGGCGTGCTAAATTATTGTTGGGAAAATTTAGTGAAAATGTATTTTCATTGAAGCAATGATAAAAAGAAATCGAGTAGTTTGAATAAACAATGTTATGTCGCTAATCATGTCATAACCTATATTAACTTGTTTTCAATAAATTTGATGGTTAATACAAAATCTTATGAATGTTTCATGAGATATCAAAAGTCCAATTTTTATTGGTTTTTAGTATGTCATTTAACTCTTGGTTATTGCATGATTAATGGGTATGAATGTAATAGTTTTTGTGATTACATAATGAACAGTAGGTTACTTTTTGTAGAGAGAAAAAACCTACGAGTTTACTGAAAATCACACCAACTAAAGAAAGCTTAGCATATTTCTTCGTTCCACACCAAACTAGAGAAGAGCACTCTCTAAACTTCATCTCCATCTTTTCTATCATATTCTAACACACTAATTTACCCAGTGTAACCTTGGGAATGTGGCCTTTTTCGACAGTACATATTGTTTCGACTGTTGTTCCATGGGAAACAGACACGTTATCTAAGTAGAGGCGAAAATCTATTTTAAAGGATCCGTGTTGAACACAAATTCTTAGTGACAATCGTCAACATTAGTTTGTTCATTCTTGCAATCAAAGAGACTACAAGAAGACCTTGAAGAAAAAAAAGGTTGTTATTTGTTTTTATTTTGTATCGCGATATATACTACTACTTATTTTACTATTTATTTTATATAATAACAAATATTGAAAAACCTTATAAATATAGTAAATTAATTAGATTACATTTTGATACTAATTACAGTGTTGTCATTTCTGCGAAACGCGGAGTACCTCTACTAATTTTTATATAAACATTGAACCATCACATACAATTGTAAATCTTAATTCTAAGAGGTTATAAAAACAATGTCAACCTACTTTTTAGTATATTATCTTCTAAAGAAAATTAAAATTAAAGCTCTTAGTGACAATAAATAAAAGGAACTCTAAATTCTGAAGGGTTTGTTGTAGGGTTGTTTACGAGCTGAGCAGAGCGGACCTTTGCTCGTGTTTGCCTCGTTTACAAACCAAACCGAGCGGAGCGGCTCGTTTAAAACCGAGCCTCAAATCAAGCGAGCATTTTCCGAGCGAGCGTCGAGCGAAGTTCAAGGGATCTGAACAACCGTGTCACCCGATTTAAATTTGCTGAGAGATATAGTAACAATGTTGGGTCTCAAGTTTTTATGTCTTTAAAAACAGGCATATTTCATGGCATAATATTTTTCTTATGAATAACAATGTTGTGGCCGACGAGACGATGATCATATTGCACGAACAAAGACGTTGAGAGCTGGAGACGATCGACTTATGGCAACGACATGAAACATTGAGCCTATGAGCAAACTGTTGTTTATCGGTTTAGGGTATAACTTTTAAGTTTGATATTAATTTTGTTATTAGCGTAATTGAGCTAGCATGTATAGATATAGTGTTAAATTTGTATACAATGGACCAAAATCTAATAGAGTGATATATATAAAACTATATATTTAATTTATATTTAAGTTTATATGTATGTGTGTATATAGACGTGTGTGTATATATACACGTTTATATATGTATGTGTAGTGTGAGGTTCATCGGGGAACACTAAAAAAGTGGGGAACAGTGGGGAACCGACTCAAACGAACTCCGATTGGACTCATACCAGCGGCGTTGGAACCTGCTCGTCGAACCCTAACTAGGATCTCTTAACCCTAACCCCTAAATCATAACTCCTAAACACTAAATATATTAGGTTTGGCTTTTAGGGTTTAGCTTTAGGGTTTAGCATTAGGGTTTAGCTTTAGGGTTTAGGGTTTAGCTTTATGGTTTAGGGTTTAGCTTTAGGGTTTAGCATTAGAGTTTAGCTTTAGGGTTTAGCTTTAAAGGTTTATAGTTTAGATTTTACGGTTTAGCTTAGGTTTTAGCCTTATTTTTTAGCTTTAGTGTAACATCCCGAAAATATAAATTCATAAAATTTGCAATTATATTTGTAAATAAATTAGCAAAACAAACTAACTAGGGGTGACACTAACCTAGTTAGATAATGACTAGTGGGTAGTTAAAGGACAAAAAGGGAACTAAAGGAAACTAGAGGGGCCAAAAGTGTTTATCTTAAAACAAGTTTTAAATAAAACATTTAATTAAAACACAAACACTCCTGGAGGAGTGTCTGAGTTCGATCAAAGCAGGGGGGCGACCAAGCTTGCCAAAAACCCTAAATCCCACAAAACACTTAAATTAAAGGTTCAAAGCTGGTTCAAATTGAAATCCGAGTTGAGATTAGTGATCCCCATCACAAGGGGGTTGTAAGGTATGTAAAATTCTATGAAAATTCTCTGTTTGAATTTTTTATGAATTTGGGAGATTCAAAGTTTGATGATGCATGTTTGTGATTTGATTAGTTTAGGGATGATATAGTGTCTAGAGGTAAAACCTAGACAACTACATGTGAAATCATGTCCAAATTCAGGAAATTCCATGAACACATTGAAGGTGGGTTATGGGTTTTACAAGATAATGATGAACACTATGGTTTAGAATGATTATTCTAGTGTAATTTGATCATAGAAAGTGATTTAAGAAAAGTATGATGTTTAAATGCTATATGAAAGCTTTATTGATGTTAAGTTTAGCTAAATAGCAAGCCATGAACTTGAATATGAATGATATAAAATTCTGCCCTTATAGTGTTTGTGAAAATGCCTCAAAAAAGGCTTAAAACTGAAATTCAAAGTTGAAACGCATAATTTTGATGTTTCAGTGTATTACACGATATATGGTTTAAAGGGAGTTCTAAACATGATATAAATGGACTCTATAGGAAAGGACGCAGGAGCGTCAAGCGGGCAAGCAGGTGGCGAATCGCGTTTGAAGGGCTTACTTTGAAGGTATATAACTTGATTCGTTACATTTGGGTAAATTTTGATATTTAGCATATATGTAGTTGGATTGTGTATTAAAAGTTGAGTTGGATTAAAGCGATGATATTCGCTATGTCGAATAATAAGCCAAGAATCTGGTTAGACCTCGTTGGTAGTCATCAAAATGGAGGATTTCCTTAGATGAGCCAAACGGGTCGAATAACCAAGTAAGGCATGGTAATACATTGTAGTATGGTTACTCGGTCTCTTGTTATTATTGATAAATGACATATTAGAATACAAGGATTAAACATGTTGGTTTGTAGGATTGAAATCCGAGAACTTGATTCAACAAACAAATCAAACCAAACATAACATTCCAGCGTCTACCGTAAATTACGGTATATACCGTAATTTACGGTAGAGACCAAAAGGTTACGGTGGTTTTCCCCTGTGTTACGGTGGAACCAGAATTTCCCAGAAGCTACCGTAACTTACGGTATCTACCGTAAGTTACGGTAGAGCTTTAGAATTAATGATAAATTTTGTATTTCTTTGTTAAATCGAATCCGTTTTAAACGTAGTTTCGAATATGTATTATTTCTAAGTATTCTAATACTAATGTTTAATGTAAACATTTCAATTTTTAGGTATCCAAGGATTACGGATGACGGTCAAGCTAGCTTTTGAAGAACCGAACACGAACTTTTGAAGCTTCCACATAAATTAACTCTGTTTAAACAATGTTATGATGTAAACCGTTTGTTAAACAACTTATGGATGTTTTAATTAGTCAGTAGATAACTAATGTTTGTTACCTTAGAACTTGGTTCTTGAAACTAAGGTTTTAATTTAGACATCTTTTGTATAAAATCTTATGAATTATTACTAAATTCAAGTAGAAATTTTAAGGGTGTTACATTTAGGGTTTAGAGTTTAGGAGTTAGGATTTAGGGTTAAGAGATCTTAGTTAGGGTTCGACGAGCCGCTTCCAACGCCGCTGGAATGAGTCCAATCGGAGTTCGTTTGAGTCGGTTCCCCGCTGTTCCCCACTTTTTTAGTGTTCCCCAATGAATCTTCCCCTGTATGTGTATATGTATATATATATATATATATATATAGAGGAAGGTTAACGTACATTATGGCTTAACGTACATCACGTACGACAGGTAATTACGCACGTTCATTTTAAAATCACGCACGTTATAACTCAAAAATCCAAAATCACGCATGTTGAAACACAATAATCACGCATATTCAAAACATTAATCACGCATGTTATATAACAAATCACGCACATTGTTGTACGTGAAGTACGTTAAGCCGTAATGTACGATATACTTTTTCTATATATATATATATATATATATATATATATATATATATTAATTAAAAATAATAATTTGAGCCGAACCGAGCCAAGCGGACCTTTGCTCATGCTTGGCTCGTTGACAAAACCGAACCGAACCGAGCAGAGCGGCTCGTTTACAACCGAGTGCCAAATCGAACGAGCAGTTTCGGAGCAATTTCCGAACGAGCGTCGAGCAAGCGACGAGCGGTTTGAACGGCCCTAGTTTGTTGCCATTTAAAACATGCAAGAATCTTCAAAGGCAATAAAGCTACAAATACTAGTATGTGTTTGATATCAAATAGTTGACGCAGCGATGAAAAGCGACATCCAAATAGTACATAAGCGAATTTACATCTGGGTCTCCATCTTCATCTATAAAATTTGATGAATTTCTTTATTTTGCATCTTTATAAGAATCTCAAGCTTCATCTTTGTATTCAAATTTTACAGTTTTAAGAATAATGATTCTCCAAATATAAAGTTTCACTTTTCATCATTTCTATAAATGTTTGTAAGGCTAGAGGGTGTGGGATGGAGCCTCTTGCATGTTATAAAGGACACCTCAGCGTCACCTAGACGCCACGTCAGCCAGGGGGCTTTATAACCCCCCCCCCCCCTTTAATTTGCAGGGTGTGGGATGGAGTCCCGTCATCATTACCTAATTATTTTTTATTTTTATATTTTACTTTTTTAAATTAAATGGCCATTTTATATAACTAGAAAATTAAAAAAAAAACCATAATTTCATCCTAAAAAAAATAAAAAACATCACAAAATCATTAAAAAATAAGAAGGTACTAGAAAAAAAAACTACATATATTTCGCCCTAATTTGATTCTTGCGAGCCTCCATAATGCGTTGATCTGTCTCCGTTAGATGTGAAAAATATTTCGCTAGAAAATCCAAGTCTTTCTGGATTAGTTTCTGCATCTTCATTTCTTGGTCCTTTTCCCTGATCGAGATCATTTTGTTGAGACTTGTATGGAACTCGCCCAACTTTGACGGCTCATCCGATGACGTTGAAGTACCCTTTCCTCGTGCCGCTGCCTTACTTTTATCACGACCCCTTGGTCGAGGCAGCTCCTCTGGTTGTTCGAACTCCTCATCATCGTCGTTAAGATTAATTATCGTACGAGCATCGGACCCGGATGGTTCCGTTGTGGATGTTGATTTGGACCGTTTAGACCGAGGGCGGGTTGGGTCGAACGGTGGCACAAGATGCCACTTGGGAGATTTGCGAAGAAGCTCCCACGCATTTACATGCGTAAAGTGATGACCATGGTACACCCTATAATCGGAGTGGGCTTGGGTCATCACCTCCACATCGCTCGCACCGCTTTTCCTTCGAGTGTTGTTGACGAGATTAGTATGAATGTTGTTAAAGTTGCTAATCTTCGTCCTCATTGCGCCCCATTTTCCCGAAATAGCGTCGGGCCGTCGATATACGCCGCGACCCATGGCGGTGAAAAACTTGTAACGAATACGGTTCCAAAAAACATTTATGTCTTGGTCGTCACCTATAAAAAAAATATATTTACAAAGGTATATGTTTGATTTAAAAAATAAGTTTACAAAACTAAATTTTACCAACAATCTCGTCCTCCGATACGTCGAGCCATGCTTTTGCCAACTCGAACTCTTCCGTAGGCGTCCAATATTCGACCTTTTTGGTAGCACGTTTCTCGGACTCAATCTTCTTTTTATGGACTCTTTTTTTTCTAGAAGAGGGTTCGACTTGGGTTTCGGGTATGGATTGGGTTTCGGGTATGTTTTGAGGAATGTGTTGGGGTATGTTTGAGGGAAAAAACTGGGGTTGAGAATAATACCCAAAAAAACTGGCCATCGGTTGAGTGATGGGATGAGGAGAAGTTGGGGTTGTTGGTGGCATTGGGTAATATCCAACCTCACCCGTACGCGAGTCTCGGCGATACCGGTCCTCTTGCTCGTTGTTTTGCCAGTACGGATTGTTCGGGTCCCATGGGTTTAGGTTGTTGGGAAACATTGTAGAGAGGGGTTTAAAAAAAATTAGCCAACTCTATAAAAATTTGAGAGAAAATGGGTGAAATGAGATGGAAAAAATGGAGGAATGGAAGAGTATTTATAAACTTTGAAAAACAATTTTTTTTTAAACCTGACCGTTCAACGGTCAAAATATTAAAGGGGCCCTCGATCTGTGTGATTTCTGCTCGTTACCATGTTCGCGAGCCACCTATAGCGCCCCAACTTAATTCAGGCGGTGTGGGTGTATGGCGCCCACGGCGCTATAGTTGCTGACAGGGCGAGGGTGGCGCCCCCCACACCCTCCGGCTAAGTATCTATTCACTCTTCATCATTTCTATAAATGTTTGTAAGTATCTATGAAAGAAAAAAACAATAATAAATGAAGCGTTTTTTGAGTGAGATAAAGGTGGATAACATATATGGAAAGTCAAACAAAAAAACAAATTTTAGGGATAAATTTAGATATATCCGATCAAATGGGTTACACTTTATGTTTTGTGAAGGGTATTTGCATTAACCTCTTCCTACACCGGCTCACAATGCGAGTCCCATCAAGCAATGGTGTGGGTGTGACCATGTTTTGTCGGAAATGAGGAACATAGATAGTGTAGGGACTAGTGTGTAAAGTGGTGTCCTATATAAACACCATTCTTGTAACCCTAATTCTTGATCTTGAACAATACAAACTCAATACAATCAAAAACCTCAATCAGTGTGTTTATTCTCTATACCAGTTAACATGGTATCAGAGCATGGTTGAATAATTCTAGGATCAAACCAATACAATCAAAAACCTCAATCAGTGTGTTTATTCTCTATACCAGTTAACATGGTATCAGAGCATGGTTGAATAATTCTAGGATCAAACCATTGCTCATCATCTACCTTCTTGAACCAAAACCAGCAACAGTCATCGTCATCACTGCAACAGTCAACGAACCTGTTTGCTTTGATCTTCAAACTCATCGTCTTCGCTGAAATCAACAAAACTCCTCAACTCAGATCCCCAATCTATCGACTTTAGCAATAGTCAGCCGCTGCGGCACAAGGAACCCTTCTTAGCCGCCGCCGCCAAGAAACCCTAAAGCAACACGCTGGTCCCTTACGGCAACCACGCAAATCCGCTAAAACCCCAACATATTCGCTCCACTGCACAAGAAACCCTAAACCGCTGCACAATAAATTCGCTGGTGTTTAGAAGTGACAGCGAAGGTCGACTACGCTGCTTGACTCGGGAAGCAGCGAATTTATTTCCGAGTGAACCCAAATCTTGAACGCGAGTTCAAGTTGCCGGTGTATTTAATAAATACGCCGGTAAGATAAATTCGCTGCCTAGCGACGATATTCCAAACGGAAAAACTTGAACGCGTCTTGATCGATTAAAGAAAAAAAGAAAAGAAAGAATTGTTCTTGTTGTTTTGTTCTGTGAAAGTAAAGAAGAAAAAGCAACTTCCTTCTTTGTGGGTGAACAAGAAAGCACGAATGTGCTTTATTTGTGGTGGAGAATAATTGAAGTTTTTCAATTTTATCTAAAGGTCCCTCAACTTGATTGAAAAAAAAAATGGAAATCAATCATAGTAGGAGCAGTGCTTGGATTTTCGATTCTGGTGCCACTGACACCATGACGTTTGAACCATCAGACATACGATCAATGTCCAATCCTAAAAAAACTCAAATCCACACTGCAAACAACGAAATGATGCAAGTGAAAGGAGGAGGAACAATTGAAATTTCACCAACTATGAAATTATCAAATTGTCTCTATGTTCCATCATTATCACACAAACTGCTCTCCATTAGTCACATTACCAAGGAGCTGAACTGTACTGTACTAATGCACCCTAATTTTTGCCTTCTACAGGATATCAGGACGGGTGTGATTATTGGACGTGGTACTGAGCGCCAAGGACTATACTATGTGGATGAAGTGACTCAACAGGGTACTGTGATGTTAGCACATGGAACCGAAAACCGGGAAGCCTGGCTATGGCATAGACGTTTGGGACACCCATCCGTTGGCTATTCGCATCTCTTGTTTCCAAAACTCTTTCCGTCGAAGGGAAAAATCGACTGTGAAACCTGCTTTCGTGCCAAAAGCCATCGACAACCATTCAAACCTAGTAATACAAAAGTTGCTTCACCTTTTTCATTAATCCACTCTGATGTGTGGGGTCCTGCTCCTGTGATGGGGGGCAGGGTCTTCGGTACTTTATACTATTCGTGGATGATTGCACTCGCATGACATGGGTGTATTTTTTAAAAACCAAAACCGAAGTTTACGAGAAATTTCTCACGTTTTATGCTATGATTCAAACTCAATTCCAAACTCAAATTCAAATCCTTCGATCCGACAATGGGGGGAATTTGTCAATGCATCTATGAAACAATTCTTTAAAACCAAAGGATTAATTCATCAAACTTCTTGTGCTCATACCCCCGAACAAAACGGTGTTTCCGAACGGAAAAACCGTATTATCCTTGAAATGACTCGAGCCCTTCTAATTGAATCTCAGGTACCCAAATCTTTTTGGCCGGAGGCAGTTGCAACCTCCGTGTATCTCCTAAATCGGCTTCCAACCAAAGCTCTTAAGTTTAAGACTCCCTTAGATTGTCTATCTAAGTCTGCCAGTATTCCCCACCCTCTTACACTTGAACCTCGAATCTTCGGGTGTACAGCATTCGTCCACATACCCAAAACCAACCGAAACAAGCTTGGCCCATGTGCCGAGAATTGTGTATTTGTCGGCTATGGGATTGATCAAATCGGGTACCGATGCTATAATCTAATAACTCGTCAAATGTTCACCACAATGAATGTTGACTTTCTTGAAACAAAATACTTTTATAACACCCAACTCAGCGGTCAGGGGGAGAACGACAGTATAGACACTCTGAGTTGGTTAACCCAATTTCCCTCATCTGAAGAAGTAACAACAGAAAACCATCACAGTACTTCAAGTCCTTCAAACACAGCCGTACAATCGGAGGAGCACAGTACCACTGAAGAAAGTCCATCCAACGTGATACCAGAGGTAAGAAATACTAAGAACCCTGAATGTTCTACGTCTTATAACCATGAGACAACAGGGGAACCCACAGAACCGATAACAACAGAGCATACAGAACATGTTGATCCAAATGTTGAACAAGTTGAACAGGTTGAACCAGTTGTTGAACACGTTGAACCACCAGGTGCAGCAGAGACAACCGGAAGATACTCTCTTCCTCCTAGAGCTAATAGAAGGATTCCTCCAAAACGGTACTCCCCAGAGAGGGAAACCAGAAATTCAAGGTATCCTGTAGCTAATATGGTCAATGGGAACTTATCTAACAGTGCGAAAGCATTTGTCACTTCATTATACTCTGAACAAATACCTAATTCCGCAAAGGAAGCTCAAGGTAAGAAGAACTGGAAAGAAGCAATGGAAGTAGAGATGTGTGCTCTTATGAAAAACAACACATGGGAGAAGTACGTTCTTCCTAAAGGAAAGAAAACAGTTGGATGCCGGTGGGTGTATTCAATCAAATATAAACCAGATGGTTCTATTGGGCGATACAAAGCTCGGCTTGTAGCCAAGGGTTACACTCAGACGTACGGGATCGATTACTCTGAGACTTTTTCTCCGGTTGCAAAAATGGATACTATCAGAGTTCTCTTCTCCATAGCAGCCAATAAGGAGTGGCCTCTTCACCAGTTTGATGTTACAAACGCCTTTCTCCATGGAGACCTAACAGAAGAAGTCTACATGGAAGCACCTCCAGGTTTTTCAGGGGGTTTTAAAGAAGGGGAAGTTTGTCGGTTGAAAAAATCCCTTTATGGGCTAAACCAGTCTCCTCGGGCATGGTTTGGAAAGTTCACTTTGGCCATGAAAGAGTAAGGGTATCACCAAAGTAACGCTGATCATACTCTGTTCCTCAAGAGAAGAAACGGTCTTGTAACTTGCTTGATCATATATGTAGACGACATGATTATTACCGGAGATGATACAGAAGAAATAGCACGGCTGAAAAGGAATCTGTTTTCAAAGTTTGAAATGAAAGACCTTGGGAATCTTAAATATTTCCTCGGGATAGAAGTCCTCAGGTCTAAGCAGGGGATTTTCATCTGCCAAAAGAAGTATGTCCTTGATCTCCTAGCAGAAACTGGGATGATTGATTGTAAACCAGCAGATACTCCAATGGTGGTGAATCACAATCTTCACATGGAACTCAATGGAGAACTTACAGACAAAGAAAGGTATCAACGGCTTGTGGGCAAGTTAATTTATCTCTCCCACACTCGCCCTGATATAGCTTATGCTGTTGGAGTGGTGAGTCAGTTCATGCATCAACCTCAAGTTGCCCACATGGAAGCTGCTCAGAGAATTTTAAGATATCTCAAGGGAACGGCAGGCCATGGAGTGTTGTTCAAAACAAATGGACATTTAAATGTTGAGCTCTACACTGACGCAGATTGGGCAGGGGATAAGGGAAACCGAAGATCAACATCAGGATATTTTTCCTTGGTTGGTAGGAACCTCGTTACCTGGAGGAGTAAGAAACAGAAAGTAGTCGCTCTGTCGAGCGCAGAAGCGGAATTTAGAGGTACAGCTCGAGGGTTAAGCGAAGTTCTGTGGATCAGGAAGCTGCTAGAAGACATTGGTTTTCCCAAAAGGCTCCTAGTAAAGTTATGTGTGACAATACAACTGCAATACAAATCTCAGAAAACCCAGTTCAACATGATCGAACAAAGAATGTGGAGGTAGATCGACATTTCATCAAAGAAAAGTTGGAAGCAAGAATCATAGAACTCCCTCATGTTTCGTCAAAAGATCAACTCGCAGATATACTCACAAAGGCAGTCAACGAAAACGCGTTTAGTAGCTGTTTGAGCAAGTTGAGTATTGGTGACCCCACTACTCAACTTGAGGGGGAGTGTCGGAAATGAGGAACATAGATAGTGTAGGGGCTAGTGTGTAAAGTGGTGTCCTATATAAACACCATTCTTGTAACCTAATTCTTGATCTTGAACAATACAAACTCAATACAATCAAAAACCTCAATCAGTGTGTTTATTCTCTATACCAGTTAACATGTTTAACTTGGATCCTATTATAGACACGGGTACGTACTCTTTTCAAGACTAAAATAATATGATGAGAACTGTGATTATTACATACTGCACTTATAGATTGAGCATAGAACATTATTAAAATAGCAGGAAAGAGAAAGTGTGCCGTTACATAATCGTCTTATGTATTACATTTAAAGCACTATATATAAGTGTATTATGCACTTCTCGACATATATGTGTGTGTATCAAGCTATATGTTATGGGATTAGGATTAAATACAAAGGCTCCTAATTGTAAGAAGGGTACAAAGGCTCCTAAAAAAACCACTATAAAAAAACCTTAAAACCCACCACCATTTTTTTTTTGGGGGGGGGGGGGAGGGAATAAGTGTTTTGGTGAGTTATATATATATATAGGGTCAGGATTTAGAGAAAACGCTCAAAAGTGTGAGAACGGTGAGAACGCTTATCGATCGTCCGATCAAAACAATCTATGGACTAGATTGGCGCGGTGGCGTTTTTCGTAAACAACATCAATTTTATTACGTGAACGTGCTTCATTAAGGGTAAAAGCGTCTTTTGACTACTCCAAACAAAACGCCATCTCATGAAAATAAAACGCCAAAACAAAAATCACACAGCATTCTGCTAAAAACGTCATTAGATATAAAACGCCAAATTTAATTATAGTAAAATTCCGCCTAAAAAACCGCCAAAAAATCCTATATATACAACAACTCAGACATTCAATTAAAAAAACACAAAACAAAAACCCCAAACGCCATATTTAATATATACCACTAGACTAATAAACGCCAGAAACCCCAAACATCAAATATATTGCTGTTAATAAAGTGTAGTTGTATGGTGTGGACAACATTGTCAGTTATATTTCTTAACCGAGGATTAACAATGTTATCCAACACCATACAGCAACACTTTATTGATTTTAGCATGATCAAATTTATAGTTTTAAGATGGTTTATTTGTGGCGTTCTTTTTATCGGTAAAACGCCAAAAAAGATAACATTTTGGCTGAAAGAGTATAAAATCAATAACATTTTTGTTGCATGAGATGGACAAAAATTATAGAAAAAGAGGCTGATTTCATACGAAAGTCGAAACAGCCAGTGAAGATGCTTCAAAAGAAGAAAAAGACTGGTGACAGTGAAAATTTGAAGATCAATATTTATTTTGTTTAATTTTCAGTTGATTGTTATTTAATAAACAACGCCATATCTAATAAAAACGCCAAAAAAAGCAAATGTCTTACACCTTTGGCGTTTATCAAACCATCATAAAATGACTTTGGACAAGTATTATAAAAAAAACTTTTTTTATGTATTCTTTTTTTTTCCTTTTCAGTTGATTGTTGTATATAATAAAACGCCATATATAATAAAAACACCAAAACAGCCAAAAATGCTTCTTTAAACGATATCATCCAGTTAAAACGCCCCACCAAAATCTCCCAAGCTATAACAAAATTAGTTTAAAAAAGTGTTATAAAAAACACAAAAAAATCAAAAATAAAAAACAAACTTGAAAATGTAACTAGAAACAATAACTTCAAATCAGGAAAACTGAAGATAGGGAAAATTTATTATATTAGAATCTAAAACGCCAAACTTGAAAGATGGGACGTGTTACAGACTTCAGAGATAAAGCTTGTCAAAAACAATAATTAAAACAGTAACTGAAAAAACGAATACTTTATTATAATAACGCACCGCCTAACTTACGCGCCAAAAAGAGATCCTATAAAACGATACATCTCAGCAACTTCCATTTGATCAAACAAAAAAAAAAACAAACGCCAATACTACTAAAATACAACTCACTGTTAAACGCCAAAAAAATCAAGATGGCTAATATGCTTTCTTGGATATTCAGTATTGTTATTCGTCAAGTTTCACTGAATGAATTGTTAGGGAGGCAAGTAACTCAGTAAGATTTTGCTGCATGAGATGGACAAAAATTTAAGAAAAAGATACTAATGCCAGTCAATGGCATTTTGTATTTTTTGTTCTTGAAGAAGGCTTGGATGAGGAGAAGAGATCAATGACACTGAAGAGTGGGATGATGATAAAGATGAAGATCAACATGAAGAAAAAGCGAAAAACCCACCCACACGTCATAGATCTATGTCCCCAAACATCCAGAAAAAAAGCCACTACAACAGACGAGCAGGCAAAATAATCAAACCGATGGGTTTGTTAAGTTTTACATAAAAGACCATATTTTGGTGTCAGTTCTTGTACTATTAAAGAACAGAGAGACTGATGACAGTGAATATTGTGAAGAGAGATCCGATTAGCATTTTCAATTTATTTTCTTCGCTTGTATTTTTTTTTACTGTGGCTGAAATATAATCCAACAATTGTAAAACGCCAAGATAACCCAAACGCCAAAATGTTTATAAAAATAATAGAACAATGAGCCATCTTGTTTAAAACCCCTTCAAAAACGCCATTCAAATAGATTTCCTACCCCCAGGCTCCAATGGCATACGTTGTGAATAAACGCCATAAACGCCAAAATATTGATACAATGGAACCATTAAAACGCCATTAATTATTGAATTTGGTTAACGCCAAAAATCTCAAAACCAAAAATTAAAACAGCATTGGGAAAAAAGCGGAACAGGAAAAGCAGAAGATGAAAGGACAAAAAAGCCCCTCCGCCCTTTTCTAAGCGGCGTGACACGTGTTGGGCCAGGAAGCGTTCTCACCGTTCTCACACTTTTGAGCGTTTTCTCCTGAACCCGTTTCTATATATATATATATATATATATATATATATATATATATATATATATATATATATATATATATATATATATTGCAGGGGGAGTTTAGGTTTTTGGGTGGTGGTGGTGTCACACCCCATCCGATGGCGGAATCATCGGGGCGCGGCACTAGGCGAATCAGATTGCTCAAGAGAATCCATAACGACTATATTGCGACAGTATTTAATGCGTTCATTATCCCATACTAATAAACAATTACAATCACATAAGCTGTCACGAATTTCTTGTTCTCTCAAACAATTCAAATCCGACATCCTAGATTTTAGGTGTGTTTTTAGACTTCCTAGCTTGATTTGATGTAGACTGCGACTAAACCTGCAACATACGTTAAAGTAATGTCAATACAAAAGTATTGGCAAGTATACAGGTTTGATATGCAATAGTGTAATAGATAAAAGCTGCGAATTTCCACAAACATAAACGTAATACACGACATATATACTCACAAAACTGATACTACCAACTAAGTCCTCGAGCTGCGATTGCTAAACTAGACCCCGTCGGGTGCAATAGTACTATACTAGTCATGGTGGGACGTCGCGAGTATAAGTCCTAGCACATATGTAACTAGCATCACGGATAACTATGAACGTAAGTCATTCGCAAGTGATAAGTAGTTTAAGCATTTGATGTAATTTGATTTGATAGCAACGTATGTTACACCCAAAAGTGCAAAAGCAAAACGGGTTCAAGTATACTCACAGTTGGTGCTCAGCAGGCAAGCAACCACAACTTGGTTGGATTGAAGGGAGCGCGTCTGAGAATAGCCTGATCATAGTTTAATAGAGTAAGCATTGGATAGTGCGTGAAATGGAGCAAGGTGTCAATGGATCGGACAGCACTCCGATCGGATGGCAATCCGACCGGATAGCCGGTCGATCAGGTGGCAATCCGTTCGGATGGTCATCCGATCGGGTGACCACTCGATTGGTTTGCTACCTCGTTGGGAACAGAGGAGTATCTCTACCTTTCAGGTCGGTCGATCGAGCGGTCGGTCGGTCGATCGGGTGACAACCCGATCGGGTGGCTGTTCGTTCGGACGGTGATCTGATTGGCAAGACACTTTGGTTGCTAAAGAGTTCACAGCAGGCTGGTCACTCGATCGGGTGGCAATCCGATCGGGCGATAATCCGTTGGAACTTATGTGCAATGAAGATTTGTAAAACGTTTAAGTGTTGAGGATTTAAAGTCAGTCGTTCGGATGGTCATTCGATCGGACGACAGTCCGTTCGTTGTTCAGATCCTTGAATGTTTGAAAATTGTTGAAGTCTTGGTACCAAGTGCAATCCGATCGGATTGTGGGTCGCTCGGGTGGCAGTCCGATCGGGCGGTAATCCGATCGGACGGCAATTCGTCTCGCAGCCTGATCGTTTCACAACTTGTTTATTTTGTTAGATTTCTGCAATTTGATCGAGACGGTATGACCACGAGCTAAACAATGGAAACTCACCGAGTCCAAGTCATTGGATCGGATAGGAATCACCCCGTCCGATCAGTTAACTGTTCCCGACGGTTGTTCGTGTTCAACACGATAAGTCGGTCATCTCGTTGATAGGAGCCAGTTCTCAAACCGACACTTCACTAGAGACAGAGTGGAAGGTCTGTACGAGCTCTGTTGCTACCGGTTTTGAGTGATAATTTAAGAAAGTTTGAAGAAAACTTATAAAACTTAGATTCGGCTTAGATTTAGGTGAGATTAGTGTTCATACACCATGGAATCTATCAGATCTGGACTGTTCTTGATGAGATGAGGTCACACTTCATTGTTCCTAAGAACTCCACGATGACATCACCTTAGAATGGCTCAAATCCAAAGATTTAACGATCAAAATGTGAGATTTGATTACGAGAAAGATGAAGGAGTGCGTGTAGATCATAGAAGTACAAGATTCAGGGTGAAAACTTACAAGAATCGTGGGAAATCGAGAGGAAAAGCCCCAAAAGCGTGCTGGTCGAGTGAGAGCTGTCACACCACTGTTCAAGTGATGTGACAAGTGCTATTTATAGGTGAAGTGGCATGAAGGGGAGAAGTGCAACGGATCGGATGGCTGTCCGATCGGGTCGCTGTCCGGTCGGGTGGCAATCCGATCGGGTGGTAATCCGATCGGGTGGCCACTCGATCGATCAGTCACTCGATCGGTGGTCTCTGGCGTGTTGCGTTTCGATGTTTCGTTTTGTTCGTTAAGCGTCGCGATAGTTTGGTTACACATTTTCATACCCATACTCGTATATTCCTTATAATTAGTCACATAGGTTTGTATTAATATCCCTATTCCAATCCTGCGATAATCGAGTTACGCGTGCTTGCGAGTGCGTTTTTGAGTATTGCGTTGCATTGCGACACATCACGGCTCTCAAGGAGGGTAGAATTGGTCCTCACTCGACATCATCATGGCTGTCAGCAAGTGCGACGTGATACGATAGCGATAAAGTATGCGATAATATGCGAAAATACTCCGATATAGCGATGTATGCGATATAGCTACATTATGATCCGAATCTCTGGTTCTAGGCGTAACGAGTATAACGAGTAGCAACAACGCACGAACGTGCGGGTTGTTACAGTCTCCCCTGCTTTAGGAAATTTCGTCCCGAAATTAATCCATAAGAAGGGTCGCGAGGGTCGATGCGAACGAGAGTAGCGATAAAGCGTCAAGAATAGGCGAGCGATTGATTGAGGATTGACGTGAGAGAGCGTTGCGATAACTAGCGATGGCAGCGAGTAAGACGATTCATACACAAAAGATGGCAACACAAAGAAAGCAATCCAGAAGTATTTTGAATTCTCGAAAAGTTGATTAATTCGAAAAGGTTTGGAGAAGCTTGTTTATGAAAAATCTTCCCACAGCGCGGTGTTAAACTGCTTCGACGTTTACACCCGCGCTATGAGTAGGGTTTTATTAGGTTACTAAAAGATTTTATGGTGTTTTAAACTCATTTTACGAAATTTTCTCGTTACACGGCAGTAACTTAAGTCGATTGTCACACCATCGTTACAAGATAATCTCGTTTTGTACAAAGGTTTCGATCAATTTTTTTTTGAAAAAGTTTTGTAATAAGAGCTTTGTTTACACGAAAGGTTTAAATAATATTAAAAATTATAATTTTAAATCTTAAAGTCGGCCCCGCATGGCACTTTCCCATGAAAGTTCGACAATATGGGTAAAACATTTATATATAGGAAGTACCAGCGGCGTATCCACCATGTTTTAGCCATATGGCTTCCGTCTCGTGAGGCGGTGTCATACATGTCAACATAGTACAGACAGATTTGCGATGACTTAATCCAAACGAGGAAGGGTGGGATCAAGTATTGAAAGGAGAACCGAGTGATGAAGTCATTTTCGAACTCAGTTTAGCGACACGAGCGAGTGCGGTAAGCGATAAGCGGTACATGAAAACTCGATAGCACAACACAAAAAGATAAGTGAAGACAACGGCGATAAGCGAAAAGCAATAAGCGATAAGCGACAAGCGATAGGCGACGATCGATGTGTTGCAAGCGGTGGGAATATACGCGATTAATGCAATTCGATTGGATTGATCAACACCACAAAATTTAACTAACATTAGACCCCACATGGCCTTTTTCCACGAAATTCTGCTAATATGGCTAAAACACTTATATATAGGAAGTACCAGCGGCGTATCCACCATGCTTTCACCATATGAGTTTCGTCTCGTGAGGCGAGGTCACGTGTGCTAACTTAACACAGATAACACAGATACGGTAAGCGATAGTGTTAGCGATAGGCGACAAGCGATATGCGATTAAGCGAATAGTGCGATTTCAATTTGATTCCACATTAAAATCCGCATGGCATGTTTCCACGAGAGTTGGCTAACATGGCAAACACTTATATATAGGAAGTACCAGCGGCGTATCCTCCATGTTTTGACCATATTAGTTTTGTCCCGTGAAGCGATGTCATCCATAATAAAACAACACAGATTGCGATGAGTATCCGACGATGAGCGATAAGCGGTAAGCGGTACGTGATAAGTGATAAGCGATACACGGTACGATTAATCTCCACCGTTCCACAGTTTAACCAACCTTAAGCCCCACATGGCATCTTTCCACAAAAGTTTGCTAATATGGCTAAAACACTTATATATAAGAAGTACTGGTGGCGTATTCATCATGTTTTGACCATACTAGATCCGTTCCGTGAATCGAAGTCATGTGTGCCAACATAATCGCAAGTAGCAATGAGCGTTAGAAGCGATAAGCGATGCGAGTATCGAAGAGGTGAGATTAATAGATGCGTTAAGCGTTAAAGTGTTGCGAGGGTGATGTGCGTTAGATTCCAGCGAAATTGCGATTGAGTTGCGATTAAAGACTTACGACCAGTCTTGCATCGATGCAATTGCCCTGCGGGGTAGACTCTCCAGAGTCCATCGATGAGGCGTTTGCATTGCGTTTGCAGACTTGCGACAAGTACCGTGATGATGCGATGTAATTGTTTAGCCTTGCGAATGAGTGTAGTGTGTCAAAAATAACCATAATAGTATAGGTCTAAATAACGTTCAACTCCACGTGGCACTTTCTTCACGAGACTTCGGTAGTATGGCAAAGCACACCTTGCTTTACCCCTACTACTTGCATCCCGTGAATAGATGTCGCACTTTGTTGACATGGTGAAGACGTTTATATATAGGAAGTACTAGCGGCGTATCCGCTACGCTCAACCATGCTTTTAACGTTATGGCACCATTAGAACTCACTACGATCTCCGTGCACTGACCAAAATAATCCCGTGTGCACCCGTGATTAGTCGTTCCTTGCACGTTTATCGTACCTTATTCTAAAAGTGTAGTGAGGGTAAAACACATTATATCGTGATATAATATATAGCATGTGTGTGATTCCAGATTAAGTGCGAAGACGAGGGAGAAAGCGAGTGATAAATAGAGTCCACATCGCGTCGAGAAACATAACAAATTCAATCACATAAAAGAAACTAACGGCGAAAATCGTAGCATTATAACAACATTGGAAGCATGACAAATGTTGCTGTGGAGGACTTCTGCGGAGACTGCGATCGTTGCTGAGATTCCTCAAGTCTGCGGCCCTGTGCGGCAGTTCTGGGTAAAATGACCATACCAGTTGCAATTGTCGCAATAACGACAGTTAGCTTCTGGTGGGTGATGATACATACACATGAGACACAGGGGATGAGTTCCGGTGTAGGCGCGCTTCACAAGAACGGGAGCAATTCGTAGTGGTGTTGGGTTTGGAATTTCATCCACGCTTGGTTCCTTTCGCTTGTGGCTGAGCTCGTTGCGACCCTGAGATGAGGTGTCGTTGTCGTTGGAGGATTTGTCTGATGATTCGCTGGAGATATCGTCGGAGGAATCTTCAAAAGAATCGTCGGATGAGCCGATGACGATTGCTTGATGAGCTTGTTTGACAGGATTCTTGGAGAAGAATCCGTCCAAGATTCGTTTGTCGTTGATCTCTGCGGCCAAGCGATAGGTTTCTTTGATAGTAGCGGGTCTTGCAGCTTCGACAAAATCGCTCACACATTCAGGCAAGCCGCGAATGTACTTCGTGATGGCTTTTTCTGAGGTGTTGACTTGACTTGGGCAGATTATGCTAAGCTGTTTAAACTTTGCGGTGTAGCCAGTATTGTCATCTTCGACTTGCTTTATTTTCCAAAATTCATCTTCTCGCTTCTGGACTTCGTGGGGAGGGCAATACTCTTTCTTCATGAGTTCCTTAAACTCATTCCAAGAGAGAGCATAAGCTGTAGAGATCCCACGTTTGTTGCGTTCGGCAGTCCACCAGTCGAGTGCTCGCGATTGAAATACTCCGGTAGCGCAAGTTGTACGAAAACCATCGGGACACCCACTCTGACAAAGGGTAACTTCGATAGAATCGAACCACTGGAGTAGTTGAGACACACCTCCTTCACCCGTGAACTCCATCGGGTCACAGGCTTTGAAGTATTTGTAGAGGAAAGCAGATTGCGACGCTTCTGTCTTAGAGTCTTCCGGGGTTCAAGAGTTGCTGAGAGAGAGCACTTGAGCGACAATTTGAGGAATGACCTTGGCTACTTCCTTGGTCACAAGCGAGGCAATCCTCTTCTCGGCGCTTCGTTTGGCTCTTCTCCTGGCTGTTTGTCTCGAGGTAGAGTCGTTGGAAGACATCTAGACAGAGAGAGATTTGGAGTGAGATTCGATCATAATGATTTTTGAGTTTTACTATGCGATTGAGCGCGATCAAAACTTGTTGCAAGTAATGTAATAGATTTCACATAGGAGCCACATAGGAGACACGAGATTCCTAAGTTCTCACACAATTGATTTGCTTGTATACATATAATTAGTTGTAGTTTGTACTCACACACACACATGTCGGGGTAGTATGCGCGAGGACGCGATGAAAAGGGAGAGAGCGAGAGCGAAAACAAGCAATTAGACATTAGTTTTGTTGCGAACATTCGGTTTTCGTTTTAGATGGCGATGGCTGTGCGAGTTGTGCGGTTGCAAAAAGCAAGGAGCGAAAATTGATAAATCGAGAAATCGATAAAGCGTAAAATTTTAAATCGTAAACACATAAGCGTAACTAGGTTCACTAACGCGTAAAATCGGCAAGTTATAAGCGAGGAACATAGATATAGTGCCTTGGGTGTTTAGGCGTCGACTATCCAAGGTAAGCCAACTATACCCAACAAGTTCGTGCACGCGCGTTGCCCTAGAAGACTTATGCTTCCACTGGGATGCAGCTCATGGCATTCGTCTTCCTAGTCCTCGCGTGGCTCGAGTTACTGTTATAGCCGAGTCCTTGGTGAGAGCTTTTGAAAACCATTTTATAGAGAGCGGAGCAGTTTATTAAGGTATGGGTTCCACCCCTGACTTAATAACTTCGCTCCTAACTGTGGTTGTGCTCTTCGAATAAATTCGAGAGTTCCACTAGATTTTGAAATAGAGACTTTCGTTGAGTTATGGAGGTCACTCCTAGCTCAACGGAAAGTTCTCGTGCTAGAACTATGCGCTAAGTGAGCGATCTTATCAAGAGTTGTTGGTTTTCACGCCTGATCTCGTCTGGGTCACTCGGTTGTGTTAGGCGAGTATTTTAAAAAACGTGTGTATTAGGTTGGCCTTAGGAAAGGCTAAGTAATATTCCAGCCTTAGGAAAGGCTCTTCACGTGGGGTTGTAATATGCGGTGTTCACGCGAAGTAGTAGCTTTTAGCGAATTCGAACGAGAGTATCAAGTAGGCCTGTGCGAGTCCTACCAAGTTCGCACGAGTCGGTCCGTTGGTACTTAGACTATAGACTAGGTCATTTCTAAGACATCGACCCGGACTAGGTCGAGTCACAAAGTTTCACCTAATTCCCTATAGTTATGGCTCTGATACCAATCTGTCACACCCCAACCGATGGCGGAATCATCGGGGTGCGACACTAGGCGAATCAGATTGCTCAAGAGAATCCATAACGACTATATTGCGACAGTATTTAATGCGTTCATTATCCCATACTAATAAACAATTACAATCATATAAGCTGTCACGAATTTCTTGTTCTCTCAAACAATTCAAATCCGACAACCTAGATTTTAGGTGTGTTTCTAGACTTCCTAGCTTGATTTGATGTAGACTGCGACTAAACCTGCAACATGCATTAAAGTAATGTCAATACAAAAGTATTGGCGAGTATGCAGGTTTGATATGCAATAGTGTAATAGATAAAAGCTACGAATTTCCACATACATAAACGTAATACACGACATATATACGCACAAAACTGATACTACCAGCTAAGTCCTCGAGCTGCGATTGCGATTGCTAAACTAGACCTCGTCGGGCGCAATAGTACTATACTAGTCATGGTGGGACGTCGCGAGTATAAGTCCTAGCACATATGTACCTAGCATCACGTATAACTATGCACGTAAGTCATTTGCAAGTGATAAGTACTTTAAGCATTTGATGTAATTTGATTTGATAGCAACGTATGTTACACCCAAAAGTGCAAAAGCAAAACGGGTTCAAGTATACTCACAGTTGGTGCTCAGCAGGCAAGCAACCACAACTTGGTTGGATTGAAGGGAACGCGTCTGAGAATAGCCTGATCATAGTTTGATAGCGTAAGCGTTGGATAGTGCGTGAAATGGAGCAAGGTGTCAATGGATCGGACAGCACTCTGATCGGATGGCAATCCGACCGGATAACCGGTCGATCGGGTGGCAATCCGTTCAGATGGTCATCCGATCGGGTGACCACTCGATTGGTTTGCTACCTCGTTGGGAAAGATGTGTTTGTGTATGATGGTTTGCCTTTTGAAGTTTTCGTTGTAGCATTTTGAAAACAAAGGAGTATCTCTACCTTTCAGGTCGGTCGATCGAGCGGTCGGTCGATCGGGTGACAACCCGATCGGGTGGCTGTTCGTTCGGATGGTGATCTGATTGGCAAGACACTTTGGTTGCTAAAGAGTTCACAGCAGGCTAGTCAATCGATCGGGTGGCAATCCGATCGGGTGTCAATCCGTTGGAACTGATGTGCAATGAAGATTTGTAAAACGTTTAAGTGTTGAGGATCCAAAGTCAGTCGTTCGGATGGTCGTTCGATCGGACGACAGTCCGTTCGTTGTTCAGATCCTTGAATGTTTGAAAATTGTTGAAGTCTTGGTACCAAGTGCAATCCGATCAGATTGCAGGTCGATCGGGTGGCAGTCCGATCGGGCGGTAATCCGATCAGACGGCAATCTGTCCCGCAGCCTGATCGTTTCACAACTTGTTTATTTTGTTAGATTTCTGCGATTTGATCGAGACGGTATGACCACGAGCTAAACAATGGAAACTCCACCGAGTCCAAGTCATTGGATCAGATGGGAATCACCCCGTCCGATCAGTTAACTGTTCCTGACGGTTGTTCGTGTTCAACACGATAAGTCGCTCATCTCGTTGATAGGAGCCAGTTCTCAAACCGACACTTCACTAGAGACAGAGTGGAAGGTCTGTACGAGCTCTGTTGCTACCGGTTTTGAGTGATAATTTAAGAAAGTTTGAAGAAAAGCTTAGAAAACTTAGATTCGTCTTAGATTTAGGTGAGATTAATGTTCATACACCGTGGAATCTATCAGATCTGGACTGTTCTTGATGAGATGAGGTCACACTTCATTGTTCCTAAAAACTCCATGATGACATCACTTTAGAATGGCTCAAATCCAAAGATTTAACGGTCAAAATGTGAGATTTGATGACGAGAAAGATGAAGGAGTGCGTGTAGATCATAGAAGTACAAGATTCAGGGTGAAAACTTACAAGAATCGTGGGAAATCGAGAGGAAAAGCCCCAATAGCGTGCTGGTCGAGTGAGAGCTTTCACACCACTGTTCAAGTGATGTGACAAGTGCTATTTATAGGTGAAGTGGCATGAAGGGGAGAAGTGCAACGGATCGGACGGCTGTCCGATCGGGTGGCCACTCGATCGATCAGTCACTTGATCACTGGTCTCCGGCGTGTTACGTTTCGATGTTTCGTTTTGTTCGTTAAGCGTCGCGATAGGTTTGTTACACATTTTCATACCCATACTCGTATATTCATTATAATTAGTCACATAGGATCGTATTAATATCCCTATTCCAATCCTGCAATAATCGAGTTACGCGTGCTTGCGAGTGCGTTTTTGAGTATTGCTTTGCATTGTGACACATCACGGCTATCAAGGAAGGTAGAATTGGTCCTCACTAGACATCATCGTGGCTGTCAGCAAGTGCGACGTGATGCGATAGCGATAAAGTATGCGATAATATGCGAAAATACTGCGATATAGCGATGTATGCGATATAGCTACATTATGATCCGAATCTCTGGTGCTAGGCGTAACGAGTAGCAACAACGCACGAACGTGCGGGTTGTTACAGGTGGGGTAGGGTGGGGATGGGTGTTTAGATTTTGGGTGGTGGTGTAGTGGGTTTAGGTTTTAGGTTATTGTACACATGTCACTCTATAAATCCTTCTTCCACTTCTTAGACTATGTGTAGTGGTTTAGTGAATAATGCCCTCACCCTTGGCGTTTTCTGCCATGTGTCAGTCCAGTCAGCAAGGGGGCATTATTGGACGTTTTTACAAAAGGGGCGTAGTGGAATAATGCACAATCATGCCCCAACCAATCATTACACAATCATTATTTTTTTTTAATTTAAAAACTAATAATATTTCATTAAATAAAAAAATTACAATACTAAAATTAAAATAAATAATAAAAACGATCATACTTAAAAAAATACATTAATTTTCGTCTTCGCTTTCGTTATTCTCATCATCTTCGTCTTCCTCAGCTGGGATATACCGAGTCGACCATGCGTGTTGTACCAGATCAACCGTTAACGCGCAATGGTGGGGTTCATAACGCAATTCTCGTGCATTATTCACTCTTTCTTCCATTGACGTTTACAGATGCTCCTCCTGAACGACTTCTGGTACATAATTCTGGCATATCATCTTTCCTTCGTCTTCCAAAATCATGTTGTGCATGATTATACAAGCGTACATAGCATCCCTCATTTTTTGCTTGGTCCATGCACGACAAGGATTTCTCAAATATTGTCATCGTTGTTTAAGAACCCCAAAGCATCTCTCAATGTCTTTCCGCGCAGACTCTTAAACCTTTTTAAAGTTTGCTTTTTTTTCATCGAACGGATCACTAAAAGTCTTCACGACAATCGAATACCTAAGATAAATTCCGTCGCACAAATAGTATCCATGGGGGGTAATAGTTTCCGTTTGCGTAGAAAGACACTTTTGGAGCTCTGCCAGAAATATAGTTCTCTAACAACGGAGATTGTTCAAAAACATTTATGTCATTCCATGACCCGACCACGCCAAAGTAAGCCGACCAAACCCAAAGGTCATGTGAGGTAACCGCCTGAAGAATAACAGTAGGTCCTTTTTGGTCACCCCGTGTGTGTTGACCTCACCACGCGGTCGGACAATTATCCCAGCGCCAATGCATACAATCCAAGCAGGATAAGGGAAGAGATTTGTATTGATAGGCCTAAGGATATCACAGCCTTCCAGTATGTGATCCAATTCTTCCTGTAATGGTAATTCCTTGGCTTGCCTAGAACTTTCCCCAATTTCTATTCCTGCTTGCCTAGAACTTTCCTCAATTTCTATCCCCTTTCCTTTATCCATAGGATTCTCTATTTTGGGAATTTTCCTAGTTGCTGGTTTCCTTCTGCGTACACGTCTCCAACCCACAAATCTTCTTCTTTTCTTTGGCTTTGATTTCTCCGGTGATGGAGCTTGGAATTCCATGGGTTCTTCAACATCAGCCAAGTAACCAGTAAAGTCTCTGGAAACTTCTATTTTCACAGGATAGAGATTGAGATTCTCAAGAGCTTCAGATAATTCATTCATGCTGTTTAGCATTTATGAAGAAACACACAAAATTCTATGTTAAAAGTTTATAAATCAATTTTTTCACAGAATCACAAAAAAAATGGAATCAGAATTTTAATATTAATTACAAATATCTAATAAACCATTTTATTGAAACAAAATATTTATTTTTAGTACAACTAAAATTGTAAAGTTTCTGACTTGTAGGTGACATAGGTGCTAGTACTGGTTTGGCGATTTAAACTATAAGTTAGCATTTACTGCTATCGTGGCTAACATAGAGAGATTTGCCCATTGTTCATCTAACTCATCTTCCCATGGTGGTTTATTACTTATTTCCTGGGCTTCCTTATTAATTATTCCTTCTTTTGGTTGTAATTTCCTCATTTTCTCTTGACTTTTTTTAATAATCAAACTTCTTTTATTAGGAGAAAGTGGTTTCTCATACTGTGCCTTACGAACAAATATTCCTTCTTCAGTATCTACTGAATATCTTGAGGAATTTGATTGGGATGAGGATCCTTTATCTTTTGGTACACTATCTAATTTAAGATAGATGTTCGAAAGCTTTTGCTTACCCATGCTGTAACTAACAAGTAGTCAGTCAAAAAGACACATAATCACAGAATGGCAAATTAGAAATTTAAGTATTTTAAATACTTAATAGGCTTAAATCAGTGGCTCTTTAAATGCTCTGATACCACCTTTTCCTGTCACGGCCCCAGCCCCGGTTTGACCCGGTCAGGAGCCGCGGGACAGGAACACTTGGTATCTATGATGCGACAGCGGAAGATTTTACAGGATCTTTTTAAAACTCAAAATGCCCAAATATTTTTATTTCATCACTCGGGATAAACCCCGTTATTTTACAATAGAGGAATTTCACAAGTAAATTGTCTGATTTATTAAAACATGTTTATTTATTTTAACTGAGCCACCTCTTCAAGCTGGTTAGTGCTCCGTAGCACGTTTTCCTTGATTTACAGCAGGTCGCCTGAAACATGTTTTGAAAATATTTTATCAGCGGGGAAATGCTGGCGAGTTATTCAAATTTGATAAAACGACACATAGTTATAATTTACAGCATAAGAGCAATTACAATGGCTTCTATCTTATTTTTATCTGGCGCCGTGTCACCTGGTGACGATGGTCATACCACTATTGGGTCTTTCCCCAAGTAGTGACGTTTATCACTGTTAGGATTTATTAGCCTAACCCGTGAGAAATTAGTAATGTGCACAATACCCCACTAGCCAGTGATTAAGATAACCACGACTTAATCCCTGTAATTATAACTTTTGAAAATGGAGTATTGTAAAATACTTTTGATAAAAAGAGAATAACTCACATTGCAGATTTAATATGGGCAGAGTCTAGCCTACTGATTAGCCTTGTTAACCTAGTTCAAATAACAATGCACACGAAAACTAGGTTAGTAACTTTAATCCAACTTTTTACGACAACTCACGAGATTGAAACCTTCACAACGAATGACAAAGTGCATACTTAAACATCCATCGAATTTACGACGAATGACAAAGTATAACCCAAGTTTGAGCATCACTTAAACATCCATTGGATTGATTTCTATCGATCGGACATTAAATCGTAACAGCGATCTAGTTATTACCCTGTTATTGCGGCAGCGTTTCATGAATTGTGTGTGTTTTGTAGTGAACAGATTATATCTCGAAGTATAAAGCGAATTTTAATGTCGAACGAACGCAGAAATCTAAGTCCCACACCCCTATATATATATCTGAAAAACAGCCCCCTCGCGTGGCGCGAGGGGTTCCACCCTAGCATAGGGTAGCCCCGTATCTGCATAGCTCAGGTGAGTTGGCCGTTCATGCAAATTCAAATTACACGTAAAACTGTTTAGATAATACTAACGGGAAAATACCCCCCCTGAGTTTTAGAGGCCCTGATCCTGATTCCGATTGTTCTAAAAATTTTAGGGTTTATGCAGAATCACTTGGGGGTCTTAATTATGGTTTTCTATTGGACAAAATATAATAAGAAATAATAGTTTTGATGAGAATTGTTACATAGTGTTTATAGTAAAGTATAGGAATGTGCCGCGAAAAAAATGCTCCAAGGTGTCTCGCGTTGATTTCTCGGCCATTTTTAAATAACCGTCGTTGATTTCGGTCGTGTTTCTGTGTCATCATCCAGCTTTCACGTGCTGCAAAGGAAATTGTGCCATCATTTGTGTCATCAGCTAGGGCATAAGGTTAAATCCTTAAAGGCTTTCTCATGGTACTAATAAAAGATGCCATTATCCGTGTCATAAGGTTAAAGCCTTAAAGGCTTACTGTATAAGGCATTCCCATGGATGTGCTCATGACCGCACCTCGAGCCAAAGGCAGAGTGGCCATGGCTTGTTTTCACGAAGTAGCAATGGGAGGGGGAACACTTGAAGCTGGTGACTGCCATAATTGATCAAGAGTGGTTTTATGCCCCATAGGTGCACCGGTTGTAACGGGTTGGGAGGTAAATAAGGGAAAAGCGGTTGGACTTGGCCTCCCCAAAAGCTAAAGGGCTTGAGTGGTTGGTCTGTCACACTAGGACCAGCTTCAAGTTAAGATGTGGCTGAACGTGAGCTGCTAAAAGGAAGAGATGGAGAGCCATGTGATAATGAGGGTTCAGACTCCTCATAATTTAGTCTTATTCTCACCCTTTTTCCCTTTCTAAGCTCACATGCCAGTTGAGAAGAAATCTCAGTTGTAAGAAATTTCTAGCTACTCCCTCGGGTGTTAGATCTATGTGTTCCGGTGTACGCATTACATTGATTTGAGTAGGTGCAACCCCTGACCGAGATGGATTTGTGTTTGAAAAGAAGTGAACTCCGGGAACATATCCCGGTGGAGTACTTCCGGGAGTAGAAAGAGGTGTAGATAGGACCGGTGAGATCCGACCCGAATTTGGTGTTATATCGGTGTTGTTAGGCACCTGATTTACCTGACCGAGAGACTCGCTTTCAGACATGATGTAAAGAGAAAATGGAGCTACACAACTGGTCTTTAAGATAAAGTTAGCGGCGTAGCCCCACGGTGGGTGCCAACTTGTTGATACAACAAATACAAGACCAAGGCCTGTAGCGATATCTCCGGGTAAAAGGGTTCAAGGGTTTCGATTAGCCTAACGCAGGTCGTGGGGTCCCCCACGTTTGTAGCACGTGGGGTTGGATCACTTGTTTATTGATCGCTTTTGATTCCAGCTTGAAGGGAATTCAAGCCGGAATGAAGTTGTTAGCGAAGCAATGCTATTTGAAGTGAAGAAGAGAAGCAAGTATGAAACTTGTTCTCAAGAGAGGAGAGAAGATCAGAGAGTATGTGTTAGCCCAACTGATCTGGTGTGTCTGATATGGTTGTTGGAGCTGCTACTTATAGATAAGATGTATTCTATAAGAGGAAGCTCGTGACCATGGATCCAAGGCTACAGTGGAGGAATTACCCGTTTGGGGGTTGGAGGCTTTAGACCTGCGGATAAAAGGTTATTCTCTGTGCACATGTTCTGTCTGTGCAGAAATGGTTCACACGTTAAGTGTTGATGTGACCGGACACTGTGCTTGTCCTTTTTACTATTCACCTGAGTTCGCGCGTATTGAACCTCTCAACCTTTTTACCTTTTAAGTTGTTATGTATATTAGTCATTTTATTGAGATTTGGGCTACCCCCGTCATCAGCCCCCCAAGTCAGAGGTGTTTGGGATGTATGCTCAAATGCTTCTGACTTTTACACATTATTTTTTATTGCTTAAAGGCTTCAAGGCGTTTGATTTTTGAGATTTGAATTTCGGAATGATAGTAGATGTGATAGTCTTCAAGGTTTTAAGGCTTGAAGGCTTCAACTTGTCTCACTCAAGAGGAAGTTGAGGCTTTTTTTAAAGAATGGGGGATCGACCTAAAGTTTAATCCGGTGGCTCTGGGTTTTGGCAAATCGATCGATTAGTATCCCGTTGGTTCGATTGCTCTTTATTGCTGAGTTTTCCAACTTGCGTCATCCGTTTTCGGTGTTTGTTCTGAGTGTTTTAGAGTATTATCGTGTGTCTCCCTTAAGGTCTTGCTAGGGTTTTACACTTTGATGTTTTGTGTCCAGCGATAGGGTATGACCCATCGTTGTTGTTGTTCTGCCGTTTCTTCTAGTTAGCCAAGAACGACGATTGTTTTACCTTTGAAACATCTCAGGTTGATGTGTGTTTAATTTCGTCTGTGGTTACTACCTTTGGTTCTTGGAAGTACTGATTTTTCTGGATTTCTGAGTCCATTGTTCCCTTCAAGCTTGTTTGGAGGCACCCTGATGCTGTGTTAAACAAGCTTGAGCCATTTGAGTCTGAACTAGATAGTTGGTTGTTAAAAACCATTTAGGAAATATCCTTCGAGGCTTCGTCCCTTTCCTGAACACCTTTTAGTGTTGATGGGTGTGAGCACCTTGTGGGACAAGCCAGATCGTGATCCTGTGCTCATGAGGGATGATCAGGGTTTGATTTTTGTTTTATCAAGAGTGATGGTACCTCTGATGTTGTGTTTGGGGATGCTGAGGCCATGCCCGGTGAATATATTGTTTCCAGGAACACTGAACATAGGTTCGAGGGTTCAGGCCATGTGAACGTCCCAAACGCCAAGGGTTTTACCAAGGTTGCTGCTTACAAAGTCTCTACTCGCCATTCAAACCGTTATTTGATAAAGGCTGCCGACCATCCATCGGCTTCTGAGCCAGTGGAACTGAGCGATGACATAGAGGCTTTAGATGATTTAGAAGTTGGGTTGAGGAAAATTTATGAAAGACAAAGAGTTACCATTGGTGATTGGTAAGGGGAGCAAGGCGGCGGGTAAAAAGGTTGTGAGCTTGAAGGGTTCCGGGAGGGGTGGTGAAGGTTCCACCAATGTTAATCCAGGGGAGGTTTATGTGCCGGATTGGAAGGTCACAGTTGATGACAGCTTCAAGCCTTTATCCGTTTATGAGGATGTTTTTACCCACTTTGATTCTCTTGTTGTTCGAGGTTCTTGCTCATCTATGGATGATGACCTGATGATTTCGAAAAATGGTAATGGGTGCTTGTAACGTTGTTGCCTTGCTTCCAGAGGGTGTACCCCGATTTCGCAGGAGGATGCGAGAATATGATGTCTTCTCGAAGAAGAGGGATGAGATGAAGGCTTCACTAGCTACTCTAAAGAAGGAGGCAGAGGGTTATGCTGGGAGGGAGAAAAGCTGATGTTGAGGATTGATGAGCTTTCTTCCCAGCACAAGACTGAGATGGTTGAGTTGGAAAAATGTTTGGAAGCTGACAAGGTTCAAGTCCGGGTTGATAGGGCTGCTTTGGAGGTTCAGAAGTAGCCTCCTTGGAGGAGAAAGAAGGGTTAAAGGCTTCACTTTCCCAGGCAATTGGTGATAATAAACGGCTCATTGAGCATGGATTCCAGCAAGTGGTTACCTATCTTCTCCATTCGTCGGAGTTCAACAAAGTCTTGGGTGATGTGTACACCAAGCTTCTTGCTCATGTGAGACACCAAGGTTTGTTTGTTGGTTAGAAAGCCTTGTGAACCTGGGGAGCCTTAGGAAAAGTATTCTCTTTTTCAACCCAAAGCCTTCAAAGTCTTCAAGGGAACAATTTTTAAGATTGAGCATATGGTTTACCCTTATGTAGGTGAAGTCTCCAAGTGTTTTGGTAAATCTTTGCCTGTCTTGCAGGAGCTAAAACCCCAGAGCCTTAATGAGGTTGTTTGTAATGAAGTGTTGAAGTCCCTCTCGAAGAAACTTCCTTGCTCCGGAGATAGCGAGGAAATGTGTTCTGAAGGTGGTGAGGGCTCAAAGGCTTTAAGCCTTGAAGCCTCCGAGACAGCGGGTGTCGTAGGGAGGAAAAAGAGAAATGCTAAAAACACCCAAGATGATGGGGTTTTGAATAAAGATGATGCAGCAAACTCTATCATCTCTGATGCTGCTAAATGAATAAGAAACCTTAATTCATAGCTTTCTTAGCATGTCGAACAATGTTATGGGTTGTTTGATTGAACATCTTTTGATTTTAAAGGAATCGTCTAGGTCCCTTGGTGGTTAAAGCCTGGGAGGCTTGTGGACAATGTTTTATGTTTGATGGCCAGTATGGCCTTTGCTATGTCTAGCTTGCTATGCTTAACTTGTTATGTTTGCTTTGTTTATCTTGATGTGTTGTTCTATTTATTCCCTTGTGTTTTCATTGGTTTTGTATGTTGTCTTTGTTTTGGGTGGTGCATCTTATGTTATTTATACCTTAAAGGGTTCAGTGCTGTAGTCACTTAGCCTTAGGATATTTTTAACAAGAAGATACAACCTCTATCCTATGTATGACATTCACTTAGAGTCTTTTTGGTTCGTAAGCCAATGTTGGGGCTTAAGGAACATTTGGTGTAGGTTGTTCAAACCCGTCTATGAGACATGTTTTTTAAGATTTCTATGAGTCTCATGGAGTTGCATTGATTTAGGAACTCACCCCTTATATAGGTCCATTCAACCCTTGAACCTATTGAGCGATGTGGCCTGGGATCTCATCCCCTTACATGGCCCTTGCCATGGAGTTTCTTGCTAGGTTCTCAACCTGATTATAGGATAGAAAGACAAATTCATTGTTCATTCATTTCAAAGTACTTTGATTACTAGGGGAATAGAACAACTTTTTGGAACTATTTGTAACACGTTTTGGTTAAACATGGAACCTTTTAAGGTTTTTGCCATCTCAATCGCGGGGAAGCTTTTTGCCTTGCGGGCCTGCCAGCTTGTATGATCCCCCTTTGTAGGCTTTAAGGATAGTGTATGGCCCTTCCTACTTAGGGCCAAGCTTTCCTTGGCTTTCTTTCTTGCATGCATCATTATTTCGAAGCACAAGGTCCTCAGGCTTGAAGTGTTCATGTTTCACCCGTGTATTGTAATACAATTCCATGTTTTGCTTGTACCTTGCTTTTTGTATGGCTGCTTGATCACGAGCCTCTTCGAGGTGTTCCAAATTCAACATCGTCTCTTTCTTATTTGGCTTGAGGTCGATGTTAATTGTTCTTTGTGTTGTTGCTCCGATTTCAGCTAGGATTACAGCCTCTGATGTAAACACTAGGCTGTAGGGTATTTTCTTGTGGCTTGTTTTCTCGGTTGTTTGAATTTCCAATAGCACATTGGGAAGCTATTCGAGCCAGTTGTTGTCGTACCTTCCCAATCGAGATTTAATCCCTTCAACATTGTTGTGGTTTGTCCTATCAACCTGGTCATTGGATTGTGGGTAAGCTACCGAGCTGAATACTTGAGTTATTCTGAACTCCTTACCATAGGAGCTAGAAGGCTTCTCGGCAAACTATTTCCCGTTATCCATGACTCGGACCCCTGGGAGCCCAAAACGATAGATTATGCTTTCGAAATCAATGACATGTTTCCCTGAGATTTTTGTCAATGGTTTTACTTCTGGTCACTTGGTGAAGTAATTCACGGCTACCAATAAGAGCTTGACTCCTCATTTGGCTAGTGGGGATGGACCAACGATGTTTATTCCCTACTTGTGAAATGGTCAAGCCGAGGAGATGGGAACGGGGTCATGTTTGGGGCTTTTGGGTACCAGAGCATGTAACTGACAAGCTTCATACTTTCGCAGTTGTTCGGAGGTATCTCGATGCATGGAAGGCCAAAAGTGTACGAGGTTCATCAACTTTGACACTACCGATTTTGGGCCACAATGAGCTCCACATATCCCTTCGTGAACCTCTTTGATCAGATATTGGCTTTGTTTTGGGCCAACGCATCGAAGTAGTGGTGCAAGGTATCCTTTTTATAAAGGATATCTCCTTGTAACACATATTGCCTTGACTTGATACGAACCCTTTTAGCCTCAGTCTGGTCATTAGGTAATTCACCATTTTGAGGAACCTTTCAATGGGAGTCATCCAATTTGGCCCTTTTTTAGTGATCACATCTTGAACCTCCAGTTTTTGGATGGATGAGGTTTTTAATACCCCAACTAGTACCTTCTTGGTGAGGTGGGTAAACGTAAGAGATGCAAGCTTGCTTAGTGCATCAACTTTCTTGTTTTGAGATCTTGGAATTTATTTGATGGCACATGTTTGAAATACGTTCATTGATTTCTCTCAGTACTTATTCATGTTGGGTTCTTTTGCTAGGCAGCTGTTATTGTCTTGGCTTGAGAGAGTTTGTGAGGACTTGAAGCTTTTGAACCCCATTTCTTTGGCTATGTAGTTGTCACTTACTTGGTTTGAAACAAGCAATAAGTCTGTGAAGACTTGAAGCCTTTTGACACCCATATTTTTGCAAGCTTGAGCCCAGCAATAAATGCTTCATACTCAGCTTCGTTGTTTGTATTATGAAATTCAAGACAAGGCATACGTGAATTCCAATTCGTTAGGATCAATTAGAACTAGCCTTGCTCCTGACCCTTCAATGCTGGAAGCTTCGTCGGTAAAGAGCTTCCCGGTATGGGGGTCGGAGGGTTCAGTGGAGGCTGTATTAACTTCCGTTGTGACTTCTTTAGGGACTTCTATGATGTAGTCAGCTGGGACTTGGGCTTTAATAGCTTTTTTCGGGACATAGGTGATTTTGTGTTCACCTAGTTTTCACAACCCATTTGGCTAATCGTCCAGAATTTTCTTGTTTTTCAAGCACATTCTTAATAGGTTGGTCAGTGACCACTTGTATCGGGTATGACTGAAAGTACCTTCGAAGCCTTCTAGCCGTTTGGACTAGGGCTAGAGCAAGTTTTTCCGAAGAAGAATATTTGATTTCTTCTAATTTTGAAGTTTTGAAAAAGTAAACGGGTATCTGAACTTTGTTTCGTTCAATGATCAGAGCCGTACTTATGGTCTTTTCAGCAATCGAAAGGTAGATAGAGGTTGTTCCTCTTGTTTTCATAGCCAAAATGGCTGGGAGTGAATCCAAGTGTTGCTTCATTTGGTTGAAGGCTTCCTTTTGAGGTAAAACGCTTCAAAGCTGTAAGCTTTCCATCGAAAGTCCTTCTTGTTAGCACATCACTTGAGGGTTGGCTTTTATGTTTTGTTTCCCCATGATGTGCCCTAGAAACAAGCACTTGACTGGATTAAGTTTCATGTTGATCTTTCTCGAGTTTTGTAAGGTTTCTTGTATGTCAGCGAGCATTTGGTATTCCGTTTTGCTCTTGATCACCAAATCATCAACATAAGCTTTAATGTTCTTGCCGATTTGTCCGGCAAACGCTTTGTCAACCAGACGTTGATAAGTGGCACCTGCATTTCTTAAACTAAAAGGCATTTTTTTGATAGCAAGATATACCTTTATCAGTGTGGAATGTGGTTTTTTCTTCATCTTCTTTTTTCATTAGGATCTGATGGTAACCCTTTTAGGCGTCAAGAAAACACTTGAACGGGAAGCCTGTGAGCAAGTTATCCTTGAGATCTATCTAGGGCAGTGGGTAGCAATCCTTTGGGCATGCTTTGTTCAAGTCTTTAAAATCGATATACATTCTCCAAGACTTGTCGGGTTTTCGAACCATTACGGGATTGGCCGCCCATGATTGATACTTGACCTCTCGAAGGATTCCGGCTAGGACAAGTTTTTCCATCTCTTGGCACTCTTCAAGGCTTCTTTCACGGGCTTGATTTCGTTTCTTTTGTATAATGGGCTTAATATCAGGTGGCATCCATAACTCATGTTCAACAATGCTACGAGGGCTGCCGTTATATCTTCCGAACACCAAGCAAAGACATAGTGCAAGAGCAACTTTTCAAGGTATAGGAGGGTTTCCTTGGAAAGGTTAGTGTTTACCCTTATCCCCTGTTGAGGATATTTTGGGTTTATGTCCAACCCTTGTTCATCGTCTTCGTCCTTTCTTGAGCTTTTCCCTTCAACCACAAAAGCTTCTTGGGTAGGTTGAAGGGTTGCTATCCCTTTTTCAGTGGGAATCTTCACAGTACCTTGACCAATTGAAACTGCCATTCCGAACACACTTTGCCCTGGCCTTCCTATGATAATATCATAGTTGGAAGGGATATTGATCACCGCAAAAGTGAGTTGTTCGGTTCGTCCCTTTGGTTTCTCGTTGAACAAACATTATGGGTTATTTGGCCTAAAGGCTTAATAGCTATGTCTGCGATACCTTCGATGGAGGATTCAGACTGTTGAAGCTTTGAACGTTCATCGTCGCTGAGAGGGTCAAAGCATTTCTCAAACATGATTTTGGTGGTTGCACCGGTGTCAATGTAAGCCTTTTGTGTCTTGATGGTTCCTATGTTGGATTCCATCGCCAGAGGGTTTGAAAGCAACTCTCCTTATGTTGATATTCCCAAGCCTTGAAATGATGGCGTTTGTGGGAAGCTTTGTTTTCAAGGTCGACCATGTTCACTATTATTTTTTTTTCAACCATCTTGTCCTTGACCCCTTTAACCAAGTGAGCCAGTTCGGACTTGACGGTTTCTTCGATCCTCTTTTTGGGTTGGAAGAAATCATTGGTATGGTGACCTTTCTATTCGTGAAACTCACCATATTGGCTTGATTTTTCCGATCTTTTGTTTTTTGTCAAAGGCTGAGGAAGGTGGAAGCTGTGTTTTACCTCTTCGGTTGCCAAGATCTTTTGCGGAGTCTTGGTTAAGGCTGTAAAGTTTATGGTTTTTTCTCGGCTTGGAGGGTTTCGGCCTTCAGGCCTTCTGGAATCCGAACCTTTGAACCGTTTATCATAAGAACCATACCAGTTAAGAGTTCTCTTTTTTTTTCTTTGATGTATACAGCTTATTCTCCTCGAATGTGGGCCTCAGCCCTTTCGAGTGTTTCTTTAAGGGTTTTGGGCAGGCATTTGTTGAAGTCTCTTGCGAGATATTTGGAATTTATAGCATTCATGAACCCTGCAACCCTAATCTTTTCATCGGCGTAAGTTAAACCTTCCTTCTTGTAACTTTCGATGAAGTCTCTGAGACTTTCATCATCACGTTGTTTGGTCTGAAAGATTACCGTGGCATCATTGACATGCCTCTGTTGTTATAAGGAACTTTTGCTAAGATCGTCAAAGGTCTGAATGCTTCGTCTAGGAAGGTCATTGAACCATATGCGTGAAAACCCTTCAAGGGTTTGCATGAACATGAGACAACATTCGGAGTTAGGTCATTTTTCAATTCTTGCAGTCCCAACGAAGATTTGGAGGTAGTCTTTAGTACCGTGATGGCATCTTTATCTGGGTTTGAAACTCGTAATCAACGATTTGTTGAGAGAAGCAAGACAAGTTTGTTGGGCTTGTAGGGTTTTGAGAGGTCTTCTACTACCCTTGAAGCTGGGTTACCGTTTGAGGTACCCTGGTGAGTGGTTGGTACTTGGTTGATGAAGTTAAAGCTAAAGCCTCGAAGGCTTTCTGTGTCATCATCCAGCTTTCACGTGCTGCAAAGGAAATTGTGCCATCATTTGTGTCATCAGCTAGGGCATAAGGTTAAATCCTTAAAGGCTTTCTGATGGTACTAATAAAAGATGCCATTATCCGTTTCATAAGGTTAAAGCCTTAAAGGCTTACTGTATAAGGCATTCCCATGGATGTGCTCATGACCGCACCTCGAGCCAAAGGCAGAGTGGCCATGGCTTGTTTTCACGAAGTAGCAATGGGAGGGGGAACACTAGAAGCTGGTGACTGCCATAATTGATCAAGAGTGGTTTTATGCCCCATAGGTGCACTGGTTGTAACGGGTTGGGAGGTAAATAAGGGAAAAGCGGTTGGACTTGGCCTCCCCAAAAGCTAAAGGGCTTGAGTGGTTGGTCTGTCACACTAGGACCAGCTTCAAGGTAAGATGTGGCTGAACGTGAGCTGCTAAAAGGAAGAGATGGAGGGCCATGTGATAATGAGGGTTCAGACTCCTCATAATTTAGTCTTATTCTCACTCTTTTCCCTTTCTAAGCTCACATGCCAGTTGAGAAGAAATCTCAGTTGTAAGAAATTTCTAGCTACTCCCTCGGGTGTTAGATCTATGTGTTCCGGTGTACGCATTACATTGATTTGAATAGGTGCAACCCCTGACCGAGATGGATTTGTGTTTGAAAAGAAGTGAACTCCGGGAACATATCCCGGTGGAGTACTTCCGGGAGTAGAAAGAGGTGTAGATAGGACCGGTGAGATCCGACCCGAATTTGGTGTTATATCGGTGTTGTTAGGCACCTGATTTACCTGACCGAGAGACTCGCTTTCAGACATGATGTAAAGAGAAAATGGAGCTACACAACTGGTCTTTAAGATAAAGTTAGCGGCGTAGCCCCACGGTGGGTGCCAACTTGTTGATACAACAAATACAAGACCAAGGCCTGTAGCGATATCTCCGGGTAAAAGGGTTCAAGGGTTTCGATTAGCCTAACGCAGGTCGTGGGGTCCCCCACGTTTGTAGCACGTGGGGTTGGATCACTTGTTTATTGATCGCTTTTGATTCCAGCTTGAAGGGAATTCAAGCCGGAATGAAGTTGTTAGCGAAGCAATGCTGTTTGAAGTGAAGAAGAGAAGCAAGTATGAAACTTGTTCTCAAGAGAGGAGAGAAGATCAGAGAGTATGTGTTAGCCCAACTGATCTGGTGTGTCTGATATGGTTGTTGGAGCTGGTACTTATAGATAAGATGTATTCTATAAGAGGAAGCTCGTGACCATGGATCCAAGGCTACAGTGGAGGAATTACCCGTTTGGGGGTTGGAGGCTTTAGACCTGCGGATAAAAGGTTGTTCTCTGTGCACATGTTCTGTCTGTGCAGAAATGGTTCACACGTTAAGTGTTGATGTGACCGGACACTGTGCTTGTCCTTTTTACTGTTCACTTGAGTTCGCGCGTATTGAACCTCTCAACCTTTTAAGCTGTTATGTATATTAGTCATTTTATTGAGATTTGGGCTACCCCGTCATCATATACAAATATATACAACTCTATTTCCGAAACTAAATGAGTAAGGGCGATTTTTATCAAACCTATTGAATGAAAATAAAATAATGTTTATGTATTAATGAATATATTAGTGGGAAAACAAGCAAAGGATATATTCACAGGCTTTTGATGTGCAGGATAGACAACCTCTGAATACAAAAAGCAAAAGAATCACGTATCGGAGTGGACGTCTCTCTATTTTTAACCTCTTATCATAGAGGAATCCATTCCATTTCTTTCGGCTATCTAAAAAGAGAGAAGGATATATTGTATGTACATCCTTTGAAAAAAAATATATTGTATATTGCATGAATCTAATGAAGTCCAAGAATATCTATACACACACCAAATAAATAAGTAATGTTGTAATTTTGTATACCCAAAATTCTTTTTCATATGTCTCTTATTTCACCCGATTCGTATTTTATTTCGCTTCGGCCCCTGTATTTTCGGTATTTGCTGAAAGTTCCACATACCTATTTTTCATGAATGTTTTAGTACTTTCGTACTATTCCAAGCTATTTAAAATTACTGATATGTAATTTTAATTGTATCTTATTTCAAATTATCGTTTTGTAAGTTCTAAATCTTTATTACGAACAATTTCATATTTTACTTAGAGTAAAATGCACGGATAGTCCCTGTGGTTTTGCAAAGTTTCACCTATAGTCCCCAGATTTTGGAAATTACACTCCTAGTCCCTGTGGTTTGACAGTTTGTTACGCTGATAGTCCCTGGAGTGGATGTGGGTTAGTTTTCTCAGTTAAGTCCATGTGAAATGACAAAAATACCCTTATTATTAAAAAATAATAATTAACACAATAAAAGAAATATACCACTACCACCTAGAATCATCTTCACATCTTGCCACCAAACCACCATCTGCAACAACATCGTCATTATAACCACCACACCGTCATCATAACCACCACCCGCTACCATAACCACCACCTGCAACCATATCGCCACAAAACCACCACCCGCAACCTGACCTTCACAATAACCACCACCTTGAACCATACCGCCTCCAAACCACCACCTGCAACCACACCAAACCAGCACTTCCACCTTTCTTCTCCAGCCATCAAATTCCAAAATCATCAAACAACCAACGTTATTTCCAAAAAAAAAAAAAATACCTGATACGGATTGTACCAAATTCTCGTCGAATCAAACCACCATCACCAATCGCGCATCATATGTATCTGTATCCCCAATCTCGTTCATTGTCTTTCTTTTTTTGCTCATCCTGTGGAATATAATGCACTAAAACGGTGTCTGTTCGGTTCCGATAATACAAATCACTGATGTAATCAATCGAAGTGTTGTGTGGGGTCCAAGGTTTTGGTTAAGGTTTTGTTTGCGATTGCATCTAGAAATAGTGATTGGGACGACTTTTGGAGCAGCAGAAGCCAAAGGATTCCATTGAAGTTACGGCGACTTTTGGGGCAGCGAAATTGGGGGCGATTGAGAGGCGTGTAGGAGAGGAATCAGGTAATGATTGACCGGACATCCGGCGGTGTGGCCGTCGCATGCCTGCAGTAGATCCATGATTGGGTGGAAGTGAAAAGGGAAACCCTAGAACGATGGTAAAAGGGAAACCCTAGAACGATGGAAGTGAAAAGGGTGCAGTAGATCCATGGTGATGACTACGACGGAGATGGTGATTGTCGGATTTGAAGCAGGTGGTGGTGGTGTGGGGTAGGTGGTGGCTGGTGGTGTTGTGGGGGGTGGGTGGTGGCAGGTGGTGGTGTTGGTGGTGGTGTTGGTGGCGACAGGTGGTGATGGGGGTTTGCCAGAGAGAGAGAGTAGAGAGAGTCTGAGAGTATTTTAGAGAGAGAGGGACTATCTGTGTTTATATATATGTGTGTATGTGAATTATTTTTTATATTTTAATAAAAGCAAGGGTATTTTTGTCATTTCACATGGACTTAACTGATAAAACTAACCCACATCCACTCCAGGGACTATCAGCGTAACAAACTGTCAAACCACAGGGACTAGGAGTGTAATTTCCAAAATCTGGGGACTATAGGTGAAACTTTGCAAAACCACAGGGACTATCCGTGCATTTTACTCTTTTACTTATTCAACTTGTATAATAAATGGTTTACTAACCTGGTGTGTGTAGGGGAGGGCTATGCTAAAATAGCTATACCTAAAAAATTGTATGAGCCAAGGAAATTCTAGGAGCAATAAAACACAAGAGGGTTATGCTAAAAATGAAATTTAGACCTATAACGTGTAGGGAACTGTTAGGAGATACTACGTGTCCAAGGAAATTTTAGGGTGGGAGGGGCACTCCTCTCAGGGGAGTCCCCTCTCTTACGCACGGCAATTCAGCACGCGCCACGTCAACTCCTCTCACACCCTCAATTTGATGGCGGCACTCATCACTTAGGGGACTTGCTTTTTTTTATTTGTTGTAATTATGCATTTTTATAAGTTAAACAAATATTAATAAAAATTAAATAAAATTTAATAAAAGACATTTCATTAAATTAAAAATAAAAATTACATTCAAACTAGAAAAATAAAAAAACAAACTATTCGTCGTCGGAACTCACTTCAAGGTGAGGTAGATCTAAACGTCCGAGATGCTCAACGAGATCGGGTTTTAGTCTCCAATGCGTTTCTTCGTCAATGAGCTCGCTATAAGCTGTATCATCGAAGACGGGTTCGACTGGAGGATCTTGAATGTGTACCGGTGCTATCGCCCTTCCGTCGTCTTTTATAATCATGTTATGTAAAATAATGCACGTATACACGATGGACCTTATCTTTTTCACCGTTTTGGAACGCATTGGACGATTTAGTATTCCCCACTTCGCCTTTAACACATCAAACGTCCGTTCCACATCTTTTCTTGCGGCCTCGTTTTGCCTCTTGAACTTTTTTCATTCGGGATGTGAGGATATGGAAAAGACTTCACAAACACGGACCAGCTAGGGTAGATCTCATCAGTAAGATAATACCCGCGTTTGTATAAGTGGTCGTTCACTTGAAATGGACAATTTGGCGCCGTTCCGTTTCGTTGAGTAAGAAATAACGGAGATTGTTGGAGCACGTTGATGTCGTTTTGTGAACCCGCCGGGCCACAAAAAGCATGCCAAACCCACAAATCTTGAGACGCCACCGCCTCTAACATAACTGTCGGGTATTGATGATCGCCTCTCATATATTGTCCACGCAATTCTGTGGGGCACATTCTCCAGACGAAGTGTGTACAATCCAGACTACCCAACATACCAGGTAGGTGATGTCTCTCTTCATGAGCCTGATACAATAGCGCAAAGTCGTGGCTCGTTGGTCTACGTAAGAATTCACCGGCATACATTGTACAGACCGTCTCGCAGAAATATTCAAGGCACTCACGAGAGGTCCTTTCAGCCATATTTAAATACTCGTCGTTTTCGTCTGGTGGGTTACCGGTTGCAAGTTGTTTAATCGCAGAAGTAACCTTTTGCAACGCCGTGAAACTTTTCTTCATTCTCCCGTCCAAGCCCTCTTGAAAACACTCGTTATTCGCTTCCACGTCACTAACAATTTTTAGGAACAAAGACTTGGACATACGAAATCTCTGACGAAAAATTTCGGCATTAAATTTTGGATTTTCAACAAAATAATCGGCCATGAGTGTTTCGTGGCCTCCCACACGATCTCGGCGGACAATTTTTTTTTACTAGACGATGCCGTGTCTAGTAGCTCCGCTTGTTGGATGGGATTTTGGAAGAAAATTAAACTATCATCGCTTGACGATGAATCTTCATCGTCGGGAAAGTCGGGCAGGGGAGAAAAAAACGGGAACTTGGAATCCATTTTTTTTAAAGATTGGTTAAAAAAATTAGATGAGTTGAATGGGTGAGAGTTGTTTTGGGTTTGAAAAATAAAAAGATTAAAGAGGTAGTATTTATAGGGGTTAGGAAAAAAAAAATTTAAATGTATAACGGCTATATAGCCGTTTAAAGTTTGATTCCCTCATCGGTGAATACACACCGATCCCATTCACCGAATTGCATCCCCGCGGTGATGGCCGCGGTGTTCCCGCTCGGGGACTTGGGTCACCGCATGCCTCCCCGAGAAGTGCCCCGTATACCCTTAAGAGCAATAAAAATGCGCTAACGCACAGTTGAAAATAGCACGCTTTGATGCACCGTTATTTATTTTACAGGCACTTAATACTTCCCTTTTTATACTTTTAGGCAAAATATCCTTTTAAGCATAGCCCTTCACTATATATGCATATGTGTGTATAGTGACAATACGCAGAACACAATAAATCATACACACATATGTATATATATGCATATATTTAGTTTAGTTATAGAATCTACACATGTGTAAGTTATATTATCTACATATGTGTAAGTATACGACTGAAATTTTGAAAAAATATGATAAACGGTTTGATGAATTTGTAAGTACATAAAATACACATTTGTATGTTAGAAGTAATAATCAATCAATTAATCATACCCAGTATAATCCCACAAATAGCAAAGCTATTGGTAGGGTATGGGGATGGTGGGATGTAGGCACACTTTACCTCTACCCCTAGGGATAGAGAGCCTATTTCCAGTGAGACCCTCGGCTCCAAAACACACATGAAAGAAATAAATAGAACGTTAGAAGTAATAAATTTCAAGATATAAATCATTGATCAAACAAATTAAACGTTTAAGGTTTTTTCTTGTCCTCGAAATAATCTAATATTACGTAGTGAACTTCACTACATGTGTGTATCTACATACTTATGTGCGTACATGCGTACGTACATACAACACACATTGATTCATACATGTACCTTAGCAAATAAACTGCATTGTGTGAAAATTTGTTTTGCGTGATGGTCGTTTATTTTCCAAGGGTGAGACCCTTATTATACTAAGGTTGTGGGGGTGAGGTTGACACCCCAATACCCCACCGGTCATCCCATCCTCCACCTCACACCACCTTCCTCTCCATCCCATCAAGGGGGTGGAGCCTTCCCTTCATTGAACAAGAGGGAGATAGAGAAATAGAAGAGAGAGAGAGAAGCCACATTAGGGAGGTAAGGGGAAACTTACCGATGGCACTGAGATAGGGTCGGGGGTGATCCCTGACGAGACAAGCTCACCTCATCTCGGTGCAATAGGTGGTTCATTCCCAATCTCCTTGTCGTAAAATTTTGGTATGTTCTTAAAAGGCATTGCATGTGTGATTAACAATAGGTATTAAAAGGCATTGCATGTGGGATTAACAATAAAAAAATGGAAGGGGGAAGGAGGAACGCACCTTTGAATTGGAAAGGGTGATAAGGTGGAAGGGAGAGTGACGTGATGTGGAGGTGGAGGATGGAGGAGTGGGAGAGCACACCCCATAACTTAGGTTGTGGAGTATGGGGCGGGGGTTTGGGCGTGAGTTGGGGGAAAACGCCCAAGCCACCACCCCGGGTGGGCTTGGGTTGGGGCGTGGCCCTTGGGGCTTGGGTTTCAAGCCAGGCGTGGGGCGGGGGTGACATCCTAGCTGGCTGCCTTCAATTCGCTGACCATTTTTTGTAATTTTTTTTAATAATCTGCCACGCGGTGCACCCAACCCATGCCCAACCCACGCCTCGCCATACCCCGCGGACACGTCACTAGGCGGTGGGGGGGCTCCCATTCCACGTGTCAACAAATGCCCCAACCTAGGGCTGGCAAATCGTGTATAGCCGTACACGATAAGACACGAAACGATAAGACACGATACACGAAATCCCATACACGAACACGACACGATAACTTATCGTGTCCTTTTTTTCAAACACGAACACGACACGATATACACGAAAATTACCTGTTAACACGACTGTTATACACGAAAATTACCTGTTAATACCTGTTAACACGAACACGACATGCTATCTGAGAGTTAAAAATTGAGTTTAGGGTTTTATTTTTCTTGAATTGAATGAGGAATGAAAATAGAAAGGAATTAAGGAACCTACACGCACATGGCTGATGAGTTTTATTTAATTTAATTTCTTATCGTGTACTAACAGGTAAACAGGTATTTAACCTGTTTATCCACGAAAATTAACAGGTAATCTCGTGTCTACCTGTTTGGTACACGATACCTGTTAAGGCCATACACGATACTTGTTAACTTCGTGTAGGTTCGTGTCGTGTATTCGTGTAAAATTGCCAGCCCTACCCCAACCCAAGCCCCACCATACCCCACGCTCTTAAGGTGCAAACCTAAGACTAAACGAGAGGGTTGTGGAAGACTTCACTCAAAATTGACGGACAATAAAAAAAAACCTTTTATACTAATGTATTATAGGTTTTTGCGATTTTATATGAAGAATATAAAAAACTTGTCTCAAAAAGGATCCTTAATTATGAAAAATGATTAATCGTTTAAATCAAAACCATGATATACTTGTAGTTAGATAGATATGATGTGAAAAGCAAACACTAACACTACAAAAAGAAAATGTGGGAATTTTACAGGATTTCATTTCATTGCATATTTACGTTGCATTTGTTTAAAATGCTATAAACGCATATTTAATTAGATGAAACTTTTATGCATATAAAAGTAAATTTTACTCAAAAAAAATATATCCCTTGTGTTACAATTTACATAAACTTAGCATCTTGTGATTAAGATTGAAATTGTATGTTTTTAAACATAATTCTTGTATACGTTTATTCTTTATATATAATCATAAAACAATAAACACATTTCACGTACACACTTTATTTTCGTGATTAATCGATTTCCTATCGAAATTACAATAGCCATGTCACTTTTTATATTTACTGTGCACAGGGGCGGACCTATAGTGTTAGAAGGGGTAACCCCCGTTGCCCCTTAACGCTTCGACGATAGTGTAAATTTTAGAAAAATTTGACGTTTTTTCGATTTCATTACCTTTTTTTTAAACGTTACCCCTATGCTGGTTTTCTAGATCCGCCACTGACTGTGCATGTGAAATTCTTTGATATACGAAACTTTCAAAAATCCATTTTTTTTAAGTAAAATGTATTTCAGATTGACAAATTGTATATTTAGGCATAGCTTTGATGATTTATGAAATTAAAGTAGAATTGTGAAATTTTTAACATGTGCATTTAAGTTTAGTTACCATGATTTATGAAATTAAAGTAGAATCATAATTTTTTGTAAATATTGATGTAGAGTTTATTATTATATTTGTAAACTATATATCTAACAAATAAGCTTTTATAGATGACTTTTTCTAAAATATGTTGTATGCTTGACTTTAGGTAAAAGTCTGCTCCAAGTGCTCTTCCCACCAAACGAAATGAAATATAAAAAAAAAAAAGGGGGAATTAGTCAGCTCTATAAGTGGTTCCTTACTTTTCATTTAACTTTTATCAAAAAAAATATCGGGTCGACTTGCACCAATGCCTAAAGGTCACGACCATTGCATATGTCATAAATGATATTAAATAATAATTGACTTTTTAACTGAAAAATAAGATATATTTATATAACGTTAATTTACAATATCTCTATGATTTTTTGATTGTATCTTTTGCTTTGCTGGTTTTACTTGCTTTAAGGTCGTTGTTCCTTGGGCTTTTACTTTTGAACATTTTAGGTCGTTGAGATTTTAAAAGATTAAACCATCTCCGCCTCTTCTTCCTTTACTCTTTCTCTCTCTCTAGACGGCGATTTTCCGGCAAATGTAGGTAACTTTTCTGTTCTCTTTGTTGGGGTTTTGTTGTTTCATATTGTTGTTTTTTGGGGTTGCGTCTTTATTTGGTTTTGTTTGCTAGGTTTATGTGTTACGAATGTTACTGGAGTGATTACGTACGGTATGTAATGTGCTAAAAGTTGTCTAATTAAACAAACTAAAATTAACTCGAAACTAGTAAAGCTAAAGTAATTAGTCTGGATATCGAACCCACGAGACTCCTATTAAAAACGTGAACTAAACTCTATTACTTATCTACACTACTAATTTAATTGTTGGGGGGGGGGGGGGGGTCTAACGATCCTAATGGAAATAATTAGATGATTAACTAAAGCAAACTCAGACACAAACTCTAACTGCACATGAGATTAGATGATGATAAAAGCACTACCTAAGTTAGAATCCTACACATGAATGACAAGTCTTCTATCCATAATGCAATTATTGTGGAACCGAGATCTGATTATGCTAAACTCAAAGGATGATCTAAGGATCCTCGACCCTTCCAGAGGTGTCACCTAATAGATTCCTAAAAGTTGTCAAGACTACTGATTATGTGGATTTCCTAATGGTATTTCCAATTCTAATGATGAAGTACCCTCTAGACAATCTATCTCACAACGCGAAAGTCCCAATACACTAAGAAGTGTAAAGGGTAACTAATGATAAATTGATCAGACTCGATAAACAAGGAATGACAAGTAAACCAGAGAAATCTTCTCACAAAGCCTTTACTCCTAGCAACCTTACACTCAAGACAAACCGACAACCTCTCACCTCACGGATATTGAGATTGGTTGAATACTTAGACCTACTTAATTCACAAATACCATTCCTATCAGTTACTACATCTAGCAAACCATTTAACAATAAAAATCACACAGTAAACGATCAAGCATTCACCTATAACTGAAAGACATTCAACAAAGTACATGTGGAATGATAATTATGCAATAAATTTATCTAAATACGAGTACACATCAGATCAAAAATAAACAAAGTCTTTACTTCAAGACTAATCCACAAGTCAAGTTCCAAAAACTGAAAGATTACAAGTTAAACATGTGTAATCATCAAAACCTAGGAAATTCTATAAGTTTTAGCAAATGATCATCTTGAAAAAGCAAACAAGTATCAAAATCAAGTTCAACAAACATTGTTTAGAATCAAAGAAAACAAAGAAACAAGAAACCGAATGTTAACACCCGAAGAATCTTGATCGTATGCTTGAAACCTTGAATCCTAGCCTTGTGTTCTTCAAGAATCGCCTTTAGTAGCTCCCAATTCATCCAAAAGTCTGATTCTTCCCATTATAATTCGTCATAGGGTTATATGTAGTTAACTTGGTCGATAATCCAAGTTTTCACGAATTTAGACCACCTCGCGTCGTGCGAGGGTATTGCTCGATGTTGTCGCGTAGCGTGCCAACCATTAAAACGTGATGGCACTTTTGGTAATACCCCAAGACAACCAGGGGCATTTTGGTTTTTTCTGAGAATTATGAGCCATTGTGTCGCGCGAGGGATGTCTCCGAACCCTGTCGCGCGACGCGACAGGGGTCTTTTTCAACATTTTTTTCTCGATCCCCCGATCACTCGGGACATATTTGGAAGCTCGATTTTCTTCGTTTTCGGCCATTTTCACTTCTTGTTTCATGCGGACACCTGCAAAACACAAAAGACTAAGTACCATGCAAATCTCAATCAAAACGATACAAAACTCTTTGAAAATTATACAAACTATAGATTGGAAACAGATGTATTTTACAATACATCAAATTTCCCCACACTTATCTTTCTTTCGTCCCTGAAAAATAATTATGCTATGGAATCATAATCAGGTTTCAATCTGGTTTCAAAACTCAAGTTACTTCATCTTAAAATCTAATAACATGTTAACTGCGATTGCAAGGTATACTTGTCCACTTAAACCCAAACACTAGGGGTGTTCAAAACCAGATATCCGAAAATTCGGATATCCTAATTTCGGATATCCGAACATTTCAGATAGTGGATTTCGCTATCCGAATCCGTATCCGAATTTTCGGATATCCGAAATTTGGATATCCGAAAATTCGGATACGGATTCGGATAATGAAACGGATATCCAAAATTCTTAAAGAAAAAATTCAAAATTAAAGTTCCTACTTTTCCAACACAGCAAACATCAAATTAAACATCTGATTGTTCAAAAAAAAATTTGAATAGAACACAATGCATTGTACCAAAATAACATATAACATAATATAATATTGTCTCAAAAGAAACACATAATATTCCAGATCCAATCTATCATTCCAACTTCCAAGCCACCAAATGAAATCTGCACAATACAGTAATGCGAAACGATTCAACAATTAATTTTTGCTTAACCACATACGAGTGTAATGTGAAATAGAAATCAATAAAAGAACATGAAGTTCTTATATTAAATAGTCTAAAAACAAAGATCTCAAGTTTCAAGACAATGGTAGAACTTAAAAAAAGATGGAATCAACTTTTAAAAAAGATAGAATCAACTCATTGGACATATAAACAGGGAAAAATCATCTATAAAGTATACTGATGAAACAAATCACCTATAAATCGAAAAAAAACATCTATACACTGAAACTAAACTTAAACCTGCGATGGAACAAATCTGAATGGAAAGTTAGAAACAAACCTTCAATGGTCGTTTTTCAAGATCTTCGATGTTCAGATCTTGACCATCGATGTTAGTTTTTTTAAGATCTTTGATGTTCAGATCTTGACCTTCGATGTTCATATGTCGATTCTTCCATGTTCAGATCTTGATTCTTCGATGTTCCATTGTTCAGATCTTGGATGTTGAGTGTTAAGGGAAGTGGTGTAACACCCCAAAATTTCAAGATACATTGTTTAAAAATAAGGAAAGATTTAAAAAGAAATAAATGAAATACAAAATGACAATAAAAGAATTAGAGGGGCTGAGGTGTAATAAAACATAGTTGAAGTCATGGAAAAATGTCTAAATTAAATACCTTTCAATTTAGGAGGGGTTAATATGATAAATTGTAACCAAAAAGGGGCTAATAGGGTTTAAACCCAAAAACTCATCTCTGGTGCGTGTCTGGGATCGATCGAACAGGAGGAGCAAGGTGAAAACCCTTGCTCTTGCTAATTCACTCAGTTGATTAAGGAATTCAAGTCTAATCTGTTGCATGTCTCAAGTTTTCGATTATCTACACCTACATAGTGAAGTGGTAAATTTAATTTTCTAAAAATATGATTTGTAGAATGAGGGGTTAAACCCAATCTCGATTTCTTGAAGCTAATATGGGAATTATGAGTTAGAATTTCTTTCTAGAACAAGAATCAAGTTTGATTTCAGGTTGCATGAGAGGTTGTAGTGAAAAACCCATTTTGTGAAATGGTGTTATGATTAGGAGGATCATAATGATTATGATTGTATGTTATCTTGATATATGATCTTGTTTGTAATACTTGAATGCTAGATAAATTGATGTAGGAGGAAATAGTTATGCAAATTAGAATAGATGTGAGTATTGGATGATGATGAACTAGTAAAGATGTGCTTTAAAGACTTGTACCTTATACCTTAATTATGATGCCTACCAAGTGTTTGATGAAATGCTTAAGAGATGAATGTATGTGTAACATGGAAAATGATAGAATGAAGTAGATAGACTAAATGAATGAATGAATGTTGTAATGTAGGCATGAAGGAAGAAGGTACGAGTACTAGGAAAACGGAAAGCAAGCAAGACCGAGGTATGTTCCGTTGCATACGAAACCTTACTTAAATTTTTGATAATCGTGTAAAACAACCCTTGTTATAATGATTATGGTAATTAGTAAGAAGATAACAAATCCCTTGCGGATTTGGTTATGTTAACGAAGGTTATAATAAGCTATGCATGTCGACCGGTTTGAGTTGAACAAGTCGAGTAAGAATATGGTACCATCCGATTAGAATGGGTGGTCATGAATGCAATAATGAATGTAAGAAGTTCAATTCGTTATACGGATAGAACGAAAGAATTATGTTGAAAGCAATTAACCCGATGTTACCGGGTCGTAAGTGATATGCTTGAATCTCATTATGAGAGTATATGCCAACCCACTTAATTGGGTAATCGAATGCGTAAGAGAAATGAAAGAACATAAACGAATGGAATTATAATGATGGTATTGTAAGCGAAACAAGTATTATGATTAACTTTTTAAAGCTTTGTTGTGAGTGTAGGTAAATCCTCATCTTAGGCGACTTGGAGAATTGGAGCGAGCACGTGTTCATGATATGTCATACCAAGCGCTTCCGCTAGTTTGCATTAATGTTTTGTGTCAAATACTTGTTCATTTTGTATAACCTTCTAAGTAGTCATACTTTTCAAAACTTGAAGTTATGGGTCTTAGTCCTGTTTAGTCGAATGGTTCTTAGACATTATCTTTTGGATATTGTACAAAACAGGGATACACTCGTTTTACGGACGGGTCATGCCCAATTTTTGTTTTAAATATGTACTAGTGTTGTTAAAATTAAAGTCTTTAAATTAGTAAAGTTGTTATTTTATAAAGATGAATAAGCGGTCCTTACAAGTTGGTATCAGAGACAAGGTTTGAGGGATTCGAGCATAAGATGTGATGCTTGAACTCAAACCGATGGCTCATTCAAAAGTGTGCTCGCTCCAAGATCGCCAATAAGGTAACAATTTAAGTTTGGTAAATACGGGTATGTGTAATGTGCTTCTGATGTAAATATTAAGTTAATAAATGAAGGGGTAATTATGGAGGGCGAAACGATGAGTTCTAGGGATCGCACAGCTGGAAACGGACAAGAAAAGGATTAAAACATGTAAAATAAGACTGAGCAGCGAATGAACAAACGGCGGGCCGTCGCCGACGGCCGGATACCCGTCGCCGACGCCCCCTGGTTGCCGACGCCTTATCTACCTGTCTACGGACAAGTGGCAGACGCCACGTTTAGGAAGCCCGTCGCCGACGGGGTATGATGCCGTCGCCGACGGGTAGTGGAAACCGATTCCGCTGGGATTTTTATTTTGTTTTGCTTTTCATATTTTGAGTTTCCAAATCGTCCAGATGCCTATTAAAAGTTCATTTAGGGTCTATATAAGGCCTAAAAGAATTATGTAACCCTGACTAGTGGTTACGATAGAAGGAAATGTATAAAAGTCGAAAGTAATATGTCGAAAGGCATGCATGAATGATGAAAATTTAAAAGACGAGTAAAGTTTAAAATGTAAGAATGTGAATGAAACAAACACGGATTAATGCACCATGATGTAATGAAAGTTTGAGATTTGTACTAAACGTAAACATGACAATGTGTAGATAGCCGATACAAGAAACGTTAATGAGGATGACGATGATACTACTAGACAAGAAGCATTTGATAGCAAGGTCACAGAAGTGGCGGAAGGGGTTATGCAAGCTAATCTTCCACGATTAGCTCAAGAAGTAGAAAGTCGGGTGTTGGGAGTTGTGGATGCATAGCAAGATCGAAGAATTAAAGGAACTGATTGAAGGATCTAAAAGTAAAAGCAAAGAACGACGGTGCACGTACAAAGACTTCATGGCGTGCAATCCTGCAACGTATGATGGTAAAATCGATCTGATTGCATGCCAAAGGTGGGTTTCAAACATAGAAGCGGTATTTATACGAAGTCGGTGTGATAAGGAAGACCAGGTGATGTTTGCTACTGGTCAACTTACTATTCAAGCGAAAGATTGGTGGGATGCACATACTAAGGAAGTTGGGGAGGACAAGTTGCAAGAGATGACTTGGCAGGAATTCAAGGAACCTTTTATGAAATACCACTGTCCTCAGTCAGCCATTGATAAGATTCAGGAGGATTTCTTACGCCTCCGACAGAAAAATGAAACGATAAACAAAATATCAAACACGTTCATGGATAAGATGAAGTTTTGCGGAGACTTTCTGAAGACAGAAAGAATGAAGATCAACCGCTTTTATGGTATACTAAAGGCGGAATTTAGGGAGTTTATCACTCCCTCAAACTGTGAAACCCTTGACGAGCTTATCAATCTGGCACGTGATAGAGAAATTGAAATTAAGAGGCAAGAAGAACGTGGTGAAAAGAGGTCGTTAGAAAAGGGGACAAATGCAAGTCCATCTAAAAAGGCGAGGTTCCAAGATCAGGGAAGAAAATATAAGTCGAAGGGTAGTATTACTCCTTGCAAGACATGTGGGAAGCTACATACGGGGGAATGCCTTTTGGGTAAGAAGGGGTGCTACAAATGCGGTGAAGAAGGGCATACCTTCTACAAGTGCCCCAGCAACCCGAAGACTTGTTTCAACTGCTTCCAAAAAGGGCATGTTAAGTCAGAATGTCCTAAACTTCAGCAAGGGACAAAAAAAGAAGAAAAGAATGAGGATAGCTCTAGGGCGAAAGGAAGAAAGTTCCAAATTACATCCGAAGAAGCTAAGTCTCACCCGAATGTGGTCTCAGGTATGTTCTTGTTAAATTCCTTGCCAGTATACGTATTGTTTGATACCGGAGCCACCATGTCGTTCATTTCGAGTGAAATAGTGCAACACCCTTCCTTTAGAATTGAAAGAATGATGTCACCCTTAGAAGTAAAAATAGCCGATAGTAAAAATTATTTGTTGCACGAAATCTGTAGAAGTTGTAAGTTAACTATAGAAGATGAGGAATTTGACATCGACCTTATACCTATGGTTTTGGGGGAATTTAAAGTAATAGTGGGTATGGATTGGATGTCCCAAAACCACGCGAAGATAAATTGTGAAAATAAAACGATAACTGTCCAAACTCCGGGTGGAAACCAATTAAAAATCCAAGGAGAAAGAAACGTAGAAGCGAAACTATGTACTATTGCCCAAGCGGTCAAGTATGTAATTAACGGAAGTAAGGCCTACTTAGCTTATGTAGTAGACGCTCGACAGAGCCTCCCGAAGTTTGAAGATGTTGAGGTCGTGAACGAATTTCCGGATGTATTTCCGGATGAATTTCCGGGACTCCCTCCCGAATGAGAAATAGAGTTTTGCATCGAATTGAACCCGGGTGCGAAACCGGTAGCAAAGGCTCCCTATAGATTGGCTCCCACCGAGATGTGGGAGTTAATGACATAACTACAAGATCTACTAGATAAGGGCTTTATACGCCCGAGTGTGTCGCCTTGGGGAGCGCCTGTCTTATTTGTTAAGAAAAAAGATGGGTCGATGCGCATGTTCATCGATTACAGGGAATTAAATAAGCTGACCGTGAAGAACCGCTACCCTTTACCTCGAATTGACGATCTTTTTGATCAATTACAAGGGGCGAGTTGGTTCTCAAAGATAGATTTATGTTCGGGATATCATCAAGTCAAGGTACGAGAAGAAGATATTGCAAAGACCGCATTTAGAACCTGATATGGACATTATGAGTTCCTAGTTATATCCTTTGGGTTAACGAATGCTCCAGCAGCGTTTATGGATCTTATGAACCGGGTATGCCGACCCATGTTAGATAAATATGTGATCGTGTTCATAGATGATATTCTACTCTACTCGCGAAGCAAGACTGAACATGCGAGACACTTGCGTGAAGTACTTGAAGTTCTCCGTAAGGAGAAACTTTACTCAGAATTCTCAAAATGCGCCTTTTGGCTCAGAGAGGTGCAGTTTCTCGGCCACATGATAAACTCAAAATGTGTCTTGGTTGATCCATCGAAGATTGAGGCAGTAATGAAGCGGGTTTCCCCAAAAACTCCAACTGAAGTAAGGAGCTTTCTAGGCCTTGCGGGTTATTACAGGGGGTTTATACAAGACTTTTCAAAAATAGCGTTACCCTTAACGAAGTTGACGAGGAAGAATGAGAGGTTTGTGTGGGGCAATGATCAAGAAGAAGCCTTTCACGTGTTAAAAGAAAAGTTGTCTAGCTCTCCGGTATTAACACTCCCAGATGGAACGGAAGATTTGGTCGTCTATTCAGATGCTTCACATCAGGGTTTAGGGTGTGTTTTAATGCAAAGGGGAATGGTTATCGCGTATTGTAACAACTCTCATCAAAAAGTCCTATTTATTATTATTATTTGCCCAATAGGAAACCCTAATTGAGACCCCCAAGTGATTCTGCATAAACCCTAAAATTTTCAGAACAATTGGAATCAGGATCAGGGCCCCTAAAACTCAGGGGGGGGGGGTAAACCCTAGTTGATATTATCTTGACAGTTTTACGTGTACAACGAATTTTAACGCAAGACCAACTCACCTGAGCTACCTGGACACGAAGCTACCCTATGGTAGACTGGTATCCCTCGCGCCACGCGAGGGCGCCGTTTTTCATGTATAAATAGGGGTCTGTTACTTGCAATTATGCATTAGTTCGACGTTCAAACTCAATACGTACGTTGAGATATTGTCCAATTACTACAAAAACACGCACAGATACGAAGTGCTGCCGCAATAACCGGGTATTAACTCGATCGCTGCTACGATTCAATGTTCGATCGATTAAACTATACAATGGATGTTTAAGTACTGCCCACATTAGGGTTTATGCTTTGTCATTCGTCGTTAATTCGATGGATGTTTAAGTATCGCACTTTGTCATTCGTTGTGAAGGTTTAATCTCGTGGGTTATCGTAAATGTTGTATTAGTTACTGACCTAGTTTGTGTGCATTGATATTTAATTAGGTTAAAAGGCTAATCAGTAGGCTAAGCTCTGCTCATATAAATCTGCAATGTGAGTCATTCTCTTTTTATCAAATTACTTTACAAAACTCTATTTGTTTCAAGGTTATAATTACGGGGATTAAGTCTTTGTAATCACCAAATTACAGCCAGTATGTGGGGTTTTGTATACATTACTTGATAACCGTCACCATTGGACAACGGGGTAGCCAAGGGGTGATATGACCATGGTCACATACACCATTGGACTAAGAGGTTACCAATGGATGTTCGAGTGACAAATACTGTGGGTAGTTGGTTGATATATGGAAACATTGTAATCGCTCTTAATACTGTAAATTATAACAAACGAGTCGTTTTAGTAAAAAGAATGATTCACCAGTATTTCCCGCTGACAAAACCTTTTTCAAACATGTTTCAGGTGATCTGTTGTGATCCAGGAAAAGTGTCGTGAAGCACTATAAGCTTAAGGAAGTGGCTCAAAATAAAATAAAGAAACATGTTTTGTAAAATAAAGGTTTCTCCGTGAAATCATATGATTGTAAATTTCCGGGGTTTTATCCCGAATTGTGAAATAAAATAATCAGGAAAGTGCAGTTTTAAAAAGATCCTGAAGAAATCTTCCGCTGTTAAATAAATACCACGGGATTTTCTGTCCCACGGCTCCTGAACCGGGTCAAACCGGGTCGGGGGCCGTGACAGAAAAAGGTGGTATCAGAGCCACTGATTTAAGCCAATTAAGTATTTAGAAAATACTTAATTTTTACTAATTGCTATTTTGTGATTATATGTTTTATTATTTGAATATTTGTGTACAGTATGGGTAAGCAAAAGCTTTCAAACATGTAACACCCCAAAAACGAGTTTGGTAATCAAACCACGTTAATAGTGAAAATGAGTAAAATACCGTTTGTGGTAAAAAAAATTTAACCCGGTAAAAATTAGGATTTAAATAAATAAACTTGATATTAATTAAAAGGAGGATAAATACTTTGAGAAAAATAAAGTATGTAAAAGGCTCGAGTTAACGGGACTTAAAATAAAACGGGTTATGACTTCCCGAACCAATTAAGTTAACTAGGAATAATTAACCTAGTTAATAAGAGGGAACGTTACTAGAAATAAGTAGGTTATAGCCTACTCAATAACAAACCAAAACATGAGGGGCTAAAGGTGGTTAAATTGGAAAATGTTTTAACTATTAACATTTATAAAAAAAAATGAAAACACACACATAGGTGTGTGTGGAGATCGACCAGGAGGGAGCTCCCATGGAGCAAACCCTAGTTCTTCAAGAATCTACAAAATTGGAGCTCAATTCAGGCCGTAAATCGATGCATGAACATATAAAAACGATCACCAAGCTTAGGGGATCATGAGATATGTCAAATTTTTTATATTTATGAAGTTGAGATTCTTGATGAATTTATGAAAATCGAAATTCAAGCTTTAATGATTGATATTTGGGTCAAACTAGGATGAATCCATGTTTAGGAACAAACCCTAGTCAATAAATTTACGAATTTATGCTCATGATTATGAACTTCCTAATCACCCACTTAGTTGTTAAATGGGTTTTGTAGGTTGAGGAAGAACACTAGAATTTTGATTATGAGATGGGTGTTGTTTGAATTTCATGAAGTGAATCTAGGGTTGTTATGTATGTTAGATATAAAAAAAATTAGGAATGATGTTAAACTTGGTAGAAATAACTAGTTATGAACTAGTTTATAAATGTGTAAAAGTTATGCCCACTATGTGTTTGTTAAAATGCCTGAGTGAAATCGCGCGCCCACCCGGTTGAAAGTAGAATTTGATTTGATTAGGCATCGTAAGAATGCCTAATAACATGATAAAAATGGGTTTCATTTATAGATGAAAAACCCGTAAATGTTGTTTAATGAATAATGTATTTTTGATAATTGATTAGGTTGCTTAAAAGCGTTATTGAACGCAAATTTGCGTTTGGTATGATTGACGGTAAACAACCTTTATAAGTTAAGTTAACTAATTATGAAGTCGAATAGTAGTTTCGACATAGAAAATACGTAAGGTGGAAAAGTCGTGATTATTAATGACTAATCTAAGCACCTTTGAATGATGACGATAGTTTGACACTTAACGAGCAAGGTGGAGGCTTAGGAAGAAACGGGTCAAACGAATCAAGAAGGAAAAGAAAAGCGTAGCTCGGATACGAGGTAAGTTAAGCTTACGGCCTTTTTTACTTTTATTACAAAATGCTTATTTGTGAACATGGAATACGATTTATATTAAGTAAATGAAACATGATGTTCCGGCGCGATATAATGCTAGTTGGAACAAGTGAAAATGGTAGAAACCATAAATTATGGTAGAAAGGGGTAAAAATGGTGAAATGGTAATCCGGACATGGGTTAACGAATAGATAAAGAGATTTAAAACGACACCATTTGGCATAAGTCATAATGGGTCAAATAAAACAGGAAACGACTTTCAAGTTGGTTGATTTCAAAAAGTAAACTGGGATAGGTTAAAGGGGTGAAATGGTAATTAAGTGCCATCTTATAATGACAATTGGTCATTTTGACTAAACGGGTCAAATGGTGTTGTTAACACCATTTGTCAATAATATTTGATGATTGCTTGTTGAGTTTTGTGATCACAGGAATTAACACATGGTTAGCATTGCTATTAACTAGATATTAATAGCGAAAGGTATTTAAACGGGTCAATCTTATGACCCGAGTCAGGTACGCATGTTTAGAATTATAGCTAAAAGTGATATTTTGGTCAAATAATATCGGAAGTCCTTCATCGCGCAAATGAAGGGCTAAAATTGACCAAAAAGCCCTTGAGGGGTAAATAGGGTAAACAACCTTTAAAGAGTGGTTTTGAAATAAGTGTCTTGTTAAATTGAGTCATTGGAATTCGTATAAAAATGGTGATAGGATGTAAACAAATAGAAGCATGATTTAAGTTTAAAAATGTAAATTCTCGTAACGGGTCAAAACGAGTATATATGCATAACGGGTTAAAACTTCTTAAGGAACCCGTAAAGTTAAATCTTGAAAACTAGTAAACGGATATAACATGATGGCCATGGGATTTTGAAGGAAAATAACAAATTAGTTTGGTAAAAGCATGAACGGGTCAAAAGTATCATAGTTGAATATCAAGCCGAGAGCTTGAAATCTAAATTTTTGTGAATTCGGATGTTGGATTTTAACTCCATGTGATGGAGAATTAAATTACGAACGCGTAGGAAAAAGAATCGTGTAAAACAGATCAATAACGAATGAGTTATGTCCGTTTTCGTGAAACTTGGGTTGGCTAGGAATTATACAGCAACAAATAAATAGCTTGCTGTAAAAAAGGGGGCTAGGTGGGGCGTCTAGCCCCCCTGAATTCCAAAAATGTTTAATTTTGTTTGTTTGACCCATATAACTTGTTTAAACTTGTTATTTAACTATCGAAACTAACTTTTAAGTTGGTTTTGATCATAGGTGATTGCCAAGAGTGTCCGAATGAAGATCAAGCTCGAAGAAGAATCGAACACGATAAAGTTAAAAGCTTCCGCACGACGTTTCGTCCTATCTCTTAAACGACGAACACAAATTCATTACGATGTACTTAAACCTTTATTTGTAAAAGTTTTAAATTAACCATATTTAGTAAAGTACATTTAATCATGATTACATGCTTATTTTAGTAAACAATACGAAAACCTTAAAATAATAACAAGGGTGTTACAAAACATCAATCTTAAATTAGATAGGTCATCAAACGAGAAGGGAAGTTCATCCCAAACAAATTCCTCAAAACATTATGCAAATCCTGAAGAAGGAATATTTGTCCGAAAGGCACAATATGAGGAACCACTTTCTCCTAATAAAAGAAGTTTGATTATTAGGAAAAGTCAGGAGAAATTAAAGAAATTACAACCAAAAGAAAAGAGAGTTAATCAGAAAACCCAAGAACTAGGCAATAACCCACCATGGGAAGACAAGTTAGATGAAAAATGGGCAGATCTCTATATGCTAGCCACTGTAGCAGTAAATGCAAATCTTTAAATACTCTGACTCAAGTTTTAGCAACCTTATTACCTACAAGCCAGAAATATTATTCAGTAAAATAAATAAGTTACAGTAAACCCTGGTGTGTTTTAATTTTTAGTTGTCTTTGTGTTAAATTAGTCACACGGTATGAAATAATATTTAAAGGTTATTTATGAAATTTTGTTATAAAATTTTAACTTAGCAATTTTTGTGTATTTTGCATATATGCTAAACAGCATGAACGACTTGTCTGAAGCCCTTCAGAATCTAAATCTCTATCCGGTGAAGATAGAGGTTTCGAGAGATTTTAATAGGTACATACCCGATATAGAAGAACCTATGTAATTCAACGCTCCACCTCCAGAGAAACCCAAGCCTAAGAAAAGGAGAAGATTCGTGGGATGGAGGCGTGTGCGCAGAAGGAAACCCGCCACTAGGAAGATTCCCAAAATAGAAAATCCCTTAGATAAAGGGAAGGGGATTGAAGTTAGGGAAGATTCTAGGTAGATGGAAATACAGTTTGGGGAATATTCTAGGCAGATGGAAATGGAGTTTGGGGAAGGTTCTAGACAAACCAAGATGGAAATTAGGGAAAGCTCTAGACAAATTGAGGAGTTACCATTTCAGGAGGAATTGGATCGTGCATTAGAGAGCTGTGATGTAGTCAGGCCTATTAATAATAATCTCTACCCTTATCGTGCTGAAACTCAATTACCAATGAACTTGGAACCAGCAATCCCAGAACCTATAATCCACACCCAACCTCTAGGAATGGATGAATGGTGGACCAATGATTGGCAATTCCAAAACCTTCTCAACAGTCCTTATTCCTTTCTCCCCCAGTTCGACCCGGAACCTATACCAAACCCACCAATGAGCAATGAAAATTTAGCTGAACTCCACCACTTTGGCGAGAAGCTGGTGGATGCAGGAAATAGGATCAGGGAAGTAGGAGAACAAATTTCCTGGAAATACGATGAAAGGGAACGTCGTACTGAAATACCAACTGACGAAGGATAGTGGGTTTGTGAAACTGTGGTTGTATAATAAATACTAAAATATAATTTTGTGAAATAACCTAAAATAAAACTTTGTAAGATAATGGTATGTATTGACGCATATTATAAAATATAAAAATGGGAATCGAGAAATCGATAGTTTTGACTATATGTGTATTGTGAAATTTGTATGATTGTTTTGTGTATAATTGTTATTTATTCGATACTAATAAATTATATATATTAATTATCAGATGGAAAACGCTAATAATGAACCAGTTAATGAGGTTAATCAATCTGAGCAACATCCGGAGGATCAATTTATGACTAGGCAGGATATAGAAAATATTGTTGCTCAAGGAATAGCCAATGCTATTCCAGCAATACTTGCTGCTGCCCAGAAACCTGTTGAACCTCAACAAATCATTCCTAGCAAACGTATTTCTGAAGATAACTTCAGTAATAGTGTAAATGGAGGCAGTAATCATACTAATCACGATAATGATTCACGGCAAGCTCCGCTCCCTAAGAAAATGAAAGCTGCAACGCCTGGTTGCACTTACAAAGAATTTCTTGCTTGTAAACCCTCTGAATTTGCAGGCAATTAAGGAGCAACTGCGGCACTGCTTGGTTAGAGATAACCGAGCCAGTGATTACAATAAGTAAATGTGCCAAGGACGATAAGGTCATGTATGCGTCAAATCTTTTTAAAGAAGGGGCGCTAGAATGGTGGAATACAGTACTTCAAGTCAAAGGAAGAAGTATGGCCTATTCCATGAACTGGGAAGAATTTAAGAGTCTTGTAGAAAGAAAATTATGTCCCGAATATGAAAAAGATCAAATGGCGAATAAGTTCTTAAACCATCGATTGATGGGTGTAGATTGTCGTGGGTATACTTCGACATTCTTTGAATATGCTAGAGTGGTACCAACACTGGCTTCGCCAGAACCGGTACTCATTTCTCGCTATATTTGGGGACTGATTAGCGAAATTCGTAATATCGTTAAAGCTGCGAGACCTCGTACTATTGACGATGCGGTAGAATTAGCTAACACCCTCACTGACGAGCTGGTCCGCACAAGAGATGAAAACAGGAAAAAGGAACTGACTCAGAAAATTACCCAAGGATTTCGTAAGGGTAATAGTAACAACTTCAAGAAAAGAGGAACAGGGCAATCTTCAACTCCGCCGTTCTGCAGGAATTGCAGAAAGAAACATTATGGAAGATGTAATGTGACCTGCAATTTTTGCAAAGCCGTAGGACATCGTGAAGAAGACTGCAGAAAGAAAACAAGAATCTACTTTAACTGTGGCGAAGCAGGACATTTCAAAACAGAATGTCCTAAATTGGTCAAACTAGCAGACAATAAAGCCAAGACAGCCGATGAAGCTACTAAAAAGAATGTCAGAGCATTCCTGCTGACCACTCAAGAAGCAGAACTCATTCCAGATGTGATAGCTGGTACGTTCTTAGTTCACAACGTGTATGCAAAAGTATTATTTGACTCTGGTGCAAACCAAAGTTTTATCAATACTTCATTCTGCCAAGCTCTTAATTTACCTTTGACCAACCTTAGGCAAATTTTTACAGTCGAAACGGCATATGGGAATTCAGTTAACATAGATAAGGTTTTGCAAAAAGAAAATATAGAACTTTCAGGTCATAAATTTCATGCAAACCTATTACCAATGAATTTAGCTGGGTTCGATGTTGTGTTAGGAATGGATTGGTTAGTAGCCAACCATGCTCGAATCCTTTGTGACCAGAACTCCATAGAAATTCCTGCACCTACAGGAGAAGTAATCATGGTTACAGGGGGCAGGCCACGAAAACCCATGAAATTCATTTCAGTAATGAAAGTTGCTAGTTATGAACGAAAACAAGGAATAGTGTATATGATTTCGGTAGTCATTAGCACTAAGGGTAAAGAACTTAAGGAGATTCCTGTAGTCTCAGAATACCCAGATGTATTCCCAAAAGAATTACCAGGATTACCACCAGATAGGGAAGTAGAATTTATGATTCATCTAATTCCCGGAACTACACCGATAGCTAAGGCACCTTATCGGTTAGCACCCACAGAAATGTTAAAACTGAAAAAGCAATTAGATGAATTACTAAGTAAAGGTTTCATACAACCTAGTTCATCCCCGTGGGGAGCACAAGTATTGTTTGTAAAGAAAAAGGACGGGTCAATGCGAATGTGTATTGATTATAGAGAATTGAATAAGGTTACAATTCGATACCCATTACCTAGGATTGATGATCTATTTGATCAACTTCAAGGAGCTAGATACTTTTCTAAGATAGATTTACTCTCTGGATATCATCAATTGAAGGTACAAGAAGAAGACATACCTAAAACTGCTTTTAGAACTAGGTATGGTCATTACGAGTTTACAGTCATGCCCTTCGGATTAACGAATGCACCTGCAGCATTCATGGACATGATGAATAGGATCTGTAAACTGTACTTAGATAAATTTGTAATTGTTTTTATCGACGATATACTTATTTATTCAAAAAATCAGGACGAACATTGTCAGCACTTGCATGCACTCTTAACTTTGTTAAGAAAAGAAAAGCTATACGCCAAATTCTCGAAGTGTGAATTTTGGTTACAAGAAGTGCAATTCCTAGGTCACATGGTGAATCACGAAGGCATTCATGTAGATCCTGCTAAGATAGAGGCAATTACCAAATGGAAGGTTCCGCAATCCACAATAGAAATTAGAAGTTTTATAGGTTTAGCCGGATATTATAGACGGTTTATTAAGGATTTTTCCAAGATTGTTGTACCATTAACTAAGCTAACCTGTAAAGCAGTTAAGTTTGAATGGGGACCTAAATAAGAAGAAGCCTTTAGGATCTTGAAGCAGAAATTAACAAATGCTCCAATCCTAGCCTTACCAGAAGGAGCAGAAGATTTTGAAGTTTACTGTGATGTTTCAAAGCTAGGATTAGGATGTGTGCTTATGCAATGCAAGAAGGTAATTGCGTATGCATCAAGGCAATTGAAAAAGCACGAGGAGAACTATATGACTCATGATTTAGAATTAGGAGCCGTAATTTTTGCCCTTAAGATCTGGAGACATTATCTATACGGAAGTAAATTTACTGTCTATACGGATCACAAAAGTTTAAGGTACATATTTGGGCAAAAAGAATTGAACATGAGGCAAAGGAGATGGATGGAAATCCTAAGTGACTACGACTGTGATATTCAGTATCACGAAGGAAAGGCAAATGTAGTTGCAGATGCCTTAAGTCGTAAGTATCATGAAAAGCAAAAGCGAGTTCGTGCTCTCAGATTAAATCTACAGTTAGATTTAATGGAACAACTAAAGAATGTTCAGGAAACAGCAATCAAGGATGATGCTGAAGGAATGAAAGGACGAATAAAAGAATTAGAGCAAGGAGCTGATGGAATTTGGATATTCCACCAACGCAGAATTTGGGTACCTAAACAGGGAGAATTAAGAAATAAGATTTTAGAAGAAGCTCATAAATCTAGGCATACCATGCACCATGGAAACAATAAAATGTACCAAGATTTAAGAAATAACTTTTGGTGGATAGGAATGAAAAAGGATATAGCTCGATATGTTTCTAAGTGTCTTACTTGTTCACAAGTTAAGGCAGAACACCAGAAACCTTCAGGTCTACTACAACAACTAGAAATGCCTGTATGGAAATGGGAATTCATAACAATGGATTTTGTTACTAAGTTACCCAAAACCAGAAAAGGTAATGATGCGATTTGGGTAATTGTGGATCGATTAACCAAATCAGCTCACTTTCTACCTTTGAAAGAAACCTTTAGCATGGAAAAGTTGGCAAAGTTGTATGTAGATGAAGTAGTATCCTTACATGGAGTTCCACTCTCCATTGTTTCGGATAGGGATAGTCGTTTCACTTCCCATTTCTGGACTAGTTTCCAAGAAGCAATGGGAACACGATTAAATTTAAGCACTGCATATCATCCTCAAACAGACGGACAAAGTGAACGAACAATCCAAACTCTTGAAGACATGCTTAGGTCATGTGTGATAGATTTTGGTGGAAATTGGGACGATCACTTACCTTTGATTGAATTCTCCTATAACAATAGTTATCATTCAAGCATCGAAACTGCCCCATTCGAAGCACTGTATGGACGAAAGTGTAGAACTCCAGTTTGTTGGGCAGAAATAGGAGAAAGTCAATTGTCAAGTCCTGAAATAGTGCAAGAGACGAACGAAAAGATTAATCAAATCAAGGAAAGATTGAAGACGGCTTGAGATCGTTAGAAAAGTTATGCCGATAATCGACGCAAACCACTAGAATTCCAAGTTGGAGACAGAGTACTGTTAAAAGTTTCTCCTTGGAAAGGAGTAGTTCGATTCGGTAAGAAAGGAAAGCTAAGTCCAAGATACATAGGACCATTTTCAGTGATCCAACGTATAGGACCAGTTGCTTATCGTTTACAACTACCAGAAGAGCTAGCAGGAGTACATGATGTATTCCATGTATCCAACCTCAAGAAATGTCTATCTGATGAATCCCTGGTAGTACCTCTTCAAGATATAGAGGTAAATGAAAAGTTAAAGTTTGTTGAGAAGCCATTGCAAATAAGAGATAGAAAGATCAAGTTTCTCAAGCACAAAAGATTGGTGCTGGTCAAAGTTAAGTGGGATTCAAAGAGAGGATCTGAATACACTTGGGAGCTGGAATCAGAAATGAAGCAGAAATATCCTCACTTATTCCAGTAAATCTCGAGGACGAGATTTTTATTAAGGTAGGGAGGATGTAACAACTCTCATCAAAAAGTCCTATTTATTATTATTATTTGCCCAATAGGAAACCCTAATTGGGACCCCCAAGTGATTCTGCATAAACCCTAAAATTTTCAGAACAATTGGAATCAGGATCAGGGCCCCTAAAACTCAGGGGGGGGGGGTAAACCCTAGTTGATATTATCTTGACAGTTTTACGTGTACAACGAATTTAAACCCAAGACCAACTCACCTGAGCTACCTGGACATGAAGCTACCCTATGGTAGACTGGCATCCCTAGCGCCACGCGAGGGCGCCGTTTTTCATGTATAAATAGGGGTCTGTTACTTGCAATTGTGCATTAGTTCGACGTTCAAACTCAATACGTACGTTGAGATATTGTCCAATTACTACAAAAACACACACAGACACGAAGTGATGCCGCAATAACCGGGTATTAACTCGATCGCTGCTACGATTCAATGTCCGATCGATTAAACTATCCAATGGATGTTTAAGTGCTGCCCACATTAGGGTTTATGCTTTGTCATTCGTCGTTAATTCGATGGATGTTTAAGTATCGCACTTTGTCATTCGTTGTGAAGGTTTAATCTCGTGAGTTATCGTAAATGCTGTATTAGTTACTGACCTAGTTTGTGTGCATTGATATTTAATTAGGTTAAAAGGCTAATCAGTAGGCTAAGCTCTGCTCATATAAATATGCAATGTGAGTCATTCTCTTTTTATCAAATTACTTTACAAAACTCTATTTGTTTCAAGGTTATAATTACGGGGATTAAGTCTTTGTAATCACCAAATTACATCCGGTATGTGGGGTTGTGTATATATTACTTGATAACCGTCACCATTGGACAACGGGGTAGCCAAGGGGTGATATGACCATAGTCACAGACACCATTGGACTAAGAGGTTACCAATGGATGTTCGAGTGACAAATACTGTGGGTAGTTGGTTGATATATGGAAACATTGTAATCGCTCTTAATACTGTAAATTATAACAAACGAGTCGTTTTAGTAAAAAGAATGATTCACCAGTATTTCCCGCTGACAAAACCTTTTTCAAACATGTTTCAGGTGATCTGTTGTGATCCAGGAAAAGTGCCGTGAAGCACTACAAGCTTAAGGAAGTGGCTCAAAATAAAATAAAGAAACATGTTTTGTAAAATAAAGGTTTCTCCGTGAAATCATATGATTGTAAATTTCCGGGGTTTTATCCCGAATTGTGAAATAAAATAATCAGGAAAGTGCAGTTTTAAAAAGATCCTGAAGAAATCTTCCGCTGTTAAATAAATACCACGGGATTTTCTGTCCCGCGGCTCCTGAACCGGGTCAAACCGGGTCGGGGCCCGTGACACGTATGCATGAAGACAACTTAAACCGCATGAAGGAAACTACCCAACTCACGACTTAGAGTTGGCGGCAGTAGTTTTCGCCTTAAAGATCTGGAGGCATTATCTCTACGGTGCAAAATGTACAATCTACTCGGATCACAAAAGCCTCAAATATTTCTTCGAGCATAAAGACTTAAACATGAGGCAACGGAGATGGCTAGAACTTATCAAAGATTATGATTGCGATACCCTTTACCACCCGGGAAAGGCGAATGTGGTGGCTGATGCGTTAAGCCGAAAAGAGTATCCACCTCCCATTCAAGTAAAGTCCATGAAGATGATTGTTACACCACGTTTACTTGATATGATACGAGATTCCCAAATAAAGTCACTTGGAGCGGAAGACCCAAAGAAAGAAAGAATGAAAGGTATAGCCGATAAATTGGAGGAAAATTCGATCGGGCTCAAAACAAAATTCGGTCGAATCTGGATACCACGGTTTTGTGAAGTCAAGACCGCTCTACTCGAGGAAGCTCATAAGTCTCGGTATTCAATTCATCCCGGGGCAACTAAGATGTACCGGGACTTGAAGACCAATTATTGGTGGCCGGGTATGAAACGCGATATTGTTAAGTATGTCTCGAAATGCTTAACATGCTCTCAAGTGAAAGCAGAACATCAAAAACCATACGGGGAGTTACAACCCTTGGGAATTCCAGTATGGAAATGGGAGGAAATAACAATGGATTTGGTGACCAAGCTTCCTAGAACAAAAAAGGGGCATGACACTATATGGGTAATTGTAGACCGACTTACAAAAAGTGCCCATTTTCTACCTATTCGAGAGGCCTACTCTTCCGAGAGAATGGCAGAAATTTATATGAATGAAATCATATCTCGACACGGGGTGCCCGTGTCAATCGTCTTGGACCGGGACACTAGATTTACCTCTCGCTACTGGCAAAAGTTTCACGAGAGTGTGGGCACGAAGTTACACATAAGCACCGCCTACCACCCTCAGACTAACGGTCAATCAGAAAGAACCATTCAAACACTTGTCGATATGTTGAGAGCGTGTGCCTTAGACTTTGGGGGAAATTGGGATGACCATCTACCACTAGTGGAATTCTCTTATAATAATAGTTACCATAGTGGCATTCAAATGGCTCCTTATGAATTACTGTACGGGAGAAAATGTAGAACTCCCGTATGCTGGCGCCAAGTGATTTAATAGCAGTAACAAATGAAAAGATAGAATTGATTAGAGCTCGACTGAAAGCAGCCCAAGATAGGCAAAAAGCTTATGCAGACAAGAGAAGGCGCCCTATTGAATTTCAAGTCGGAGATTACGTTCTGCTGAAAGTGTCCCCATGGAAGGGTATAATCCGTTTTCGCAAACGGGGTAAGTTAGGCCCTCGATATATTGGACCGTTCAAAATCTTGGCTCAAGTTGGAAGGGTTGCATATCGATTAGAATTACCGCCTGCTCTAGACGGGATTCACAATACCTTCCACGTGTCGCAGTTACGGAAATGTCTTGCGGATGAAACAACATTAGTACCTCTCGATGACATCGAGTTGGACGAAGGGTTGAACTATGTCGAAAAACCAATAGCCATTAAAGACGTCAAGGTGAAGAATCTTCGCAACAAAGCTGTTAGACAAGTGTTGGTTCAATGGAAACACCGAAAGGGGTCAGATCTCACATGGGAAGCGAAAGATGAAATGAGGAAGCACTACCCTTTTCTCTTCGGTATGTAAACGTTTAAATTGTTAAGTGCCGGGTTTCAGGGACGAAACCTCTTTTATGGGGGGTAGACTTGTAACACCCCAAAATTTCAAGATAAATTGTTTAAAAATAAGGAAAGATTTAAAAAGAAATAAATGAAATACAAAATGACAATAAAAGAATTAGAGGGGCTGAGGTGTAATAAAACATAGTTGAAGTCATGGAAAAATGTCTAAATTAAATACCTTTCAATTTAGGAGGGGTTAATATGATAAATTGTAACCAAAAGGTGCTAATAGGGTTTAAACCCAAAAAGTCACCTCTGGTGCGTGTCTGGGATCGATCGAACAGGAGGAGCAAGGTGAAAACCCTTGCTCTTGCTAATTCACTCAGTTGATCAAGGAATTCAAGTCTAATTTGTTGCATGTCTCAAGTTTTTCAATTATCTACACCTACATAGTGAAGTGGTAAGTTTAATTTTCTAAAAATATGATTTGTAGAATGAGGGGTTAAACCCAATCACGATTTCTTGAAGCTAATGTGGGAATTCTGAGTTAGAATTTCTTTCTAGAACAAGAATCATGTTTGATTTTAGGTTGCATGAGAGGTTGTAATGAAAAACCCATTTTGTGAAAGGGTGTTATGATTAGGAGGATCATAATGATTATGATTGTATGTTATCTTGATATATGATCTTGTTTGTAATACATGAATGCTAGATAAATTGATGTAGAAGGAAATAGTTATGCAAATTAGAATAGATGTGAGTATTGGATGATGATGAACTAGTAAAGATGTGCTTTAAAGACTTGTACCTTATACCTTAATTATGATGCCTACCAAGTGTTTGATGAAATGCTTAAGAGATGAATGTATGTGTAACATGGAAAATGATAGAATGAAGTAGATAGACTAAATGAATGAATGAATGTTGTAATGTAGGCGTGAAGGAAGAAGGTACGAGTACTATGAAAACGGAAAGCAAGCAAGACCGAGGTATGTTCCGTTGCATACGAAACCTTACTTAAATTTTTGATAATCGTGTAAAACAACCCTTGTTATAATGATTATGGTAATTAGTAAGAAGATAACAAATCCCTTGCGGATTTGGTTATGTTAACGAAGGTTATAATAAGCTATGCAAGTCGACCGGTTCGAGTTGAACAAGTCGAGTAAGAATAAGGTACCATCCGATTAGAATGAGTGGTCATGAATGCAATAATGAATGTAAGAAGTTCAATTCGTTATACGGATAGAACGAAAGAATTATGTTGAAAGCAATTAACCCGATGTTACCGGGTCGTAAGTGATATGCTTGAATCTCATTATGAGAGTATATGCCAACCCACTTAATTGGGTAATCGAATGCGTAAGGGAAATGAAAGAACATAAACGAATGGAATTATAATGACGGTATTGTAAGCGAAACAAGTATTATGATTAACTTTTTAAAGCTTTGTTGTGAGTGTAGGTAAATCCTCATCTTAGGCGACTTGGAGAATTGGAGCGAGCACGTGTTCATGATATGTCATACCAAGCGCTTCTGCTAGTTTGCATTAATGTTTTGTGTCAAATACTTGTTCATTTTGTGTAACCTTGTTAGTAGTCATACTTTTCAAAACTTGAAGTTATGGGTCTTAGTCGTGTTTAGTCGAATGGTTCTTAGACATTATCTTTTGGATATTGTACAAAACAGGGATACACTCGTTTTACGGACGGGTCATGCCCAATTTTTGTTTTAAATATGTACTAGTGTTGTTAGAATTAAAGTCTTTAAATTAGTAAAGTTGTTATTTTATAAAGATGAATAAGCAGTCCTTACAAGTGGGTTGTAGGGAGAGGCTGGAGAGCGGATGAGAAAAAGCTTTAGGGTTATTTACAAATCTATAATTATATATATTATTACACATATATTAAAAAAAATTGGATATTGGATATCCGAAATTTCCCGAAATCAATATCCGAATCCGAAAATTCGGATTATCCGAATTTCGAATAATTCGGATTCGGATATTCAGATAATTCGGATTCGGATTCGGATGATTTTGAACACCCCTACCAAACACCGGTTCCAGGCCCCTTATCATGTGAATTTAGTTCAAATGGGTCAGTCAACCAAGGGTCTCACACTAAGGAAGTCACAGTTCATCCTAATCCCACCTCAAGCTTATGAAACAAAAGGAAGAATCTTTGGACTCTTCCTAACCGTCTAATGTAAAAACCAAAAGAATTTAAAATCAAATAATTTTTCTCTTTTTTTTTTCTTTGATGGAACTACTATGAGCACTAGACATATTCTGCATACCTAAATCAGAGGTTGTTTCGATCAGATTCACCATCCCAAGGGAAACAGCATGTGCTTCGACAAATTTTCAATTTTTTCTAACTTACCCTAGAAGGAGTTTCGATTAGAGTCACCATCCCCAAGGGAAATTCCATAAGCCTCAATATACCATCTAGCTCATTATTCATGGATCACAATTTTTTCCTTTTTTTTGTTCTTACATTTTAAACTTATAATGGTATTCCTTATTATCTTATTGGTGGTTTCGATTTCCCCATTTCTCCTAGATGAGAACCCACAAGGTATCCTAACTATAATAAAGTGCATTTAATCAAAGGAAACCTTTCTACCGGCTTGGCCTACCCACATATCCCAAGTCAGACACTTTTTCAATCATGTACTCTTCTAATACATATAATATTTGAAATCCAAACACCCGACTTTACCTAACATTTTCCATTTTTATATTACAAACTTCAGTGTCAGAAACATTTTCAATTTCTTTTTTTTAGGATTCCACTAACACTAAGACTCATGTGTCCCAACCCCACACTTAAAATTTGCATTGTCCCTAATGTAGGAATGGAAACACGACTCAAAAAGAAAATATAAAAACAAAAATACAAGACACAATGGAAAGAATTGAGCTGGTAATATTGCAAGACTGTCATGTGCCAGTCAATTCCACAAATGCCCTCTAATTCGAACGTGATCAGCAAACAATTCCCAAACTCTCACACAAGGACGAAAGCGGCCAATCATTCTGGTTAACAATCACAACCACAAGCAAACATCATAGCAATATATATAGTATCCAAGACATATCAATAATATATCAAGTTAATACAGACCAATATCATCAAAAACAACATAAAAAGAAAAAGAAAAATCAAAATCAAAATCAAAAGATATTGTCCCGACAATCCTGCTGCACGACCATCCTCACACTGATCCTCATCATCTGACATAGCTGGCTCATCATCCTGCCCCTCAGCTCTGAAATAATCCTGGACACTGATGTGTGATTTTTGCACTATTTTTTATGACCAGGTTTTAAAAAGTGGCTCACTAACTACACACAAAACGACAAGTGAACCGGACGTGAAAGTAGTACGACTAGCAAGACCGAGTATCGAACTGTGGACTCTAGATTGGCACCTCTAATAATTAACCCTAATCACAATTCTAGTCCTAAAATGATTTTAAAATTTTGGTTTTTATTTTAGAATTAATTAAATAATATTTTAACTAAATTAACTAACTTAACGGAACTAACGAACACGAAGGCAACTAAGATTGTCAACTCAACTAGGAGAGATGAACAAACCACTTAGGTAGGAATCACTAATGACACGTGAAGACAACTATCTGACAAATGACTTAGGTTTCGGTTTCTAACTGAGTACTATCTTGTGAAAGAGAATAAATCCTATAGTAATTAGGTAACAAGGGAAGTGGTCCACTAACTCAGAACCTAAAAACCAACCAATGAAACAACCAAAACATGTGATGGTGTGCTATGAGGAAACAAGCCTAATTAAAGGTCCCAAATCCCACAACTATCAAATTGCCAAGACTACCCTTAACCAACCCTCTAGATGTGAAACAGGCTATAAGATGATACACCAAAATCCTAGGACTGGCCGACACGCAAATAAGCAGACGAATCCCGAGTTATCGGGTGCTCAAAACTACCAAACAATGCACAGAATTACCTAGCAACTTCTAATTATCTTTCGAATCAGAGAAGATGGGTGCACGATATTGTCGAGCTGATTTTAAATTCATTTTATGTTATGAATTTTTACCAAGTTCAAACAATTAGATTGAGAATCGGGAATAAACAACCTAAAAGCGAGTTTTAACACAAATAGCGGTGACTTATTCCTACCAAAAGCATCAAACTCATCAACCAAATCAATAAATTCAGCAAAATAATAACACACACAATCAATTCTAGCAACAACTTATAACCAATTTACTCCAAAACGTTGTCAAAGTCAAATAGTCAAAATAAACGTCAAACACGCGTCTAAAGATCATCCAAACTTAAGCGGCTCAAAAGTTTTAGCTCTAAACATTGTATCAGATTCAAAACAAAGTCTAAAAAACGAAAACATGTTGTTCATAATTATTTAAAATAAAGAGTTGAATACAGAACTGTTACAGGTTGCAATCTTCAATCACGAGCCGCGCTCTTCTCTTTCGAATCCAAAAGCTTGTCACCTCATATATGTTCCTTGTAATCTTCTTGATATTGCAGCCGTATAATCTGTAGGTTTTTTTTTTCTTTTTCTAATATGATATCTTGTGCATAAAGTATCCTCTCATGACATCTCCTATCGAACTGGGCTTCTGGTGATCAAGGAAGTCAAGTGGGCCTTTAAAGGGTGATGGGGCCTGCCTAGCTAATCTCTAACGGACAGAGACAGAAATGATCAAGAGTAAAATAGTGATGGCAATTTGGTGATATCTATAATTCATTAAGGGAATCTCTGTCCAATCGCTTGCTTCTTTTTGCTCCAAGATTTGTCTATGTTGTTCCTCGATAATTCCTACCTTCACATTCTTTTCTTTTTAATTTAATAATGTATATCATAAATTGTTCTTTCAATTAAACTAGTGCTTTTCTGTGCGCGCGTTGCGACGCTCTAAATCGCAAAATACGTGTACGTAATTCGAACTTAAAAGAAACGTAAACTCACCCTTTTCGCGTGATTAAATAATATTATACCATACATACAATCAAGAAATTAGACACAAAATTATGTGTTGAATTGGAATGTTTTGATAATCACTTGTTGCATATGTTATTGGCGAAAGCTTTAGGTATCAAAGCATTTACATCCTTTCTTTCGGTCTATCATACAATTACACTAAATATCAGTACATTTTTTCTCTACTTTCAATTAAACAACACTTTTTATACGCCTTTTCTTCTCCTACTCACGATCACTTTTAAAATATAATAAAAAATTATAGAGTGTGAAAAGTGTTCTCTCAAATATACAGATGAAGAGTAATATGGCCCAAACCATAGGGACTAAAATGACATTTTTTTTTTCTTAGATAAATGTGAGTGCTCTTAAGGCTCCAAAGGCTATTCTACTTTTATATAACTTTTTTAGACAATAAATGTTTTTTTATTTAGTTAATAAAAAATACTGACTAAATTGGTAATGCGGTAATGAAATCTCTCATAATCTATTATATATAATAAATGTGTTAATTTTTGCTGATGTGTCAAGCTAGGAGGCCTCTAGATTTTACTTTTTTGCGGGAAAAATCTGGGTCTCTTTTTTTCATTATATGGGTAAGTGCGGGATCCATACTATGACCCGATATTTAAATGTATTGAAAACCTAATTCTCTATCTCTTCACACGGCTTCCTTCTGACCTAAATCCTTTAGCCGCATCTATGTGATCTCTCCATCTGATCGATCTATGTGATCTCTCCAAATAGTCCATGATCTTACTGCTCTTGATCCTCGGTGTCGATTTTAGGTAAATATTTATTTTAGTTGATATAGTTAGGGTTTCATCAGCTGCTTCTTTTTGATCGGATCTGCTCTTCATGTTTCAAAAAACCTAAGGTTTAAATCGAATAAGTTTATGTGTTTTTGTATCGTTCTAGGGTTTTAGCTCTGCTCAGATGATGAAGGAGATGAAGATGACGACGATATTTGCCACCTGCGTCATTTTAGGATTTCATATTTTCAACTCTCCGGTTTCGTCATTCTAGGGTTTCAAGTTTGCACATCTTATTGGGATTTCATTGGTAATCTTCAGAAAATTGCTTTTTTTAATGATTAAGTTTTTTTTTTTGGTTTCGTTTTGAAATGATATGGGAAACGGGTAGAATGGGTCAGATTTCTATAATGGCTTGCTTGACATTCCGTTTGATGTTGCTTCTATATGTTGTATTATTTACATTTTATGAGTTTATTTGATGGAGAGCGTCCAAGATATCTTTGTGTGCTACTTGATGTAGATGACGTTAACTGTCTCTTGCAGTCAACCCAGCCACAAGATGGAGGTATATTATTAATATACCATAATATATTTTTTTGAAGTTTTAACAGATTTGGTGTGATGTTACAGTTGGATTAATTTTTTTTATTGTGGTTTGTTTCTCATTGATGTTATGTAGTGTGATATTAGAGTTGTGTTTAGTAAACTCTTTTCCGTTTGGTGTTAATCAACTGAATGAAGAACAAATTTTGTTGCTTGGTGTTAATGGAGTGAAGAAAAAAGGATCATAGTAAGACCTTTTTTTTGTTTAGTTCCACATTCATGGTTATCTTTATGGTAATGTAAGGGTGATTAATGACTATTATGTTTTCTGTAGTTGTCACTTGCAGCTGCTAGAACTAGAATTTCTACGATCCCTCGTAATGGAATCCCAAAAGGTATGTTGTTAGATAACTTGATTATCGATTAACACCTACTATTTGCGTGTGGTCATTGAAACCTACAGTTAACGTCATTGGCGTATTTAGAAAAAAATGTCAAGGGGTAATGTTTCAAAATTTTATTTTCTATAGGGGCAGAGAAATCGAAAAAACGTCATTTTTTTCTAAAATTTACACTAACGCTGGAGCGTCAAGGGATACGAGGGCTACCCCTATTCTCAAGCTACATCCTCCCCTGGTTAAATGTATGTCGTTTGAAGTGTACTACATAGATGCGTATAATCTTTATGTGTAATCTGATATAACTAACGTTGCATTTTTTTTCACCATCACAGATGCTTAACAAGCACGTTTGCTTAACATCCGTCACAAGGTAAAATCATATATAATACTTATAATGGCTATGTCTTAAGTCTATGTCATTTAATTTGTCTGTGTGGTTCCGACCGATCAATTATGTTGTCGTTGTAGACTGATCAACGACAAATTAAGCAGCAACAAGGCAGTAACTGTTGACTTTTTTTCTAATACCTGTCGTTTAGAGGTATGTTACCATATTAATGAGTATATTATTTAATATATGTTGAAATTTCAATATATAATAACATATCATTCAGTTTATATAAATTATTCATTTGTGAAGCCACGCATTCAAAACGGGATGCACAATATTGTGGTTTTTGATCCATTTGAGTAGGGACGTTCTTCAGGTTTCGGGTTTTTCGGGTCGGGTTGTTCGGTTTTTTTGCCAGGAAAAGGTGACCCGATAACCGACCCATTTAAAGTTCGAGTTGTTCGGGTATGGGTTATTCGGTTTCAGGTTAGTTCGGGTCGGGTTGATTGGGTTTTTTGCTAGGAAAAGGTGACCTGGCAACTTAGTTTAACAAGTTTAAAAAAGTTGACTGGTCATTATTTTTCTATCTGAATCGTGCACCTAGAGGACGGGTCTTGGTTGGCTAATGATTAGAAGATTACTTTATAGAATGAATTAAATTTGGAACTCAATTGCTTGGTTAAGTTTGACTGAAACTGCTGCAGTTTTTTAAAATATGTATACATTTACTCATATTATGTATACATTTTTCTTTGTATATACTTTTAAGCTAACGATAAAGTGTCAGTTGGTGAACAAAATATCTCTTGGAATGAATCGAATTTGGTACTGAATTGCTGGCTTTGAATTTGTCCGAAACTTCTACTCATATTATGTATACATTTCTATCTGTGTATACTTTTAACTTTTAAGCTAACGATTAAGTCTTGGTTGGTGAACACAATCTCTCTAGGAATGAATCGAATTTGGTATATCACTTTTAACTTTTAAGCTATTCAAGTTACACTTTCAATTTTTTTTAATCTGATGTCAGTGAGTCACATGCTATATCACTTTAGTCATTACGTTTTGGATGCAATGGATGTTATATATACAATGGTTAACACTTTTTATTTCCCTTTAAGTGTAACACGTTCTCAACCTTGATCCGAAAATAAAAAAAAGTAACAACAAGAGTTAATTACTGTTTTCGCCCCTGTGGTTTGTCAAAAATTACTATTTCAGTTCATTAGTTTAAAAATTGCGATTTTAGTCCCTGTGGTTTCACTTTCGTAACCATTTCAGTCAATGTGGTTTCACTTTCGTAACCATTTCAGTCTATTATTCTGTTAAGTACAGGGACTGAAATGGTTACGAGATGGACTGAAATTGTTACGAAAGTGAAACCACATGGACTGAAATCGCAATTTTTAAACTAATGGACTGAAATACTGATTTTTAACAAACCACGGGGACGAAAACAGTAATTAACTCTTGTGATTTTTATTTTACATCTCAGGTATTCAATATTGGACATAGATATGAATAGCATTGGTATATATAAAGAATACATTGAGTTTATTTTTTGTTTTTGAGATTTGATAACTTTTTTTCTTTTATGATCTTTGATTTAAGCTGCATAGCAGAAATTATCGCGGAAGGGAAGAGTGCGATCGGTAAGGATGTTACGGAGATAAAGAAGGCATATGAAAGTAAGCAAAAAGAAAAAATCCAGATTCATTCATACTGGCGTCTTTTGATTATATTGGGAAAGTTGCAAATGAAAAATATATGAGGTTTATTTTTATGTGTTATACATGTGTCAGTGTGTTCGTATAGATTACTTGAGAAATGCTATGGCCTTCTCGGATTATACTGGGAAAATTGCAAATGAAATATACATTAATTTTCTTTTTATATGTTATGTATGGAGGATCGTTGATTGTATTTAGCTGTTTTATGAAAGGTTCTTTAAAGAATCGATCCTTCAAAATTAATTGATTTAAAACCCTTACCGTCAGGTTTATGCGTGTTTATAGAGGTTGTTGAAGAATATCTTTTACATATAGGATTATCAGTGAATGTCCTCACAAATTTATCAAGGGTGGTCCACATCCAATGTATCTTTATTTTGCTTAGAAAAATATCGTGTATTAAGAACCTTATAATAATTTTTATATGTACACGAATCAGTTGAGAAATTCATGATTGGGAGCTACATTTTTCAGTTTAATGTAATTTAATATTTACATAAGTAACGGAACGTTTCTTTTATTTCAAGGTTTATGTTTAAATGTATTTTTTTCAAAAAATAAAAAAGCATTTCATTTCTCAACACACATATTCATAAAAAAGATTTAAGGGTGTGTTGATGACTACTAAACCCGTATATTATTGTTGCTTTTGATTGTAATTTAAATTTTTCTACCCGGGTATCTACCCGGGGAATAACCTAGTTTATTTATAAGAATTAGATGCTAGTTACATGATTAATTAAACATTACATCTGTTGAAGCTTTAAAAAAAACTTGTGTGTAATTTATAAATAATAGTTTAGTGGCAATTAGAAAAATAATCATAATAATTTAGTATGGGTATAATAAAATAAATGAATATATTGTTAAATAACTTAAACGTTATTCTCTGTATTTCATATACGATATTAAGGATCGTTGAATCTTGATTTCTATTACAAGGCACATAAATTAATTTGTAAAGCAAAAATAATTACTTCTGCTTTATTGATTTAATTTGTATTACCCTTGTTTGTTCAAGTCACATTTTTTAAAGAACCCAACTTTTTTAATCAGGTTGCATCGGACATCAAATTGATTTTAATCACACGATTCCCTAGATGGACTTTACAAAATGTTCAATTAAGTTTTGAGTGAGTTTCGATGCAAAACATATGGGTTAGAAATTTTCCTTATATCTTTCTTTTTTCTTCTTATCTCTCTCCCCTTACACACATCACGTCCGTCGATTCAATAGGCTCACAACCACTATCACCACCGTTTCCGGCCACTCATCCTCCGTTATTCATCCACCGTCATTGTGGATCTGATCAAATCCGCACTCCAATTGAAGCCGTTGAAATGGGCTCACTCAAAGGACACGAAAGAGAAAATGGGCAGAGTGGCGGAGCAGGGAGACTTCATGAACTTCTAAAAGCTTCCGGGAAGAGTTTGACGCCTTCATTGGCGCCATCCAACAACAATTTTAGGGTCTCGCATGGGGGTTTCAGGGGCCTGATTCCACTGCGATTCTATGGTGAATAACTGAAGCTTCGTTGTTTCCAGCGATATTTGGAAAAGAAAAATGGAAAAACCTAAAATGAAGGCTAGTATAATTTCTCACCTCCCATATTTTTTTTCTCTAGATAGCCACCACCACCATCCAACATCACTACCACCGCCACTACCGCTTATCTGCCACCGCTCTCATCACCACCACCACCACGGCATAACCACTTATCCGCCACCACTCCCATCACCGCCACCACGGCACAACCACCTAGGCACCACCGCCTACACCACCACAACCACGGCAAAACCACCTAGGGTCCTAGACCCCACCGCCAATACGACGGACGAACGGAAGTTTGTCGGGCGATATGCCTAATCCGACCAATTGTTAAATGGAGAAATGCTTTTAGGACTTTATAGTGCAATCCAAACACTGCTAGATTATGCCATGTTTCCTTTTGTGACCCGCATATAGGATATGTGGTTTAAATTATGATGCATGGCTGGTAAAAGCCTACCAAACAGGTGTGTGGAAGCATGCTTCCACTGTTCATTTCGTTTACCTATTCATGTTAACTAGGCTTATCACCCTAGTCGCGTTGCGGCGAACTTCTTTTGTTATTTAGTTTGTGTTTACATGTGTTTTGAAATCACTATGAGCGTGTTGCACGCGGAACCACTAACAAAAAGAAAAAGAAAAAGAAAATGTAAAAAACAGTAAAACATAATCGAAAGAAAATCAACCAAAAAAGTTGTATGTTAATGATGTTATTCGTATGAAACCCGTGGTCAGAGATGAGCAAATAATACTGGGTACCGGTACCGAATTTCTCAAACCAAAGGATCCTAAGTACCAATTGGGTACCGACTTTTGACGTTCCTAGTACCGGTTCGCTACCGATTTTTACTTTCATATGCCGGCACCGTAACCGGTATTTTCGGTATCGGTTGCCACCGAGCTCATCCCTACCCCTGAAACTAAAAAAAGAAATCATTAAAAGTTGAAGAAAATCAACAATAAAAAGTTGTACGATACCGTTGTTGTTTGTATGGCACCCGTGATCAGGGATGAGCAAATAGTACCGTGTAGCAGTACCGAATTTCCCGAAATAAAAGATATTCAAACTTAATCCGGTACCGACTTTTGTCGTTTTCTGTATCAGGCTGATACCGATTTTTACCTTAATGCACCGATAATGAACCAGACCGTACCTGTATTTTCGATACCAGTATTGGTTAACACCAAGCTTATCCAATTGAGAAAACAAAGAAAATAATAATAATAATTATATTAATATATATAATAATATAATATATTAAAACAACTTCAATACCTTCGCAAGCATATAAGGTACACCTTCTAACGAATTTTCTATGATTTTATATGATTTTTATAAAATCAGCACAGCAACTATATTTTCATTTTTTCAAACAGCTTTCAAGGTTTTGAACAGCTGTTTAATTCATTCTTTTGGCCTATTTAACAACCACATTTGTTTCTTATGATTGAAAACAGTAAAAATTTACTTCATAAGCTTTCCGAAAAGGTATAGAACACCCAAATCGGATAAACGGTTGATTTTATATGATTTTTTTAAGATTAGTCGAAATCCGTATAAAAAGCTGCGGAAATCATGTTTAGGGTCATTTTAAATTCGAACCAAACCATCAAATGCAACCCATTTCCATGGCTAAAACCCTTATTAAACTCTTGGTAATGGTTAGAAACCTATAACAAATATAATGACCATCGTCCGTAACATTTGGTTTACATATTAAGGTAACCAAAAACTTATTTTAGACTTCGTTTAACTCTCATTAGCCTTACATTTAAATGAGAGTTATCTTATTATGCGTACCTGGCTCGGATCATTACATTGACCCATTTAAGTACATTGCCTCAATATCTACTAAGTAATAGCGATGTAAATATCCACTCGATATTTATTTCTGAAATCAAACAACTCATCAAACCATTAGTCGATATTGTCAAAAGTGATATTTTCACCTTTTGACCCGTTGGTCTAAATGACCGATAATATTGGCGAGATAAAGCTTATTGCCATCTCGTCTACACGACTCGTTCCGATTTACACTGCACGGTCGTTTTAACTATAATTCACCTCTTAACGTTTTTGGCCTATTAAGGCTTACGAAATATGTATCTTTCAAAACCAATAATTATTGTCAACAAGTGTCCAAATTTCAATTTTACCCTTATTGGTTATCTTGTTCCGTACGACTACACGCCGGAAACACCATATCTCAACTTTCCATTTGTCTTGTTCGAAATCAAAACAACAAAAAGGACATTCTAAACTATATGGCTAGTGTAAGCTATACTTACCTCGCATCCGAACTATGCTTTTCCTTTCCTTCTTGATTTGTTTGATCCGCTCCCTCATCAAGCTTCCACTTAGCTTGTTACGCGTCAAACTATCATCATTCACAAGGTGGTTAGATTAGTCATTTCAATTCACGACTATTCCACCTCACGTATTTTCTATGTCGAAACTACTATTTGACTTTATCATTGGTTAGTTTGACTTTTTAAAAGTCAATTGACTTACCAACATATTCATATGCACATTTGGTTCATTGAACTCACTTAGGCATATTTCATCCGGACTCTTAACAAAAATCAAATTTTTACATACTAACTTAGTAAGCCGCGATTTCATTTAGGCATTTCATATCAATGAAAATTGGCTGTTTTTGGTGACTTGTTTAACCTGTTTACAAGTCTTCAAAAATTATGATTTTTTTATGTGGCGTACCTCTCGGAGGGTTGGCCCTTGAGTTAAAATTTCAAGATCTAACTCTTTACCAAAAATTCGTGAAAATTCATTTACTAAGCTGCAATCAGATTCGTCACTTCTGACTGCAGCTTACGGAAAAATTCATTAAAAATTCCTCGTTTATCCGATTGACGAAATTCCAATTGGCGATTCTTTTAATCGCTTAAAACTTTCTACAGTAAGAATTTGAGATCATAACTCAATTCCTAAATTGAGTTATGACATTCGTGATGGGCTGCAATTTCTGTCAGAAAACGCAGCTTGAACCTTTGATACGGAAAAATTCATAAAACGCTCGATTTTCGTCGAAAAAATTCATAAAACGCTCGATTTTCGTCGAAAAAACGCTCAATTCATAAAACCTTTGATAAAGTAATTTTGTTTACATAAACGAACAAATATAAATGAACGAACGAACATAAACAAATGTAAACAAACAAACATTAATGAACACAAATGAACATAAACGAACGTTCACGAACATAAATGAATTGACAAAACATGTGTTCATGTTCGTTCGTTTATCAAATAAATGCACATAAACGAACTTCTCGCCAAACAAGTTCACGAACATTTCATAAAGATTTAATGTTCCGTGTTCTTTTACAAGGCCTATTAGACATATAAGACTAAAACACAACAAACATATTACATTTATTAACACAAAACTAAATTATTTCCATTTATTTGTATTTGTGTTCCAGATCCTTTATTAAAACAAGCCTAAAAGTGATCCAACTTTTGTATGATTTTTGACTTTGTCAACACTAAAAAAATATCTATGCAAATAATTAAAAAAAAGCAAATTGGAAAATAATAATCTCATCTTTCTGAAATTGGCCGATAATAATCCCAAGTCAGTTATTAGCCAATAATAATCCGACCTCGTCCAATTTTTTTGTAAAATAGTCCGCCGTTAAATAGCTTAACGGAGTTAAGTTTTTTTCCGAATTACAAACCCATGTTTTAGGGCTTTTGATCAGAACAATGATACGAGTCAATTGATGTAAAACTTAAAAAAAAAAAAAAAAACTCTTGACAAGGTTTTTTTAGTAGAATACTAGTATATATCAAAATGAAAAGCTTAATGGGCCGTGGACTCTAATTCAGCCCGAACAAGATGTTATCAAATGAGGAATTTAGGGTTTTGAGAGCCCCCACCGACCATCATGTTGCCTCTATTTATGTCTCATCTTATGTTGAGTAATTCATCTCAAACTCCACTGCTTCAAACTCCAATTCCACTATCGACTTTAAGTTAAGTTTTTTCTGCAAACTTCACTGTTGTTCTGCATCTGTTTTTTTTTTCTTCAAAATATTTAGATCGTTATTAGGAAAATATAACTGCTCCAGATACAGTATCTAATCCTGTCGGTGATGGCAGCAATACCTCTAAGAAGTTCTGAGTGTTCTTCTTAAAACACTTTAATCTTTTTTTTAAACGGTTTTTTAATCTTAGACTATCTCTGTTGCATTCTTAATACCCTTGCCCTTGCAAGCCCTTACAAACCCTTACCATTGGAGCAAGGGTGCCCTTTGAGGCCCTTACTAAGACCATGCGTAGTGGTAGAGAAAAATAATGCCCCCACCATGGGGCATTATTCGACACGTGTCATCCTAGTCAGTATGGGGCGTTATTGCGAAAGTCGTGTAGTGGGAATAATTCTTAATAATGCCCCTTTCAATCATTAAACAAAAAAAAAAAAAAGCAAAGAGATGGTGATTGGCTAGTCAAACTTGGACACATGCAAAAGTGGGGGTTCTCAAAAGTTGTCAGACCATGCTTAACATTGATTGGTTAAGCAAATATGTATATAGCGTTATAATTAAAACGCCGGAAACCATTTTTTGAATTTAAAAAAAAAAAACGCCTCAGGTAATGGGGGGAGGGGCGTTTTTATGCGTTTTTTTTTTCAATTTTTTTAAAAAAAAAAACATTGATTGATTAGACCACCCGTAGTGGGCCGTTTTTTTTTTTTAAATTGAAAAAAAACGCCTAAAAACGCCCCTCCCCCCCATTACATGGGGCGTTTTTTTTTTTAAAAAAATTCAAAAAATGGTTTCCGGCGTTTTAATTATAACGCTATGTACATATTTGCTTAACCAATCAATGTTGAGCATGGTCTGACAACTTTTGAGAACCCCCACTTTTGCATATGTCCAAGTTTGACTAGCCAATCACCATCTCTTTGTTTTTTTTTTTTTGTTTAATGATTGGAAGGGACATTATTAGGTATTATTCCCACTACACCACTTTCGCAATAACGCCCCATGCTGACTGGGATGACACGTGTCGAATAATGCCCCATGGTGGGGGCATTATTTTTCTCTACCACTACGCATGGTCTAATAGAGCCCCTAGTTATGGATGGGTGTTTGTATTGGTTTTGGTGATAAGGTGGGCCCAATCTATAAGAAAAAAAAATTAATTTAAATATTGTGTGTAGTTGATAGGTGATGATGTGGAAATTTAGAAGATTAAGGATATTTGTAGGGTTGGAGATAAAATGAAGGTTTTAAGGATTTGTAAGGATATGATATAGCAGACGACGTGGCAGCTAAGGATGCTTAAGGGCGTTCGTAGCATTCGAGATAGTCTTAGTTTTGATTGATACAAAATATTACAAATCAATGAATGAAAGCGAGGTGACGATAAAATTCAATGGTCTGTCAATCCACTGACAAATTTTGATTGATGTTAAACATTGAATCCCGACAGGTTCCGATCGCTTTCTTCTTCTTTTTTTTTTTAAATTAAATTTTCGTCAATTAATATTTTTTTAATTAACAAATGGCATATGATGAATCTCTATAAACAAATGGGTAATTTGCGTCTGAATGCATTTCCTTGATGCTACATCACCTTGGAGAACTGATGCCAAAAAAATTATTTTTGCAAATTTTCAATTAAGGTTTTCTGATATGTTCATTTTGTTTTTATGTTCTATCAAGCTTGCTAAAAGTGGTTAATTTTTCTATTTAGTGCATTTAACTTAATTTTAGGTTTAACCTTGTGATGTACACAGATTTTAAAGTTCACTTGGCATATGACGACTCTCTATCAACAAAAGTCTAATTTTTTTTTCTTTGATGCTACATCACCTTGGAGAACTTATGCGAAAAAAATTAAATTTTAAAATAATGAACTATAGAAAACACAATTGGGTGAATAAGTTGCAAGTTTTTTGTTTAGTAGTGTTATGTGTGTACGTATGTTACGTATAGAATTTTTTAGATATATACGTTTTCGACTTCTAGGTTTTATAATTTTTTTTTGTTTATAGAATGTTTAGGTCCAGTGACTACCCCTGATTGGAAATTTGAAGCTTCGCCACTGCCTGCGGAAAAATCTATTTTGTTTCACTTCCATTAATCTATCTTATTTAATTGACGAATTTGGCTTTGTATAAGATGAAAAAAATGCTTTTCTTGAATCCAGAATGTATTGAAAATTGCCATAAAACAAATTGAAATTAAAACACATTGTTTTAGTAACCTTGTTAACAAGCTGGGTCGTTTTAAACAGCATAAAAGTTGCAAGATAAATTTATTAGGATTATTGTAGACACCCAAAATACTAGCATTCAAGTGTTTTGTGTTAGGTTTTTTCGGAACAAGTTTTATTAATATCGTCACTTTGGAGATACTAGATATGAGGATGTTGAGTTGAATATATAGATACATAAGGTTAGACCTAATAGAAAATAAGGTTCTTAGGAAAAATATTAGATGACTAGAGTATTAGATAAGATTAAGGAAGGGAATTTGAGATGGTTTGAACATATTAGAAAAGGAGGCAAGCAAAGACGTTGGTTATAGTAGTGGAAACACTCCATGCGTATGGAAGGATGGCTATAGTCTATAGGTAGACCCAAATTCACATGGGATAAGTAGATTACGCAGAATTTGATAGAAATGCGTCTCAATGGGGACATCTTTCAAGATAGGAGTTTGTGAAAACTTAGGATTAAGGTTAAGAATTTTTAGCATGTTAGGTTAGACGTGTTTGTGTGTTGTCATGGGGGGTGTAGATTTACATACACTTTTGGTGGACTTTTAGTGTGATTGTAAGTGCATTTGTGGCTTTTAGCAAGTTATATCCTGAGATATTATTAATTCTTTTGGTGTAGCTAATTTGGATGGATAATTCCTCTATAAATTTCCTTAATGTCGAATACCCAACCTCCGGCTGACGTTAGATGGATCTTCGCTGACGTCAAGAGCTTCTTATCCTTGCTTGCTACAAAAGAATAAACCGTTAGCCTCGTCACAGGGGACCCCGGGAGGGGGATCCGTGACCAAGCTCCGGCGTGAGAGTAAGTAAACTTGCCGGAAAAGAAAGGAGCTTCTTCCGATGAGTGCAGTCACCGGAAGGTTTCCCTTTATGGTGTGAATCTTATGGATGTATATTAAATGAGAGAGAATAATGGTCGGAAGTAAATGTATGTGTAGTAAATGAGAGTGTAGTAAATGAGGATAAACCCGGGGATCATACCTGCCTTTGTTCTTCTTTTTTACCCTTATATAACAGCTTGATCTTATCATACTAGATATTTTTCTCGTACGATCCAACGGCTCCTAGAGGTTATCGGGGGGTGCAGACACGTGTCTGACCCCCAGTGGTGAGATGCCTTCCTTAATTAATGTTTCTGCCGGAGAAGTACAGTGTCTTCAGGCGAGATCCTTTTCCTATCATTCATTAAATGAGACCTGTCCTTCCACTTAGTTGTTTTCCCGCTCACAACAAAAGAGAAGGAAACTTAGTGGGCAAGGTGACCTCTTTGGTGGGCTTTTTTGTATTAATTGGGCTTCTCACAGATAGTTCAGAGCGGGCAAAGTGGGCCCACCCACTGGCCCGTCGTCAAGTCATCTTTAGTCTCTGGTTCTGAGACCCGAGGCTCATGATCCAGGGCTGAGCCATAACTGTCCAAAGAGTGGTTTTTTCTAGTGGGTCCCTTTGGGATCGGTTGTAATGAACCATCTCCACTAATGATTACATCGCCGGTTTTATTATAGCGGGAGCTAGTCCCTAGGCAACACGTGTTCCTTATTTTGAATTTTGAAGAGACAACCGACGCGACGGTTACCTGCATGTCAGTCGTATCTCTTTAAATACCCCATTCCCCTTTTCCGATTTCTCACTCAAACATCTTTGAATCCCTTTTTCTTTCTCCGTGATATTTCTTCTTCTCCGACCATGAGTCGTGGTGGACGCTCATCCATAAGATCTGTATTGACGGCAAGGGACTTGAAATCCTTTGTTGAAACATATAACATCCCTGAACGGTTTTCCCCTTCATTGTCGGGACATGACGAGTCAGCAGAATGCACACCGGAAAGAATCCCAATTTATACCCTGGCCTTCTCTTCCTGTGGGGTACGGTACCCTCTTTCCCCTTTCAAGGTCTCTTTACTTCGTCACTTCGGTGTCCATTTCTCCCAGATTCACCCTTTAGGGTTTATGCGAGTGGTCCATTTTGAATTAGCTTGTGCAGCAGTCTCGGGGGAGCCTTCTGTCCCTTTGTTCTGTATGTTCTACAGACTAATTTCGGACGGAGATTGGTTTACCTTTGCAAAACGGCCGAACGGTGTTTCGAGACCTTGTTATAGTTTTATGCCTACCTCCACTTATCCGAAAGATTGGAAAAACAGATTTATCTTTGTTTCAGCCGCCATGTTGCCGAATTCTCCTCTGCCAAAGGATCTCGATGCTGCTATCGAGGACACCATTCCCGCCCTTTCTGCAGCCGAGACTGTTCAGTGGAAGAAGATGTGTGATAACCCAACGAGGGCGTTTACTTTCTCTGAAGGGACGCTGGCTATGGGGGGGCTGAGTCCCTCTTATTCTGTCCGTCCGAGGGCTTTTTTCGGCAAGAAAGGTACCTCTTTGTTCTTGGTTTGCCTCTTACATTCATTCCTCCTTTACATTTTTGAGAGTTCCGCAGTCATCTTTTGTGCCTTCTTTTTGTGCAGAAATAACTTTGTGGAGACTTCTTCAGGGTGATTCCAAGGATGTAAAGTATGTGGTTGATAATGAGGTTGATCCCAGGCTGAATGTGGGAGCACAGGTCACCGGGGGATCCGTCCAGGCAGGAGATTCTGCCACCCTAGGTGGTGATGAGGAGAATCCTTCCGGGGAGGAGGAAAGTTCTCCTGACTTTCCTCCTGTTCATCCTTCTGGTCAAAGCGACGACGAAGATGTGGAGATAAAGTTGGTTCGTAAGAGGAGGTCTGCTAGCCCCCAACCGGATCCTGTACCCCGTAGCATCCGCCAGAGGCTTCGTAGTGCCAGTGGTCAGAAGCTTCCCCCTCCCTCTAGAGCCGCTTCTGATCTTCCTCTTGCTGGGGTCAAGGGTTCCTTGTCTAAGCATTTGAAGTCCTCAAGCTTAGTGAGTGCTCCTTTGTTGGTAAGCTTTCTTCTCTCCCGTTTTTTCTTTGTATTTCTATGTAGTTCCTGATTGCTTCTTTTCTTACTTCTTAGGGGAGTTCCTTGGAGCCTATAGAGATTCCTACTGGTCCCTCTCCTTCCCGTATCCGGGATAAGGCCTCTGAGGTGGGAGTGGCTCGCTTTTCCTCGGCTTTCGAACTTTCTCCTCCGCATGCGACTGGGACTAGCAAGCCCATTGCTCTTGAAGGCCCTGTTCATCGATCCCCTCTTGCCCCTTTGTTTGCCGATGCCCTCCCCTTTACTTATGTCCCTAAATGGAAGGTAACTGATTCTTCCGTTATAGGGACTCCTGAAGCTGCTAGGGACTTTCTGAACCATGTTGTTCCTCCCTCACATAAATTTGTAAATTCTGCCTTGAGGGATGATCTCTTTGAAGATCAATACAGTATGTCCCTATGTGAAAGCTTTTTCAGGGGTGCTGGGATGCTTCAAAGGGTTGATGATCTGAGGAAGGCGAACGAAGGACTTAAGGCTGAGCTTAAGGCTTCCCAGTCGGCTGTTGCTGGGCTTAGGAGCCGGGTGGTTGATGCTGAGAGGAGGTTACAGGAGGAGAAGGTGCGTAGTCCTCCCCCCCCCCCTTTTTTATACATACTCACTGATTCTTTGTTTAGGGAGCTGGGGCTATGCTTGAGAGGAAGGAACGAGCTTGGGAACGGGAGATGGCATCGTTGGTTGAGGAGAAGGAGGAGCTTGCTGCTGAGCTGAGGCATTTGAAGGAGGTTGGCTCCGTTTCTCAGGAGCAGCTCAACACCATTTATGCGGACTATGGAGTAGCTTCCGATGATAATCAACGATTGGCGGGGGAAAAGCACTGGCTAATCACTGAAGGTTTTGGGGCCTTCCTTGCCGCTGTTGCTCAGTCGGAGGATTTTAAGAGTGGTTTGGAGCAGGTGTATAGGGCCTACAGGGATGTTGGGTACCAGTCGGGATTGAAGGATGGCTACAGATACTCCGCTCAAGGCTTGGATAGGAAGGAAACTCCTCTGTATGACTCCAAGGTTAAGAAGAAGCTGTCCAAGCTGAATGAGGAGTTTGGGCACAAGACCCCAGCTATTCTTGCCAAAATCCTGGAGCATCCCCTGATCTCTATTGATGAATTGAAGACCCTGTTCTCCTCTGTCGGTCCCTCGTCTCCGCCATCTCCTTCCGGGGGTGATCCCCAATGAATTCCAAACATTTGATACACTTCGATATGGTTGTAATAACTTTAACTTACTCTAGGATGCTTGTGTGTTTTGCTTGACTGTCGTGGGTGGTCCTTTGTGTTGGGGACCACTTTGACCTTTAATCATATGGCTCATAGTTATGTATGGCCTTTTTGTTTTGTAGCCTGTTTCTTGCTTGTTTTGCTTTTGCAGGGGTTTTTTCCGGAGGCTAGTTTGGTGATTTCCTGGGATTTTTAGGCTATTTTAGCAAGGAGCTATGTTTTTGCTTTACCTTGCTGTGTTTGCAATCTTTGTATATTGCTAATTCTTGCCCAAGTTGTTAAGGCTTTTCTTTGTATATGTATTTCGTAGTAAATAAAGCAGATTCCCTTTCGTAGTTTTGTATACGCGGGTGTGTTCGCATTATTTGTTTCTTGTTTTTGTTGTTTGCTTCGTTAAACTGTGATTGTCTGTTCGAGGCCAATCGGTGGACAAGTTTATAACGTGGTGCTATGTTTTTAACTTGTTTTGTCCGTTTTAGGTTAGCTAGACCTTTACTAGCCCCACGGCCGGGCTTTTGGGCATGCTTTGAATGCCTTATACACGTGTGTTTGTTTGTTCTAGTTTTAGATTTAATGGTGTCCTTGGGCACGTCTGCCCAGGTGTAACTGTCCATTGTTTTCTCAAAATGGGACGTTTTCGTCCGTTTTTCATTTAATCTTTGGGTACATATATTTCCCATTACAGATTGTTTACAAAAGGTTGATCCCCTTGAGGGAACAGTCCCCCGTACATGTAGTTATCTATTACAAAAGTGGCTCTTGGCCGTTTTTCTTGGGGGTACACCCCTTACATGTAATATTTCCTGAGCTGCATGAGGTTCCAGGTCCTGGGAACCTCCTTGCCTTCTAGCGTTTCCAACTTGCAAGTCCCTTTTCCGTTCGCCCACGTGACTCTGTAGGGTCCCTCCCAGTTGGGTCCTAACTTCCCGGTATTTTCTTGCAGACTAGCCTCGTTGGCCCTGAGAACCAGGTCCCCTGGGACGATGTTGAGCTTCTTCATCCTGGCGTTGTAATAGCTTCCCAGGAGCTTCTTGTATTGGGCCTCCTTAACTGCTGCTATTTCCCTTCTTTCTTCCAACAAATTTAGGTTCATCCTGAGGTCCTGCTCATTCTCTTCATCCCGGAGCTTCATCCGAGCAGTTGGAGATCCGATCTCTGCGGGGATGACCGCTTCCGTCCCATAAGTAAGGCTGAACGGGGTCTCCCCGTTGCAACTTTTGGGGGTGGTTCTGTATGCCCATAACACAAATGGAAGCTCTTCCAGCCAGCCTTTCTGTTTTCTCCCCAGCCTACCCTTCATTCCTTTGATGACGCTTTGGTTGGCTCTTTCCACCAATCCGTTACTCTGGGCGTAGGTGACGGAAGTAAACACTTGCTGGATCCGCATCTGTTCGCACCATGGTTTGAAGGGCCTTCCAGCAAACTGGACCCCGTTGTCACTTACTAACTCCCTCGGAACCCCATATCTGCATATGATGTTATCCAGCACAAACCTTCTCATTTGGTCTCCAGTAATCTTTGCCAAGGGCTTCGCTTCAATCCACTTAGTAAAATAATCAATGGCCACCACCACGTATTTGACCCCTCCCGGTCCCTCAGGGAAAGGTCCAATTATGTCAATGGCCCACTTCTGGAACGGCCACGACGTCGAAACTGGTACCATGGGGTGTTTGTGCTGGTGGGTCATTGGTGCATGCACTTGGCAGTTGTCGCACTTCTTGATTTCCTCAGATGCCATTTCGTACATCCGCGGCCAGTAAAACCCTGCATTCATCGCCCTTCTCACTATTGTTCTTGGTCCCGAGTGCATTCCGCAGATCCCTTCGTGCATTTCCCTGATCACATATTCGGCTTCTTCCATGTCAACACATTTCAGGGACGGACCCAGGTATGATCTCCGGTATAGCTCTCCTTCGACCAGCTCGTACTGTAGGGCCTTGACCCTTATTTTCTGGGCCGCCCATTCCCCCTCGGGTAGAATTCCGTCTTGGAGAAATCTGACTATCGGGGTCATCCATGTTTCCTGAGGGCTTTCAATCGTGGCCACTTCCACAGTGTTGAGGGAGGAGGATGTCAGGACCTCTACTTTAACTTCCTTCGCTAGATGATTGAATGCTACCGAGGCTAACTTGCTAAGCGCATCAGATTTCCTGTTCCTTCCCCGGGGGATGTATTCCAGCTTGAAAGTTTTGAACGCCTTAGCCATCTTCTTAACTTTCTCCACGTATCGAGCCATGATGTTATCCTTAGCCTCATATTCTCCTTGGTATTGTTTTACTACTAGCTGTGAATCAGTGCTGGCTTCTACGTGCTTTGCCTTCATTTTTTGTGCCAGCCTCATCCCTGCCAGGAGGGCCTCATATTCTGCGGTATTGTTTGTGTTCTCAAAATCTAGCCTTACGGCATATGTCAGCTCAACCCCCTCGGGACTTGTCAGTGTGATTCCAGCTCCATTTCCTTCTTCACCGGATGCTCCATCAGTGAGCAACTTCCACACCGCCTTATCTTCCTTCTCTTTTTCTTCTTTCTCCAAGGCTTCCCATTTTAACAGTTCCTTTTCTTCGTCCTCCGGGACTTCTGCTAAGAAGTCGGCTAGTATTTGTCCCTTCATGGCTGTCCTGGGCTTAAACTCCAGGGAGTGTTCTCCTAGCTCCACAGCCCATTTGGCTAACCGTCCGGACAGTTCTGGCCTCCTGAGTACCTTCTGGAGGGGTTGATCGGTCATTAGGGTAATCTTGTGTTCATGGAAATACCTCCTGAGTCTTCGGGATGCGAAGACAAGAGCTAATGTGAGCTTCTCCAGGGGCATGTATCGTTCTTCAGGCCCTTTAAGCGTCCTGCTGATGAAATATATGGGGATCTGTTTCCCTTCCCGCTCTACCATCATGACCGCACTTATGGTCGTTTTTTAGGCGGATAGATATAAGAGCAGTGGATCCCCGGGTACTGGGGTAGCTAGCGTCGGGAGCTGACAGATGTATGCTTTCATCTCTTGGAAGGCTGTTTCGGCCTCCGTTGTCCATTTAAACTTGCTTGTTTGAAGGCAGTCTTTCAACACTTTCATAAAGGGGAGAGTCTTGTCAGCCACCTTTGATAAAAAACGGTTTAATGCTATTAGCCTTCCGTTTAGTTGCTGAATGTCTTTTAGGGACCTGGGGGATCGCATCTCAGCCACCGCCTGGGTTTTCTCCGGGTTTGCCTTGATCCCGCCCTTGGTGACCACTACCCCCAGGAAATTCCCCTCCTCTACTCCAAAACAGCACTTCCCAGGGTTTAACTTCATGTTTACGTCCTGCATAGTGTGGAGAGTCTCAGCTACATCGTTTATCAAGGCCGTCTCCGTTAAGCTTTTGATGACAATATCGTCGACGTACACCTCTAAGTTCCTTCCTCGTTGCTCCCTAAACAGACTGTTCATAAACCTCTGGTATGTGGCCCCAGCGTTCTTGAGGCCGAAGGGCATCTTGGTGTAGCAGAATGTCCCTTCGTCTGTGATGAAGGCGGTTTTCTCCTCGTCTTCTATCGACATTTGAATTTGGTGGTACCCTTTGTAGGCGTCCAGGAAGCACTTCAGGGGGTATTGAGACAAGGAGTCCACTTGGGTGTCTATCTCCGGAAGAGGATAACAGTCATTGGGACATGCTTTGTTGAGGTCTTGGAAATCGATGCACATCCTCCATCCTCCGTCTTTTTTCTGAACCATTACAGGGTTGGCAACCCAGGACGGGTATTTGACTTCCCTGACTATCCCCGCTCTAAGCAGCTTCCGAGTTTCTTCACAAGCGGCCCTTCTTTTATTGGGTCCCATACTCCGCTTCTTTTGTTTTACTGGTTTTGCCCATGTAAATGTGTTAAGTCGGTGCTCCGTTAGGCTCCTTGGGACCCCCGTCATGTCTCCATGTTGGAATGCAAACACCTCTATGTTATGGAGGAGCAATTCCTTCAGGGCACTCTTACATTTGTCACTCAAATGACTCCCCACCTTGATCGTCTGTTCTGGGAACCTATCACAGAGGACCCACTCTTCCACCTTCTTTCCCTGGGACTTCCCTGGCTCTTCTTCTTTGTATACGGAGGAAACTACCTCGTAGGCGGACTTAACCCATGCGAGACCTTTTGGCGTTTGGAATACCAAAGCTCCGTGAGGGGTAGAGGCCTGTGCCTGCAGGTCACCAATTCCGGGTCTTCCCAAGATTGCATTGTACTTAGAGGGTGCCCTGACTACCGTAAAGGTCAGATCTATTGTCCGGACCCGATCCCCCACGCCGACTGTGAATGGGAGCCTGATTTTTCCCAGGGGATGTGACACACTGTTGTTGAATCCTACCAATGGGATTGAGTCTTCTTCCAACCTGTCCCTTATGTCCCTGTCGAACCTAAGGAAGCAATGTTCGTATATTACTTCAACGCCTGACCCTCCGTCCACATGTATCCTGGACACCTTGTGTCCGGCTATCACAGCTGAGATGTTCAGCGGAAGTCGTTGCACCTCGCTTTCTTCTAAATATGGCATGAGGATGGGAGCTTTCATGCAGTTTGGGGAGCCTAGGATCCTGGCCTTTACACTTCGGGTGGTATCAAACTCATTTCTCCTTCTAATCATATCAACATCTGCCCTCCCCGGCTCCCGTGCATCTCTTCCCTTGCGGTCCCCTCCCCCTTCCTTGATTTCCTTGACCAAATGGGCCAGTCTCCCCGTTTTCACCGCAGCCTCTATTTCTCTTTTGAGGTACATACAGTCATCGGTTTTGTGCCCGAAACCCTTGTGGAATTCACAGTATTCGTTTGGTTGTGCTTTTGGCCCCGGTTTTATGGGGGGTGGCCTTGGGAAGGAATTTTTTACTCTCTCCGTGGCTAGTATCTCACTTGGGGTTTTAATGAGAGGGGTGAAACTATCGGGGTAAGGGGGGGACCTCTCCCTCGGGGTCTATAGGGTGAGTATGAGGGCCTTGCCCTGTCATGTAACATTCTGTCAAAAGAAGGTTTCCGGGAATAGGGTGTACCTTTGTCAGGAGGTCTTGCAGCCGGGGCAACCCTCCGGGGTGTGATGTCCGTCTCCTTTGCTTTGCTGACCGTGTCCTTTCCCCGTACAAAGGCCCGGACTCTGTCTATAAGATTGTCAAAGGAAGGTGGAAACTCCTCCCCCAGCTTTTCACATAGCTGTGCGTGTTTCAGTCCATTTATGAAACCGCTAATCTTCATGACTTCTGGGACGTCTTTGATGTTCATGCTTTCTTTAACGAACCTTTCCATGTATTGGTCTATTCGCTCGTTATCTCTTTGTCTGATGTGAAGGATTTCGTTTGGATTTTTGACCACTTTCCTCTGTTGGCCAAAGTTCCTGAGGAATTTCTCACTCAGTTCTTCATAGCTGTCTATGCTCCCCGGGGGCAGGCTGTCGAACCAAAGCCGGGCTCCTTCCGTTAGGGTTTGTACAAACATGTGGCACCATACTGGCATGGGCCATAGTCCCAGTTGTCCTGCTCCCCGGAAAGCATGCAGGTGATCTTCGGGGTCCTTCGTCCCGTCATAACGGTCAAAGCCTGGGGGTAACTTTGTCTTGGGGGGCATTGGTGCTTCTGCGATTCTCCGTGTGAACTTTGAGACCTCGGCTAAGTCTCGGGGTAGGTATGGCTGGTCTAAGCTACTGCCACCAAGGTTGTCTTTCTCCTTTCCCTTCTCCTTGGGCTTCTGTCCCGTAATAAGGTCTTCCCTCTCTTCTGATGACATTTGTCTCAGGGCAGTCATGAATGTTTCTAGCTGGTCATTGTTGTTGCTCTTGCTTTGAAGGTTCGTTCCTTCCTGGTTGGAGGGCGTGTCAAAAGAAAGCCTGGCCCTGAGGCTGTCGAGTTTTTCTTGTCTCTTCAAATCTTCAAGGTGCTTTGTTAACTCCTTCCTATGCATGGCCATAAAGTCAGGAGTGATATGCTCTACCTTTTCTGGGTTTTCCACCAGGTTCTCGTTGCCGTCTTCATGGGTAATGTCCTCTATTGTAACTCTGTCCGGATCGTTTTGTGCCGTTTGGGTGACACGCGAGTTGTGTGGGGTTGCCATGTCGTTTCTGATGGGATAAACTGTTCTCTAGACGTCGAGTTCTGATGTGGGAACACCGGGCAGGCTGATGTCCCACGGATGGCGCCAATGTCGAATACCCAACCTCCGGCTGACGTTAGATGGATCTTCGGTGACGTCAAGAGCTTTTTATCCTTGCTTGCTACAAAAGAATAAACCGTTAGCCTCGTCACAGGGGACCCCGGGAGGGGGATCCGTGACCAAGCTCCGGCGTGAGAGTAAGTAAACTTGCCGGAAAAGAAAGGAGCTTCTTCCGATGAGTGCAGTCACCGGAAGGTTTCCCTTTATGGTGTGAATCTTATGGATGTATATTAAATGAGAGAGAATAATGGTCGGAAGTAAATGTATGTGTAGTAAATGAGAGTGTAGTAAATGAGAGTGTAGTAAATGAGGATAAACCCGGGGATCATACCTGCCTTTGTTCTTCTTTTTTACCCTTATATAACAGCTTGATCTTATCATACTAGATATTTTTCTCGTACGATCCAACGGCTCCTAGAGGTTATCGGGGGGTGCAGACACGTGTCTGACCCCCAGTGGTGAGATGCCTTCCTTAATTAATGTTTCTGCCGGAGAAGTACAGTGTCTTCAGGCGAGATCCTTTTCCTATCATTCATTAAATGAGACCTGTCCTTCCACTTAGTTGTTTTCCCGCTCACAACAAAAGAGAAGGAAACTTAGTGGGCAAGGTGACCTCTTTGGTGGGCTTTTTTGTATTAATTGGGCTTCTCACAGACAGTCCAGAGCGGGCAAAGTGGGCCCACCCACTGGCCCGTCGTCACTTAATATCTGAGGTCATTAGTTTATCCTCATGGTAGATTGGTATCAATTCAAGAGGAAAAACTGGTTTTAGACACAAAGTATAACCATTCATTTTGGTTCTATTTGTTAAAATAAAATGCTTAGCCAATTCATATAACCATCCATTTTGGTTCTATATTTGTTTGAATGAAATGCTTAGCCAATTCATATAACCATCCATTTTGGTTCTATATTTGTTTGAATGAAATGCTTAGCCAATTCATATAACCATCCATTTTGGTTCTATATTTGTTTGAATGAAATGCTTAGCCAATTCCATGTGAAAAATCTTTTCTTCCAACTTTTCGATCCTCATTCATTCCCTGTGGATTTCTCCAACTCCAATTCTTTCCATTCTACCAATGAATAATCTGTAATTATTTGTAAATCTAGATTGACTAATTGTTGTGTGATAGAACCTCCTTTGATAGGCATCTCTTGATTTTGAAATGTATTGAGAATCCAGGTAGTAAAAACAATTTGGATTTTATATTTTATATTTTATATTTCCATGGTTAAATTTCATATATATTCCAATAAACCCCCTGTATGATTAAATTTCTTAATATGTACACAGAAGTTCATCTTCCCAAGCGCAACGCCTTAATCTTCGACCTTTAGAATCAATTCCGTTCGATCTTAACCTTTTGTTGTTTCTATAACTTTCAATCTTGAATAGAAAATCAAAATTGTGGCATGCAAAGATGGCTTACGTAAAAAGGTAGAAGGAACATAGGGAAAGCACAATGCCACAATCTTTGCCTTTTCGTGGGAGATGGTAGTTGTAGGCGTGTGACTACAATATTAACCTACTTTTTAGTGAGCTTCATTAAAAGGCTCAAAGAGAAATGGCTTATTTACATCACTTGAACGTTTTGCGCCTAAGATTAAATCTTTGCCTTATCAAGTTTTTTTTTTTTTTTTTTTTTTTTTTTTTTGAGATATCAACTTCAGTTTACCACTCAATTTACTAAGTCTATATTTTGTATGAAAAAATAATAGTTATGTAATACATATACAGGGTTAGGTTCATTTATGAATAACCATCTTAATAGTGAATTGTGTGAACTAATCCTAACCCTTGATTATCAATACATATTAGTGTATTTTACGATTTGATGATGTAAATCAATGGTCATGATTTGTTCACTCAGTTCACAAATACACCATACAGAACCTTGTCTTATTTAAAAACAGTAAAAACAGACCTTGAACATTAATTAATTGAATTAAGAGCTAAGATTGATTGCACATCATTAGTAACAATTACTATACTATTTAATGAGATTTAAGGTTGTTTCAGTTATTTTCTTATTTTCCATAAACTACTAATTCCACCCGGTTTTTTAAAATAAAATAACTTTTATATAATTTAGTATTTTATTAAAAAACAATACCATAAAATAAAGTATTTTTATCTTTAATATCAGTATAATATTTCTATACTTTTAAAAAATGACATTATTTAAAAAGTTGCAAAATATTGTTTTATAATTGTGCTTAACCGGCACATATATAAGCAACACATGAATTTCTATAATTAACACATACCTATATAATTATAGACAGCACATACGTACACGATTATAACCAACACATAATTTATATAAGCAACACATGAATTTTATAACCAACACATACAATCATAACTAGTACATATACAAGCAACACATGAATTTGTATAATCAACACATGAATTTGAAACTGCTTGCATAATTTTAGAAATTTTTAAAAACCAACTTTAAAACAAAATACAAAAATGCCCTTTATACATGAACTAGTGCTAACACCCGCGAACATCGCAATTAAATGTTATTTTTTATGGTTTGACAAAAAAAATTACGTTTATAATGATCATAAAGAAATTGTATGATTGAAATAATTATGGAAATCTGAAGTTGATGATGTAAATACAACGAACCAACGTACTATTAATATATATTAGGCGAAAAGATAAGTAAATGATGAAATTAACTTTATGTAGTTTGAAATATCAATAGAAAGCTTAATAATCTAATATATATTTCTTTTTTTTAGATCTTTGTCACCAATAACCTCCCATTCGTTGTTTGACCAATTGAAAAAAAACAATCATCACCTAAGAAATATCTTCAACTTGAATCAGATCATACCATCCAGTAACACTAAACCTATTGTAAATAATGTATATCAAAGAAAATATATTAGTAACAAATTGAAAATTGTAGTAAAAACTAAAATAAAATTAATCAATAATATGAGTAATGCATTGACAAGCATTATTTGATCATAAATATTCTCTCTACGGAGGTTCATAGCTAAGTATTTCCATCAAAAACTTTCTATTCATTTCAGAAAACTCATCTAAACCACATAATATACCAGTGAATTTCACAAGGCAGAAAAAAATAATGCATTATGAACTAAAAAAAATACTCCACTGAAATTATTTTAAAAAGTTTGAAACACTTTGCAGCAAGTTCGGTCCGAAAAGGCATTCATTATCTCTTGTTAAGGTTGACCGATGAGTACTCATCTAACGCTCATGCACGAAGGCAGTTGCCATTGCCAGAATTAGTCCCGCTTCTTCCGACAATGTATATTATCATTTTATCCTTTCAACCGACAATAGTTGCAGTCACTTTCGCAGTCCAGTCATCTCTAAAACATGAGAAAATCGTCTTCTATGTGATAACCGATAAAAAAACTTATGCCATGGTATGCCTTAAATCCTATCTCCCATGCCATTGTTGAAGTCAAAAGTGTTCATCCGTTTGACTGGTTGACCCAAGACAATGTTCCAGTTCTTGAAGCTATGGAAAATCATAACGAAATTCGAAATTATTATCATGGAAATCATATATTAGTATAGCGAGTTGAGTTTAAGCTATACGGTCTATAGCCTCCGGGAATTCCAATATTAATTGTGTTTCCTGTATAACTGGTTATTTTGTATTGTAGAAGTGGGTATTTATGCTAGCCACTGGTGGAGCCGAGTTTATACTACCAGCTTGAGGAGGCTGTGGTCATGTATTATAACTGATGAATAGGTGGTGAAGGAACATAAAATACGGAGAAACATAGTCCATATGAGAGATAAGTTGTAGGGCAATGTGGAAAACGAACCTGATTGGCTGCTTGAAAACGGGTAATGGTTGCTGAGTCACAGCTACGGAGGTTTACATAATCATCCAACAATGCTTAATACTTCGATACAAAATCTGCAGAACATTAATGAAATAAAAAATTCAAAGCTTGAATGTTTACGATCATAAAATTTCAGAACTTGAATCTTTATTATAAAAAATGATTATTCATATTTAGAACATGCCTCAACGAAACCCTAATCAAATGGAGAGCTCCTTCACCAAGATTTCCTGCCCCTTGACCATTCTGGACGTTTGCTTCTTCACAGTGGGCGCAAGCGGCTGCTTGTTTTCACTTACCCTCGACCGACCCTAATAGTTATCGCCAGTCTATAACAAAACATGATTGCAAATTCAAATGACGAATTTCTGAGTTGAAATCGCTAAGGCGATTCAAATCATGAACAAAAAAGATGCAAGAAAACAATGGGACCAGAATGTGAAGATTCACCGGTCTATCAAACATCCACTTTTAGAATGCAAACACAAATCCCACCAATTAAAAACCAAAAAATTAATAACTTTAAACTTTGATTACTATTCCATTACCCAAATCATACCCCAACCCCAATCCTTTTAACTTTCTATATTGTTACCTATGGCATACATATATGGCACCCTATTCAAAATATAATTTAAATGTCATTTAGGGTATATCTGAATGAGAAAATATAATAAATATTGGCAATTGTCACTTGCTCATCAATAGTCAAATTCCTATGATATTTGGTGAAAAAAATACAAAACATGTTAAGCGCTAACCTGGTAACTGTGACACTATGCCAATAGTGGTCCCCTTGTACACCTATTTAGCATGTTGAAAGCTCTGCCTTTGGTAAATCCATTGGAAGCATACGCCTAGCATTATGAACCTATTATATATGCTAATGTCAAGTTTGACTTACATAAGTTAAAAGCCAATACTTCTCAATTCACACTTCTCATAATTTCTCAGTTTAAATTTAATTTTAATTCAAAATTACATACCCTTTAATGAGATGAGAGAAGTATTGGGCAATGCCAGAGTCATTTTCTTCGACATCTTCAACACAATAGTCCAGGTCCAATCCCAGGTCCATACATTTATCTCAAAAATAATCCTGCTCCCCTTCAACCCAATTTTCTTGATCATTAGCTTTAACCGCCTTGGTTTCCATATTGAGACAATAAAGAATGCACTTCTTTTGAGCATCCGTGATACATATTATGATCTAGTTACGCAGACCTCTATAAGACATATTGCCCTTTCTCCATCCCAGGCTATTGATTTGGCAAGTCCTTGCATTACCCGAAGATCAGGCAACAAACGTAGATTTAAATTTAATATATTAACCGAAAGAAAATGTGAACTTTTAGGTTAAAAGTAACATTTAAACATACTACATAAAGGCATGATTGGAATTGTTTTGCCATGATTGGAATTGTTTTGCCTTGGGATGTGTAGGGAAAATATCTTGCTTTATCATATACCACCAGCCAAACCAATGATGGTATCATTGGTGCTTGTACCTACGTCTATCTACAAAGCTTAATAGGTAGAAAATTTGTGCTAACCTTGCAGATTTTATTTCACTGTTAAACAATCCAAGACAGATGTACCTAAGGCAAAACAATGCAAAGCAAACAAAGTGTATACAAACTGATTCATATTTTCCAAAATCAAGGTTAATATTATAAGCTACATTCATCTCAGTCAAGGATCTTAAAATATTTAAGAGTTAGTTCTATAAGTTATCACTTTTTACCGAAAAATTGTCCCATTCGAGCTTCCCATCGACCACATTTGTGCAGGGTAACTCCTTTGTATTTTAAGAATCCTCTAGAGAGCCCAGGGCCCTGACACCGAAAAATATGAACAAACTCTTCTTTGCTCAAGTTTTTTATCTGCATAATTTGTGTGAGATAAAATGATTAATTGACAGATGCACTTAAAAAGAATAACATCTCAGCAAGTTCAGCCAAACCAATTCAGTAACCATAATTGCTTACATAGATAAACTTGTTTCCCACAATCCGTGCATGATCAATTGTCGATTTAGTATTTAATTACAAAATACTCTAATTATCGTTTAGTAGAAAAAAACTTAGCTGAATCACTTGAAACTCAATAAACTTCAATTTGGATGTTTGTGCTAATTGTTTATAACAAGTCTTTTTATAAGAAGAGTAAATTACAAGTTTTGTCCTTTATGTATGTCCAAAATTGCAGGCGCTGTCCTTTGTCTTTAAAATTGATGAGTTTTGTCCTTAATGTATGCAAATCTTACACGTTATGTCCTTTAGGCCAAACCCAGTTAGATTTTTTGGTTAAATCTGGTCACTCAAGGGCATTTTAGTCTTTCTACCCCATTTATTTAATATTATCTAAAAATAAAACAAAAAAATTTAAAATATTATTATTATTATTATTATTATTATTATTATTATTATTATATATATATATAGAGTAAATTACTGAAGATCTCTTCGGGGGCTTTCTACCCCATTTATTTACCCCATCACCACCACCCTTCATCACCATCACCAACACCCTCCACCGCCGCCACCGCCACCACCACCACTACCGCCATCAAACGTGTCACCGCCACCATAAGCATCCATCTACAACCACCACCATCGTTCATAAACAAAACCCCCAAATTCAAGATCTTTGTGCAGATCTGAATGCTGATGTTTCAGGGGATGAAAAGAGTGAACGAGGGTTTCAGGGGTTTGAAGAGGTGAGAGAGGTTTGTCGGATCTGTTATCTGTCCATCAAACGGTGATGGTGGTCGCTGGATCCAGGGGTTGCCATATCTGATATCTGTGTCTCTCATCAACACGACCGAAGGAAGTATTAGCTCTAATCGAACCTCCTGTGGAACTGAGCTGAACCCCTCACCTCGCCATGGCTTCAATCGAATCTCCTTGCAGGAACTGAAGAGTGAATGGGAGAAACAAATCTGAGATTGGAGTCAAATCTAATGCAATGGTCAATCTCCTAATTTGATATCACATAAGGAAGTATTAGCTCCAATCGAACCTCCTGTTGGTGATTTGCAGCCCAAATATGCTACGCGGCCTTAAATTAGGCGAATCAGAATGGGGTCACATCGAATTGTTCATCGCCTAAACCTAAATCTTGTTCTGCAAGAGCAGTCCTCGAACCCAAAGAAGCAGGGGATCTAAGAACAACTCTGGTGATACAGTCACATGAGGTGACTGGTTGTGAGTTGAAAGGGTATCATAAATGGCATCGGGTTTGTCTTTGGTGTGCTTGGTGGACGGATTTGGTGGTGGCGGTTTCTGGATACGGTGGAGGTGGTGGTGGCTAGATGTAGTGGTGGTGATGGAGGTTGGCTGATATGTTAGAGAGAGAGAGAGAGAGAGAAGAGAGAGAGTGACTTCAGCACCAAAAAATTACATGGAGGTTTACTATACAGTCACATGAGGTGAAATTACATTCCTACCCTCATGTGCCCTGCACATGCATTCATTTAACCAAAAAATCTAACTGGGTTTGGCCTAAAGGACATAACGTGCAATATTTGCATACATTAAGGACAAAACTCATCAATTTTAAAGACAAAGGGTAGCGCCTGCAATTTTGGACATACATAAAGGACAAAACTTGTAATTTACTCTTATAAGAAAGTTAATGTGTGGTTTTAGTCTTTGTATAAGGCTTGTTTGGAAAACCTTGGTAAAGGCCATCTAGGGAGAAAAAATAATATCTAGAGAAAAAAATGTTTAGAGTAAATTACGTTTTTGGCCCCTGTGGTTATATCACTTTTACTATATTAGCTCAAAATAAGAATTTTTAACATATCTACCCTCATGGTCTCTATAACTAACCATTTTGGCCCCTAAGTCTATAGATCATGGGGGCCAAAATGGTTAGTTATAGAGACCATGGGGGCTAAAATGGTTAGACTTAGGGGCCAAAATGATTAGTTATAAAGACCATGGGGGCATATATGTTAAAAATTATTATTTTGGGCTAATATAGTAAAAGTGATATAACCACAAGTGCCAAAAACGTAGTTTACTCAAATGTTTATGTATAATTTGAGTTAGAATCAATCAAATACAAAGGAAAAACAAATAAAAATGGTAAAAAGGATTTTATTCCATTGATCTTAGAATTAGAGGATTGAGATTAGTTTTAGAGAAAAAAAATAGTCGAAGGGTATAAAAGGAATCCTACATTTATTGACTTTGTCTCTCCACATGCTATAATAATAAAAACAAGCTAAAACCTAAAAAAGTAACAATATGAAATTAAGTTAACTAATAAAATCTTCAAATTTTAAAGATAAAAGCAACGAAGGCAACGTATGTGCCGATCAAAGTGCTGACGAACCCAAATGCAACAACTAGTTGGCATAGTAGCATATACAAAGTAATAGATAACTGAAGCTAAATAAGTTGGTTATATTATGTGGCAAGGTTGAAGATAATAATGGTCTATGATGATTTTATTTTCTAAAAAAACTATTCCATTCAATCAAATTATATTAAACTAGGTTAGAACCCCGTGTATTACACGGGTTGAATAAATATAATTTTATATATTAAGTAATAAAATAGGTACATCTTTTAAAAATTCATGTATTGCACGATTTGAATAGACACATGTCTTACACGAATAATGTATTCCGTTAACACATTTAGTCATCAAGATGTGTTTTATAACAAAATGAACTTTGAGGTACTATTTACTTATTGTAACATCTCACTCTATTTTTTATTAGGTTAGAGAGTTGTGTATTACATGGTTTATAACTTTCTAGTTTGTTTTTTTATTTTTTTTTTATTTATTATTAGATTAGAAACTTACGTATTACCTGATGTTGGATAATCAGCAGAAAAAAAGAAAAGAAATATTTTAATAAAAAATATCCCTTTTAAGGAAATAGTTGATTAAATTAAATATTTTTATTTTAATATGTGATTATCAGTTATCCTTGTCCTTATCATCAAAATATAAAAACAATTAAAATTACCAATTAAATAAAATATTTATCTTTATAAATATTTAAAACGCTAAAATATTTTTTTTAGATTTTAATAATTAATATATGATTATAAAAATTAATATATTATTATCAGTTATCTTTGTCTTTATCATTAAAATCTCTTCTACAAATTTTAAATTTAATATTATCAATAATTGACTTTCCATAATACATATTTAGAAAGATAATTAAGACCGCCTCATAGAGCGTCATGTGTCCCTAACATGGTTTCTTTTATTATATAGTATAGATGAAATCTCTTCCAAATATTTCATTACATTATATTATATTATATTATATTGTATTGTACTGTATTATTTTATATTATATTATATCTAAATCTAATAAAAAACTCTAACTAATGCCACATGGCATTTTCTTATTCAAAATTTCAACTAATGCCACATGGCATTTTCTTGTACAAATCATTAATAATATTATGCTATTGATATCTATATTAATTAAAACTAGGTTAATGCCCGCGCGATGCGCGGCTGACAACCCTCAAAAATTCATGTATCCGTACGATTCATTAATGTTAATTAAAGTGCTTGATGTATGTGCCGAATTACTTAACTGCTTTCTGATTACTGTGTCCTAATTACATGTGTTTTTTAACATACTAGTCTTGTGCAGAAAAATTAACTAAATGGTCATGTATGCTTCCCTAAGTGTGGGAATTAAAAGTGTTACAAAAAGATATATATAGGACACTATACGGAATAACTTAGCACTTTAACGGAACGGTATCCAACCGAACAACCGGACATTACCCGGAACACTAAAATATTATTAAAAACATTGTTACACTTTTTCTGAATTAGTTATGGTCCCCGAGCACTATAACACCTTACATAATACCCGGTACGCGCTAAACACTAGACATAACATTAAACCCCCACTATTTAACTTATTTACCCCCAAATAATACACTTACCCCCCCCCCCCATGAAAATGGCGGCACACATGGCTTCCCCCCTCTCAACATACGATTTCCCATGTAGCCACCTCAAAGGAATCCATCAAGTCCCCATGCAAATTGACTTTGGGATTGTGAGAAGATGATGATTGTACTACCAATTACACTTAGCCCCCTAATTACTTACCTATATACCAAATAACTGACACTAAACCCCCCCCCCCCCAATTCTTGGCTGAATTTTCGGCTCATGCATGGCCCACCACAAGATAAATTCAAATCCTTCTCTAATCTTTCCTTGGAACTAGTGGGATTATGAAGTGACCTTGTATGTACTTGGAGAGACAAGAAACCCTTTGGGTAATAGATCTTAGAGATTATAAGTAACTTAACCATATTCATCATAAAAAAAAACACCTCTCTCCCTCACATTCACTCACGGCCGAACATCAAGCACACCCACCAACCATTTTCATTTTGCAATCAAACACTCCAAGTATATTACAAGGTGCAAGGAGCCATTTTAGAAGGTGTGGAGCACTCGGATTGCCAAGGACCTCCCTCGTTTGTCTTTAACCACTCATTTTTCGCCTTGTTTCTTCACTAGCTTCAAAGCTAGTAGTAAGCTTCTTTGATCATCCTTTATTTTATATTTATGGTGGTTAACGATTATATTATGATGTAACTACAAGAACACTAAAAAGATCATGAACACAAACTTGAACATAAAGCTAACTTAATGATGAAATATTGACAAGATGAATAAGTAATGATATGAATGATGTTGTCTTGTATTATTGAAGATTTCTTGTTGCTCGTTTGATGATCACTAGAGATATGATGTTTAACATCATGGTTGAACTTGTTAAAATAAGATTAAAAACTTAAGTTAACAAGTTCGGAGGTGATTAGTGAACATAAAAGAATCACCTCCATGTTTAAGCATGAACTTGGTAACAATATGTTTTCTTGAAAAATTAGTAAACAAAGTAAGTTGGTGATCGTATGGATCCGAGGTTTACAAATGGTTTTTCCTAAATAAACCAAGAGTAGATGATGATTTTTTTAAAAGGTTACGACTTTTGTTAAACCTACACTATTTTAGTAACAAAATAAGCGTAGAAATATTTTTAGAACAAGAAGATCCAATAAATACACATTTTTGCAAAATGAGTTTACAAGTTGTAAACATCTAAAAATCCTGAGAATGAGATTTCAACAAAAGTAAACACACTTTGGAGGGTAACTAAACCCACTAAACACCCCACTAAGTTACTACGCGTTTTTATGAAAAACCAAGTTCATGTTGTTATGTAAAAGTGCATTGTTTTTGCACTTGACTAGTATAATGTTGCTTGGTAACTTGTTGTTGATTGATTGAATGATTTCCGAAAAGAAAATGATATGCTAATAAGCATGGATACCTTCATTTACAAAGGAAACTCTGGCGAAATTTTCTAAAATTCCAACACTTAGAGAATATCTTCTAAAACAAGTGTTACAAGTATATTTTTAGCTTTGTTTTCAAAATAAACCTCGCCAAAGGTTTTGTTACAAAATACAAAGTATCGGAGGTTGACTTTTATAAGTAAAATGGATAAATATATATTTAGAATATATATTTTATATTAGAACACTTGTATGGATACTTGTTTATTTTGTGTGATAGTTATATTACTTTAGGGTAAAATGATGTAACTTAACGATATAACTTGACATTTGAATTGTGTGGTATGTGGTAGAAGTAATGAGTAGATAAACCGTGCGTAGGATACGTGTTATGCATGAGAAACTAATTGTTATTTGTACCTTATTAGGACGCGCTTGATTTCCTGATTATTAGAGTAATTAATCTAACCGAGCAAACCGAGGTGAGTTCACACTTTCTACAAGGCATGGGATTCCCGGTGGTTTGGGAATGGGTTAAGAAACTAAAATGGAACCTACATATCCTCCTTGGGTAGGATATGTACAGCCATCCTCCATGGGTAGGATGCCAATATTAATCCTGCGTATTCTCCTTGGGTAGAATACGTACGTTCGTCCTCCTTGGGTTGGACAACAACCTTAAACTTACTAGACAAAACTCTATCATTAAGTCCCTCATTTTATATCGACTTAATCGCCGAGGCCGATGGCGAGCGGGTCATTAGTTAATAGCGCTATTAGGTTTAACAAACCTCACACCGTGCCGTTCGGACGAGCGTGTACTAATGGACTATGGCAAACTGTCAATGATGATAGACATTGACGTAGGGCACAACTATTGTTCGTCAGTTGTCGATATCATACGGTCTAGTGGTTCACATGGGGAAGCTCCCACTGATCATGGATACGGTTTGGGTAATAAATAAGGAACTGGTAAACCACACTTTCAACTATGGGGTAACCCCCACGGCAAATAAGCCAACGAAAGACAAACCATGTTTTCGGAAAACAACTTAAAACTAAACAACCAACCGTGAACTCACTCAACTTTGTTGTTGACTCGTTGTTACATGCCTTACAGGTCGTTAGATGCTTATGGAGTTTGCACGGGGAGGAGGTCGTTGTGGAATATGGATTGTTATGTCCCGTGCTAAATAAATAAACTATATGAATTTATGGAACTTATGTTTTGAGCGTATGAACTATGATCTTATGTTTTGGACTTACGTTTTATGCTTCTGCTGTTAACTTTAAGTTGGTTACTGTCTTATGGTCACCAATTGTATTGTGGTTGGTTTTACTTACTTAATTACGTTGTTCAATATGATTGGTGGCTCGATCCTGGTCATGTCACGCCTCCAAGCGGTGATACTCCGCATGGTGGATTTTGGGGGTGTGACATCATCCAAAACCATATTATTTACTTTGAAATATAATATTTTGTACAAACGCATACATTGGAAGAAAGAAACAGAAAACTATTCAAATGCCGGAAAAAACTTCCTTGTAGACTACATTTGTTGTTTTATTCGTTACATTCACATCTTTGTCTAGTCTAAGATCCCGCGAGTTTCGCGGGTGGCTTAACACAAACATATAATATCTACTGGCATTGAGATGAACTTTGTAATGAAAGAACTTTTCAATATAAACGTATAAAAATGATACTGAAATAAAAAATTATAGATAAATGGGTACTTGAAAATCACAAATAACTAAATACTTCTTTATAAACTACATAGTTTAAGTACGTGTGTGTGTGTGTGTTACACGGGTTACTCAAAGTAAATTGTATAATATTTAACAGTGTTGACATAAAATTTGAAATGAAAGAAATGTTCTATCACTTATATAAATATTAAATTTCAATGAACCAAAAAAATGAATATGAAAAAATCACAAGTCCTTAAAGATTTCTTAATACAACACATTTCTTATTTTATATGTAGGTTTGTCGTCTTTGTCTAAACAACATAAATCGAAAAACGCTTACATTTTGCTTTTAAATGTTGAATGAGACTATGTTACGACCTGCTGTATTAATATAATAGTTAACCCACCACTTTCTTCTATGTATTCACCTAAAACCAAAGTTACACAAATATATTCTCATTTACCCCTCATAGTAAATATAAAAAAGTTGCTTATGACAACTTGTTTCATCAAATAAACAAAGAAAAGCATTGAGATTATTCATAATGATAACGTTGTGATCCTAATTTACTCTAACTTACTCCTTTAGTTGCAATGTTCTTAAAAACTAATTGTACCAAATACTAAAAAATAAAAGGTTCATATGGTAATTAATTCGTTAATTGATATTTATGTAAGTTTGAGTCTTAACTACTCATTTTTTACCAGCCAAGCAAAACTCTTTATAAAGAAACCAAAAGAAGTCCCTTAACCAGCAGCTAAGGAAACAATAGACCCCAAATGCAGAAAAATCTTTTAACCAAACATACGCCAAAGATACAGACCACGAACACACTCATATCATATTTATCATTTTTTTATTACGTAAGAACTAATGCATTACAGTGTAAACTATTTTAAAAAGCCAATACCTATTTCGACACATTTCTCAAACCATAAAACTTCTGGTTGAATGCTAAGTTGTTTCGATAACGCCATATAATCCACATTCCAGTCTGCATTATAGTGTACACCATTTTTTTTCATTTTGTCGACCCACTTGCGTGGCAATGATATCCGACCAAATCTTTGCTTTCAAACATATACAGCCCAGTTAGACGGCACCAGCTTGCAACCCGATCCCAAACACCTTGAGGCGAAGGGCAAGACACGAAGAGATGGTCAACCGGCTTCTCCTACGACCCGCATATCAAACATCAAATTAAGTAGTTCAGCATGTAGTATTGTCATAAAGACATCGAATTAATATTAATATGCATCAGTAACTTTTCCCCTTAAAATAATATATATTAACAACTTAACAGAGAAATATAACAATTTTGGGGAAGATTATATTGCTTATTGTATCATGGTAAAGAAAGGTGCATACAACCTTAATCCAGTGGCAAATGACTATAGCCAATATCCTTCTTTTTTGTCAGACTCAGCCAACCTTATTCAGATTCCAAAAAGTTAAACCAAAATAATGACGCTTCGTGAGGCGAAGAGAGTAATCCGCCTCGGTTCACCTCGAGGCTTACGCCTCGTGAGACGAAGGGAAAACGCCTCAAAACTTGTTTCCGTTCTTTTAAACCTTGCACATAACATACAACAATACACTTCAACATACAAAAAAGTAACCCGTTAGGTTCAACTTTCTATGTTCTAGATTTCCATTTAGAAATGTCAAATATGATCACAAATACTAATTATTTCACTAATGATCTAATTTTATGAATAAAAAAAGTTTAGAAAGGTTTATGCCTTCACAACTATGGAACACCTTCTACCCATTTCAAGCTATTTTTTATCCCACCCACACGATGAGTTAACAAAGAACCCGAAACTGACACAGATTGTCAACTCCACAAGCTACCACTGGCCACGTGACCAAAACGTGCGAAAAAAGAGAGATGTATACCAAAACATATCTAAAACGTATTTTAAAAAATAAATATACAAACTTTTGTTTTTTATAGATAGTAGTACATACATTTATTAGAAATTTAGATGTTTCACTATATATATGTAGCTGCATGGCTTACCTCCATTAACACTCATCAATTCAGATTCACACAGTCGAAGTCTAACCAAAGTTGGGAATCGATAAACGTCTCCTTTAAAGTGCCTGCAAGATAAATGAGAAACATATGTCAAAAAATCTAATGAAATGTGGTTGAAATAATTAAGTGGTGTTAATTCAAATGCACTTTGTTTAGTATTAGAACGAACTACAAAAAGTACCTGGCGCGTTGCGGCCGGGTACACCGTAATTTTACGTAAGGTTTTTTTTTTCCTATTGTTACAGTTACATCTACAAATGACATTACAAAATGGTGACCCTAAAATTAACATATAACCAGTTGAATGGTTTTAATCGTGAAGGCACACTTATGTTTACACTTTTATAAATGGATTACAAAATACGTTTTATCATGCGACTTTTTATAATAAATGGTAAAAATATAACATCAAAATAAACTATAAGCATTTGACCGAGCACCTCATAAGCATGCCTACAACAAATCAAAACACATGAAGGATTCAAATCACGAAAAACACAAAAAGATTCAATTCAAGAAAAACAACGTAGAATCAGAATCAAAACTGTCATACCTTGAACCTTGATTCATCCGATCATCCCGAGGCCAATACGTTCTTGAACACCGATGAGCAGATTCTGTAACAACTGGTTCATTGATGAATCAACGGACTAGAAGCAATTTTGAAAAAAACTGAAAGGAAAAAGGATTAATGTAAGCATCGTCACGTAATCCTTTCATCCCTGCCCAATGTTCATTAAAATATATATGTATGTATGTATGTAAGATCAAATGATATTATTCAGGTAGAAAAGGCGTAACATTATTAGTTAATATATAGATCAAATAAGACCAAATCAAATTAATTCGTACCCGCACACCTTCGGCCGCCTCAACATCTACCAGAAAATATAACCCTTGAAACCGGCAAAACCAAGCTGAATCAAGATAGGGCGACCTATATGACCCAAGGATTCGACAATTTCAGGTCGTTTCCTTGTTTCTCAACTGCCTCAATAGCCAAGGATTCGATGATAATAAAAATTATCCAGGGATGAGCTTGGTATCAACTGGTACTGAAAATACCAGTATCAAAAATCCCCAAAAGTGGGTATCCGTACTGAATATACCCGGTACTGTACGGTTCGGTAAATTCGGTACCGGTAGCCGGTACCATTTGCTCATCCTAGAATTATCTCCTCAATAATTAACAAAGAAAAAAAGGTGCATATTATGTAACACCCGTCTAATTTTATTTGAATTTGATAATAGTTTGCACTATTTTAGATAAAATATGATTAAATAACATAGATTCCATAAACAAAGTTCATAAGTAACAAAAGCTTAGTCAACTAACGACTAAGTCAAAACATTCAAAAGTTGTTTAACAATTTGTTTACATCCCATAAACAGAGTCTATTAAGGGTTAAAATACTGCGGAAGCTTGTAAATTGTGTTTGGTTCTTCAAAAGCTAGCTCGATCATCTTCCGGTTAGATTCCAACATCACCTAAGATCAAAACCACAACAAATGTAAGTTTTGATAAAGTTAGAGTGAATACAAATAAGTTCCATGGGTCAAACAATCAAGAAAAATAAAATTTTCCGGAACAAGGGGCGCCGCGTGACGCCAAGGCCCTACGCGTCACGCCTAGCCCTTGTTTTCACAGAATGTTGTTTCAGTTGATGCTGTATATTTCCAGCTCAATGTTTATTCAAGTCCCAACTTAAAATTGTCATAACTTATGATCCGTAAGGCCGTTTTTGGTGATTCTTTTTCCTATACATCTGTAAATTCATTACCAACGTGCCTATCACGATAGTCATGCCAAAAGTTTAACTTACGGACAGAAAGACTATATGTCATTATGCATTTATTCGACCCATTTCAACTTCATGCAATTTACTACCATTTAGCTAGTAAACTTATGACACTTTATACCCAACATCCGGAGTTCATTATCACTTGCATTTCTTTACCAATCTCATGGCTTAATGCTCTCGTGATTTTGGTCTCCTTCTTAACTCTCTAAAACACTAGAACTATAATTCACACAACTAATTGACCCGTTTGGCTCATCTTATGGAGTCCTCCAATATGATGACTACCAAATGAATCCTTATCACTCTTAGACTATTAATTTAAGTAACGATCATGGTCGTTAAAATCAATACCATATTTATCCTACATTAAGACTTAACAAAATTTACAACAATTTGTTTCATGTAACGGGTCAAGTTACATACCTTCAAAGTAGGCCTTTCAAACGTGGTTCGCCACCCGCTTGTCCGCTTGACGCTCCTGCGCCCTTTCCTATAGAGTTCATTTATGACATGTTTAGAACTCTCTTTAAACCATATATCGCATAATACACCAAAACATCATAATTATGCGTTTAAACTTTGAATTTCAGTTTTAAGCCTTCTTTGAGGCATTTTCACAAACACTTTAAGGGCAGATTTTTACATGATTAAATATCAAGTCTCTAGCTTATCACTTAGCCCTAATTTCACATCATTCAACCATTTTACACAATTGTTAGCTTCTATAATTCTGAAGTTACCTCACAATTGTCAAATTATACTAGAACAACACCCAATCTCCTAGTGTTTATCAATTTCTACATAACCCATTAATCACCTACAATGGTGTTCATGGATTTTACTAAAATTTCACATGATTTCAACTTGTATTTGTCTATGGTTTGTCCCTAGACACTATAGTGTTCCTAAATCGTCATAAAACACACATGCAACCATAAATTTCAGATTCTCCCAATTTCATGAGAATTTCAAGTTGAGAGTTTTCATCAAATTTTACATACCTTGTAATCCTCTTGTGATGAGGATCAATAATCTATGCTCGATTTTCGTTTTTGATCAGATTTGGACCTTCAATTTGGTTGTTTTGTGAATGTTTAGGGTTTAGATGGAGCCTGGGATCGCCCCTGATGTTGGTCGATTTCAAAAAAACACAGACAAATGTGTTTTGTGTTTTATTTTTGTTATTTCTATAAAAATAGTTTTCATTTAGACACATTTAGTCCCTCCTTTTTCACTCTTAATTCTTTTGAACTTCCCAACTACTCATAAATCACTAACTAACTTAGTTAGTGTCATTTCTAGTTTGTTTATTTTACTACTTTATTTACAACTAAATTTCAAATTTATGAACTCGAATTTTCGGGATGTTAGAAGTCCATCCCCCTTAAAAGGGTTTCGTCCCCGAAACCAAAGTACGTACCAAATAAAATAGGGTAGAGACGTCGCATTTCCTCTTCAGACTCCCATGTGGTATCCGCACCCTTCCTGTGTTCCCATTTAACCTTCACTTGGTTAATCACCTTGTTCCTCAAACTCTTCTCTTTACGATCTAAAATCGCAATTGGTTTTACTGCATAGTTGAGGCTGTTATCCACCTCTATATCATCGTAGTGGATACGAGCAGTTTCGTCTGCTAAACATTTTCGGAGATGTGACACGTGGAATGTGTTATGAATCCCACTCAACTCCTCAGGTAATTCGATACGATATGCCACCTTACCAACCCGTTCGGTGATTCTGAATGGCCCAATAAATCTTGGGCTCAACTTTCCTCTTTTTTCTAAATCTGATAACACCCTTCCATGGAGATACCTTGAGCATAACTTTGTCACCAACTTGGAATTCGATTGGTCTGTTCCTTTTGTCAGCATACGCCTTTTGTCTATCTTGAGCCGCTTTCAAGTGTGCCCGGACCACATCAATCTTTTCATTAGTGGCTCGTACTATATCTTGGTGGGCAAGTTCACGTGGACCCACTTCACCCCAACATACTGGGGTTCGGCATTTCCTACCATAGAGCATTTCGTACGGTGCCATCTTAATACTAGCATGGTAGCTGTTGTTGTACGAAAACTCGACCAATGGTATGTAAACATCCCAACTTCCTCCAAAGTCGATTATACACGCCCGTAGCATGTCCTCCAATGTTTGTATTGTTCTTTCACTCTGTCCATCTGTTTGAGGATGGTACGCAGTGCTAATAAACAATTTGGTTCCCATTTGCTCTTGGAAATCTCGCCAGAAATTTGAAGTGAACCGGGTATCCCTATCAGACACGATGGATACCGGTATTCCATGACGTGCTATTATCTCATTAGTATAAACTTCTGACATCTTTTCTGACGTATAAGTCTCACGAATCGGAATGAAGTGAGCACTTTTTGTCAATCTATCCACCACTACCCATATGGCATCGAAACCGCGGTTTGTCTTAGGTAGTTTGGTTAATAGGTCCATCATAATATGTTCCCATTTCCAAACCGGAATTTCCAACGGTTGAAGTTTACCGTATGGTTTTTGGTGCTCCGCCTTGACTTGTAAACATGTCAAGCATTTTTCCACGTACTTCACCACATCTCTTTTCATTCCGGGCCACCAATAGTTTTGCTTTAAGTCATTATACATTTTGGTCGCTCCCGGATGGATGGGATAACGGGACTTATGAGCTTCATCAAGTAGAAGCTTTTTAACTCTACATGTGTTAGGAACCCAAATTCTGTTGAAACGTGTTTTTAAACCGTGGTTGCCTACTTCGAGATCTTTAACTTGGCCAACAATCCTTTCCTTTCTCCAGTTTTCCGTCTTTACTGCTTCATCTTGTGCTTCTCGAATTCGTTCGAGTAAGCCTGAGGTCACAATGAGTTGCAATGATCGTACTCGTATCGGGATATAATCTGTCTTTCTGCTTAGGGCATCCGCCACCACGTTTGCCCTTCCGGGGTGATAGTGTATTTCACAGTCAAAATCTTTCACCATTTCTAGCCATCGCCTATGTCGCATATTTAACTCCTTCTGATCGAAAAAGTATTTCAAGCTCTTGTGATCGGTGAATATGGTGCACTTTACCCCATATAAGTAGTGCCTCCATATTTTTAATGCAAATACCACCGCAGCCAACTCGAGATCGTGCGTGGGATATTTCTTCTCGTGTATCTTCAATTGCCTCGAGGCATAAGCTATAACTTTGCCCCGTTGCATCAAAACGCATCCGAGCCCCGATAATGAAGCATCCGAATAAACCACCATGTATTCGACTCCGTCCGGCAATATCAGTACCGGAGCTTGAGTTAACTTCTCTTTTAGCGTTTGAAACTCTCTTTCTTGTTCTACACCCCAAATAAACTTTTCTTCCTTCCGGGTTAGTTTTGTTAGCGGTGACGCAATCTTGGAGAAATCTTGAATGAATCTCATATAGTATCCCGCAAGCCCCAAAAAGCATCTAATTTCCGAAGGGTTCTTCGGAGGATTCCATTTTGACACGGCCTCGATCTTTGACGGGTCTACCAATACTCCATCGGTACTTATGATGTGGCCGAGAAATTGCACCTCTCGTAGCCAAAAGGCACATTTAGAGAATTTTGCATACAACCTCTCTCGCCTAAGTGTCTCTAACACCTCTTGTAAGTGATGTGCATGTTCAGCTTCGCTTTTCGAATACACCAAAATATCATCGATAAACACAATGACTGATTTATCCAACATTGGCTTGCAAACCCGGTTCATGAGGTCCATGAAAGCCGCGGGTGCATTTGTTAGCCCAAATGACATCACGAGGAATTCGTAATGTCCGTATCGCGTGCGGAAAGCCGTCTTCGGCACATCTTCCTCCTTGACCTTTAATTGGTGATACCCCGATCTAAGGTCAATTTTTGAAAACCAGTTCGCTCCTTGTAATTGGTCGAATAAATTATCTATCCTCGGAAGCGGGTATCGGTTCTTTACCATGAGTTTGTTTAACTCCTGGTAATCTATACACATCCGCATGCTTCCGTCTTTCTTTTTCACGAACAGTACCAGTGCGCCCCAAGGAGACACACTCGGCCTTATAAATCCCTTGTCAAGCAGGTCTTGAATTTGGGACATCAACTCTTGTAATTCCGACGGCGCGAGTCAGTACGGTGCTTTAGCTACGGGTTTTGCGCCCGGAATCAATTCGATCCCGAACTCTACTTCCCGTTCAGGCGGTATCCCCGGTAAATCCTCAGGAAACACATCTTCATAGTCTCGTACTACCGGTACATCTTCAATCTTTCGTGATTCTTTCTCGGGCTCATTCGCGTATATCATGAATGCCTTGCATCCTCGCTTCATAAGCTTGTGAGCTTTCAACATTGAGCATACTATTAGGTTGCCTCCTTTTTCGCCATAGATAGTGACGTGTTTCCCGCTCGGAGATGTTAGTTTTATCTCTTTACGAAAACACACGACCTTTGCATGGTGCTGAGATAGCCAATCCATCCCAACGACTACTTGAAATTCCCCCATTGACATCGGGATTAGGTCTATCAAGTATTCCTCATCGTCGATGCTTAATTTGCAGCCTCGACAAACATCACAAACTATAAAACTTTTGTTGTCCCCTATTTCAACTTCTAAGGGCACATATAATTTCGTCAATACAAATGAAGGATGTCGAATAAATCCATGTGAAATGAAGGATTTATTCGCACCCGTATCAAACAATACACGTGCTGGAATTGAGTTAATTATGAATATACCTGAGACCACATCGGGTTCTGTTTTCGCTTCAGCCGCGGTAAGTTGGAAGGACCTAGCCTTCGCTTTGGGAGCTTCTGCTGGAGACTCTTTTGTGTCTCTCTTTCCAACCAACTCGGGGCATTCTGACTTTTTGTGGCCGGGTTGATAGCATTTGTAACAAACTGAAACTTTACCGGGACATAGCGATGCAGTGTGCCCCGTTTTCCCACATACCGGACACGGCTTGTCTTTAAAGCGGCACTCACCCTTGTGCCCCTTTCCACATACTTTACAACTTGGCGACCCGCCTTTAGCCTCTACCTTCTTTCCCGATTCAGCAGTTCTAGCTTTCTTTGTAGGGCTTGGATTCACATCTTGTGCCCTCCGCTCGCCCCTTTCAACTTGTTTCTTTAACTCAATTTCCCGCTCCCCGGCGGTGTTGATGATTTTTGTGAGAGTTTCATATTTTGACGGAGTCATAAACTCCCGGTACTCAGCACTCAGCATGTTGTAATAGTAGTATATCTTCTGCTCTTCCGTGGTGACTAACTCGTCACAAAATCTCAGCTTATCCATGAAGATACCCGTGATCTTATCAATTGTTTCACTCATTTGTCTTAGCTGGATGAATTCTTCTTTAATCCTGTTAATAACCGCTTTGGGACTATGGTGTTTAAGGAACAGCACCTTAAACTCATCCCAAGTCATGACCCTTGCCGCTTCGGCTCCCATTTCCTTCTTTTTATTGTCCCACCAATCCTTGGCTTGATTTCTCAATTGACCCGTTCCGTAAGCAACAAAGTCACCTACGTCACAGTGGGTTCGTTCAAACACTCCTTCGACATCACTTATCCATCTTTGGCAAATTATCGGGTCAACCTCCCCGTTATAGACTGGCGGTTTACACGCCATGAATTCCTTATACGAACACCCTTTGCGTTCTCCCGTTTTATCTTTCATAAGGTTGACACTATCCTCCAACCTTTTAACTCGCTCTTCGACAAGCGACAACACCGTGCTTTGAATTTTGCCTATAAACCCGGATAGACTACCCTCAATTGCCTTCCCTACTTCTTCGGCAATTATCTCTTTCATTTGTTCGGTGCTTGTTTGCACCGGATTATCGCCGTTTCCATCAGACATATTGGAACTGAAATGTTTACATTTAAACGTTAAACATTTCATTCATAACATTGCTTCCTTTGTTTTGGTTTAGCCAAGTTCTTAACTTGCTTTAACCGTTCACATTTAATGCACTTTCCGGGTTTGAGTGTGTTAACATGCTCTTCCCATGCACATCAATTCCTTTCTCATTCTTACATAAGACATAATTTGTTAACATAATAAGTTAATTCTTACCGGACGATCGATCGAGCTTGAATCGAACACTTTGTTGACAACCTTAAGCTCTGATTACCAATTTGTAACACCCGTCTAATTTTATTTGAATTTGATAATAGTTTGCACTATTTTAGATAAAATATGATTAAATAACATAGATTCCATAAACAAAGTTCATAAGTAACAAAAGCTTAGTCAACTAACAACTAAGTCAAAACATTCAAAAGTTGTTTAACAATTTGTTTACATCCCATAAACAGAGTCTATTAAGGGTTAAAATACTGCGGAAGCTTGTAAATTGTGTTCGGTTCTTCAAAAGCTAGATCAAAACCACAACAAATGTAAGTTTTGATAAAGTTAGAATGAATATAAATAAGTTCCATGGGTCAAACAATCAAGAAAAATAAAATTTTCCGGAACAAGGGGCGCCGCGTGACGCTAAGGCCCTACGCGTCACGCCTAGCCCTTGTTTTCACTGAATGTTGTTTCAGTTGATGCTGTATATTTCCAGCTCAATGTTTATTCAAGTCCCAACTTAAAATTGTCATAACTTATGATCCGTAAGGCCGTTTTTGGTGATTCTTTTTCCTATACGTCTGTAAATTCATTACCAACGTGCCTATCACGATAGTCATGCCAAAAGTTTAACTTACGGACAGAAAGACTATATGTCATTATGCATTTATTCAACCCATTTCAACTTCATGCAATTTACTACCATTTAGCTAGTAAACTTATGACACTTTATACCCAACATCTGGAATTCATTATCACTCGTATTTCTTTACCAAACTCATGGCTTAATGCTTTCGTGATTTTGGTCTCCTTCTTAACTCTCTAAAACACTAGAACTATAATTCACACAACTAATTGACCCGTTTGGCTCATCTTATGGAGTCCTCCAATATGATGACTACCAAATGAATCCTTATCACTCTTAGACTATTAATTTAAGTAACGATCATGGTCGTTAAAATCAATACCATATTTATCCTACATTAAGACTTAACAAAATTTACAACAATTCGTTTCATGTAACGGGTCAAGTTACATACCTTCAAAGTAGGCCTTTCAAACGTGGTTCGCCACCCGCTTGTCCGCTTGACGCCCCTGCGCCCTTTCCTATAGAGTTCATTTATGACATGTTTAGAACTCTCTTTAAACCATATATCGCATAATACACCAAAACATAATAATTATGCGTTTAAACTTTGAATTTCAGTTTTAAGCCTTCTTTGAGGCATTTTCACAAACACTTTAAGGGCAGATTTTTACATGATTAAATATCAAGTCTCTAGCTTATCACTTAGCCCTAATTTCACATCATTCAACCATTTTACACAATTGTTAGCTTCTATAATTCTGAAGTTACCTCACAATTGTCAAATTATACTAGAACAACACCCAATCTCCTAGTGTTTATCAATTTCTACATAACCCATTAATCACCTACAATGGTGTTCATGGATTTTACTAAAATTTCACATGATTTCAACTTGTATTTGTCTAGGGTTTGTCCCTAGACACTATAGTGTTCCTAAATCATCATAAAACACACATGCAACCATAAATTTCAGATTCTCCCAATTTCATGAGAATTTCAAGTTGAGAGTTTTCATCAAATTTTACATACCTTGTAATCCTCTTGTGATGAGGATCAATAATCTATGCTCGATTTTCGTTTTTGATCAGATTTGGACCTTCAATTTGGTTGTTTTGTGAATGTTTAGGGTTTAGATGGAGCCTGGGATCGCCCCTGATGTTGGTCGATTTCAAAAAAACACAGACAAATGTGTTTTGTGTTTTATTTTTGTTATTTCTATAAAAATAGTTTTCATTTAGACACATTTAGTCCCTCCTTTTTCACTCTTAATTCTTTTGAACTTCCCAACTACTCATAAATCACTATCTAACTTAGTTAGTGTCATTTCTAGTTTGTTTATTTTACTACTTTATTTACAACTAAATTGCAAATTTATGAACTCGAATTTTCGGGATGTTACATATTATCTCCTCGTTATTCAAGTATAACCATGAATCCACGATGGGTCATTTACATGAGAAACTAACATAATGTTCCAATATTTTTGCCAATTTTATTGTGATACTTATCTGGAGTTACTATAGTTTAATATCATACAACTTATTACGGCATCCGACTCTCAGTTTATTAACATAAAACTGTGAATATGAGTGTTTGTGCAATCTAAATATGAACACAAACCTAACGCAGAAAAGAATATCACTTCGGGCTCGCTACCATCGGAATTAAATATCCTCGTTGTATAATATGTCCCATTCCTGCCAGGCATTGCAAAGATCACTTCATCTGCTCCAACGCCAAAATTCCTATCACACAACTTAACAGCTTGTTCTGGTTCACTTTGGACTCTAATGAATCAATATTAATAACCTAATCAAAACCCAACCAATAAAAGTAATATAAAGCAATAATTACAAATATTTTATGCACATTGAGTCAGAATCAAAACGCCATTAATAAACAATAAAAAAACAGAATTTTTGTAATTACCATGATAAAGTCGTTGCCTACACCCTGCTACATCGGAGTTTAGTCAACATAGTATTTTATATGTACTCGAGAATAGTCTGAAACGACACATCAAGAGCCGATCTAACAAAAACTGAAACATACAGTAGAAAGTAGAATAGAAGACTTACCTGGTCTTTTTCGGAGACTCGTCAGAGTTCACCAGAATACACTTCTCTCCCCTGTTTTTTTCTTGTGGCGGTCATGTATAGAAGTGAGAAGCGACGTCGTTCGCGACCGGGTACACCATAGCGCACACATTTAACTGGACACTTTTGTGGCAAATATAAAGCAATCTAGGTAAGAGGATTCATGCCTTTTGTGGGCCCCATAGCTCGACATGTTTGCCTGGACACTGTGACCTTTCCTTGATCAAGATCTATGGTTGTTGTATACACCCCTATTCATTTGTTACCAAATATTAGCATACAAAGGATTTACATAAAGTTGTTAATATTATTTTAGTATTTACACATTTATAATTATTAAAAAATATATCACTCACATGTGATTATTAAACAAAAAGATTAGTCTAAAACTGGTCAAAATTTCAAAGAAACAACTAAAGCATGTAAACACGCAAGCAACTTTCAAAATTTTCCTTTGCACCATCTTGTTTTGCCTAAAAGCAAATATTTAGGTGCAAACACGCAATCTATTTTATTAGCTCTAGCAATCTCTTTCTTTACACCCTCCTGTTTTCTTTTTATTTTTTAATTTGTGGATGGTGACATGCATGTTCAATTCTTACCAATATATTTGTATTCGAACAGTTAACATATGAGTTTAATATTAGCGTTTGGTTGTCATTTCTCAAGTTCCCAACTTATGGGACGATTTCCTAAACTTATAAACTACATAATAATATATACAAAGGGAGTTTTCAGTAACTGTACTATGTTTATGAATTCTAAACTGTAAATATGAACTCTAACAAAGTTAATAGAAAATTATATCAATATTGACGTCTCCAAAAGAATTAACAGTTTTGTTCTATAACATTTAATAGTCACCCACTCATCAAACAAATAATTGGTAAATTCAATGATTAAGCGTCGACGCTAAAGCATGATACAACAATAATTAAGCAGCAATTTTTTTTACTTCAATAAATCAAAAATACATCCCACGCTGTTGTATCAGTGAATGGAGGGAGGCCCCATTCAGCTGGATCAAAATCCAACAGTGACTTCACAACCTTATCTGCAGTCTCATGAAAAGCGCTATCCAGTCTTGGATCCGGAAACAAACCCTAAACAAAAAAATCCAATAAAACTAAAAGTTGGAATCAAGAACTTACCAGCTTATTTAAGGCGTTCAGTTGCATAGTGTTCCTAGGCTGCAGCCATCCAAAAAGCAGTTTTATATGCGATCATTCTTCACGCACCTTCTTTCAGGTGCAGCTTGATTTTGCAGTGGTAAGGAAAAAAAACACATTAGAATGAATCGAGCCATACAACTGTGGGCGCATACCCACTATTAGTCTGATTGTTATTAGGTTTTATGTTAATGCTAGCATATTAAACTCAAAACAACAATATCTAATAGGAATATGACCCGAGTTAATAAAGAAACTCACCTATTGAAGATGCTTCTCAAGAAACTTAAATTTTGCATCTGATTCTTCATGATCCTGAGTCAAATCGGACCACATCACACCTATCGATTTATCAAGTTCAATGGTCACTACCACTTCATATCTTAAATAAAAAACTCCAACAAAAAAGATGAATATCTTAATATGGAGATTCAACAAAATTTGATTTATTATTCTACTTGAGCTGCTTGTATCTACAATTTTATAAGTCCAACATGCTTATTTTATAATTTCAGTTTGATACTATTTTTTCCATCATACGCACTAAGATAAACAAAATGGTAAAACCCCACACATGCAATTTGAGGGTGTGACAAAAAGGCATAAAGATACCTGCAAAGCTAGTGACAACACAGACCCTTCACTCCACCATTAGCTTTGAACAATAAAAGAAGTTGAAAAAAAGCCAAAAACTCTACAGTAAAAAAACACATGAAGACCACTAAATAAGCATTGCCAACCGGAAGACCAAAATATGATAAACAAACAACTTTCTATTCAAGAGGATCTGACCCAACTTAAACATGAGCAAAAGTATATCCACAAAACAAACCATTTATACAAACATATACACAACACCAACATACACAATACTTCAGCACTATAGACATAAAGCAATTTCAAAAATTTTGAAAACAGAAATTAAACAACTTTTTAACTAAGTTACAAGATTAACTTTTTTAGAACTTGATGAAGACAGTAGATCCATGTTTCTATATGAGCTTTCAAACTTAACATGTGAATGTAAGGGAAAATAAGAAGAAATAGAGTAAGAAGATAACTTAATCAATGCAAACAGTTGATTCAGGAAGATGATGCTCATGTGGTGAATGAATAAGGTTGCTAACACTCCAACTTTCACCAAGCATCACCATCTTCCATTATTTACCCGACAACCGGTGGCCATGTGCGTTGCCGATATTCGAGAACCATTTAGGGCCAATAATACTTCAGTTGAAGATTTGATTCTTGAGCGACTTTGGCAACGGCGAAATGAGTCCTGAACTGTTAATTCCGGCTACGTGTTTCAAAACCCCCCAAACTGGACAACCATATGGCAGACGTCCTCAACACCTTTACGATCTGGTTTCAAAACCCCCAACCTGGAACCCTACCCGCCATCGCTGTCAATCTAGTTGTCGGAGTCATCGCCATCATCACCTTCATCAAGTTGGGGTGATCGGTTTCTCTCTCAAGTCGTTCTCTCTCCGTCTCTCTTTCTCTCTCTAAATGTGTTTATGAGTTCGGGGTAAAATGAGCAAAAAGGAGGAAGTGCTAGAAAACCAGAGAACTAACGTGGCAAACAATGTATCCACAAGTTTTAAAGAAACACCAATTAAGCATAGGGTACAACATCTAATGCAACAAAATGTTGCAAATTAGAGTATTATATAATATATAATGTCTTGTTTTTATTTTCTTAATTTTTTATTTTCTTTTTAGGTACACATGAGAATACGCTAAAGAAAACTCACAGGCCCATCAACACCTTGCTAACATACCAAATACATACACTTGTATTTCATGTTGCTACCAATATTTGTAAGCATCCCAATGATGAATCTCTTCACTAAAGGTTACACGTTATTACTACTTTCTTATCATGTATAGATTTGAAGCAATATTTATTAGTTAAAAACGTGTTTAATAACACGAAGGGGACAAACTCTCTTGAAAGCATCATACACAGTCATATTTACGTGTCAAATTGCTGGTATTACAACAATAAGCTTCGAGTGAAATGCGCATTAATTGATATGGGAATATATAAGAGATTCTGTGAAGTAGATTTCTTACCATAACTTATCTGCAGCGTAAAATATAGGAAGCTTTCTCAATTCTTCACCTCTCCATTTTGTTTTATGTGCATCAACTACACTGTCAGCAGAATGTATTAAAATATGTAAAAATAATTCCCGAAAATCTAAATTCGTATTTCTGATTTAGTGGTATTATAATACAGAAAGTGTTCGAGTATTTACCATTGGAAAGAGTACTGCCATTACTCCATAACTCACTAAAGGAGGAAAAAAAGAAAATGGCCAGAACACAAGGAGATCCTGAAAGTACAATTTTCATACTCGCGTAAATAATATTCTCACAACTTAATCACCAAAACATAAGTGGAAAAACCCTGGAAAATACCGAAACCAGCGAAGAACGCCCAGTTTGACTAAAAAAAGTCAAGCCTTTTATCCAAACTCAGGCCAGAGAAGTTCCATTTGTACCTATGAAATTGAAAAGCTACAATGAGATGATATGTGGTAAGGTATAATTAGTACGGTAGAGGTGGCAATTCCAATCTATTTACCTCTGAACGGGTCAATTCATGTTATGTTTTAATCGATTCAAAAGGATTTATAAAAGGCTAGTTTAAAAGAAAACAGGTCAAAGTCAATTATTATTAGAATAAGATAATTTTTGTAATCTTTTTTGTCACACGAACTCTTTATAAAAAAAATAAAACAAATTTGAACAAAAACAAATAGTGTTTCGGTCCTTCCAGATCAACCCAACCCACAAACAGTTTGACCCATTACCAGACCCACCATTATGCCACCTCTAAATTTAAACAAACGGTAGCCATGTAATCGACACATACTCCAAGCAGTAATACGCATACATCCACAAAAGATGTATAAAATTGAGAAACTTTACAGTATAAGGTACAAAACCGGTGAGGTAAACCTGTAACAAACCCATTATTTTCAGTATATATTACCAAAGACTTACCACTTTAAAACAAAAAATATAACATGATATGTGAATATATATATATATATATATATATATATATATATATATACCTCCAAGAAAAATAAGGTCAGTAGGAGGACTGAATACCCCTGTTCTGCTATTCCTATCATGACCCTGCAAAAAATATATATATTATATTATAACAGCTAAATGAGCAACACTCACAACTAAATCCTAGTGGTGTCAAGTTCTGTGCCTTAGATGCTACTGTTTAAAACAAAAAAATAGAGATTTCTTTTAAACAATACCCACAAAACCACATCTAAATGTTGCTTTTAAAATGTGCACATCACATGAATCATCTTCATCTGATAGAGCATCCTGCACAACTTTCTCACACTTGTCTTGAGTCGCCTTACACCGGTCAGCGGGCTATAGAGATCTCCCTGATCTCACATCTCTCTCTTTATGCATATGACCTGAACTCATCTCCCAACCTGCCATTTTATCACCTCTGCTTTAGAGACCATATAGTCAAATGGCTTAACCAATGGTGTCACAATATTCTTCTTTATTAACTCTTTAAGATAAGAAGAGCAATTCTGGTATACTTGAAAGGCAGAAAAGGCCCATTTTATATTTTTATAAATTTACTTTCTGAACCATGGCATTATAGCCTAGTGGTATCTTGGGGGTGGGATAAGGCTTATGACCATTAGGTCATGAGTTCGATTCCCACATGGGGGGGGGGGTTCCCATATTTATTGGGTTTCCTCCTGAATTGGTGTATAGGCATTATTGCCTAGTGGAGATGGATATGATCGAGTGGTTCCGCTGGTGGGACGATGATACTCCAGTGGTCCGTCAGTGATCCAAATTTGCCGTTCAAAAAAAAATCATGAAGAGCATGTAAACAACCAAATCAAACACAAACGATCACAGATGTTACAAATCGATATACATAATCTATAGAATTACGTAATCACTTAAAGATTTGTAAAACGCAATTACCAAAAGGAAAAAAAATTAATTAAAGCCTAATTAAGATTGGCGGAAACATTAAGCGATAGAAATTATACCTGAAGAATTGGATAAACTTCTCCACCATTTGCATCTTCTTTCAACATCTACTATGTAATACATATTAAAATAATCCAAGAAATAACACTAATTATTAAAATATACATAACCCAAAAATCAAAATCAATAAAACTTATAATCCAGTTCGAATTCAAACCCAATTCAAAAATCGAATCGAAATGTAAAACCTTAGAAGGCGTAGGGAAAGATTGAGAGGAAGATTCAAGTACCAAAAAACCACCGTCGCCGCGACTCCTCCACCATCAACATTAGACCACCACTGCCGCAGCTAGACACAACCACCGCCACTAGACACAACCACTCCATGCTTAGAGGAATCGCCGATTAGGTTTGATGACTATACGAATCGCCGGTTAGGGTTTCGCAGCAATCGTTTGGAGACTTTTGTGAGAATGAGAGAGAGAGTTGAGAGAAAGCGTAACATAGAAGCCAAGTTGAATTAGGGTTATGAGAGAATGAGAGAGAGAGTATAGCGTATGAGAGAAGCCAGATTCAATCCTCCCCTATGAGCTATGCCAAATGTATGATGATGTGGCTGCTTATTTGGCATCAACCATAGGGTGACATGTGTCCCCCAATGGTTTGTTTTATTAGATATATAGATTCAAGATTGATAATTAAAAAAATACTTAAAGTTTTTATTAAAGGAATACTTCAACTTTTCTTTTAACGGCGGTTATCTATAATTTTAAAACCTATGTTTTTAATACTTTTAAAATAAATAATTATGCTTAAGTTTTTTCATATGCTCTATAATTTTCATATTCCACATATTAGTTGTGGTTTCTGATTTATTCTTGTAGTTTACAATAATTTATGCTTCAGGTGAAAGCTATGAACTACTCAGTTCAATTACTATTTGTAATAGGATTTTTATTTCTTTTCTAATGTAAAGTGTTTGAATCTTATTTATCATTCTTTTCAAGTTGTAACGGATTCATGTCAAAACGGATGATTTTTTACGGGTCAAAAGGATATGAGTCATGTTTGGCAACGTTTCAACAACTTTTGTGCATTCTATTTTTTTTTTATATATAGACATTTTGTAATGTTTGATGTATTGTTAATGACTAACGAAAACATATTATCAAAAGTATGACATATATATACAAACAACCCGTGTAATACGCAGGTCTATAGCCTAGTTATATTATATTATATCTTATCTTATCATATCATATAACATTACATATATATCATATAAGGAATGTTCTTTAAAAAACTATTCCATTCGATCAAATTATATTAAATGAAATCTTTCCTAATATTTCATTACATCATATTATATAGAGTAAATTGTCAAAATGGTCCCTGAGTTTTGGTCACTTTTGTCCAAAACTCAATTTTTTTACATCTGGGCCCCCTGTGGTTTCAATTTTGTTGTCATTTTCATCCAAAATCAAAATCTAGTCAATTTTTTCAGTTAACATCCATTATTTTTGTCTTTTCCCCCCTTTTAAAGAAGGGCAAAATGGTCTTTTAATATTTTATTATAACAAATTAAAAAATCTGACAATTTTGCCCTTCATTAAAAGGGAGAAAAAAGACAAAAATGTTGGATGTTAACTAAAAAATCTGAGTAGATTTTGATTTTGGATAAAAATGACAACAAAATTAAAACCACAGGGATCCTGATTTAAAAGGTTTAAGTTTTAGACTAAAGTGGCAAAAGTGACCAGACCTCAGAGACCATTTTGACAGTTTACTCTATCATATAACATTATTTTACTAATTTTTAACGTTATTTTACTAATTTCGTGAAAATAACGTTAAAAGAGGGGATGGTTAATCATGCATCAGGTGGTGGCGTTGATAGCCGAAAGACAAGGGGGGTACATGCACCAATTGGCGTTTGTCTCAATTGCTGAGTGTTATGTGCCTTATGTCCAAGGCTTGATGCAAAACCACAATCGAGCCGGGGGTCTCATTGGAAGCAGCCTCTCTATTCCTACGGGGTAGAGGTAAGGCTGTCTACATCCCACCCTCCTCAGACCCTACCTTAGCTTTTGCTATTGGTGGGATATACTGAGTACGATGATGATGATGACTCTATCATATAACATTACATATATATCATATGAGTAATGTTTTTTTAAACTATTCCATCCGATCAAATTATATTAAATGAAATCTCTTCCTAATATTTCAATACATTATATCATATTATATCTTATCGTATCATATAACATTAGCGTATGTTATGTTATTACATGTTATAGTTATACTTACCTAATTATTCAAAATCAGTGCGGTCCTGTAGTTATAGTTATTTTCTTATATACTTTTAAACACTTATTATTAGTCTCAAAACATTTATTAATAATCTAAATAAAATTTTCAAATAACTTAAAACCAAAGCAAAATAACTCCGGGAATTATGATTCAACTTTTTCCTACAAACCACAACCAAATTTATGCCTCTTTTGTTAAATCATGAACACATTTATATCCATTATTATTTTTAGTAAAATCATTAGTCATTATTGTTTAAATCCTAAAATTATATATTTAAGGGTAATTTGGGCACCCTTCGGTTTCGTCACTCAGATTCTCTGGTTTTATTGGCAACACCGTAGCCATGGCGCAACTTCCTTGGGGCGGGAGGGGCCCCCCTCCCGAACTTTTCGACGCGTAGTGTTATGAACAGTACATTCGTATAGAAATTTTTAGGTATATACGTTTTTGCCCCCCCCCCCCCCCCCGAAATTGGGAAAAATCGACCACCCAAGCTTCGCCAATGACCGTAGCCACCCATTCGGTTTGTGAAATCGGTTTCTGCTACCTTATGAAGAAGCTGTTCTCAAACATTTAAATGGGTATAAAAGCGAATTAGATACATTTCCAACACCACCCAGAATGATTTAAGTACTTTTAATTGATTCCTTAAAAGCAGTTACTTTGGGTTGTGCCCATAAGGGTATAGGGAGTGGTTAGACACTTGAAAGTGGTAAACTTCAAAGTCAACCAATGAGAGTGTATCATGTCAAAGTGGTAAACTATGCTCAAAAGTGTTGGCAATGGTTAGACACTTTATGAATTGGTAAACTATTAAAAAAAAGGAAAAAGGCGTGATTGGTTAAAGATGGCATTGACCCCACCCCACACACCCCCTCTCTCTCCTACCCTCCCTCTCCCCGATCGGTAATAGGTTGCCGCACCTCCACCTTCACCGCGTAGCAAACATGGTTGGTGGCGGTGTTCCCGCACGGCAAATCCCTTTGCCGAACCAGTTTGCCTCCCCACTCCGTATCCCCTTACATGGTAAGGGTAAAGTCATCCTACAAAGTCTCTTAAATCTAGAAATAGTATAAGACCCACTTGTAGTGGGGCGCGATTTGTGCATTTTTTTTTGAAGGATAGCGCCCCGAACACCACGACGGGCGACGCTATGGGGGATTTTTTGGTGGGTGGCGCCATGCACATAGCGGCGCTATGTGTGTTTGGTTTTCAAACTTTGACCAATAAAAAATAGTTAAGGGTTTTTATAATTAATTAATAAAATTGAAAATTAATAAATAGGTAACGATGGGTAGGGGCTTTATGACTATGGGTTCTAGTGATATAACTGCCCATAAAGCCCCTGTGTGACGTGACACAACGTGTGTCGCATAACGCACACAAAGGGGCTTTATGACTACAGATGGCCTAAAGACATAATAGATTGCAAAATACAACACAATGGATCATAAGATATAACACAGTGCCGATGAAAAAAAAAGACATAATGGATTACAAAAAGGAAACAATGACGAAAAAAAACACAATGCCAAATAAAAAGATCCCGTAACAAACAAAAATTCCAACATCTACAAGCTAAGGGTGAGAGGGGCACTCCTCTAAGAGGGGAGTGACCTCTCTTACACACACCCAATCAGCACGCGCCACGTCAAATCCCCACTTAACTCCCCCACACCCTCAATTTGATGGCGACACTCCTCTCTTGGGGGACTTGTTTTTTTATTCAAAAAGAAAAAAAGGAAAATAAATTGATTGGTTGAAAAGCTGGCGGGCCACCCTCTCCCTTCATGCGGTAACCTCTCACCGAAATCCATCCCCTCCATGCGGTGAAACTTGATGGCGGCACCTCCTCCCCGCGCGGTAACCACTCCCCGCATGAAGTCCCCGCAAAGCGCCCCCCACACCCTAAGAAATCCAAAAGCGAAAACCTAAAATTTAATACCGTAGAATTCATCGAAACAGTTCTAATATCGCTAGTGAAGAGGTATGGTCCCAATTCCTTGCCCACATGGCAAGGACCACACCACTTTTCCATCCTATGTGGCGTTTACATCAGCAAGATCATCCAGAAGCTTCTAGAAGCTTCTGGAAAACATCAAGGTGGCACCAAAGATGTTCCGTCTGACAACAAGGACAACACGTGTCACCAAACATCAGACGCCAGGTAGGCCTGCGACGAAATCAAGGAGCAGTCCGATAAGACCAGTACGACGTCTCCAAAATAGGCAAATATAAGCGCGCCACGTGTACCACTACACTGACTACGGCAGAGGAGACCAAGAGGATATTCCCCTTGGTCGGACAGCTGGTGCGCAACCACAGCTGGCACAGCTGCTCCTCCCTCCTTCACCCTCCGGCTATAAATAGGACCCTTCATCATCCAGGTTGAATCATCTTGCTCTCTATACTCTCACACTCCACACACACTATTTATTCTCCCTCAGAACAGTACTTATTCTCACGCCGGAGCCTGGTTAAGAGGGAAACCCCCATATTCCCCTCTTAACGATACTAACGGTGTTGCTGTTTTGCAGGGTCCAGGCCGTTTCTACGAGTAAGAAAGGAGATTGAACCCATAGAAGAAACAACCCCACAGATTAACCTTGGTGTTAACCTGTGTTTCATCATTGGCGCCAACGCTTTTAGCAAAAACCACTCTCATCTCTTTTCTTTTTGAAAAACACTCGTCAAAATGGCTGAACAAAACCCTTCACTCCAAGTCGACGGAGAAGTTTCTTCCTTTGAGCTCGTTTCGGATACAGCACACGTCCAAAGGGGTCAAAGGAACGGAATCATCCAAGAAGGGCCGACAAACAATGATTTTCCTAGTATTTTTGGAAGTGCTTCCAGGGTTGTTAGCCAAACCACAACTGGACCGACTTTCCAACATCCAACTAGGATCATCACCCAAACCACAAATGGAGCCACTTTCCAACCTCCATCTGGGGTAGTCCAACAAACACCCCCACCAGTGCAGACACCAAGCCATGGAGCTGGCCCCTCAGTTCCATCGGAACAAGCACAGCTGAATTTTTCTACACTCTTAGGGCTACCAGAAGGAAAAACTCTGGCTTCCTGGTACGCCGAACAAATGGCGTCTATACACCTTGTTTATAGACAACTCAGCGCGCAACAAGCTTTGCTCCAAGCACAAGCCAACCAGTCTGCATTTGTTACCCCACCGCAAAGGTCTCTGAGTATGCACACAACTCAGCAGACCAATGCATGGAACTTACGCCCAGAAAAAGGACCTGTGCCAAACATCAGAAAACCAAGTGCGCATGACACGCGCGACACCTACGGCGAAACGGAAAGCAACTATGTGCAGTATTCTCATCCACCAAAGAAGCCAATACAAAGTCGTTTAGGTCCGCGCAACATAAACGACGAGCTCGATAATTATAAAGAGGAAGACGACGAGACATACAAAGAAAGCACAGTGTTCAGCAGACTGCCGCCAGAACATGAAGCATATAAGCCTCACAAGCGCGCAGGTTATAACCCAAAATCAGATCATGATTACACCTTGAGCTATCCTCCAGAAGTCATGGCTGAAAATTCGAAATTCATCAGAGAGATTGCCACAGCCGCTATCGACAAAACGAAACTGCCACACAATGTGGGCAAATACAACGGCTTAACAGACCCGGATGATCACCTCCAAGTTTTTAATGGTGCTGGAGCAACAGGTGGATGGAACTTACCAACATGGTGCCATCTCTTCGATCAAACCTTCGTCGGTGCAGCGCGCGTTTGGTTTGACAGCCTACTGTAACATCCCGAAATTACAAGTTCATAAATTTACAATTTAGTTGTAAATAAAATAGTAAAATAAACTAACTAGAAATGACACTAACTAAGTTAGTTAGTCACTTATGAGTAGTTAGGGGTTCAAACAAACAAAAAGTGAAAATGAGGGACTAAATGTGCCTAAATGAAAACGAATATTATTGAATTAACAAAATTAAAACACAAAACACATTGTCTGTGTTTTGTTGAAATCGATCAAGAGCAGGAGCGACTCCAAGCTCCATCCAAACCCTAGTTCATCACTAAAACTCACAAATTGAGGGTTCAAATCAAATCAAAATCCGAACATAGATTAGTGATCCTCATCAATTTAGTGCTAATTCTTTGTTTGAAATTCTCATGAAATTGGGAAAATCTGAAGTTTATGGTTGCATGTTTGTTTTATGATGAATTAGGAACTCTATAGTGTCTAGGGACAAACCCTAGACAAATACAAGTTGAAATCATGTGAAATTTTAGTAAAATCCATGAACACCATTGTAGGTGATTAGTGGGTTATGTAGAATTTGATAAACACTAGGAAATCGGGTGTTGTTCTACTGTAATCTGACAATTTTGAAGTGATTTCAGAAACATAGAAGCTAACAATTATCTAAAATGGTTGATTGATGTGAAATTAGGGCTAAGTGATAAGTTAGAGACTTGATATTTAATCATATAAAAATCTGCCCTTAAAGTGCTTGATGAAATGCCTCTAAGAAGGCTTAAAACTGAAATTCAAAGTCTAAACGCATAATTATGATGTCTCGGTGTATTATGCGAAAATTATGCGAATTATGATTTAAAGAGAGTACTAAATATGTCATAAATGAACTCTATACGAAGGGACGCAGGAGCATCAAGCGGACAAGCGGGTGGCGAATCACGTTTGAAAGGTCTACTTTGAAGGTATGTAACTTGACCCGTTACATTAAACGAATTGTTGTTAAATTATGCGAAGTCTCATTTTAGGATAATTATGGTGTCAATTGTAGCGACTATGATCGTTATTTAACTTAATAGTCTAAGAGTGACACGGGATCGTTTGGTAGTCATCATCTTGGGGAATTCCATAAGATGAGCCAAACGGGTCGATTAATTGTGCAAGTTGTTGTTTTAGTGTTTTAGAGAATCAAAATAGAGATACTAATCACAAGAGCATTAAACCATGAGATTTGGTAAAGAAATGCAAGTGATGATAAGCACGGGATATTGGGTATAAAGTATCTTAAGTTTATTAGTTATATGGTAGTAATTGTGTCAAGTAGGAATGGGTCGAATAAATGCATAACGACATATAGACTTTCTGTCCGTAAGTTGAAGTTTTGACATGACTATCGTAATAGGCATGTTGGTAATGAGATTACAGACATATAGGAAAAAGAATCACTAAAAACGGACTTCTGAATCATAAGTTATGGCTATTTTAAGTTGGAACTTGATTAAACTTTGAGCTGGGAATCTGCAGCATCAAAGAAATAAACATTTTGAGAAAATCAGGGCTAGGCGTGACGCGAGGGACCTTGGCGTCACGCGGCGCCCCCTTCCGGAAATTTTTTTTATTTTTCTTGGTTGTTGACCCTTGGAACCTGTTTCTATCCATTTTAACTTGATCTAACTAACACTTGTTGTGGTTTTGATCGTAGGTGATGTTGGAAGCTAACTGGAAGATGATCGAGCAAGCTTTTGAAGAACCGAACACTATTTACAAGCTTCCGAAATGTTTTAAACTTTAATAGACTATGTTTATGGGTTGTAAACAAATTGTTAAACAACCTTTGAATGTTTTAACCTAGTCGTTAGTTAACTAAGGTTTATGCTGCTTATGAACTTGACTTATGAAAGTTATGTTAATTTGGTATCTTTTGTCTAAAAATGACATGAAATATTTCTAAATTCAAGTAAAATTAGACGGGTGTTTCAAGTTCGTAATCAGAGCTTAAGGTTGTCAACAAAGTGTTCGGTTCAAGCTTGATCAATCGTCCGGTAAGAATTAATTTATTATGTTAGTAGATTATACATTGAGTAAGAAACGAGATGTGAATCGATGTGCATGGTAAGAGTGTGTTAATTCACTCAAACCCGGAAAGTGCACTAAAAGTGAACGGTTAAAGCAAGTTAGGAACTTGGCTAAACCAAAACAAATGAAGTAATGTTATAAATGAAATGTTTAACGTTTAAATGTAAACATTTTAGTTTCAAGATGTCTGATGGAAACGATGATAATCCGGTGCAAACAAGCACCGAACAAATGAAAGAAATAATTGCCGAAGAAGTAGGGAAGGCAATTGAAGGTAGTCTATCCGGGTTTATAGACAAGATTCAAAGCACGGTGTTGTCGCTTGTCGAAGAGCGAGTCAAAAGGTTGGAAGATAATGTCAACCTTATAAAAGAAAAGTCGGGAGAACATAAAGGGTGTTCGTACAAGGAATTCATGGCGTGTAAACCGCCAATCTATAACGGGGAGGTTGACCCGATAATTTGCCAAAGATGGATAAGTGATGTTGAAGGGGTGTTTGAACGGACCCATTGTGAAGTAGGTGACTTTGTTGCTTATGGAACAGGTCAATTGAGAGGCCAAGCTAAGGATTAGTGGGATAATAAAAAGAAGGAAATGGGAGCCGAAGTGGCGAGGGTTATGACTTGGGACGAGTTTAAGGTACCATTCCTTAAACACCATAGTCCCAAAGCGGTTATTAACAGGATCAAGGAAGAATTCATCCAGCTAAGACAAAAGGGTGAAACAATTGATAAGATCACGGGCATCTTCATGGATAAGCTGAGATTCTGTGACGAGTTAGTCACCACTGAAGAGCAAAAGATATACTACTATTACAACATGCTGAGTGCCGAGTACCGTGAGTTTATGACTCCGTCAAAGTATGAAACCCTCACGGAGATTATCAACACCGCCCGGGAGCGGGAAATCGAGTTAAAGAAACAAGTTAAAAGGGGTGAACGAAGGGCTCGGGATGTGAATCCAAGCCCAACAAAGAAAGCTAGAACTGCTGAATTGGGGAAGAAGGTGGAGGCTAAAGGCGTGTCGCCAAGTTGTAAAGTATGTGGAAAGGGGCACAAGGGTGAGTGCCGCTTCAAAGATAAGCCGTGTCCGGTATGTGGGAAGACGGGGCACACTGCATCGCTATGTCCCGGAAAAGTTTCTGTTTGTTACAAATGCTATCAACCCGGCCACAAAAAGTCTGAATGCCCCGAGTTGGTTGGAAAGAGAGACACAAAAAAGTCTCTAGCAGAAGCTCCCAAAGCGAAGGCTAGGTCCTTCCAACTTACCGCGGCTGAAGCAAAAACAGAACCCGATGTGGTCTCAGGTATATTCACAGTTAACTCAATTCCAGCACGTGTATTGTTTGATACGGGTGCGAATAAATCCTTCATTTCGCATGGATTTATTCAACATCCTTCATTTGTATTGACGAAATTATCTGTGCCCTTAGAAGTTGAAATAGGGGACAACAAAAGTTTTATAGTTTGTGATGTTTGTCGAGGCTGCAAATTTAGCATCGACGATGAGGAATACTTGATAGACCTAATACCGATGTCAATGGGGGAATTTCAAGTAGTCGTTGGGATGGATTGGCTATCTCAGCACCATGCAAAGGTCGTGTGTTTTCGTAAAGAGATAAAACTAACATCTCCGAGCGGGAAACACGTCACTATCTATGGCGAAAAAGGAGGCAACCCCATAGTATGCTCAATGTTGAAAGCTCACAAGCTTATGAAGCGAGGATGCAAGGCATTCATGATATACGCAAATGAGCCCGAGAAGGAATCACGGAAGATTGAAGATGTACCGGTAGTAAGAGACTATGAAGATGTGTTTCCGGAGTATTTACCGGGGATACCGCCTGAACGGGAAGTAGAGTTCGGGATCGAATTGATTCCGGGCGCAAAACCCATAGCAAAAGCACCGTACCGACTAGCACCGTCGGAATTACAAGAGCTGATGTCCCAGATTCAAGACCTGCTTGACAAAGGATTCATAAGTCCGAGTGTGTCTCCTTGGGGCGCACCGGTATTGTTCGTGAAAAAGAAAGACGGAAGCATGCGTATGTGTATCGATTACCGGGAGTTAAACAAACTCACGGTAAAGAACCGATACCCGCTTCCGAGGATAGATGATTTATTCGACCAATTACAAGGTGCGAACTGGTTTTCAAAAATTGATCTTAGATCGGGGTATCACCAACTAAAGGCCAAGGAGGAAGATGTGCCGAAGACGGCTTTTTGCACGAGATACGGACATTACGAATTCCTCGTGATGTCTTTTGGGCTAACAAATGCACCCGCGGCTTTCATGGACCTTATGAACCCGGTTTGCAAGCCAATGTTGGATAAGTCGGTCATCGTGTTTATCGATGATATTTTGGTGTATTCGAAAAGCGAAGCTGAACACGCACACCACTTACAAGAAGTGTTAGAGACACTTAGACGAGAAAGGCTGTATGCGAAATTCTCTAAGTGTGCCTTTTGGTTACGAGAGGTACAATTTCTTGGCCACATCATAAGTGCCGACGGAGTATTGGTGGATCCGTAAAAAATAGAGGCCGTGTTAAAATGGAATCCTCCGAAGAACCCTTCGGAAATTAGAAGATTTTTGGGGCTTGCGGGATACTATAGGAGATTCATTCAAGATTTCTCTAAGATTGCGTCACCGCTAACAAAGCTAACCCGGAAGGAAGAAAAGTTCATTTGGGGTGTCGATTAAGAAAGAGTGTTTCAAACGTTAAAAGAAAAGTTAACTCAAGCTCCGGTACTGACATTGCCGGACGGGGTCGAAGACTTGGTGGTTTATTCGGATGCTTCGCTATCGGGGCTCGGATGCGTTTTGATGCAACGGGGCAAGGTTATAGCTTATGCCTCGAGGCAATTAAAGATACACGAGAAGAAATATCCCACGCACGATCTCGAGTTGGCTGCGGTGGTATTTGCCTTAAAAATATGGAGGCACTACTTATATGGGGTAAGGTGCACCATATTCACCGATCACAGGAGCTTGAAATACTTCTTCGATCAAAAGGAGTTGAATATGCGACAAAGGCGATGGCTAGAAACGGTGAAAGACTTCGATTGTGAAATACACTATCACCCTAGAAGGGCAAACGTGGTGGCGGATGCCCTAAGCAGAAAGACAGATTATGCTCCGATACGAGTACGATCGTTACAACTCATTGTGACCTCGGGCTTACTCGAATGAATCTGAGAGGTGCAAGATGAAGCAGTAAAGACGGAAAACTGGAGAAAGGAAAGGATTGTTGGCCAAGTTAAGGATCTCGAAGTAGGAAACCACGGTTTGAAAACGCGTTTCAATAGAATTTGGGTTCCTAACACATGTGGAGTTAAAAAGCTTCTACTAGATGAAGCTCACAAGTCCCGTTATTCCATCCATCCGGGAGCAACCAAGATGTATAACGATTTAAAACAAAATTATTGGTGGCCCGGGATGAAAAGAGATACTGTGAAATATGTGGAGAAGTGTTTGACCTGCTTGCAAGTCAAGGCGGAGCACCAGAAACCATATGGTAAGTTGCAACCATTGGAAATCCCAGTTTGGAAATGGGAACAAATCACCATGGATTTGTTGACCAAATTGCCCAAAACTAACCGCGGGTTTGATGCTATATGGGTAGTCGTAGATAGACTGACGAAAAGCGCTCACTTTATTCCAATTCGTGAGACTTATACATCTGAGAAGATGTCAGAGGTGTACACCAATGAAATCATAGCACGTCATGGGGTACCGATATCCATTGTGTCAGACAGAGATACTCGGTTTACTTCGAATTTTTGGCGTGAATTTCAAGAACAAATGGGAACCAAACTGTTCATTAGCACTGCTTACCATCCACAAACGGATGGGCATAGTGAAAGAACAATACAAACGTTGGGAGATATGCTGCGGGCTTGCATTATCGACTTCGGGGGTAGTTGGGATGTCTATCTACCATTGGTCGAATTTTCATATAACAATAGCTATCACGCGAGCATTAAGATGGCACCGTATGAAATGTTATATGGCAGAAAATGTCGAACTCCGGTATGTTGGGGAGAAGTGGGTCCACGAGAGCTAGAACCTACTGATATAATCCGAACTACGAATGAGAAAATCGACATGGTCCGAACTCACCTAAAAGCGGCTCAGGATCGACAAAAATCGTATGCGGATAAACGAAACAGGCCGATTGAATTTCAAGTGGGCGATAAAGTAATGCTGAAAGTATCGCCATGGAAAGGAGTAATACGGTTCAGAAAAAGAGGAAAGTTGAGCCCAAGATTTATTGGGCCATTCAGAATCATCGAGCGGGTTGGTAAAGTAGCATATCGCCTCGAATTACCCAAGGAGTTGAGTGGGATTCATAGTACATTCCATGTGTCACATCACCGAAAATGTTTAGCAGACGAAACTGCTCGTATCCACTACGATGATATCGAGGTGGATAACAGCCTCAACTATGCAGTAAAACCAATTGCGATTTTAGATCGTAAAGAGAAGAGTTTGAGGAACAAGGTGATTAACCAAGTGAAGGTTAAATGGGAACACAGGAAGGGTGTGGATACCACATGGGAGTCCGAAGAAGAAATGCGGTGTCACTACCCTATTTTATTTGGTACGTACTTTGGTTTCGGGGACGAAACCCTTTTAAGGGGGATGGACTTGTAACATCCCGAAAATACAAGTTCATAAATTTACAATTTAGTTGTAAATAAAATAGTAAAATAAACTAACTAGAAATGACACTAACTAAGTTAGTTAGTCACTTATGAGTAGTTAGGGGTTCAAACAAACAAAAAGTGAAAATGAGGGACTAAATGTGCCTAAATGAAAACTAATGTTATTGAATTAACAAAATTAAAACACAAAACACATTGTATGTGTTTTGTTGAAATCGATCAAGAGCAGGAGCGACTCCAAGCTCCATCCAAACCCTAGTTCATCACTAAAACTCACAAATTGAGGGTTCAAATCAAGTCAAAATCAAAATCCGAACATAGATTAGTGATCCTCATCACAAGGGGATTACAAGGTATGTAAAATTTAGTGCTAATTCTTTGTTTGAAATTCTCATGAAATTGGGAAAATCTGAAGTTTATGGTTGCATGTTTGTTTTATGATGAATTAGGAACTCTATAGTGTCTAGGGACAAACCCTAGACAAATACAAGTTGAAATCATGTGAAATTTTAGTAAAATCCATGAACACCATTGTAGGTGATTAGTGGGTTATGTAGAATTTGATAAACACTAGGAAATCGGGTGTTGTTCTAGTGTAATTTGACAATTTTGAAGTGATTTCAGAAACATAGAAGCTAACAATTATGTAAAATGGTTGATTGATGTGAAATTAGGGATAAGTGATAAGTTAGAGACTTGATATTTAATCATGTAAAAATTTGCCCATTAAAGTGCTTGATGAAATGCCTCTAAGAAGGCTTAAAACTGAAATTCAAAGTCTAAACGCATAATTATGATGTCTCGGTGTATTATGCGAATTATGATTTAAAGAGAGTTCTAAATATGTCATAAATGAACTCTATAGGAAGAGACGCAGGAGCGTCAAGCGGACAAGCGGGTGGCGAATCACGTTTGAAAGGTCTACTTTGTAGGTATGTAACTTGACCCGTTACATTAAAGGAATTGTTGTTAAATTATGCGAAGTCTCATTTTAGGATAATTATGGTGTCAATTGTAGCGATTATGATCGTTATTTAACTTAATAGTCTAAGAGTGACACGGGATCGTTTGGTAGTCATCATATTGGGGAATTCCATAAGATGAGCCAAACGGGTCGATTAATTGTGCAAGTTGTTGTTTTAGTGTTTTAGAGAATCAAAATAGAGATACTAATCACAAGAGCATTAAACCATGAGATTTGGTAAAGAAATGCAAGTGATGATAAGCACGGGATATTGGGTATAAAGTATCATAAGTTTATTAGTTATATGGTAGTAATTATGTCAAGTAGGAATGGGTCGAATAAATGCATAACGACATATAGACTTTCTGTCCGTAAGTTGAAGTTTTGACATGACTATCGTAATAGGCATGTTGGTAATGAGATTACAGACGTATCGGAAAAAGAATCACTAAAAACGGACTTCCAAATCATAAGTTATGGCTATTTTAAGTTGGAACTTGATTAAACTTTGAGCTGGGAATCTGCAGCATCAAAGAAATAAACATTCTGAGAAAATCAGGGCTAGGCGTGACGCGAGGGACCTTGGCGTCACGCGGCGCCCCCTTCCGGAAATTTTTTTATTTTTCTTGGTTGTTGACCCTTGGAACCTGTTTGTATCCATTTTAACTTGATCTAACTAACACTTGTTGTGGTTTTGATCGTATGTGATGTTGGAAACTAACCGAAAGATGATCGAGCAAGCTTTTGAAGAACCGAACACTATTTACAAGCTTTCGAAATGTTTTAAACTTTAATAGACTATGTTTATGGGTTGTAAACAAACTGTTAAAAAACTTTTGAATGTTTTAACCTAGTCGTTAGTTAACTAAGGTTTATGCTACTGATGCGTGTGAAGTGTTATATATATTAGGTGTATATTTTAAGCCCCTTTAACACTTATTTTAGCCAAGTTTTAAATTTATAAAACACGATATTTTACTAACACTAAACACACATATGGGCAAGTGCAC